>OY992784.1:28104153-29417522 GCA_963921375.1 Tiliacea citrago
CAGTCACTTACAGGCAAATTCCGTTCGCAAGAAGTTGTACAAACAAAAATTACAAGTTTTAAATAACTTACTAAAAGTGTAGATAATGAATATACTTAATGACATGCAATGACACAATGTAATAATATTATAATATGTAGAAACACACATCTATTTAGGTAGGTATTTAAGAAATTTGGCTTTCAATTTGCCCATTTTTTCACAATGCGTACGTAATATCGATATAGTAGAGTGTATGTAAGCCTGTCGTGTCGCAGCTCGTGGCGCCGGGCCGCGTGTCGCACACGCGCGTCAACCCCGACTCGCTCATCGACGAGCTGCTGGCTGCCACCGACCTCAAGCAGGCCGTCGAAGACTCCGCTGAGAGTGAGTATTACACATTCTACATCAGTTGTTTAAAAAAAAACTGTTTCATACAAAAGTGCAATATCTACAGTGTGCGTTTCGATGGCGCGACCACGGCGATATTAAAAAAAATACTATCCAAGATTTTGTAAACATTTGTAAAAGTTGATTTCCTAAATTAAATTTGTCAAAGTTATGGTCAAATCCAATATTTTATTTATCTTGTTTTCCGCTTTATTTTTCCGGTAGTACTCCCTGTGTTTAGCTCGTTTAATTTTTTTTTTCCTCTGTCATATTTATTATCTAAAAAAAATTTTTTTGCTTTTTCTCTGTGGCGTAAATAAGCTGAACTATCCTTTTAAGTGCTTTTTTAGACTTTTTCTAAAGATAAGATAAGTCTTTATTTGCCTTAAACATGGTGTCTTCTTATGCCCATTTTGATTTGTTTCCATTTTTGTTGCAAGTATAATGTTCGGGAACGTTGCCGTAATGACTGTTCCCAAAATGACGTTCTCTGATGCTTTATTTAGAGGTTAAGGCTCCATGAACGAAAAAACCCTTTTTCGTCAATTTCTTATCTAATTGTGAGAAACCGTGAAATAATTAATTGAAACATTAAGAGCAGGCAGTCTTAATCAAATTTGCCTGTCTTACAAAACACCTGTTCACTAATACAGCGCAGAAGTCGCGTTCAGAAGTAAAAGTTTTGCCTATTTATTGCTTCGTTCACGAATATGACGTATACTTTGTTGGACAAGCTTTTAACTAATCCTGCGTTTAAAATAATTCGCACCTTCGTGGTTTTGGGCCTTATGAATTAAATGTAATCTGTCTAGTGTAGTCCAGAGCCTTGCTAAAAGCAAGCCGGCTACCCAACTTCTTCATTCACCGGTACTTGAGCTGGCCGGTAACGTGGTCTGTGTGGTGCGTGTCTTCCAAAAACGATGTAATTAGATGGAATGTGTGTCTGTGCGCAGCGTCCGGCCTGCAGCTGTTCATCACGCGCGACGGCACGGCGGAGCTGGGCACGCGCCAGCGCCAGCAGCTGGCGCGCCGCGACTACCAGCGCGTCGTGCTGCACCCGCACGACAACAGGTGACTACACGAACTGTGCATTGAGTGCGTTTGTTGTATGGGAGCCCCTTAAATATTTGTTTTATTTTAATTTCATTATTTATTTTTAAAGTGAATATACAATAACTAAATATTCTGTGAATATTTCAAGCGCCTACCTGTTGCCGTTATCAATATCGAGCAAAACGAGCAAAAAAAATCACGGTTGTTGTATGGGAGCCCCTTAAATATTTATTTTATTCTGTTTTTTAGTATTTTTTGTTATAGCGGTAACAGAAATACATCATCTGTGAAAATTTTAACTGTCTAACTATCACGGTTCATGAGATACAGCCTGGTGACAGACGAACAGACAGACAGACGGCGGAGCCTTAGTAATAGGGTTCCCGTTTTACCCTTTGGGTACGGAACCCTAAAACAACAATATAAACAAAAAGATACCGGGCCCTATACTACAACACTTTACAAGCGTAGGTACAATTCTACAAAATTGATAAACTCTAGAAAAAGTAATGATAAGTACACAGAAGTTACAAATAACATTCTACAGATCTTTTGTATTTTTCAAATGTAACACAAAGCATGGGGGCTGCTACACTCACGACGACCTATAATTTTACGATTTGTAGATTTATAAAAATACAAGACTACAAATCGTACAATTTATGTAAACTTACTTCTTGTAGCTGTTTGAGATGTCCACCAATAGGTAGAAGTCAATATTTGTTCACTGTAGATCTGTTTCAGTTGTATTAAAACACTAGCTGCGCCCCGCGGTCCCCCGCACGTCTCGGCCCGCGGGAATGTCGGGATAGTAAGATCCTATGTCCTCACCCAGGTCCTGGTCTCCCCAAGTGCCAAATGTCAGCCAAATCCGTTTAGCTTTTTAGCCGGAAATACTCCCTTTCGCATTTATAATATTAGCTAAGATTACAACGGAAATTAATTTACCGGAGTATATTATAATTATATAATATTTATGCATTCCCTGTACGTCCTAAGCTGCCTAAGTTCTATATTCTCTTCTTCACTGTTGTCACTAGAACTGAACATTTTAATGGTACACAACAGGCTTCCTGAACTTTAATACTTGCAGCTACAATTCTACAAATAATGTAGACTACAATTTGCTACAACCCTATTGTTACAGTTGTCAATTACAAAGGTAGGGTTTTCCGGAAAAACACATGTTGAATGTAAATTTTTGTGTAACGTTAACTTGTACAAATTGTCACAAAAATTTACATATTTCTATTTACAATTATGTGGCTTACCCCGCGTCCTTTTCAACTGAACCAAAAGTGACATTTGAGCGCGACCATTGCGTAATCGCGCAACTATCTATACCTTAGAGTTTTGTGGTACACGCTCTTGTAAGATTTTCAAAGTATAAATTGTAATTTGTAAATTATAATTGTAAAGTTTTGTGGTATAGAGCCTTGTAGGACACCAAAAAGGCTTCTCTCTCGCATAAATCGTCCAGGCAAGCCTTCCTGCAAGTCGGTTTATGTTACAGCAAGCTCACCGTTATTGTCATGTCCACAGGTAGCCAACGGCGTGAGAGAACGACGCCGTGCGGCCGGAGGATGGCTGAGCCTACGTCGTGCCGCGCCGCCTGTGATGTTGTTGTGGACAGTATTACAAGAGATTCACACCGACCTGCTCTAACTGTGTATTAGCTTTTACATTCGTCCCGCCGGGACCACGAGCAATGCATATACATAATATATTTATTGTTTTTATGTAATATAAATTATGCCATAATTGTTTTACGACTCGTAATTGAATGTTAATTATTATTATTCGGTCGCAGTTCTACGAGAGTTGTGCTCGTGCTCCGACAAGTTTTGTATGATTTACATTGTTTTTATTTCTTTTTAATGTAAGTAGGAATCTTTTCAATTTAATGACGACTACTCGACGACTGATTGTTCCTATATTTTGCGTAGCGTCTGTGCTTCCTCCACTCTCCGTTGCTCTGTGAGTGCGAACCTCGCGTGCGACGTTCGTACCAGCAGACATTACCTCATAGCGCGAACCTCCAAGTAGTCTTGCCTCTCCGGTCAGTGTCAGCAGCCGACACTCGGCAGTGCGGCGTGTGTCGCACGCGTGGCGCGCACGACGCAGCACGACGGATGGTGGCGACGTTGGCGTCACACGCGACCCGACGTGACACCACCGTTGTGTTGACGCACGAGACTGCGGTACGCGCGAACTTTTATTATTGATATACTGATGTAATTATTATTGATTAAAAATTGTCACCCATTAAGTGAACTATGTAATCGAAACAGTACTTCCAAATCCCTCCATATATATATATATTTGCATTGTGAATTTTTTATAAATTATTCAGTGTGGTGCCAAACAAAGCTGCGTCCGCGCCAGTAGGGAGCGGGGGGGGGGGGGACTAAACTAACAAATTATTCAATAGTGCGAGGAGGTAAATCTAAGTCATTCCTTTGCGCAGCTTGAGCGTGTGGCTTGCGTCGATCATAAATCACAGGTCGCGCTCAGTGTGGCCGCGGGCGCCTCAACTAATTATTAAATAATTTTGAGTTGGGGATGAAGTGATTGTACATTTGGCCTGATTATATCATGACACTACTTTTCTTCCGTCGAGTGTTCTTTTACAAAATAAGCTCAGCGGCGTCACAGTGAGCGCGGCCTGCTCCCGGAGTGCGCCCGCCGCGTGCGAGGGGCGCGGCCACTGTTTATTGATAACATTACCAATGGCTGCGCATCAACGTGATGTGACCGCAAGTGCGCCGGCGCAGGCACAGTGCTACCGCCGCGCGGTGTGCTTGCCAAACAGAAGGCACGCGTTATTATTGTATCATATTCTATAAAGCCTGTACAGTATTTGAATAAAGGACGTGTCTAGAGCTATATTCTTGTTTTTTTTTCTCTGCACTTGCACCTTTTAACCAGCGAATACAAACTACAACTACAAACTTTTAAAAACGAAAGTTTAAATCAAAATATGAACAGCGTCGAAGTTCTAGAATGCTTTCAATGTCCGCATAGACGGACGAGCAGTCTTAGCCGCCCCTTTCAGATTTTGCAGTGTAACCCCGCGTTTACACCTCTGTGTATCGCTAACAGGATTAGTTTCTGGCGGGGAGTATCCTTTTTAGCTTAAGGAGGATGCGCTAAGATAGCTCGCGAAATTCAAATTTTCTTACATTTTTTGCAATTTGCAGGTCAGTAACAGGTTGTATGTTGATCTAAATATGATTCGCGGCCATAACAAATATTTCTTTACAGAATTATAATGAATAGAATCAGCATTACAACTCTCTAAGTTCAAAAAATCCTACTGAATAATTTCAAATTTCACAAAAAATATTTTAGTAGGTTTTTTTGAACTGATGATGATGCTTTTTTGATTATAATTCTGTAAAGTCAAATTTGTTATGGCCGCGAATCATATTTAGATCAACATACAACCTTTTAATGACCTGCAAATTGCAAAAAACGTATTAAAATTTGAATTTCGCGGGCTACCTTAGCGCATCGAACGGATCGAGACTCCTTTTCGATCGTACGTACAGTCAAATCCAACATTTGCAGTGTTGGGACAACGTGAGTGAATGATTGATGAAACCAAGAATTTTTTCAGTTAGTATGTTCAGATACTATTTTTTTTTGTATATGTTTCTGGACAAGTCAGAACCCACATTGCGTAACACACAATAATCACAATATAAATGATTTTGAAGGATATTGCTAAAGCATTGCTTCTTAAGTTAGAAAATTTGTCTGCTCAACAACGTAAATATAACTCAATGAGCGGTTGAGTCTACAAGAACCCGGGCACAGGAGAGAAACGTAGTGTACATCGTTCAAAGGGGTCTACTCTCTAAGTCCGTCAACGAAGATACGGGCCCGTCCGAAAGTAGTTAATCCGTCAAAACAAGTGACAAATTCAATTTTTCTAACGGGTAAAGGAATAAAAAAAACACATCGGGATTAAGGAACACTATCAAATCATGTTGTCATTCATTTTTTATTCGGGCCCTGAACTAATGTTATGTCGTTAGTGATACGGAGTAGGAAACTAGGAAACCCAAATCTTCGGCCGAAACTACGGATTTCGTGATTAGGGAGTAGACGCCAAGGATTAACGAGCACCACAAGGAATATCACAGAACCCATTGATTGATTCTCTATTTATTACTAATGATATGGTCTGTAAAATCCTGACACGAATGAATAACAACAAGAAACCCATGTTACGATGGCGACATTCGTTTATAAAAGAAGTATCGACAAAACTGTCTGATGAACTTAGAGGCGATGCCTAAATAGGAAAATTGTTGAAGTACTTGGTGAAACTTCGTCAAGTACTCAATCACGACCCAAAGGGTTACAAAAAAAGAATTGTGGTTTCTGCGATTTCAAAATAAAAACCGACCAAGTGCGAGTCGGACTCGCGCACGAAGTGTTCCGTACCATTATTTATAAAAATGGCAAAAAAATCACGTTTGTCGTATGGGAGCCCCCCTTAAATATTTGTTTTATTTTAATTTAATTATTTATTTTTAAACTGAATATATAACTAAATATTCTGTGAACATTTCAAGCGTCTACCTGTTACCGTTATCAATATCGAGCAAAAAAATCACGTTTATTGTATGGGAGCCCCCTTAAATATTTATTTTATTGTTTTTTAGTATTTGTTGTTATAGCGGCAACAGAAATACATCACCTGTGAAAATTTCAACTGTCTAACTATCACGGTTCATGAGATACAGCCTGGTGACAGACGGACGGACAGACAGACAGACAGACAGACGGCGGAGCCTTAGTAATAGGGTTCCCGTTTTACCCTTTGGATACGGAACCCTAAAAAACGTCGAACGACCATGTTCTGTTGTACCCAATGAAAAAAAAGCTTTTGTATGGATCACCAAGGAATATTATGTGTTGATTGCTAAGAATAACTATTTTTCTCATTTCTATTTCATTTAAGTAATTATTAATTAATAAACAATTTTTAAAAGTCCAATGTAATGTTATTGTTTTTTATAACGTACTAGCTGCGCCCCGCGGTTTCACCCGCGTAAGTGTCGATCCCGTGGGAATATCGGGATAAAAGTAGCCTTTATGTTAATCCAGGGTGTCGGCTACCTCCATACAAAATTTTATCAAAATTGGTCCGGCCGTTTGAGCGTGAATAATTAACAAACACACACACACACTCACAAACTTTCGCCTTTATAATATTAGTGTGATAAAACTAAAATCCTCGAAAAAAATATATTTGTCTGAGAGGCGAATGTTTATGAATAGTGTATCTACTATCTACCAAATATGTTTATGAATCTGGTTAACCAAAATGTAGATCCGCAGAAATGTGTTCCGACATGTATATAATAAACTGGTACATTTAAAACATCTGTGATTTCCTCTAGTCATTCCTCATTTCATTCAGACATATTATGACTATGAACTAGACTATGCCCGCATCGTTTCATATCTAAGATAAGAAACACATAATTTTAGTTTGTTTCGTAATTTAGCAAGGAGAAATTAGGCAAAGAAAATAAAACTAATGAACATTGTGTTCATTCATTCATGCATTATGGATGAAATACTGTTTGTATCATATACTCGTACTATCAACATAAACATTGTTTGTATCACATCACTAGCACCTTTGTTTGTTGTCTTATGACAACTGCATAAATACGCTCAAAGTCAATATGTGTGTGTGTTTTTGTAATAGTGTGGTTATTATTTTTTCGTGTGCGTATACAGGGTGGCCCAAAAGTCGTGGATCAAACGCAACTAGTGGTTAGATGGGGTCATCAGCTGCAAAAAGTCGTTCTACGGGAGGTCCTTAAGGTCAACCCCTGCAGAGTTATAATTTTGTGTTTTTATGAGAAACTTGACTTTTTTTAACTAATTCTTATTAAAATGCGAAAAAATCTACATCCTGTATCTTTTTTATAATTTTCACTAGATTGGTACTGATGAGTCCTTGCGTTAGACATGCTATTTATGGTTGTTTATTGGGTGTGTTGAAGATAATATTAAGTTTTACGATTTTTTTTTTCTCAAATCATAACTTTTTATTTACTTCGGACCCCACTGTGAAAACAATATACTCTACCGAAAAGTGACCCTGTATTACAAGTTTTGACGCATTTAATAGGGATTCTGAAAAGGTATTACACATGGCTATGCATGGCTTTGATATCTTTCAAGGACGATTATTCGTAGCAAGGCCAAAGTTAACCCAACCATAAAACTCGGTTAGGCTTATTTAAAAATAAACTGGAACTAATACAATTAATGACAAAGACTCTCTGCCTCTCTTTTACACTAACCATTTAATCCTTTGTCAATAAAAGGCCGGTTCGCCCGTCAGTTCAGGTAGCGATATCTCTTCTAGGAAACAAAAGGCCGGGGCGGGGGCCGGGGGATGCGCGTGAGCATGTTTCTTTAGAATGTTTAGTGTTCTTTAGTGACTCGCTTCCTGCCTGTGAGTACGCACGTGTTCTTTTTCTCGGTTTTACGACGACTTGTGATCAGTCTCTGTCCTTTGACCTACGCTTTGTTTTTCGGACTTGTGATAGATTGCCTACCTGTGACCAGTGCTGTGCGAATCGGAATAGATTCGGAATCGGACGGATTGGCTACAAAAGTGGACAGATGGCTGCTGCGAGGAGAGAATACACCCAACGGGAGTATGCAGAAATGCATTACCTGTATGGCTTTTGCGACGGTAATACCCGGGCTGCCAGGGAATATCGTCAACGCTACCCTAACCATGATCGTTTTCCGGACTACAGGGTCTTTATGCGCGTACATAATTCGTACATGGAGAGTCTTACCCGGTTAGCATGCTCCGAGAGCAGGCAGACCAGTGGTGCACTTTGAAAATGAAGATGAAGTGCTGAGAGAATTAAGATTGGATCCTAGTATAAGTCAACGCCAAATATCCCGTAATCTCGGGATTCCAAGATCGACGGTGCAACGTGTCATTAACAGAAACAAATATCACGCCTACCACGTGCAAAGGGTGCAAGCTTTGCTGCCCGGTGACTATGAACCTAGAGTGCGGTTTTGCAGAGAGATACTAAGATACCACAGAGAGGATCCGCAGTTCTTCAACAAGGTTTTATGGACGGATGAGTCAACTTTTAGAAGAATGGGAGTATTCAATATCCACAATCTACATTTTTACTCCAGAGTGAACCATGAGGGTTCACTCTGGAGTAAAAATGTAGATTGTCATATATTGATCATAAGAAATGATCGATTCCAGCATCTGTTTGGTATTAACATGTGGGCTGGTATAATTGGGCAGCAGTTGGTGCTGCATGAAATGCCAGCAAGGCTGAATGGTGCTCAGTATTTAAATTTTTTGCAAAATAATTTAAACCATATTCTTAACGAAGCTGAAGTTCCAGAAGAAAGAATAGCAGAAATGTGGCTGCAACATGATGGGGCGCCCCGCCTCACTACGCTCGAGCAGTTAGAGATCATTTGAACGAGCGCTTCCCTAACCGGTGGATTGGTCGAGGCGGACATATTGCGTGGCCACCCCGGTCGCCCGATTTAAATCCATTAGATTTTTTTCTTTGGGGCTATTTTAAAGAAATAGTTTACCAAGGAGAGAACAATAGCGAACAAGAACTACGACAAAAGCTCGAATTTGCTAGGGTACAAGTTACTAACAACAGAGGTGCATTCCGTAGGTTACGTAGGAATTTTATTAGACGGTGCAGATTATGTATTATGGTCAGAGGCAGGAATTTTGAGCATTTATTGTAAAATGTTTTGCTTAATAAAACAATTATTTCACAATCGTTGTTTTGTTTTTTCGTCCTAGAAAGATATTAGAGCCACTCATGGCCATGTGTAATAACCTTTTCAGAATTCCTATTAAATGCGCCAAAACTTGTAATACAGGGTCAGTTTTCGGTGGAGTATTTTTTGTTCACAGTGGGGTCCGAAGTAAATAAAAAGTTATGATTTGAGAAAAAAAAAAATCGTAAAACTTAATATTATCTTCAACACACCCAATAAACAACCATAAATAGCATGTCTAATGCAAGGACTCATCAGTACCAATTTAGTGAAAATTATAAAAAAGATACAGGATGTAGATTTTTTCGAATTTTAATAAGAATTAGTTAAAAAAAGTCAATTTTCTCATAAAAACACAAAATAAATTATAACACTGCAGGGGTTGACCTTAAGGACCTCCCGTAGAACAACTCTTTGCAGCTGATGACCCCATCTAACCCCTAGTTTCGATTGATCCACGACTTTTGGGCCACCCTGTATAGCAATAGGAAGCATGTATCTGTGTGCAATTGTTAAATTTTCGTAGTGCTGTATGTATTTCCCTCGCCTCCCGCAGAAAGTGGCAGAAACAGTTGTTCGGCGATTCGCTACTTGGCATCTCCACAGGATAAATACTCAAAGGGAAAAACTCTTGGGTCTGCGTTACCGACATGCCCGCGAGGACATTCTGTAGCAGCAGTAAGTGAAGTTAAATTGACCGCGTGAAAAGTTTTATTTGTGTATACTGTGCATTGTTTAAATTGTGTTTTAGATAATTATTATTTTATTGAAGCGAAAACTTTTTAGGCGCAATGAACGATAAGATTTCACTTCTGTCGGCAGTCCCTATGACGGCCAATTTTTTTTTAAGTTCTTTCACGTACGTAACTTGTTCAGGGTTTAGAATGGGGGGTAATTTACCCGCATCAAATAAAAACAAACAACATTTTCATATAGTATATTTGTTTATTGAGTAAGGCCAAAAGGCTTGGGTGCTGTACACTAGAGGGCGCGCGTGTCGGTGTGTGCTCGGTCGTCGGCACCCGCCGCGCTACTGCAGTCTGCAGCTAGCAGCTCGTTAGCGCAGGGAGGGACACATCAGTTACATACAACAGAGTGAATACAATCGTCACGCGAAGTCTAGTCTGTTACATCACTGATTTGGGATTTAGGTGAACTGTTTGGATGATGGAAATATACATTGATTTAAACTTCCTACCTACCTACCTATATTATTATTTTGTTAATTTTATTTTATATTCACTCTGCAGTCATTATTTAGACAAAACTCGTGAGTGTACTTTGAATAATACAAAATGTACAATAGCTCCATAAAAGGGTAGAACACTATACTATACATTATACAATACAATTGAATACATTTAACGGACGGCCGAAATCTATAAATACTGATTTGGAACTCTTCTCTACATTTACAAACGAACATACGCAAACATAATACATAAACCGACGCAACATTAAAACGAAAAAGTTATCACAAAATGGAGTAATTAAGTCACATAAAACAATAATCTGCTAAATATCTAAACATCGCAACGAAATCAAAGTATAAAGATTACCGCTGTCGGCAGCCAGTTGAGCGCGGGTTAGTACATAGAGTACAGCGGCCCGCACGTACGGGCCGCCACATCAGGCAACCACCCATAGACACACCTAAGTTACAGGTACTTATCGTCTAGAAGTATATGAATATGTTTACTTAGCATTTAATACCGTCGTAACAGTAGTGTATAGAATTCATAAATATACAGACTTCTCTTGTAAGGCACGGACGGCTCGCCGCAGCCCGCCGCACTCGGCCGCGCGCGCTATCTGCTGCACGGTACAGTACAGTGGGATACGTGTGTAACTACTGTCCGACAAAAGCTGCCACTCAACGAGTTGCTCAAATGGTAATGTCGGTAATGTACATAGTTGCTACAGTGCCGGTGTCGCAGCCGCGGACGGCGGCGCGGCCGAGTGCTGGGCTCGTGTGGCGCGCGAGTGGCGTCTTCACTATATTGTAATTTAGAATCTTGCACGCTTTCAATGCCACTTAATTTACGTCATAAACTAGTACAGTACAATACAAAACACTGATAAACCGAGCGGTTTGTGCAAGAACCGGACAGCGACCCGTCATTCATTCACCGATAGAATACAGTTCATATTTCCCACGTATTGATGGTACATTCAGTTATTAATTCACTGAATTGTAAGTTGGTATCACAGCGTAATGTCGAATGCGTTACAAACTCCGTGTGTGCACACACCGCTCTGTTCACCAACACCGACAGTAACACCGCACTGTTGAGACATACATTATTCTATCGATAAAATAAAGCTTAATAATACACATTAGTCTGCCATCCTTCGATCAGATTTTGCCACCAAATGTATGATTTTATCTTAATCGTAAATATCATTTAGATCCTGGACCCTGTTCTAAGTACCTACTTGTCCACAGCTTAAGGCCGTTTATTCCACTTAATCTCGAATTGCAAATCCAAACGAGGGTTGTCAAAATTCAAGTGTAAAACGAATATAATGTTAGGAATGTTTCGTGAACAACGAGGGTCTCAACAGCCACGCGTTACTCTTACGAGCTACTTATAAGCTAGGCAGCAGGGGCTAGGGCGGCGGACACGGCCCACCGCTACACAGTAATAAATATTCTTTAGCTATATCATGTGAATACAGTACATGGACAGTCAGCTAATATTTCCTACAATTTATTCTCATCCAACTATGTGTTGCATTATTATATTAATACGTCACATACTACACGTTTCATGATACAATAGTTACCAAGTTCATCTTATGATAAAAATTCGAAATTCCTTAGTCAGGCACTGTTTATTAAGTAGATTGCAATATTTTATTCACATATATTTCATCATACGTCGCTCTTAAACTGAGTCGACATTGCATTAAATAACTTCATATCAAAATTATCGAGCTCTTATTCTACGTTAGTATATTATTTAAGTCTGTATTTAATTATAAATTTGTCATTTTTATAAAAAATGTACACCCGCTGAACGAACAGTAAATATATCGCGATGGCGCTACTGTCGCTGGAGATCAATAACTGCACTGTATATTATAATATTTATATCAAAACACTATCATATACATATAATTGTTTACAAAATGGAGCGACGTCTAACAATACCACGAATATCGCGCTCGTGTGGATCTCAGCGACGTTGGTGTCATTCGCTACTTGTCTTCATTCATGACTAATATAATTCGTTTAAGTGTGGTAAAGTTAAGTACATTCTCACGGGAGGTATCACCGTATATCTTAAAGCTACTAAGTTAGTCACGCACACACTCACACGGTCAAAATGTATAAAAACGTACAACTAGAACTCGTGACATTCATGCATACGTCATCACACACACACACACAGCTATCATTTGGTTGACATGCGACGAGCTTCGTGTTTACTTTCTTCTTGTAACTTTAATATTTTTGTTCGATTCCAATTTTCTATTTCGGGCCTGAAAAAGGAAAAACTTGAATGTTTATGATCACTTGTTTAATTGGGGTTCTCACTACCGATATGAACAAATGGCACGTCGCAAGCGTACGGCACCCACCCGCTATATGAGGCGCTCCTCGGGCGGCGGCTTGAGCGCGTGCTGCATCATCTCGGCCCGCGGGTTGCAGTACTCCTGGCCCGACGGCGAGTACGTGCCGCGCGTGGCCCGCTTGCGCCGCGCCTGCGCCCCCAGCGCGCCCAGCGCCGCGCCCGCCAGCGCCAGCGCCAGCAGCGCCGCGCCCGCGCCCAGCAGCAGCGCCGAGCTCGCCGAGTCCGCCGCAGCCTGCGACCCTCCAAATTTATTTCTGCTTATTTCCGATTTTTCAGCCTAAATACAGTTCGACAGATGTTCCCTATTGTCGTGTTACGTTACTGCGTATATCTTAGGGTGAATAAACCAAATAAATGAACTAGTGCACGCACCTGCTGCTCACAGTTGCGGCCGGCCCAGCCGCCCGCACAGCGACACACGTAGTCCGTGCGGGCGCCGCAGCGCTGCTCGCACGCGCCGCCGTGCAGGCACGGGCCGGTCGCGTTGCCCGCGCCCGGCGCGTAGCACGGGTCCTGCAGCGAGCACTCGTTGCCGCAGAACCCGGCCGCGCACAGACATCTGTAATCATCGTCAATTCTATTATTGTAAACATCAAACGAAACAAAACAATTCAAACATGACGACACGATAACTGGTTTATGTCAGCCTGCATCATCCCACTTCTGAAAAGGCCTGCTCCCATTACTTCCAGCTATTTCGGTCCAGCGCTAATTTGCAGCATAACCTTAAGGCTATGCCAGCACACCACAAAGTAGTATTTTAGAGCACAACATCACAATATGGTCGTTGAGGAATGTAACAAGGAATGTTTGCTCACGTGTAGGATCCGTTGAGATTGAGGCAGTCGCCGGGCCCGCAGCTGACGAGACCGCTCGCACACTCGTCCACGTCCACCTCGCAGCGCGCGCCCGTCCAGCCTGGGGGACATAACACATGCTTAGTGAGATTCCAAGTTCATTAAAAATGATCACTTAGTTCCGTGACTGGTCATCGGTAATGCACGACCTCAATACACTATGACTAGACCAATCAAAAACCCAGCTATGTAGGTACCGGATTGTACCGTGATGACTGATGAGAAGTATGTTCCATTGAGCACAGTATTACGAAAGGATACAAAAACGATACTTTGAGATCGTCGTAAAAAATGATAAACAGCATAAGGGCGTAGCGACGACTTCAAATTAAGTATTCGCAGTAAATCGCTTAACATCTATTGAGCTCAACTCAACGTCTTAAGGTTCTTTACAAAATATACCTACATAGTTCAAGTTATTATTATCGTGAGTTCTAATTGTATCGCAGTGATAACGTTATCAGTTAATAATGTTAAGGTTCTCTCGCTCAAACAAACCGATATCCCTCGACGGCTTTTTTGTAATGATATGATGTGGATCTCACGAGTTACTATGGTTTTATTGTAACAATAAAATAATGAGTGCGGTCACCACACTGTGTTAGAACTCCTTTATTTGTGTCGATAGGGTGACGAGGACAACGTTGAACAGTTACCTACGCGAGCGAATATCTGGACTTTCTATAATATACGTTTGAAAGCAAGGAAATACTTGTTTTATTTTAATATTACATCTTCCTTAACGTGGGATTGAATAAAACTTGTAGCTAACGTAGGACAGATCTATAGGAACCTCGGCAGTGTTCACTACCACTTGCCCAACGATGCGGAAAGATTTCTACATTTTTTGTTTACCAGAAACAAACCTACAACAAATAGTGACAATGAGAAGACCAGGAGACTGTCTGCAGGGTCACTTTTTATGCATAACAACAAGTTGGATATTGAGCTGTGGCTATATTATTGATTGCATTTTGTCTATTTACATAATGTTTAATATCACACTGTCTGGTATTTCAAGAGTTGTTCAGTTTTGACATGCACTTGACATCATTCTTGCTTGAATGATTGTAGTTGTTTTTCTCTTAATTAAATTCAATATTAAATCAATTTTACCTACTAAAAGCTGTATACATTATTTTTATGAATAAAAGGTTGCTGGCCTTCCTGTAATTTGCTAAAAGTTGTAAACAGCAACGCGTGACGTGAGAGGAAAATCACAAGCAATGCGTTACATGAAGTATCAAGAAATATAACCGTGTAGTAACTGTTTCGTTGCCGCGATTTAAACCGACATTTATACACTCTGAAATCATTTAATTTAATATTCTTTTCCGCGTTTCCGATTCCTTTTTGTTCTATTCTGTAGTCAAATCTCATGTTATCTCATATGATGGATTTGTGTTATTATGGCCGAGAACACAAACCTTGAGATTGAACAGAAGATAATTGATAGTCTTGATCAAGCTTGTATTTCGTTTATCACTATCATTCCGACGTCTTTCAACGACCGATGCGACGACGGTGAGAAATTCTCTACCATTATGTTTTTTATTTAATTTATGCGTGGCTTCATTTAAATTATTTGCCTTCCTTCCTGCACAAGGATTGCCACCCTCCTCCGAACCCTGACCCTACCACATAGTTGTGAGAGTAACCCATTTCCTGAGTGCCGAGTGCGCGGCGCGGAACTGGGCCGGTGACACATTCTGTTTATCTTGTCTAAGCCACTATCACGCAAGAAACAATGCAATGTATCAGCACCCGACGTGTTGTCGTCATCATTCTAACGAGCACAATAACTATCGATCACTCCAATATTTCTCTATTACTTTCGCTGGCTCGAAATGAAAAGTAAACACACATAATGTAACCTGTTGTTACAGTTAGTTAACCGTAACATCAAAAATACAAGTGTTATACAATACCTAGAGCGACGATAACTAACAGTCTGATCATCATCTCGTCAACGTTATCATCGTCACCACACCGTCACTCCTGTCTGATCACGTCGCGGATATTACAACTGAACTAATATTAATGAAGTAAGTGTCTCAGTAGTGGCATGTTCGCGAGTGCCGAATAGCCTCGCGCGCGGCTCGCGGAGGACACTGATTCACAAAGTGTGACGTGCGCGATTTTCCTGCATCTGCCGATACCGACTAATGAATACTGTGAGGATGTTCTATTGTAATAGTATTAACTATCGCGCGCGACTTGTTCCCGCCTACGGAACATTCAGACTGTCGAGACGAGATGATACTGACGTGTGTGTGTGCACACTCAATAAATGCAAGTAGTCAAATGTATGCTGTTCCAATAGCTTGTCTCACGCATAGTTGTGTGCAATCTTTAGGCTATTTTATTTACTTCCCGGATTAACACGATCATTATCCATAACTGAATGTCATCAAGATTGTCGCGATACGTTGTCCTTCAGATTTATGAAATTATAAATTTCAAATATTATTAGGACGGACAAAGGGAATAAATTAGTAAGTTTATAAGAAGGTCGTATGAACAAGGACAGCTGTGAGTCATACAATAATGTTAATATTTGAATAGGCGGGTGTTTGTCATCAATCGAAAAGTTTGCGAACCGCGGTCCGCGTTATCAGTATCAGCGCTTATCGGCGCGGGGGATTGTCGGCGATCGCGCGCTACTGATAAGTACACGAGCGCTGGTGTAGGTGACCACACATACATACACCGCGTGTCATGTGTGGCCACACTGGGAACTGGGATAGTAGAACATCAGTGATACCAACATTTGGTCCTACATTCAATAACATACACTCCCGTCGAGAACTTACTTTTTTCCCTTTTTTGCTAATTTGTGAAGCTTTCAAGAATGCAAATAGTGCCTTAACGTCGTTTAAATATGTTCAATTGATTGGTTTTTACAAGCGGCGGTAGGCATGGTTATACAGTTAAATGTTGCTAATTAATAAGTGTCGCGCGTATGTAAAATACTCAGAGAGGACAAACGCATAAATAGTTGGCGACTGGCGAGTAACGTCATCGCGCCGCTCCGGCGCTGACTGACTAGTGCGGTGTGAGGGCCGGCGCGTGCGCACTGCCCTGTAGGACATACACATGCCTGTCTCCTGGGTATCCTTATTGCACCAACTGGTACTAATATTATAAAGAGGTAAAGGTTTGCTTGTAAGGTTGTATGGACGGGTAGTCTCTGGCACTACAATTCTTGAGGAAGGTTATTGGCTAATTAACATCACGCTACGGCACTTAGGAGCCAAGCAAAAATATATAAAGTCAGAAAGAGCGCTAAACGGAAACGAAGTAATAGCGCGGGTGGGCGATGCGATTCGACGCGGTGGGGCGGGGGAACAAGAAATGTCACGCGGACGAAGTCGCGGGCAGAAGCTAGTTAGTTATACACAGAAACGTATGGTTGTTTGTTTTACCCTTTGGACTTTATTAATGAAACGAGTCTAGTGAGTAGGTACAGTCCTGCATTCGTGCTTACACCTAATAACTGCACTTTAATTTAACTTAATTGCAGTGACTGTTTTGATACATGCATAATCAGCTTGTAATGTTCCCACTGCTGGGACACAGGCCTCCTCTCTTCGAGAGGGAGTGGGCCGTAATCCACCGCACGGGCCCAGTGTGGGTTAGTAGATGTCAACTGTTTTCGAATTTTTGGTACTAGGACATGCCGGTTTCCTTACGGTGTTTTTCTTCACCGTTTTAAGTGCAGTGGTGATGACATTATTTCCACAAAGTAAAGCGCCTGCTTGGGATCGAATCCACGACCTACAACTCGTAAGTCGGGGCCGTTACCTCTGGGCCACCCCTGCTCTCCCATTGATACATGATTGCTTACTAATTAACACACATCACGCCTGTAATCCCCGAAGGGTTAGGCAGAGGTGTTCCTATAGTTCGCCCACATTTCGCCAGTCGTGTTTGTTGTTTGTGCTTACAATATATTGCCGGTCAAACTGAAAGAGAACACTGAACGTTCTTCTCAATCGTTGGATGTGTTGAGTGATATAATGGAGAGCTGTACATACCGGTCCCGTCACAGTCGCACAGGTAGGTCCCGGTGGCGTCGCGGCAGCGGCCGTCGTGCAGGCAGGCGGCGCCCCCCCCGCCCCCCGCCTCCGCGCACTCGTCGCGCTCCGTCTCGCAGTAGCGCCCGCTGAACCCGAGCGAGCACGCGCACCAAGCCGTCTGTGCGACATACAACGTTATACATTCTACATACCTATAAATTACAATAACTTAACATCGCGACCGGACTCAAAGCGAGACTCCCAACTAAGATTCTGATTTATACTGAGCCTTCCAACCAGTGGCGGATTAAACAAACGCGGGGCCCGTAGCAAGTTCTATCAAGGGACCCTTGATCTGCTATGGGTTCTTAAGTACCTACCTATAAAGTGGTAAAAACATAGGTTAAAAGAAAATGAATTATTGGTACTAAATTTTAATAAAAATAATATATTATAGACTAAGTCTTACAAATAAGCAGACAATTTCAACATTTTGAATCGAGCCATTTCAATTCCGCTACGCGTCCACCATGAGTGTCGAGTAAGGGTGCTCGCATACGTCAGACTTTTTGTAGAACCGATTATCAGGCTGATTCAAATTCTATACTGTACAAGAGCAACGTTTTGTAGCGCTTGTGCGTTTACCCTATGAAATTCTGTTTTATTTTCGTCAACGAAATAATCGGTTCTCGATTGTCTGACGTGGATTGTCTTACGGCCAATATCCTATTTTCAGTGAAAGACAGATCGCTACTGATGATAGTCAGTATAATTCTATCTATCCTTGAATGACGTCTCACAATCATTGATAAAGGCTATTTACCGAAAAGATTTAGTAGGGTTCTCTACTTGGCCCTCCCGCGCGTTCAGTTACAGCCAACATCATTTTAAAAACCGGCCAAGTGGGTGTCATCACTATAGCAGAGTGGAACGGTTTTGAAACCAACACGCGGTATTTAGAGGGGTTAATCTGTGATGCCGACCCTCTCGTACATGTACGGAATTTTTATGCGTTCGTACGTTAAAAATACAAAATGGATATAGAGAAAATCAGAAATATGTATATATTCAAAGGTTTATATAATCATGTGTATATAACCATGAAAATAAAAGTCCGCCGTAATATGATGGAACTGGCCAAAATCGTCTCTTTTTACATATACTTCACATACCCATTCGGTTCTAAGACGGCTATTGCCACACCGCCGCAGTACGAACAATATCTAACAGATACAAATGATTCATCACGATGATGTCACCGTAGCCCGGTCACGGGTTACAGTAACATGCTCGTTACCTCACGATATTTTCCTTCACTATTCTAAAAGTAGTGTAGTCCACTCGTTAATGATAAATATGCTGAGTTTACCTGGGTGTCGTTGACGCACTGGCCGTGCACGCAGGGCTTCACCTCGCAGAAGGCGTACTCGCAATACACGCCCTCAAAGCCCTCGTTACACACGCACGTGAAGTTGTTGCCGGTGGGGGGGTCTGGGGGCCGTACATATCATTAGCAGGGGTAACATTTGTCTCATTTCGGGTAAATTATTTCCCGTGAATGATGCTAAAAGGCACATAAGGGGGATGCGCTAAGCTAGCTCGCAAAATTATTATTTTTTTACGTTTTTTGCAATTTCCACGTTAGTGTCAGGTTGTTTGTTGATCAAAATATGACGTAACAAATATTTATTTACAAAGTCAAATCATTTATTTCAAATAGGCACATAAAAAGTGTACATAATAACATAAAAAGGTTTATTTCCACTAAATTTTGCGACAAACAAACAATTTTTACACAAGAAAAAAATTTAAACTAAATTTTAACGGTTTTTCCGATTTTCTCGAAAAACTTGAGGTTATGTGGAAAATAATAAATACAAAAGTTGGAGATCTTTTTATTGCCAACAACTTTTATCTTCTACTTTTTTTTGTAGGAGGTTAATTTTCGCTGCAAATCGTGAGAAACCATTTTTACCCCCAAACACATGTTCACAACATTTCGCCCTTCTATTCTATTCAAATCCTTATTTATGTCCTTGTGTTTATGTCTTTGTACTTATTGAGGTAACATGAAATTAATATTCTCGAAAGGTTTTAACTGTTAGTTTCAATAAATACATATGAGTTTAGAACAAAAATTTAAAAAATTGATTTATGAAAAACTGTTTTTTCATTCCATCGCGTTTTCTGGAAAAAAAATCCGTAGTAGTGTATTCCTTTATTGCACCATCTAAAAGTAGACGCTTTAACGAGAAAAATGGCGGCTGGCGAGCTTGAAAATACGAATTTTACCAATGAGAAATTCGGGTTGAAAGTGTGGTTTTTCGGAATTTGTCAAAAAAAAAGGAAAACTCAGTATTGTGCTACAAAAATAAACAAAGTTTACTTGAAACATAATAAGTTATATTTCCACCAAATTTTATGAAAAATTTAATTTTTTGCGCGAGAAAAAAAATTAAAACTGAAAAATCGTTTTTTCCGATTATCCCAGAAAATTTGAGGTTATGTGGAAAAATGTTAGATACTAAACTTTTAGATCTTTAAATCATCAACAACTTTGCCATTTAACTTTTTCGATAAGAGGTCCACTTTCGTTGCAAATCGTTAAAAACCGTAATTCGAACAATATTTTACTCCTCTTCTAGTAGGACTCATGCAGTTCATTTATTTTTTGCCCAAAAATGCATCAGCACTGGTCTGCTCAGAGCATCCCTCTTAATTCTGCTGCACATATTTATCTGTTCAGGCGTACCAGGCTCCACGTCCAGGCAGGCGCGCGCGGCGGGCGCGCAGGGCCGGTGCGCGCACGTGCGGTCGCGCGGCGCGGCGCACGTGGGCCCGCGCCACGCGCCTGCGCACGCGCAGCTGTAGCCGCCCGCCGCGTCCGTGCACGTGCCGCCGTGCAGGCACGGGCCCGACAGGCACTCGTCGATGTCGTGCTCGCAGCTACGGAAAATATAACATAGTTAATAATCGCTTTGCTAGGTGCACAAGCAGCGACTTCGATCGTTGGCGATTTCAAAGTGTCACGGCGACACAGATTTCGACAGCCGGTTTGTCGTTAGCGAAGTCGAAATCAATGTGTGGACGTGACATTTTGAAATCGCTAGCGACTCGCTAGTCATCAAACTCGGTGCATGATAAAGCTAGCATTATAGTGCAGTCAACATGTCTGTGGTAACACTTGAACTACGAAAAGCGCCCTAACTGCGGTTGACTTACATACCTTTACTTCACAGTCCAACCAAGCGACAGAACTATTGTTGCCAACTTTTCATGAAATTCATTACAATTTTAATCTACAGAATGGATTTTTGAGATGGGGCCGAAGGATGGGGCAGTAAGGACTTTTTCAAAATCTGTGAATGCAGATCAAAATTTCGCAAAAAGGTAAGGACAGTCTGTAACGTTGTAACGTTCCCGTTTTTTTTAATTTAATTATAAATACATAAAATAAATATATGAGTAGATTTAGCTGCATTATAGCATTATAATTGTTTACTTTTAAAAAACCAAATTGCCAACGCCTTCATTCAACGCAATGCGCGTGACCGTAAGCGACCTCCTCTTCCCTCTCACCCCCTGACCCCCCCCCCCCCCCCCCCTCTCCCCTGTCACTCCTCGCGGAGACCCGCCAGGCTGGAGTGGAGCCCCGTTGTCGCATACGCTGCCGGTGACAATCAGACCGTTCTCCGCTGACTTGAAGGGAGCACGTATTCGCGACGCTCTTAGCGTGGCGACATTCATATGCGTGCCCCGTCCCTCAGCCACGGTTCTCGTTTTGTTTTATAATGGACTATACATATTATATCATGAGTCATTAAACTCAGTGTAAATCCCCATATTGGGGAAGTGTTGAACGATGTCGCTTTTATATTGTGTGTACCTACCTATCTGGGCTAACTTAGGGATCCACTCCAGCCTGGCGGGTATCCGCGAGGAGTGACAGGGGAGAAGGAAGAGGAGGTCGCTTACCGGGCGAGTTGTCATGCGTCGACCAAGGTCACGCGCATTGCGTTGAATGAAGGCATTGGCAATTTGGTTAAAAAAGAAAACAATTATAGAAAAGAAAAGTAAACAATTATAATGCTATAAATGCAGCTAAATCTACTGATATATCTTTATTTTATGTATTTATAATTAAATTAAAATAAACGTTACAACGTTACCATACCCCCCGCTTGGTTTACCCTTTCCGTCACAAGTCTCTTAAGGCCGTCTTGTAGTGCGGTGTGTAGCCGGCTGTAACTGCGCGAGCGGGCCAATGAGCGGGCGCCCGGCTCGATAACTACAGTCACAATACGTCATCACGCTCATAGACGCAATCGGGAAATGCAACTGTAGTCTTTACCTTATTATTTATATTGTGTGCGGGTGCGCAGGACAGGGTGCAAGCGAGACAAAACACTTGATAGTCCCGTGTAACGAATGAAATAAATGTTTTAGGTAGGTACCTACTTTATTTATGCATGGTGATGCCAGCGGATTAATTTTTGTGTTTTTGAATCATATTTATTCTTATATATTTGGTTGTATAGGCATTATATTCTAAGTACTGTTTGTTTTATTTTATTTTGTTAGCTATTATGTACTACTCATTAAACCTGACTTGGGTTCCGTACGTATTTTTCGGGTGACCACTGAAAATCAGCGCTGTGCTGTGGGCCCCCCATAGCACAGCATCATGCTGAGTGCAAGCTTTCTTGTCACATTCATGACGTGCAGCTGCCGACTATTTGTTTTACCAGTTTATGTTTTCATATATCTTGCACGTGTTTCTGTGACAAATAAAATTATGTTTCTTTCTTTCTTTTTCTTTTCTTTCTAACTGGCCGGCCGTTGCGAGCTCTTGAACTGCTAGATTTTGTGTATATTTGCTCCATAGAAAAAAATAGTAAGGAAATTATAAAATGTGTTCTCACCAAGTACTAAAAAACAATAAGGCCTATCTTTTGGTATAACTTTTACATGGTTTAACGAAGTAATCTCTTCAAAGTACACGTTTTAAATAGCGATTTAGTGTCATCTTTGTGATTTTTTTTATCGAGCCAATTAATTTAATTCATGTTTCTATCTTCACACAGTGCTTGATAATATGTTCAATTTCCTTAAAATAATTTATTTTTGCGCAAAATTTATATTTTGCTAGATTTACAGAGGTTTAAAAAAGTTAAAAAGTACTGCAACCTCGCCTTAAAACCGTTTTCCTGTAGCTATAACGGTTAAGGTAGCTCCCCTTACTGCCCCATCTCAAAAATCCACCCTGTATGGCATAACATCACGCCTGTAATCCCCGAAGGGTTAGGCAGATATGTGCCCATAGTACACCCACATTTCGCCGGATATGTTATGCTAAAGTATTACAAAATGTAAGTAATAACTCACTACTGCCCCTCGAAGCCCACGGGACAGATGCAGCTGTAGGCGGCGACGCCGTCCTTGCAGGTGGCGCCGTTCTCACACTCATGCGCCGCGCACTCGTCCACGTCGACCTACAACGCAATACTCCGGTCAGACTAGTGATAATGAGGTGTCATCGCAAAATCAAAGTTATCGTCAAAGTGAAATATTTTGAAACGAGTCAGTTTTTGCGCCACTCGCACGAAGCTCAAGTGAGATATTTTCAAGTGTTTCTTTATTTCTTCTATAGCATATTTAATATTTGAAATTGTTTCGGGAAATTTTATTGAATAAACCGGCCAAGTGCGTGTCAGATCAGGCATAATGAAGGGTTTCGTAGTTGGGATGAATTTATTCCAAGAACAAACTTAACATTGTATTTGAAAAGCATGTTTCCCCATACAATCCAACTGCAAATTTAAGTTTGAACGCACAATATTGAGAGATTTACCAAGTTATTTTAACACTATAGAATATAGACTTCTTCTGTTTATGTAAAGAACAATTTTCTGCATTTTTTTTTTCAAAATTTTAGGATCAGTAGTTTCGGAGATAGGGGGTGGAATACGTTCATCTATTTTGTTAAATAATTTTAAAACTATTTATTTTAAAATTACAAAATATATATATTTGAGACCCTCATCTAATCCTTTTCAGATTTGCCCCCAGAAGTGACCCTCATAAGATAAGATAATTTTTATTTGTTCAAACATGAGTTAAACACACGGAAAAAATCAGCATGCAAGTTGTTAAAAGTATTATAAATAGGTCGTCATGCTTGCCTTATACGGCATACAAATATTTAAGTAGATAAGTAGGTATAAGCAACATTTTTATTTAAATAATACAACCACAATTCAATTATTCAAATTAACATATAACACTCACAGTTAACATAGAAAAAAATATATAAATTAAGTAGTCAAAACAAATAAGTCAAAATTATAAGTCATTCAAAATATTTTTCAAATAAAAAATCATTTATGGTATAATAAGCTCTTTCTGCTAGTTTTTTTTACTTTCACTATAAACTGCACGTCACTTAAAAGCTTCCAACTTTTTGGCATTTTATTTAATTTTTTTCTATAGATTTTTGGGGCAAAAGACACTCTTCCGCATAAGAGTAGTTCTGGCTTGTTGTACGCAAATCTGAGTGTTGTCACGTGTCATATTAAACAAAAATATTTATTTACGTTACACGTCCGTGTTGCGGTCACAAAAATTAATATGTGTACCAAATTTCAACTTAATGGGTCCGGTAGATTCGGAGAAAATTGGCTGTGACAGACACACCATTATTCCTATGAGGGTTCCGTTTTTTCCTTTTGAGGTACGGAACCCTAAAAAAAGACGGCGGCGCACACTGGTCCCGAATGATAAAAAAGTGGACATTAAGAAATTTTTGACAGAAGGTCAACGGATTCGGCTGATTTTTTTTTTGTAGACAGCTGATGCAATTACAAATCACTTTTATAGATTGAGTTTTTGCCAAATAAGCCGTATTTTCAGAGAAAAAAAATATTGAAATATTTTTTGTATGAAAGAAATCCTAATTTTGTCTTTATCTTCCAAGATTCAAACGTATTCAAAATAAAACTTAGCGCAGCTTGTAGAGGTGCTAATTGCTCACCACTTTGTCATAGACACTCTTCTAAATGCGTGCACTGACTGGTCAGGTCCACTCAATCTGCGTGGTTCTTTCCTCAAAAGACCATTTCAGACACCAATCTACATGGCCTTCACATGATCTGACCAAGATTATGTCTGGACTTTAAAAGAGACTGTGACCTCTGAGTTTGTTTCGGCCTTTCTTCTCAGAGTAGTCAGATAGGAAACGCCGACCTCATCTAGTTTTAAAAATATGACTGACGTGTAAAAGTGTTTGTACAAACCTACTTACAGAAATAAAAATCATTTATCATTTATCATTTATCATTTATCATCTGCAATTTTGTGCTCCTTTTGAGTTACAGGCACTTTAAATATTTTTTGTATAAAAAAATTCTAATTTTGTCTTTATCTTCCAAGATTCAAACGTATTCAAAATAAAACTTAGCGCAGCTTGTAGAAGGGCTAATTGCTCACCACTTTGTCATAGACACTCTTCTGCGATTTTGTGCTCCTTTTGAGTTACATGCACTTTAAATATTTTTTGTATGAAAAAATCCTAATTTTGTCTTTATCTTCCAAGATTCAAACGTATTCAAAATAAAACTTAGCGCAGCTTGTAGAGGGGTTAATTGTTCATCACTTTGCCATAGACACTCAATTGCGATTTTGTGCTCCTTTTCAGTTACAGGCACTTTAAATTTTTCGTTGTCGGATGAGCTTTACTAGTTTTTTGTAGACAGCTGATACAATTACAAGTAACTTTTAAAGATGTATTTTTTGTTAAATAAGCCGTATTTTCAGAGTTAAAAAATTAATTCAGGCGGATTAGAAATAATCTTGTTAAAGATAGACTAAGATGTAATAACATTTTCTTCATTAATAAGTAACTCTTATAAATGTCTTTCTATTAAAAAAAGTCTTATTTTAAATATATCAAATAAACAACTTGGATATCTCAAAACGTGTACAGACATGTTCAGGTACAGGTAATTTATTGTGTGACTCATATTCAGATTATAAGCATTTTTTGGTAATGAGTCATTGCTTAATTAGCCGATTACTTACAATTTGGGCTATATTTGGTCATCTAACGCTAGTGAATGCGTCGGAAACGCTGAATGATAAAAAGGTATAAATTGCAATTAAAACTTTTCCTTCGTACTTTAACGGGCTTAGGACCGTCAAAATACAAACCTATATAATAATATAGGTTGAATACGTTTGAATCTTGGAAGATAAAGACAAAATTAGGATTTTTTCATACAAAAAATATTTAAAGTGCATGTAACTCAAAAGGAGCACAAAATCGCAGAAGAGTGTCTATGACAAAGTGGTGAGCAATTAGCCCTTCTACAAGCTGCGCTAAGTTTTATTTTGAATACGTTTGAATCTTGGAAGATAAAGACAAAATTAGAATTTTTTTATACAAAAAATATTTAAAGTGCCTGTAACTCAAAAGGAGCACAAAATCGCAGAAGAGTGTCTATGACAAAGTGGTGAGCAATTAGCCCTTCTACAAGCTGCGCTAAGTTTTATTTTGAATACGTTTGAATCTTGGAAGATAAAGACAAAATTAGAATTTTTTTATACAAAAAATATTTAAAGTGCCTGTAACTCAAAAGGAGCACAAAATCGCAGAAGAGTGTCTATGACAAAGTGGTGAGCAATTAGCACCTCTACAAGCTGCGCTAAGTTTTATTTTGAATACGTTTGAATCTTGGAAGATAAAGACAAAATTAGGATTTCTTTCATACAAAAAATATTTCAATATTTTTTTTCTCTGAAAATACGGCTTATTTGGCAAAAACTCAATCTATAAAAGTGATTTGTAATTGCATCAGCTGTCTACAAAAAAAAAATCAGCCGAATCCGTTGACCTTCTGTCAAAAATTTCTTAATGTCCACTTTTTTATCATTCGGGACCAGTGTGCGGCGTTAGTTCCGATTTACGAAAGCGTCAACAGATCCTTGTGCAGCTGACATACCTGGCAGTAGTCGCCGGAGTAGCCGGGCGGGCACGCGCAGGCGTAGGACGAGCGCACGTCGGCGCAGTGGCCGCCCGACGCGCAGTCGCGCTCCAGGCACAGCACGCAGCCCACGCCCTGCGCCGAGCCCCACGGCCGCCCCGCTCTGTGCGACATGCCGTCCGTTAGTATACAATCACACTCGATCAATCTGCCTGCCTTCCCCAGCTACGTCGGCGTCGGCTTCAGTCGAACGTGATGCAGCTAAACCCCAGTATGAACCAACAGCCCCACCACCACTGAACAGACAGCTGTGCTACTGGGGAGTTTGTTGCGCCACTTCTTCCCAACTAAAGCACTAGGAAGTGGTGAAGGGTGAGCGTTTTTGGGGGACTGTCTTAAGTAATTTTTGACGTTCGAAAAGTGCTGATTCTCAGCCTAGTTTGAATAAATGACTTTAGTACATACGTCCACTCTGAACAAATATAATACCGGCCTCTTGTCACACTTTAGGGCACAGGTTTGTTCTCACACAGAGAGGGCCCGTGCTACAAATGTAGCAACGTACTACAAAGTTAAGTAACGGTTAACGTCTGCTTAACCATATTCTTATGTTTAGACTCTAGACGTCTCTTACCGGTAAGCAACGTTTATAAATAAACCCTGAAATGTTTATTCACTAGACTGACACGTAACAAAGAAGCACACTCACAGCAGCGCGTAGTGCGGCTGCGCGGCCAGCAGCGCGGCCGTGGCGCCCACGAACAGCTCCTCCTCCGTGAAGAACGGCAGCAAAAGCCCGCCCACGTGCACCGCGCCCATGCAGCCCTGCCACAAACACAACATTCAGTGACAATCCTTATTCTCAGTGGTTTGAAGTGCAAACGAACACTCTTGAGGTTTGATATCGGTGTTAATATTCACCACTTGTGCACTAATGGTCAAGTCTGTTATTCAATGTCATCAGAACATACTCCACAATATCTCTTTAAAAATAAAACGCTTTGTAAACATAAAACTTGCCATGCCATGCCATGTTTTGTCTCTGCATCACCCTAAGGTTGACTGGTAGAAAATGCCTCAGACATTAAGTCCGCCTTTGTACAGTGTACTTTTTACTTGTGCATAAAGTTTTAATAAATAAATAAATAATAAAACTTGACCCAATAATCGGAATTTGCACACAATAGTTTCAATAGAACGTAACATTGTAATGAATAAAGTTTACCTTGAAGTACTCCCCGGCCAGGTTGTCTCCGGTGACCTCCTCGCCCTCCGAGTACTCCCACACGTTGGGGTCCGTCGAGCTCTCGCTCTGCACAATAAATAACAACAGATCAGTTAACAATTAATTATTTCCTGTCTAGACAGTTTCCATTCATATCAGAAGCTCGATACAATCTGTGTATACACCAGCCATGCCATGTAGTTCCAGTCCGTTTTGGATGACAAAGCTGTTAAAGTGTAATCACTTATTTTAATTTAACTATTAGTAGTTTTTTTTAGTGTTCATTTCTATATTGGTACATTATTAATATTACTACATATTTTTTTTAGTTTTAGCTTTGATGTTCTCTTTCTTTTTTGTGGGCAATGCTTGATTGAAATTGGCTGACCTTCCGAAGAACTTAAAACTATATAAATAAAAATTAAATGATGTCCATTGGAAAGCGCATCACTTGAGACCGGCTGGATTGATCTGGTTAATTTTCTTTTTTAAATGATTGTTATAGTCTGAATAAGGTATTTAGAGAAAAAAAATTGGAAAAGTTGCCGGAAAATTAGTAAAATTCGGGAAAACTGAACGTCCTTTTTCTATGGGATTTTTGTATGAACTCAAACTGTAACTCGCAATTCTAACGAAGGAAATGCGTAATTCTTTTTTCATTTCTCATACTCGGAAAATAGTGTTTGTTTGATCCGAGTAGCGGGTGAAACACGCTGCTCCCCACCCTTGGGCGGGAAAGACTCACAGTAATTGCTTTCCTCTCTAGGCGGGAATGAATTTTAAAAATTGAACCAAAGGTTATGTAGACAGCCACGAAAAATTTTACATAATTAAAAAAAAAAGTCGGTTAAAATAAAAATAAATGCTGTGGTCTTGTGAGTGTATAAACAACCAGCTTGAATTAAAAAAAATACCTATTAAGCGGACGGCCCGCGGCGGTGACGCTGTTTTCCATGTTTAAAAACAAATAAAAATAGTAGTATTTTAATTTTTGTTTAATTTGTGGGTGTAGTATAGGTACACCTCTGCCTAACCCTACGGGGATTACAGGCGTGATGTTATGTTATCTGTAAAATTTTAAAAAAGGCTATATAATTTGGCGAGATACTAACTCTGTACGCTGCACCGAAATTAGAAATGTCGGTTTTATAGACTAATATTTGATTAATTAATAAAAATGAGTTCAAGCGCTTCTGAAATGTTGACCCCAGATTCGGTTAAAGACGAGGCAAATACAGTAATCGAAAATCTTTTGCCAGTAATTTCAAAGTAAAGATATTTAAATACATATTATACTTACAATGATTTTTTGAAGTGGACGGCAAAGAAGAAAATAAAATATTGTTGAAAATCTTCATTTTTTACTTTCCTTATATTTGAAATGAACAGTAGAGTATTTAACACGGGTGAAAGTCACAAATTCCTTTCGACCCTTGTATAAAAGTCTACTATTTTTTACCATTTTCCAACAGCTTTTCACAAATTCACTATACAAACACAATTTTTTTTTTGTACAGGTCTAAGTTATCTAAGTTTGTTGGATCGGCTAGTAAATAAAGATAGGCCGCGTCCTATTTAAAATCGATCGTCGCGCTCATATATCACTTTTGGTTCGGTAAACCTGAACGCGTGGTCGCGCCGACAGTTTTCTGGCCGATCTTTCCGGTTTCCTGAACCAAAAGTGACATATACACGCGACGCTCGCGTATTCGCGCGGGACTCTGGTCATTTATAAGGTGTTTTTTTTAGTAACATAAACAGTGGTAGGTATGCTCACCATGGTGGTGGGCAGGGCGGGCGCGGGGCGCGCGCGGCCGCCCAGCTGCACGCGGCCCGCCAGCACCAGCTGCTGCCAGGCGCGCGTGTCCACGCTGCCCGTCAGGCCCACCTCCTCGTGACCGTTGGGGTCGATGAACGCGCCTGTAAACTAACATATTAATACCAGCCGAGATATTTTCCAAATTCAGGTGGACTGAGGCCACAAATAGATAGGTCTTAAGAGGGCGTAGCCAGACAAAGCCAGACAAAAAAAAATAGTTTAATAACTAAAAAACACGCTTAGAGAAAACTAAACTAAAAAGTAGAAAATAAGTATATATTTTAAATAAGTTTGAAATAATAAGAGTGAATAACAAGAAATTTATTTTATCGTAAAAAAGCTGTTCATAGTATGATCGCTGTCATGTGTACCAGTACGTATATTATTCAATATAATTGTATGTCCGTGAATCTGTTAACGATGCTGGTGGGCTTCTATTTTATGAACATTTCTATTATCTACCCGAACATAATTATCTATAGTAATATTATAAATTCGAAAGTTTGTGTGTTGTTTGTAACTCTGTCTGTATGTTACCTCATCACGTCTAAACTACTGAACGGATTTCGTTAAAATTTAGCAAGGAGATAGATGGCATCCTGAGGAAAGACATAGGCTACTTTTTGTTTCAAAAATAATCTTAATGAGGGTGATATAGGGGATAAATATTTTCCTATTTTTTTTTCTCAGTTAGTTTTAATGATGGTCTGGCATTTTGAGCACTTTATGCGGCCTACCCAAATGTCCTTTCTTTGGTATTGTTTATCGAGTCGTTGAGCTCCTTAAGTCTTGAGTTGAGCTGCACGTTACTGACAAATGCTTTCACTGATTGGACAGGTCCACTCAAATTTGTGTCGTTCTTTCCTCAAAAGACCATTTCAGACACGGATCTACATGCTCCTCACATGATCTGACCAAGATTATGCCTGTACTTTAAGAGACTTTGACCCCTGAGTTTGTTTCGCCGTTTCTTCTCAGGGGTAGTCAGATAGGAAATGTCGACTACATCTAGCTTATTTTTTTATAGGACTTGTAAAAGTGGTTCTGATTTTTTTTAATAACTTATATCACATTGAATTGGTTTCTCTGGAAAGTTATATTTTGTATCGATACTCCTAATAGATATTCCACAATACAGTATACATGTGTGAATCATATTACTGTAAGTTTAACGAAACCGAACGAAATTTTAATATAAGGACAAAATATGTTTTTTGTTAAAAATATATAAATCAAACTGTATGTCGGAAGGTGCACGTTTGGCGCACCATGTGTCTTAGCACTAAATGCTGCTCTTGGTATGTGTATTATAATAGTAAAGAACACAACTTTAACCAGCACCAGATTGAGGAGGCAGAGTTGGATTCACTCATTTTCATAGTAAAATTTCACATTTTCTCAATTAACTCCCGAAACACTAGAGATTAAAAGAAATTTGAAGCAAGTTTTGAAGGCATTTGATAACTAATAATGATGGCATTATTTGTTTTTCAAAGTGAGACTTTTTTTTCCCGGAAATACCTATGTTCAACCTCTCCTCTCCCTCTCCCTATATGTCAGAAGATGCACGTTTGACGTACCATGTGTCTTAGCACTAAATGCAGCTCTTGGTGTGTGTATTATGCTAGTAAAGACCACAACTTGAAATAGGATCAGATTCAGGAGGCAGAGAGCTTGATTCAGTAAAAAAATACATCACCCTATATGTCAGAAGGTGCACGTTTGGCGCACCATGTGTCTCAAAAGTAAATGTACCTTTTGCTATGCGTAATACTATAGTAAAGCCCACAACTTGAAACGAGGCCGGAATCAGGCGGCAGGGAGCTAGATACAGTCATTTTCATAGTAAAATTTCGCATTTTCTCAATTAACTCCTGAAATACGAGAGATAAAAAGAATTTTGTCAGCACAAGTTTTGAAGGCATTTGATAGTTAAATACGATGGCATTATTAGTTTTTCAAAATTAGACTTTTTTTCTTGGAAATAGGTAAGTCCAACCTCTCCTCCGAGTATACACTCGTTCCACTGTGCGACGGCGACTGATTTGTGAAACAAAAATATACTTGAAGTTCCCACAACGTGCGACGGAAGATTACTTCTTCCACGAACCAAGAACGTCGGAAGTGCTAAAAGCTTGTAGTCGTAATAAAACCAAAAATAAAAAGGAATTTAAAAAAATGCCTGCACAATTTTTTTTGCCTTGTATTAATACAAATAATCGTCAAATTTGTATCCTATTTGTCATTAGCATATTAAGTACAAATGGAAAATACGTGAAAATAAGAGGTAACTTCGCGATGTTTTTTTATTAAGAAAATTTTAATATTTTGTTTCTGTTCCATAAAAAGTTTGATTATCATGCGGTTACTCATATTATTTTACATCCAAGTCTTATAAATTCATGAAAAATCTTTTACCTTCATTTAAATGAAGGTCGACTCCATACAACGAGCGAAAACACACGCACGCACACACACACACGTCTATGTAGTGGTGCCCGACATTCATTTGATATAGTTTGAGAATATGGTAAGTCTGTGCGTGCGCCTGTTTGTTTGTTGGGATTTAATTAACGAAAGGAGCGTGTGTTGTGTTTATGTCAGGGAGAGCATGTGTAGTGATGTACTGACCGCGCAGCTGGTTGTTGCTGAAGGTGAAGCGCAGCGTGGTCCAGTGTAGGTGCGAGTGCGCGCGCATGCGCCGCAGCGCGGGCAGCGCGGGCGCGCCCAGGCGCCACTGCACGGCCACCTGCTCCTTGAACACGCCCACCGTGAACCACGACCCGCCGGCCCCGTCCGCCCCGCTGCCCTCCACGCTCTCTGCGTGGAACAGCGTGCCGCCCGTCTTGCTCCTGCGAGATAATAAACAGGATTGAGTTATACATAGCAGGCCCCACACCGACCGAGCCGCCTCACGATACAAACGGTCGCGTGAACTGTGTGGAAACGCGTTTGCCCGTTCGAGGCGACCTCACGAGGCGGATCGACGAGTGTCTTTGGCTATACTATTTCAAGGTATCGTCATTTTGTGCTTCATCTGGCAACGTAGCACTGTTGTCAAATATATTACACTATTTATTTACCTGTATGTGATGGTGAGCGTCTCGGGCAGCTCCAGGTCCTCGTCGGTGGCGATGCTGACGGTCCCGGGCACGCGCAGCTGGTACGTTAACGTCGTGTTCACGCCGTCGAACGTCGCGTTCGATACGCACTCGTACCTAACGCAATTAAATATTCATCATTTACTCAATTATCAGTCAGCAATGGTGGTGTGAGCTGGTCCCAACGTACAAAATAGGTATATCTAGGCTAAGAAGAGTCGGGAGTACTCACCCTGCATCCAGGTTCCGGCAGTGCGAGTTGAGCGGACAGCCCTGCAGCTGACAGAACTCCACTTCGGAACATGTCTTGCCCTTGTAGCCGCGAGGACACTGACATCTGCATGAATATTAAGGTGTGTAGAAACTTTAATTAAGAACTGGTGCTTTTGGTGCATGAGCTAATATTGAAAAGGCAGCTGGGACAAGCTGCATGCGGGGACACGGGTGTTGTAGCGCAATTAAAAAGAGGTATATGTTGAGCAGTAGACTGCATTACGTTGTTAGTCATCTCTTGTTGATGGGCTGATCTCAGCTCAAGTATCTAATGGTGTTCCTTGCTAGTCAGTTTATTTGAGCTATTTTTGAATGGCTCGTGTTGAAAATGAAAATATGAAGGTCTGTGTGCTTACGTGTAGTCGTTCCAGGTGTTGGTGCAGGTGGCGTTGTGCAGACAGGGCCGCTCGGCGCACAGGTCGTCCGACACCACGCCGCGCAGCACGCCGGCCGGCTCCAGCCACACCTCGCCGAAGGGCGGCGGCAGCTGTAGCCCGGCCACTTGCAGCGGGAAGAACTCTACGATGGTCACGTTCACGCCGTTCGAGATCTGGGGAAATAGTGAATAGGTGTGCTCGATAAATTAGTGAGCTGAACAGTCTGGTTTTGTTTCTTGATCAGGGTGCTGCAGTTGTAGCTTTGTGAATTAATTAAGTTAAAAAGTTATTATTAATGCCATTTTTGTTGATGCAACAGGGTCTTAAAGATATTTTAGAGTAGCTCAAAAACCTACCCTGTAAGGCATGCGATGTGAAATTTAAATTACAATATTACAAATTAAGTAAACATTACATGAAACATAACGAATTAATTAATATCCAAGTATAGAAATTAAAGTACAAGATATAATATATTGTAATAAATTAATTGACATAATATGAATATTACATACATAAAATGGTCAGTCACATGAAATTTTGTTAACTAAGAATTCGTCAGTGGTGGTAGCATTTGTCTATTAAAGGTGGGTTGAACCAAGGTCAAAGTTATAGTTTCCGTCAAAGTTAATTTTAACCGTAACTTTAACAATGACCATAGAATCTAACTTCCTGCAGTTGCACCGTCATGTTAAATGTAAAACGGTGACAAGTCGTCTTATTTCCCCAATATGACCATAGGTAATTTTTTGGGAATGGCAACATTTCAAGTTTCCTGTCATCATGCTTTCATAGATCAAGATGTTTTTCGGTGGGATTAATCATTAAACGCGTGGTATTTCAATTATAAATTATGCTGCTGTAAAATATTTTAAGTAAATAAAGTTAATTGAAACTATGGAGATAACAGGAGGAATAACCAAAAAAAATTTGCCCCATAACTTCAATTTTGTATTGAGTACTTATAGCTTTCAGTATTTTTTAAGTATATTGTTTCTTGGGTTTTTCGTTCCTTCTACATAATAAAAATACGTTAGTTATTAATTATTATACACAGACGTGTGCGAACTAATTTTATTATTACTTAAATACCTATGATAAATAACATCCACTACTTAAAAATATCACATGAAAGAACTTGCGGTTATGTAAAACTATACAATCTACATTCTGATGTTTTTCTGATTGATTTTCTTTGAGAACAATGTCAATTATCTAATTAATAATCTAATTAATTAGATAATTGACATTGTTCTCAAAGAAAGACTTTGTAATTTTAGCTAGGTAAAAGTTACTAGATTACAAATCCTTGTAGAAAAATACAAGAATATTTTGATGTGCAAAAAACCGACGGGACTAGCTCTAAACAAAAGAACAAGCATGGAACAATATTGTAAAGGAATTTAATGCGAAGCAGATGGCCATACACACATTGGGCATGAGAGGTATAAACTGAAACTTCTCAAAAGTTACCTAGAAGACCGAACATGTTATCAGCGCAGACGAAAAAAACCGGCCAAGTGCGAGTCGGACTCGCGCACGAAGGGTTCCGTACCATTATCTCTAAAAATGGCAAAAAAATCACGTTTGTTGTATGTTAAATATTTGTTTTATTTTAATTTAATTATTTATTTTTAAAGTGAATATATAACTAAATATTCTGTGAATATTTCAAGCGTCTACCTGTTGCCGTTATCAATATCGAGCAAAAACGAGCGAAAAAATCACGATTGTTGTATGGGAGCCCCCTTAAATATTTCTTTTTATTCTGTGTTTTAGTATTTGTTGTTATAGCGGCAACAGAAATACATCTGTGAAAATGTCAACTGTCTAACTATCACGGTTCTTCGGTTCGTCTGGTGACAGACGGACAGACAGACAGACGACGGAGCCTTAGTAATAGGGTTCCCGTTTTACCCTTTGGGTACGGAACCCTAAAAATACGTCCTTCGGTGTGCCCCAAGGAAGTATTTTAGGGCCTACTCTGTTTTTGATATACTTAAATGATCTTTGTAATCTCATGGCACAATAATATCTTACGCTGACCCTACTTTTTTCTGCTGAATCGGAACATGAAGTCTACAAGTTTGCGCAACACGGTTTTAAAATTGTAAATAAGTGGCTTCAAGGACTTCTTGGCGAGAAAGTGAAGCGTCATGTTAGCAGTTTTGTTTTATTTTCTAAAATTTGTGTTTAGCCGAATATTAATGTGTAATAGTGGTGGGTTATTAACCATTAAGTGTTCGTGAACCTGCATTAATGTAGGCAAATTAAACAAAACAGTGCAACATCACTCACATCATTCTCTCAAGAAGTCCGCGCGAGGTTTCAGTAAAGTGCCGCGTCTTTACTTAAACTCAAGGGGAGCGGGGCGGGATATCATTAATCATCTTTATCATGCATTGAGTGGAGTTCATTTCATAATTATTTAAATAACTTTGTACTTGTTACCTAATTTTACATGACACTGGCTAAATGCACAAACCGTGCGAAGCCAAAAAGAAAAAAAAAAAGAAGAAAATGTAAAAAAAAAAAGTGGCTTCAATATAACTCACTAATACTAAATACGGCTAAGAGAAATTATATTAAATTTTCAATGCGCAAAAAAACATCTGTTTCCCTCAGCGATGTTTGCTCATTGTTGTATGGTCCCTACAGATTGCCTGCTAACGTGTCCTAGTATTAATATAACTAATGAAATAAAATATCTGGAAATTATAATAGATGAAACCCTATCTTTTAAACAACACATAGAAGCCTTAAATAATAGAATGCGTAAACTAATATTTGTTTTCAAAAAACTGCTTTTTATAGCAGACCCAAAATTAATTAGGCGAGTTTACCTTGCTCTCTGCCAGTCAATTTTGACTTACTGCGTTACCTCTTGGGGTGGAGTCGGTAAAAGTTTGCTGCTACCTATCGAGAGAGCTCAAAGAGCGATTCTCAAGGTGTCCTTTTTCCCACTAACCTACTCTTTAAATCCTGTGAAGTTCTAACAGCTCGACAGTTATTCATAATGAGCGTCGTATTAAAACAACACGCAGCCCTCCCATATAGCACTGAAATTACTAAAAAGAGACGGAAATACATAGTTTGCCCTACAAAAAGTACAAAAATTGCTTTCGCAGCCAAATTTTTTGTCTTCCTATGACCATTACTTTATAACAGACTAAATGCAAGAGCCAAAATTTATTCTCTTAATTATAATAATTGCAAAAGAACTCTCAAGGAAGCTCTTCAAAGTATGTCATATGAAGACACAGAGAAGTTATTAGTTGTACTTAAATAAATAAGTTGTATTTGTACTAATTAAGTTTAGCTAAGTATTTTAGCAAGTAGGGTTTTGTACTATTTACACCTTTTTAAATACCTATTCGATGACTAGATTTGACCAGAGAAGACTATGAGCTTTACAACCTCATACCAATCCCGCTGCCAGCAGCTGATAGTATGGTCACCATCACACCTATCGCGCATCGCTTAGCGATAAACATTCACAAAGACTCGTACATACCGATGTCGGAAGACGATTGGGGAAGATGTACGCCTTACGACCATGACGACTTCATTTGTCCTCTAAAAAAGTATATTTATCAAATGACCTCAGACAACAATCTGTGTGTAAAGGATCAAGTTGCAAATCAATGTCAAACCAAAACCAAAGAATGTATAGATCAATGGACGGTACTAAGCATCGTCAACACATATTTGTATTATTGTTGCGGACAATGCACCGTGCGAGTCATATGTGAGGATCATATTACTGCTGAACGACTCAGCGGCTCGGTGACGGTTGCGTAATCAAAGGTCAAACATTTACGATTTATTCGCACCAAAACAACAGACTTCATGGATATTGAGATTCCGTCTATAAATCACTTCATCAATCTGACTATACGAGTACCATCCACTGCCACACTGAACGACACCGAGGAGACAATCGAACGGTAAAAGGACTTGGAAGACATAAGTCTCGCCATCAAAAATGCCAGAGCGAAGGAGGTTGACGCTATGACAGATCAAGTATCACCCCACGACATCCACCACTACATCGCCATATACACGGTGATAGCAGTGATCATTATCTGCGCTCTCTTCTACGGGTGGCGACGGCTGCGAGCGCTCAGGGACACTATTAAACAGACTCATCAGGAACCAAACGTGCACTACGCGGCAGCTGCAAGAAGACCGTCACAGACCATCGCTACGGTTGATTTGACAGCAGCCATAGCAGTAATAGTTGACAATAGTTGACAGGGCGTCGTCACCACGTTTTGAAAGTCAAAACCGATCAATGTAGTGCTATTCGTTATTATGTTATTTTATAGGAAATTATGTTTTATCACTTTTGTTGGTTTTATACAAATAATCTTCATTGTCAAACTAGTAACGCCATCTATTGTTATATTCTAGTTTACTTGTGACATTGACTGTGTCTTTGTATGTCTATGAAATAAAGTTCAGTTCTGTTCAAACCACGAACAACGCGTTTTTATTATAGGTTATGTGCCCAGGAAAAAAAACGTTGATTTCTCGCGAAAAGACTTGCAAGTTTGTGCCGATTAGTCCTCGCAGATTGAGAATACGCTGCGTTATTGAACTGTGAACTGTGTTAGTAAAAATGACGACGAACTACATCGTGAGTGTGCCAAAGTTAAAAGGTCGTGAGAACTACTCTGAGTGGGCTTTCGCCGCGGAGAATTTTCTCGTTTTGGAAGGAACTTTTGATTACATCAAAGCAACAAAACCGGATGAAGCCGCAACCGACGCGAAAACCAAAGCAAAGTTGATCTTGACGATTGACCCGGCACTTTATGTACACATCAAAGACTCGAAGACTACTAAAGAGTTATGGGAGAAACTCAAGAATTTGTTCGACGACTCCGGCTTTACTAGGAGAATTAGTCTACTGAGAACTCTCATATCAATACGTCTAGAAAATTGTACATCCATGACTTCGTATGTCACACAAATCATTGAAACAAGTCAAAAGTTAAATGGATCGGGCTTTAACATCAATGATGAGTGGGTAGGATCGCTACTTTTAGCAGGATTATCCGAAAAATATTCGCCAATGATAATGGCGATTGAACATTCCGGCATTGTGATAACAGCGGACGCCATTAAAACTAAGTTGATGGATTTGGAGGAAAACAGTGACGACGTGAGCGGAGCGTTTGCGAGTTTCCGTAAACATAGTAAGAGTGGTAGTACTTCCGGAACAAAGACAATTATACGTCGAACTCAAATGTGTCAAAGTCAAAACAGAAGTTTATAAAATGTTACAAATGCAAACAAACAGGACATTATCGTAATCAGTGCACCGTAGTTGACAAAGATTCAGTGAATAACAAGTGTTGTGAACGCAAACAAAGCAATGCGTTCAGTGCCGTGTTCTTAAATGGCAGTTTCTCAAAGAATGACTGGTATATAGACTGGTGCAAGCGCCCATTTAACCGCTAATGAAGATTGGATTAGAAATGCTTCTGTTGATCATCCAATAAAAGAAATTGTGGTCGCGAATAAGGAAAAGATGCCGGTTAAATGTTGTGGTGATGTATCGACAAAATAGGACTGTAGCGTCAACCCTTAATGGAAAAACGCCTTTCGAGATGTGGACAGGTGCAAGGCCAGATGTCAGTCATCTGAGAGTTTTTGGGAGTGTAGTGATGATGCACATACCCAAAGAGAAGAGGCTCAAATGGGACAAAAAGGCTGAGAGAGGCATTCTAGTTGGTTATCCAAATGATGTGAAAGGGTATCGAGTCTATAATCCAAAAAACAAGGAAGTTACAACCAGCCGTGATGTAATCATAATGGAAAAACCACGAGCAAAGGAAAATGTTATTCAGATCGAGGAAAAACCATCTGATTCTACCGAGGTGCATGAGGATTCAGTGGGGGACATGTCCATGTCAGATGACTCTGGGAATGAAGATACCCATGATCGTGATGAGACATATGTACCAGATGAAGACTCTTCTGCCAGCAGTGCGGAAAGTGTTGTGAGTGTTGATAAACAATATAGTTCCCGTAGGCAAAGACAACAACCTGACAGGTATGGTTTTTCTAATGCTTGTGTCAGTGGTAGTATTAATGATACTGGTGAACTTTCACTTGAGGAAGCTCTCAAAGGGCCAGAAAAAGAACAATGGTTAGAGGCAGTGCGCGATGAGTTACAGTGCTTTAATGATAACAATGCGTGGGAAATTGTAAATGTGCCTAAGGATAAAGCCATAGTTCAATGTAAATGGGTTTTGCGGAAGAAGTATGACAGTGAAAACAAAGTAAGGTATCGTGCCAGGCTAGTCGCTAAAGGTTTCTCCAAGAAATATGGTGTTGATTACACAGAAACATTCTCGCCTGTTGTTAGACACACGACTGTCACTGTGACACGAGGATTGTCAGTACAACTGCAACTTGATGTTACACATCTAGATGTCAAAAACGCATTTCTTAATGGTGACCTAGAGGAAACCATATACATGCAGAAACCAGATTGTTATGAGGTTTCTGGTGGCTCTAACAAAGTGCTAAAACTTAAGAAGGCCATCTATGGCCTGAAGCAGGCCTAGAGCCTGGAATAAAAAAGTAGATAGTTGTTTGCTAGAAAATGGTTATTGTAAATCTAAATTGGAACCTTGTATGTACACAAAAAATGTTGGCAATTACAAGACTATTGTAGCAGTGTATGTCGATGATTTTTTCATATTTTCAAATTGTAACAATGAAAGTGATCATCTCAAGAAAGTATTGTCAGGCCAATTTAAAATCAAGGACTTAGGTGAAGTGAAACAATGTTTAGGAATGAATGTTAAATTTGATAAACAAGAGAGGTCTGTAACTTTGAGTCAAGAGAATTACATTTATGTTTTGTTACAAAAGTTTCACATGACTGACTGTAAAACTGTTGATACTCCAATAGAGTCCAAATTAAATGTTAAAATTAATCAGAATATGAATGATCAAATACCTTATCAGCAGCTCATAGGCAGTTTAATGTACCTGTCTGTTTTGACTAGGCCAGACATAACATATGCTATAAGCTACCTAAGTCAGTTTAATAATTGTCACTCAGATCAACACTGGGGTATGCTAAGAGGGTTTTGAAACATTTAAAAAAGACTATAAACTTTGGTATAAAATATTGTGTAAATGGAAATTCAGAAATAAAAGGATTTGTTGATGCGGATTGGCCTAATGACACGTCAGATAGACGGTCTTATACCGGATTTTGTTTTGTGCTTGCTAATGGTGTAATATCTTGGGAATGCAAGAAACAAAAAACTGTTGCTCTGTCAAGCTGTGAAGCTGAGTACATGGCTATATCAGAAGCCTGCAAAGAAGCCATTTATTTGAGAGCTTTGCAATTCGAAATCACAAATAAAATGTATACTTTGAATTTGTTCAATGACAATCAGAGTGCACAAAGGCTGTCAACAAATCCTGTGTTCCACAAGAAATCTAAACACATTGATGTAAAATACCACTTTACTAGAGAGTGTGTAACAAATAATATAATAATATTAAGGTATTTGCCAACAGCCAATATGCCCGCTGATTTGCTGACAAAGGGTTTATGTTCTAAGAGACATTATACCCTTATGGATTTATTGGGTTTAGTAATCATATAAAAAATTAGGTTTCGTGATCAGACTTGTTTGATATAGTAAATTATTATAGTAAATTGATTATTTGATATAGTGGGGGTGTTGGTTTTATACAAATAATCTTCATTGTTAAACTAGTAACGCCATCTATGGTTATATTCTAGTTTACTTGTGACATTGACTGTGTCTTTGTATGTCTATGAAATAAAGTTCAGTTCTGTTCAAACCACGAACAACGCGTTTTTATTATAACTTTGTAACTCATCACATTCATATCACCCGTGCACCCTTATCTTCTCCGGGCCTGGAGCACGTACAGTGCAAGCACAGCACAGTTTCCATATCAATATGTCAGCATTTTACCTGCGCCAGGGCGGCCTACTTAGTACACGAATAGCATTCATACCGCGTGCACTCATCTATCATGCAATCATACTTTTATCAATAAATATCTATCAATCAGTAATCAGTGTATCAATCAGCAGCAACTCAAGGTGTAAGGTCCCTGAACCGTACACGACTATTGTTTACACTGTATAATGTGGTAAACAGATCACATTATACAGTATGGGAAAAGTTTTTAGCGATTTATGACTTTTCTAGTACTCAAACCTCAGTTGGTCAAATAGAGGTTTCTGATCCCTATAAGAAAGAGGATCGATTGGCATAAAAAAAAGTTTTTGTGAAAATTGCCTATTTTCCTGCTGACTACATTTTTTTCCAAAATCTGAGAATGCAGATCAAAATTTCTCTAAAGACAGTCTCTTAAGACCGTTTTCCTGTAGTTACAACAGATAAGGTAGCTGCCCTTACTGCCCCATCTCAAAAATCCACCCTGTATATCTTAATAGAAATGAATGAGATTGTTCGATATGTGTACAAACCTGCACGTCCTGTATGACTCCCTTGAAGTACGCGCTATCGTCGGGCTCGGGCGCGGGCAGCGCGGCCGGCGCGGGGCTGGTGGCGGGCGAGGGTAAGGGCGAGGGCGAGGGCGAAGGCACAGGCGAGGGCGAAGGCGCGGCCTGCACCAGAGCGGCGGTCGCGAGCGCGGGCGCGGGTGCGGGCGCGGGCGCAGGCGCGGGCGTGGGCGCGGGCGCGGGCAGCGCCTCCGTGCTGGGCGCCTGCAGCGGCGGCGGCGGCCCGCCCAGGTACAACACCTGCACAGAAGATACACGTTCACTTAAGGGTGCTATCACAAAAAAAATACGTTTTTTGTCAATATCTTATCTACTTGTGAGAAAACTTAAGTTAAGTCTGTGTAACTATAAAAGTACAGTTTTCGTGCTGATAAACCGTTCGTCAGTCTCAGCACCTGTTACTAGTTTCATCACTATTGCGCTTTCGAAAATATAGCTTATTTCGCCGTTCATTTACTTAATGAAGATATTGTATAATCATAAAATAAAATTTTGATTTTATCACACGGATAGCTGAAGCACAGTGTGTGATTTTTAAATTTCTTGATATGGTTTGTTAAATAATAGGAAAAAAAACATTACCGACAGTCTTTTTTTAAAAAATATAGGTTTTTCTATCAACATTATTTTCTGAGACTATTTGTAACATTTTGATAGTTCTTTTTGCTACCTTGTTGAGTTGAACATGTCTGCTTACATAAAATATTTTTAATAACTAAATTTATGTTATTATATTGAAGAAAATGGGTATCGTATTACCCAGTTACTGGGTTGTGGAGGTCAGATAGGCAGTCGCTCCATGTAAAATACTGGTAATCCGCTGCATCCGGTTAGACTGCAAGCCGAACCCAACATAGTTGAGAAAAGGCTAGGCAGATAGATATTTAAGAAAAAAAATCCTAAACTCGACACAATATCGTCATTTTGTGTGAAGAGGCAACGGAAATTATTTTTTACAATATTATAAACCAACATTTTCGAATAAAAACATTTACTACCAATAGAGACGAAGGAGTAATCTATCTGTGGCAATTATTAGTTACATTTGGTTTAGTTAAATTTTGCCGCAAAATGTACCGAAAAATTGCAAATTATTGTCAGATTTTTGATAGCGCCCTTAAGCTGTTTCTAACTCACACTAAGGTCCGCTTGCACCACAAATGCCTTTTGCACTAAACAAATTTAAAACATAATTCAAAGACAAAACATTTATTTCAAATAGACACATAAAAGGCACTTTTGAACGTCAACATTTACAAAAAAGTAATAGCTTAAAAAACAAAAAAACACGCTTTAATAGAAAATTAAACTATAGAAAATAATTTAAAATTAGTTTGAAATAATAATAGTGATTAACAAGAAATTTATTTTATCGTAAAAAAGCGTGGCGTGCTTTTTAAGATATTTTCATAATGATTCTACTTTTACCAATATCTGTCAATAAAATATTTGCAAGAATTTACATCAAGCACTCCAAGCTTTTTACGATAAAATAAATTTCTTGTTAATCACTATTATTATTTCAAACTCATTTAAAATTATTTTCTACTTTTTAGTTTTTAAACCATTATTTACAAAGAGAATTAAACCACTTGAGAGCTGATAGACCGATTTCGTCTAGGTACACAACTCACCACTGCGGGCCGGGGGACGAACAAAATACATCGGTTGTGATTGGCTGATGCAACAACGACAGGACGAATGTTCCGAACATAGTGATGCACAAGTCATTTTTGCAACTATATTTTGGATATCGATAAAATCGTCGGGTATTAATTCTACATTTTTTTTAACTATATTCTTAGGATGTTAACTGGATGCAAATTTAACACTAACGTAACACTTCAAATTTAACTTTATTCAATTAAATCAATCAGCAAATTTAACCGACGCAAAGGATTCTAATAAAAATAATTGCGTCAATCCCCGTCGGAAAGAACAATAAATTCTCATAAAATGTAAACATTAAGTAATATTACTTTTTACCATTATGAAACATCGATTATTTGTATTATCATTATCGATTTGTTTTTAAATTGTCACAACACTGCAGCATTAGTACAGATAAAAAGGGACAGAGGTATTGAAAATACCCTAGTGAGAGAAAGGGACTTTTCAAAAAGACATCAACGCGGTATACATTTTTGTGCAATTTTACGGAACGAACCAGTTTAGCTTGAGCCCTGCAATTATTCATGATTTTATTAAATTATAAAAATATTTTACATAACGACGAAAAGTTATGCTATCTTTTTTATAGCTGGATGATTCTGGATGATTTACCACACCATTTAATTGATCAGAAACTCATAATTGTTTGTATTTATGCAGAAAATGTTTTAAAAGGTATCAAAATAATCGCGTGTGCAGAGATCCAATAACTGGTCAAAACTAAAATGGCCATTCATTTTTTCTTATAGTATCAGTGCAATTTCATATGTGTCGTGAGCTTGAGTCGCCCGTATGAGCAGTCAAGAGGCTTTATAGTCATTGATTATTTATTTTCTACTTTTTTAGTTTGCTTTTCTATCATAGCGTGTTTTTTAGTATAAAAAAAAACAATTATTTTTTGTCGAGTGTACAAAACTCTCCAGTTGATCTTGCCAATAGTCACATGCTTGTCTCAAAGTTTAACAGCCGACCCCAATAACCTATCTATCAGGGGCGACGGCTTCATACAACCCCATTCCTACCGGCTTCCCTTCGGAACAAAGACTCTATCTGAGTTTACTATTACTAAATAATATAGTACACATTACGGTTATTTAATAAGTAAATCATAAGATAAAAAACGCGTACCTAGGTACGTACGAGTTTAGGATAGACTATAGGTATCCTAAATCGCGAACGCAGTTTACATTTTCTGTTTTAACTAAGAATTCCGACAAATTTATATGGCGTTAAATTAAGAAAAGTAAAGGAATGGCTAACATTTTTGAGGTAATTTTGATGTTATCTTGAATTTATGTGAACTGGACAACTTTTCTTCGGCTTCCCTCTAATGGAAGTTGTAGCTTCGCTACTGCTATCTATCACCAGTTTTGGCTTACTGGAGACAGAAAAATCTACCTATTGATGGTTTTAACGTCCCAATAATCTATCAGACACTATGGAATCTTACCGGCCCACGCTATCTATTGATGGGAGGGTATATAGCTTACTACGGATAGCTATTCTATTTGTATGAAATTGTCAAAGTATGCGTCCTAATAAACTGTTAACAGCTATTTGTTTGACAGGACAGTTACTAAAGATGACAGGTTGGTCTATTCCCAGAATTGCAGGGATAAACGTATTTAATTAAGCATTGTTTACCTATTAAAAACAACATTTTTTAAGTAATCATATAAAACATGTCCGATTCAAGAGAAATTACGTTATCCGGAGGTGATTTTGAAATGGTAACAGAATTAACCAACTCGGAAAGTGATTTTGGGGTCCAATCACTTGGTTCACAGAGAACTTACCTATAAATCCCGCATCGACCATATTAGCAAATTACGTTGATATTAATTTAAACAAACAGCAGTGAGTAATTTAATATTATATGAAATATTATATCCTCTAGTTACCCAAGGTGTGGTGTTTCTTATGTCAAACTGGCAAATTACGTTTCATTACTACTCTCCAGCCTTAACTATTTGTTCAGCAAAATGCAATAAAATCTTGTATTATGTACTACTTACTTCATTTCAGCCGAAAGACGTCCACTGCTGGACAAAGGCCTATACTTACGTACAGAGTATTAATTTAAAGTAAATTATATCTTAATCCAGTCATTTATTTAGAATTAAGAAATAAAGAAGTTTTAAATTAAGGCTAATTTTATCATCAGTAGCGATCGTCTTTCACTGAAAATAGATTATTGGGTTCGGCCGTAAGTCATGTATGCCTTAGTACTTGGCACAAATCACTACCATGTCTCTGAATATAGAAAAAATAGAAATCCTGAAGATACTGGTAAGGATAATGGGACAAACTTATTTAATTATTATATTGTCATCGGTCCTTGATGAGTGTGCAACATTTTAAATTAATCCGACATTTTAAAGTGTTCGAAAATCAAGAGTTACATACATACATACTAACATACGTATGAAGCTAACAAAACGTGTTAAAAATAGAAATGATTCCATTTGCCCCTTCATAAAGGTAGTTTCGTATGAAGTTTGCCCGAACGCATCGGCACATCAATTGTGTCCAGGCATATCTAGTTCCATTGAATCGGCGAGCTTATTGCCAACTATGCATACATCTAGACTCTGTGCTGAGACTGAAAATTCTCTAATGAATAAACTCAATACCACTTTGCCTGCCCCGAGGATCGAACCTCCTAAACCTCATAGTCAACTCCAACGACACAACTAATGTAAGTACTGCCATGGGCGTACCCAGCTTCTGGCCTAGGGGGGGGGCAAGTCAGATTTTTTAGGACGGATCGTTCGCGGCTGTTTTGGCATACACACTACACAAACACACCTACATGAAACATTAGGTATATGTACCTAGTGTATTGTTTAGGTAGGGCAAACAGTTATTTGGCAATTGCACCGTGCATTTTGCCAGTGTCTACTGCGCGGTTTATTTAAAAGTTAGAGCATAGGGCCCTATATAGGCCATAAGTTTACACTTTGATTAGTAATTAGGCGAGTACATACATGTTCTGCGAGATTTCCAGGGGGGGGGGGGCGGCAGGCGCCTCCCCCTGCCCCCCCCCCCCCCCCCTGGGTACGCCCCCTTGCTCGTAATTTATTTGTGGTCGGCGCAACATATATTTTTATTCCATACTTCTAGGAATCACCATCACCCCTTTCTAGTAATATTATCTTTCACATTATCACACAGTCCATCCATTATTTAATTCCATTCCATTATTCATAGTCCCCTACTCTTATAACTACCCAAGTTAATACTCAAAACTTTTCTCATTATATAAATAATAATGTTTATATAAAGTACTGCTTACCTGAGCATCAATCGTCTTGGCGGCGGATATAGACTTGCGGAAGTACTCCGTGCCGTTGAGCTTCACCTGCACCAGCGTGGAGTTGCGCACCACCTGCACTCGGAAATGAAACTATTTCAATATATCCCCCAGTGTATGCAAATAGGATGTTAATGACATTCACCCCCGGTTTCTCAGTCTGAATATGAGGGATCAAAACGATTGTGTTATTTTGTTTGTGGTCTATGTGACGATAAATAGTCACAGTCAATCCGTTCCATCCCAGACACAAAACTGAAACATGTATAACTATAGACGTAGCAGGAGGCCCGCACTCCCGCGCTGCCTCGCGCAGCCGGCGCGCGCCCAGTCGTGTCGCTCGCACACTCTGCGCTCATGGCCGCTAAGCCTGACTGTGTCTGGAGTATTGTGGGATGAGCGTATGACTGTCGAGTAGTTGCATACTTTTCTTATTGTACTTAACTAATGTGTTTGTGTCTTTAACTAATGTAATTGGCCTCAGCCGTTTTATGTTAAACATAATAAACGTCTCTCTCTGTTATCTCGCCGGCTCTCACAGAACTTCCAATGTAAACACATCAAAGCTGCTGGACGCCGCACATAGTTAAATGAATAGTATTTTCCCGCACGAGATCCTACACGAGCTCAAAGGTCTTCTACTATTACTATGCTCACATATAAATGAATTGATTTAATTTAAGCAATGAACGAAATGATGGTTGAATGATAATGAGGCACCAAATTATAATTTAATCAGTCGATGTATCAGTAGTCTCTTAGAAGCCAGGGGTGAGCGGTGTTCAGTGAGCACAGTACCTCGATGAGGTGCAGGTACCCATTGTCCAGCCTGGTCCCCCCCACCGTGTAGTTCTCGGGCGTCTGGTTGAAGCGCAGGTGAACTAGCAGCTCGCCACCTTCCAAAGATGCGCCCACTTGCGTCTCGTCTGTTTGACCGAATCTAGAAACATAGGTACATAGTATTAATAACATCACGCCATCGCCAATAGTCCCGAAGGTGTATGGTACAATCGCTTTCAGATGTGTAAGTAGGTCAAACGGTGGTGGAGGTTTTGCTGTGTCCAAATGAACAATCCGTAACGCTCAGTTCACACGGCAATGATCAGTATAATTTTGGGATGACAAAGCAGCTTCATACTGCATTTGTTTTTATTAACTGTATGAACACTAGGACGTTGACGTGTGATCTACTTGTTGCCACACAATATCGTACCCACAGGGGAGCGCTGGGTGAACGTCGAGTTCAAACGGTGAGTCTGTGAGATCTTGTCGATTAACGATAGAATACAATGTCGCAAGTGTTAAGAGCTGGCAGTCTAAATCAAATTTCGAACGCAAGTTCCGTCCCTCGCTCCCCGCCACTCCGTTATGTGCTAAACGCTAATACATCAGTAATAAAGTTGAATATCACGTGCGATCTTTGATCGTGATCGAGCACGAAACTAAATAGCGTAAGTCTCTATTCTTATTTCGTTTATAACTAAAGTAATAATTGATCTCGAGAAAAAATATCTTGGGTCGGGTAATATCTTGTGTACAAACTATATTTTCTTGCTGTGAATATTGATTTTAGACATAAAAGCTGAACAATCTTGTTATTTTTTTAGAATTATCCTTAAAAAAGACATGATTTTCGAATAAAAAATGTGTTGAGAGAAAATATTACAATTACGTAACTTTCTTGAGCATGGAAAGAAAAAGATCCAATAAATTATATACAAAAGTTTAATTTTGCTTGTATATAAGTGTAATATTACATATTATTACGAGGGAACAATGATTAGCTGCTCCGTGTCATCACAGCCCAATTTTTGTAACCAGGTTGAGTGTGTTTTTTTGCAATGCTGTTTGGGTAGAGCATAAATTGACAAAATCCCTTTAATTTTATTATACAAGTAGTTGCCCAGAAAACCAAAATGTCGACGGGAGAAAGCAGTATGCAACCGAGTTGTGGGACAAGCTGTATGTTTGCGTCGCTTACCTTCAAATAGAGTAGGATTATAGGTAAGAAGAGAGTGTTTGCGTATTTAAAATGAAAAGCTGACGTACAGATAACACTCCCGTTCGCTCATAAATGATGAAAATGTATGTAAAAATAGAGAGCCTCCTCTTAATGCTTACCTAGCCAGAGAGCCGAGGTAGAAGATCTGCCCGGTGGGCTTGCGCGTGCGGATGAACATGGAGATGTCGAGCGCCGCGCGCACGCCGCGCCGCGCCGCGTCCGACACCGTGACGCGCACCGCCGAGCGCGCGCGCGCCGCCTCGTGCCCGAACGTGGCCGCCGTGTAGTCTGTCAACTCACCGGGTTACGTTATTGCACAACACAATGTAAAAATAGTAGATCATTCTAGAGTACAATCCTAAGCGTAGCGAGGGATTCAAAGTACGTCGCTCGAGGTTAAATAATTTTGGTACCGTGTGGCACGCTCTGATTTTCATCTATGAGAAAAATAAATAAGAGATGCTTTTAATAGTGACGAATATTTATATTTACATAACCAAATTACAAATTTATTATAATTTTAGATACATTTTCGCATTTTTTTAAGTTTATTGTAACTGTTTTGTTGGGAACAGAAAATGTCGTTCACTTATTTATCACTTGGGTATTCGTAATAACTTCTTCTGTATGAAGTACCCACGTATTTTTTTATTATTTGATTAACTAATGCCGCGTGTGCGCGCTTTTTTATTACCGGCCAGAACAATATCGAAGCAAATTGCCGTCAATTTTTTTTATTAAATAGTATTCCAAATTCTAAAGTTATTTCGTTACTGTTATTAAGTGCGCCAGAACATACCATTTTGCTCGCACTTATCGAGGAACCCTTCGGCTCTTTTCGAATAGATGAGATGAAAAACAACAGACATACCGCCACACACGTACACATTGTGGAATGCGATAAATGATTGAGTAACAAATAAATTACAATATCGATTATTTTAAGGGTAAAAACACTAGATCGTTAGGAGATGGTTTAAGGAATCAGAAAGAAATATGTGATATAATATGTAGTTCCAAAGAATATAATAATTATAGACAAAATTCGTCGCGTGACTCACTGTACTGGCAGGTGTCCCCGAGGGTCGGGCGCGGGCAGCTGCACACGAAGCTGGTCCAGGCGTCGTCGCAGGCGCCGCCGGCCTGGCACGGGTTGGGCTCGCACTGCGGCGTGCGCGGGCACTGCGCCAGCACGCCGCGCAGCTCGGCGCGCGCCACGTCGCCCGTGTCGGGGCCCGCAGCCGGCTCTGTTGTTGTCTCCGTGCTTGTCGCGTTTGAGTCTTCTGGTAACACCTGGTAAACACCACGCAATTCCATTATTACTCGATTACTTCATAATGCAAATAGACAGAGAACGTGTGACCGAGCACTTCACAACTTAACCCACAGCGTATCGTTCCCATTGCAAGATTCATAAATAAGATCTATCAAACTTTAGAAAGAGACCGCCGGAAGACCGTCTTAAGACCAAGAGACACGAACTTGATATCCGTTGCAAGAACTTGCACGGGATCATGGGACGAAACAGTAAACTGAGTACCGACAGCAAACTTTTTATATATAAAGTGACTTTGAAGTCAATGTGGGTTCATGGAATTCAACTTTAGGGCAGCGCCTGCAACTCCAAGTATTAGCACTATACAGGGAATTAAGAATGGTATTTTGAGGTCAATTAGTGGCGTTCCTTGGCTTGTCACGAACGCTGAAATAAACAACGAGTTATCAATAAATACCGTCATGAACGAAATCAAAAAGATACTAGCATAACTATTCACAAGGTACGATACGGTTTCGTGCCGTATCGAACGTCAGTGTTATCGACGAAGTCCTCCAAACGCTATTCACAAATCCGAAACCGTACAATTTTGACAGTTCAAATACGATACGAACACATCGAATCTTCTGACAGGTATTTGCTGTCGGAAGTGATATCGAACAATAAATATTATTTAAAAAAAACTTATTTACGCATTAACTGAAGTAAGTATACATAATGAAGGTGATTATATAAAGTTTCTTATTGTTTTGACCGCTGCCTACATCCAAGATAAGTATAATTTGTAAAGATGTATTTCACTTCTTCACTTACATTCGTACGTAACACTTAAATTCATCCTAGACTTTGATTTAAATTATTTGGGTACATGGATGGAGTACGTGATTCTATTTTGACGTCGTGATTCTCTTTTTACGTGGTTAGTCTAGCAGGTATTTTTTTGTGCGGGCTGCATTCGGTCTTGAGACATGGGCCTGGGCAAGGTCCTCATGCCCTTGAATGAATTCAAAGAGCTCCTGCCGCTGCTCCCTTGACAGTCTTGTCTGCAAATATGCATTTTCAACTACGTTCTAGAACATGAGCAATTATCAAGAAATAGTAATTGTTGCATACTGATAAAATACCCACCCATTTTAATAAATCAGTCAGAATTATTTTTTGTTCAAAGTTAGTCAAAATGCCAAAATGAAGTCAAAGTTTACAAAGCAAGTTTAATAGAAATCAAGTAAATTTTATTTAAGTATTAATATAATCATTGTTTACTGTTTCTTTATTTGGTTAATAGTTAGGTACTCAATGTAATATATATTCTATAGTTGCACTTAATGAAATACCCAATAAAATTTTTCTATCACAATTATCTATTTACTACCATTTTTTACCGTTCTCCATAAACACACCTACAATCGGTTTCAAAAAATCCATTACACACGGATCTGTGAATAGCGTTTTGCCAGTCCTTCGGTTCAGAAATCAGGTTATCGAACGAGTGCCGTTGTCGGTACGGTAGCGAATCGTACCGTTGTGAATAGCTATGCAGGAAAGACTGGAAAGGCACCCCAACGATCTGGCTGCCGCACAGATAGCAAGAAGTTACAGGAAAAGACATAGTGCAGTCCGTTCACCGGGGTGGACCTGTGCACGAACACGTGGTAGGCACTTTTTTTTTTTGGGTGGGAAATTATCAAATGAATTCCCCCGCTCTGGGCGGAGCGGGAGGGTCAGACTTTTACTGACTAAAACCCACCCATGCTCCTTCCGTTGCCTGTGTGCCACACTCTTCCCACCAATGTGTACCTCCAACTCATACGCTAAAAGTACAAAACAGATCGCGGACAGCCACAGAAAAAAAAAAGTGTATAAATATCTTTTTCAATTTATATTTCAATAAAAGAACATGCCATAATTGTATTTATTTATTTAGCTTTTTTTTTTTCATTTTAGATATTTTTTCATTTTATTTTTTTAGTTTTATTACACTCGGCGCTGAGAATGGCGTCAGAGCGAGCCAGAGGCGCATCACCGGTCCGACATTTTTTTATAATGAAATTGCTCATTCTGTAAAACAATGGTCCGGTTTGCGCTTGGAATTGACTGAACGTAACTCGTACTCAGATAGTTTTCACGCATTTGTTACACACAAACAACACACACACAAGTTCACAGTACAATAGTACAGTCAACCCCACGTCAGAGGTAATATATGAATAACGAAAATCGCCATTACTATTACAATATAAAAGCGCTGTCTATGTCATATTGTTACCACTGACATGCGGTCTACTGTATTAGACATTCTGTAATCAACTTAATTTACAGAAAGGTTAAGTTATATAATTATTATTTGTTGTAGTCAGTACTTACCAAAATAAATAAGAGTGAAGATGGTTTTGACCAAAAAGTTTGTAATACATGCCAAGTACCCGCGCCAAGGACGCCTTTTACCGCGATACGTTTGTTTTGATCGTGTAAGCGACATTGTTTCATATCGTTTTGAAATATTGGAATACATTGTTAGAAGGGCCACAAAGGTCAACGACTTTTATTGCAGCGTTCAAGTACATAAGTATAGTGTAGCTGACACTCTACAAAGTATATTTTTAGGGTTCCGTACCTCCAAAAGGAAAAAAACGGAACCTTTATAAGATCACTCGTGTGTGTATCTGTTTTTCTAAAACTCGTTATGCCATCTGAACGGTTGTACAATCGGTATCTCCCTTTCAAAGTAACCCCGTGCTACTGACTAGTACTAACCCACTGTCCGTTGACGACGACGTCCTGGAAGCAGCCGACGAAGAAGTTGGGGCCGTGCGTGAGCGTGGCGTAGGACGAGCCGTAGGTGCCGAGCCGCGTGGACGGGAACGACGTCACGGACGAGTTGAACGCCTCGTTCTGGTTGATGGGGTAGATGGTCTGCTCCTCGTTGGCCGCCAGCACCAGGTGCGACGAGTTTATTGTGACAAACACCTGCCAGCGACATGGATATAGTCGTAACATTAATCGATGGACAAAAATTATGCTAAAAATATTTGATACTTTTCACGCAACGGTATCCTTTTACATTTTTAAAAAAATATTAAAATGTTGACAAAATCGGAATTTGGTAAAACATTACAGGGCAGTTACTTTAAGATATTACCAACACTAACCAAGTTGAAGATGTTCTAAATCAGGGTTTTTATAAAAAATCTCAAATCTCAACTAACAATATAACAAACTAGCTTCTGCCCACGACTTCGTCCGGATGAAACTTATTTTTTTAACATAAAATATAGGAGGGGCTCGTAGCTAAAAAATTTATAGGAGGTGCTCGTGGCTAAATTATATAGGAGGGCTCGTGGCTAAATTATACAGGAGGGGCTCGTGGCTAAATTATACAGGAGGGGCTCGTGGCTAAATTATATAAGAGGGACTCGTGGCTAAATAATAACAGCTGCACGGTTCGATCGAAGGTTAAGCTGCGCTTGCCGAGGTCGGTCCGTGGGTGGGTGACCATCCATTACATATCGAGACGCTTCAGTTTCTCGGAAATCACGTTCAACCGTCGGTCCCGGCTGTCATTCGTGGATCTTTGACAGTCGTTACGGGTAGTCAGAAGCCCGAAATTCTGACAACCAGTCTTACCAAGGGGTATCATGTAGAATGTGTATTCCAGGTAGAATGTGAATACTATGTTGGTAATTTTTTTTTTTTCTTTATTTTCCTTTTTTTTTTCTCTTCTCAGTTTTAATGATGGTCTGGAATTTTGAGCACTTTATGCGGCCTACCCAAATGTCCTTTCTTTGGTATTGTTCGTCGAGTCGTTGAGCTCCTTAAGTCTTGAGTCGAGCTGCATGATTACTGACAAATGCTTGCACTGATTGGACAGGTCCACTCAATTTTGTGTGGTTCTTTTCTCAAAAGACCATTTCAGACACGGATCTACATGGTTCTCCCATGATTTGACAAAGATTATGTCTGGACTTTAAAAGAGATTTTGACCCCTGAGTTTGTTTCGCCATTTCTTCTCAGGGGTAGACAGATAGGAAATGTCGACTACATCTAACTTATTTTTTTTAATATGACGTGTAAAAGTGATTCCGATATCCTATTTACAGAATAAACGATTTCATTTAATTTCATATCGTATTACCCAGCTACTGGGTTGTAGAGGTCAAATATGCAGTCGCTCCATGTAAAATACTACTATTCAGCTGCATCCGGCTACACTGGTAGCCGACTCTAACATAGTTGGGGACGGCAGGAAGATGCTGCTATCCTGACACTCGGCTGCAGCTTTCCATCACTTAAAGATTGTTCTTAATCGCATCAGTACTTCCAGAGACTACTTTTACAAACATTTATAAAATCAATTTATTATTATTTATTATTACAATAAAACATTACCTTCTGCCACTTGCTATCATTAAGATTGGAGCCAATAAACACTCCCTCCCACTTGTTGAGCAGGCTGGAGTGCAGGTTGAGCCGTCCATTAGACAGTTCCAAGAAAAAGTACGTCAGGCCGCGCCCCATGGCCAGCAGGCCGTTGCCGAGGGTCGTCTTGAAGCGGAACGAGATGTCGTAGCCCTCCTCGCGCGTCGTGTTTACTTCTGCGTAGCTGCTCTTCTCAAGAGACATTGTTGTTATCTGCAAGAGATAATGAGGTTAGAAGGATGGCTAATAAGAGAAAACAAAAAGACAAAATTTATAAAAATAAGGGTTTCGTTGTGTATTGAGAAGTTCCTGAGAACATGTTCACTTTGATTCTTCAATTATTGCGATTAAAAAGAAGCATGTATTTTTTTTCGAAGTTATTCGTGATGTATCCCTTGGCGAGAAAGCTGATGACCGTTTCATGACATCAAAATATTTTTTTATCGACGTTATTTGTGGGATATCTGCGTGGAGATATTGAATGGCACAAATATTATGTTTAAGAATTTCGGCCTTTAGTGTTCTTCCCGCGAATTCTATTAATCCATATCAATTTTTATTAATTTTACTGTAAAAACTTAAAACCCAAAGAAAATGACCTTTTCACAAGTAGTGCCATAGTGGCCGGGGGTGCAGGAGCAGTTGAACCGGTGCTCGGTCTCGTCGCGCAGCCAGGGGTGGCACTGGCCGGCGTGGCGGCAGGGCGCGGCGCGGCAGCCCTGCAGCGCCACGGAGCAGTTCTGGCCGCCCCAGCCGCGCTCGCACACGCACGAGTACGACGCGCGCCCGTCCGAGCACTCGCCGTGCAGGCACGGAGCGTACCTAAAGGGGCCATCGACATGCTAATCTCAATGTTCTGCTCTGCCTACGATTTACAAAAGCGGCAGATCCTATGAAATTCTCCAATTATTCGTCAGATATATTTTTATTATTTCTAGGATACCTCAAAAGGAAAAACGGAACCCTTATACTGCCTTATAGGATCATTTGTGTGTTGAAATTTGGTACACATAATATGAATTTCTGTAACCCAAACACAGCCATGTTATGTAAACAAATGAATTTTGAAATAAGGGTCACTTTTGGGAAGTAGAAAAAATAAGTTTTGCAAACTGTACCGCGTTACGTAACAAATGGAAGAACTTGTTGTGAGGGTCTCAAATATATATACTATTTATAATTTTAAAATAAACATTTTTAAAAGTTATTTAAGAAAATAAACGAATATTGACCTTCCCCCTCTTTATCTCCGAGCCTACTATTAAAAAAAAATACAGAAAATAGTTCTTTACTTATAGATTACAGGAAAACCTATAAGAAGTCTATGGTGTTAAAGTAACATGGTAAATCTCTCACTAACATAATATTGTGCATACAAACTTACATTTGCGGTTGGAATGTATGGAAGAATATGTTTTTAGAAAAAGAAAAAAATTGTTTATTCTACACATTAAAACAAAATAACATTATTAAAATACACACCTACAAAGTAGTCAAAAGCCTCATATTCAATTAAAACCTTCACAATCTTGTCCCTTGCTTGATGTCAGGGCCATCAGAGACCAAAGACAATTTACGTTGTGTTTACTACATGTGTGTGTGTGAGTATACTAACATTGTGTTTTTTTCAACTACAATGTTAAGTTTGTTCTTGGGATAAATTCATCCCAACTACGGAACCCTTCATTGTGCGTGGTCCGACACGCACTTAGCCGGTTTTTTGTTTATAATGATTATAGAGCCGATTTCTATTTAAAAAGTTTTGAAATCATTTTCACATTTTTGACCATCAAGCCTTCGAAACTGTCGCTGGTTGACGTTGCGTTGGTGTCGCGTAGACTCGCGTTGAAGCGCAGCCTATTCGTCAGACGAATGCCTACGCTAGACAACAAGCCGGCTACGTCGGCACCCACTCTGTACCGACTGTCTACTAGCGTCGCTCACCTCTCACACTCGTCGATCTCGGTCTCGCAGTGCTCGCCCTCGTAGCCGGCGAAGCAGTCGCACGTGTAGCCGCCGATGCCGTCGATGCACTTGCCGCTCTTGCAGGGAGACGACGCGCACTCGTCGATGTTCACCTCGCAGCGCGACCCCGTCGTGCCCGGCACGCACACGCACTCGAAACTGGAATATGGAAGAAGCATTTACAGCGAGGTTTTTAATTACTGGGACTGTAAGGAAAAAACTTAATCTATATTTAAATAGATATGGGGAAACTCACTTAGGCCCGTATTAATAAACGTTTTCCAACGACGTAATCAAGTGCGTAATTATTTGACACGCCATTATTACGATATCAGCATCTCAAGATCATTACTAATCAATAAACACATGAAAACAGTTTCTCAGTTACCAAGATCAGCTCCTCCATACGCTGTACTGGATGAAAGATTACGTCACATTGACCGAAGTTTAGAATAATATTCATTACATGTCGTTCTTGCTATGTCGTAAGATTTATTGAAATACTTGTATTTTGTTATAACGCTGTATCACGTTATAAATATTTCTAGGGAAATTGGAAAACCTCTGTTATCTGTGTCTCCGCTCTTGAACAAATCTGGATTATTTTTAGGGTTCCGTAGTCAACAAGGAACCCTTATAGTTTCACCATGTCTTTCTGTGTGTCTTTCCCCGGCTTAGCTCAGAGACTTTTATGACTCTTATTAATCACGCCGACAAAGTGGTAAAATACCACAAGTAGCTAGCTAGCTCGAAAAAAACCTTTTTTTTGGGTAGGTAGTGTAGGTACCTCCATTGCACGTAATTTTTTTAATTTCTCATACTCGGAAAGTAGTGTTTGTTTGATCTGAGTAGCGGGTGGAAAGCGCTACTTCCCACCGTAGGGCGGGAAAGACTGATAGTAATTGCTTCCCTCCTTCGGGCGGGAATTAATTTAAAAAATAGAGCTAAATTTGGTTAGGTAGTCATAGTCTGTCATAGTCGGCTACGGAAATTTTAACTTAAGTAATTAATAAAAATATCGATTTAAAAATAACTGCAGTCTTGTGAGTGTATAAACAGCCAGTGTGAATTAAAAAAAAAAACTATTAAGCCAGATGGCCCGCGGCGGTGAAACGATGTGTTCCATATTTAAAATTTAAAAATACTATTATAATTAGATGGAATACTAACTCTGTAAGCTGTACCGAAATTAACCTTGTACAGGCATCTAACATTTTAATAAATAATACCTTTGTAAATTATTTGATTTCATGTTAATATTTTGCTAATTGTAATACTTAATAAAAATATTATTATATAATTAGATACATATAAATTATGTTTTTAAATATTAGAATATTAAAAAAAAAACATTTTAAAATATAAAAAATAGTTGTCCACCGGTAACGGGAGCAGGGTCCAAGCTACCGGTTGTTAGGGCTCCAGAGATAGGAACCTCCTTACGATGCGAGTCGTATCGAGGAGTGCTGCCTAAATTTGGAAATTTGTCTTTTGTTTGTTTTTTTATTTGAATTTGGAATTTGTTTCTCTTTCTCAGGTTTCCGGAGGTTCTCGTCATGCGGAATGGTGACATCGATAATCATTGCGCGGCGGGCTAATCGATTTATTGTTTATTTTATTATTTTATTGCGGGTATGTGAAAACTTAGATTATTTAAAAACTTATTAAAAAAATTATAGGAAAACTATCAGAGCTAAGTACGATCTACAAGTTATCGAGTAATAGTAAACCAACGTGCATTTGCAGTTGGAGAGTTGACCGTGACGTATATCAATGTATAGGAGAACATGTTTTTCACTACAATGATAAGTTTGTTTTTAGGATAAATATTTCCCAACTACAAAACCCTTCATTATGCGTGGTCCGACACGCGCTTGGTCGGTTTTTTTTTATGTTCACTTGGTAACTCAAAAGGATTCGAGGCATACCATGTATAGATTTTTGGTAAAAATATCGTTATAGTATCTACTCTAGTATATTTCATCGTAATAATTAATTTCACCCAAAATATTTTCAAACTCCATGTTTCGCGCTACTAATCACGACCTCAAGTCACGGACTGCCTACACTCAGATTTAGCATCTTGAGAACACACCCCTATTGTATACTTAAGTGTCGATTTTCGTTTATTGATCAGTCCATCACTCGGCTGATAACGTAAACCCAAGCCGTAACTTGAGTACATCAATTATTATGTTTATTAATATCATGATTAAGACTGTTATCAAGTGCGAGCTCTTGGGCTGAGTAACGTTTATTAATACAGGCCTTAGACCATTAGCTCTTTTTTCATGAAAGCAATTTTGCCATACCGAATGTTTGTTTAAGTGTAAGTGGACAACTCACTCATTAAAAAACAATTAGTAACATTGGCCATTTTTTTAAATGCGTTTCTACTGTTTCTCGTACGAATAATTGAGTCGTATGCTCACCCGCTAGCAGTTTCCAGCGAGAAGGGCTGGTGGAAGGCGCCGGGCAGCAGCACGTGCGACGGGCCCGCGCCCGCGTACAGGCTGGCGTTGGAGCGCTCCAGGCACACGCCGCCGTACTTGCACGGCTCGCTCTCGCACTCGTTTATGTCCAGCTCGCAGTTCTTGCCTACAATACATGTTAAATATTACAACTTGAGGCCAAAGCGCCAGGGGAACCCGCGAAATTCTAAATTTCTTACGTTTTTTTGTAATTTGCAAGTATCAAGTTGTATGTTGATCAAAATATGATTCGCGACCACAAAAATATATGTGTATAATATATATTTTTGTTATAATTATAATTTATTCAAATCATTGATACAAGTGACTAAGTTCAAATGACCATTTTTAATGATTATATTTTATGAAATCATAACATTTGAGGCCAATTCTAGCTTCGAATTTCGCGGGCTACCTTAACGATAAAAACCATAAAATTACAATATTGACGGGCACAAATAAAAACTGAATAATAAGTAACGCTCTGCGAAAAAGATAAGTAGTTAGCACTACAAAGTAATTGCAGTAACCGGTGTAGGCCGCGTAGCAGTTGCAGTGGTAGTCGTTGACGTCGTCGACGCAGGTGCCGCCGTGCCGGCAGGGCTGCGGCGCGCACTCGTCCACGTTGACGCCGCAGTCGTCGCCGGCGTAGCCCGTGCCGCCGCACTCGCAGCCGTAGCTGTTCAGCCCGTCCACGCAGCGCCCGCCGTGCTGGCAGGGCGCAGACTACCTCGCGACAAACGATCTTATTAAAACGACACGCGAAATTGATAATAATTGTGTCATGGTAAAAAACAGCGTGAAAATGTAAACAAATTGTAAATCTGATAACCAGACGTCTCGTTATAACAATATGAATAATCAACAGAAATATTGCAGTAACTGCATAACAAATAGTAAAGATCTCGCCAGCTAACAATACAGTCTCGACCTTGACCAATCGATTACCTCACAGTCGTCGATGTCTACCTCGCAGTTGGGCCCGGTGAGCCCGTCCTGGCACACGCACGAGTAGCTCGCGATACCGTCCACGCACGTCGAGCCCGCCGCGCACGGGTTCGCCTCGCACTCGTTTATATTTATCGAGCAATCCTTGCCTGTAAACACAACATTTACCATAGCATAGGGGATAGATGATAACATTAAGTAATAAAATTATCATAGTATCTGGCGACCTTCAAAGCCCTCCATGCAGGTGCACTCGAAGTTGTTCTCCAGGTTCTGGCAGGTGCCACCGTTCTTGCACGGCGACGACAGGCACTCGTCGATGTCTTGCTCGCAGCTGTCGCCCGTATAGCCTACACATAACAAAGCGAATTATTTACATAATAGTTGATAGCTAATGAGGGCAACTATACATATCTGTGACTTTCATTCCCACATACCGGGCCTGCAATAACACTCGTAGGATCCGGGAACGTTGACGCATACTCCGTGGTTACATATTTTCGGCATTATTGAACACTCGTCTACGTCCAATTCGCAAAATCGTCCTGAAAATGAAAATATAATTAGGTTAATATTAATATTATTTTCATTACAATATTATAATACCGGCTTATTTCTTGCTAATTATACCTTTAATAATTGAGAACAAAAATAACAGTTGAATTAACATAATCAAAAGTAAAAACCAACAATTAGTAAAAATATAAATTATGTAAATCACTTGGAATAAATACTCATTAAATTTCAGAAATTAAATTAGTCACATAATACATAATTCACGGTGAATTTATGTAGGTGTTTAGTAAAACCAATACCGACAATGAAACTGGATAGTGAATTCTAAAACAGAGACTTCATTCATAGAAGGCTTCATTTTGTAAACGAAATCGTTATAATTGTTCCTAAATAACTCATATTTTTATTTAATTATAGTAAATTTTATTTTAAATACCATGCATAAATGAATAATAGTTATTATAGAAACCGGTAACGCCTAAAATACGGTTTTATAATGGGACCGGTTTTCTTAAAAAGTGCAACACTGCCGCACGACATTGGACAACTGACAGCGAGATTCGTTCAGACTTCTTGGCGGGAAAGTGAAGTGAATTTTTTTGCAGTTTTGTTTTTTTTTCTAAAATTTGTGTTCTTTCACGGACCGCGCGGCCCGCGGCGCGGCATCCGCGCTCTCACGGGGGATACGTGTGTGTGGGCCGCGAGTAGTTAAAAATCTTCGGAATATTATACCACTTTTGACCTCTTCTTTGTAACTAAATAAAGACTTTGCTAAAAGGTCCCAGCAACCAAGCCATTAAAATATTATTAAAAAAAAACTGACAGCGAGCTCTGCTGTCAAGGCGAGATATTGTTGTTGTGACTTGACCTATTTCGTGTTTAAAATGAAAAGCTGTAATTTTGTAGTCAAGAGACTGCTACATTGTTTAAATGACTTATTTGAATAAGTTTTAATACAAATGTAAAGTGTATGACTCATCGCCATGCTTTATTCAATGCGCAATGTTTTGAGGTTATGTCGGAGACAATTATTTTTACAAAACAAACGTTTTACCCAAGTGCGGGCTATAACTGGCATTAAAAATGAACCAAGTGTTATGAAAAATGACAAAAGTAAAAAATTTCCACAGTTACTGCAGAAATATAAGGATAAAATCACATTCAACTCCTACTTGGAAAACGACAAGTTGAAATTAGGTTATTATAGGTATCACAAGAAAACTGTGAAAGAAGCGAAAGCGACAGTAAGCAAAGAGTTGAAGGAGAAGAGTTTGCCGCCCCTCCCGATATCCTTACAGTATTACGTCGACAAAGATCGACTGCTTCAAGATGAAGAGGTTGCCTCTACTACAGAACCTGACAAGGAATTTCAACTGCCTTTTGGTTCCTCTTCGACAATAGACTATAACGATGGTAAAGTAGGTCCATTTAATAATTCTACCAATACCAACGTAAGTACAGAGCAGGAATTTGATTGCTCAAACATTAACCGATGGATGACCAATTATGAATACTTTGATGACACTAAAATTGCTTCCGAGGAGTTGGAAGACGGACCAGAATCTGAAAACAAATGGTTAAACCAGTATGGTACTCCTGACCCCACAGTAGGTGTAAGTAGAGTCCCATGTGGAGGCTGTGGTGCCCTTCTCCACTGCAGCGACCCTGCCATCCCGGGGTACCTGCCCAGCGAGATCTTTAAGCATAGAGAGGTGGAGGAACTGAAGACTATGGAGTGCCAAAGATGTCACTTCCTCAAGGAGTACAACATTGCCCTAGATGTGAGTGTGCGGCCAGAAGAGTATGAGAAACTTCTGCAGTCCATCAGGTAAACAAACTGACAACACCTTGTGTATACAGTAGTAATTTTAATCTAGTTTACTTTGGAAATAATGTGAGATCAGGCAGACTGAATTATTTATTTATTGATATGTCTTGTTTATTTCTTTTTATTTATTCATCATGGCAACATGGTAAATCTTAAGAAAAGATTTATTTCTTTGTACTTCTTTTGCCATTTATAGAAAAAAGATTTGCGAGTTAAAAAAAGGTTTTGTATTGGTTTCTCAAACTTTTATTTTAATGCTTTCCAGAAATGTAAAATCCCTGGTCCTACTGATGGTGGATTTGTTGGACTTTCCATGCTCCATATGGCCTGGTATTGTGGACATCATAGGCAAAGACAGACCCATCATAGTTGTTGGCAATAAGGTAAGACAAACTTAATTTTTGGGATTTCTTTCCAATATTCAATGTTTAGTTATTTATCAGTGCTTACTAACATAACTTCATGATATTACTTTTAATTGCCTCTTTTCATGAAACCTAGAGACAGCAATATAGGTCCAATTAAATCTGTGGAAAACATTTGCACAAAATCTAATATAGAAATACTTGTTGATGTGAAACATCTATAAGCGCACGTAAAACCGATTGCTGGCGGAGCGACGCATGCCGCGTGGCGACGCTACTATACAGTCTGTATGTAGTAGTGTGTAAATAATTTGGATGTTTCACATCTGTCAGGCGTCCCGTGACGACCCATTTTTTTGGTTTTTCAGGTAGACCTACTACCCGGCGATAGTTATGGATACTTGAAACGCATAAAGAAATCCTTAGTGACAGAAATCAAGAAGACGCAACTAGGTGAAGCTAATATCAAGCACATTGCTCTGATATCTGCTAAAACAGGCTATGGAGTGGAAGACCTGATCTCTGCTATGTTCAAGCTGTGGCTGTACAAAGGCGACGTGTTCCTCGTCGGCTGCACCAACGTCGGCAAGAGCTCCCTGTTCAATGCTCTCCTACAGTCAGACTACTGCAAAGTACACGCTGTTGACATCATCAAACGCGCTACAGTCAGCCGGTGGCCCGGGACGACGCTCAACCTCCTTAAATTCCCCATAAACAGACCTTCGGGGTGGAAAATATTTCAACGAACACGAAGATTACAATCAGAAGCCAAACTCTATAGGGTTGAGAAGCAAATTAGAAACGCTCAGTTATATGGCAAGACGCCGAGCGAAGCGCCCGCCTTAATCGGACATATTGGACGCTCTTTCTCTGAGCATTACGAAGTCGACAACCTCGACCCCAACAAACAGAAGATGATGGTTTTGAACGAAAAACACAAAGTATTTGCTAACAGTAAATGGTTGTACGACACTCCCGGCGTCATACACCCTGATCAAGTGTTATCCCTCCTAAGTACCGACGAACTACTTCTGACCATTCCAAAACAGCTGATTAGACCACAGACATATTTCATGTATGAGGGAGCAACAATATTCATCGGCGGTTTGGCTCGCATCGACCTCGTGGATTCTGCGGAACCTTGTCGCTTTACGATATTTTGTTCGGAGAGTTTGCCGATCACTGTCGCGAAGACTGAGGACGCTGACGAGCTTTATGACAAGTTTGTGGGCACGGAGTTATTTGCTGCGCCGAGCGGAGGAGTAGAGAGACTGAAGAACTGGCCAGGGTTGCAGCAAGGAGCTGAGTTACTAGTGTACCCTGGGGAGGGACCCAAGACGGTCTGTGGGGATATTGTGCTGTCCTCAGTGGCCTGGGTCGGAGTGACAGCTAAAGAAGGCACGGTTTGCAGGGTGCGCGCGTGGACGCCTGAAGGCAGGGGTATCTACAGACGACACCCCTCAGTTCTGCCATACTCCATCAACTTGAAGGGCAAAAGGCTGCGGGATTCGCCAGCGTATTTAGTAGGAAAAGTTTTCTCTGACGAGCAATAGATCTAGAGAGTAAATAATAACATTCACAATTTGTTTTATTTTTACCTCATCCAGAGGGGTAATAATTGCGTAACACAGTGGCAATTCCTTTCATTTTGACAGTTACACATTTAACATACATAGTTTTAGTTACATATTTAAAAGTGTTTATTGAATTTTATTATTTAAGATAAATTTTATAAGCAAATTAACATTTATTTCTATGGATTCTTTGTTCCGAAATAAAAAATCATATTTGCATATCGTGAATTCAGAAAACGATCTCGTGATGGTTGAAATGTTGTCGTCCAATGAAGAATATATATAATTTGCAGCTAAATTGTTTTTTATATGGGCCCACACAACCTCAATGGGCTTGAGATCCGGATAATACGGCCAAGGAACAATTATTTTCTCTAGGGAGAAGAATAACAAGTACGTACAAATAAAATGGTACCGTTTTGACGCCTTCTGGTGGACGCCCCCGAAAACTCGCGAAAGCGGGAAATACAAACTCGGATTTCTTTGTGATATTTATTTAAATGTCTGGGGGTCTACTCCGAAGTGCTAAACCGAAGTATCGGCCGAATGTTCGGCCTTTTTATAACTTCCATAGTTTCTTTTTTCGACTTTGAGTCCTTACCCGACTTCAAGTCACAGTTTTGACTTTGGCTTATCTCTTCGACTGACTGTTTTATTTATTTTTTCGCCGTAGGCAGCAATAGTTAGACATAGTAAAGAAAAGACCGAACATTCGGCCGATACTTCAGATTTATGTTCGGAGTAGCCACACTGTCCACGAAAGCAGGGAGGTCTACTCCGAAGTATCGGCCGAATGTTCGGACATTCGGCCGATACTTCTTGAATAAAGCATAAACAATAATTTAATAAATAAGATTTGGGGCTAAAAAACAGATGTAAACAGCAGTTTCGTGAACAATGACGTCACATCATGACCGCGACAGAAACGGACGTTTGAACTGTAGTAGAAAATTGCTGGGGTTTCATAATTTTTTTGAGCATCAATCAGTAGTTCAATTTAACTTTAAATAGTTTTCTTAGGTTTATATTAAATGAAAAGAAAACTGACAGTCAAAGAGATAAAAGTCAAAAATGTGACTTGAAGTAGACTAAGTCCAAAAAGGAAACTGTGGAAGTTATAAAACGGCCGAACATTCTGCCGATACTTCGGACTATGACTTCGAAGTAGACCGCCAGAATTGGGAAACTGTTACTGATGTGAAATTCTTGTGCAATCACTGGTTACAATTTTCCAGCTCCACTTTGGTGATCAAGCAGCCTTATTGTTTAAATTAACTTAAAAGGTGAATAGGAAACAATTCATGCTTGTAGAAAACTTTGAATTAAGATAAGAATCATTGTGGGTTATTTGTAAAAGTTAAAGGCTCTTCTCAACGTCGTTATTGGCGAGGATAACACTTAACGTTGCAAAAAGAGAAGATGATAAGAGAATTCACATATGATAAGGTAGCCCGCGAAACTCAAATTTTCTTACGTTTTTTACAATTTACAGGTCAGTAACAGGTTGTATGTTGATCTAAATATGATTCGCGGCCATAACAAATATGGCTTTACAGAATTATAATCATTTGAATCAGCATTACAACTCTCTAAGTTCAAAAAATCCAACTGAAAGATTATATTCATACAGTAGGATTTTATTAACAGTGTGAATACGTTTTTTGCAATTTGTAGGACAGTACAAAAAAAAAAAAGAAAGTTGTTATGGTTTCTTAGTTAGATTTGATACATTGAATTACTTTTTCATATAATCATGACATTGGGGAACAAATCTAACGTAGAGAGACGTATTCATGATTCTAATCATTATAACTCCGTAACATATAAAATATTTGCTATAGTTGCGAATCATATTTTGATCAAGATACAATCTGACACTGACCGCGATTATGGCAAACCGCCTCTTGGGTCGACCTATGTCCAGCAGTGGTTTTTGGGCTGAAATGATGATGACAATTCGTATTACGCTGGGGGCTGACACTCTGTCGCCTCTGCTACTAATTTATTAATGTTCATGTCATATTTGTTTTCTATACTTTCTTTGCCACCCTTTCGTCTGAGAAAACAATGCACATTGTAATTAAAATTTACTTTACTTGTCGTGTTATTGGTGGATCAATTTTTTTTTTTTTTTTATCTTATAACAAACTGGCGCGAACAACTGAATCATGTTACTGTCGCGGCGGTCGACGGCAGGCTGAGTTAGTTTGACTACCTCTCCCGTCTCACCGCTCACATACCTCAGGCAGTAACTAGCAGTTCCGCGCGGACTATCCTTCAAAACATTCTGATTGTGATTGAAAGTGTGTGACATGAAGGAGCTGAAGTAAGAGGACCTTTTTACTTTTCGATCCCGTGGGAATATCAGCTACCTCCATACAAAATTTTATCAAAATTAGTCCAGCCGTTAGAGCGTGAAGAAGTAACAAACATACATCACAAACTTTCGCCTTTATAATATTAGTGTGATGTGATATACAGTGTGATGAAGTGTACTTAGTGTGATAGTGTGATTGATGGAAGACTGGAAATACTGACCGTTATAGCCAGTCGGGCACTGACAGCGGAACAGGCCGTTGTCGAGCGCGAGGCAAGTGCCGTTGTGGCACGGCGAGGACGCGCAGGCGGAGTCGGCGGCGGCCGGGGCGCAGCGCCAGGCCGGCGCCGCCTCCACGCACTCGTGCTGCGGCGGGCACGGCGCCGCGCGGCAGTCGGGCGCGGGCAGCTCGCACGCGGCGCCGGCCCAGCCCGCGCGGCAGTCGCAGGCGCCCGACTCGCGGCACACGCCGCCGTGCGCGCAGCCGCGCGCGCCGCAGCCCGCGCCCGCGCCCGCGCCCGCCACGTCGCAGCGCGGCCCCGACCAGCCCGCCTCACACTCGCAGCGGAAACCTGTCGCCTGGACACGCCGACGGTAACTCAATACTACTAACGAACAAGATAACATTGTGCGCAAAACGTTGATGTTATTAGCTTCAATAAGTGCTAAATCCAAATAAACCGTGATCCAAAAGCTTTATCTACTTTAAGTGTTCCCAATGTGAATGATTAAAATGTGATCGATACTTATCAAGCTGTCATTATCATAACAAAAACCCATTTTACTAGATCTGATCGAATACTGTTGAAATATTCATGTGATTAGCATGTGAAACCTGTGAAGAGTAAAGTGTTACTTGAATAAATCTAACTTAGTCTAGTTACTCAACAAGCTAATGAATCAAACAACAACAATCATGCAACAAGTAGAAGCTCACACAAAGCCCGGTGCGGTACACGTATACTCACGAGCTCCTGGCAGCTCTTGGCGTGCAGGCACGGCCCGCTGGCGCAGCGCTCGGCCGCCTTCAGGTCGGACAGCGCCTTGCCGGCCGCCTGCTCGCAGTACGCGCCTAGCACATGCACACACGTAAGCGACACACATACATCACGACTACTAACATCCACCTTGTGGCTTTTCTTCACAATTCCTCTCTCGAAACTAAGTAGACGTAACAACTGTTTTTTGGCGTCGTCATACGGTCTCCCCACACTAATCGACGCCGATTCGGCTTAGCCACTTTATATCTACGACATTTAAGAATATAAATAACGAGACGTTCGCCTCAACTCGCTCGGATGACGCGTCGCGACGTTGGCACGCTATTTACACTCATAAGCCGTGTGAATAAAGCAAAGGACATGGATAAAGTCTGACCTGGCACAGACAAACAGATAATTATATAAAAAAACCGGTCAAGTACGAGTCGGACCCGCGCACGAAGGGTTCCGTACCATTATCTATAAAAATGGCAAAAAATGATGTTTGTTGTATGGGAGGCCCCCCTTAAATAATTGTATTATTTTAATTTAATTATTTATTTTTAAAGTGAATATATAACTAAATATTCTGTGTATATTTCAAGCGTCTAACTGTTGCCGTTATCAATATCGAGCTAAAACGAGCAAAAATATCACGTTTGTTGTATGGGAGCCTCCTTAAATATTTATTTTATTCTGTTTTTTAGTATTTATTGTTATAGCGGCAACAGAAATACATCATCTGTGAAAATTTCAACTGTCTAACTATCACGGTTCATGAGATACAGCCTGGTGACAGACGGACATACAGACAGACGGCGGAGCCTTAGTAATAGGGTTCCCGTTTTACCCTTTGGGTACGGAACCCTAAAAATAACTGATAATATTTAAATCCCTCCACAGCATTCGTTACTCGGTAAAACTTTGCAGGAAATATTTCAATTTAATAGTACATTACTGCTGGGGCCTGCAATAGGGGAATAGGGAATATGCACGTAATTCAAAACACGTAGTACAATTAATTAATTTATGTAGCGTTTTTTTGGTGGAACGGAACGCAAACTCAAAACGCTTCCTCTTCGAAAATGCCGGTAGTGACGAAACAAAACATGTGAATAAAATCTATTCTTTGTTAAATGCTTGAAATCTCACTAAGGTAAATATGTAAGTGCGATTTCTACTTGAATAAAGCATAAAAAATAATTTAATATATAAGATTTGGGACTAAAAAACAGATGTAAACAAAGCAGTTTCGTGAACAATGACGTCACATCATGACCGCGACAGAAACGGACGTTTGAACTGTAGTAGAAAATTGTTGGAGTTTCATAATTTTTTTGAGCATCAAGCAGTAGTTCAATTTAACTTTCAATGCTTTTATTAGGTTTATATTACTGTCTATTATTGATTTAGTGAAAAAAAAAACATTCATATTCCCTATTGATGGACGAACGTGAATTCACGTTCGTCCATCAATGTCTGGTTGCGGCCAAGGCTTGTATAGAGCTTTTCTCAAATAATGCGCGGAAGTTCAAACAAAGTAAATTATTTATAAATGCTCGAATTTCCAAGCATGTTTGAGAAAAAGAATATTAATATTGATTCAAGTATTCGGTGAGATATTTATGTTGCCAGTTTTGGAAATATGATGGTAATTGGGACATACTTATTGTAAGAATTGATATGATTTCACGAGTATTTTTAGAATATAAAATATTAAAACTGTATTTAAAGCTTATTGAATAATAACTAGTTTCTAATGAACATTATATTTAATAATATTGATTAATGTATCAATTTCATTTTCTAAGGGTTCCGTATCCAATTGGGGTAAAACGGGAACCCTATTACTAAGGCTCCGCCGTCTGTCTGTCTGTCCGTCTGTCACCAGGCTGTATCTCATGAACCGTGATAGTTAGACAGTTGAAATTTTCACAGATGATGTATTTCTGCCGCTATAACAACAAATACTAAAAAATAAAATAAATATTTAAGGGGGCTCCCATAAAACACTAGATTAGAATAATTATTAATAGATTTATAATATATTTTGTCTGATTTTTGTTCGTATCTGGGCCAAGCTTGTATGGGACCGTTATCCATCTCCTTTTACTTTGGTAAGTGGGAGAAAATCCTTAGCGACTGGGCTAATTGACGAGTTGTCAAAATTAAAATTCATGCAAACATCGACAAAATTATAAAACAAACTGATGACTTATTAATGCTAAGGCAGTCGTATGATTTAGGAGTTTACACAAACATAGAAAGCGATTCATGGGCAGGGGACGTAAAATGCAAGAGATCAATCACGGTCACGATACATACGATTCAAAAAACATTAGACAGGCAAAAGACATCAATAATTAAAATTACGGAAACTGTCATACAAAAAGTTATGCGTTGTCGGCACATGGGCCAACTTCAGACGTTCTATTCTAATCACACATATTCTATTAATCTAGAATAACATGGTGACTCTATGGCACTTCACTGAATATTTTCAATACAGCAATACAAGACTAAGCTTGAACCAGCAGTGTTGCAAGTTGTCACAAAATTAAAACTACACATAAATTTAAATAAAAAATCGATTTTCTAAAATCATAATTTTAAGTAAACAGCTGATCAAGGGATCAACCCTTTTGTCAGGAGAAATTCCTTGAAATTATGATTTCATAAATAATTCGCTTCAAGTCTGAAGTTTTAGTCCAGTCAATATTTTTGTTTAAGAGAAACCTACTTTTATCATTTGCCTCTTGTCAGCGTCTTAAGCGTATGAAAAAATGTTTGAAAGAAAATTTGTCGCAATTTTTATAATAGATGTTAACATCATTAGAGCTATAGAAACCTAGATAGTCGCGGAAAACCGATTCTTGTGACCTTTTGACCTTGAATAACTTACGACGCAGACATGACATTTTATGAGACTTTTGAGACAACTTTTAGTACGCTAAAATGAAAGTATATACGAGTTTCCAGCTTATTATCTCTCATTCCGAGGTTGACCCTTTTTTGGCTTAAGTGACTGGGTTGTTTGACCAGTAAATGCCATAGGGTCGCCGTTACCTAACGCTACACATAAGCCGTACCTTTGTAGCCGGGCGCGCAGCTGCAGTTGAAGTGGTCGGCGCCCAGCTCGCACGTGGCGCCGTTCTGGCACACGCCCGCGTCGCACGCGGAGTCGAGGGTTGTGCAGTTTGGAGACACGCCTGGAGCTCCTACGTCACAGGTTATATTGCTTGGGTGTACGTTTACGCCAATATTATAAACAATCTTTGCTTTGGCTACCTACGCACAAAGTCGGCTTAGTGTAGCAACAGACAAGCCAAAATACGACGGACAGAAGTTCGTCGTTCCTTTTACAGAAGAAAAATAACGTAGAAATTAGTTTAGGTAAGTAGGTTAAACTGTGCTAGATACATGAATGGCAAGTTATTATTAGACTGTTACAATATAAGTTACCGTAGTAGCCGACGTCACAGACGCACATCACTTGCTTAGCGATCACACCTGCTATCATCATGTTTGGTACACCTGCAACAGAAGTATTCTAATGATGGGAATAGAACAGAAACTGTATATTTGCATAGAGTGTAGGTGTATTGGTGAGTTGTTACAGTGCAATGTCTGGTTTCGGGTACATTCTACTATAAGCGCGTGCAAACATTTTGTGACTTGAGTGACGATTGCGTCTTCATATTAAGGACGCTATCACATTTTTCCTCAAATATCAGTGCTTTTCAGGTACCGTATTAACGAATTAGGAGTCACAACTGCAAGGATATCATTGTCTCAAATTAAAGGTAATATATTCATCTCCAGAATGGGCACATAAAAATTGTATAGCCCCATACAAATTTTTCACAAAAATACGTTTTAACAATCACAATAAAACCAACAAATGAAAAATATATAGGTCTGAATAGGAACCCATATAGCTAAATCCACTGCATAGTTATACATAAAAATAATAACAAACTATTGTTTATATAGTCCTCTATACCGTCAACTAAATGTTTTGTAAGTAAATAAACAACTTTTTTATTTATGATTAAAATAATAAGCGCCTTCAAATTTCTCCATACATTTTCTACTCGCGGTTCGTCATTCCGCGCTCAGACGCGCTCGTGGAGGCACCGGTGTATCGATTTTTCGCAAAAAAATATTTACGTACAGAAGTGTGTGCTGTATTGTATACTGTGGGTGGACGAAGTTGATACTTTTTCGGACCGAAATAAAAGTAAGTACGATTATTGGAATTTGTTTTAAAAATAAATACATAGTTCAAAATTTTTGTATGAATCATGGTTGTAGATTACGGATAAACATTGTGTAAATAATTATATTATCTTTAATCAAATGGCGGAAATATTTTTTTTTTTGAGATATTCGATACATAGTCAATTTTGGGGTTTTTGGGGGTGGTGATTACGTATTTCATATTTTTTTTTATCCAAGATGGCGGGTGTATTTTTTTAAATAAAAAATCGACATTGTTAGCAATTGTGGAGGTTTGTTATCAATTGTTGAAGGTGGTGTTTACAAATATACCATCCAACTTTTGATTCATGATGGCGGATGTACATTTTGGTGATAAATCAACTTAGTTGTCAATTCATAAATCCAGAATAGTAGATGGTTATAACTTTCGACACCAAGTATGGTTTTTGATTGTGGTGTGCATCGCTAAAATATTTACATTTGTTATTACAGATGCCACGAATTCAGAAATTTGGATAAAGGACAAAAAAATCGTACACGTAGCAGTAAACAAAAGTAATGAGACTGTATTTTCATTCAGAAATCACAAATCTACTCTGGAGTTTTGTTACAGACGTTGATATACGTCTGTTGGTAATTTGTTTTATTTGATTTACCTTAGGTACTTACTAATGTTGTCTTTTTAGGGTTTCGTACCAAAATGGTAAAAAGAACCCTTATGGTGAGACTAAGTCTGTCTGTCTGTCGCACCTGGATATCTCAAGAACTACTAATGCTATCAACTTGAAATTTAGAATAGTTTTAGATGACGTTTGCCCAATTATTTTGCAAACAAGAAATTAAAAAAAATGTACCTTTTTTGCAAAACGGACTGAAAGGGGGTCTTAAAAATTTGAAATGGAGCTACTAGGACACTTACTTACTAGGATACTCAAAAATCTTCTTTTTTTTTAGGTAGCGTGGTTTCCGTCTTTTGGTGCGAAATGTAAAAAAAAATACCGTTCACCTTATCTCCGAGGTTTTCATAGATAAAAATCTGAAATTATTCTGTGTGATAGAAGTTTATGTAAAGATTACCTACAGGAAAAATAAAACGATATCTCTAAATAGCACAGTTTTTCAGAAATCATCGACATCATATATACGTACGGAACCCTCGGTGCGCGAGTCCGACTCGCTCTTGACCGGTTTTTTATTTTCAGGATCAAGAATGCGCAATAAGAAATATAATATAGAATATAAGCCAAAAAGCACAAAAATAGTCGAGATGGATTTCCTTTTTGAACAGCTAATCCTTGTAGGTAGCCACACTCCTCTTTTTGATTGCGGCGTGAAGTATCTCATCATGAATAAAGAAAAAACAAGGGTTAACAAGATGCTTATACTGTGAAAATTTAAAGACTGTAGCTTCATCAACGGTTTGGTTGTAAAACCTGTGTGATAGACGGACACGTGAGTGACAGCAATAGTGCTCCGCTTGGACCCTTCGGATACGGAACCCTAGAAAGAGCTGGCCTTAAAATTGAACTTCGTTGAAACATGAAATGAAAATATACTTTTTACTACCTACTTTGGTTTTAATTTTTATCAAAAGTACTGTAATCGCGCCCCAGTCTCTGTAAATAAAATACTGTTTTCATAAGGCAATGATTATTTTTAAATATCACAACGAAAGTCGACGATAAACTCCCAGGCTAGTATTTGATTATGTAATGCTCCAACATTTGCCAGCAAAAATAATATCTACAAGTACCTGATGGCTGATGAATTTTAAAAATACTAAAAACATAATTATCACGCAGATAGTACTTAGCCACAGTTACTCAAATTCGATTGCAAACTTACAATGAACTTTATTCAATCAATACCAGTAAAATTAAAAAAATATACCTTCAAGTACCAAGATTAGTTAAGTTACGTATAAAATCGAGCGGTCAGCGGTTTCAATGTGTGCGTGCGCGTAATGTTGTTGTGTTGCGATTCAGATACCTAAACTCGAGCGAGTTCAAAATGTGATAGCGTCCTTAAATGTGAAAGTGTCAATCGGGGTCTCCCTTGTTTGACCGAAAGGAATTTGACAAATTTTCACTTCCCAAAAAAAAAATCGCATATTTTCATTTGCCAAATTATTACTTAGCAAAAAATCTATTCACAAAAGATTGTAACACAAACCTAATGTTTGGCAAATTAACGTTTAAACTATAACTTGTTTACCAACTAGTACTTTTAACATTTTTTATTTAGTCAAATATTTCAGTTGTAATAACAATTTTTACGCAAAATCAAATAAGCCAAATATTTAGTCTAACTAGGGTAACCTACTAAAAAAAAAGTATTTTTTCTATTAATGCAAGTCGTTTCTGGCACTCGCCGGCCGCTGCCGGGGCACCGCTCGCTTCGCTCGCTCGGCTCGTGCGTAGGTCACAGTTTTAACCTAACCTAACCTACCCATTTTTTTTAAAGAAGAAGTTAACCTAATTTAATAATTGAGCTCCGGGTAACCTACTAAAAACCTAACCTAAAAATTTCACCAAACGTTTATTGTCTGAAGATTGTTTGCTGTAATAAATCATTTGATTAAAGACCAAATGCCATATTGACATTATACTTAGTAATATTTTGCCAAGTAAAAATTTGACCAAATGAAAATATGGGTACTAAAATCATTCGAAATATTGCAATGGTATAAAAAAAGGTTGCTAAAATTTGTTTGGGTAATGAAATTTTGTCAAAATCTTTTCGGCAAAACGGCAGGCACCCTGTCAATCGACTTACAATTATTGAATTGAAAGTCGGTTCATTGTCATGAAAACGCTGAAGATTAAACAAAAAAAAAAAATGAAAAGTATTTCTAGAATAGAATAGACATTTTGTAACGTTGTAACGTTCCAGTTTTTCTTAATTTAAATATATATACATAAAATAAAGATATATCAGTAGATTTAGCTGCATTATAGCATTATAATTGTTTACTTTTCAAAAACCAAATTGCCAACGCCTTCATTCAACGCAATGCGCGTGACCTTGGTCGACACATGACAACTCGCCCGGTAAGCGACCTCTTCTTCCCTCTCCCCTGTCACTCCTCGCGGAGACCCGCCAGGCTGCAGTGGAGCCCCGTTGTCGCACACGCCGCCGATGACAATCAATCAGACCGTCCTCCGCTGACTTGAAGGGCGCACGCGTTCGCGCCGCTCTCGGCGCGACATTGGTCACGGGTAAGTGTTGAACAACGTCGCGTCGCTTTTATATTGTGTGCATGTAACTTTGTGTAGCTCATTATGCCTTCTGCATTAATATTTACCATGCAACCTATTTGCCTACAGCTCTGTGCATTTTGATATCTTGTATCTTTATTTAACTCAAAATGTCCAAGCCATCTCACTACCATTTTGTTAACTGCCAACTGATTGTGACATCCACACACCACCTTCATTAGCGCACTAGTACATCTCGCTTTGCTTATGCTTGGTGTCCCAATCAGCGGAGGTGACCATCTTGTGACACGCTGAACGTTATGTTCCAGGGTCCAAAGTACCGGCTTCACTCTCCAAAGTTCCGGCTAACAACTCCAGCTACCATCCAAAGTTCCGTCTAACAACCCTACCGATCTTTAAATATCGGTGGCAACCGGCTATCTTTCACCGAGCCAACACCTGCCGGCAATTTAGGCAATCCTCCAGCTGCGCGCCGGGTACATATTTGACCCGCGCGGCACGTCGAGCTGGGCTTCGGGTCTGGCGAGAACATCCGCCGACCGTCACCATCCCGTCTGCAGCGTGGCACACCCGCTGCGGTTTTCGTCACACCAGGCTGAGCCAGGAGAGTACTGTGCTACTCCCAAGGGATGTTAAGGAAATCTTTGTGACCATAGACCTACCTACCCCCTTCACTTTTTTATGTGATATTATATTATTTATTTATGTTGACAACTTAACGTGGTGTCTTATTTCACTAGTCCCACCACGTAAACCCTGTCCGTCACAATTTATTTTGCAAATATGGGTAACACATAATAGCTCCGCCGTATTTCACCATTCGGCATGCAAACATGTCTATTATTATTCACTTAAGTCTAACCAAAGGCAAATCTATTAAGGGTCGGTTACGGCAAACATGTTGTGCGATTATGTTAAGTTTATACAGAAAATTTTAAGTAGTAGCCATGAAAAATCTGGGTAGCTTAAGATTTCCACCAGTCACTGAAAAAATCGGATTGAGGATAAACCTTGTAGATAATTATTAAAAAAATATTGAAAATGACTAAAAACGCAGCCGCACTGTGCTCACTGTGGCGTACATAAGCAGTTACCTAATTAATATTAAATCCATAAATAAAGAACAAAGAACAGTGACGTCACAAAATGTTTCTGTTTTCCATAACATTACTTCGGTTTTGCGTAAAAGTTCGCAAACTTTCTGAATTTTTGCCATAGTCATTTATTTGGAGATTTCGGTTGTGAACATACATAAAATTTTCGCTATGGAAAACAGAAAAAATCAGTGAACTCACTGTTCTGTGTCGTCTTTAAGTATAATATTAATTAAGTGACTTTATCAACGTCAAAGTAATCAAAGTACGACAGTGCTTTATGCACGTTTTTAATGATATTCAATATTTTTTAACAATCACCTACAAGGTTTATCCGATTTTGTCACTGACTGGTGGAAATCGTGTAAAAGTGGAAAGTGTGAAAGTAGAAACTCTTGAGCTAGCCGGACGTTTTTTTTTCGTGGCTACTACTTTAAGGTGTCTATATAAACTTATCAAAGTCCCACAACATGTTTTCATGGTACCGAGCCTTAATACGGAGTAATTCAGCAAAAATATTATCCGTTAAAAACTCAAGTCACACTGTAGTACGTCTTATCCATTAAAAATGTACGTAGTCTACTCTTAAACTGCGCTGTTGTTAAGTCTCTCCAACCACTTTGTAATTTATTATAAATAATTGGGGCCATACAGTAGACAATTTGGCGCACCAAAGTAGTTTGACACGTTAAACGTTTAAAACAAAGAGGTGTCGATGTGTCGTATTGGATTTGTTTAGTGAACTGGGGCGTTAGGGATACGGGAAGTGTCGTATACGTACAGTGCGAGCTGGGCGGGCACACGACGTCCTGGCAGGAGGCGGGCGGCGCGGGCTGCGCGGGCGCACAGTGCGGCGGCACGAAGCCGCGCGCGCACACGCAGCGGAAGCCGGCGCCGCCCGCCTCCTGCACGCACGCGCCGCCCGCGCCGCACGGGCCCGACGCGCACGCCGACACCTGCACCAACATCACACTCAATACACAATGCAATGGAAAGCTTCACATCTGGCGGCGCTACTATTGTGACCAATTAGCCCTGCCCTGCACACTTACGTTGTTGCACCGCTCGCCCTTGTAGCCCAGCTGGCAGGCGCACACGTAGCTGCCGTACGTGTCGTAGCACACGCCGTGGCCGCAGATGTTATGGTCTTCCTCGCACTCGTTCACGTTCAGCTCGCACCGCGCGCCCGTGTAGCCTAGGAACGCACAGATATCACGTCAAAAATAATCATACATATCACAACAATATACAGGATAAAATTTGACAGATCCTCCAGGCGTCGCTGGGCCTCCGTGGACGACAAAAGTAAGCGGAGGCATCCGGTATCGATCAAGCCTCTAATTTACCTACATTTTTGACAAGTTGTTGTCATTGATTGTCGCTGAGATGAAACCACGACTTGAATTTGAGGGTTGTTTAAGTACAAGTATCGGCCCTCCGATAGCGACACCAACCTGGGCCTCGTTCGTCGGTACATATGACTCACCGGTGCCGGCGCAGTCGCAGGTGAAGTTGTTGACGGCGTCCTGGCAGCGGCCGCCGTGCAGGCAGGCCGGCGCCGCGCCTGCGCACTCGTCCACGTCCACCTCGCAGTCGCGGCCCGTGTAGCCTGCCGGAGCGGTACAAATGATGGACATGATCCTTAGCTCATTTAACACGCGAAACCTCACGCCTGACAGGGTGGTCGAAGGTGTACATTCACGTTTCGCTAGTCACGTATCACATATAAAAGACTTATTACTAGTAGATTATTAGTACATTTTATTTCAATGACGATTTAGTGCCTTTTAATAGACTAATATTGTAACATGGGCTCTGATAACAGAAGTTCAAAGAGGGCTGGTGTACCCCAGTAATGTTGACATGAATGAAGTATTAAACAATAAAATGCTGCCTGTACCGGGCGGACAGGCGCACACGTAGGCGAGCGCGGCGCCGGGCGGCACGCTGCAGCTGCCGTTGTGGCGGCACGGCGCGGGCGCGCACGCCGCCTCCAGCGACACCTGCAGCTCGCAGTACGTGCCTGCAACACCACAATCGTACTTTGAAATACATACTTACAGCATTCCAAAAAAGTATACGCTTCGGGAATAATAGACTTTTTTCAAAAATACGAACGCGGGATGATGAGATCTAATACAGAGCTATTACAACCATGGAAGTACTTGTATTTCTTGTATTACGTCCACGAGGACTGCTGAGCTTTGCATTTGTGCGAGTGGACATATAGATAGTGTGGGTTGTGTGACGTCGGCCTAGAGCGCGATGCGTCCTTTGCGTGGTGTAAACCGGTTTACACCGGTTTTTCGATCGGTTTATACTCTACTTTTGGTAATCACTCAGAAAAATGCAAAGCTCAGCTTAAGCCACACGGACTGTGCCATATTTACAAAATTATAGATTAACAACTCTATGCAATTCCAAAAATTGAGTGACAAATGATGATTTAATACCGGAGTCAGTAACCCGAGAGAAAGAACTTGGTACAAGCGTGCAATGATAGATGCACTACGACAAAGCGCGGTAGTGCAAAACTTAAAAGCTAATTAGGAAACACGAAGATTACCGAAGCGAATAACTTTATGGATATTTTTTTTTTTAAATTATTTATTTCCTAGAGTGGTGTTCATTGGTAACGTACCATGGTAGTCGGGAGGACATTCGCACGAGTAGTCTCCTCGGCTGTCCTCGACACAGCGGGCCGCGTTCTGGCAGGGGCCCGACGCGCACGGGTCCCCGGCGTCCACCTCGCAGTTGTTGCCCGTGTAGCGCGCCGAGCAGTGGCACTCATATCTGACAGACACATACAAAAGGGGAATTGATTTCATTACCAAGGCTGGCACGCAGCCTGGTGATGATCACACTGTCATGTTTTTTGACATACAATAGCTACAGTAAGTATTGGATTTGTTTGATATTAAAGTCCACCGCTTTAAAATGTAACAACCATTTTTAATATCCACCCGCCTTAACACTAACAAATCATAATACAGTCATGTTTATTAACACAATAGTTGACAGCATGACCATAACATAAAAACACCTAAAGTCATAAGCAACAGCTGTCAAAGTCGAACGCGCCACGAAAACAATGAATGAAGCATTGAACTCAATAACATAACAAGGTTAGGTTTACTCGTGACTCATCGTTTGATTACGTAAACTATGCGCTGTGCGACGTGTGGCATGTAGGAACTAGTCAGGGGTAAGCGAACTCCTTCCCGCACTCCGAACTGCTATCAGAAGATCACAGACAACACTCTGATCATACAGATGGCAAGACAACAAATCACTAAGTAAGCGCTAAACGAATTTAATATATCGTTCTATTTCTGTCAATGAAACAGTTTGAACTTGACAGAGACGGAATTATGTTTTAAATGGGTTTAGCGTTAAATGTATTTAGTGACATGTGGTGCAAGCGGACCTTACCGGTGAAGGTTTATCCTCAGTAGATTGTCTGCGCAAGAGGTAGATACAGTATTGATTGACATCGCTAATACCTGTCGTGGCGCGAGATGCAGGTGCCGTGTCGCATGCAGGGCTCGTTGTAGCAGTGGTCCTTGGGCTGGGTGCGTAACACATCCTTTCTGTCAATACCTGCACAGAAACACAACGTTTAATTACCTTGTACCTATCATATACATATTGGTTCAAATAATTGAAAGTTAAGGAAGTCTAATTTATTACTGTGATTGAATGATTTTTACGATGAGGAAAATAGATTTATTCATAAAATATAAATATAATTTACAACAAATTTCCTGGTTTCAAGTTCTATTGTTATTTGCTCGGAAAAGGATTTAACTAAGTAAATGTCGGTATGTAATCGCAATTTCCGGAGTTAAGATTACGCTTTAATTCAATATTTTTAATTAATTCCTTATTAATTTATTCACATACGAATGTTTGATTTTCCTGTTTTATATCAGATCAGTCACATGATAAACTTTCCATGGACGTCACTCTGTAAAAAGATTTCGAGAAAGTAAGGTGTGCTGTACACTTGTACGGTTATATCGTAACGCCGCCGCCGCCGCGCCGCCTGGCTGTGCCGCTTTAGCAGACCCGAACACGTGAGTGTTCAAATTTAATTAAAAACTTTCAAAATCTAGTCGCAATCTCTAATCTCAGCGACAATTAATGTCAAAAACGTGTCAACATGTGGCAGATTAAGACTGAGATTAGAATGCGAATGTTATTTAGAACACGGGAGTGCCCTCTGCTGTTAACAGTCAGTTTGTTCTGCAACTCATGGGCAGTGTGGTACTCACAGTCGTCAGTTGTCAAGGGGCAGTGTCCGAACACGACGTTCCGGACCTGCGCGTTGGCGGCGTGGAACTCCAGCTGCGGGCCCTCGAGGATGCAGCCGCTGAACACGTTGCCGACCAGCAGCACGGCGCCGCCCGCCTCCAGCGAGCCAGGAGACAGCAGCTCCGGGTTCCATGTCACGTTCGATATTATCTACACGAACAATATGCGACAAGTCAAATCATTTTCTTCAGTGGATTCCAGCTAGCTTCACCAAGTCGTCGATATAATTTTATTGGCATTTTTGAAGTATCACGACTTTAGTTGCGACCAAATTTTACTCAAAAGTATCCTTTAAAACACGAGAATAAGACAAAACTTCTTTTAATCAGAGGACTAAGGACTAAAAGCAACTCTACTGCGGCTGGTTCAGTCTACGTCATAGGGCAATATGTTTACTAGCTGTTAATGTTGGCAGCATTACGATCTATTGTTAATAGTACGGTATATGATATTAGAGAAACAGTTATTGAAGACGTAGAACATAAAAGTAGCTATCAGTATCTCAAGCAGTTTACGTATTGCCGGCACAAAATAAGATAGTGGTCTGCCTTTTCTCATTTAGGTCCTTATACGACTAAAGACTCGTACAGACTCGCGCCATATCGCAAGCGCGTCAGGCACCGACAAAGAAATTGTGCTACTAGTGTCGTATCGCGCCCGCGATATCGCACTAGTCTGTACGAGCCTTAAGGAGTTATGCTTATGATAAATCTCCAATACTTTTTTATTTATTTATTTATTTATTTATTTATTTATTTATTTATTCCAACACGTGAACACGTGTGTGGGAATAAAAATTGTCACAGATAACTTATACCTATACTTAGTCCATATTGGTCCAATGCCTCTATTCACACCGTCTCGCGCCAGAGACGGTCCTCTCTATTCGGAGGTAATATTTTTTTTTATCTCGACAAAGATGTGTCTTTAAGGTGATATTATTTTTAGAATATTTAAATAATGTTTATAAATAGAATACCATGATTATTACAATAAAAAAAGTTTGTGAACAAATTAACATTTATTTGGGTTCTAAACTCAAAAATATTTAATTTTTTTATTTTTCCTATTAGGCTGTTAATCGGCTATATACCTTTGCTTCGCCTTCAACCTGGCGAAAGCAAAGCGCGGAAAAAAAAGAAAATTAAATCATAGTTTCCTATAATAATTCATGACATAAATATTTTTTCGTTTTTTTATTTTATTTGTTCAAAAGTGTATTGAAAAACGTCGTTTGATACACGTGGACATTTGTAATTGCAGTTCTCGGCTCAAAATCAAAATCTAAATATTTTATTTCACATAAACCTACACTTATGAAACGAAAACTTATGAAACTACTTATGAAACGTCAGAAGCTAGGTGCACGGTTCCAATTGCTCGTTTAGAGAAGAGCCGGCAAGAAACTCCACGGTTACTCGTTTAAAAAAAAAGTGGGCTTTTAAAATGTTTTCAAGTTACAGTGTTAATAGGTATGGGAGGACAGTGTAGGCCCGTCAACAAGTACCAAGTACTTAACAAAATAGAAGATGGTTTACAAAGCTACAGTCTATTAAGCCTACAACGTTCTCACATTCACAAATTTAAAAACTGGCCAAGTGCGAGTCGGACTCGCGCACGAAGGGTTCCGTACCATTATCTATAAAAACGGCAAAAAAAATCACGTTTGTTGTATGGGAGCCCCCCTTAAATATTTGTTTTATTTTAATTTAATTATTGATATTTAAAGTGAATATATAACTAAATATTCTGTGAATATTTCAAGTGTCTACCTGTTACCGTTATCAATATCGAACAAAAACGAGCAAAAAAATCACGTTTGTTGTATGAGAGCCCCCTTAAATATTTATGTTGTTTTGGTTTTTAGTATTTGTTGCTATAGCGGCAACAGAAATACATCATCTGTGAAAATTTCAACTCTCTAGCTATCACGGATCATGAGATACAGCCTGGTGACAGACGGACAGACGGCGGAGCCTTAGTAATAGGGTTCCCGTTTTACCCTTTGGGTACGGAACCCTAAAAAGAATCTAAATAAAATATTACTATAGTAATAAAAATAAAAACCTACATATTTAAACCAAATGACAACATTGGCATTACAACTGTATCAAATCTGAATTAATATTCTGTCCACAATCAGTAATAAATATTTCAAAGTCAAAGTAAGTGTCATCATCTAGTGGGAATGGATACCCGTATTTGCAGATGGAAGACAAAGGAAAATAAATAATTTTCTATCTGTTCCCGTCTTGGAATATTTTATTTTCTCGCAATCGTAGCAAAAAGTAGAGTGTAACACACGGCGCTAAAAACCCATTATAACTCGGTTACTATTTACTCCCTCGCTAAAGCTCGGGAGTAAAACTACTACGTATATAATGGGCCATTTTAGCCCCTTGTAAAACAATCTACTATTTAAATTTCGGTATTGTGTCTATAAAGTATAATAATATTATGTCAATATAAACTCGTTTTGAAGTTTATAATTCGAATTTTACGATATGAGAGTAGATCAAATAAATTACGATTCATATCATCTGTATCAATACATTTATTCCGTAAAGATTCGTTTATACAACTGCACCGCGGGCGTGCCGGGTCATCGAAGTGCACAAGCTGGGATACGTGACGTCAATCCATAATAATTGTACACCATGATTGTGTTGTCATGACAGCTTGCTTGTTCAGCTTGCTTGTTATCTTCTCAAAATATTGGAAGCAGTCTTATAGCTTCCGCAGAAGGCTTCAATTATTTTTTTTGTCATGTTGTCAGTTTTATCATCTGGGCACCAAAGTGTAAGCACATACCTGTGTGTCCTTATCGACCTCGAGCAGCAGGGAGGGAGGGTCGGAGTTGTAGCGCAGTCCCACCCAGTGCCAGCGGTTGTCGAGCGTCACCTTGGCTAGCCCGACCTCACGGTGCGGCTGCGAGGGCCGCGCCCAGGAGACCACCACCTGCTCATACAGCGCCGTCACGTGCAGCGTGTACCCCTGAAACCGCTGCGAGAATAGCTCGCCACCTGCAATACAGAACGATTTTTTACAATGGCTTCAAGTCATTATTGAATCAGTTATAGAGCAGACGAGAGTGGCTAGAACAGCACAATTTCAGTCATGTAAGAATATTCAAGGAAAGTTCTGGCAGATTTGATTAACAATCCTCGTTCTGGTATTCCTAAGGTTCATCTTCTGAAAGAGAGCATCTAGAAAAACTTACGTAAATAACCTCTACGAAACCAAGCGTCACTAGACTACTAGCCGTTAATGTGGGAACATCGGACACATCTTCAGCAATAAGTTATTTTCTGAGATACGAGTAGGTAGAGTAAAGGCCCCAACAGACTAGTGCGATATCGCGACGCGACACTAGTAGCACAATTTCTTTGTCGGTGCCTGTCGCGCCCGCGATATCGCGCGAGTCTGTACATGCCTCTGTACGGGGCCGTGCACGAAATCGGCTGACTTTGATCAATTTTGTTCATTGGTTTTGAGAAAGAGAAAAAGAATTTAAACAAAATTATTTGTGATTTGAAATGTCGAGTTCTTTGTTTTGCATGTGGCGGAAAGTGACTTTTCAAATAGATTAAGTATTCATGGAAAATCACAAATATTCGCAACCAGTTTTCCGAAAAATTACGCGAGACTGACGTTTGATCATCTTTTTACAAGACACTACTTATGATTTTGAAATTTAAAAAATTTTATCAACATGGTCATCTTGCATGTGGGGAAGCACTTTTTTCAACTTCGATACAAAATATAGCAGAAAAATAATGGTATATAAAATATAAAACCCAGTCATTAAGGTATTTTTTCCTATTATTTAGCAAACCATATCAAGAAATTTAAAAATCACACACTGGGCTTCAGCTATCCTTGAGATAAAATCAAAATTACATATTATGATTATACAGTATCTTCATTAAGTAAATCAAAAAAAAAACAATTTTGATTTTTATTGTAATTTAAATTTTGTTTTGGAATTTGATTTTAATTTTGATATTAATTTTAATTTTTGATTAATTTTAGAATTTTCTTTGATTGGAATAATACTTAATTGTTTTTTGATTTCAATGCTACTAAAATATTTTTCTAAGTTCTAATACTAATACAATATGGATGTTTTCCGAAATAAAAATTGAATTGAATTGAATATACTACATTTTCGAGAGCACAAAAGTGATGAAACTATTAACAGGTGCTGTAACTGACACGAATGGTTTAGCACCACGAAAACTGTGCTTACACAGACGATGTTTCAATTATTTCACGCTTTCTCACAATTAGATAAGAAATTGACGAAAAAGGGTTTTTTCGTGCACGGAGCCTTAAGGCACGAAATAAGGCTAGATGTCCCGTACACTTCATCGTGTGCGGTGACCTTTCAACTCAAGCTCACCGCACATGACGGTTCAAAGGCCGCGCTCAGAAAATTTCATGATGACATTTGGTCAATGGGAAATGAGACTAACGGTTAGTGTTTATGTGAAATTGTAGACAGTGCTATTACGTGTGATCAGCATTCAGACAGTGGTGAGACTATGGAGGCAGGTGTGAGGCAGATGCTCTGGGAACAAGACATATTTATCATTGAATGCATTAGGTTTTACTTATACCGCATTGAAGGACCAGCTCCTAGCCAATCAACGAGTCCATATCCAAAACATCTGTCCCGTCCCAACTTATATGCTGTAGCTCTAGCGACTACTATGATGTAATGATCAAATACCTAATGTGGAACACGACGAACTCCATGAGTCTGTCGAACGAATGAAACAGAAGGTGTATGAAAATATACGGTGTAGGTGTAGGTGTAGGGGACACAGGCTGCGACTCGCGTGTCGAACAACAAGAGCCTTGTAATCATTACTACAACTACACTAACACCGCTGTTGTGATCCGTGTGCTCTACAATCAAACTCCGTTGGTGAATTTTTGTAGGCTGACGTTCCACATTCATCGTATAGGTATATACGTATAAGGCCGTCATTTGTTTTCCTGCGAAGTCATCCGCATAATATATATTGCACTTCTAGGCAATGGCATACTTTGCAGGATCCCAGTAGAAGTCACTTATCTCACATATCCAAGACTGTTTAATAGATCAGAATGACAGTTTTCGCAATTTGCCAAGCTATTTGTAATATATGCAAAAATGCTTGGTGTGAAGTTACTAGATATATCAATAGATATTGCCAGACACTACGCTACGACAGATTTAAAAACAGATGGTTTGTTTCTATGATACAAACGCAATAGCATACACGTAAAACTTGAAAGTAGCCACCTACTCGTATATCTTTAAGAAAAGCAGTGGCTGGACAGTACGTGGTCCGTAAACGGCCACGTTTGAACATAATCTTATCATGTCTACACGAGTCGTGCTGTGTATAAACTATCGAGTGGGTGATTGAACCACCTTTCTCTCAACAAATCATGATTACAACAACGCCGAGAATCGCGACCGGTCCGGCCGAGCGCGTGTGTGATGCTGTGACGTAAGTGGCGCGGTAATGGCCGCACGATCACTGGAGTACTGCCGATCTATTCTGAAAAAATCTCACGGTGTAAACGTAGGTGAAGTGAGCCTGAAGTGAGTTGTTAATAGTGTCAATCCCTTACTGACAGTTCACTCCACGCTCACTTCACCTAAGTATTCACGGTGAGGTGGTTACAGAATAGCACTGCTGGACGCCGATCACAAGTTCACAACACTGCCACAGTCTGATCAAACTTCATCAAACACACGACATGCCCATTTGTACAATATAATCTTACGCATGGCTTGCGTACGCGCCGGTGATGATCATTAAAACCTATGTCAATAAAATGTGTCCATCGAATGGTAGGTACCGATGCGGCCTTGAATTTTTAGATTCGCAGATGCGCCAAATGGCATTGATTTTTTAATAATAGGCATGAAATTTAATAAGAGGAAACCAATTCACTGATAACAATGCTGGGCAACAGTTTGCTAAACTTGAAATTGCGTATAGACTAGCTAGATGAAAGTCCTATAAATCGATAATTGCACATAAAATGTAATCAATTTGATTTTGTAATTAGAAATCATCAAATAAAAATCTAATAAAGAACAGCAGCTGTCAACGTCACCAATATGCGATTCTCAGAATCGCGAAGCGTGTATGCAATGCAGTAACGCGTGCACTTCACGTAATAATCAGCAAAAACGCGACGATGTAATGACGCTCGGCGCAGGAGTATTTTGATTGATGCACATTGCATGTTCCGCGCGCACCGCTCGCTCGGGAGAGAGGTTTTTATCTTAAGAATTACTGGACCTTTGGAACATTGCCTTCCGTATACAATGATCAATGCATTCTTTCGAAACAAAAACCATGCTTTTATGATTGGGAGAGACGATCAAAATTCGAGGTCAATTTGGTAATGTCTGGCCTTTTCACTTCTCTAAGTACACTTCAAAGATATTATTCTATATGGCTATCAACTTAACGTTGTCGTGGAAAGGGCTGATTGACTGAGCCAAGTCTAAAGCAGTTGATAAAAGAGTAAGTATTATACGAAGTAACACTAAGATGATGACTTACCAACGCATGTCCGGAAACTGAGTCCAACGAGTTGTTTGAGTGATATGGGCTTGGCCAGTCGCAGGTAGGAGCTGCCGTTAAAGTAGGCCTCGGGCCGGTCGGAGGGGCCGAGCGGGCCGGCGGCGCGGTCGCCCGGCGATGCTGCCGCGTACGCTGCCAGCACCACCCAGCAGACTGCAATAACGAAAACATAAAATGTTACCAGTACTTTGCGACAGGTGAGAATATTTCTACTGCTCTTTTTCAGAGCTTTATCAATAACATGAAAAGCTGGTCCTTAGTGATTTACCTACACCTAGAGAGTTCTAGACATAAAGGCGCTACCTGCTTTTCTGGATATTTTCGCGATCTTGACAATGATAGGAATAGTACACAATACACACTCCCAACACTTCACTAGAAACTGGCAGGTGCATCGTGGAATGGTCAGATCAATCACAAAGTGTACATACATACAGTGCCACTGACGTCAATCTCACAAAAGTTATTGGTGTGCTGCCGGGCAATATGTGTGCGTTGTGGAAACAGTTCGATACGAGGGTATAAACGCTATATTGCATACAGGCGCATAGGTAGAGCCTCAATGAAACCGGGTCACTGCAGGTGGCACAAGACTCGCGATACAGCGATTACAAAAGCTAACTTTCAGAAATTAATAATACATACGTAATGTTTGAAAAATATGCTCTGAATCCGAAACCCGGCCACATAGAAACAAACAGCCATAAAAAAATTGAAACAAATCAGCATAACTATAGTCTTATACGGTAAATAACGCAAGCAACAACAAACATTGTTAAACTGTACCATCTGCCATAATTACGCAAGCAGTCAGAATCTATTGAGGAAATGTACAATTATTACAGTGAAGAAGCTTCTGACTGTCCTACAGACCTTTCACTATTTATTCACAGCTGAGATCTTTGACCCACCACGTAATTAACGCTAGACGACTTGAATGGCGCCGATGCAACGCAACAGAAAGACATTGCGTTTTTTAGTGTGTAGGGCGCTTTTATCGTAAGTGGTAGTGAAGTATAATTATGACCTTTTCATTTTTGTGATACTCTTTCTACCATGTGCATTTTAACGGTAGGTGTGGTCTACCGTTAAAAAGCACACCCGCATGCTTGTTACTACAATTCAGAAATGCTTCTATTGTTTATATACTAAATGCTTTTCATCTCATGCTGTAGGTTATATGATTATATCCCTGAAGTTTTTATCTCAGAAACTAGGAACTCAACGACTCAATCGCTGGTGCTTTGCACCCAGCGCAATGACAGCGTCCCAGGGCTCCGATAGACCGCTTACCAAGTCTCCAATTTATTATCTATATATTTAGTACTGTACCTAGATCGCTCCTAAACGTATTTACTGTTACCGGGCACTGAAACTCCGTCCGAGATCTGGTGACCACGACTGAACGAAAGCCGCGGTTTTCCGTGATTGCATTGGCCCCAATACACAAGAATTTAGTGTAACGTTCCAAATAACACACATATTATATTGATGGTTATTAGTTTGCACTTTCTGAGGTTTTTATGTTTACCTTGCGAGTTTGGATACTGAATGAATACGGATTTAAAATCTTTTGAAATGTTCATGCAATCATTTAAGCCTGTCTATTAGTTCTACAAGATAGACGATATTGTTAAGTTATGGATGGATTGCATTGCTCAGTAATGGTTGTCGATTGGTTTGTAAAAGAACATGTTAGCAATCAAAGTCGAAAACCAGTTCCGTTTTTAGATTTTTGCTTTAGACGGCAAAGATATCACTATAAAAATCGGAGAAGTAGGTATAGGTAGATAGGAAAACTCCTTGGTTTTAAAAATCGAATACCATTTATTTATTTAAAAAAATATTCTCTTGTCTTGTCACAAGGTTTTGTCAAACTTGTTTAGTCGTTGAGAAAATGGAATTGACTCGAGAAAATTCAAGAGCGATGATTTATTATGACTTTCGAACTGGTTTAACACAAAAACAGTGTGTTGACCGGATGATTTCTGCATTTGGTGATGAAGCCCCATCCAAAACCACAATTTATCGCTGGTTTGCTGAATTTCAACGTGGACGTGTCAAGCTCAGTGATGATCCCCGTCAAGGTCGTCCAAAAACTGCAGTCACCCAAGAAAACGTTGATGCTGTGCGTAAGCTGATTTAGGAAGATCGACATGTGACATACCGCGAAATTCAGGCAACTTTAGACATTGGCATGAGTCAAATACAAATAATCTTGCATGAACAATTAGGTGTAAAAAAGTTGTTTTCCCGATTGATACCGCATTCGCTCTGTGAAGAGCAAAAAGCGGCTCGCGTTACTTGGTGCGTCAGAACTCTCGAAAGATTCCACGCAGGATCCTCAAATGCTGTATACAACATTGTATCAGGTGACGAATCCTGGATATACGCGTACGAACCCGAAACAAAAAACCAGTCACGAGAAATTGTTCGTTCACGGAGTGTTGCAAAAAAAATGGTGGCCACGTTTGTCTTCAAAACCGGCCATGTTACGACTATTCCTCTTGAGGGACAAAGAACGGTTAATGCAGAATGGTATGCTAGCATTTGTTTGCCACAGGTCGTTTCTGAACTCCGTAAAGAGAACTGCAACCGCCGCATCATCCTCCATCACGACAATGCGAGTTCTCACACCGCGCACAGAACAAGAGTTTTTAGAGCAAGAAAACATATAATTATTAGACCATCCGCCGTACAGCCCCGACCTAAGCCCTAATGATTTCTATACTTTCCCTAAAATAAAGAATAAATTGCGTGCACAGAGATTTTCATCACCTGAAGAAGCTGTGGACGCCTACAAAACGGCCATTTTGGAGACTCCAACTTCCGAATGGAATGGTTGCTTCAATGATTGGTTCCATCGTATGGAAAAATGTGTCAAATTTCGCGAAGAATACTTCGAAAAGCAATAAATACATTTTTAAATAGTAATGTTGTGTCACTTCCTTGATTCCCGAAATTTTCAGTGCCGCCCTCGTACAAACGTTATGCTTGCATGTTGTTTTATTGATTTAGTGGTGGCCCAGTGGTAATTGCCCTGACTTATGAGTTGCAGGTCGTGGGTTCGAATTCGAACCAAGGAATGCACTTTACTTTGTGCAATTTATATCATCGCCACTGCTCTCAAAACGGTGAAGGAAAACATTGCATGTCCTAGAACCAAAGATTCGATCACGTGACATCTACCAGCCAGCACTAGGCCCGCAGTGGTAGATTACGGCCCACCCCCTCCTATAGAGAGGAGGCCTGTGTCCCAGCAGTGGGAACGTCATAGGCTGATTATGCTTATGCTAAGTCTGTACATTGCCATAGAGATAGCACATAGTGATAGCACAATGGCACACAAGAGAAACCTTATGAATAGTGGAGTAAAAGTTGTAGATAGTCCAATGTCAGCGCAGACTGAGTTCTTTGACCGTTGTTATAGATTGTAGTCATGAATACATCAATCCAATTAGCGGCAGCGGCGCGAGCAAGCACGCGCTCTCCCCATAATCGAGTTAGAATCGATTCGTCACGAGATCGAGTAACCCCTCGGCCAACCATCGAGCCAGTTTATTTTAGCAGCAATCGAGCCACAAACACTTTATAGCAAACTGTGCACAATATTTTTTTCAAAGTAGACTTGAGAGCTCCAGCTAGAGCCCTTCTCACACTTGAAATGTTTTTGCACGTAAGTTGAGGCCAGCATGTTGGGCTTGCAAATGTGTTCGTGTAATTCCGGAAGCACAGAAACAAAAACCTTCACCTTGAGAGACGCGCCAAATCACTGTAGGCATTTACCATGTCGTCAAAACGCCGCGTGGCTGCTAACGAAATTAAAGACGATTTACTGTATTTCAGCCACAGCGAATGGATAGACGAGGGTAATCGACTGCCTATCGTCTCGGTTTAATTATACGAGCCGATTGAGTTAAACGAGTTATTTTATGTAGGTACTACTTACTGATACCATATTTTTATTCTGGTTTTTGGGTCTTAATCTCAAACCGTATTTAAACATTAGGTACGATTCGTGTCCTTCGGAAATAATTTTAATAATTTTTATTTAATAAAAGGTTTACAAAATGTGTGCATTTAGCCAACAGTATTCAATTTCCTATACAATTATAGTGCTAATAAACTAAAGCTAAAATATTTTTATTGCAGGTGCAAGTAATAATGGTTTGGAATTAGAATGTTACGTTGTGAACTAGTGACCCGCCCGAACTAGGTTTATTAAAACCTGTGTAACTGTGTTTCAGGCCAGTAAAATTGTTATAATAATAATCTATTAACAAGTATGAGACAAAGCATATTTGTACATAAATATCTAAATCTAGGCTATGTAAATATACAAAAGGTAATAAACAAAAAATTGTAAGTTTAACTTACGAGGGAATAAAATATCATCATGACAAAATTTCTAGTTTTTCTTTGTCGTGTAATTGAGTATCGCTAAATATTCTGATAACATTGTACTACACCTTTAATAGCTTGCACTATAGAGGCTTAGTACCTTGTTGATCCTATTATAAGAAAAGGCCCTAAAAATACATAAAATCGATTAGCAAACGCATGTTTAGTTTGGGGCTTTATGCAAACCAAGTCCTTCCTTCTCAAAAACATTTATTAATTTACACACTAGTACATAGTAAATCGATATGCTTACGGAAATTTAGATTGGGATCAATAGTGACACCTAGATATTTCAGTTGGTCAGCGTTAGCTAAAGTGGGGTAAGACTAAGAACATGCAGTGTCAGCGTACGTGCAATAATTATATAAGCGGTATGTTAGTCTTTCTTTTTTTTTTCTCTCCGTACGTTTTCTCAACACATTGACATTCGCAGAATTGTCGACATCGGCACCATTGCCATAGAGAAGAATAGAATAGAATAGTATTTCTCATTGTAAATAAAATGTGTTTGGTTTTATCTAATTAATGTTAGGACATTATTCTGGAGCTAATAGACACAATGTTAAAGCCATTCTGTGCATGTTCATTGACTTCAACTCTTGATTTATAAATAAAGATGAATTCAATGTCAGCAGCCCGACCCCACAATAAAATGCCATACGACCTATTGCTGTGGAAGTAGCTAAAATAGATCAAACGCGCAGTTTCTACATCTGTACTATCTTTCTAACAGCATATATGCGGCCGAGCTTAGCCGCCCCGCAAAAGATGTTATATGAGGTCCCCTTGTAATTTAAAAAAATTAAAGGTACCAATAACCTAGAATGCCTCATGGTTACAGAAAAAACAGGACTAAAGACCTAGAGAGAGGCAGTACCCTGAACCGGCAGTCAGAAAAAAAATGCGAACAACTGGAGACACTAGGAATCAAATTTCCGAATAAGTGGAGGTTATAATAGCGTCGCACTTCACCAGACGATTGATCGCAACACAGTGATTACGAAGAGACTGAATTGACGAAACCTTACTTTGGAAATTTAAACCGTCGCGAATATGATCATAAAGACATTAAACTACGTTATTATACGATTCTAATAACTAATGTAATTTTCACCTATTATGATCAACACGCGGCAATCAATCACGCGCTGCGCGAACGCATCGAAAGTGTTTCAGTGAAGACTACGCAATTGATCCAGTAATTCACATTACAAAACGCGCGCGATCGCAACGAATATGCACGTCTGCCGGCGCTATCGTAACCAACGTAAATTTCGGAAATTGGCACAAACTTGTACTAGAATTTCCAATTAAACATTGATTTGGAAAATTAATTTCGGCAATCCACTTATTTAATCAGAAAATATTGTATGGTCATTTAACATTGAATTGAGTCGAGGTTGGTTTATAGTTATGGCAACGTTAACTGTTCATATTTGAATTTATTAAAAGACTACTACATACTACACTCACCGGCACGGAAATTTGACCACATGTGAATTTATCGATAAATTCGTATTTCAATATATATATATTTTTTTTTTTGGGTGGGAAATTATCAAACACAACACAGAATTAAGAGTAAGTGCACTCTTATAAATGTTTCGTATGCTTTTAGAACTTAGTAATTAGAAGATGACTACATGTTTTTTTTTTAAAAGCCCCTTTGGCAAAAAAAAAAGGATTATGCACTTTAAATTTAAAAACACTACAAAATGAAAAAGTACCATATTTCTTAATTGTCTCTTCGTTTTAATATCGGGTGTTTCCTCCTCTAGCCCTAATAACCGCTCGCATACGATCTGGCATGCTTTGAATGATGTTTCTGATATCAAGTAATATCAACTTAACTCTCAACAACTCAAGCAGTATGTCTTCCCAAGCGGCCAGTGCCGCATTTCTAAGTTGGTTTAGTTTCTGGCGGGTAAAGATGGCGATCGGAAGTATGCCATCTTTTTATACTCATTTTTATATTTTTTTTGAGATACTTCTCTTTATTGTAGGACGTGGGTGACTTTTTCAAATAAAAACTCAAACTTACGTTACAGTCTACAGTGCACTCAAGCATAATGAAATACCCTCTTCAACTAAGGTTAAACATTTTCTGACCTACCGTCATAAGAAACAACCATTGGAAACACTTAAAGCTTTTGTTATCGCAAGTATTTCCGAGATGGTTCACACGTGATGCTGCTACAACCCACACCTTACTAGCTCGTTCGACAAACAAGAGTATAGTCTACGGTCAAACTTCAGCTGCTATTTATGCAAATAACTGATTTTGATGTTTGCTGCATCCCATTAGACCACACGACCTACTCAACTGGGACGTAGTTATATTATCTCCAACCTTTTACACTTTTTTTTCACTTTTACATAGAACCTGCGAATATGTGTTCTTCATAATCTCCATAATTAGCACCGCTAAGTAACCTGGTCTGACCATTGTTCTAGTAGGACATAGCTGGTCTATGTTCAATAAGAGGACCGTGACGTAATGACACGCTTTACGCTGTGTCTAAACGACCAAGTTAGTGTCACTGAACTTAAAAGTTTAACACACTTATAGATTGCAGGTTTCGAAACTGTCCCAGATAATAAGACAAGCTTACTATAGTAGTGATTAATTCAAATTCAAATTTATTTATTTTGGGACAACTAGATCCAAATGTTAGTATACAAAAACTTAGAAACTATTGTTAGTACTTAGATACAATTACAAAGGACAACACTCATCATACCTATACATAAATAATTCTATACACAAATGCCCCTGTGCTGAGACACCCCGCCCCGTCATGATAACCCATAGGGAGACACCTTCTTATTAACGCTTAACGATTAAGGTTAACAAAAAACAACATGAAGTTGAAAAGTTAAACTCTGACGAATAAACAAAAGATGGCAGCTATTGATATGAAGAACAAAATTAAAGCCTGCAATGACAGGATTCAATAAAACGGTATACTTGTAAGAAGTCTATTTTCATCTCCGTTGTGAATATCGGTGCTCTACTAGGAGTAACACCGGTACAAAATGTGAATATTATACCAAACCACGTAACTGCCGCATAGACAATGCGTGGGCGTCGAGGTTAATCTTGCGCCACTATCCCACTGCCTGAGATTCACATCGCATACACCACGCAAATGTGGAACCTGTCACGATGCATCACAGTGCAAATTCAAGAAGCAGCATATACAATAGGCCGTTACACGTGTGATTTCAACGGCCATCCGTAACTGCAAACCATATTAGAAGGTATTTACTTTGCATTGTAAATTATACTAGCTAGATAAATATTATTTGTGAAGAGAAGGTTCAGGAAGTTTAAGGTTCCAATTTAACGCCTGCGCAACCAAACTTTATGTAAAGGGATGACGAGATTTAACCACAATTATTAGAAATGCCTTGAGGCTTGGAAGAAAGTTGTTACAGAACGATTTACATTAAGATAACGTTACTAGAACAAAGACAAGTTATGATATGAGTCAGGTCTATGCACCTGGCACAATAGTTAGCATTGCAACCATTACAGGACCAAGCCAAATTCAAACCATTCTACGACTAATTATACAGCTGAGCGTTTGATCAGAAATTCATAACACACCATAAACATTGTCGGTAGGTACAACGCGCACGCCGTTGTGCTCGGTAGATACAATGCGCGTGCGCATAGCGACGCAGTGACGTCACCGGTCATCAGGTAACGACCAATGACTCATCATAAGTCATAGTCCTTTGCTTTCCAGGAAACAACATTCGCGTAAGCGAAGGCGCACGAAAGGACCAGATGAGTCAAAACGTGTAAAACTGCTTTCATTCGTACAAATTAATATATTATTATCGTAAAGTTTGTATGAAGTTAACAATGTTAGCAGAACCTGCGAGCTGCGGGGTGATTGTTTTAATAAACACACTTACAGTAGCAATGAGTTTCATTTGTAACCGACTTCCAAAAAGGAGGAGGTTTTATGTTCGTCTGTATGTTTGTTAAGATGTCTCCGTCAATTTTGGATCGATGTTGAAAATTATTTGAATGTTTGAAAGCGTATGCTCCCGAGGTGGTTCCATTGTCACTAAGTCAGAATCTGATGAGGGAATCTAATGGAAATCGAAGGAAATCCTCAAATTTTATAGGCACACCTATAGCGATTTCGGTATTTTTAGGGTTCCGTAGTCAACAAGGAACCCATATAGTTTCGCCATGTCCGTCTGTCTGTCTGTCCGTCCGTCCGTCTGTCCCCAGCTTAGCTCAGAGACTCTTAGTACTAGAAAGCTATAATTTGGCACGCCGACAGTCGTTAAAAAAAAAACATTGAAAAAAATTTTTTTTTTCAGAGTACCTTGCACGTAAAGTGGGGAATATTTTTTTTTTCTCGTCTATCCCACAGTATGGGGTATCTTTGGATAGGCCGTTCAAAAACATTGTGGGTCTGTGAAAACCATTTTTCAATTCAGGGATCCGTTTGCGTAAAATTAAGCTTTAAAGTGCTATTTTTTGTTAGGGTGTGGTGTGCCAGCTAAATGGTTGGTTTTAGATATGTGAAAAAATTCATGGCAGTAGTATATAATTATAACGAAATTAAAAGGAAAACTATCACAGTTAAGTAGGCTTTACAAGTTAACGAGTAGGTAATAGTCGACCAACTTAAATTTGCAGTTGGACAATTGGCCGTAACGTATATCGATGTATGGGAGAGCATGTTTTTCAACTACAATGTTAAGTTTGTTGTTGGTATAAATACGGATCCCTTCATTGTGCGTGGTCTGACATGCACTTGGCCTGTTTTTTATAGTAACTCGTGCATTTGATCTTGGAAAGCCAGGAACTATTTGGTGCAGTGGAACTGATGATGAAGATCACAGATGGCCACCGGAACTTCTTAATAATAAGTATTTAACAGGTAGCGATTCGATTAGATACTTTAATATGGTTGCTAAGCAATTTGTGCTCGTCTCAATGCATATGGTGAGTGGCAGTTCTCCTGGTTCTTACCAGGTGAACTCCTCGACAATTAACGTCCCTGCATCGGGAAAAGCAATATTTTGTAAAAGGTAAACGTAAGGGTAAGGTAAGGTTTTGGAAAAGCAATAATTACATTGTTGAGTAGGTAAACTTTTCGAACTTATGAAGCAATGGATTAGCAATGTCCTTCAAAATCATTCAGATAGTGATTGATAGTGTGTTATGCAATCAGGGTGAAAAAGTATCCTATGTTCTAATCCAGGCCATGGTCTACCCGTGTGCCAACTTTCATCCAAATAAACAAACAAACTCACGTTCGCATTTATAATATTAGTTAGGATAATAAAGGCACCAATTATTTTGTCCCCTTTAACCGCCAGTTGCACGTAAGTCCATTAAATTTAATTCCCCACTAAAAGTAATGCTGTCACTTTCTGATACGATCCGTCTTCTAAAGCATTAACAGTTTTTAATGGAAAACCCGAAATTGGCCATATCCTCGAAATTTCTTTAACATGCAGGTGACAAATGTGTCGCTCGCCATTACACATTCGTAACAGTTTCACAGACATTGTGCACCAGATACCCAACAAAGAACTTTCTACTGGGCATGGTACGTTTGCGAGTTATCCATTGCTTTTCGTAACGAATTACAGTAAGCAATTGACATAACGGCCTTCAGCTCCGAACCAAAATGGCGGCGAACGGCGCAGCCAGATATCTGACATACCATGACTAATCCAACGATCGGTTGGTGTTGGAAAGTCAGTGATAATGGCGGAGACACAACAATAATAACGAGCTCTCTACTTTCATGGAAATATCATAACTGGAGAAATGAAACGTAAGTGATTGGTAAATATAAGTGGAAGATTGAAAGTGATACGGAGCCACTTGAACGTCAGGGGATTTGAGAGATGGTAAAAGGTCACTTCCCTAAGTTCCCCATTTACATGTGTTTTGAATGTTTAGTAATCCTATCCGTGTGTAGTATGCTCATCAAAATAAGCTTTTCTGTCATGTAAGTATTTGAATATGTATCAGTATCTAAAAGCATTATGAAACCTGCTTCACAGTTCAGATGGAGTGACTATTGCCTTGTAGATCTCACTACGTTGGTGCAAGTGCCTTCAGCCAACCGAGCGGCTTCAGATAACGGTGGTGCGCGATGCGAGACACACAGCGAGTCACACGCTGCCGCCCAACTGTTACACCGCCACCGTAATGCTGGAATTGAACTCACATACATGTCATTTGCTGGCCCGACTTCGTGCTTTTAGACCAAATATGGTGTTGGTCAATTCACAATAAATGAATAATACCTATGTGGAAAATAAAACAAGCAACAAAATAATAGTCCGGTCAAATTAGACCAAAACAAAGGAGTGAAGGTACAAAAATTCGCACCCAACTCAAAATTGGTAAAATTGTTCAAAACACTATCATAAATGTCATCTAAAAAATCCTCATCGATCCGATAACTGGAAAAAATTTTACTCGGAGTCAAAGGTCACAAAAACGGGTTTTTCACGATTTTCTGCAAAACGGGTAAGTTTTATCATAAAATTAGTTCAGACAATAATTGTATATCAGATAATTATCTATAGAATAGAATAGAATAGAATATTTATTTGCGTAAAACATGGTATACAGGGGTGTTAAATACAAATTGAGGCACAAGCATGTTTAGCTAGGATAAAACATAGCATGCAACATTTTAAAGACAAGTTAAGCAACAACAATCGTTTTTTTTATAAACATCAACATTTTTTATCTATAAATTCTTTTAGATTATAAAAACTACGCTGGGTGCGAATTTTTGTACCCTCGGATGTCTATATTGAACGGACTATAATCCAACCGTGGTCTATACTTTCATGTGTATGTCATATTCATAGTTTATGGTGTTTGATGATAACCTGATAGTGATGTACCACCACAATTAACGCAGTGCTGTTATGAAAATTGTGAGAAATTAACCCAGTGCGCAGGCAGATCGATATCTGCAGCCGATGCGCATGCGCACGCACTCGTTGAAGAGAGTGCGTCGCGTGACGACACGCCATAAGTAACAGGTTGCCGTTCACACAAAAGCGACGAACTCTGAAAGCGCACCGATTCACATCTTAGTTGCGAGTATAAAGTTTGTAGTAAGAGGTAGTATAGTCACACACACCCACACAAAGAAGTAGCGAAAGATCTTAATTTGGTTTGAATGCAGTATGCAGTTTTGTAAGGCATCCAGCAAACTGTGATGCCTAGACCCTTTTCACAGGTGGAATGTTTGTGGCTTGCCATATCGAGCACAGACAAATACCCGTTTTCACTAGAAAATACCTAAACGAACGCCTAAATATAATTTGACTGTTGGAGTCTCGGCGCCGCGCGCCGCGCCGGCGCTGCGGCGGCGCAGAGCCGAGTGCTGAGCTGGAAATCCAACAACGCGCTTTTATTAAAGCATTCGTTGAAGTGTCACCCTAGTGTTCGTGAAAACGGGTAATAAACTGCTGCTTTTATTTATTAAGAGATTCAGTCAAAAACTACTGATTTTAAAGTCGAAATAGAGAGTAATTATGTAATTAAATGAAAAGCGATGATAGTGTTGTGCTTGTAACAGATGGTAAAACCATAACGCTAAATGTTTTACAAACTTAAATAAGAATGTGTCGGTCCCCAATCAGGGCCAATTTCTGGTACACATTATGTCATCATTTTCAGTAACGTATCTGTGTAACGCTCTGAGTTATCAGTATGTTTGATATTATTTGTCATACGGGCTGACTATGTATGATTTGTCTGTCATACTGTATAAAAGGCTCGTGGTAATCACTCTTTGTAATAAAATTGTTAATCGCACCAATACGGAGCACGATACAATATTTAGATACTCGTTTATTCACTAATACTGCAAGAACGCTCACTTTACTGAAACATAACAGTGGTTAATGCAGCGTTAACGGAAACAATCCTAATAGGCGTTTAATTGGGAATCAAACGAGCGTACCTGTTAAGCAGTCTTGATTTTAATTTTATGAACGGTGATCTGAAATATAATTGATTAAACAGAGTAGTATTTCTTACACAAACGTGTAGACGTCGCGTTTTTTAGAAATAAAATATATATAAATATATATTTTAAATTGGATTATTTCATCTCATTGTTGGCAACACGGATTTCACTTAATTTAGAGATCCTTAAAGAACAAGCTCTGTTTTCTGTACAGAGTAGTTCCGCATAATTACATTCACTAGGTTTTCCTGAAAGGATAAGTGAATTAGGTTGTTAGCTAGTGGCGGGTGGGTCGTTATATTTCAGATCGCCGTTCATTATACGCCAATTATGTTCAGTCTTTTACTGCTTAACATATTCAGGACATGATGACCTTAAAAGAAGTTGTAGATACTGGACTACTTCGTTTTGAAAACATAAATGACATGGTGCATACATGGACTGGATTAAATAAAGCACAGTTCCATCAAATATTCGCTGAAGTTCATCAGTTGTTAACGATGACAAATGCAACTTTAGCTCTGGCCGCTTACTTTATAAAACTCACAACTGGGGACTCCAATGAAAGGTTGGCGACTTTATTTAAAGTGTCTAGACCAACACTTGAAAAGTGGTTACATCAAGTAAGAGAGCTCACAGAGTATTTTGTACCTATGAATCTAGGTTTAAACCACATAAACAGGAAACAAATGGTAGAAGGAAATGTCACAATACCTAATTCATTGTTTGGAAGCTATGAGGGAGTTAACAGGCCAATAGCCATTTTTGATGGAACATAATTATGCAAAACGTTACAAAAAGTTACTTAACAATAACACTCAAAACAAAAAGTGCAAAAAATCTGTCAAACTTTCTTTTGAAATACTGATTCTTACGTTACGAGTCATCATAAACGAATTGTTACTGATCTCATATCACTAGAAAGCGATACATCATTTCAGCACGTTCAAATAGATACCTAATGGCTGCATAAGTAAACATACAGACTTTTGTCATATTGACAACCACCTTAATTGGAAAACACTTAAAGAACAGTTAGGTAAAAAAAAAAAAATCTGCCTATGCACTCTTCAAACTATCGAAAAAAGTAAACAGAGATGCGTTACTGGTTGCCTATCACGGTCTAGTAGCTTCGATTCTACGATATGGAATTACTTTTTGGGGCAATTCTTCAGATAAATTATTAATATTTAAGGCACAAAAAAGATGTATAAGAGCCATGTGTGGTCTGAAAACGGATGATAGCTGTGCACCTTACTTTAAATCTTTAAACCCTCTGACATTGCCGGCGTTATACATAATATTAGAAACTAGTATTTTCGTGAAAACAAAACTAAACCTTTTTGAAAAAATATCAAATGTACGAGATGTCAATACAAAAATTCCTTATGTAATCGAAAATTAAAACTGCATTAATAAAAAAGAGTGTTCTGGGTATGGCCCCACGTATTTACAATAAAATTCCCGACGCCATAAAAAAAAAAAAATATGGCGTTTCACGAAAAAATTAAATTATTACTAGTTGATAAATGTTATTATACTGTTGACGAATACTTAGATGACAAATAAATTTAGAATGGAAATACTTTATTGTTATTATATTTTTAGGGTTCCGTACCCAAAGGGTAAAACGGGAACCCTATTACTAAGGCTCCGCCGTCTGTCTGTCTGTCCGTCTGTCACCAGGCTGTATCTCATGAACCGTGATAGTTAGACAGTTGAAATTTTCACAGATGATGTATTTCTGATGCCGCTATAACAACAAATACTAAAAAAAACAGAATAACATAAATATTTAAGGGGGCTCCCATACAACAAACCTGCTATTTTTGCTCGATATTGATAACGGCAACAGGTAGACGCTTGAAATATTCACAGAATATTTAGTTATACAGGGTGTTTGGCAGAACGTTGAACATACGAAAATGGTGGGTAGGTGGGGTCATCTGCTACTTACTCAGCCCTAATTTATTTGGCCCTGGCCGACTGGGTATTTAAAAAAAAAAAAAAAAAGTTTTTTTCTTGTTTCACCACTTTCCTAACTTTAAAGTGTATTTTTTTTATTAAAAATGGGCAATAAAACAGGCAATTTTTTTTTTTTTAATCTTTGATGTTGGCAGATTCTTATAAAATTATTGCTTTGTTCAGATGTTAGCTAGAAAAAAAGTTATGAGTCCTCAAACTTACAGAAAGATGTAAAAAATACTTGAATGTTAATTTCAACTTGCATTTAAAAAAAAACAAAAAATGATTGAGGAGTTCCAATTCTAGCAAAACATCCCTAGTGTGTGAGCTTTCTAATGGTATGTAATTTGCTTTTATAAAAAAAAAACTTTAAGAGTTATTTCATAATTTTATCAAGCAGGAAATTTTTGACGAAACTCTACCTTTACGGAAAGTTAAATGTTTTGCGAAATTTAATACTGCAAAGTTGGTAAAAATTATGGATCGACGGCTTGCCAGTAGCAGTGGTGCAAATTGACATTCACTATTCCCTTGAGATGGTTACACAAAGCAGGTAGAAATTTTGTTTCACTCTTGCGCAGTCATAGCGTATTTTTGCTCTCTTTCGCTCTCGTGGCACCGTGACGCCTCAGAATGAATTCTTTTCTTTTATTCAGTCGAGACTTAACTGCCTCTGCGATCTCACGTGCCCGTTACGCTTACGTTTGTTTTTGTTCACTTCGTTTTCTTTTATTGTTATCACTAGTTAAGTTTAAGTTTGTTAAGTTTTTTGTTATTACTGTTACCTGTTGTTATTGGTAAAGAAATGGCTGCTTTTACCAGTGAGGAATACGCGGACATGTTGTTAGCGTATGGAAGCGCTAATACAAATTCGCGTGAAGCGCGAAGAATTTATCAAGAGCGTTATCCCAACCGCCGAGTACCCAGTCATCAGACGTTTGCGAGTACTTACCGACGTTTACGACAAACCGGTAACCTGAACTTACAAGAACCACGAGTGAACGCAGCACGACCCGATGCTACCATTGACGAACAAGTTCTTGCCGAGTTTGACGCGGATCCTACCAAAAGCATTAGACAGATAGCTTCAATACTTGGCTTAAGCATATGGAAAGTGTGGTCTGTTCTCCGGCAAGATGGTAGACATGCTTTTCACTACACTCCAGTGCAAGGTAAGATAAAGCCGTTTATGCACTGCATCTGATACGATTTTGTGGAATGTAGTAAATTATGAGACAGTTCAATTGATCGTTCCATTTAACCTTGATTTCGTCACTTTCTTTATTAGTTGTTTTGCCTCATGTTGTTTTTAGCGCATTCAATTCTAATTTCAAATTAAATTCAATAAACTATTCCTATTCGGCCGCATTCACGTAACAATCAGGCGGCCAGCGCTTACAGGATTCGGATTTCGGATTCGGTTTGCGCAGGTGGTCAGCGTAGGTAAACTTGCCAGCACTTATGGGTCCTTTTTAGAACAAAATTGGAAAGTCGCACGCCCTTTTGTGAATTTGGTCTTACGTCTTTATGGCTAAGCCATAAAGCCAATTAGTGTACTTAAAAATTGAAGATGAAAAATTTGGATAATTGTAGAGTTTGAACTCGGAGGAAGAAAAGATTCAGTATTGAAATCAATTCTTAGACATGTTTTGTTTGTTCTAGGTCTCGATGACAGTGATTTTGGGAGACGTGTGCAATTTTGTCGCCATTTGCTGCATACCGATGTGGACGACGTTAACTTTTTAAAAAGTATTTTGTGGACAGACGAGTCCAAATTTGACAAAGAAGGGATTGTCAATTATCACAATCTTCACCATTGGGCACTTAAAAATCAAAACCCACACGTGAAGAGACAAAGAGGCTTCCAGAGGAGATTCAGTGTGAATGTCTGGGCAGGAGTGATTGGCGATAAGCTAATAGGGCCTCATTATTTGCCCGACAACATCAACGCGAACAACTACTTGGATTTTTTGATAAATGATTTACCACCATTAGTGGAAGAAGTGTTCCAAGTAGACATAAACAGGCCTATTGTCTTTCAACACGATGGTTGCCCAGCTCACTTTAGTCTAGTTGTACGTGAGCATTTGGATAATTGTTTCCCAAATTCGTGGATTGGCAGGGGAGGACCAATTCCCTGGCCTCCGCGATCGCCCGACCTCACTCCGCTCGATTTTCACGTGTGGGGAAGGGCAAAGGAACTAGTTTACACTACAGAAGTAGAAAGTCGGGAAGATTTGATAAATCGAATTAATGCTGCTTTCGAAGTTATGCGACAGGAGATGCTGCTGCGCACAACAACTGTAGAAATCAGACGTAGATGCCGCACCTGTATTGCGAATGAAGGGCGTCAATTTGAACATCTAATATGATTTATTATTTAAATAAATTATTTAATTGTTTCATTAACGCACCTAACTGGTACAGCATAATTTCAATCGATCATTTAATTTTTACCAACTTTGCAGTATTAAATTTCGCAAAACATTTAACTTTCCGTAAAGGTAGAGTTTCGTCAAGAATTCATTCTGACGCGTCACGGTGCCACGAGAGCGAAAGAGAGCAAAAATACGCTATGACTGCGCAAGAGTGAAACAAAATTTCTACCTGCTTTGTGTAACCATCTCAAGGGAATAGTGAATGTCAATTTGCACCACTGCTACTGGCAAGCCGTCGATCCATAATTTTTACCAACTTTGCAGTATTAAATTTCGCAAAACATTTAACTTTCCGTAAAGGTAGACTTTAGTCAAAAATTTCCTACTTGATAAAATTATGAAATAACTCTTAAAGTTTTTTTTTTATAAAAGCAAATTACATACCATTAGAAAGCTCACACACTAGGGATGTTTTGCTAGAATTGGAACTCCTCAATCATTTTTTGTTTTTTTTTAAATGCAAGTTGAAATTAACATTCAAGTATTTTTTACATCTTTCTGTAAGTTTGAGGACTCATAACTTTTTTTCTAGCTAACATCTGAACAAAGCAATAATTTTATAAGAATCTGCCAACATCAAAGATTAAAAAAAAAAAAATTGCCTGTTTTATTGCCCATTTTTAATAAAAAAAATACACTTTAAAGTTAGGAAAGTGGTGAAACAAGAAAAAAACTTTTTTTTTTTTTTTTTAAATACCCAGTCGGCCAGGGCCAAATAAATTAGGGCTGAGTAAGTAGCAGATGACCCCACCTACCCACCATTTTCGTATGTTCAACGTTCTGCCAAACACCCTGTATATGCACTTTAAAAATAAATAAATAAATTAAAATAAAACAAATATTTAAGGGGGGCTCCCATACAACAAACTTGATTTTTGTGCCGTTTTTATAGATAATGGTACGGAACCCTTTGTGCGCGAGTCCCACTCGCACTTGGCCGGTTTTTTACTTTAAACAGCTGTATATTACCTAGCCAGTTCGAAATTTAAATAAAATCTGGTTGCCATGTTTCGAAGTAAAAAGTTCGTTCCATTGTTAAATTACACGATATTATAATTGAGTTTTCACATAATAATTTATTCAGCCGCTAAAAATGACATTATTTGAATTTTCATCTAACTTTGCCGGCTGCTGCTAGACTAGTACAGCATTTTCAATTTATCTCAAAGAAAGTTGTCAAAATAATGCTCGAATTACCAAGCAAAGAAAAGTAAACTATTAAAAAAAATCAAACAAGACCATCGTTGGAACCCAGTCTCGGGTAAGACCAACTGGATAAGCTATCAAGTGTGTTCGGGGATTTAACAGCGCTCGAAGCAGTTTTTCCCCCGCACTATTGTTTGGCACACGTGAATGATCTCGACGCGTGGCGTGAGCCTCGAGCCTGAAACGGCTGTAACACACTTCACAACCAAGCACACAAACCCAGCTTTGTTTTACGATAAAAACTTTTGGAAAGCTGCTACGCTACATTGTTAATGAAATAGCGCATTAAGAAACAAAGCGTTCGGACGTATCGAATTCGTTACCTACGCCGAAGATCCGGATTAAAAATATTACAAAAGCCGTAAAATATTCAAGCAACAACATTTTAAATCATCTCGAATGAAAATAACAAGATCTTGAAGTGACACATGGTATTAACATCATCGAAGAATCAAAAGGTTATGGAAAAAAGTAGCATTTAGCAGTAGCGAAGCTATAATTTTTCTTAGAGGTAAGCCGAAGAAAAAGTTGTTCAGTTCTCATAAACTCAATTTATTCAAACATTTTATTCATTCATTTACTTTCTAAATTTAACGCCAGCTACGGTCGGAATTCTTTGTTTAGTCAACAATTTAGGCATTTTTGTAATTGATTTTTTAAACTGGTACTAAATATTTGTAATGTGATGTGATTGATACACGAAGTGTAAGAAGACTGGTTGTACCGAAGGGAAGCCGAAAGGAATCGGGTTGTATGGAGGCTGCGCCCCTGGCATTTAGTTTTATCCTTATATGGATTTTTAAAATATTATACGATTCGATTAGTCTAGGTATTCTAAAGACAGCTGTAAAACATGAACAGTTAGGAAAGTATCTTAAAACTGGAGCTCTTTGTTCGAAGTGCGGAACGATTAAAACAAACTAAAAAGATGGTAAAACAACAGAGAAGACGCTAAACAAACTTCAACTAGTCACTATTGTTTGTGTTGAGCAAGATATTCTACTGTCATCGTATCGTATTCAGTGCCTGGTAGGGAAGAGAAAACTAGGGTGTAGTTACTTGAGTCAGTCAGTGTTACGCGAGAGGTTACCACTAGAGTTGAAACAGCGCGTGAGTCTTGTCGAGTCCATAGGTACCTGCAGCTCTGTTGGCAGTTAAAGTTGATGTATGCAAATTACCTGCGTGGTCTCGATAACATTAACTTATCCTGACCAGTACGATTTTATCGCTTATTTAACTATTCCCTGTCCGGATTCTCAAAGATGTGACCGAATAAGGAAAACCGTTGATTTTCCTCAGTTTGACCAGTACGGTGTTTTTCTTTTTAACAATACAATAAATGTGTGTATTTGTGAGTTTGTGTTTGTGTGTGTTGCATTTGTGATCTGTGCGAGTCCCAATAAATGCTTTTCTTTTCTTTCAAATTAAACTAATTAGTCACACACTATACCCTAAGTCATCAATTCAGATAATTTATGTAAACAAAGGTGATAACAGATCAAAAAAATATCGTCATAATGGTAATTCACATAAAATGGCGGAAAACAAGGCTATATTGGCTTTTATGTACTGATTTTAGAAATAATAATTAAACAATTATCATACCGTGTTAATTTTTATAAGTTTTCGGTTTTAAACAAAGTTATTAAAAAAAGAAAATTTTGTGGTATAAAAAATATTGCATATTTGTTTGCATAGCTCATCTAAATAGTTAATTAACTGTAATTAAAAGATAGAACTTTTTTATGATAAATTGTTTTGCAGCACTGTCCTGTCATTTTGACAGTGACATTCCTTTGTTTACTAAAATTATCTGAATTGATGACTTAGGGTATAGTGTAATGTTGTAGGTAACTATATATTTAGCAACATGACGACGCTAGACGCTAATCATAGGCACATTATAATACAGTACATTACACCATGCTAGGTGCTATCAGCTAAGCTCATATTCACTAAATGAAACAATTAATTAACTTAATAAACAGGAAGATGTACATTTACCTAGAATAATTGTGTAAGAATTTTAAGGTAAACGTACGAAATATTCTTAGGTTAGGTAGTAAGCACCATTTAGTGAAATGGAACTGATGATGAAGACCACAGATGGCCACCGGAACTACTTAATAATAAGTATTTCACGGGTTGCGATTCGATTAGGTTCTGTAATATGTTTGCTAAGCAATTTATTCTCGTCACAATGTTTATGGTGAAGTGGAGCTGATGGTTCTTACCAGAACTCCTCAACAATTAACGCCCGTGCATCGGGAAAAGTAAATATTTTGTAAAAGGTGATCAGCAGTTGACATTAGGCAATTGTAACTTAGTTAAATTACAAACTGATCCTAAAAAATAAAAAACTTTTTACAAAAAAAAACACTACAAAGTGAAAAATAACATTAATTTCGGAAGTCGCTGGCAAAAAACTAAAATACAGATCCAAAGACACCGACTGTTATTTTTCACTTTGTAGTGTTTTTTTTGGAAGTCTGTTTTTTTTTAGCCTTTGATATTTTATAGACCTAGTTTTAAAATATTTTTCTTGGCCACGGTTATTGCGGAGTCAGAGTCGGCGTAGTTCAGATCGTCAAGGGTGCAGGTCAACGGACATTTGGACACTCTAGCAAACGGGGCATAGTCTGTTCAGGAGCACCGCATTTTGGATGAATCGATAAAGCCCCATTTCGCGAGATTATATTTGCAGCTTCCTACTTGGGTTTGCAATCGATTCAGTGTTTTCGATAGACCACTGCAGTTCGCGACCGGGAGGCAGGTGTTCTTTGGGCTTTACGAAGTCTTCAGGTGGTGGATACCTCTCTTCCCACAATTTACTTCGATCGCCTGTGTGACGTTTTTGTACAGTCTTGGATAACGATCCATTCTGATTTGCAAATTCTCATTCTGTTCGATTACAAACATATTTCAAACAAAGGAAACTAGAGCATCAAGTAGGAATACTTAAGTTCCTACGCCGCAAGAGCCGCCTGCAATGGATTACCTTACCTAGCTAGGTGATAGCGATCTTTACTGACTGAACCAAATGCTACACTGCAGCCGTCAACGAGCGGGACAAATGTTTAAACATCGCCTGCAGTTTTGTTTACCATTGACCAGACCAGAGCCATTATGAAAAATATATTATACAGCTACGCGAAAAGTTATGCTTCTCGGGATAAAAGATAACCTGTAACCTTTGTATCCGTGGTGGTCCTATGGATCTGCTCGACGGATCATGTAAATCCGCCGCCCGGCTTGTTGGAGCGTTAACACTTTTCATTTCGAGGGGAGAATTGACATAAATGTTAATAATGATGGAAACGTTGTAGTGACATTGGATTCTGTTGCAATTTGCGTGTAGCTAGACCGCGTGTGAATAAAATAGTAAGCATGCAGCGTTGCGACACGGCGGGTTCAACGATCGACGGAGACACCGTATCGGGTCCAATTATAACAGGATCTCGGTATCTGCCAGGGTTCGCGTAACGCATACGTAATAATTATGAAATTGTTTACGCAGCTACTCAATAACCACAATCGTACAGGAAACATTGAGCCAACAACGTTTATCGAATGCGCTTCCTAAACATCAGAGTTCATATTACATTTAGGCGAATTCGTAAACCTTCAACAGCTACTTCAACAATAGCAGTTTTATAAATGAATTGAAAATATTTAGCAAATATAGAAATAATGAAAGGTAAGTAAACAAAAGAATATTGTGTGACTGACTACCCATCATTCATCAACAATCAGTAAAGGAATGAAGAATGTGAGAATTCTAAACATGATTAGCTACTAAACGTTAATGTAAGTAAACAGTACATTTTCTAGACAACAGCTACGAGTATGGCGTAGGAAATAACAGCTGTCATTGTAAACATTTCGTTCGGCTGATGTTTGCTGCATAGTACGTAAGTATCGATTTACTACTTGTCTGAGAGACGGCAGCTGTCGCATGGTGCCGGCCGGTGCAGCGATGGCGCAGGTCGGGGCGTCACGCGCCGGCAACCGGCAACCGGCACGCCCCGCGCCGCCACACCTTTCTCGACACACTACCTCAAAATAAGGCTCCGAACAACTGGGACTTTCCGGGCATTCTTTTGTTACCGTAAAAGTAGAAAATGCTTACGTGGGCTTTATTGTTGTTTTTCTTTACGCTTAGGAATTTGGTCTTTCGCATTTTTAAGAAATCACATCTCCTTAAACTTTTTAGAAGAGGAATATTGAAACAGTATTGCTTGGCCTCTCCCTTCTATTGTAGACTTCATGGGGTTTCATAAGTATCATATCAGTGCAAGTCGTATTATGGTATAATCACTATTAGCCAGTCTTACAAGGATGGTAGCGCGGGAATACATTTTACAGAGTAAACCTGCTGAACCTTGTCTTCTCTATGTGCTCTCAACTCATTACGACTGAACAAAATTAGGGCTATCGGCAGATCCGACGAAAAACAAGCGCGCCATAACAAAATTTGGATCTGCCACCCTATTCCGTTTGGTACAAGAAGGCAGCAAGTCCGGGGATAGCCTCCTTTTTGCAACAAATGAATTGCACGTTTTGTGCTCGGCCCAAAGTAGTTGTTGAAATAAAAAACCGGTCAAGAGCGAGTCGGACTCGCGCACCGAGGGTTCCGTACGTATACATGATGTTGATGATTTCTGAAAAGCTGTGCTATTTAGAGACATCGTTTTATTTTTGCTGTAATAACTTCGTCTTCGTGTGTTAACTTCTATCACATAGACAATGATGCCAAAAAAAAAATTATTGAGAATGTGCAAAGCGAGAGTGTGCTCTTTTTTATGATACCCCACTTGCCCTAGTAGACTCCATTCGAAATTTTAAGACCCCTTTCAGGCCCTGTTGCAAAAAAGATATATTTATTTAATTTCTTTCTTTTTTGCAAAATAGTTGGTTAAAGGTCATCTAAAACTATTCCTAATTTCAAGTTGATAGCATTAGTAGTTCTTGAGATATCCAGCTGTGACAGACAGACTTAAGTCTCACCATAAGGGTTCCTTTTTACCATTTTGGTACGGGACCCTAAAAAAAAACTTACTACTGATGTGTTTTATTCAGGGACCGCACAACCCCGGTTAAGAGTCAGGCCGTTATAATTATACTTCAATGTTGCATCCTCGAGATTTAACTCACGTGGTAGTATCGTACCTAATGCACTACACTGTGCACACTGTTGAGACTAAAAAAAGAAAACAAATATAATAGTCTGTGTCATCTGTCAACTGTCACTCAAACCTCATTCGTGCTTCGTGTGTTGCACTGTTACGCTATGTATTTAAATAATTCAATCTACATCCTTAAAAATCTTTATATTTTCATTGCGAAAAGTATTAATAAAGTGAAAATTTGTCATGGGAAACGAAAAAACCCGGCCAAGTGCGAGTCGGACTCGCGCACGAAGGGTTCCGTAGCAATATCTATAAAAATGGCAAAAAAATCACGTTTTTTGTATGGGAGCTCTTCTTAAATATTTGTTTTATTTTAATTTAATTATTTATTTTTAAAGTCAATATATAACTAAAAAAATAAAACACCGAGACAACACCGGATGTTATCCTGATAACAAAATGGTATTTCTTAGCGAGGTAACACGCGATGTTATCCAGAAATACAATAACCACTTTCTCGATGAGGTAGTACGTGAGACTATCGTGAATGTAACTTTCGTTTCGGCCTTCAGAAAGCCCATCGTTGCAATCTTTAAGCTCGTCGCCTTATGACGCATATCAAAGTTCTGTTGAAAACAACAGAAATATCGATGAACCACAAGAGGATGATGAAATCCCAGTAGTCAAATCGGTCGGTAATACCGCGTGTCAAGATAATTGCCTTGGCCTTGCTACAAGGACAAACTTCGAGTGACCCGAGTGTGGTCAATGAAACTTCTACTGTGGATATTACCACAGAAATACTTGAGTTGCTTGGCGAAGCTTGGCCGCATTCGGAGAAAAAATACCCAATGAAGTCTCTGAACGTTGGGGAAAAATACTGCTCGATGGATCAGATAAAGAACACAAGGAATCATTAAAAACAAAAATGCTTGTTCCTGAGAATTTCACATTAGTGCATGCACCAAAATCATTTGGAATCAGCGAAAAATCAGCTTGGTACAGCGATCGCTGGCCTCGTTAACCTGACGAAGGACCTCATACAGGCCCAATCTGTAGACAAACTTGATATTCTCAAAAGAATATCAGAAATCAATCAATTGCTTCTTGATCTACACCCCGACTCCAGTGAATACTAAAGGCAACCGGAGAACCGGTTTTCAGGCGGGAAATGTGCGGGGTCCTCTTCGACGAGCAAACAATATGACTGCAGCAACATCCACAAGTCGACACCAACCAAAACCATCGAAATCTTCGGCGAGGAGGACCAACTACTCAACCCAGCGCAGTCGGCAGACAGGAGCCATCAAGATGAACGACAAGAAGAACCGCCGTTAAAGGTACCTCACGCCGGTATAATTAGATATTTTATAAAACTCTGGATGTTGTTAACCGATGATCCCATCATACTAAATTATGTTAATGGTTATAATTACCGTTTATTGGGAAAGTGGTTCAAAACACTGAACCAAAAAACCCACCATCTCATGGAGAAATGGAATCTGCAATATTCAAACTTATTGGTTTAGGGGCAATTTTTAAAATGCTCTGATCTACCACAACAGTTTATTTCACCGGTATTCTTAACGCCTAAGAGTACAGGCGGTTATACATAATCTGCCTATAATGTTCCCACTGCTGGGACACAGGCCTCCTCTTTCTGTGAGAGGGAGTGGGCCGTAATCCACCACGCGGGCCCAGTGCGGGTTGGTGGATGTCACATGTCTTCGAATTTTTAGTTCTAGGATATTGCGGGTTTCCTCACGATGTTTTCCTTCACCGTTTTGAGAGCAGTGGTGATGAAATAATTTACACAAAGTAAAGCACCTGTCTGGGTCAAACCTACGACCACTCGTAACAGGCGGTTATAGATTATCTTAAATCTGAACTCCCTTAATAAGTTCTTACCAGCCAAACATTTTAAAATGGATGATATACGTACCGTATCAAAATTAATAATAAATAATGCATTTACGGCAACAATAGACCTAAAATAATCTTACTTTTAATAATGCTTAAACATATCTCACATAGAAAATATTTGAGACCCGCGGTTTCACCCGCGTCAGTCTCGATCCCGTGGGTATATCGGGATAAAAAGTAGCTAGTAACCTATTATGTTAATCCAGGCTGGCAGCTACCTCCATACAAAATTTTATAAAAATTGGTCCAGCCGTTTGAGCGTGACGAAGTAACAAACAAACAAACATACACACACACTCACAAACTTTCGCCTTTATAATATTAGTGTGATGTGATTCCGTTATTCACATGGCCTCAGCCTGGCGCCATTAGTATAATACAAAATCACTCAAACCCGTTCTGTCTTGTTTGAGGCACAATGGCCATACAGTAGCATCTTATTTGGATCACGTTATTTCTATAGAAAATACTTACGACTCATGTCTCAGGACTGTAAATTCAGTAATACAAACATTTGATAAATTATGTTTAGTTATCAACTTAGAAAAAAGTTCTCTCATACCAAATCAGATTTGCAAATTCTTAGGAATTCTCATCAACTCACAGTCCATATACTATGTTTACAGCTACCTCAAGAAAAAAATCAAAGAATAAAGGAGCTAATCCCTAAATACCGTCGCCGCATAGATACTGTAGTCATCAGAGATTTTGCAAAACTAATCGGTACGTTATCAGCAGCGTGTCCAGCCATCTTAAGGTTGACTCACTATAACCTTTTTATTGTAATCAAATAAAATAATGCATTATTTGCGAAGGTGTTTTTATAAACATGATATTAATCCTTATCCAAATAAATACGTTATTCACAAGAATTTAATTTACAATTTTAGGACGTTTTCCTATACTTGTGCTGTAAGACCTTGCTTCTTGCCAAATTTCATGATTCTAGGTCAACGGGAAGTACCCTATAGGTTTTGATTTATTTGCGAGTATCGAAATATGTCGCAATAATTTCGCTTATATATTTTTTTATTGCGTTGACTTGGAAGCATGATTTTTTTAGAGCTTCAAGGGACCATAGACTTAAGGCTCTTACAAACACACGCGATATCGCGGGCGCGACATGCACCGACAAAGGAATTGTCTTTGTCGGTGCCTGTCGCGCCCGCGATATCGCGTGAGTGTGTAAGAGCCTTTACGTATTTGATATTAATTTCAACTTGATACCTCTACGCGTTCCTAAGAAAAATGGTCTTGACAGACTGACAGACAGGCAACGAAGTGATCCTATAAGGGTTCCGTTTTTTCCTTTTGAGGTACGGAACCCTAAAAATAAAGAACTTTAAATAAAATTTTATCCCCTTTTCACCCCTTAAGGATTGAGATTCTAACAACACCGTTGCATTAGCTTCCAACCATAAGCCTAGATAATAAATTTAGTGAATTTTACTTCGAAAATGAAGTACTTTCCATACACAAGTTCATCCCCCTTTTTAACCCTTCGGGAGTGGAATTATCAAAAACGCTGAGACACGTATAAATAGATTTTCAATCGTCAGTCTAAACACAAAATTTGAAGATCTTAACTTTAAGACTGACGGACTTTCATATAAACATCCATCCCCTATTTTACCCCTTTAAAAAAAAAAAAAAAAGGAGTTGAATTTCTAAAAATCCTTTCTTATTCCTTGTCTACATATACACTAGGTCTATGGGTTTGGGCTAGGCGTTGATGAGTCAGTCAGTCAGGACTTGTTTTTTAGGGTTCCGTAAAACGGGAACTCTATTACTAAGGCTCCGTCGTCTGTCTGTCTGTCCGTCTGTCACCAGGCTGTATCTCATGAACCGTGATAGTTAGACAGTTGAAATTTTCACAGATGATGTATTTCTGTTGCCGCTATAACAACAAATACTAAAAACCGGCCAAGTGCGAGTCGGACTCGCGCACGAAAGGTTCCGTACCATTATCTATAAAAACGTCAAAAAATCACGTTTGTTGTATGGGACACCCCTTAAATATTTGTTTTATTTTTATTTAATTATTGATTTTTAAAGTGAATATATAACTGAATATTCTGTGAATATTTCAAGTGTCTACCTGTTACCGTTATCAATATCGAGCAAAAACGAGCAAAAAAAAATCACGTTTGTTGTATGGGAGCCCCTTAAATATTTATGTTATTCTGGTTTTTAGTATTTGTTGCTATAGCGGCAACAGAAATACATCATCTGTGAAAATTTCAACTGTCTAGCTATCACGGATCATGAGATACAGCCTGGTGACAGACGGACAGACAGACAGACAGACGGCGGAGCCTTAGTAATAGGGTTCCCGTTTTACCCTTTGGGTACGGAACCCTAAACACATAATAAAATAAATATTTAAGGGGCTCCCATACAACTAACGTGATTTTTTTGCTCGATATTGATAACGGCAACAAGTAAACGCTTGAAATATTCACAGAATATTTAGTTATATATTCACTTTAATAATAAATAATTAAGTTAAAATAAAACAAATATTTAAGGGGGGCTCCCATACAACAAACGTGATTTTTTTTGCCGTTTTTATAGATAATGGTACGGAACCCTTCGTGCGCGAGTCCGACTCGCACTTGGCCATTTTTTTATTTATATAGATTATTTTAAAACTATGATATGTCTTATGATATTCATTGAAATCATAATTATGATGTCAAGGGAAATTTTGTCCCTGCCAAGGTTACGAGCTTGTCCGAAAGGGATATCGTGGCCCTGGCACACAGGCACTGAAGGAACACGGGTGGGTTTTAGTCAGTAAAAGTCTGACACGCCCTCCGGGCGAAGTTATTCGATAATTTCCCACTCAAAAAAAAAGGCCAATTTTGTTCAAAATTAAATTCTTGTGATGAATAACGTATTTATTTGGATAAGGATTAATACCATTTTTATAAAAACACCTTCGCAAATAATGCATTATTTTATTTGATTACCATAAAGAGGTTAAAGTGAGTAAACCTTAAAAGATAGCATCCGAAATGCAGGCGCAAACTGAAGACACTTCACCATCCAAGTGTACGTGGCGGCAAAATTAAAGTACACCACAACAGCAACGGAAGCTGCCACGGCCAAGTGGACTGAGTTCTGCTCTAAGCAGGACCGAGAGAGCATGCGGGACGGCATCTACAGGGTACTAAGGAAGACAGCCAGAAGACAGGACGACGCGCTCCTGAGAAACACCGCAGGTGAGACGCTCAGTCCAGAGCAATCCGCGGACCTTCTGGCACAAACCTTCTACCCCGACGACTCAACGGATGCCGAACAGCTATACCACTCTGAGCTGCGCAAGCTAGCGGAGGAGAAGAACCCCCAAGGTCTGTCTGCAGACGATCCGTCCTTTACGACTGCGGAGCTGGAAATGGTTCTCTAGAACCAAAATCCGAAAAAAGCTCCCGGTCCCGACGGATTAACAGCAGACATCCGCACAGCGGCAATAAACTGTGATAGGGAAGTGTTCTTAGCGATAGCCAATAGATGCCTGTCGCTGTCACACTTCCCGAAGCAGTGGAAGGTCGCCCACGTGAGCATTCTACGTAAGCCAGGAAAGGACGACTACACCAGCCCAAAGTCGTACCGGCCAATATGCTGTCGCACATTTTTTTTTGTACTTTTAAAGGGAAAAAATTCTGTCATACATGATTTTTGCGTAACTTTAATCGATTAAGCAGCGTACGCAACGGAAGCTCTTTAAAGGATTTTTTTCCCGTTTTTGCAACATTTTTCATTGATGGTCCTCTCCTCTTGGTCGTAGCGTGATGTTATAAATATAGCCCATAGCCTTCCTCGATAAATGGACTATCTAACACAAAAATAATTTTCAATTCGAACCAGTAGTTCCTGGGATTAGCTCGTTCAACCAAACAAACTCTTCAGTTTTATAATATTAATATAGACTATATTTTTTATCGCACTGTTGTTCTTTTTATATATTTTTAACGATTTTCTTGTTTTAAGTAATATACGTAGTGAAGAACCCGTTTTATTTCTCTACAGTATGTAGGAGAATGTTACCCCGTGTACCCATTAGTTTGTTACAGGATCATGCTAATAATTCTGATGCTGGTGTTAACCACGTATTGTCTCCTATGAAGGCCGATTCATTTGGTTGACGTACCAACTATTACGAGTGAGCACATAATAGTAATTAAGGTAGCTTAACAATGGAAACTTCGTGAACACGATGAAGGATAAGGAAGTCAACACTGAGGACATGATACATTTGCTACAATAAGTGAATCTGTTTACTGTTGGTGTGCTCACAAAAATCGTTGGTGGTCATGTATAACGGCAATGGGGGTCGGGACAATGTCTTCGCGTCGATCCTTTTATGGATCTAAATAGTTGTTTTTGTAAGTGTTTACAACGTTTGTTACGCATACCTACAAGTTCGCATGCCCGAACAAGTAACAGCATCAATGAAGTATTGACGCATAGATTGTGCCTCTTTACTTTTACTCACCCAAATCTCAGCTGCTGGACAATAACCACACCAGTATGAACCGGAAGCAAGTCGAGTCTCTTAAACAAATGAGCCATCATGCAGCCATACTCGAAGTGTGCTCCGTGGGGCCCTAGAACTCCGCAAAGCCTCTGTGGGGGCTCCGCGAAAATACTGGTCATAATGAATAAAAATACTAAAGGGGTAGGCTACCTACCCCTTTAGTATTTACCTACTATATTTTATTTTACTTTGCAACCTGAGTAAAATAAAATCTATCTAAATATTCCAACATAAACATAACACACATAATAAGCATTTTTGATTATTTTCGGGCTCCGTCAAATATTTCGTTTTCCAAAAGGATTCCGTCGCCAAAAAAGTTTGAGAAACACTACCGTAGGGGATAGCCCCAGTGTATACCCATTATGTATTCTCACGTCAGACTCGCACAGCGCTCGCATTTCTTCAGTAACGGTACCGTTCAGTACTGCAAGCATATTCGCAACGCTTTGACGGGCAATATAACTGATACGGACTTTTACGGATTCTAGCAAAGTCTTGCATTTATATTAGTATTATGAATATTTGAAATGATAGATACTAAATTAATGTATAATATTATATATTAGTATTTTAAACTTTTGCAGCGACGAGGTCACGAGAACGAGAATGAAATACTTCTTGCTGCAAAAACTATTCGAAGTAAGAAAGACATTCAATTATTTACGTACCTATCCAATCCCTTTGGAGCGTTGGTAAAAATCCTGACGAGTCTGTTGTTTGACATAAGATCTCAGCATCCCTATGCACGAGTGCGTGTGCACTTTAATCAAGCAAGAGACGGAGCACGACGCGACTACAAGTTAGTCAACGAGCTGCGCATTTAGCGAGCAGCCTTGTCTTCACCTCATTTAGCGAGCAGCCTTGTCTTCACCTCATTTAGCGAGCAGCCTTGTCTTCACCTCATTTCACTAAAACCTCGGAGTCAACATGTCGGAAACAATGCGAAAGTGTTGTGCGCGCACTTTCCACTTGCAAGTGGGTCGTTCTCAAGTTTAGGGCCAGAAAAGTAGGATATCATCAATTTAAAATGCATGATATTTTCGTATTTTTTTAGTATTTAGGTGAGTTACGTTCCGTAATTAAAAAACCGGCCAAGTGCGAGTCGGACTCGCGCACGAAGGGTTCCGTACCATTATCTATAAAAACTGGCCAAGTGCGGGTTGGACTCGCGCACGAAGGGTTCCGTACCATTATCTATAAAAACCGGCCAAGTGCGAGTCGGAATCGCGCACGAAGGGTTCCGTACCATTATCTATAAAAACGGCAAAAAAAATCACGTTTGTTGTATGGGAGCCCCCCTTAAATATTTGTTTTATTTTAATTTAATTATTTATTTTTAAAGTGAATACATAACTAAATATTCTGTGAATATTTCAAGCGTCTACCTGTTGCCGTTATCAATATCGAGCAAAAACGAGCAAAAAAATCACGTTTGTTGTATGGGAGCCCCCTTGAATATTTATTTTATTCTGTTTTTTAGTATTTGTTGTTATAGCGGCAACAGAAATACATCATCTGTGAAAATTTTAACTGTCTAACTATCACGGTTCATGAGATACAGCCTGGTGACAGACGGACAGACGGACAGACAGACAGACGGCGGAGCCTAAGTAATAGGGTTCCCGTTTTACCCTTTGGGTATGGAACCCTAAAAACCACATGACAATCAATGATCGCGCGGGGTGGGAGGCAGGGTATAGCAGGGTATTAATCCCAGGTGCTTATTGATGCGTTTAATTATTACAGTTACACAAATGAAATTACATAAACAAACTTTTTAAAAGGCTATTAAATGTTGTTTTATTGTTACTCAAGATTGTCTCAACAGTTAATTATATCCTTCCTTTATAGTTATATTAATGAATATAACACAAACATAACATAACATCACGTCTGTAGTCCCCGAAGGATTGGCAGAGGTGTTCCTATAGTACACCCACATTTCGCCAGTTATGTTTAAGTCCCATGTAATAGGGGGCGAGCCTATTGCCATCAACCAGGAACAAATCCAGACTCCGGGCTGCTATTGAGAAATTCCTAATGGAAAATCCCAATAACAAATTACCCGACCTGGGAATCGACCCCAGGACCTCATGCTTAGCAGTAGCGGTTGCGACCACTAGACCAACGAGACAGTCTAAAAAATTAAAAAAAAACAAAAACACACAAAACAAAATTATATTAAACAGTGTAAAAATAAAATTCCTGTGTTCCTGCACGTGTTTTTGTGTCATAAAGCAATCTAGAAAAAATAAGCCCTTAGAACTAGTGACATTAATAAGAAATGGGTTAGTTTTCTAGGCCTATCTCCTTAATTTACAAAGATACGAAAATCGTTGTAATGGCTGTAAGGTTGTAATAGGTTGTATGTAATAGGCTTAGGCGTCTCAAAGAAGTCGTCGATTTAAAGTAATTTAAGTTACGTGAACATAATTATACTCCACGAGAATTAAATCAAATATACTGCTTTTTGGCCCCAGCCCATTGCGCCGGCACACTGGCTCACGAGCACCCGGCCCACGAGCCCACGGGCCCACGGCATACGGCACGATCAACCGAGTGAGCTGCTTTCGTTGAGTGAGAGGCCACCAAATTTCGCACGTTTCTCCTAAGTATGTTAACTGTTTTACTTTGTTAATTTTATTAGTGTCTCACAATTCCTTGTTTCGTGACTAATAAAACATGTTAATTACTCGTACGTGGTAGACGCAGCGTCGAGTGTCGAGATAATCTAAGAACGTTCCCTTCTAGACGTTGAAGCCATGGTTACAAGGAAGTTCTTCGAAAAAAAAGTTCTGATGTCTATCTACATATTTTTAGTATTTTATTTAATTAAGTAGCTCTTGCACACCGGGCGCGATACGGTGCTGCGCAGCGCGTTCTATAACTTGTTTTCTGCTATAGTTCAAAGTAGGTATTGCACCACGAAAAGGCGCAACAAACGAAGACGGCCATCAGTGGTGCTTCTAATCACACGAATATTATAAAGGCGAAAGTTTGTGAGCGTGTGTGTGTATGTTTGTTACTTCTTCACGCTCAAACGGCTGGACCAATTTTGATAAAATTTTGTATGGAGGTAGCTGACAACCTGGAATAAGACTGGCTACTTTTTATCCCGATATTCCCACGGGATCGAGACTTATGCGGGTGAATCCGCGGGACGTTGAGTGAATTGTGGGTGTACTATAGCTACACCTCAAAACAAATATCACATGGGACTTCTACATAACTGGCGAAATGTGGGTACACCTCTGCTAAACCTTGGGGGACTACCGGCCTGATGTGATGTTGTTAAGTTGTATTGTCACGTTAGGTCCTTAGTCTATAACAGTGCTTCTACATATTATAAATAGTTTTTTGTAAATTGAGCTGATGAGCTTTCAAGATCTTTTCTATATTTCTCAGAAGTTTAAGAAGATTACAGTGCATTAGTTGATTATTTTATTTGCTACTTCTCTATATTTTATACTACTGCACTGCTGCACAATTACCATGAAATCATTACAGTTTCGTTACAAGCAGGATTTTGTATAAAATATGCAGTTATTTAGTTTACAGTCAAGGCTGCTAGTTTTTATTCAAATACCTGGCAGGTATGTCTAACGTCACAGATAATGGTAGGCTTTCCATTCATTGACAGAAACAAAACATACTTTTTACAAATATTTTAAATAACTGACTAATAAGTTGCAACATCTTGTTTAAAAGTATGTTTGTGTTTATTATTTAATGCTTCATTCGAAACATATAAATTTGATTTTACAAAAGTGTTGTTTTTTTATGTGCTTAAAGATGCTGAAGAGTTTTACTAAAATATACACATTATATCTTCCTCTATATATTTAGTAGGTAAAGATACATTTTTTTTAATAATTCCAAGTTTTTACAGCTTCAATGTCAACAAGCATGGGAATTAAACTAAAACAAATATCCATGAACATGGTTTCATGGGACATAGACAAGTTATACATAACCAACTAAATGTGAGTACACACCAGCCTATGCCTTTGGGGATTACAAGTGTGATATTATGCTAAACATATAAAGCAAGCAATTAAGATATATTTGAAAGCAGTGCAAAATTAATGCCTTCCCTCTCCAGTGTATCTTGAAGGTCGAATCTGTCTGGAAGAGTTTCTCTCTAGTTGACAACTGAGCATCACTACTATCAAGTTTACATGATTGTAAGTACAGAGTTCTTTGTTTTTTTTATCTTGTGGAAGATTTGTATTAAATATTTTCATTAAGTACCTACTACAGTTTGGGCCTTACTTTAAAACTGGAACAATATGATAATCAAATATCCAATTAATAACGCTAATCATAAGCATTGGTGAGTAAAAGAAGATTACATGGCGAATTGTAATGCATGCATGTGGGTAGGTTCTCACTCACATATTTTGTCGCACGCGCATTTTAGATTGAGACACTGTCAATTATTTAATACAGAGCCAACCTTCGACTTTTCACGAACGCCTAAAGTATGTGCAAGTTTTACCTGGACTAAGTTATTTCAGAGGTTTCCAAATAGTAAAGGTGTTCGCACCAACCTGCTAGTTGTGCAGTGCCGCGTCGCCTCCAAACAACATCCACCTTCATTATGTTGAAATAACAAAACACAAAAACACTATTCACCTACATCAAATTAATAACTTTAATCAACTAATTCATAGTATTCATACTGCACTTTCTTAAAATAACGTAGCCACAATCAAATTACACAACAAAACATGAAGCTTTTGATGTCACGAAAATAAAAACTTAAAAAGAAACATCACCACAAAACATTACTAATTGACTGACTGCCTAACCGTGCTGACTGGTGACTGGCTGAAGTGGCTGACTGGCTAACTACTAACTAAAGGCTAAAGCAGTATTGCCAACTTTATTTTTTAGAGGATCGTACCATAGATTAGAAAAGATCGTATTTTGCCAAGATTTCAAGAAAAAAAATAGCTATGAAATTTTAATAAAACTACAGTAAATGATATAAAAACGTAATGTTATTATATATTATTAAGTTTGAATCAATATTTAACATTTACGGTACATAAATTAACATTTGGCATTACGATATAGGTAAATTATTGATTATTTTAGAAATTAGATGAAAATAAGAAAGATTCTTGAACCCTTAAATCAACTCTTCTACTTAGATTATACCTGATGTTTTTAATTGACATACAACATTAATAACAGCGTTTTTGAAAGATTTTTGGTCATAAGACTAACTCTTGTAGGTATATTATCCATCTATGGATATATATTTTAGTTTTAGTTCTTATTAGTCATTAGGGTCATCAACCGCGGGCGTCAAAAAAAATATTCTGACTGCACAAACATGAAAAAAATTAAAATTTGACTTTTATATTAATTTTTAAAAGTTTGTTAACACAGTTATTAAATGTGAAAAGATCGTATATTTTGCGTACGATTTCGCCTACTCGATCGTACATCGTACAAGAGTCAAAATAACATATAAATACGATTTAAATTGTACGGTTGGCAACACTGGGCTAAAGTGACAGACAGATAGATAGGGACAGGGTAGTTAGGCTTGTGAAAAAATATCGATGTACCGATATTATTTGTTCGATATATCGATATTTTTGGGTAATATCTATTATTACTAATAATTAAATAAAAGCTGTGTGGCTGGCTCTATCCAACCATTCATTCCATCTAAATGTTGGTTCAGCAAACTAAAATTTTCTAGTAAAATAGCCACCTCTGTCATAATTAGACTCCGAATTGGGTTCGTTTGCACATCAGTTTTTTTTGCCAAAATACGCGTGTCTTCTTTGTGTGAATGCGGTCTCGACGAGGGAACTCTGGAGCACTTGTTTTATTCCTGTCCTCGTTTAACCACTCCCCTTTAGAAAGAAATAAAGAAAAATAATTTTATTTGTCACAGAAAAAACGTGCATACAAAAACATATCTAATAAACTAGAAGGTAAACATTACACAAATTAAACAGATCTCGACACACTCCCACGACATACTCCCTTCTGATGTTCCCCGCCCAATTAACATTCCTTTCCTATTATCTTTAGGCCATACCCCTACAGTTAAAATCCTTTATTAATTCATTAGCATTAATAAAATCCAGTTGTAGTTGATATTTTCTATTTATTTATTATATACCTACTGATTGTTCTAACATTTATTTTGTACCGTTTTACATGTACTACGCAAAAATGTTTTGTCCTTTTTTAGCATGGGGATCCATGGATGTCACCACTACAAACACTGACCAATAGTTGTGTAACAGTTTACGATCATTGCTTTCTCATACCTTGACATTGGCAAAATCATCGAACGTTATCGATGGAGCCAGAACCTATAAAAATAGAATAGAGGCTGTGTGGCAGGAAAAGAAACTGGAAACACATAACAGCGAGATCAGAATGAATTGTCTTTAAAAATTAATAATGAAACCATTTCAATTCATTTTTAAGTTAAAAGTTGCTGAGACACTAGAAAAATTCTTTACCAACATCCCAATAGAGGTTACCAAATCTCTCTTCTCATCATATGTACGGGCGGCACTGAAAATTTCGGGAATCAAGGAAGTGACACAACATTACTATTTAAAAATGTATTTATTGCTTTTCGAAGTATTCGCCGCGAAATTTGACACATTTTTCCATACGATGGGACCAATCATTGAAGCAACCATTTCATTCGGAAGTTGGGGTCTCCAAAATGGCCGTTTTGTAGGCGTCCACAGCTTCTTCAGGTGATGAAAATCTCTGTCCACGCAATTTATTCTTTATTTTAGGGAAAGTATAGAAATCATTAGGGCTTAGGTCGGGGCTGTACGGCGGATGGTCTAATAATTCTATGTTTTCTTGCTCTAAAAACTCTTTTGTTCTGTGCGCGGTGTGAGAACTCGCATTGTCGTGATGGAGGATGATGCGGCGGTTGCAGTTCTCTTTACGGAGTTCAGAAACGACCTGTGGCAAACAAATGCTAGCATACCATTCTGCATTAACCGTTCTTTGTCCCTCAAGAGGAATAGTCTTAACATGGCCGGTTTTGGAGACAAACGTGGCCACCATTTTTTTTGCAACACTCCGTGAACGAACAATTTTTGTTGGCTTTAACTCATTTTCGAACACCCAAACTCGTGACTGGTTTTTTGTTTCGGGTTCGTACGCGTATATCCAGGATTCGTCACCTGATACAATGTTGTATACAGCATTTGAGGATCCTGCGTGGAATCTTTCGAGAGTTCTGACGCACCAAGTAACGCGAGCCGCTTTTTGCTCTTCGCAGAGCGAATGCGGTATCCATCGGGAAAACAACTTTTATACACCTAATTGTTCATGCAAGATTATTTGTATTTGACTCATGCCAATGTCTAAAGTTGCCTGAATTTCGCGGTATGTCACATGTCGATCTTCCTCAATCAGCTTACGCACAGCATCAACGTTTTCTTGGGTGACTGCAGTTTTTGGACGACCTTGACGGGGATCATCACTGAGCTTGACACGTCCACGTTGAAATTCAGCAAACCAGCGATAAATTGTGGTTTTGGATGGGGCTTCATCACCAAATGCAGAAATCATCCGGTCAACACACTGTTTTTGTGTTAAACCACTTCGAAAGTCATAATAAATTATCGCTCTTGAATTTTCTCGAGTCAATTCCATTTTCTCAACGACTAAACAAGTTTGACAAAACCTTGTGACAAGACCGAGAATCTTTTTTTAAATAAATAAATGGTATTCGATTTTTAAAACCAAGGAGTTTTCAATTAAAAAGATTTTAATATGACAGGAACAGTGGAAATATTCCATTCCCGATACTTTTAGTGCAGCCCTCGTATTAGCTGAATCTCTTCTCAAATAAAACTACTCTAAAGACATTCCAAGTTTTGAATTTTCAAGCCCTTTTCTGTTGTCACAATTAAAAAAGCATTCAAAAGTCTTAAAGAACACTGAAGACTCATGGGGAATTTCCGTTAAGGTTCTTGGAGATATAATTTAAACAATATCCCCCCCCCCAACCACCTCCCCCATAATGCCGACCCCCTCCCCCCTATCCATCACCCCCCCTCCTGTCCTGGGTGGCGCCTGTCCTAACAGGCATATTTAATCAATGTTTAGACAGCGGTACGTTTCCTGAAATAATGAAACATAGTAAATGGCAAAGCAATTTTCAAATCGGGTAGTAAGAGTGATCGCTCTAATTACAATCCTATATTATCTGTGCTACCAGCATTGAGTAAAACGAAAAAATAATGCTAGACCAGATGTTGTCACATTTTAATTCAAATGGTATTTTACAAATAGTCGCCAGTTTGGTTTCACGAAAGGTAGGTCGACGACTGACGCAGGAGTGAAACTCATCAGTCACATTTTGGAATCCTGAGAGAAATCCCAGGATTCCATTGGCATTTTCTGTGACCTCTCAAAAGCGTTTGACTGCGTTGACCACAATACACTAATCTGTAAATTATAGCACTACGGAATTCGCGGACAAGCTGCTGATCTTTTTTTTTACTATAACAAACAGGCAGCAAAATGTAAACGTTAACGGGGCGACGTCCCCTGAGTCTCTAGTAAATAAGGGCGTCCCTCAAGGTTCAACTCCTGGCCCTTTCCTATTTCTAGTTTATATTAATGATCTGCCTTACATGATGGCTAACTTATCGTATATAATTCTATTCGCTGATGACACTTCCCTAATTTTTAAAATAGATAGAAAAGATACATGCATGATTCTTGCATGTCAATGATAGTCTGGCTGTTCTTTCAAAATGGGTCGCAGCTAATAATCTCTTACTTAACGAGAACAAAACAAAATGTCTTAAGTTCTCATTACCAAATGTACCTCAAGTGGGTCTAAATTTAAAACTTGACGGCAAGAAACTAGATGCTATTACGGAAACTGTATTTCTAGGAATTAATCAAGTTTCAAAATTACAATGGGGTACCCACATTAGAGCTCTTTCAAGTAGATAAGTTCAGCTACATATGCAGTAAGAAAAATAAGGCATTTAACTGATATAGCCACAGCTAGGTTATTTTGTTAATTTCCACAGTATTATGGCATATGGCATTCTGCTGTGGGGATCGGCTGCTGACGTAGATTCAATTTTCATTTTACAAAAGAGGGCAATCCGCGCGATCTTTGGAATGGGTCCTCGTGAGTCCCTTAGAAACAAATTCAGAGAAATTGATGTTGTACTAAGTCTGCCTTCTCTTTATATCTTAGAAAGTATTTTATATGTTCGCAAAAACTTAGGACTTTTCAAAATAAGAAGCGATTTTCATAATATAAATACACGTAGTAAACATGAAATTGTGATACCCAAAAAACAAGCAAGTCATTTCTTATAAACAGTATCCGCTTCTATAACAAGTTGCCAAAGTCGGTTATAGAACTTAGCGATGGAAAGTTCAAAACCCACATCAAACGTGTCCTTATCAAAAAAGCATATTATAAGATTAAGGACTACGTTGAAGACAAGGAAGATTGGCAATAATACCTTCTGCACATGTGGCTTCCCTGGTACCTCATTTGCGGCATAACTATGTAAATGTCTATTAACTGCCCCTAAATTACGATGTTTATTTCTTTCTTTTTTTACATTCCTTGACATAACTACTTGACATAACCTACAATTTTAATTTAAAATATTTATTAGTGACTTGTGGACAGAATATTAATTCAGATTTGTTACAGTTGTAATGGCAATGTTTATTTTTATTATTTTAGTAATATAGATTATTTTTTAATTTATGAATGTGAGGACGTTGTAGGCTTAATAGACTGTGGCTTTGTAAGCCATCTTCTTTTTTGTTAAGTACTTGGTACTTGTTGACGGGCCTACACTGTCCTCCCATACCTATTAACACTGTAACTTAAAAAACATTGTAAAAGCCCACTATAAAAAAAAAGAGTAACCGTGGAGTTTCTTGCCGGCTCTTCTCCTTATGAAAAGACCAATTGGAACCGGTTTATGTGAAATAAAATATTTTGATTTTGATTTCGATACATCAATAAAAAAAAAAAACTTGTTTTTTTTCTTTGAACTAAAGGAACTAAAGTTCTTAATAATTTATTACAATCTAGCCTAATAGACTAATAAGCAATTTAACTCTTAACTTATTATTATACGTGATAGAATACGTTATAACTAAGAATAGTGTCAATTTGCACTGTTACACAAGTCCGTAGCACTTTCTTAGAGTCTGATAATTAATAAAAAGACTTTGTTCATGTGTTACATGTATAGTACAGCATTGTTACTATTATTCATTCACTATTTATACACTACACTAACTCAAATGGTTTAGTTCTCTTTAGCCTACGCACTATGTCTGTGTTGTGTAGCAGCTGAATTACCTCGACATTTACATGTCGGTGAAGTCTTTGTTCGTGGGCTTCAGCAAATTTTTGGATGATGGTGGTGATGAGTTCCATTTTAAGGTCTCGGTGGAGGTCGTCATTTCTAATGTACCATGGTGCATTTACAGCGTCCCTGAGTATTTTATTTTGGAATTGTTGGATTATTTTAACGTTGCTTCGTTTAGTACAGCCCCAAAGTTAGATGTCATACGTCCAAATTGGCATAAGAATATGCTTGTATATTAATAATTTTATTATGTATTGATAGGCAGGATTTTCTTCTGAGTAACCAATACATAATACTTTTAGGTATAACGTATGTCAAGTTCCCGTCTTTTCTTTTTGTCGTCAGATTTCCAACGCAGTTTGGCGTCAAGAGTTATGCCAAGGTATTTGGCTGTATTAGCATAAGGCACTTGCATGCCGTTTATATGGATCATCGATAATAAAGAATAAAATATCAAGTATCGAAAATGTATCAAGTACGTTATATTTCCAATAGCAAACACCGTTGTCACTTTCTAACTAAAAGCACTAGAATCAGTCAGTATATTAGAATGTACTCTGTGACTAGAATTTAGAGCCGTAATAAGTAAACTTATTTTTATCAATGTTTCATTGGTTTAATTAAGATTTGACCATTAAGGTTATACCATGAAGGTATATATACCTTCATGGTCTGTACCATGAAGGTACAGATATTTACCTTCATGGTACAGACCACAGACCGCACAGACAAACAGAAGTAAGTCGGGGGAAGGAAACTGGGGAGGAGGCGGTAGGTGCTCAGTGTTCTGTTCTAAACTTATACGATTAGGCGAAGTCCTACGTTCACGCAAACTATGTTGTTGTGAACTCGTATTTAAACGGCAGATGTCACATTATATTAGGACAATCTCGTTCTTCTCTTCTGTTTACATGCATGCATACATATTATTATTATACATTTGAGACATTCTTGCAAGGAAGTTTTCGAAATAAAAAAACATTTACACACTCGCGTAACGGGGGAACCGCGCACGCGGAGTGAGCGGTGAATCGCCACGCGGCATGCGTCGCGGCGCCAGCATTCGGTTTTACGTGCTTCTATAGATGTTTCAGTTTAATTTTGTTTTTATTATTTATTGGGATATTTAAAACTGGGAATTACAAATCTACAATACTCAATTCAATTGTGTTCGGTGGGTACTCCCACACCATCAAAAGTTACTATAGGCAGTCGCTCCATGTAAACTATTGGTATCCAGCTGGAGCCTGGACCCGATTTCCAAATAGACTGGAAGCCTTGAAGCCGACCCCAATATTCTTGGGAAAAGGCTAAGCAGATGATGGGTACTCCCACACAAGGTTCGGTCGGTTTCGGTCGTTTCGTTTCTCGTCGCAAAATATTAAATATTTAGTTATGCTACGGCTACATAACGCAAACTATACTTCACGCGCTCTTGCTCGCACAGTGCTCAACATCTCGCTGTACAACAGTTAGCGCGCGAAGTATAGTTCGCGTTATCGCGACAATGTAGCCGCAGCATTATGGTAACCGATGGTAACATAATAATATGACTAAAGCCTTGGACTAAGTCAAACTTGAAAATATACTATTTTAGTATTTAAAGTTTATTGCGGAAACTAGACAAAACATGAGTGCTGCCAGGTACTCGTATTTCATTTAAAAAACTAGTTTCGTCAACAAAACAAAAACCATTCTTTGTCATCGTTGAAACTATGTTTGAAATAATAATAATGTTCTTAAGTTGAAAACTACACCTATCATTTATGGCGCGTGGCTAGAATCGGAACTACCGCCACCATCTTGTTTTTTTTATACATTTCACAAAACAATTGCACAAATGTAAATACCGGTAAATACCAACAGTGTCTCTCTCGGACTTGAACAAAAGAACCCGCTATCCCCTTCAAATCTAACCTACCCGAGTCGTGGTGCCCAAGTGCCGAGCTCGCTTTGCTTGCTCTTCCTAAGTTCTCATTGCCTTTTTACTGAGTCGAGACTTGGGGCACCCCAACTCGTACACGATTTGGCGTTTCGGATTCGATGGGGATCACTGGGACTAAACTCGAACGAGACCCCGTCATCTCTTTTCTGTATGGTTCCTTTAACCCTGCTGAGAGAAATAAGAGTTCCGCGATGCGGGACTTCGTCGACTACGCCTTATTATTATTCCTTCAAAACTAGACCCACCACATGATCTTCCTCACCATCTCACCAATCTCGAAGGAAACTGGTGATTTTTTCTCTAAATACACTAAAATAAACTAAAAGAGTCTATTCTCTGTGATCTATTCTAATAAATAAGTACAGTGCTTCCGATTATTTATTATTGTAAATGATTACTAAAGATACTTTGAAAATTAATTATTTTTTCGTTTTCTTATTATTTTCAACTATCTAATACTCAGTAGTCTTTCTCATGGAATTAGTAAGTACCAGTATTAGTCAGTTTCAGAGTCTCTTTGTAATTGATTCAAAGTGACATTACAAAATAAATGTTGCTACTTTTCTAAAAAAATGGCAGCCTTCACATCGTAAGCTTTTCTTTTCTTTTCTACAAATGAAAAGTTTTTATTATCAATTTATGGCAGATTTATAATGCTTTATGAAGCAATCCAGATGGTCAATCGGTTTTCTGAAGCAATTATGTTGTAAATGTCGTTAGTAATGTACTTCTTATTGGCTGTAAGTACTACGTGGTTATGATTCTTTTGTAGTAGTAGATTTGCTTGACTTAATTTACTATGTGTTTAGTTATTAGATTCCTTAACCGTTACTCGTTATCAAAGACCTTTACAAACATCTATGTGCCCGTGTCTTTTCTATATATTGTTATTATTTTAGGTGGCGTAAACATCGAGCTACATAGGCAAATGTTGAACGGATCGAACGATACCAATAGTTCTGCTGTGACAACATCCAATAAAGATAATAAATATCATGAGCGCCGGAAGTGTGACGTTCGATAGCGAGCTGGCGAGCACGCGCCGCCTGCTGTGGGGCGACCATGTGAAGGAGGATGTCTTCCGGCGATGGGCGCAGGGCTTTCAGTTCAGTCCGGACGAGCCCAGCGCCCTCGTGCAGCAGGAAGGTGGACCATGCGCAGCTATTGCGCCCGTTCAAGGCTTCCTGCTTAAAATACTTTTATCGGAGACACCTGGACACAGTTTTCAAGACTTGACATCAGAGAAGTGCAATTCTTTACTTGTTAGGGCTGTGTGTACAATATTAAGCCAGTGTCTAGCTCCTAAGTACAGTGTAGCTGTTTACCGGAAGAATGAATCAGATGCTGAGACTAGCAGTGGCAATAACCACAATCTGGAGGAACAGTCCTGTTCGGTGTATGATACCTTAGAACAGTTCCATCGAAGGATTGAGGTACATCCGTTTCAGACTTTATCTGAAGTAGAAGCTTTCTACACAAGGAACATTCGAATATTGAAGGACAAGTATGGTGTTCTACTTCTGTTGTATAGTGTTATTCTCAGCAAGGGGGTTGCTATTGTGGAGGCAGAGCTTGCAGAACTGTCAGACCCACTCATACATTCAACATATGGCTATGGCTCACAGGGACTTATTAATTTAATGCTAACAGGAAGAGCTGTTGCCCATGTATGGGACCATGACCAAGTTGTGGGGGGACTGCGACTGCAGGGCATTGAAAGACAAAATGATATTGGGTTTCTTACAATAATGGAACATATGCAATACTGCACAGTTGGGTCTTTCTACAAAAACCCAAAACATCCTGTGTGGGTGTTAGCCTCAGACACACATCTAACAGTATTGTTCTCACTTGAGCGACGGCTGGCTGCACCTGAGACGGTTGGTGAGTCTGCAGAGCGGATTTTCCGCTCATTTGATCCAGAGGGTAACAATTTTATTCCTTCAGCTGCTCTGCAGGATGTATTATGTGCTGCAGATCTGGTCAGTGAACCAGAGTATGTGGAGTTAATGAGACGAAAGTTGGATTCAGAGAATTTGGGCATTATCCTATTGAGTGCGTTCATGGATGAGTTCTTCCCGGGATGTGAACGTGGAGCACCGGATACTTTTACTCTGCACCACTACAATGGGCTGGTGCGAAGCAACCCCAGCGCGCGCGTGATATACCACACGGGGCGCGCCGCGCTGCTGGAGTGCAACATGCGCGCCGCCAGCACGGACGCCATGCTCACGTGTCTGCAGACCAAGTGGCCCAGCATTGACGTGATGTGGGACGACGGACAGTCGCCGTCGCTTAACTAGCACAGGCTGCTCCCTTCCGATGACCCCTTGCTTTGAACTTGTACTGTGACACAGTGAGGAACTCGTCGAAAGTACCTTTAGATATGTTTAAATAATGTTGCTGAAAAATTCCATTACTTTATTGTAATAACTTATGTAGTATAAAAAAATTGTATTGGATGGATTGGAGGCTCCGCATGGGTAATCCTCGCACTGGTAAAGGCAGCTATTTTGCATAAATTTGGCATCCTCGAGGCAAGATATGGGCACTGAGGCCGTCCGGGTACTGTGCTCTGTCCATAAGTCGAGACTCAGTACAATGTTGTGAGAATAGCTCCAAGCTACCTGTGTAAATGAGTGATCTGATAAATTAAGCAATAAGCTATATGCAAGAGTAATAAATAATATAAAATGTAAAATATGATTTTACAGTGCTCTATTTTTGCGTTGATAAAATTTGGTCATCATTTTGGACTGGGTACTGAAATAGAACTCTATTTTCGTATTAAGCTGTGACGACATTTGGTCTAGGTCATGATCTAATTACCCACACGTGGTGCGGTGGTGAGTGATGCCAACATATTAGTGGCTAAGTAATGCTCATGGTGTGCACTTTAGTGGTTACTGCTGCAATGCTTGCACACACCACGTGAAACGCGACTACCGGTAGCACAAAGTTGCACCTGTCTAATTCTAATCTCATAAAAAGTATAGTTTTGTACCAACCTTTTGGTTGACCAAACTGTTGAAGTTATGTCATTGGACAAACTTGACATGCAGATGCAATGGGAGATCCAGCCTTGAGCTCAGGGGCTCACACCAACCAGCAGAACAGAATGCTACTGGTCACGGTCACAGGGGATGTCCATTCCCCTAGCTGCCACTTGTTTTATGTACAGTATGATAAACCTTGTTTGCCAACATTCATTTTGACTGTTTTCATGGTTTGCTCATAATCATATTGACTCTACTGTAAGGTAAAGCAATGTTATTTTATGTTACTTAAAAAAATGCCTAATGCCTTTAACATTTTGTCTGCCATCCTTATGGAACATTAAGTATTATACTGTATTTTGTGTAATTGCTACTGGACATGTTGCTAGTATGTGTCCACACTGCGTGTATCTTATACATATTGTTGCATACTCTGTCTGTACATACCTATGTACTTTGATAAGTACTAAGTATGGAAGCAAGCCTAAAGTTGGTTGTATCTAAAGTATATTAATTGGGACGCTTCAAGGAAGTTTCCTGTCAATTTTATGGGATTATTGACTTAATTACATACATTTTGTATACTTTTTCTTTGATTTATATTGTGACTTAAACATTAACCAAGACTTGATTTGTAAGTAAAATACATTGACACACAAATTTTCAGCCATGTCATGTGTTCATCGATTTTGTTTGTTTAACAAATCTTTGTGTGGGTAGTGCCTGAGGACTGTGTTAATACTTGTCGGGTTGTCTGATATCATCCACCACTTGCTACTAAACACAAAACAGCCATCTTTGGATAATCTTATTTCTTAGGTAGTGATTATTATAATTGTATTTGGTCAGATTAATGTAAAATAGCTGTACACATTAAGTGTCGCGTTCTAAAGAGTATATTGAAAGATATTTTCAGTTAGTCATAAATAGTGTAACATGCTTTTTTAATTACAATACGTTGGTTTTATTTTGTTTGACTTTTATGTGAGCCTTGCTCAATATATTATTTATACTTTGTAGATCAGTAATACAACATTTGGTTCGTCTAAAACAGGTAGGTAATTAATATTACCTAGCTACAATAGGATGTATCATATTCATAATATACCTTAATACAGTGTGAGTCTTCATAATGTGCACATATCAAAATGAGGGAAACTAAGCTTAAGTTTATCGACAGAAAAAAAATATAAAAAAACAGAATACTTATTTAAAGCATTTTTTAAATTCTTGTACGCTGCTGTGACCCTTTTATTATGGGCAAATACTCCAAATGGCAACTCAAAATCAACCACGGCCCCCAGTTCCCGGCCGCCTTGCTATGCCTGATTTTGGCGGCAATCACGGTAACGGCAAGGTGAGGGGTGCCAAGAATCCCCGGGTTACGAGTGGCCGCCAAACCTAACTGACCTTGGCAACGTATAACGGACGCACGTTACGGCTCGATGACCACCTAGTGCAGCTAGAAGAAGAACTCGGAAAAATAAGGTGGCACATTCTTGGGTTGAGTGAAGTCCGAAGAGAGGGGGAGGACACAATAACCCTTGAATCGGGCCATCTTATTTATTTTCGAGAGGGAGACCAGCTATCCCAAGGCGGAGTCGGGTTCCTGGTAAATAAATCCCTTTGTGGCATCGTTGTAGCTTCTACAACGATGCCACAAAGTCTCGTAGTGAAACTAACTGAGAGGTATAGCCTCAAGGTTGTTCAGGTTTACGCACCGACCACGGCACACTCGGATGACGATGTGGAGCAAATGTTCGAGGACATCAAGGCACTACTAGGGCCCACTACAACGGTCTCATGGGGGATTTTAACGCTAAAGTGGGAGTACAGAATTGCAGCGAATCAGTAGTAGGATCCTACGGGTTTGGCAGCAGAAATCATAGGGGGCAAATGCTTGTCAACTTCCTTTCTTAATGAACTCCTTCTTTAAAAAACAGTCCCAAAGGAAGTGGACGTGGCGAAGCCCCGATAATATGACGAAAAATGAGACAGACTTCATCATATCGGACAAAAAGCATATATTCAGGGATGTCTCAGTGATCAACAGGTTCCAACACCGGCAGTGACCACAGACTTGTCCGAGGCTCTCTGAATATTGACTTCAAACTCGAGCGAACTCGGTTGATGAAGTCTAGGCTCCGTCTAAACATGCTGCAATGTTAGGATCTGAAGCGTTCCAGTTACGGCCCTTTCACACGGCATTCTAGTTTTGCAGGACCGGCTTTTTACTGGATCCTGCAAAAACGGACGCTGTGTTCACACGGTAGTTCAGTTTTGCAGGGGCCGTATTATGAAGTATAAATGATTATTTATTATTTTACATTATGATTCCAGACCGAAAATGGGACGGTGCTAGCGGTCATGTATAGATCCATCTCTTTCTTGCACTGGAATCATGATGGCATTAAAACTTCATAATACGGCACCAGGATCTAGTAAAAAGCCGGTCCCGCAAAACTGGACTGCCGTGTGAATACGGTTGCATCCTGTTTTTTCCAGGTATACGGACACACGGGGCAGGATGGTAAAGGACTGGGCTCTGGAGACAGGCCTGGTCGTCCTAAACCGGGGTTCTGTCCCCACGTGTGTGCGGATGCGGGGTGAATCAGTGGTGGACATCTCGTTCGCCAGCCCCGCTGTTTCGCCGCGTGTGTTCGACTGGCGCGTCATGGAGGGGGTGGAGACGTATTCCGATCACCGATACATCCGGTTTAACGTCTCCGCCCAGACCTCAGGCGCGCTAGTCCGACGGACCCCGAGTGGTCCGCGGTGGGCGCTGAAGCAGCTGGACCGGGAGCTCCTCCTGGGAGCCTCGATCGTGCAGGCCTGGGTGTCATCACCAGACAGGCCTGCCGACATCAACGACGAGGCAGAGTGGTTCCGGGAGGCCATGTCCGAAATATGTGACGTGGCAATGCCCCGGGTCCAGCCCGGACGTGCTCGGCGCCAGGTGTACTGGTGGTCGCGTGAGCTGACCGCTTTACGCGAGGCGTGCGTTGCTGCGCGCCACCGGTACTCCAGGCACCGCAGGCTCCGTATCCGCCCTCCGGATACGGAAGTCATTCAGGCGGAGCTATACGAGGGGTACAGAGCGGCGAAGACTGCCCTCCGAGCGGAGATCCAGCGGGCCAAGACGCTGGAGACTCTCAACAGAGACCCGTGGGGGCGCCCCTACAAATGGGTGCGAGATAAACTCCGCCCATGGGCTCCCCCGCTGACGCAGAGTCTCCGGCCCCAGCTCGTGGACGACGTGGTGAGCGCTCTGTTCCCTTCACGAGGGGAACATACTCCCCCGCCCATGGCTCCGCCTCCTGCAGTGCCAGATGCGGACCACACCGACGACGACGATGCTCCAGAGGTGACCGAGGTAGATCTGAGAGTGGCGGTACGTAGGCTGGATGCCAAGAATACCGCCCCAGGACCCGATGGCTTGCCTGGAAAAGCCTGGGTTCTGGCCTTAGAGGCTCTCGGGCCTCGACTAAGGGGGCCCTAAGCGCATGCTTGGAGAGGGGCCAGTTCCCACTTCGTTGGAAGACGGGGAAACTGGTCCTCATAAAGAAGCCAGGGCGCCCGGCGGACTCTCCGTCCGCTTATCGGCCCATTGTGCTGCTCCACGAGGTGGGCAAGCTCTTTGAAATAGTAATTGCAGACCGCCTTGTCGGGCGGCTGGTGGGGGTGGGGCCGGATTTGGCGGAGAGCCAGTTTGGTTTCCGCAAGGGGCGCTCTACGGTGGATGCCATCATGCGCGTTCGAGCCCTCACGACGGGGGATGCTGTTGCCCGGGGTGGAGTTGTCTTGGCGGTGTCTCTTGACATCGCCAATGCCTTTAATACCCTGCCCTGGAGTTGCATTGGAGAGGCACTTCGGTATCACCGGATGCCGACCTACCTCTGTCGCGTGGTCGAGGCCTATTTGACGGACAGGGCCGTCATCTACCCCGGTCACCAAGGAGAGTGGAACCGGCGAGAGATGTCGTGCGGTGTCCCACAGGGATCGGTCCTGCGGCCGCATCTGTGGGACATCGGGTAGGACTGGGTGCTGCGCGCCGTCCTCCCTAGTGGCGTCAGCGTAGTCTGCTACGCTGACGACACGCTAGTCCTGGCACAAGGGAGTTCGCAACAGGCGGCGGCCGAACTGGCGGCACGTGGGGTTGCGACAATCGTCGATAGGATCCGGCAATTGGGACTCGAGGTGGCATTGCACAAGTCCGAGGCCATGTGTTTTTATGGTCCTCGGAACGCGCCACTGTCGGGTTCCCAGATAACGGCGGGAGGGGTTCACATCGGCGTCGAGTCGACGATGAAGTACCTGGGACTCGTCCTCGACAGCCGGTGGAACTTCGTGGAGCATTTTCGACGTTTGGCTCCCAGACTGGAGCGGGCCGGGGCTGCTTTGAATCGGCTCCTGCCCAATCTAGGGGGTCCAAACGCCTCCTGCCGGAGGCTCTACGCGGGGATCGTGCGGTCCATGGCCCTTTACGGGGCACCGGTGTGGGCGCGTTCTCTGAGGCTGCGACCAGCGCAGCGGTTGAACGCGTCCCAAAGGGTCATGGCCATCAGGATGGTACGGGGATACCGCACGGTCTCCCGTGAGGCGGCGAGCCTCCTTGCCGGACTGCCGCCATGGGATCTGGAGGCGAAAGTCCTCGCGCACATTTGGGTGTGGCGCGAAGAGGCGAAACTCCGGGGCATAACTCCGCTGCCGCAAGAAATCGCGGCACAGCGGACGGAGCTCCGGAGGGATCTCATGGCGACATGGAGGGTGCGATTGTCGCAACCCAGCGCTGGGCACGCCACAATTGTGGCGATAAGTCCCCTCTTTGAGAAGTGGCTGGAGAGGCGCCACGGCGTCCTCACCTTCCGCCTGACGCAGGTCCTCACCGGACATGGATGTTTCGGGAGGTTCCTGTTTAGGATTAAGCGGGAGGAAACGCCCGGGTGTCACCACTGTGTGGATCGCCCGGAGGACACGGTGGAGCCTACGGTGGAGGTCTGCCCAGCTTGGGCGGAGCACCGCCGTGTCCTCACGGAGGCGATCGGCGGCGGCGATCTCTCGCGTCCGGGCCTGGTTCAGGCGATGGTTCGGAGCGAGAGTGCATGGGAGGCCGTCACCTACTTCTGCGAAGCAGTTATGCTAGCGAAGGAGGAGGCGGAACGCGTGAGGGTGAGACAAGGTTCGCGCCCTCGCGCTCCTAGTCGCCGCAGGAGACGCCCCGGGCGTCGGGAGTCGCAAGCCGATTTCCGGCCACCGTAGGCACGGGCCTGCGGACGGTGAGCGATGGGTAGCTCGCCGTCCGATAAGGACCAGGCCCGGGTCGACGGCGCGTTGTGTTCCACGCGCGCCTCAAAGAGATGTCAGCACAAACTGACGGGGTCCGTTAGGACCAATGCCTGCCGGGGTTGCGAGTTTGTCCGAAAGGGATATCGTGGCCCTGACACACAGGCAACGGAAGGAACACGGGTGGGTTTTAGTCAGTAAAAGTCTGACACGCCCTCCCGCTCCGCCCAGAGCGGGAGAAATTGTTTGATGATTTCCCACCCAAAAAAAAAAAAAAAAATCCTGTTTTTTGACCATTCCTACGCTATTGATCAGGCGAAATGGACGTGAATACTTTGCTAATATTCTATTGGTATTATCGGCGTCGTCGGCAGCGAAATAGAAGATTCTGGGTTCATCCTATCGTGACACAACGCTCGACTTTAGGTATTTTTGTAAATCTAATGAGCGATTTGAGAAGAGATGAGTCAAAATTTTTCAATTATTTTAGGATGAGTATGACCACATTTGACGACCTTTTAAAAAGGGTAATGAAGATTTAAAAAAACGTGATACAAATATGAGAAAAAGCATCACACCTGAAGAAAAGTTAGCAATATGTTTAAGGTAAGAATGATTTCTTTTTTTAATTTATGCTGACCACGGATTTATTTATTTATTTTATTGGGAAGCAAACAGCTATTTTACATGAATAGTTACAACTAGGATATTTTAAAACAATGTATGTTTAGCCAAATATGCTCCACTATTAACATTACTATAATTTCATTGGGTAGGCTCCTAGGCTCTTATGAAGTATTAGTGAGCGAGTTTGCTAGCCGGCTAGTAAATTCGCTACGTGTCATCAGACAACTGAGCCACAGGTACAGCGGGGGCTGCCACCACTCCACTATCCCGCAAAAAACAGTGTCCAGCAAAAAACCGCACGCAGGAAGCCGTGTGAACACTGCTATAGAAATATATGTGTCATTAAACGGGATCCCGCTTTTTACTGGACGACGGATCCAGTTTCCGGTGACAAAACTGAACTGCACAAATCGAGGGGATCAGCATTTTGCAGTATCCTGCATGCGGTTTGCTCGTGTGAACACTAGCATATAATCTCTTTTGCGATCAAACGGGATCCTGCAGAAAACGGGATCCTGCAAAAAACTGGACTGCCGTGTGAAAGGGCTGTTAGACCTGGAGAACCGATTTGCTGCCGTAGAAACTACAAGTGACGTTGACCAGGTGCTTGACCAAATGGCGGAAATCCTCAGGGAGGAAGGCACGCGATTTTGTAAAATGCAGCGTACGGGCGAGAGATCCAAACTTTCGGAAGAGACTCTGGAGTTCATGACGGAACGACGTCAAAACCCACCTATCACTTCGTCGGAACAACGGGCACTCAACAAAAATATTAGAACACTGGTACGACGCGACCTCCGACGCGCCAATACGCGCTCTATAGAGAAAGCAATTGAGCAAAATCGGGGATCGAAAGTGTTCGTCCAGTCACTTGGGAGGAGCCACCTGACGAAGTTGACCAAATCCAGTGGGATGTCGTCGTTTCGAAGCCGGAGATCCTTTCGGAAGTAGAAAACTTTCACGGCCAATAATACGCATCGCACGCATCTCGACCTTATCCTGAAAATGAGTTTTAGTTTAAGACGTTGAACGGGGAAGGACGTGGCATCAACATCAACGACGAGTACATCTCACACTTGAGATTTGCAGATGACATCGTCATACTGGCTGAATCGCCGGATGACTTGCAGCGGATGAACTTAGACAAAACCAAGGTTATGTTCAACGAACACGTCACTCCGGGACCGATTGATGTTAATGGCGGTGCTCTCGAATACGTTTACCTCGGGCAGACTTTGCAATTTGGTAAAAACAACTTTGAGAGGGAGGTTAACAGAAGAATTCAGCTGGGCTGGGCAGCATTTGGGAAGCTTCGTCGAGTCTTCTCGTCGCGTATTCCACAGAGCCTAAAGACGAAGGTCTTCAATCAGTGCGTCCTGGCTGTTATGACTTACGGAGCCGAAACGTGGACACTCACGGTACGGCTGGTCCATAAAGTCAAGGTCGCTCAGCGAGCTATGGAGCGGGCTATGCTTGGAGTCTCTCTGAGGGATCGAATCCGGAACGAGGTGATCCGGCAGAGAACCAAAGTTGTCGACATAGTCCACAGAATAAGCAAGCTGAAGTGGCAATGGGCCGGCCATATTAGCCGTAGAACCGATGACCGTTGGGGTAGACGTGTTCTTGAGTGGAGACCGCGAATCGGCAAACGTAAGGTAGAACGCCCTCAGGTTAGGTGGAGCGACGATCTTCGCAGGGTGGCTGGTGGCAGCTGGATGAGAGTTGCCGAGAATCGAGCTGAATGGCGTGCAATTGGAGAGGCCTATGTCCAGCAGTGGACTGCTATAGGCTGATGATGATGATGATGCTGTGACCCTTGTGTAAACAAATCGGTATAACTTTAAAACTAAACGATAAAATCGCGATGAACAAACTCAGTAATGACTTGAAATAACAGGGCGTCTACATAAAATAAAAACTAAAGGAAAAACTCGCCCTCAATCGAGTGTTAAAAATATACAATTTTTTCATCAATTTTTACAATAATTAATTCCGCAATAATTATGGCTTAATTTATTCTCCATCGTATCGGTTTTCTAAAAGTAAAAATACCATGTTTTTAACTCAATCACAACGTTTCTTAACAACTTGTTATAGAAAGGCCTTGCACTCGGCCACAGAACACATAAACTTCTAAATCACTCAGCTACGTACACACGGCTCCATTACGTGGTTAGCCCCCCCCCCCCCCCCCCCCCAAAAGACATGTGCATTCAAATCCGTGATAGGCTCAAGTCGGTTTTTTTTTTGTATGGCATTTCGTAGTTGACCTTGAGAGGTCGTGACTACTTAACCAGATTCCTGTGGTTGCCTTAACGGTGAGTTTAAACCCTTCAGCCAGAGCGTAAAAATATATTATAAACTAAAGACTGCACGCTAAGGGCACCCCCTGTGGGGTACGGACCTCGGCTTAATTAGGGCGCTGTTGGGGGGTACAGCAAGTTTGGGGACAGGCTGGATCAAAGTTTAAATCATGATTATTATCAGGGGTTACTATTAATGCTACGGCGCACTCAGCCTCGACGCGGGCGGCTGGCGGTTCGACGAGCAAGGGACGGGGGGACAGTTACGTCTGGGAGTTCGCGTGGTACCACGATAAAATGTACTCTGTGGTACCTCGGCGGCGAGGACGGAATGACGGTTTGTGTGATTTGTGTACTGTACTGGTGGCCCTACTGCTTTCCTGGAGGAGGGTAATGGGGTCATCTGGGTTGGTAAGAGTATGCCTAGGTCGGCGAGTCTGACTAATTTGAGAGGGTCTGTAACTAGCGGCCTGCACAACCAGAGGGTTGCGATGACTCCGCGGAATCGAAGAAACGCTTCGTAATGCGCTTCATGAACTGCTTGATGGTGGGTATTTTTAAATCTAGGTGGAGGATTTCGTTCCGAACGAACCAAGGAGCACCCGTAGTTTTACGGAGGAATCGGTTTTGAAGTGCCTGCATCCTATGGATGAGGTAGGGTTGTGCGTGTGCGAAAACTGCACAGGCGTAAGTCATGATGGGGCGGATGCACGCTGTGTAAATACGCAATTTGCACTTAATTAAGGGACAATTTGCTGCGTGAGTTAAGTACGAAATGAAGTCTACCGAGAGCGACAGCGGCGCGCGAACGCACCTTCTTTATGAATTCCGCGTACGAAATGTGGTGGTCGAGAGTCACACCTAGATATTTGGCTCGCTTCTCCTTAGGGATAGGCTTACCGAACATGGTGAGCAACCGGGGCAGGGTCGGTATACGTTGGGGTGTAGAGAATAGGAAGGACCGCTTGGCTCTTATTGGGGTTGACCTAGATTCTCCACTTCCTAAACCAGGCACCGAGTCTGCCGACAAGGCTTCGGTCTGGAGGGTGCGGGAAATCTGGTCTGGCCCGCGGCCTGTGTAGTAAATGGCCGTGTCGTCTGCGAACAGAGCTAACTGCGCCTTTTTACACACGGGGATGTCGCTGGTGAATAGCGTGAAAATGTGGGGAGCCATCACAGAGCCCTGAGGGACGCCTGCGCGGATCGGGTGCGGGTGATCCTTCCTTTTTTTTTTTGGTACGGACTTTCGCAGATGGCTCCGGTGTGCCTTGGCGGAGCCAGAAGGGCCTCTCGCCAGATAAGAGAAATACCTCCATGATTGACCGTTTCTATGTCGGTTTGACATCTTAGTTAGTAGTTATCTTCACCATCTCATGCATAAAGGTGGTTGCAAGTAACCTTCGTTGACGTCACGGATACTTCACACGTCGAATGCTAGATGTCGCTAGTAGTATATAGGTACTGTTGCTGTTATCATCATATCCATGACTGATCTTGTTTGTGTTGCGACTATCTACTCGGGTGGCGTAGTATTGTGCACACAATCGGGTAGATTCACACTCTAAATATACCGGAGGTTTCAAGACCGCTTGTCGTGCACAAGATTGGAAGTTCTTATCCTAGCCATGGAATGTGCTTTAAATTACTATGTCTAGGAGCCTATAATATTACCTCAAAAACCGGCCAAGTGCGAGTCGGACTCGCGCACGAAGGGTTCATAAATGGCAAAAAAAACACGTTTGTTGTATGGCAGCCCCCTTAAATATTTGTTTTATTTTGATTTAATTATTTATTTTTAAAGTGAATATATAACTAAATATTCTGTGAATATTTCAAGCATTTTGTTGCCGTTTTCAATATCGAGCAAAAAATCACGTTTGTTCACGTTTGTATGGGAGCCCCCTTAAATATTTATTTTATTCTGTTTTTTAGTATTTGGTGATATAGCGGCAACAGAAATACATCATCTGTGAAAATTTCAACTGTCTAGCTATCACGGTTCATGAGATACAGCCTGGTGACAGACGGACAGACAGACAGACGGCGGAGCCTTAGTAATAGGGTTCCCGTTTTACCCTTTGGGTACAGAACCCTAAAAATGGCTTTGCATGATCCTCCGATAGGTCAAAAATACTGCAGCATTAAATTTGAAATAAATATATGGTAAAGTTGAGGATTAATGTTAAGTACTATGTTTGACGAAAACACGATTCCATAAAATTTACTTGTTTTTGAAAAAAAATCTTAAGTTACCTCCAAACCGAACAATAAACCGCTGGTATGTAAAAAATACTTCAAATTAGATAATTAAACTTTGCATACTAGCTGGACTAACTCTATACCGGGTCTTATGTTTTTTTTTTAAATTACCTTTTATTTTCACCGTAAAAAGAAATAAGCTAAAATATCGTTGTCTTGGAGTCTTCTCCCTGCCACCCTGTCTCGCTTGCTCGCGTGACTGCGGGAATAGTGCTCGAGCGTGATAAAGAGTGAGGTGGTGAGGTCGTATAGACCCTTAACGGTGACAGTTCTAACCTAAACTAACCCAAGTGATTCACCAACAATAGAGGGGATGGCCACTGTTCTAATCTAACCCGAATGATTCACCAAGAATAGAGGGGATGTCTAATATTTCATACGTGTAAAGGATTACCTGACGCTTCCCTAGATGGCGTTGGGATCGAAATAGATCGCACTATGGTTACGTTGCCGAGCAAACCATGTATCATTTTTTGGGGTCGATTCCTTGTGAATTAAATTGTCCTGATTGAAACAGTTTGTGAATTTCATTGGGTGTTCTCGCCTTCGGACCTTGAAATCCTGTTCATGGTCCTTCGAAGCCGGGTTGGCGTGAAGGTGTTTTTGTGTTAGTCATCGGTCGCGGTGGTGGTGGTGATTATCACCCCGCAACGTCAGTACTGGGCAGTGGATTGCTGTCCAGCCAGAGTAATTCCTACAGCGAAGCGTCATCGAAGCGGGATCCAGCGGGCTGGGTGCCGGAGGAGTGACATTGCGTGGAGGAGCCAGGCAGAGGAGTTCGCGGAGCGGCCGCCAGAGGGCGCCACAAGTGAGACGTCGGCGTCGAGTATCAGTGTCAGTGAGTGTATAGTGGAGAAATCGTGAGTACATTTTTCGACCTTATTAATTAGGAAGAATTTAACTTCGACAATTCAAAAAACTTTAAATTCATTAGATAATTAACTTAGTCATTGGTAATATTAGTTTGGACTTGTACTAATTTTAACCAAAAAGTGGTTTAGACGGGGAATCTATGCCCGATTTTACTCAAATATACTAAAACACTACACAAAATTACTTTAATACTACAAAATTTTAAACGTTAACTGGGACTTATAAAAATATTGAAGTGCTTCAAAGAAACTTAGAAGATTTTGTGTTGTTTACTGGACAATAAGTTTATTTATAGTTATAAAGTTGCAAAATTGTGTATTTTATATTTGTGACATATCCTACTTGTGTTTTAATTAAGAATGGAGTCGCTTAACGACATTCAGAAAGACATTAAAGCTAAAATGTTCAAGTCAAAATCTAACTTTAAAAAAAGTCCTAAAGAGCGTCTAACTGTTTGTTATATTATAGAGACTAGGATTGAAAACTTAGAACAGCAATGGCAATTATTCTACAAAACACATGTAAAAATAATTAGTGAGGTAAAAAAGTTTGAGTTATTTAGTTCAAACTACCATAAGAATGACTTATATGAGGAGGTCGAAGAGTTTTGTATACAGTTTAAAGGCGAGCTGAAAGAAATATTAAATAATATGAAAATGTCTAGTGAAGCGTGTAATGTTAGTTCAGAAGCTAGCTGTAGTACAGGATTTAGAAACTTTAAGTTACCTGAGGTTAAGATACCGGTGTTCTCTGGAAATTATAGTGAGTGGCAGACGTTTAGGGATTTATTTGGAGGGTTAATACACAATAATAAAACTCTAGACGATGCGCAAAAAATATATTACCTCAAAGGGTACTTAACTGGAGATGCAGAGCACCTATTAAGAAACATTAATGTAACATCGGAAAATTATGCGGCTAGTTGGGGAAAATTAGAGGCAATGTACTCGTATAACAATAAAAGATTGTTAGCCAATGGAATTTTAAAACGTTTGTTTAATCAAAAGGGTTTAACAGTAGAATCAGCCACTGAAATAAAAAGATTACTTAGCACCACATCCGATTGTTTAGGTTCAATCAAAAATTTAGGGATAGATGTTACTTCTTGGGACATCCTAATAATACACATTGTTAGTGCCAAATTGGATAAGGACACCAGGAAAGCCTGGGAATTAAAGGTAGCTTCGGATGCAACGGATGATTTGCCTACTTTTACTCAATTTACTGATTTTTTAACTGGCCGTTTTCGAGGTTTAGAAAATAAAACTCCTGTTCAAAAGAGTTCGCAATCGTTCCATTTAGTAGGGAAAGGAAAAGCGGAGTTATCTTGCGCATTTTGTTCTACCGCTCATAAGGTAACTGCTTGTAAAGGTTTTGCTAAAAAAAATAACGATACTCGACGTGATTTCGTACAGAAAAATGGGCTATGTTTCATTTGTTTGGGTAGTAACCACTCTGCCAGATTTTGTAGAAACACCGTCAAATGCCATTTATGTAAAAGACGCCAGCATACTTTACTCCACCCTAGCGGTGGTTCTGGGTCTGTTGGTGAGGACTGTTGGCGGGCGTTGTTCAGAAGGAAGCAGGAATAGTAACTCAATGGAGGAAACTCAAAAGGCCGCTGTACAAGCGGAGGGATCTACTAAGCCAATAGTTTCATGCCTTTCAACAGGAAATTTTAAGGTACGGTTTTAATACCTACGGCTTTAGTAAAAGCCAAGTCAAAGGATGGAACATATCGGGTGGTTCGCGCATTAGTAGATCAAGGGTCACAGGGATCTTTTATCACTGAGTCAATGGCTCAATATTTAGGGTTAAAGAAAACTTTAACAAAACACCGTGTTACAGGTGTAGGTGGTAACAAAACAGTTATGTCTAATTCGTCAGTAATTGTTGATATACGTTCTCGAGTGAATCCAGATTACAGCGTGCAAGTAAATGCACTCGTATTGAAGTCCATCACATCCCTTCTCCCAGTTGTAACAGCAACCAGGGTAGAATGGGTAAAGTTGACTGAAGACGATTTGGCAGATCCTGAGTATCACAGGCCTAATAAAATTGACGTTTTATTGGGTGCTGAGATATACAGCCAAATTATCCAAGATGGAATTAAAAAGAGTAGCAGCGGATCGCTCGTACTCGTAGCACAACAAACAGAATTTGGATGGATTCTTTCGGGTGTTGTCGGTACAGAAAATTCGTCCGACATCAGTTCGTATCCTTGTATCACTGTCATGCATTCCAATGTTAAGGTTTATGACTTCTTACGTAAATTCTGGGAGCTAGAAGCGGAGCCATCAGGAACTGAAAAAATACTTAGTAAAGAGGAAGTGGAATGTGAGAATATATTTACAAATACCACAAAGCGAGACGAAACCGGACGTTACATTGTAAGGTTGCCGTTCCGGAATGGTAACCAAAGTTGTAAGGATGGTGAATCTAGAATCATATCTGAAAAAAGATTAAAGAGTTTAGAATTTAAACTTTCAAAGAATCACAAATTAAAAACGGATTACACTGCGGTGATGCAGGAGTATATAGAACTTAACCATATGATAAAAGTATCTCCAGAAGAAAAGAATAAAGGGTTGTACTTACCTCATCACGCAATACTCCGGGAAGATAAGCAGACAACTAAGGTGCGCGTGGTATTTGACGCTTCCTGCAGGGGAATAAATGGGGTATCATTAAACGATGACTTGATGGTTGGCCCGACATAGCAAGCAGAATTACGACAAACGGTTATGCGTTGGAGAACACATCCAATTTGTATAGGTGCTCATATAATTAAAATGTATAGACAAGTTATTGTCCATAAAGACGATACAATGTTTCAGAGGGTTCTTTGGAGGGATAGTCCTGAAAAAGAAATTGACGAATTTGAGTTAGTGACTGTTATATTTGGTACTTCATCGGCGCCATTTCTAGCTGTGCGTTCTTTACATCAAGTTGCTTATGATGAAGGGAAGGATCATCCATTAGCAGCAAAAATCATTCTTAATGATTTCTACATGGTGATTTAATGACAGGGGTAGAAAGTGTAGAGGAAGGATATAAAATTCAGACAGAAATAAACAATATTTTAGCTAAATGGGGATTTCCATTGCAAAAATGAATAAGTAACAGCGAAGAATTACTACATAAGATAAGAGAAAGCAAAAGAGATAAGGCTGAGGAAGTAAAAATAAAAATAGATAATATTACAAAAATACTCGGACTTACCTGGGATCCTCGCGCTGATGTTTTCCAGTACTCTGTAGAACTGCCTCTCCCGACGGAACCTGTAAGTAAAAGGAATATTCTGTCGGATATTTCTAGGCTTTTCGACCCGTTAGGTTGGTTGTCACCTAGTATAATTTTAGGTAAAATTTTGATACAAAAGCTATGGTTAGCAGGTATAGGTTGGGACGAAGAATTGCCCAGTAGTTTATTAAAAGAATGGATTACATACCGTAAGGACTTATCTTCATTAGAGAATGTTAAAATCCCACGTTGGCTTAACATTAAATCCAGTAATGTAAAGACGGAGCTACACGGTTTTTCGGATGCCTCAAAAATGGCCTACGCTGCAGTGGTATACATCAGAGTTATAGATGCAGAGGGTAACATAAAGGTTGCGTTAGTTACCTCGAAAACCAAGGTGTCTCCCATCAAACAGGTGTCAATACCTAGGTTGGAACTATGTGGAGCCGTTCTATTAGCCAAGTTGATGGTGGACGTTGCTAAAACTCTGGATGTAATGTATTTGATGTGCACGCTTGGTCGGATTCCCAAGTTGTTCTCGCATGGCTTAATAGTCATCCAAGTGGTTGGAAAACGTTTGTGGCCAATCGCGTTGCAGAAATCTTAAACACATTGGATACACAATATTGGTCATACGTTCCATCCAAACAAAATCCAGCGGATTGTGCCTCTCGCGGCGTGGCTCCAGGGGAACTCGGCAACCCTGCGATATGGTTCAATGGACCAGAGTTCTTAAGGCAATCAATGATAGAATATAAAAAACCTAAACACTTGATTACTAAATTGGAGGAAGTTAAGGCCCATTCGGGTATCCTTGACATTTCCGTATGGGACCGATTTTCATCGCTTTCAAGGATGATCAGGGTCAGAGGCGGCTCGTGACATTTATTTGTGGGGTTCACTAAAAAAAAAAACGTAGAACTAGAGCTTACCATTTATTTTATTTGTAAAGAAAATCCATTCGGCGATCTTTATCGATTTTCATCAACGCGTTCATTGAACTCTCTAATAGATTTTCGATACGCAGAATCGGGCGCCTTACGAATATCTTGACGGCCGATAGATGCCAAATGCACTTCACATAAGATATGAAATCGAGATTGCGAATGTTTTTTCACTTTTATTGAAAGATGCGCTAAATCGTCAACATGGCCGTTTCCGTCCATGCAGATTCACCACCACTGCCGGCGCCAGCTCCAAACACCAGACACGGGAAACAAAATAATTTGTTACTTTCTTCACATCCACACAACCAAGGTGTTTTGAAATATTGTTCAGATTTAAAATCACGCGTAAAAGATTTATTTTTCGTAACACATTTTTGAGAAAGTGCAATTTCGGGACGTGGTGGTCCCTTAGCTTTCAGTTCGATACGCATTTCGAGTCTTTTCACAATTTTTAATAAAAGATACACTGTATTGTTCCATTTTTAATACAAATGTCGCGCACAAACTATTTTTAATAATTATTTAGAATAAACACTGCGAATCTACTGACAGCCGAGTTGAGCCGACCGTTTATTTACATAAGATCGGCAACAGCGCATAGGCATAGATCGCATTCCCGCGCGCGGCCGCCTGGCGCCGTTTGGCAACGTCGCGCGTGAGCGGCGCTCCAAATTAGGCTAATTTCTCATACAAAATCTTCTGTTTCACGCGTCGGTCTGTGTCGATATTTCTCTTTCGCACTCATTGAATACAGTGCTAGAAATCGTACTGAACTTTGTTTCATAGGAGCGCAATCGCTGGCGCTCCACACGTTACAACTTGACGCCAAATGTACGCGTAGGAAATGGTTTTCTAGTAAACTGCTATTGTATGCGTATGGGCATAGTAGAAAGAATGTATGTATAGGATTATAATAAAGAAATATAGACTATGCTATTTTCGTGGGAGTGCACTGCACCAGCGCTCTTTATGACGAGCCACCTCTGATCAGGGTAGTAGCCTACTGTAGGAAGTTCTTGCATTTAAGAATCAGTTGTGCTGACAAGGAGAGACATAAACAGTTGTCTACAACAGAACTTGAGGAAGCGATGGAAGTATGTATTAAAACGGGTCAAGAAGAAGAGTTACAAGAAGAAATACAAGAACTGAAAAGGACGGGATCTTTAGGTAAAGGGGGAAGAAAGTATAAATCGTTAAACTTATTTTTGGACTCAAAGGGAGTAATTAGAGTGGGAGGTAGATTAGAGATGTCTCAGTTGAGTTATGATCGCAAACATCCAATTCTTATACCTAGAGATTCCTTCCTCACGAAGCTTCTCATAAGCGAGGCGCATCAAAAAACGATGCATGGGGGGCCTCAAGCTATGATCGCTTACTTGAGATCTCGGTATTGGGTTGTAGGAGTTAAACCTTTAGTAAAGGCCTATTTTAGAAAATGCGTTATTTGTATTAGGTATACAAATAAAGCCAGAACCCAACTAATGGGACAGCTACCAGCTCCTCGTGTTACACCAAATAAAGTTTTTCTGTACAGTGGCGTCGATTACCCTGGCCCAATAAACGTCAGAGTGTCTAAAGGACGTGGGAATAAGTCGTACAAGGGGTACATCGCGCTTTTCATCTGTCTGTTTACGCGGGCGATTCACATCGAAGTCGTTAGTGACATGACGTCCAAGGGTTTCTTGGCCGCTTTCAAGAGGTTCGTGGCGAGGCGTGGACATTGTGCAGAACTACACAGTGACAACGGCGCAAATTTTGTTGGCGCTGCGCGAGAGCTGCAGGAGTTATTTAATGAAGAAAAATCAAAATTCATTCCCGAATTGGTTGAGTGCTTGGCAAATAATGGTACAAACTGGAACTTTATTCCTCCTCACGCTCCAAACTTTGGCGGTCTATGGGAGGCAGGAATAAAGTCCACTAAATACCATCTCAGACGGGTTATAGGGAACTCCACATTAACGTTCGAGGAACTAATTACGGTTTTGGCACAAATTGAGGCGTGCCTCAACTCGAGACCACTTTCCTTTGTGGATCAAAATGAGTTAACGGTGTTAACTCCGGGCCATTTTCTGGTTGGGGAACCACTCGTCCTAGCACCTGATTCGAATTTCGAAAAGGCTAACATTTCTAGTCTCAGACGGTCGCATCTTACCCAAAGAATGTTACAGGATTATTGGCGGTTGTGGTCACAAGATTACTTAAATCAATTTTTACAACGACATAAGTGGGCTCACCAAAATCTAGAACCATCCATAGGTGGGATAGTTCTGATAAAAGAGGATGATTTACCTCCTGGCAAGTGGTTGCTGGGGAAGATAGAGTTAAAACATCCTGGCCCCGACGGAATCACTCGAGTCGTTGCTGTTAGAACTAAAAACTCCCTGATAAAGAGACCTATTAACAAATTGGCTATTCTTCCTGTAGCAACTTAAACTTTGTGTTTGTAAGGTATAATTTAAGAATATGTATTGTTCATAATTGGATGCATCTAGTTTGTAAGAATTACGAAATTGTTTGTTTTTTTTTGTCATTTATCATACTTTACTACTTTTTATCATACTTTCACCCATATTATTATTATATCAAACCTTTGTATCTGGGCACACCATAATACTAGACACGTTGCATGGTGGGCGGTTTAGACTAAGAGAAGGATATTCTGCAATATGTCCTTGGTGGGCGGTATGTCTAATATTTCATACGTGTAAAGGTTTACCTGACGCTCTCTAGATGGCGTTGGGATCGAAATAGATCGCGCTATGGTTACGTTACCGAGCAAACCATGTATAGCTTAAGATAATATTTTTTGGGGTCGATTCCTTGTGAATTAAAATATCCTGATTGAAACAGTTTGTGAGTTTCATTGGGTGTTCTCGCCTTCGGACCTTAAAATCCTGTTCAGGGGATCTGGCGCTCAGCGGCCGCTACGAATGCTATAACCTGCAGGCAGAAAAAATGAATTATTAAATTAAACACACAATTTAATGACACTTTTCTGCTAAAGACTAAAAGTATTTACACAAAGTTCGTATTTAGTGATTGGGCGACTCCAGGTATTCGTAAAAGCAAGGAAAGGCTTTTGAACTTTATGGCCTAAAGCAACATTTATGAATAATACAAGCTTTATCATTAAGTTGCAAAATATTCAAAAAAATTTAAAAGTGTGTACAACATAGAGGTCTATATATTATCAATAAAATAAAATCAGCTGATGATCAAATAAAAACTACCTGGCAAATAATAAATAATGAAACAGGTAGGAAAAAACAGCGTAATACTGAATCATATTTAGAGACTGCACATGGGCCCATCACTTCAGAGGTAGAAAAAAAAAAAAAACATTTATTTGACACTTAAAATACATATTACAAACAAGTAGGTCGAAATAATATAGCACACAAATGTATTGCCAAAGTACTACTTAGTCTGTGATTGCCAAGAATCTGATCCTAACCCCCAAACTAGGCCTGGACCTGTATTTTGAGGGTCAGCGTTCAGCCATGGGCTCTATTATTGCTCTTAAAACATCGTGGAGAAGTGTCGCTACATAGTCGACAGTCAAGTGTCATGATATAAAACATAATAAGGTAGTTAAAATCAGTATCAGTAGACGGTTAAAACATAAGACTTATTAACGGAAAAACTAAAATATAAAAACACGGTAAAACAACAGAGTTATGAGTATGTCTGAGCGTGTATGTGTGTGTGTGTGTGATGACAGAGAGGGGGTGGGCGTGTGTATGAGTGTCTGGTTATGTTCGCACCTTTGAATGTGTGTAAGAAGGGGAAACTTATGTATGGATCACAGTACGTATTAATTTTGGATCATGATATAAATGTGAGTAAACTTTCAGTCTCCTGATAATCCATCTTTTGGAGCCAGTCTGCTACTTTCTTCTTCATTTCCTGCCTGCACATTTTAGCTATGTTAAGATTTTTGTTTGCGTGATTGTAAAGTTTACTGCTTAGGCTATTAAACTGATGTTTGGCAAATGAGCTCCGGCAGGGTATAGTAGGGCATATGGAAGATTTGCTACGTTTATTTGGGTCGGGTAAGGGAACGCATCGTTGCTTCCTCAGGCTGGATTTGAGCACATAGAGCTGACGTACTGTGAGGACTTTACAATCGGAGAATAGTTGTGAGGTGGGGAACCTATATGGTTTCTTGGTCATGACCTTGAGCACAGCTCTCTGTGCTCGCTCCAACCCGAGTAGACTGGTCTTGGTTGCACCACCCCACATGGTTATGCAGTATTGGATAATGGACTGACATAGGGCTAAGTAGACTAATTTTAGTTTTTCCAGAGTTGCAGAATCTCTTAGGGACTTAAACACAACTATTAGCCGCCTAGTTCTGCAAATAATCGAATCAATCTGCCTGTCCCACCTCAGTCCATCATTCATCAGCACTCTCAATTATTTTACGGAATCTACCCGAGAGATAACCACGCAAGTACATTTGTGCCGGTTACCGCAAGTATGCGCTATTAAAGAATAATCAGGTAGGGGTCTAGTGTTCGGTCTCAAAGAAAAGGGTAAGTACTGTGTTTTGCTCAGGTTCAGTGTGAGGAGGTTTAGTCTTAGCCAGGTCATTATTTTGGAGAGAGAATATTCGGCTCTATCCTTGACCGCCTGCCAACTCTGGCCCCATACCAATACTGCTGTGTCATCAGCATATGTAAAAACCTTGGTGTGCCGAAGTGACATTGTGCAGAGGTCATTTATGTAAACCAGAAACAACGGCGGGCCCAAAATACTCCCTTGTGGGACCCCAAAGAGGATTTCGCGTTCCTCACTAAGACAGTCGCCTATTTTGACACATTGCTGACGCCGAGCAAGGTAGTCTTTAAATATCTTTAGTGCAATGCCTCGTACTCCTATTCTTTCCAACTTTGTTAAGAGGATGGGGATAGACACAGTATCAAACGCCTTCGAGAGATCTAGGTATATGCATAGGCATCTATTTCTTTTGTCCAAGTTTTCCACTACTTGCTCTGTTAAATCCAACACTGCGTCCTCAGTAGAAACACCTGATCTAAATCCGTACTGGTTGTTGGCTAAAATTTTAAAGCGATTTAGAAAAATTTTGAGCGACTTGTAGAGAATTTTCTCTAAGATCTTTGACAAGGCTGACAACACCGATATGGGCCTATAATTATTGAGGCTGTCTCTCACACCACCCTTATGGATTGGATGTACAATAGCTTTTTTCAAAGCATCAGGGAACACCCCAGTAACGATAGCACGATTACAGATGTGCGTTATAGATGGAATCAGGGCACGTCGGCACTCTCTGACGAGAGAAGATGGAATTCCATCCCATCCAGTTGCACAATCCGGTCGCAGCTGTAGAATTGTGGTTTCAATGTCCGCTTCATCTACTTTTAGGATAACGAGCGACTTGGGTTTTAACTTGGAATTAGGTTTCGTTACAGTCTGAGGCAGGCAGATGAAGGGGGGCAGAGTCATCTGTAGATGAGGTTTGAGACAGAAGGATGCTATTGGCTAGATTTTTGCCGACGTCAGTAAAAAAGTTGCAGACAAGGTTAGCAGATGATTTTGGGCTTTCTGATATTTGAAGTAGTTCCGAAGGATTATCTTTGATTTTTTTAGTGTTAGTTATCTCTTTGATGGCTTTCCATAGGGCTTTAGGGTCGTTACCTGCTTTGTCCAGTTGACTCTTTTCATAAGCGATTTTTAGTTTTCGTAGGAGTTGATTTGTAAGGTTCCTATATCGTGTATATGTTACTTTAAGTGTCATGTTATCTGGAGATTTTTTCGCTTTAATATGTAACCTATCCCGATTTTTAATGCAGCGCAGGAGCCCCGGCGTGATCCACGGTTTTAAATTTTTTTGCTTATTTGGCACTAAAACTGTTTGCGTGTGTTTATTAATAATTGATGAGATTGTTGATATAAAGTAGTTGGTCGCGGTGTTAGCGTCATTTATTTCTAAGAGAGGTATGAAGTTTGTGCTTTCTATTTCCATTTTTAATGAGACATAATCAATACGTGTTTTAGTGTTATTGTACTTTCGTTTAGGACACACGTTTTCTATGAACAATACAACAGGCAAGTGATCGGTTATATTTGATTCTAGTACTACTGTTGTAGAAGATAGTTTCGATTTTAGAAAGATGTGGTCCAGACATGTTTTGATCCTAGTGGGAAATGTGTGTGTTGGGAAAAAGCCGTGGGATGCATTAAAGGTTAGGTATTCCTCTGAATTAGGGTCTTTGTTCATGCTGCAGATGTTGATGTTGATATCACCAACAAGGACGTGTGTAGTAGTTGTTAGTCCGGTATAGACAGTATTTAGGCTGTCTAAGAAATTATCATAGTTAATCCTAGTCTTAAGTGAAGGGGAACGATAAATAGCAACTATTTCTAATTCCTTACCTATTTGACAGACTAGACAGTTTGCATCTTTGAAAGCCGGTTCATAAACTAAGCAGGTTAGTTTTGTGCTGGTAAAAATAATAATGCCGTCATTTTGGTTAAATATATTTCTGGAATAATGTGATACATGTATAACCATCCAGAATAGGTAGATCTTTCACCTTGCTAAGCCAGCATTCGGATAGGACTATGACATCAAAGTTTACTTTTGCAAGTGACAGTAAGATGCGAAGTTGATCAAAGTTTTTATTTACACTTCTTATATTGATGTGAATTATCTTTATAGATTGACTAGAGTTGCCTCCGTATTTGTTGCAATCCTCTGGGCAGCAAGTGTACGAATTTTCGGAGTTAAACGAGTCAAGGTCGCTATTAATATTATTAATGTGGTCATGGTTAGCCATTTGGGAGGATTACAGAACCAATAGTGGTGCAACATGAGTCCATTGTGTAAATGTGAATACTGTCACACTTATTGTACTTATGCCGTGTACGATATAATACGTAGGGTGCGAATACTTGAGTGTTGGAATGACCAAGTAGTGGGTGCAGTAGAGATGAGTGGTAGAGTGAGTGAGTGGGCGAACGAATTGAGTAGTGTTTTTGTGTGTGAGAACAAGTTGATGATTTAGTATAATAATATGTTTATTAAGTTTTGTACGTGAAAAAGTGGAAGATTTTTGAAAGTTACGATTTATATAAATTAGATGTATTAAAACTAGCCAGACAAAATACTTGAGACAGATTACCAGTCACAGATTCCTGCGCAGGTCCAATAAGGATTGTTCAGACGAGATCAATAGTTGTTTTTCTCCTTGCGCCTTGCGCAGCAATATATATAAACAGATGACCAACAGAATTTAAATGCATTTTGTTTTGCAAATTCCTTTGACAGGTGAAATAATTTCTTAACGCTTGTCGGGAGGTATTCACTAACATATACTGGTTGCCTTTTGCCAGGGATACCAATTATTTCGGTGTTGAGCTTATCTTCAGATGACTTGCTGTTATTGTTGAATGCTCGCACTGCGGTTATGGTTTTTTGCTTTAACTGCACGGTTTGGAACTCCGCAACGATTGGACGAATAGAGTCGGGCTTACCGGGTATGCGGTATATATCCCGGAGATCCGATGCTGTTGTCACTGACCCAACAGCTTGGCCAATCTTGCATACGATATTGGAAAGGTCTGTACTAGTTTCATGCTCAGCCATTGGGATATTTCTTATTTCTATACTGGACGATCTGGACTTTAAATTAAGGTCTATCAGCTTTCTTTCCAGGCTTTCAATACATTTACGCTGGGTCAGGTGCTCGCTGTTTAATTTTTCAACCCCCACTTTGATGTCCTCGTACTGTTTGTTAATGAAATTCATTGACTTATCAGTGTCTTCCAAGGATTTTTGCATGTTGGAGTTTTGAAGTTTCAGTTCAGATAAATCGCTGGAGAGTTTGGTTATAAGACTGTTTTGTAAACATATCAGTTAGCTTTGAGTCAAATTCCGCCTTCCAGTTATTTAACATCGCCATAATTTCGTGTTTTAGATCCTGCTGTTCCTGATCTCTGGGTGAATGAGGCTCGTCTGAACGCAAACGCTTGTTGCTTCGTTTCGTGTTTACAAAGGAGGTGTCACTATCTTGCATGGCGGTGTTTAAATCCGATTCAGACTGCGTATGACTCAGAGAACTTGATTGGGTTGATGGAGGCGTGCGCTGCAACGACATTATTGCTAACGTTGATTGTGCGCTCCCGTTTCGGTCACAAAATCAGCGCTAGCAGGTGAAACGATGACACGGCAGGACACAGAACGCGATCCTTTCCAGCAGCTGGGCACTGTGCGACACAGTGTGTAGTAGGAGGAGCCAACGCGACGGTCGGTCGCCGTGTTTATGACTCAGTGACACGGATCGACACAGATCAACACAGATCGCGACTCTTTCCAACTAGACGACACAGTGTTTTTTCCTGTGTCCGTTACTTAAAATTTTAAAATTTGTTTTGTGTTTTAATCGACAACCACTTAATATTTTATAGTTCTGTTTTCACTATCACATAGGTAGTTTGAAAAGGCACATCACAGTGTATAGTACCATATACATTGGTCGTTTTTACGCGTAAAATAGTGTTTATAACACGACACTCGAATGACACGCTTTTTCGACACTCCTCGACGAGACCAAGAATAAAACTCCAAAAAATACTCCATGAAATAGCTCAGGAATTAGAAAACTTTTTGCTAATATGGGGAATATAAAACTACTGAAACATTAAATAACTTCATCACCCGCGCTTTCTGCTGCCTTACTTAGAAATAATGTAATAATTTAGTATGCCCTTTGGAATTTAGGTTCCAACATACAAACCCTCAGGCTGTTAAATTAAAACTTTTAAAGATATTAAAATTAAATCAACAGAAGATCTCTGGGGCATGTCTATAAAAGTCTGTAGATCTATAATCGAAACCATTGCGCCCTGTTTAGCACCTTTTATATTTAACACCAGTGTGGACCAAGGAGTCTTTCCGGATCTCATGAAACACAGTAAAGTAGTTCCTTTGTTCAAATCTAGAGATAGTAAAGAACCCAACAATTATAGGCCTGTGTCAATTCTGCCAGTTCTCAGTAAGGCGTTTGAAAGCTGATGCTCAATCAAATGTTACGTCACTTTAATAAAAATTCCATCTTTCATGAACAACTGTACGGTTTCACTAAAGGGCGTTGTACCACTGTTGTTACCCTAATAAAGAACATTTTTAACGCCTGGGAGGAAGCACAAGATGCCATTGGAATCTTTTGCGACCTCTTTAAAGCGTTCGATTGCGTGAACTTTGAGACACTTTTGCTGAAACTAGAGCACTATGCGATTAGGAACGCAGCTCTTGATTTACTAAGATCATACCTAAAAGATAGAAAAGTTAAAGTTCAAGTTAACGGCGTTAACTTATTAGGGTCTGAAATGGCAATGTGGGTTCCTCAAGGTTCGATATTGGTTCCATTCCTCTTTTTAGTTTACATTAATGATTTACCCCAATTACTTCAAAATCAACCGAAGATGGTGTTATTTGCTAATGATACATCATTGATCTTTAAAATAGACCGTCGATCACAAAATCTTAACGACGTGAATAACTCTATTCTTCAGGTCCAAGATTGGTTTACGGTAAATAATTTGGTACTAAATGAAAAAAAAACCAAATGTATTATATTAAAATTACCTAATGTTAGAAGTAGCGAATGTGATATCATATTGAAAGGAGAAAAACTGGAATTAATTAATCAAACAGTTTTCCTAGGAATCACTCTAGAGGAGAAACTACAATAGGGACCACATATGACCTCTTTTGCGGGGTGGCTAAGCTCGGCCGCTTATGCTGTTAAAAAGATAAGACGGCTAACAGATATAGAAACCACGCGTTTGGTTTATTTTAGCTACTTCCACAGCATTATGTCGTATGGCATTTTACTGTGGGGTCGGGCGGGTTACGAGCCTGTCCGAAAGGGGTATCGTGGCCCTGGCATCTGAAGGAACACGGGTGGCTTTTAGTCAGTAAAAGTCTGACACTCCCTCCCGCTCCACCCAGAGTGGGAGAAGTTATTTGATAATTTCCCACCCAAAAAAAGAAAAAAAAAAAGAAAAGGGCTGCTGACATTGAGTCCATCTTTATTTTGCAAAAGAGAGCTGTCAGAGCAATTTATAATCTTCGTCGCCACGAATCTCTTAGGGAACTATTTAAAAAGATTATATTATGACGGTACCTTGCCAAATCATTTATAAAAATATTATTTATGTAAGGAAAAATCTCCATATTTTTAATAAGATAAGCGATAGACATAATTTTAATTCTAGAAATAAAGATAAAATAGATCAACCATTTTTCAGATTATCTAAAGTACATACATCTTTTATGGGGTACTGTGTTAAATATTACAACAAAATACCTTGTGATATATTGCAATTAAATTAGAGAAAATTTTAAACACATTATAAAAGTACACTTTGTAAACAAGCATATTACAAGTTAGAGGATTATAATCTAGGACAGGAATGCTTGGAAACATGCTGGTCCAGCTCCATAGGACAATCTACATCTAATCTACAGGCTACTCGCTATGGAACATACAAATAAACAAGAAAATGTAAAATGGGCAATGTCGGATCAACAAAAGGCCTTAACTGAGCATTTAGAACAAATATTCCAACCAAATGAAGGCCAGAGTCACAGTGCGAGGGTAATACAGAGTGTACAAATTAGTTCAGATATTAAGTTGGTTACCCCAAAAGAAGTATCTAGAGAAATTAAGTATAATTTCAATCGGAGCAAATGCCATAGTCAAGCTTACCACGCTCATTAATGCTACATTTCGATTAAAGCACGTCACTGACATATGGAAAGTAGCTGAAGTCATAATGATAGCCAAGCCTGGCAAGCCACCTCATGACACAACATCTCACAGACCAATCTCACCATTGCCTGTGTTATCAAAACTATTTGAGAAATTATTTCTGTAGAGATTGAAGCCTCTAATCGAAAGTGAAAATCTAATCACCGATTACCAGTTCGGATTTAGAGAACAACACTCCACGCTCGACCAAGTACACATAATTATCAATATTATTGAAAGAACACTGGAGGAGAAGAAGGTGTGCTCCACGATTTTTTTTGATGTAGCCCAGGCTTTTGATAAAATATGGCATGAAGGCTTCCTATATTATAAACTATAAAGAAAGATGCTGCCTCAACAATTTTCAGACATCCTAGAGTCGTCTATCAGACAGATAGTTTAGGATAAGACAAAGAAACGCCTATTCAGACCTTAGGCAAATAAAAGCTGGAGTACCACAAGGGAGTTTACTTGGTCCGGTCCAGTACCTACTATACACCTGCGATATTCCTGAGCCAGAAAATAATTTAATTGCAACCTTTGCTGACGACACAGCTATCATGGCTGTTGGAATTAGCCACGAGGAAGCTGTGGAAAAGGTTCAAGAGTTCATAAATCGTATCTATTAGTGTACTACAACATGGCTTATGGCGTATCAAACTGAATGAAAGCAAGTCTATCCACATTGACTTCACTAACAAAAAGCCAAAATACTTCCCGGTATTCATCAATAACCAACAAATACCATACGCGAATACTGCTAAGTATCTCGGCATGACCCTGGATGCAAAACTGCGCTGGAAACAGCATGTCAAAAAGAAACGAGTCGAATTATATATTCGGTACAAAAAAATGTAAGTATTGGCTACTTGGTAGACAGTCGCCATTATCAATACCTAACCAATTGTTGTTTAAACCACTTCTAAAGCCGGTATGGACCTACGGTATTCAGCTGGGGCTGCACCAGCCAAAGCAATCGTCAAAATATACAACGTTTTCAAAACAAAGTACTATGGTCAACGCGCCCTGGTACATTAGAAACAACGACCTCCACCGGGACCTCAAGATGGATGTCATAAACATAGATATCAAAAATATGCAGAAGCTCATGAACACAGACTTCATCATCACGTGAATGTCGGTCGAGGCGATCCAACTCCTTGACAACACTGATTTAGTGCGAAGATTAAATAGGGTAAAAAAAACCTTTTGAGTTAGTTTAGTGCAGTCACAGTGTAAGTGAACATATAAACTGTAGTGCTATTCTGTATATTATCTCACCGTGAAAACTTAGGTAAAGTGAGCTTGAAGTGAGCATCAATACAGTGTCCATCCCTAGCATCAATGGAATCACCTGAGTTTTCACGGTGAGATTTTTACAGAATAGACCGGCTGTAGTGCAAGTGCTGACTTTTATAAAGAACACGTGAATCTTCCCCATAACTTATAGTGAATAAGAAATATGTTATTGGACGACTTCTTAATTTTGTAGTCAATTAGCAGTTTAAGTTAAAAGAAATCCCACCACTGCCACCATGAAGTGAAAAAACTCAAACTCAAAGCATTTATTTCAATTAAACCATTTACAGGCACTTTTGAATTGTCAAAGAGTCGGTCAGTTAGTCAGAAAGTGGAAGCTATTTGCCCATTTCAAAACGTAGATCTCTATGGAGAAGAACAGGCAAGAAACTCCAAGGACACTCTTTTAAATCAAGATATTACAAAATCCTGGGTACATTATTCTTGTCGCTTCTTTAAGTGAGAAAAATGTAAAAAAATATAAGTATTTAAAAACAATACAAAATATAAGATTAAAATATTACAAATAAGCCCTGGCAGTTAAGAGATGACCAGCCTCAACTGACGGCGCCCGTTCACGAACATGACGCGTGGATCAGCACCATCCAGCTCAACCACTTTGTAGGGAACCGAATGATCCAACACACCCGCCACCATCAGCGAGACATTTAAGTTAGCATGACATACTCTCAACCGCCAGGCTTTTTTAAGTCAACATACATCATAACATAAAAACGGCTCCATGGTACTCACATTTACAAAAATGAAAAATGCTTTATAATTGCATAAACAAAACTAGCTTGCAATGTATTTCAATGATTAATAAAATTTTACTAGCAAAATGATAATCGTTGTTACCTATTGAAGTATTCAACAACTAAAACTTGATGAAGTACATAAAAATAAACGATAAGAATGTAATGTCAAAACAAAAAATAAAAAAGGGGGGAAGCATCACTTCCAAATATTAAAATTCTAACAAGTGAGCCCAAGTTGTTGTGGAGCAGGACCAGCACTAAGCCAAGCATCTTTATCTACGATTATAATCATCCAACTTATAATACGCTTGTCTACATAGTGTGCGTTTAATGCATGTTTTAAATTTCTTCTCATTTAGTTGAAGAATACCTAATGGTATTTTATTATAACATTTAACACAATACCCCATAAAAGAAGTGTGTACTTTTGGCAATCTGAAACGTGATTGATATCTAATTTGTTCTTATTTCTAGTGTTAAAATTATGCCTGCCACTAATCTTACTGAAAAGATGTAGGTTTTTTCTAACATACATACATAATATTTTCATATTATATTGTATATGTTGGCAAGGTACCGTAAAAACCCGTTTCCTGAACCCAAATCCGCTCATAAAATACCTTCTCCTGCAAATACATTCGTTATGGATTTAAATCGATTTTGTTATCATTAAATTATAATATATTGGATCAAATAAAACTATTTTTGTTTGTTTATCTTCTTTCTCATGGATTTGACAGGCAGTCAACTTTTGTCCGGAAAAAAGTTATCATTTCAGAGGACACAAGGTTACAGAGGAGGAGTTTTAGTAGAATAGCCATGTCAACATTGCGTTGTTACGCCCCTCTCACCTTTCCTCACTTCGAATCAGTCCGGCTCAAGCTCTCGGCGCGAACGCACCGGTTCCAACGTCTTGCGGTTTCCCGCCAAACAAGTAAGTTTATCATTTCAGTAATATGGGGACAAAAATAGTTTCATTTCAGTGGCTGTTATAACTCGTGCTAGATTCGTTTAATTTGTGTATTAAATTCGCCGTAAGTACTGTTTTGTTTGAGTAGTGTTATTAACGCGTGAGTCAGGTGATGTAGGCGGGGGTGACGATGTTCCCTTGACGAGGGAATTTTAATGGAAACCACTTTTAGCACTGTTATAACTTTTATATTTGCTATTTACACAGACAACAGTTTATACGAATTTAAATCACATACGTAAGCTTCTAGATAATTGTACACAACACGGAAATACAGTCAATAAGATTCATCTAAAGAGTACACGTTATAAATCAGACAATAAGAAAAGTAAAATAATCCTAAGCTATGATGAACTTTACTGCCCAGGGGGCCTACCACCAACGCTTAAAGCAGTATTATTATAATCTTACTTTGACTTTTCGTACCATGACGTCCTAAATTGTTTCACTAGTTGTAGTTGGGAGAAGGTAACTTTTTAGTCACCCACTTTTTATTAATTTATTTCCTTCCCACTGTGTAAATCTTGCTGCTAAGATACACTGACAATTTTATTACAAACTCGCACTTTCAAATAGTAACTTCACCGCTAGTGGTGGTTGTCCAAATGTCCACACTTAAGACAACTACTGACCTAATAAATGAAGTGTGTTTTCATAACAATCCTCATAATTCCTTCTCTCCCCTTTTTTACTACTACGGCAACTTAGCCAATATCAACATACAAACTTCATGTGAATTTTTTTTCAGGTCTTATGTTCCATCAATTTCCACACCCAGAAAAGAATCCTGAAGGATTCAAAGCCTGGGGTAATATTGTTGGTGGGAAACTGGAGACTGCAGATGACATCAAATGTCAGCAACTCAGCACAAATATACATAAACTTATAAAAGTATTATTTTTATTTAATTCCAGTTTTCCTACTAAATACTTACTTTCCAAATGTACAGACGCCAGCAGGTCAAGCTACCCGAAACTGTAAAATTTTCAAAATCTACCTTGAACCTTAAAGCTGTAGTGACAACGGTAACAGGTAGAGGCTTGAAATATTCACAGAATATATATTCACTTTAAAAATAAATAATTAAATTAAAATAAAACAAATATCTGGGGGGCTCCTATACAAAAAACGTGATTTTTATAGATAATGGTACGGAACCCTTCGCGCGCGAGTCCGACTCGCACTTGGCCGGATTTTTTCTATCCTTATCTGTGCTGTGTTGTACCGTTAGGAGTATAATTATGTGTTCTGTGGTACCGGTTGTACCCATGAAGGTATAGATAAAAGTGGAGGCAACACTAAATACCTAACAACATACTGCGTTCGGATCTCGCTGCGGACGGTCGTGTTGTGTGCTGCTATCGGTGTGCTCCCGCCCTCCTGCCGCTCTCTCGTGCCCGGTATTGTTACGCTTGCGTAACGCTCTCGTAGTCGCCCCGACTACATCCGATCGTCGATTGATTGGGTCGATTAATTTATTAATCAATTCAATCGAAAGACCTGGATCACAAAAATTGTCTTTTTCAAGACAGGTGTTTCTATAACAGGAAAACGTTATTAAATTCACTAGGCCCCTTCTGGGTAAAACCACAGTTTCGTGGTCCTCGGTGGATACCTTACGGTGCCAACGAAGCCGAGTGGGGTGCTGACCCAAACGCACCCGCCGAACCCCCTCAGGGAGAGGCAATAATTTGGACGGGTCCCAGAGTTAACCGGCCTTGGGGGATCTCCTAGTCGGCTCTGGTGACAGTTTTCCTCCCACAGCGATTCACCTAGTGTCTTTAGGGTGTGTCTACACCCTTCGCGCTAGACCAAATAGGGCCCCCTTGCACAATAAGATTGGCAACGGGATCACAAGCTCAGGGCTCACCATAGGTACTCATCCTCCCTGTCTACACCCGACAGGGAGCGAAACTCATCCCCGGGCCAATCCACCCGGGGAGTTAGGCGTAGGGCCACGATAGGCTTCATTTTCTAGTAGTGGAGTCCGGCTCCAAAATTCCTCCGATAGGATCCCCCCTCTCGGTAGTATGGAGGACGACCTCTTACTGACGTTCGTCAGAGAGGTCCTCCTCAAGGACCAGGACTTCCTCAGGAAGTACGCTTCCCAAATTAGTGGGTTGAGGGCTACGCCATCAGCGAGCCTCTCACAGTTCAGCGATGCGCTCGCTTCTAACTCAGACGACTCTGACTCACAGAGTCGGTCGGATAGTCCAATAGTGTCGATGGACACCAACGCCCCCGCGGACAATAACGCGGCGGCGGTGAACTTAAACTCAAACTCCTCGGATGCGGAGTCAGGTTCTTGTTCTTCCTCCTCTGGACCAGAGGAAGGGGGCATCACCTCAGGCCCTGGCAAGAGGAAGAAGAACAAGAGCAGGTCTTCGCAACCTAGTAAAATGGTTGCAATCGAGGCTCCCTCGACCTCCGCTCCCTCTACCCCCGCGGTAGTCGCCACTAGGGCCCCTACCCCGGCTCCGTCCGCGCCGTCGCAAGCTACCACTTCCGGTACTGCGACCGCGTCCGCCAAGACTCCTTCTGCCTCCAAGAAGGCATCCCGTCCCCCACCCATTATCATTCAAGATAAGGGCAGGTGGACGGAAGTTTCACAAAGGTGCAGTGATCTTAGGATCAATTTCACCAGTGCCATCAGCACACAGCCAGGCATCAAAGTTTCCGTTCCAACGTCGAACGACTACAGGGAACTTACAAAACTTCTTCGGGCGAGAGGAATCTCATTCCACTCGTACACCCTCCCCGAGGATCGTCAGATACGCGTGGTGATCCGTAGGATCCCCAGTGAGATCGCCAAGGACGACATAAAGGCAGATCTAGAGAGACAGGGGATCCCTGTCCTCGAAGTGCACAGGATGCACCGATCCAGAGGTGGATCCGCATACGACATGGTTCTTGTCGTGTGCCCACAAACTGAAGGGCATCACCCAATCTTCAAGGTCAGCTCGATATGCTACCTTAAGGGCTTCGACGTCCAGAAGCCCCACAAATCAAGCATCATAGGCCAATGCCACAGATGCCAATTATACGGTCACGCGCAAAAGAACTGCTTTGCGAAACCCAGGTGCGTCAAGTGCCTGGGCGAGCACGGCACTTCTGAGTGCACCCGTCCAAAGGACCGTGCCCTCTGCACCGAGCCTCCCAGCTGCGTCCTATGCGGCCAACAGGGTCACCCAGCCAATTACCGTGGCTGTCCTAAAGCCCCGAAGTCATCTTCCTCGAAGCTGACCAAGCGTTTCGACGCGAGGCAGCAACGAGAGCACCCCGGGTACCCCGCTACCCTGTCTCAACCTCCGCAGCGTCTGAGCCCTCAAAGGTCCAGTCCGTGGAACTACTTCAACCACCAGCAGGCCTTCCCTGCCTTCGGCCAATATATGGCCCCTCCTCTCCATCCTCAACCTCTGATGATGGACCCCAATATTCGCGCTCAACGCGCTCAACTGGCACGCGCCGCTAATACCGCGCTTCCCGCGGCTCGCGCGCCTCTTGCACCCCGCGCGGCTCCCGCGCCCGCCGCGCCCCGCGCGCCTCTCGCGCCCCGTGTACCTGAGCCAGCTCCTAAAGCCGCTCCCGTCGCCACCACTCGCGCGCCCCCTAAACCCGCGACTTCTTCAGTTGGCGCCGTCGCTAACGCACTAGACGCGTTTAATGTGATCACGAGCACATTCAACGTGTTCATGTCTCCTCGCGCCATTCAAATGGCCGGGGAATTAGTCAAGGCTCAATCCTCTGGCAATCTTTATCAGATCCAGAGCATATTCAATGCGTACCCGGAAATTACGCAAGTCCTCAACACCTTCGCGAAACGGCCCTAATATGTATAATACGGCCCCCGCAAGAACTAAACTCAGATCCCTCAAGTTAGGCTTTTTCAATGCCAACGGCATTAGGGGACAACGCGACGAAGTCGCCGAGTTCCTCCGCGTCCACAAGTTAGACATTCTCCTACTACAGGAAACCTTCCTCAAGCCGAGTCATCGAAACCCGTCAATTGCAAACTATCGCATAGTTCGCAACGACAGGTCTCGATGCCACAAGGGCGGCACCTTGATCTATTATAGAACCCCTCTATACTGTATTCCTCTCGATCCTCCAACTCTCTCGTGTCTTGAAGTGTCTGCATGTAGACTAGGCATGTCAGGTCATAGACCGATTACGATAGTTTCGGCTTACATGCCGCCCACCGCGACCTCGTCAGCAGACGGTCTCAAACTGCTCTCTGACGATCTTTCAATTCTTTTTGGCCTGAGCGAATCCGTTATCATAGCGGGTGACCTCAACGCCAAACACCCGGCCTGGAATAGTACCAGTACCACGTTCCGAGGCAGACACTTGTTTGACCTCTGCCCCGTCCTAAACTTTGACGTCATCGCCCCGATGACGCCCACCCACTACCCCCACGACCCCAACCATACCCCTGACGTATTGGACATAGCGCTCCTAAAGAATATCAACCTCCGGTTGGATTCGATAGAGGCGATGGACGAACTGACTTCCGACCACCGACCAGTCGTCATGAGACTGGTCCCTCGCGACGGACTCCCTGACCCGGACGAACCCTCTCGTAACAAAGTAGTCACGGACTGGAGGAAAGTAAGCGATCGCTTGAAATCCACCACTTCCCCTCTACTAGACTCTATACCAGATCAGTTTACCTCAATCGCTGACACGACGGCCGCGATCGGCTCACTCACGGAACACGTACAATCGGTCCTGAACGATTGTTCAAGGCAAGCTCCGGCGATGGACGAACATCGCTTGAGGCTGCCGGACGATGTGCGTGAACTGCTGACTGAGAAGAACGCGGCTACTCGTGCCTACGACGTCTTCCCCTGTGACGCCAACAAAGCTCACATGCGCTATTTGCAGAGATCTGTAAAGACACGCATGGCCGAGCTGCGTGACGGTAACTGGGACAAGATGTTGAGCGAGCTAGAGCCCACTCATCTGGCATTCTGGGAACTTCAGAGGAAACTCAAGTCCCAGCAAGTAGTCTCTATGCCTCCCCTGACACGACCCGACAGGACGATAGCATTCGACGACATCGACAGGGCTGAATGCCTAGCTGACAGCCTCGAGACCCAGTGCTCGCCCAGCTCTCAACCAGTAGACCAGGCTCACCTCGCCGAGGTGGATGCCGAAGTCGAACGTAGAGCCTCTCTCCCTCCGGTCGAAGACCCTGATTGTCCTCTAGACCCCGTCTCCCCGGACGAGGTTCACGATATAATCAAGGGTCTGAAACCCCGTAAAGCCCCTGGATCAGACGGTATCACCAATAGGGTGGTCCAGTTGTTCCCGGCTCACCTGATCATGCTAATGACCACCATCTTCAATGGTGCTCTTAGTAATAACATTTTTCCACAATCGTGGAAAAATGCCCCCGTCATCGGTATCCCGAAGCCCGGCAAGCCTAAGACCGAGCCTTCCAGTTACCGTCCCATCAGTTTGCTCGACGTTTTCGGCAAGGTCTATGAGAGGCTTATTTATAAGCGTCTCAGAGACTACGCCGAGACGAAGGGGCTCATCCCCAACGAACAGTTCGGTTTTAGAACCCAACATTCTTGCGTACAACAGGTCCACCGTATCATAGAACACATAAGCGCCGGTTTCCAGCGCGGGTTCATGACGGATGCTGTGTTCTTCGATATCGCGAAAGCGTTCGACAAAGTCTGGCACAACGGCTTATTGTATAAGCTATACAAATTCGGTGTGCCAGATCGTCTCGTGCTCATCTTACGGGACTATTTGTTGAACCGCACCTTCCGCTATCGCATCGAGGGTGCGCTCTCTTCCCCTCATCCGATCCGCGCAGGCGTCCCTCAGGGGTCTGTGCTGGCTCCGCTCATTTTTACGCTGTTCTCCAGTGACATCCCGAAAAGTAGAAAGGCGCAGTTAGCTCTGTTCGCAGACGACACGGCCATCTACTACACCGGCCGCAGTCAAGACCAGATCTCCCGCATCCTACAGACCGAAGTCAACAGACTCGGTGACTGGTTCAGGAAGTGGAGGATCGAGGTCAATCCTGATAAGAGCCAAGCGGTCCTCTTTTCTAGGCCCCGGCGTAGACCGGACCTACCACGACAGATCAAGATGTTCGGCAAGCCTATCCCTTGGGAGAAGCGAGCCAAATATCTCGGTGTGATCTTAGATCACCACATTTCGTTCGCTGAGCACATAAAGCAAGTGCGTTCGCGCGCTGCTTTCGCTCTCGGTAGGCTTCATTGCGTTCTGAACTCACGCAGCAAGTTGTCCCTTAAGGGCAAATTGCGTATTTACACAGCGTGCATCCGGCCGATTATGACGTACGCGTGTGCCGCTTTCGCACACGCCCGTCCCCATCTCATTCACAGAATGCAGGCACTTCAAAACCGATTTCTCCGTAAAATTACGGACGCTCCATGGTTCGTTCGGAACGAAACCCTACACGTAGATCTTAGAATCCCCACCATCAAGCAGTTTTTGAAACGCGCGACAAAGCGGTTCTTCGAGTCCGCAGATAGACATCGCAACCCCTTGGTTGTGCAGGCAGCTAGCTATAGGCCATCTCAAATTAGTAAGACTCGCCGACCTAGGCATACTCTCTTAGACCCGGATGACCCCATTACTCTCCTTCAGGAAAGCAATAGGGCCACAAGTACAGTGCACAAACACAAACCGTCATTCCGTCCTCGCCGCCGAGGTACCACGCGAAGATCAAGAATAAATTGTTCCCCCCGTCCCTTGCACGTCGAACCGCCAGCCCCGAGGCTGAGTGAGCCGTAGCATTTAATAGTAATCCCCGTTAATAATCATGAATTTAAACTTTCGATCCAGCCCGTCCCCAATTTGCTTTGTTTTTCCCCAACGACGCCCTAAGCCGAGGTTCGTACCCCACAGGGGGTGCCCTTAGAGCGCTGTCGTTTAGTTTTTAATACTTTTATTTACGCTCCTGGCTGGAGGCTTTAAGCTAATACCTTAGGGCAGCCACAGGAAAGACCGGTTAAGCAGTCACGGCCTCTCAAGGTCAACTGCGAGATGCCATATAAAAAATATAAAAAATAAAATACCTAAGTGAAGACGACTGGTGGGCCGACTCTTTCTGAATACAGACATAAGAACGAGACAGTGATATGTGTTTTCTTTATCTTATGTATATGTGTTTCTTTATCTTGTGAATATGATTCGCGGCCATAACAAATATGGCTTTACAGATTTATAATCAATAGAATCAGCATTACAACTCTCTAAGTTCAAAAATCCTACTGAATGATTATTTCAGAAATAATCTTTCAGTAGGATTTATTGAACTGATGATGATGCTTTTTTGATTCTATGATTATAATTCTATGACAATAATTAAGACAAAAAATATTGATTATCATGACAATGCAATAACAAAACGTGTCGAAAAAAAGTCAAAGCTGTAAATGTCAAGCATTGACTTATAAACCTATGGCTGGCCATATCTACTAAATTAGCGTGACTACCTACAAAAATCGAGCATTTAAAATGGCCGTCATTCATAGGGTTGTTACTGCGAGTGCGAGAGAGAAAGCAAGTAACCGTTTGATAGCACATTGCCGAGTTTTGTACTACAAAACTTGGCATTAAACATGGCGACCGGTCACGCATAAACAGATTTTGACGTCACACAAAAGTGTTGCCAAATTTAGTCCTTGACAAGCATTTAGATGTCTCTTTCTTCATATGTAGCTCTTGATTAGTTAGAAAGAAACAAAACGCTTTATGTCATGACTGTGTCGATATGATAGATATTTGTATAACTATTCTTCATATAGTAGAATATGCCGTCTCCATAGTATTCCTACCTCAATGATGTCAAGCCGAGTCCTGCGGGGCGAGCACGGCTTACTGTGACATGACTTGAGTCATACATTTTATCACAGTTTGAGCGATAAAACTGTTTTGTTATAAAATGCTAGTACAAATTGACATGACATAATTTATCATGTCTTGTCACAAATGTCTTGGTACGCCCGTGCTCGGCCAGCTGCTGACTGACATTGTCACGTCATTTGCCACAGGGCTGCCACCCGTAAAATTTAAATAATGTTTGTAGTTAGTGATGCAACTATTTTATTTTTCAACAATTGCCCAAAGACATCAAAATAATTAAGCCAATATAGGTCTTTTGACCTATATAGGCTTAAAGAGGGTAATTATATTCTGTTATTTTCTGTTTTTCATTTATTTTTGTACCAAGCCCCATACATTTCGTGAACGTCTCCTTTATAACTAAATAAAGACTTGGCTGAAAGGTCCCAGCATTCAGGCCATTAAAATATAAAAAATACCTGTATTCGTTTTTATTGAGTATTTAGGTAGGTATCGAAATATTTTGTGTAAAAACAGGAAAGCGAAATAAAACATATACCTACCTAAATTCTTTGCAATAAAAATGTCGCGAGAAGATGGTTTCAAAAAATACGCAACTGAATATGATCCGATAAAAGTAGGGTCTATTGATGGTAAGGTTTGCTTTAAGGTGACATTGTGGATATGTTAATTAAATACTTACTTGGAATCGTGCCTGACGCAGTTTCCTAGGCTCGGACGACCCTCTGACTGACCACGCGCTCTGTAACTGACCATCGTCCTATACGAACAGCTGTGTGAATGTTAAGTTGTTCATGTATATAACATATTATTAATCCTACCGTTGGTCAGGCACAGACAGCGAGCCGCATGACCGTGCCCTCATGCGGGCGCTGCGCTCGCAGTACACTATCAACAAGCTGGTGAAGGGAGACGCTGTCAATACACTGTTTGTAGGGAGACTCAACCCCAGAACTACTGAAGTAAGTATAGTCAGGGTGATCTTAAGACATCTAGAGAAGTGCAGGTGAAGTGAAGGTTACTGGTAATCTGGAATTCAGAATCCATTTAAAAAAGCCTTGTAAGTAGCAATCAAATCAAATGAATTAAATTCCATTAAACGTGATCATCAGTAACATAAGTACCTGGTACTTGTTTGACGGACCTACACTGTCCTCCCATACCTATTAACACTGTAATTGGAAAACATTGTAAAAGCCAGTTATTGTTTTAAAGAGTAACTGTTTGAAGTTTCTTGCTTGCTATTCTCCATAGGAAACAACCAATTGGAACCGTGCACCTAGCTTCTGACATTTCATAAGTGTCCATGTATGTTAAAATGAAATTAAATATTTTGATTTAATTAAATTTGACATACAATGTAAACCACTATATTGATGATTGACACCAGTCCTAAGATGACCCACTGACCAAAGTATTCATACAATTTTATTTATCTCCAAATTATATTACAGGCACTGATTACTAAAATGCACAATCTTAAATATGGAAAGGTGTCTGAGGTAGGAAGGTCCTGAGTTACAGATCACCCGACTCTCTTAAGCCAAGTGTCCACTGGCAAGTTAATTTCGCAATTTCTTGCAGAAGTCAATTGATGGCTGTTTCCACTGACTGCGATTTTTCTATTGCAAGTCGCTTTTGGAAGTGGTGAAGTTAACTTCCTGCAAGATCTTGTAGAACCGTTTCGATAGAAATTGTATACAAATTACTTGAGCAGAGCGGTCAAACAAAATGCCTAGCTACAGAAAAATAAGAGATTAAGACTATTGAGTTGTTGTTAAAAGAAAAACTGGCTAAATGCGTGTCAGACCACGCACGATGAAGAGTTCCATAGTTGGGATGAACTTATCCCAAGCACAAACTTAACATTGTAGTTCCCTCATACATTCCCACTGCAAATGTAAGTTTGCAGTGGGAATGGCAGTGGAAAGTGACCCCCATATTCAAGATTCATTGCATGCCCGTGTTTGAGGCATAGAAATTCATACGTGTACCAAACAACTTAATTGCTCCAGTCGATTCGGAGAAAATTGGCTATGATAGTCAGACAGACACACAAGTGATTCTATCAGGGGGTCCGTTTTTACCTTTTGAGATACGGAACCCTAATAAGAAGGTAAAATGTGGGTACGAGATTGGATATTGAGACATGATGATTTAGGTCTTCAAAACCAATTATTAAGAAAACTCCATATTGAAGATCCGTGCAATTAAAAAACTTCCTACAAATAACTGAAGCCACCTTCAATATTTTGCTCAAGTATCAAATGTATCCATCAATAACTTGAATAATTTCCAGCTTAAAAAAAAAACCGGCCAAGTGCGAGTCGGACTCGCGCACGTAGGTTTCCGTACCATTATCTATAAAAATGGCAAAAAAATTCGGTTTGTTTTATGGGAGCCCCCCTTAAATATTTGTTTTATTTTAAATTAATTATTTATTTTGAAAGTGAATATATAACTAAATATTCTGTGAATATTTCAAGCGTAAATATCGAGCAAAAACGAGCAAAAAAAATAACGTTTGTTGAATGGGAGCCTCCTTAAACATTTATTTTATTTTGTTTTTTAGTATTTGTTGTTATAGCGGCAACAGAAATACATCATCTGTGAAAATTTCAACTGTCTAACTATCACGGTTCATCAGATACAGCCTGGTGACAGACGGACAGACAGACAGACGGCGCGGAGCCTTAGTAATAGGGTTCCCGTTTTATTTACCCTTTTGGTACGGAACCCTAAAAATTTACTTGCCCTACAACTTTCAAACTTTCTGTTGTGAACAAAATAAAGACGCAAGCACTTACTGCAAGGTCAAAACAACCGTATGACACGTGGGATTTGCAGCAAGTTCGGCAAGAAAACTCACAGAAGTCCACTTGCGCGAGCGCTTACACGTTGGACTTGGAAGTCGCTCGGCAAGTCAACTTCCGCAAATTTTATTGCTAGTGGACACTTCGCATTAGATAGGACATGTTGATTTATAAACCAGTTTAATATATTATAGGTATAACTAACTAGCTGTTGCCTGTTAGGGTGTCCAGAAATCCCCACCGACAAATCCCCACCAGTGGGGATTGTTATTTTTTTTCCAGAAATCCCCACTAGTTAAATAAACTCAGCCTAGTAGGGATTTTCGGAAAAATAAGTAACAATCCCCACCAGGTGTTGTTGTTTCTAAATTATTAAACAAAAAATGCGTTAATCAATTGAATTATTTCAGAATTCATTATAAAATTGTTTGCACAGTTAATATTGCAAAACTTAGGTCACCGGAAACCTGGTTTATCATACATGCAATATGTATGCATCCAGAGATAAACAATATACACCACTAAAAAGAAGTTAAATAGATTTAATGCATAGCTCTACTGGTAATGTTATATTGCTGGTTTAACAGTCACGTGTAGAGTAGTTAGACAAAATATTAGCTATTTTAAACAAAATATTTTATGTAGGTTCCCTCTTTTACTTGACTCATAATAATATGTTCTGTGATAGTTTTCCTTTTAATTTCGTTTTAGATACTACTGTGGATTTTTTCAGATATCCAGAAACAACCATTAAGCTGGCAGGGCCCCCCCCCCCCCTAGTCACTCGACTAACAAAAAATAAAATAGCTTAATATTACGTAAATGGATTTTTGAACAGGCTATCCAACGATACCTTACAGCATGGGATGGACGAGAAAAAAAAAATATCATCCCCATTGGAGGTACCCTAAAAATAGTAGATTGTTATCAAACGGGCTAAAACATAGAAATATAAAAAAAAAAATATTGAGACAAACTGGAGACACTGGGTTCCGGTACATTCTCAACTACAGGGCATATCTCCTCCTTTCTTATATCTATAGGCTAAAATGACCCAATAAATACGAGGTAGTTATACACTCCAGAGCTTCAGCGAGGGAGTAAATAGAAACCGGGTTATATTGGGTTTTTTGGTTTTTAGCACCGTGTTACACTCTACTTTTCACTACGATTGCGAGAAAAGAAAATAATCCAATACACCTTGACGGCAAAAGATTGAAAATTATTTCTTTTCCTTTCTCTTCCATCTGCAAATTAGGGTCTTCATTCTCATTACAGTGCCATTTTTTTAAATTTTAAATTTAATAAATTTACTATCACGATTTACGTGATCCTATAACGTTTAAATAATTTTTGTTTGAATCTAGTGATCTAGCTAGTCAATTGATTTTCGTTGCAATGCAAACAAAATATAATGAAAGTTAATTATAATATTGACATAGTTACTTTTCTTATTAAACGTATTGATCAACGCATTTTTGTTTAATAATTTAGAAACAACAGCACCTGGTGGGGATTGTCACTTATTTTTCCAAAAATCCCCACTAGGCTGAGTTTATTTAACTTGTGGGGATTTCTGGAAAAAAAATACAATCCCCACTGGTGGGGATTTGTCGGTAGGGATTTCTAGAATAAATCGTTAGGGTGTTCCATAATACAACATATTTTTATTTTTCGTATTTGAAAATGCATACCCTCTTTATCTTATAAAAATGCAAAACAATTCTTTAAATTTAATTATATATTTCTAGCCAAAGACGTATAAAAAAGTACGTCCATGTTTCTAGCATGATTGCAACCTGTGCCGAACGAGCCATAAAGTTAATCAAAACTCGTGTTTTGGCCTAATATTTGGTTAGTACCTACTACAAAATTAATAAAAATGCAATAAAGTACGCTAATAAAAGACAAAATGAAATTATAAAAATATTCATCTATATCTTTATACCTATACTAGCTTCAGCCCGCGGCTTCGCCCGCGTGCATGTCGGAAACTATGCCACGGGAACGTACTACGGGATAAAAGTATCCTATGTACCCAGGTCATGGCCAGGCCGTGACATAATGGCGGTGTCAATGTGGTCTTACTGCTCCGACATAAAGGCGGTGACATGTGCACTTATAGCTTCGACATACAGGCGGTGTCATGTGCACTTATTGCTTCGACATACAGGCGGTGTCATGTGCACTTATTGCTCCGATATACAGGCGGTGTCATGTGCACTTATTGCACCGACATACAGGCGGTGTCATGTGCACTTATTGCTCCAACATAAAGGCGGTGTCATGTGCACTTATTGCTCCGACATACAGGCGGTGTCATGTGCACTTATTGCTCCGACATACAGGCGGTGTCATGTGCACTTATTGCTCCGACATACAGGCGGTGTCATGTGCACTTATTGCTCCGACATACAGGCGGTGTCATGTGCACTTATTGCTCCGACATGCAGGCGGTGTCATGTGCACTTATTGCTCCGACATACAGGCGGTGTCATGTGCACTTATTGCTCCGACATACAGGCGGTGTCATGTGCACTTATTGCTGCGACATAAAGGCGGTGTCATGTGCACTTATTGCTCCGACATACAGGTGGTGTCATGTGCACTTATAGCTCCGACATACAGGCGGTGTCATGTGCACTTATTGCTCCGACATACAGGCGGTGTCATGTGCACTTATTGCTGCGACATAAAGGCGGTGTCATATGCACTTATTGCTCCGACATACAGGTGGTGTCATGTGCACTTATTGCTACGACATAATGGCGGCGTCATGTGCTCTTATTGCTACGACATAAAGGTGGTGTCAATGTGAAGTTGTTACCATTGATGTGCATTTGACTTAACATATATTGTATTTTTAAATATAACTTTGAATTATATTTCAGGAAACACTCAAAACTGAATTTGGAAAATATGGCAGAATACTTAATTGCCGCGTAGTCAAAGACATAGTAACAGGCAAGTCCAAGCAATATGCATTCATAGAATTTGAGCACTTTGATAGCATGGACCGGGCTCTTAAGGAGATGCAGAAGGAATACATAGACAGCGCAGAGATGATTGTGGAGCGGGAGGCGGAGCGCCGGCTTGCGGGCTGGCGGCCGCGTCGGCTCGGTGGGGGCTTCGGCGGTCGCAAGGAGTCCGGGCAGCTCAGGTTCGGCTGTCAGGACAGACCGTTCAGAAAGCCAATCACGGTTGTTGGACAAAGAAGGGATAACGAGCAGGGCAAGAGATGATCATTGTATAGCATGAGGATAAGGAGTGCATCAACGTGCTAGTACCGACCCAGTAGCTGATTAGTATACACGCTATATACTACCTACTAATTAGCTATAGCTACAACATGATCAACATCAACCTTGATGGTTAACCACCACCTAAAGAATCAGACGACCTGAACTACTTGGGTGAGCTCGTATGTAAACTAGCTCAAGAACTACTTGGGTGAGCTCGTATGTAAACTAGCTCAAGACATTAAAATAAAAATTCGTAAGTAAAGTTACAAAAAAAAAAAAGAATGCTAGTGATCTAATTGGTCGTGTGTGTCAGGCATCAATCACAAGTCAACAACATGAGCAGTTGCGACGAACAATGTGTTATGTGTGCTGCAAGGAGCTGAAGGGTTGGTGCAAGTCATTCACACGGACTGAGGGACTCCTCTCCGTCTTAGAGACTATCCTGCTTGGGGTTCTTATTAGTTTTTTAGTGTTTTTAATACTTCACTTTTTGGCTTGTCGCACATCTTCGGAACCAGACACTGAAAAAGAGCCATCTTCTCCTGCGTCGTCGGCAACAATTCCTGTCGTTGCTCCTAACACCATCCAGCACAGCACTCTGCCGCCAGACGTTGAGTGTACCTGGGAGCCTTCTCAGCCGACTACTGCGAGGACGCGGTACTACTTGAGTGACAGGCGCAACTCGCCCGGAGACACTGGATCTACCACCATCAAATATAGCCAGGGTCCGTCCACCACGACAGAGTCTCTGGAGATATTCGGCGAGAGTGTGGAACCGTCGCACGAGTATGACGACGTCGAGTCCTTGGAACACCCAGATGGTGAGCCCGCGGAGGATAGATACAAAAATCAGGTTGTGGCCCTAGTCAAGCTCAAACCCCCGGGAGACGTGACGTTCGGCTGCATTTTGACTAAGATAACAAAGTTTTGGACGTTGACGGCCGCCAGCTGTATAGAGTCTATTGAGGAGGTGGACTCTCTGGACTCCTTCGTCATCATGGAGGATTTCGGGTCAGCGGGCGCGTCGCGGCCGCGCACGGTGTCGGACGTGCGCCTGCACCCGCGGCGGGCGGGCGCGTCGCATGACCTGGCGGCGCTGCGGGCCGACCGCGCGCACGACCTGGCGGCGCTGCGGGCCGACCGCGCGCTGCGGGCCCGGGCGCAGCCGCTGCGCCTGCCGCGCCTGCTCGACTACTTCCTCGTTGCGCTCGGCGAGAGGTTCCACATCCTCGGCTATGGAGGTTACAGGTAGTAACATCACTATTAATTCATTATTTATGTAAGCGAGTGTAGTGTACCTACCTTCGAATCAAAATAATTATTTAAGTTAGAATTGGCCACGAAAGTCCATATTCGACTAATTTCAACTTAGTTGTATTAAAAATCAGAATATTGTATTTTTATTTTACATAAGCTTGTACAATATTTTAAAATTACAGTGTTAAGAGCATGCAGTCTAAATAAAATTTCGAACGCAAGCTCCGCCTCTCGCTCATCGCCATTCCGTTATGTGCTAAACGCTAATACATCAGTAATAAAGTTGAATATCGCGTGCGCTCATTGATCGTGTTCGAGCACGAAACTAAATTAAAGTAATAATTGATCTAGAGAAAAAATATCTTGTGGGTGGATTATAAACTAAATTTTCTTGCTGTGAATATTTATTTTAGACATTCAAGCCAAAAAATCTTGTTTGTTTTTTTATAATTATCCTTGAAAAAGACATGATTTTCGAATAAAAAATGTATTGAGAGAAAATATTACAATTACGTAACTGTCTTCAACATGGAAAGAAAAAGATCGAATAAATCATATACTAAAGTTTAAATTTGCTTGTATGTGTGACTGTTTCAGAATATTCATGCAACCTAACATAAATTAAAATGGGAGCCTCCTCTTAGTATGTATGGGAGGACAGTGAGGCATGTCGACAAGTACCACGTAGAATAGAAAATGGTCAACAAATCGAAACATTCGTGAGTTTACAAGGCCTGCAACGTTCACGTGTTTTTCTCTAATCTTGATAAAACATTGTTTAAAATCTAAGCAACGTAATGACATAACATGTAGTTGATTTATCTGTTGAACATTGCATCGAACTGTCCTGTGTTGAGCTGGATAAGTATGTTGTAGTGTGCGTGTACAGATCCCCTAATTATCAGCCCTTTTTGTTGAGTCAATAATGGAAGATGTCCTAGCGAAACTTGCATTACTGGATGAAAAGCCCCAAGAACAAAGCTACAGTTATTTGTGGTGATTTTAATACCAATGTTCTGAAAAATAATTTAAATAGCTCTAGATAATTAAACAGATCAAAAACAAAATCAAAAATCAAAAGTCATTTATTCAAACTAGGCTGAGAATCAGCACTTTTCGAACGTCAAAAATTACATAAGACAGTCCCCCAAGAACGCCCACCCTTCACCACTTCCTAGTGCTTTAGCTGGGAAGATGAAGTGGCGCAACGAACTCCCCAGCAGCACAGTTGTCTAAGATATGTTATACACTCACAAAACATCTGAAAAAAGTGTTCCGCGCAGCAGCGGCGGCACACATTCCCCATTTTCATTCATTTTACATTTCACTACAAGTAAAAGTGATAGAAAAGAGATGGCTTGATAAAAACAACAAGAAAGAAAACCGGCCAAGTGCGAGTCGGACTCGCGCACGAAGGGTTCCGTACCATTATCTATAAAAACGGCAAAAAATCACGTTTGTTTTATGGGATATCCCATAAAACAAACGTGATTTTTTGCCGTTTTTAAATATTACCCTTAAATATTTGTTTTATTTTAATTTAATTATTTATTTTTAAAGTGAATATATAACTAAATATTCTGTGAATATTTCAAGCGTCTACCTGTTGCCGTTATCAATATAGAGCAAAAACGAGCAAAAAAATCACGTTTGTTGTATGGGAGCCCCCCTTAAATATTTATTATATTCTGTTTTTTAGTATTTGTTGTTATAGCGGCAACAGAAATACATCATCTGTGAAAATTTCAACTGTCTAGCTATCAGGTTCATGAAATACAGCCTGGTGACAGACGGACAGACAGACAAACGTGATTATTTTAGCTCGTTTTTGATCGATATTGATAACGGCAACAGGAGACGCTTGAAATATTCACAGAATATTTAGTTATATATTCACTTTAAAGGTAAATAATTAAATTAAAATAAAACAAATATTTAGGGGGGGCTCCCATACAACAAACGTGTTTTTTTTGCCATTTATGAACCCTTCGTGCGCGAGTCCGACTCGCACTTTGCCGGTTATTAATACTTATTACAAACAATAAATCCAAAATACTGAAAGAATCATAATATGTTTCATTTATTAGTAACGAATCTAAATTTTATAAATAAACCTACGTGTGACAAATCACCAATCAAATTAATAAAGCATCTAACTCTAGCAAAGAAATTTGGAAAATAGTCAATAAAACTGAAAAATATTGACAATAATTTTGAAAATGATAAAATAATACTTAAAAATAATTTGTAATCCTATAGACATTGCTACCATTTTTGCGGAAAAGTTTGACAACAGTAAAGGTGTAAACACTGGTAATCCAGAACTGGCTAAGAAGCATTTAATTGAAAATACTGACAGAGTTGATAAGTCTATGGCTTTTAATCCCGTCATGCCGATAGAGATTTACAAAATGGTAAAGGGTATGGATAGTAAAAAGTCATTTGGACACGATGAAATACCGCTGACCGTAATTAAAGATAATATATATATACTGGCGTACCCAATATCTGAAATAATAAATAACTGCGTCAATGAAGGCGTCTTTCCTGACCAATTTAAGTTAGCCAGAGTTCTACCTCTATTTAAGAAAGGTGCTAAAACAGATCCGGGCAATTACAGGCCCATTTCACTGTTACCGGTTCTATCCAAACTTTTTGAAAAAGTGATCAAATCTAGGCTTGTAAGACATTTGAGTAGTTTAAAAATAAATAAATAAATAAAAGTTTATTCAGGTAAAAAGGTAAAATACTAAATACAAAAATGCTTAAATCTACGTAAAATTCTATTATGTTATGTGCCTGAACTAGGTTATCCTGTGTTTCAGGCGTGGCAAGGCATAATATTTCTAAATAATCACATGAATTATAAAAATCCTACTTGCTAAAATACTTAGCTAAACTTAATTAGTACAAACACAACCAATTTATTTAAATACAAATAATAACTTCTCTGTATCTTCATAGGACATACTTTAAAGAGCTTCCTTTAGATTTTTTTTTGCAATTATTATAATTAAGAGAATAAATTTTGGCTCTTGCATTTAGTCGGTTATAAAGTAATGGTCCTAGGAAGACAAAAAATTTGGCTGCGAAAGCATGTTTTGTACTTTTTGTAGGGCAAACTATGTATTTCCGTCTCTTTTTAGTAATTTCAGTGCTATAAGGGAGGGCTGCGTGTTGTTTTAATACGATGCTCATTATGAATAACTGTCGAGCTGTTAGTACTTCACAGGATTTATAGAGTAGGTTAGTGGGAAAAAGGAAATGGCGGCATGTAGACACCTTGAGAATCGCTCTTTGAGCTCTCTCGATAGGTAGCAGCAAACTTTTACCGACTCCACCCCAAGAGGTAATGCAGTAAGTCAAAATTGACTGGCAGAGAGCAAGGTAAACTCGCCTAATTAATTTTGGGTCTGCAATATAACGCAGTTTTTTGAAAACAAATATTAGTTTACGCATTCTATTATTTAAGGCTTCTATGTGTTGTTTAAAAGATAGGGTTTCATTTATTATAATTCCCAGATATTTTATTTCGTTAGTTATATTAATACTAGGACACGTTAGCAGGCAATCTGTAGGGACCATACAACAGTGAGCATACATCGCTGAGGGCAAAACAGATGTTTTTTTGCGCATTGAAAACTTAATATAATTTGTCTTAGCCGTATTTAGTGTTAGTGAGTTATATTGAAGCCACTCATTTACAATATTAAAACCGTGTTGCGCAAACTTGTATACTTCATGTTCCGATTCAGCAGAAAAAAGTAGGGCAGTGTCGTCAGCGTAAGATATTATTGTGCAATGCTGTAGGTTTAGATTACAAAGGTCATTTATGTATATCAAAAACAGAGTAGGCCCTAAAATACTTCCTTGGGGCACACCGACGGATGTGTTTTTTTCGTCAGCGCTGAGAACATTGCCAATTTTAACGCACTGGGTTCGGTCTTCTAGGTAACTTTTGAGAAGTTTCAGTTGGATACCTCTTATGCCCACTGTCTCATGCTTGCGTAACAGAATAGGAATGGAGACTGTGTCAAAAGCCTTGGCGAGGTCCAGGAAAACAGCTACTGTGTGGTTACCCTTGTCAAGTTCGTGGGCTAGATAATAAACCGTAATCAGTTTGGATACCAAAAAAGGAAAGGGACACTGGATGCAATAGACTCGTTAGTTAATAACGTGGTAAATAAGCTGAACAATAAACTTAAAATTGCTGGCTTATTCCTAGACTTAAGTTCTGCATTTGATACTGTAGAACATTGCATTCTAATGGATAAGTTGGAGCATTACGGTATAAGAGAAAATGTTTTAAAACCTTTTAGTTCTTATTTGGCCAATAGGAAACAGTACGTCGAAATTAAATCACTTCACGAAGGTGTGGAAGAAATCCATAAATCGAAATCATTTACTGTAACTAGAGGTGTTCCGCAGGGTTCGGTGTTGGGACCCATTTTCTTTATAATATTTCTTAACGACCTAACTGAATACATTAAAAACATTTTACCAGAAGCTGACTTGATAATATTTGCTGACGATACGAGTGCTGTTATAGCTGCTGACAATATAGAGACCTTAAAATGTAAATTAAATGTATTAATAGCTGCTTGTGAAAGCTGGTTTTCTATGAATAATCTTAAATTAAATGTAAGTAAGACAAAATGTATGATATTTAGATCTACAGTTAGGAACAAATCTTTAGTAAACGTAGAATCCTTAGGCAGTAAAATTGATATAGTAGAAAGTTTAAAATTTTTGGGGGTACAAATTGATTCTTTACTTAATTGGAAGCCAGAATTAGATTTTATTACGAATTCAATAAGTAGTGCGTGTTATGCTATCCGATCTCTGAGAGATATTTTGTCTATTGATCAACTTCGTACCGTCTATTTTGCTCTAGCTAAACTTAGATATAGCATTAAATTTTGGGGAAATAGCTATAAATATAATGTTAAGGCAGCCTTTACTATACAAAAGCGAGCATTAAGAACCATGCTTCGTTTAAACCGGACGGAATCATGTAGGGAATATTTTATTAAACTTAGAATTTTAACGGTACCATGTCTTTATATTTTAGTTCTCCTTACTCACTTAAACAAAAACTTAAACGAGTTTGAAACAGACGATGAAAGAAAAATTAGAGTAGATACTCGCAGAAAAGATCTTGCTACTATTCTGCAGGCAAAGCTTAATGTTGTCAAACACTCGTCCCGCGTGCAGTCTGTCAATCTGTTTAACAAATCACCCGCAGAATTATAGAATATTCAGAATGTGAAGATGTTTAAAAATAAACTCAGGGCTTTGTTAATCAACAAAGCCTATTACAGCATTGACGAATATTATAATGACAAAAATCTTAAAACTAGTATTTTATTAAACTTAAATTAAATATGTGTACTCTTTGACTTTATAAATGTTGTTTTTTTTATTCTTAATTTTTTGACATTAAATGTATTTTGTAGAATTTTGCTAGGGACTTCGTATACCCAAAAATATTAATGTTTGTAAAGTTAGTGTTTTTTATTTGGATAGACGTTCTAACTTTGATGAACGGTGAGGAACGAGGTTACATATTATATTATAATTCGTTATGTTGCTTCTTTTGTGTACCTACTGTGTAAATATTTCGACACAAATGTATTTTTGTTATGAAATAAATAACTTGAACTTGAACGAATACCAGAGAAAACCACAACATATCCGAAATCACAATTTTTTCATAATGTAATTTAAAAAAATACAATAATGAACATCATAATTTTTATACATAATAGAAACAAGCAATAAACATAGTTTTATCTCAATGTTAATTCTTGTCTTGAGAACTTCGATCAATAATAGCACTAGATACAGGATCAGGAACAAAAATACGCCGCTAAAGTGGCCACGTTTACACACACTTAAACATTTACATTTCTTACTACGAATTAAAGAAAAAAGTTTTATAATATTAACAACTTATGTTCATTTTAAACCTTAACACTCAAGCATATAGTTTAATTACGATTGCAAAATATTTATATTTAAATCCTTCTGTCATCTGAGAAAGGTAAAAGCAATAAATTTAAAATTTCGCTTGAAAATAAAAAGTCATTTTTATAATAAGTACAAAAATATTTATTCTAAAATGAAACTTAAAACCTAAGCAATAAGGTTAAAAACATTTTGTTGAAAATTTTGTGCTTACTTTATTTTTGAACTAGACGTAGTTCTTGGTATTACATTTCAATGCTCAGAACACAGTAAGAATTGAAAGACGTAGAGTTGCAGAATAATAATATATTGTTTAGGCGAAGGTTCGTTTTATATGGTAGCAAATATTTTTGACCGATTTAAAAAGTAGTAGGACTAAATTAGTACAATAGGTAGTTATTTTGTTAAGACATTGCCAGATATTGCTATTAATTGTCTGCGGGTTGAATCATTGTAAAAACCCGTATAAAAAAATGAGTGCGTCTACTTATGTACGCGATTTAGAAGTTATCACACTAATATTAGTGTTGGGGTTTTCTCGTCGTTGACGGATACCCCGGTAGTTATTGTAGGTATGTTATGTTACACCAAACCACTGTTATGTTGAATAGTATATTTAAGGCAACAGTTTAAAGTTATGCTTGTTTAGTAACCTGAGCCGCACTTCGTTGTTGTTATAGATTGACCCGCACATTAGCGCGTGACGGAGTTTAAGTTACGACTGGTTTGAGTTAAATTAATTAAGTACGCGTAAACGTACTTTTGCTGTGTGAGCATTATTGGCTCGTACATGTTCCCGAGGGAAAAATATACGGGCTCAGGTTACCAAACTTGCGTTACAAGTTAACAATATAAAGGTATAAAAATGTTATAAAATTAATCAAAGCAATCAAAACAAGAAGTAAGTAATTCTTAAATAATGAATCATAGTTGGAATGTTGTTCCAATTGCTGGTTGCGGCGGACGGTAGGTCTCTGACTGTCCACCATGTATTTTAGCGTAGGCAGGAATCTCCTTCAGTTCTATATCTTCTGTCCTCTCTCGAGTCTTGTTCGTCTTAGTAGAGGTGTTGCTCTTCTTACGCCCCTGAAGATATCTTCTTAGTCGCCAAACTAATATAGCGGCGACGATTCCTCCCACCAGCACAGTGCTTATAGCGTAGTTGCCGACGTCGTGGACACTTAGGTCGTTGGGTAGGCTCTCTCGTCCCTTTTGTGCGGCTATCTGGTCATCTAATAGTTTGTGTTCATTAGATAAGTTTAGTTCCGGTAGCATAATCTTTGTGTTTTTGAACGTATTCCACATATCATTTGGTGAGTCAATAGTAGGTACCTCCAAGGCAATTCCAATATTGGTACTGCTACTAAAAACGTTATGTGAATAAATTGTAGCGTCTTTGTGCTGAAGTATGCAATCCTGACCTAGGGCAAGGAGCCCCGCTTTTGTTAAAGTTGTTGTTGTAATTCGATTTTCGCATACAACGCGAGTCGTACACTCATTGATGCAATTATACAGCCATATGTTTGGTCGCTGTAATTTTATCCATCTGTCAGTGCATTGTTGTGGTACCCAATCACATGTTATGTTATTTACATTTTGGCTTCGCAAGATGCCGTGGCTCCATGCAAGTTGCTGATAGTTGTAGAGGCGTGGCAGATGTGATTGTCCGCCGTTATTGTTGTACATTGCTGAAGATCAATCTCTTCCATCTGTATGTAGGTATTCTTTACGAAGTTGACTCCAATATATTGTGTTGTTGTCTCTATCAGCTGACACTGGTAAGTAGTTTGCTGTCTAGGTATACCTATACTGCGATACAATGTATACTCGTCATCGCTGAGTAACGGGATATGTAATTCGAAGAGTAGGTATTGTTCAGTGAGCCGGGCTTTAACATAAATCATTTTGTAAATGTTTTTTATGGTAGCTCCATTGCTGTTTTTGATAGGTAACGTTAATCTTTTCGGTATAATACCGGCAATGTAATTGAGTTGTTCGGATAGCTGCTCCGGTGTGAATAATTTCATATCGAGATTACCTCTGTAGATATCTGTCAATGCACTTAGGAGCATTTCTTGGTTTCTTCTCAGTACTGAGATAAGTAAACTCGCCGTTAAGGCCCCAGCATTGACGTCACTCATTGTTTTCATTATTTGAAATCGGTTTTCAATTAGTGCCGTTTTGTATTTTGTTTCGTTCATGAATTGCTGAATTACTTCCAGTTGCGTCTTTACAAAGTCTTCATTTTTCTTGATGACGTTGTTTTCTGCCTCGATAATCAGTATCTGAGTTCTTATCAGCTGTAATAGATATTGTTCGTTCGTTTTGATTTTTTCTATGTTTTGAGCGTATTTTTCGGCGAAATCGCTGTCGAGGACACCAAACACGGCTCGTGCGATATTTCCTACGCCGTTGACGTAGCCACGTCGCCTTCGTTGTTGATGTTGAGACCGTAACAGTATGTTATACTCGTTCAGCTGGCTCATTTCGAACTTGAGTTGCTGTGTCGTAGAGTGGCATGACTCGTTAGGCATCGTGTCGCATAGTTGAGCTAAACGATTCACGAATTTCTCTACATTTGTTGTACTTTGCCAGAATGTTGTCAGGTTATAGTATACAAGAAGTTTCCATTCATCATGAATAAGTTGGATATTTCCAACGGGGTCAAAGTAAACTGGTTGGTTTTCAGCTAATCGCGTTATTTTAAAATGTTGCAGGGGTGCTGCTATTCCACATGATAGCGTTGTAAATGCTACCAGTAATATCATAAGCAAGCTGTTTACCCTTTTCTGGGTCTTGTTAGTCCCTTTCTTTGGCTTGCCCTGTTTAATTTTTCTCAGTGCTTCCGCATGCCTCGTTTATAGGTAGTGGGGCTAGTTTAGTTATGGGTCTTTTTAGTACCCCATTTTGTGTCTTGAGCGTGACTACTCGTACTAAGTTATCGCTGCCTGGGTGCAGTTCCACTACGCGTCCCATAGCCCATCTGCTTGGGGGTAGATTACTTTCCCTGACGAGAACTAGTTGCCCCTTCTGTATGTTTTCTTTAGTTTGTTGCCATTTGTTTCGGTTTTGTAATGAATGAAGGTATTCTGTCGACCAGCGATCCCAATAGTGTCGACGCATGAGTTCAATGAGTTTCCAGTTGTTTCTGATGTCAATAGCTTTCGTTTCTTCTGGTTCATTGAGTGGTAGTGTTAGTGTTGGGCTCCCCGTGAGAAAGTGACCAGGGGTGAGGTATTCCAGGTCTTCCACATCCTCCGATAATGGACACAGTGGCCTGCTGTTCATGCATGCTTCGATTTGCGTAAGAAGCGTTGCAAATTGTTCGTAGGTAAGCTTCTGTTGACCGATTACCCGTTTCAGGTGTGCTTTCATGGAACGTACAGCAGCTTCCCATAAGCCTCCTGCTGATGGCCAGGATGGAGCGTTGAAGTGCCACTCGATTTGAAGGTCGTTGATCTGTTTAAAGAATCCTGAAGATGTAATTGTTTTAAATTGTTGAAACTCTTCTTTTAAGAGTCTTGCGGCTCCGACGAAGTTGGTTCCGTTATCGGAGTAGATATGTTTTGGGGTGCCTCTTCTGGCGCACATTCTTTTTAGTGCTGCGATGAAGGTTTGCGTTGATAGGTCCGAAACAAGTTCGATATGTACTGCTTTTGTGCACATACATATGAATATGGCTATGTAGCCTTTGCAGGTTTTTATCCCGCGGCCCTTGTTTATCTTTACGTCCACATGGCCTGTAAAGTCGACGCCGGTGTGTGAAAACGGCATCGATGGAGTGATCCTTTCTTTAGGAAGGTTGCCCATCAACTGTTCAGTTTGGGTTGTTGCGTATCGACGGCATCGAATGCACTGTCGTAGTATTTTCTTGACGGTTCGAATGCCGCTGATAATCCAGTAGTTGTTTCTAGTGTCAGCCAGCGTTAATCTAGCTCCACCGTGCAATGTTCGTTGATGCGCCTTTTCAACAATCAGTTAATGATAAATGATAAATGATTTTTATTTCTGTAAGTAGGTTTGTACAAACACTTTTACACGTCAGTCATATTTTTAAAACTAGATGAGGTCGGCGTTTCCTATCTGACTACTCTGAGAAGAAAGGCCGAAACAAACTCAGAGGTCACAGTCTCTTTTAAAGTCCAGACATAATCTTGGTCAGATCATGTGAAGGCCATGTAGATTGGTGTCTGAAATGGTCTTTTGAGGAAAGAACCACGCAGATTGAGTGGACCTGACCAGTCAGTGCACGCATTTGTCAGTAATCGTGCAGCTCTACTCAGAACTTAAGGAGCTCAACGATGCGACGATCAATACCAAAGAAAGGACATTTGGGTAGGCCGCTTAAATTACTCAAACTGCCAGACCATGATTAACACTAACTGAGAATAAAAGACAAAGTGAAAATAAAAATAAAAGAGCAATAACCCACATAGTCTTCACATTCACAATAATTAAAATAATATAATACTTTACAAGTAAATAATCATGTCATTACGTATATATTACGTTACGTATATAAAATAATAAAAGTTAGCAAAAAAAACATCAAACAATAAAAATAAACCACTTCAATAATTAAAAATTGGAGCATCTCAATCCCAAGCCTTTTTGTCCTCAATATAATCTTTGACGGTATAAAAAGCTTTCTGACACAACTTACGTTTAATGAATGATTTGAATTTATTAAGGCTTAGATCTTGAACGTGGCTTGGAAGTTTATTATAAAAGCGTATACATTGACATCGGAACGAGCCACCTATTTTCTTGAGCCTTGTTGTAGGTACAACAAATTTATGTTTGTTTCTAGTATTTATATTATGGATATCACTGTATTTTTTAAACAATTTTATATTTTTATGGGCATATAAAAGATTTTCAAAAATATACTGAGAAGGTACAGTCATTACATTAATCTCCTTAAATTTCTCTCGGAGAGAGTGTCTTGGACTTAATTTATAAACTGATCGTACAGCTCTTTTCTGCAAAACAAAGATATTCTGAATGTCGGCGGCATTTCCCCACAACAGAATACCGTACGACATTACACTATGAAAATAGGCAAAGTACACTAAACGGGCTGTCTCTATGTCAGTTAAGTTACGAATTTTTCTAACAGCATATGCTGCGGAGCTTAGCTTTTTAGACAGTTTATCTATATGTGGGCCCCACTGAAGCTTAGCATCCAAAGTTAAGCCCAAGAATACTGTGCTTTCTTCAGGATTCAATTCTTCGCCCTTTATCAACACATCAGTTTTCACCTGCCTAACGTGAGGTAGCGTAAACTTAATGCATTTGGTTTTTTTTTCATTTAGAAGTAAATTATTAACATTGAACCAGTGAACTACTTTTGAGATCGCGCTATTTACATCGTCAGTAACCAGCTGCTGACGTTTAAGTTTAAACAAAAGTGAAGTGTCATCTGCAAACAACACTATATCATGATTATCCTTTATGAGGTAAGGCAAGTCATTAATATAAATAAGAAACAAGAAAGGACCAAGAATTGAGCCCTGTGGAACTCCCATTGTTACTATAGATCCGGGAGATCTTTTTCCATTGACGTCAACGCTCTGAATCCTATTACTCAAGTATGAAGTAAGAAGATCCAGAGCGGTGTTCCGGATCCCGTAGTGGCGGAGTTTCCTGATTAACGTTTCATGAAAAACGCAATCGAAAGCCTTGGACAAATCACAAAAAATGCCCAAGGCATCGCATTTATCTTCCCATGCATTATAAATATGTCCTAACAGTTCAACACCGGCATCAGTAGTCGAACGACCCCTTGTAAAACCAAACTGTTTGCTATGTAGTAATTTATGTTTATTAAAAAATCTTTGCAATTGGTCCAAAATTAATTTCTCAAAAATTTTACTAAAGGTAGGTAGTACTGAAATAGGTCTATAATTTGTGGGGTCTGATGTACTACCTGATTTAAACTACGGTATTATTTTACTATTCTTCATGAGGTCAGGAAACACCCCACAGTCAATACAATTATTAAAGATAAGGGCTAAAGTAGGTGCTACGATGTCTATAATAGACTTAGCAACTTCTACAGAATTACCCCACAGATCTGCAGTCTTTTTTACATTTAAAGTGTTAAAGGTTTTAATTATATCTCTACAGGTAATATGTTCAAAGTGAAATTCCGAATCGCAAACATTTACATTTTCCTTAAGCAAAGACTCAGCAACAGAAGGTGATGAGTTTAGGGATTTAGTAGTTGAAACGGGAATATCCGAAAAGAAATTTTCAAAGGCCACGGCGACTTGTGAGTCTGATTTTATTATGTTGTCATTAATTGACAGGCTATAGTCAGTATTTCGGTTCCTAGACCTTCCCGTTTCACTATTAATAATATTCCAAGTCGTTTTAATTACATTACTACTGTTATTAATCTTCGAACTCAAATAACGTGACTTGGCCATACAACAAACTTTTTTGAATAATTTTGAATAATTTCTAACATACAAATTAAATTCATCAGTGTTTACATAATACCTTTCATTGTACAGCTCATAAAGCCGTGTTCTACTTTTATGAATGCCAATGGTAGCCCAATCACTGAAAGATGCGTTACTATTAACCGAGATAGTCTTGGGAATAAATGTGGAATTAAATTGTTGACAGTAAATATTAAAAAAAACATTATAAAGATGATTAAGATCATCATTAATAGATGGAACTGGTAATTTATCAATGAGTTTACCTTTAAAAGCTTCCAAGCGACGTGCTGTTTTGGGGTTAACAGTGATATCCTTTTTAGCCACTTTGTTGTTTCGGTTTTGGATAGTAATCCTTTGCCCACAATGATCAGAATCAAGTAAATTTATAATTTCTTTGTGGCTTGGTATAATATCTGTATAAATATTATCTAGACATGTGGCACTAGTAGAGGTTATTCTTGTGGGCTCCAAAAACAAGTTTACAAGATTGTATGACTGAAACAGACTTATTATTTTACTACAAGAACCTTTCTCTAACAAATTAACATTAAAATCACCACAAGTGATAATGGACTTGTTTGAGTTACAAATCTTGTGCAACACTTCATCCATTACCTTTTCAAAGCAGTCGTACAATCCTGAAGGGGGTCTGTACACACTTAATACAATAAACTGCTCCAATTCTATACAGGCTATTTCAATAGTCCGCTCAACAGATAGGCTCACAATATCCTTACGGTCTTTAAACTTAAGCTGGTTACTTACTAAAATTAATGAGCCACCGTGTATAGCATTTACTCTGCTGAACGACCGCTACCAACCTGGTGATTATTAAAATTTAACAAGAACTGGTGGCTTTTAAGCCAATGTTCTGTTATACAAAGAATATCAATACTGTTAAAATTCATAAATAATTCTACTTCTAAATCTTTGTTCAGAAATCCTTGAATATTTTGATGCACCAGGTTGATACTATTGACCGATTTTAAACTTTTATTTGATTTATTTTTGCAATTCTGTACATTATTGCTAGAGGTTGACTCTATTGTCCTAATTTCTAATTTAAATTATTTTTAATGTCAATTTTTGTTACCAAATTATTGGCTGAATTATTTAACATGTCATCGCATTGCTCAATAGAAGCAAACAAGTTGGGTTAGTCTGCCCTCTCCTGATATGAGGATGGGGTGTTTCGTTTCCACTGGCAAGTTTGAGTGACTTAGACGTCCTCCAACACGTAAAACTCCATAAGAGTCCAAAAATGGATTAAGTTTTAAAATGGTGCTTTTGTTGAGAAGTTTTCCGTCTTTGTTGAGAGAATTTATTTCTTTTTCGAAATAATCCCGTTGCACTGATTTGATAATTATTAAAAGTGCATTGTTTATTTCACTCAGGTTTAGTTCCTGATACTCAGTTGACCTTCTTTTGTTTCGTAGTGCGTCAGCGAAACGTATCACTAAGGCGAGTATTCTTGTAATACGATCTATGTTATTAAGTCGCTCAAGTAATGAATCGATTAATTCATTTTTAATCGGTGTGGGTTCCGTACTATTCGTCGTGTAACAGTTTTTTAGGAAGCCCTCGTTTGTGGTATGAGTTTCGTTTGAGATATGGGCTTGTTTTCCTTCCTCCTTAAGCCATTTTGGGCCTTCCCACCACAGGGTAAAATTGACCAGTTTTTGTGGTGGGAGTCCTCTTGTTGCACAGTCGGCAGGGTTTTCGTTCGTCTTCACGTAACCCCAGTTTATCGCAGGCACGATGTTTAATATTTGTGTGGTCCTATTGGTTACATACTTTTCATATTTAGTTTGATTTCCCTGAAGCCATGCTAGAACGACCTTAGAATCGCTCCAGCAGGTAATCTTTAGATCGTACTCTTCAAGGATCTTAGTTATCTTTTGTATGAGTTTCGCTAACAAAACTGCGGCGCATAATTCCAACCTCGGTATCGTAGTTTTCTTCTTGATTGGTGCCACCTTAGTTTTTGCCGCGAGTAGTGTCGTTTCGTACGCACCGGTGGGTGACGTAGTTTGGCTATAGATAACGCATGCGTAGGCTTTCTCGCTCGCGTCACAGAAGGCTTGCAATTCGATCGCCCTGTTGTTTTCATTTTTAATCCATCTTGGCACACTTATGTGTTTTATGTTTGGCAGATCGGATTTAATTTGCATGGCATTTCTATGGCATCCGGTACGTTTTCGTCCCAGCCAATGTTTTGACAGCTATCACTCCATAGTTTTTGAAAAAGTAGTTTTGCTTGTAGCGTACTTGGAGCCAACCAACCGAGCGGATCGTAGATCTTGCTCATTTCTGACAATAGCCTGCGTTTCGAGTATGGTGCATTTTTGGTGTTTCTAGGCGCGTCGCAAATAAAATGGAATGTGTCACTTGCGTCATTCCATGCGAGTCCCAAGTGTTTTGCTGAACTCTTGTTGCTTGAAGTTAAATTCGTTATTGTTACTTTTCTCTTTCCTCTGTAGTTCTTTGAGAATAGATGGTTCGTTCGTGGACCATTTTCGTAAAACAAAACCCCCTTTCTTCAGTAGTTCGCTTAACTCCTTTTGCAGTACCTTTGTTGATTCTATGGTATGGTGGCCCGTGATGGCGTCATCCATATAAAATTCGTTAAGTAGCGCCTTTTGGGCCAGAGGGAAAGCGTTACCTTCATCTTTGGCTAGCTGTTGGAGAGTGCGCATCGCTATGAAAGGTGCGACTTTGGTCCCGTATGTTAGGGTACACAGCTGCATATCTCTCAGTGGTTCTCTCTTGGAGTCTCTTCAAATAATTTTTTGAAGACATGTTGATCTTGATGAATAAGGATTTGACGGTACATTTTCTCAATGTCCGCCGTTAGAACATATTTATAGCTCCGCCATTTAATGATCAGGGATAGAATGTCCTTTTGTAGATTAGGCCCTTTTCCCATCAAATCGTTTAGGCTATACCCGCAGTCTGTTTTCATTGATGCGTTAAAAACAGCTCGTAGTTTGGTTGTTGTTGAGCACTCCCGTACTACGCCATGGTGTGGTAGGTAGGTTTGTACTCAACTTTCGGATTCTGTCACTGGTTTCATGTGACCTAATTCAATGTATTCTCGAATGAAATCTTTGTATAGTTTAGCGAAGTGTTCTTGTCTCGCCATTTTCTTTTCTAAATGAAGAAATTGTGCTGTAGCTTGCAGTGGCGAAGGGTGAGGTTATGAGAAAGGTAAGCCGGAGCAAAAATAATGCTTACCTAGCCCGGACGTGGCGCACGTAATCCAGTTACCTAAAATCTGTGACTGACTGACTTCCTGGCTTCAGTCTTCTATAAGTCTTCAGTCCACCACGTGTAAGCACTGATAGATTGAAACAGTGTCTTGCAAGTATAATAAAAGTGGTTTTGAAAAAAGCCGTTTGTGCTGTGATTAGTGTGACGACGTTGACGTATGATGTCTACTAGACAAAACTACTTAACTAAAATACTACTGACTTATTCTACTTATAATACTCCTTATACTCTAAAGCTATTCGTCTATTCTTTCGTACAAAGTGCGCTAAGACATTATCATTAGCAATAAATGTTTTTCTATAGAAAAAATGGCTAGATCAGATAATCGTTCTTGTTTTTGAGAATTACGCAAGTACGTATGAATTCGCTTCAAAGCCGAAAACGACCTCTCCGCGGATGCCACTGTAACGGGAAGTGTCAAAAATATACTACATAATTTTGTAATTTATGGAAAAGTGTCACACAATAATGAATTTTGAAAATTGAGATAAAGCTCGTAAACATCTAGTTTGTTCAAAGACGGAGTTGTGTATAAGACTTTCAACTCGTTCTTTAAAGCAGTGAACTCAAATATTTGCGGAAATTTTAATAGCAAAGAAGATATTATTTCATCAGGAAATGATCTACTATAAAAACTATACTTAGATTTATTAAGTAAATTAAGAAAACTCATTTGAGAAAGTGATTGGTACCTGTGTTGTATTTGCGTCTTAACATTGTCTATTATTTCAATGAAAAGACGCCGATACATAGTTCTAGTGTCTACTTCTGTATTTAGTCGTCTACGCTGACGCGGCGGCTCATGGAATTCCTGGACGGTGTCATAAATAAAATCAAATTTTTTTATAAAATCATTCGCAAGCCAACTATTGAATGAATCTATTTCGCGGTTTGCCACTTCGATATCAATCTGTTTTGACTGCAATAAATTAAAAAGAACGTCGGTTTTTTGAAAAATGCTGATAACACATGCAAAAAAAAACAAAACTGCCTGTTTTCTAACTTACTGAGGAAACATTCTGCCAAGGAAAGAGATTCACTATCCCAAGATTGCGGGTTATCTAACATCGAATTAAAAGTATTAATCATGTCTAATCTACAGTTAAAAATTACATTAATAATGCGTGAGTGATAGTGCCAACGGGTTTCTGATACTCCAGGCATACGGCGGTCAGCTATTTCCTTCAAAAGGTTGGACCGTTTAGTTGATTTGTTGAAAAACCGAACAATACTATTTACGTGTCCAAAAAAGTTTTCAGTTCCTGAATATTTTCAAGGGAACGGCTAAGTACTAAATTTAATATATGAGCGTAACATGGGACAAACATTGCCATAGGGCATGCATCGCGAATTTTTGCTTGTACTCCACCGTGCTCGCCAGACATTATTGCCGCGCCGTCGTAAGACTGACCAACTAACTTATTCCTACAACGATACTGGTCAAGTATTTCTAACAACTGTTTGTATAAAACTTCAGCAGTTCGACTTCCGCTAACATCGTTAAAACCTAGGAATCGTTCTTCGATTCCAGTTTCAGATAAATATCGAAAAATTACAGTCAATTGCTCCCTTTTTTTTTTGTGTGGGAAATTATCAAATAACTTCTCCCGCTCTGGGTGGAGCGGGAGGGCGTGTCAGACTTTTACTGACTAAAACCCACCCGTGTTCCTTCATTTGCCTGTGTGCCAGGGCCACGATATCCCTTTCGGACAAACTCGCAACCCTGGCAGGCATTGGCCCTAATGGACCCCGTCAATGCATGCTGACGTCTCTTTGAGGCGCGCGTGGAACACAACGCGCCGTAGACCCGGGCCTGGTCCTTATCGGACGGCAAGCTACCCATCGCTCACCGTCCGCAAGCCCGCGCCTATGGTGGCCGGAAATCGGCTTGCGACACCCGACGCCCAGGGCGTCTCCTGCGGCGACTCGGGGCGTGAGGGCGCGAACCCTGCCTCTCCCTCACGCGCTCCGCCTCCTCCTTCGCGAGCATTACTGCTTCGCAGAAGGAGGTGACGGCCTCCCATGCACTCTCGCTCCGAACCATGGCCTGAACCAGGGCCGGACGCGAGAGATCGCCGCCGCCGATCGCCTCCGTTAGGACACGGCGGTGCTCCGCCCAAGCTGGGCAGACCTCCACCGTGTCCTCCGGGCGATCCACACAGTGGTGACACCCGGGCGTTTCCTCCCGCTTTATCCTGAACAGGAACCTCCCGAAACAACCGTGTCCGGTGAGGACCTGCGTCAGGCGGAAGGTGAGGACGCCGTGGCGCCTCTCTAGCCACTCCTCAAAGAGGGGACTTATCGCCACAATTGTGGCGTGCCCAGCGCTGGGTTGCGACAATCGCACTCTCCATGTCGCCATGAGATCCCGCCGGAGCTCTGTCCGCTGTGCCGTGATTTCTCGCGGCAGCGGAGTTTCACCCCAGCGTTTCGCCTCCTCGCGCCACTCCCAGATGTGCGCGAGGACTTTTGCCTCCAGATCCCATGGCGCCAGTCCGGCAAGGAGGCTCGCCGCGTCACGGGAGACCGTGCGGTAACCCCGTACCAGCCTGATGGCCATGACCCTTTGGGACGCGTTCAACCGCTGGGCTGGTCGCAGCCTTAAAGAACGCGCCCACACCGGTGCCCCGTAAAGGGCCATGGACCGCACGATCCCCGCGTAGAGCTTCCGGCAGGAGGCGTTTGGACCCCCTAGATTGGGCAGGAGCCGCTTCAAAGCAGCCCCGGCCCGCTCCAGTCTGGGAGCCAAACGTCGACAATGCTCCACGAAGTTCCATCGGCTGTCGAGGACGAGTCCCAGGTACTTCATCGTCGACTCGACACCGATGTGAACCCCTCCCGCCGTTATCTGGGAACCCGACAGTGGCGCGTTCCGAGGACCATAAAAACACATGGCCTTGGAATTGTGCAATGCCACCTCGAGTCCCAATTGCCGGATCCTATCGACGATTGTCGCAACCCCACGTGCCGCCAGTTCGGCCGCCGCCTGATGTCAACTCCCTTGTGCCAGGACCAGCGTGTCGTCAGCGTAGCAGACTACGCTGACGCCACTAGGGAGGTCGGCTCGCAGCACCCAGTCGTACCCGATGTCCCACAGATGCGGCCCCAGGACCGATCCCTGTGGGACACCACACGACATCTCTCGCCGGTTCCACTCTCCTTGGTGACCGGGGTAGATGACGGCCCTGTCCGTCAAATAGGCCTCAGTCAATTGCTCCCTATGACTGACATCGGGAGTTTCGTCAATCATTACAGATAGAAATGGAGCTTTATCTATCTCGATTCTAATGTGGTCTCGTAAAACGGATGCAATACTATGTATTAAATCATTTTGAATATCACTTGAGAGACCAGAAAACGCGGGGTTCTGAACTGAAGAACATAGTTCCAAATGAGAGTCCATTACGGTGTCATACTTGCTCAGATATAACAAGGTTTCAATATAGTTACCGCGGTTATCAGAATTTGGACGTTCATCGTGGCCGCGAAAAGCTACTTCTTGTTTACCTAACAAAATAACGGTGTCAATAAACCGTTTCATTAAATTCCTATTTCGTGCTACTTTCCTATTATGAGCTTCATGCGAATTAGTGAAAAATGGTTCTATCCTACTATTCCCGAAGTCATGTAAATCTAAACAGCTACGAATATGCTTTTCAGTCTGCACATATTTTTTTGATGAATTCGTCAGATTATTAATATCTGTAAAACCCCCTTTATTCCATAAACTACTAGAATCTGAGAAAAGTAAACATGGAAAACAAAACATCTTTTACAACTACCAGTCAGCCATTGATATTTATCGTAAAGGGAAACATTAAAATGTTTAAAAAACCCATCGCGTCGTTTGTAGTTTATAGTCATATCTGGTCGAGCACGACCTAGCCTAATTATGTGTTTCTTATTTTCAAAACTTAACCTTGAAAAGCATGTTTCCTCACGAAGCAAATAATCTGTCACACTAAAACTATGAATGCCGCCATACTACTAATAACTTTTCAAATCTACTCTAAAAAAGTAATTTCAACTTGCTAATCTATCGACTTACCACAAATTCCTAATTACAACGACGGCGAACGCACAATTTCACAACAAACTCACGATTATCAAATTCTTATTGTTACACTAATACTACACTAATAACTTATATGAATACAACGAAAAAAATGCTAATTAACTACAAGTATCAACAAAATTAAAGGTTATAATTCTATTAACTATTTACGTCAATCGTCAACAAACATTTAAAATTATTGTCCGAGAGCGTGGATCGAACTTTGTCCCTCCCCCCGTCCCGAACCAAACCGAACGCTTACGAAATTCAGCGAATGGATGGACCTATATTCCTACACTGTACCTATCATAACTCGACTTATTCCGGCTTACTATTGCCTCAAAAAACAGCGTGTCACGTGACCTGAAGTGACGTCATGACGAGATTATTTTGTATAGAAATTTATGTTTTCATAACCCGGGCGGACAACGAGTTATACTGGAGGCACTAGAGCAAAATTGGCGCGCACTTTAAATGTTTTGTTTTCGTTGGAATATAAAGACATTTTTTTTAATGTAGGTTGGGGTTTTGTAATACTTTAATTTTATGGTGTAAGTATTAAATACATTCAGTGTGATTATTAAACACTGCTGAGAACTGTCAGTAGTTCTCATAATTTCCTAAGGGAAGCCGACAGGAATCGGGTTATTCGTTAGCTACGCCCCTGGTAGCTTGATGTTTCGAGTTTCCAAGGTTTTGTTCATAGTTAGCGTTCATCGGCATCTTCACCACATAACGCCCGTTGTTTAATCTTTCTGTTGTAATGTTTTTCACAGAATTCGATTTCCGTTGTTTGTTCGGGTTCCGAAGGGATGTCTTCTATTTCCCAAAATTTTGTTAGGTTGTCTAGCTCTGTTAGAGTAACTAGACAGTTGAACTGCTTTGTAGCACCGCATAGTATCCAGCCCAACTTTGTCTGTTGCGCTACTGGTGAGTCATTTTTATGTTTAATTATTCCTCCTAAGATCACATCGGGAGTAAACATCTGCTCCAAGCAGTAAATCGATGGGTCCAGAGATGTTGTAGTCTGGATCAGCTAACTTGATATTATGAAGGTGCGTCCAGTTTTCTGTGTTGATCGTTGAGTTAGGCAGATTGTTGATGAGTTTACTCATCACTAACGAATCGGTGTAGAATGTATAATCAGAATGAATAGACTTGCATTCTAATCGTATCATACCTTTACTCTTTCCCATTATAGTGCCAACGCCAGTAACCGCCGCGTTCATTTTGTTTCGGGTAAGTTTAGCCGTTGAGCGGCATTTTCTGTGACTAAGGATACTTAAATAAATAAATAAAAAATAAAATAAGTTTATTTCATATAACATATTTGGCTTACATTGCATGTCGAGGAGTCTCCATTTAAGCATAGATAATGCCTGTAGTTGAAGGCTCCGCTCTTCCCTTACATTATAAACGTACGAGTACAAACAGGTATACAAATAAACAAGGAAAGGAAAAAACAAAATTATACTTGAGAGCCTTGATCCAGTAACGCCCGAAGGATGACGTAATCTCCTTCCTTGTTTTTGACTCTGAGTTGAAGAGTCGTTAAGAGTATCTCTTGTTCACCGTTAATGTGATTAGATGTTCGCTCAGCCACCGTCGATGTGGCCGGCTTTGAGTGTTGCCCTTTCAGATTATCATCATGGAGAAGGAAGTGATGTTTGAAGTTACACGTGCGGCATGTTTTCGTTGAATTGCATTTATTTCCGCCGTGACTAAACAAACAATTTTTGCACAAGTTTAGATTACTTGTTGTTTGATGTCGCGTTGCGACATCCATGTTCAAAAATGTAGAACACTGCCTCAGCGTGTGTTCGTTTTTGCAGAGTGGACATTTTCTCAGCGTTGCATGGAAGGTTTTTGTCCACTTTTCTGACTCTTTAAAGTTCGTTGACTTGTTGTTATTATAACTTTTATGTTGGTTATTCGTTGAATAGTTTTGTTTCCCGCCGTTATTTTTGTTACGGGATGTTTCTAACGTTATGAACTGCAATTCCAGGAACTCCATAAACTCCTCTAAGTCTGGGAGCTCTCTTGACTGTTTCATGGTCTTGACGTAGTCACCGTAAGTGACGTCATCCAGTTTGGAGGAAAGCAAGTACACGATAAGTGGACCCCATACTGGAATATTGATGTCAATGTTTTCTAGACCATTTAAACACTCTTTCGTTGTGTCATACAGCTTCTTCATGTTAGTTGAGTTTGGTTTTTCGATGCACGATTGATTGAGAAGTATTTCTATGTATGTAGTGAAAAGTAATCGCTTGTTATCGTAGCGGTGCTGAATAATATCTAGGCACGAGTCATAATTCTCAGCACTCACAGGAAGGTGCTTGATTAATTTTTCCGCTTCACCTCTCAATTTAGATTTTAGGAACTTTATTTTCTGCGTTTTGTTTAGCGTTGGATTATTATGAATCATCTCAAAGAATAAATCCCTAAAGGAGATCCAATTGTTGAACGTTCCGTTGAACTCCGGTAACTCCATACGCGGGGTTGGTTTTTTCGTAGTGGGATGTTTCAAAGATTTTTCTATTAAGCTCTTCCTTTAGGTCGTCTTAGACTTGCTCCCAATGGTCATATTTTGCTTCATAGTCTTTGTCGTTCCCAGTGAATCTTGTCTATGGATTCCCATTTAGATCGTAGTATGCTGACTTGATCTTGAAGTTGCCACTTCTCTTTCATGCTATCCAGGTTAGTTTTGGAGACTGCTCGTTTCAAGGCGTTGAAGTTACACATTTGATTACGTAACAGCGTTGATAGATGCTTGTCCGTTTCATCTCCGATTTGTTGGTGTACTCCGGTTGTATCAAATTGTGGTGTTCCGGGCGCTTCTAGTATTTTCGGTTTCGATACCCCCGAAAACCCAGGTTCGTTTATCAACTTGTTTCGTAGTTGATTCATAGATTGCATTGTTTCGTCAAACATGCTTCTTGTTATGATGAAAATGTCTTGCTTGAAGTAGTCATGATCTCTTTGTTTAGATTCATACTTCTTCAAGATTTCATGATTCGATCGAAATTCATCCCATAGGGATTGTAAAGCATCGATGCGCTTGTCAAGATAGTCTATGGTTTTTCTACTCACAGCATCCTTTTTGTAGTTAGTTTGAAGAGTTTTGATTCTCTCGTAGCTGCTTTGCTGCTTAGTTATAAGTTCCACTAACTCAGGGTAGTCTTCTGTCGACATTGTTTATGCTTTGTGGCTGGTAGTGGTTGGCGCGTAGGTAGAGTGTACTCACGAAGTTTTCGAAGCTGAAGTAATCGCAGTGGACGTTATCCCCGCTGATTATTTCTTGTTTGTAGCGGTAGACGTGATCTCCGCAGTAGCAACCGCCGTGGACGTTATCCTCGCCGATTGTATCCTGATAAGTAGTTTGTAGCAGTAGACGTGATCTCTGCTGGTTCGTTAGCTGCAGGCACTCGGTGTAGCTCACCCTCCTTTACGTTATGTGCAACGTCTCAATGCTACTGGTTAGACCCGCTTGTGGGAAGCCAACAGCACCGATTTGCTAACGTAACTGGGATATACCACGCTAAGCACTTTGCTGATGAGGAGACACGACGACTCACAAGATGATCTGCCGTGTCATCCGGCTCGAAGGACCAAAAGATGTTGGGGTTTTCTCGTCGTTGACGGATACCCCGGTAGTTATTGTAGGTATGTTATGTTACACCAAACCACTGTTATGTTGAATAGTATATTTAAGGCAACAGTTTAAAGTTATGCTTGTTTAGTAACCTGAGCCGCACTTCGTTGTTGTTATAGATTGACCCGCACATTAGCGCGTGACGGAGTTTAAGTTACGACTGGTTTGAGTTAAATTAATTAAGTACGCGTAAACGTACTTTTGCTGTGTGAGCATTATTGGCTCGTACAATTAGAAAGGCGAAAGTTTGTGTGTGTGTGTATGTCTGTGTGTGTGTGTGTTTGTATGTTTGTTACCTCTTCACGCTGTTTCGACTGGACCGATTTGAATGAAATTTAGTATGGAGATAGCTTATACCCTGGATTAACACACAGGCTACTTTTTATCCTGTCATAGCCAAGGCAGGACGTCTGTCGGGTCAGCTAGTAATAGATAAACATGAACTCCAACAACACAATGATTTATCGTGGCACTGTTTTAACCAATCGACGACGGTTAGTATTTCCGGATATATCCGATTTATCAAAGTGATCCGATCATATAACCGAATTCTTAGCTGGCTTATAAAAGTCATCTCTTATTTCTCTGGCGACAATCGAGATCCATTCTGCACATGTAAATGGATTGCTAGGAAAGCCAAAATAAAAAAGGAAAGCTAAGTATCTATTGAGAGTCCAACAAACAGACACAAAAGTAGCATTAACCAATTTTAACCAACCAATTTTGAAGTTCTGGTAACAATTTTTTTTTAAATTATTATAATTCAAATCTACTCCATGCATCTACTGTTCTGGGCCCAAGTCTGCTATTTTTATAAATTCAGTCATTCCAACACGATCCCATTGTCATGCCATTGTGTTTTTGCTAAAAGTTCGTAATCTGGTAAATTCATAATGGTCGATCATTTTCTTTGCAATTTCTTTCAATGTAGTGTCAGTTGCCGACCATTGGAAAGTCATAATGACGCCATTATAATAGTAGATTACCAAACTTGTCAAAATCAACAATTATGAAATCAATGATCGACCATTCTGACACTATTGTAATAGCAGACTTGTGGCCCTGTTGAACAAAAGTTTGTGCGTATGTTGGCAAGCCTTGGCCAAACATTTGTAGCGGTGGTTTAAAATCAGGGCCTCAAGTCTGCTATTACAATAGTGTCAGAATGGTCGATCATTGATTTCATAATGGTTGATTTTGACAAGTTTGGTAATCTACTATTATAATGGCGTCATTATGACTTTCCAATTGTCGGCCACTGACACTACATTGAAAGAAATTGATCGACCATTATGAATTTACCAGATTACGAACTTTTAGCAAAATGACAATGGCATGATAATGGGATCGTGTTGGAATGACTGAATTTATAAAAATAGCAGACTAGGGCCCCAGTAACTGTTCAAAATTCGATATTATTTGTTAGTTTGAAGCTTAAAATGTAACTTATTCTTCATGTACTTACTAAAAGTAAGAAACTCCGGCCGCTATATTCCTTTTTCGGGGATTATTTTTGCAACTAAATATACACTGCGGCATTGTAAGACGTGTTTACATTGGCTGTGTTTGAAGCGAACTAAACAAAATAAAAGCGCACGTCTCGAGTGCGCTTATATTTACCGAGACGTTTTCTTTGCGCCGCGCCCGATATCTAGTGCTATTATTGATCGAAGCTTTAGAACAAGCAAACGTTTTGGTCAAATTGTGAATTCATCAAAGAAACAACGATAAATTATTGTGTTTTCAACCGTCAATTTAACATTCAATTGTTTCGTCGGGAGAACAAAGAAATGACCCTTGGACTGTACTCGACACATAAACCAACCGAAACCCAGATCCGATCAACAATTACAACTGAATAAAACGTGATCGCTTAGCCGGGTGACCACTGAAAATCAGCGCTGTGCTGTGGGTCCCCCATAGCACAGCACCATGCTGAGTGCAAGCCTTCTTGTCACAGTCATGACGTGCAGCTGCCGACTATTTGTTTTACCAGTTTATGTTTTCATATATCTTGCACGTGTTTCTGTGACAAATAAATTTATTTTTCTTTCTTTCTTTCTAGCCCAGCGGTCATACTATCGAGTTAGGCAAGGCGAGACTTGTGGTCGTAAGTTTGATCCCCGCTAGGCGATAAACTTTTACCATTATATTTTCTAATTCTAAATAACTTACTTGTACCTACAATGATTTTTTTCGAGAATATCAAGCTACGTAGAACACAAACTAAGTCATTAGCGGAGACTACATTCGAAAAATCTATATTCTGTATGAATAGCTCAGCAGCTAGATGGCAGCAGAAACAATGCGAAAGATGAAAGTGACGAAACACAAGATCTAAAATGTGAAGTAGAAAAACTTAAATTGGATTTATTATCAGCCCATGAAGAGATTAAGGTCCTGTCGATTGAGAATAGTAGTCTAAAATCATCACTAATTGAAATCAAAAACAAATATTAGGTCTTGAAAAAAACAGCGAAGATGCTAAAATCGACGTAGGCTCACCAATTTCAAAGACGAGAAAGTTATCAACTCCATTAAAGCAACTACCCTGAGATAATCGATGGCTAATACGGGAGACCTTCATCAGGCAAAAAAAAAAAATTATCCAAGAATACTCAACGCGATATGCTCAGGAACCTCAAGATACACATCTACATATTAGTGTCACTCCAGAAGTACAAACATTACCGACGATTACTAACAGCCACCTCAAAACTTCATCTGAAATCCCAAAACAGGACCACAGGAAAATATGTATTATTTCTAGTAATAATGTGAATAAAATATTAGACATAGGGAAAAGCTCGTTTACCGGATATAAATTCTGTCATTATATCATACCAAATGGAGGAATAAAGCAGTTGTTTGCAAATAAATAAACAATAATAAATTTAATAAATTTAGATAAGAAATTCAAAAACTTTACCCATGATGATTATTGCATCATTTATATTGGTGAAATTAAAAATAAAAAATAAAAAATAATTAAAAATAAATGTAGGTAAACACAAAAAAACTATTGAAGGTACTATTTACTACCTTCAAATCGTGCAACTTATTTCTTATTTTGTTTTCGCTCGTTAAAATAAACTTTAACGTAAGAAATTTTGCACGATTAGAAGGTATTAAATATTTATCTTTCGAAGATCGAAAATAAACCGCCCATTTTCCTGTGCAGTGATCGAGCCATCGCTGGCACCCGTGCGCGTCACTTACAAATGTATAATATGTGACTTACAATTATGAAACAAAGATCTCACATAACAACAATTTTAGAAAAAAACATTTTTTTTTGATACAAGGTAAGTAATAATAAAAAAAATAAAAAATAATATACCACATTATGTTTTACTTTTTAAATTTAAAAAGTGAAACGTAATGTGGTATATTATTATTACATAAATCATAAAAATTTATTATGTTGATTATTACCTAACATATTATTATCGTGCCTAAGCACAAACTGAGGATGTTTTTAGATGACCGCTTTTGGCCTGACTTATTTTTTTACTTTTTTTAGAAAAACATACTTTTATGATGTTTGTAAATATGTGAACACCATGTATCTATCTAATAATTAAGTTATTTTTCATTGCTTAGTTTTTAATTCGTTTTACCTATTATGGTATAGTAATTTTATTCTAGGTGCATCGTCTTCACATATAATCATATAATTAATGTAATCAAACACAATATTGTAAAACATTTTTAAAAGAGTACCGGTGGAGTTTCTTGCCCATTCTTCTCCATACGAAACTACCTTTTGGAAGGGGCAACTAGAATCAATTCTATTTTTTTTTGTAAATTTTGACGTTCAAAAGTGCCTCTTATGTGCCTATTTGAAATAAATGGTTTGACTTTGACTTTGGCCACAAGGCGTAATTTACCGTCGTTTTGTTCACATTATAAACAAAACAGTGGACGTACCAGAACGGGGTGAGCCAATCAATAAAAATATTAATTAATGGGTCTAGCAAATAATGAAATAGAGCCTTGCGTCGTTCAATTGCAAGTCGATTAAGAGGTCAATGGAAGGAGTTAGGTTATTGTGCAAAGAAGTAGATATAATTGCGCTTCAGGAGACATGGTTGTTGCCCCATGACCTGTCTTTTTTATCGCGAGTCGATGAGGAATTTGGCAGCACAGGAACGTCTGCAGTCGACACTTCGGCGGGAATGTTAGTGGGCCGGCCGTACGGTGGTGTCGCGTTGCTATGGCGGAAAAGTATGTTCGGTTGTGTGTGCGTGGTTCCGTGCGGTAATCCACGTATTGCAGCAATTAAAGTATCGCTTAATGACCGCCTAGTGCTTGTATTTAGTGTGTACTTACCTGTAGACAGTGCGGAAAATTTAACTGAATTCACGGACTGCCTAGGAACTATTAGTGCAATTATAGAAGAATGTAATGTGGAATCGGTTATTATTTTGGGTGATTTCAATGCGCACCCTAATCAATTGTTTTTTAATGAGCTGAATAGTTTTTGTTGTGAACAGGAATGGTGATGTTTAGATATTAAGGAAATGAATTCTGACACCTATACGTTTATTAGTGAGGCTAATGGAAGTCGAAGATGGTTAGATCATTGTGTGGTCACCAAAGCAGCTGTACCGTTAATAACAAGTGTACATGTTAAATACGACATATATTGGTCCGACCATTTTCCGCTTCTCGTTAATTGTAATTTTAAATTAGTAAAAAAAGCTGTACATCCGTGTGCGCAAGTATCCGACAGTGTGAGGTGGGGGGAAAGATCGTATGCTCAAATAGAGCACTTTTCACGTCTGTGTGGTAATCACCAACGCAATAAAGATTTTACAGTACAATTAGTATCTTGTAGTGGGAAGTTTTGGATGAAATGGTAGAATCGCGGAAAGTTTTCAAAGGTAGGCTGAAATGGTGTCGAAATCACCAAGACGAAATTAAAATGGACATACTTGCCTCACATCACACCAATTCAGACTTTCGTAGTTTCTGGAAATGTACCAGTAGAATGAGCGTGGCCCAGGGCCTCCCTGTGCCACGCCATGTGCCATATGTCCTGTGAGCGTGGATGGAGTTACGGAATCTTATTTAGTAGTGGAACTGTTTAAGAAACAGTTCATGGTTCAGCCGCTATTGGGGCCAGTGCAGTCGGTGATAGATGCTGAGGACCAAATGGGACCAGTCTCAACCCTTGTTACAGCTAAAGATATCAGAGTAGCTCTTAAAAGTATGAAAAGAGGAAAATCACCTGGTCACGATGGTCTCAGTATCGAGCATTTACAGCATGCGGGTCCCCACTTACCTAGGGTTCTGGCATTACTGTTTAACTTGAGTATCGCGCACTCTCATCTGCCAGACAGTATGATGAAAACGGTGGTCGTACCAGTAATCAAAAACAAAACTGGAGACGCATCAGATGGGTCGAATTATAGACCCATCTCTTTGGCAACTGTTGCGGCTAAAGTGTTTGACAGTGTGCTGAACGTACAGCTGGAGAAACATTTGCGGTTGCACGATGCACAGTTCAGGTTTCGGCCTGGTTTATCCACCGAAAGTGCAATCGCTTGTCTTAAGCACACTGTCAGGTACTACACTAGTAGGAGTACAGCAGTTATGGAGCGTTTCTGGATCTTTCCAAGGCTTTCGACCGGGTCTCATATGGCATTCTTTGGAGTAAGCTAAAAGCGACAGGTGTCCCCAACGAATTGCTGAACGTTTTTAGATACTGTTACGGCAATCAAACAAACATTGTAAAGTGGGGGGGGGGGGGGGGCAGTTCTCTTTACCATACAGATTGGAATGTGGCGTAAGGCAGGGGGGCTTAACCTCCCCCAACCTTTTCAATCTGTATTTGAATGCATTGATCGAGGAACTCAGTAGTGCGCATGTGGGTTGCTATGTTGACGGGTTGTGTGTTAACAACATAAGCTATGCCGATGATATGGTCCTGCTGGCTCCCTCGGTCAGTGCACTCAGAAAATTGGTTAAAATATGTGAGGACTACGCTGCCAGCCATGGGTTACTTTATAATGTAAATAAATCGGAACTCATGGTCTTTAAGGCTGTTGGCAAGAAGTGTCCAGAAAATGTACCACCAGTTAAAATTAACGACGTCTCGATTCGTCTGGTACACCAATTCAGATACCTTGGACATGTCGTTGCTGACGACCTTAGAGACGATGCCGATGTTGAGCGGGAACGCAGGGCATTGGCGGTGCGGGCCGTAGGTTCGCGCGATGTACAGATGCGGTCAAAATCACGCTTTTTAAGGACGCTATCACATTTTGAACTCGCTCGAGTTTAGGTATCTGAATCGCAACACAACAACATTACGCGCACGCACACATTGGGACCGCTGACCGCTCGATTTTATACGTAACTTAATTAATCTTGATACTTGAACGTATATATTTTTTAATTTTACTGGTATTGGTTGAGTAAAGTTAGTTGTAAGTTTGCAATCGAATTTTAGTAACTGTGGCTAAGTACTATCTGCGTAATAATTATGTTTTTAGTATTTTTTAAATTGAGCAGCCATTACGTAGCGTCGGTAGGTACCCAAAAATTTCAAGCGCTAGCCATATGGATTAAATACCATATTTTTACATAACTAACAACCTAAACATTTTACTATTACAAGGAACACCTACGATTATTCCCCAGGCTACTATTAGTTAGAAAAGATGTAAGTAGGTACTTGTAAATATTATTTTTGCTGGCAAATATTATCATCAAATATTAGCCTGGGAGTTTATCGTAGACTTTCGTTGTGATATTTAAAAATAATCATTACCTTATGAAAACAGTATTTTATTTAGAGAGACTGGGGCGCGATTTCAGTACTTTTGATAAAAATTAAAACCAAGTAGTAAAAAGTATATTTTCATTTCATGTTTCAAAGAAGTTCATATTTAGAATAAAGGCCAGCTCTTTCTAGGGTTCCGTACCCGAAGGGTCCAAGCGGAGCACTATTGCTATCACTCACGTGTCCGTCTATCACACAGGTTTTACAAACCAACGGTTGTTGAAGCTAGTCTTTAAATTTTCACAGTATAAGCATCTTGTTAACCCTTGTTTTTCTTTTTTCATGATGAGATACTTCACGCCGCGATCAAAAAGGGGAGTGTGGCTACCTACAAGGATTAGCTGCTTAAAAAGGAAATCCATCTCGATTATTTTTGTGCCTTTTGGCTTATATACTCTTATTGCGCATTCTTGCTCCTGAAAATAAAAAACCGGTCAAGAGCGAGTCGGACTCGCGCACCGAGCGTTCCGTACGTATATATGATGTTGATGATTTCTGAAAAACTGTGCTATTTAGAGACATCGTTTTATTTTTCCTGTAATCTTTATATAAACTTCTATCACATAGAATAATTTCAGATTTTTCTCTATGCAAACTTCGGAGATAAGGGGAGACGGTATTTTTTTTTTACATTTTTCATCAAAAGTCGAAACTTTGATGCCTAAAAAAATAAAATGTTTGAGAATGTGCAAACAGTGCTCTTTCATATGATACCCCACATGCCCTAGTAGCTCCATTTAAAATTTATAAGACCCCCTTTCAGTCCCTTTTGCAAAAAAGGTATGTTTTTTTAAATTTCTTTCTTGTTTGCAAAATAGTTGGGCAAACGTCATCTAAAACTATTCTAAATTTCAAGTTGATAGCATTAGTAGTTCTTGAGATATCCAGGTGTAACAGACAGACAGACAGACTTAGTCTCACCATAAGGGTTTTTTTACCATTTTGATACGGAACCTTAAAAAGACAACATTAGTAAGTACCTAAGGTAAATCAAATAAAACAAATTACCAACAGACGTATATCAACGTCTGTAACAAAACTCTAGAGTAGATTTGTGATTTCTGAATGAAAATACAAAGTCTCATTACTTTTGTTTACTTCTACATGTATTTTATTTTATTTTATTTATTTATTTATTTATCCTCTCGCTGGAACGCCATACAGCAATTACACCAACGGAGCAAAAAATTACATCATGTGCTGCTATCCATCCATCCTGTGCGCGATGGACATCGAACGGTGTATGGTTTTTTTGTCCTTTATCCAAATTTCTGAATTCGTGGCATCTGTAATAACTAATCTAAATATTTTAGCAATGCACACCACAATCAAAAACCATACTTGGTGTCGAAAGTTATAACCATCAACTATTCTGGAATTATGAATTTACAACTAAGTCGATTTATCATCAAAATGTACATCCGCCATCATGAATCAAAAGTTGGATGGTATATTTGTAAACACCACCTTCAACAATTGATAACAAACCTCTACAATTGCTAACAATGTCGATTTTTTATTTAAAAAAATACACCCGCCATCTTGGATAAAAAAAATTATGACATACGTAATCACCACCCCCAAAAACCCCAAAATTGACTATGTATCGAATATCTAAAAAAAATATATTTGCGCCATTTGATTAAAGATAATATAATTATTTACACAGTGTTTATCCGTAATGATTTAGAAACCATGATTCATACAAAAAGTTTGAACTATGTATTTATTTTTAAAACAAATTCCAATAATCGTACTTACTTTTATTTCGGTCCGAAAAAGTATCAACTTCGTCCACCCACAGTATACAATACAGCACACGCTTCTGTACGTAAATATTTTTTTGCGAAAAATCGATACACCGGTGCTTCCACGAGCGCGTCTGAGCGCGGAATGACGAACCGCGAGTAGAAAATGTATGGAGAAATTTGAGGGCGCTTCTTATTTTAATCATAAATAAAAAAGTTATTTATTTACTTACAAAATATTAAGTTGACCGTATAGAAGACTATATAAGCTACAGTTTGTTATTATTTTTATGTATAACTATGCAGTGGATTTTAGCTATATGGGTTCCTATTCAGACCTAATTTTTTTTCATTTGTTGGTTTTATTGTGATTGTTAAAACGTATTTGTGTGAAAAATTTGTAAGAGGCTATACAAATTTTATGTGCCTATTCTGGAGATGAATATATTATGTTTAATTTGAGACAATGATATCCTTGCAGTTGTGACTCCTAATTCATTAAAATGGTACCTGAAAAGCACTGATATTTGAGGAAAAATGTGATAGCGTCCTTAAAGCATGCCATGAATGCATGTTTTTTTGCACAACAAGTGCTCAAGCGCTCTATGGATCAGCTGTTCTAAACGTGCTGCCAATGCATTGCGTGTTCAATATAATAACGCTTTTAGGGCGCTGTAGCAGCTGCCACGTTATTGCAGTGCATCGGCAATGTTTGCTCGAGTCGGAGTAGATAGCTTCTCAGCTTTAGTGCGCAAAATATTGAATGGCCTATAACACTATTTGCGGAGGATAGCACGATCACAATAGCTTGTAAAAATATAGATACGTATGAGTGAAATTAATAATAGTTTAAAACAGATGGTAGACTGGCTAGATGCAAATAATTTAAAAATAAATTTGTGTAAAACCAAAGTTATCCATTTTAGACAACAGACCTCTAGTATTAACTTAAATATACACTATAGTAATGATACCATAGATGAAGTTGAAACGACAAAATTCCTGGGTCTCGAAATAGATAAAAAACTAAACTGGAAATCACACGTTGATTTATGCAAGAAAATAAGTAAGTCTGCATACGCTCTTCGTTCATTATCACCTATATTGAACACGGATGCTCTTCTAACTGCTTATTATGGGATAAAAGAATCACATTTACGGTATGGGATCTTATTTTGGGGAAACTCTACTGAAACAGAGACCGCTTTCAAGGCACAAAAAAATGCATTCGAGCAATGTTTAAAATTAAACCCACTGATAGTTGTGAACCGTACTATAGAAATTACAAAATATTAACATTACCTTGTTTGTACATATTGGAAGTAGCTGTGTTTGTAAAGACAAATCCGAGTCGATTTAGACGACTATCAGATGTAGTACCGCGCAATAGACGTGATAATAGTGTACTATGTCTGGAGCCAGCCAAGACAGCACATATGCGCAAAAGTGTCTACTGCATGGCGCCAGTCATTTATAACCAATTGCCGAAGACATGGAAAGAGCTTCCGCTATCATTATTTAAAAAGAGACTCCGAAGCTTTTTAGTGGCGAAATCATATTACAGTATTAAGGAGTTCCTAACTGAGAAAGAGTTCTTAAGCTAGTGCATAATCATGATGTATAATTAATTTAATTTTAATAATGTTATTTAATTTAATTTTAATTTAACTGTATTTTTTTAATTTTAATTTATTTATTCATTGTAATGTATTTTTTTTATTTTAATATTATTTAAGTGTGCATTGTAATTTTGTAATTTTGCTATGGGTTAATACCTGAAAATAAACGATAATAATAATAATTAAATAATAATAAATGTAGGGATCGTTGTAAATAATAAGCAAATTTTGTAAAATCTTCTGTATTTTAATTTAAATAATTTATTCCTATCATCTTACGTCTTTCACTGTCGTTCGTCTTTTTTCTGTCCAGTATTACCATACTTATCTTCTAACATCCCTCATATCTTGAGTGTTGCCACTTTATTACCCATTCCCACATTCGGCCATTCTGACATTCATGACTGTCCTCAGGCATGCACTCACCAGCTGCTCACATAATATACCTTCACACAATCATCAGTCTCTCCGAAATTTGATAACAACTTAAATTCTAGGTTCACTTTAACAACTTAAACTCGAATTACTATACCAATACGCAAACACAAATGCGTAAAAATAAACTTACTACAATTATAACACTATACATGTAAAATTTGAACACATCGTGTATTTATTTATTTCACATAAATAAAAACTGATTGCATCATATTGTATGCCATAAGAAATAAAAAAAAAAACATCAAACGTAAACGTGTACCCAACAAATAAAATAGTTTATTTTTCTAAAAATCTTACTCATTCATTCTTCTCTTTCATTTAGTCTTATTTACCCACCACAAACAACCGTCTCATAGTCTTACTCATACGTCCTTGGGCCAATTCTTCATACCATCGGCTGAACATGAAGTTTTTAATGGACCTTCAGTAGTGATGTCATCTTTCTCTACATCATAGCGGTCGTTTCGTTTGACTTTAGTGATCCTATAGGGTCCTAAGAATTTCGGTTTCAGTTTGAGTCCTGGACCAAACTGTGTTCTCCGTATCGCTACCTGATCGCCTTCTTCATATTTGGTACTTTCCTTTCTTTTCTTGTTATATGTTTTCCTGTTTTCTTCCTGAATTTTAATTATTTGTTCCTTTGCCCTATTTCTTAGTTCTTCTCTTTCTACATTGAACTGCTCTAAATTTGCCTGCTGCAATAATTCAATTAGAGGAGTATCTTCTTTGGATTTCATCTTAACACCTGTAAGTAACTCAAATGGACTGGTATTTATACTTCTCTGAAAAGTACTATTAATTGCCCGTTGCAACCTGCTTATGTGTTTGTACCATACTGACGTGTCTTCTGCACATAGCTTTGTAAGGGTTGGCTTAATAATACCATTAATCCTTTCCACCTGCCCATTGCCACGGGGAACTCCTGTTGTTATCAGCAAATGTTGTATGTTCTCACTCTCGCAGTATTCTTTAAACTCATGACTGGTATAGGCAGTACCTCTGTCTGTAATAATCCTTTTTGGGTTTCCAAACGTCTGCTGTTGTATCTTGAGTTTCTCCAGCGTTTCACTGCTGGTGGTACTTTTCGTGGGGAAAAGCCACACAAATTTGGTAAATGCATCTACAATGGCAAGTATGTGGTTATACTTCTTCTTTGTTTCAGTCATTGGACCAATATGGTCAAGATGTATGGTATGCATTGGTTCACTTTCTTTTTCGATAGGGTTAAGGAAACCTTCTTGCTTTCCTTGCTTCTTAGTTGCTAGTAAACAGGGTATACAGGTTACTAAAAAATCTTCAACTTTTTTACTCACGTTTTTTATAAAATAATCTTTGCTGATCAATTCCAACATCTTCTTCTTGGAGAAATGACCATTAAGGTGAACTCTTCTTATGATTTCGTCTTCCATACTTCTTGGTATCACCAACTTTTTGTCACCTCCTTTATAAACAAGACCATTGTCTAACAAGTAATCATCATATGGTGCTGTCTGTAAAATATTTATAATTGCTTTCAAACCTTCATCTGCTTGCTGAGCCTTTCGTAAGCTGTCAAATAAGTTATCAACTACTGCAACATATGGGTTTCGGCTTAGAGCATCAGAATGCCTCATTCTAGAACCTTCTCTATGTTCTATGGTAAAATTAAAATCCTGCAGAAATAATATCCACCTGGCTACTCTAGTTGACATTCCTAAGTCTTTCTTATTTAATGTCATCTGGAAAGCTCTACAATCAGTTATAATCTTAAAATGTCTACCAAATAAATAGTGTCTAAACTTTTTAATACTTTCAATGATTGCCAATGCCTCAAGCTCATAGCTTGTGTACCTACTTTCTGCATCTCCGGCACAAACCGCGGTACGAATGTCAATTATTGATGGAATCCCGCCGCGGTCCAATCATGATGTTGAAGAAGAGGATGATAGGGTTGCCACAGTAAGTAGCCAATGCAACGCCCGATTGAGGAGCGCACTGGAGGATGCATTTGGCGAGTATAGGTCCACTCCGACCGAACTTAGACCCCGATTACCACGCCTACCTATGCACAAGAAAAATAGGGCGCTGGTGTGTGCCTTGGACTCGCAGCTTAAGAATTTCTTCCAAAGCAGCGAGGATCTCATTGATACACACTCGATTCTGTATTGCGCGGCTGTTGCGGCATGTCGTTTAGCTAACGTCAAATTTCCAAACTGTGACGGAGCTACTCGACCAAAACCAGCCGTACCAGCCTGGCAGTGCAGGATCGAGCGCCGTATTGATGGGGCCAGGGTACTCATCGGCAAACTATACTGCTTCAGGGAGGGCAATACACGACCACGAGTGATGCGCTTTGTAAGACGGGCTTTCTCGGGGACTGGAATCAGCCCTCGAGAATACATATCCCGTGTCACAGAGCGCATCGACTTCCTGAAGCAGAAAGTTTGTGCATGGGCGAGCCGTATTCGGCGGTATAAGCGGCGGGTGGATCGATACACGCAGAATCGCATGTTCCAGAGCAATGAAAGGTGGGTATATAGAGCTTGGGAGCGACCTGAACAAAATGTGACAGACGTGTGCCGCCCGAATGATGCAGCCACGAGTGCATTCTGGCGCAGCATCTGGTCGGAGCCCGTCTGTCACGCAGAGGCTGACTGGATGCGGGAAGTTGAGCGAGTGTGTGAAACTATACCAGAAATGGAAGCAGTCATAATCACCCCATTAGACGTAGCCAGAGCAGTCCGTCTGTTACCAAATTGGAAATCACCGGGACCGGACGGACTGCACAACTTCTGGTTGAAATGTTTAATTAGTTCACACACTTGCCTGGCATCTCAGTTCCAGTCATCCTTAGAGTCTGGGTCGCTACCACAGTTTCTAACAACAGGCGTTACCCACCTGCTCCATAAGTCAGGTAGTCCCGCGGAACCCAAGAATTATAGACCGATCACATGTTTGTCAACGGTCTATAAACTTCTTACATCCATTTTGAGAGTGAAAATTAATACGCACATTGACAATAACTCCATTATGTCTGCCTCTCAGAATGGATGTAGGAATGGGTCCCGCGGTACTAAGGAGCTACTCCTCATCGACATGGCCATAAGCCAACAGGTTCGTCGATCCCGCAAGGATCTGTCGACATGCTGGATAGACTATAAGAAGGCCTACGACTCGGTGCCACATACATGGCTCATGAGGGTGCTGGAGTTGTACAAGATAGATGCAACTCTGCGCAACTTCCTGATGTCATGTATGGGGCAATGGAGAACGGTCCTTCGCTATCCAGGATGTCGGCAGATCCAGGGGAATGATGAGCCTGTATGGATTAAACGGGGAATATTTCAGGGCGACAGTTTAAGTCCACTTTGGTTCTGCTTAACCCTGAATCCTCTAAGTACACTGTTGGAGGATTCAGGTCTAGGCTATCGGTTGAGGAGAGGAGGTCAGGTCATATCTCACCTCTTCTACATGGATGACTTGAAACTCTTTGCCCCCAACAAATTGCGACTGATCGAGCTGTTGAAGGTAACTGAAACATTCAGTAGCGCCATCAGGATGGAATTTGGTGTGGACAAATGTGCAGTCATGCATGTAAAACGAGGAGAGATTATGGAATCCGAAGGGACCCAACTCTCGGATTTCATACACCTTAGATCCCTTTCCTCATCCGAAAGCTATAAGTATTTGGGTATGTCAGAAGCGTTAGGGATCAACGTTGCTGACATGAAGCAATCGTTGAAGGAGCGCTTTGGTCGCCTGAAGAAGGTATTTATTAGTCTTCTTTCAGGCGGAAACAAGGTGCGCGCCTTCAACGGTTGGGTCATGCCGGTTTTGATGTACTCTTTTGGCATACTTAAATGGACTCAGACCGAACTAGACGCCCTGGATAGGAGGGTCCGTACACTGCTGACCGCAAATCGGATGCATCACCCACGATCATCGGTGATGAGACTGTACATCCCGCGGAAGTGCGGGGGTCGAGGCTTTTTAAATGCAAAGACCCTCCATAACCGCGAGGTGTGCAGTCTCAGGGAATATTTTTTACAAGCCGAACTGGGTATGCACCGTGATGTGGTCGCAGTGGACAAGGGACTCACCCCGCTCTCCATGGCTAAAGAGAACTGGCGCAAACCTGTAATACTTACTACCGATGACCGCAAGGAGGTATGGCAAAGCAAGGAGCTTCACGGACGCTTCTATCGGGCTCTTCATGAACCCGGTGTAGATTTCTTAGCGTCCGTATCCTGGCTACGTTTTGGTGACCTTTTCGGGGAAACCGAAGGTTTTGTCTGTGCAATTATGGACGAAGTTATCTTGACGAATAACTACCGGAGACATATTATGAAGGACGGGACGGTTGACGTGTGTCGGGCATGCCACCGTCCGGGTGAGTCCATCAGACATATTATCTCTGGCTGTTCTCGTCTTGCTAATGGCGAGTACTTGCACAGGCATAACCAAGTAGCCAGGATTATTCACCAGCAACTTGCTTTGAAATATAAACTTGTGGATTCTGAGGTACCGTATTACAAGTATGTGCCCGACCCAGTTCTCGAAAATGACCATGTCACGTTGTACTGGGATCGGTCTATCATTACTGACAGGACTATTGTCGCGAATAAGCCCGACATAGTAGTGATAGATCGATTAGCGCGCCGCGCAATGATTATCGATGTTACCATTCCACATGACGAGAACCTCGTGAAAGCTGAGAAAGAGAAACAAATAAAATATCTTGACTTAGCACACGAGGTTGTTGACATGTGGAATGTGAGCTCGGCTATCATTGTGCCGATTGTCGTATCGGCCAATGGCCTGATGGCCGAAAGTCTCGAGCAACATCTTTCGAGGCTCTCGTTAGGTGGTTGGATCAAGGGCCTGATTCAGAAGGCAGTACTCCTCGATACGGCTCGCATCGTGAGGAGGTTCCTATCTCTGCAGCCCTAGCCACCGGTAGCTTGGACCCTGCTCCCGATACCGGTGGACAACTATTTTTTATATTTTTAAATGTTTTTATATATTTTTTATATTCTGATATTTAAAAATATAATTTGTATGTATTTAAATTAATAAAGGAAAATTATAATTAATATTTTAAAATTGTATTTTGTGTGTAATATTTTAAAATTGTATTTATTTAGTTATAACTGTTATAAAGTTGATGTTAAATCTTTTGCATGCCTTTTTTTTTTTTTTTGGGTGGGAAATCATCAAATAACTTCTCCCGCTCTAGGCGGAGTGGGAGGGCGTATCAGACTTTTACTGACTAAAACCCACCCGTGTTCCTTCCGTTGCCTGTGTGCCAGGGCCACGATATCCCTTTCGGACAAACTCGCAACCCCGGCAGGCATTGGTCCTAACGGACCCCGTCAGTTTGTGCTGACATCTCTTTGAGGCGCGCGTGGAACACAACGCGCCGTCGACCCGGGCCTGGGGCCTTACTCCCGACAGCATCGAGTACTGAATCAATCGAATTAGATACGCAATAAATGACGATCCATACTCTTGAAACCGACATTAGCGCACGATCGTGCGGTGGTTCAAAACGACACTAATTTCGATCGAAAGATTCGTTAGAATCGAAAAGTTCGTACTCCACACGCCATCTGACAGTTATGTATCGAGTAGTTGAATCAAAACTAAACGTCAAATTACTCGATAGCAAAGAAGCTACTTTATGAAGATCGAGCGAGATTTTTTTGTGTTCTTTACTGTTTTATTTCTTCAAAATCTTTATTATTATGGCTCGCCTTACTTTGTTTTTCAATGTTCTTGAGAAAACATCGTATGGATCTTCGTGCGAAAAGAAATATGAATCGATATAATACCCGGGGCTATAGAAATGGATTCGAAAGAATTTCGAAGAAGTTATAGTTTCTCGAAGGAGTTGTTTAATGTGTTGGTAGAAGATTTAACACCATACATGAAGAAATTAACCAGATGAAGTGACATTTCCATTAAATGCAAGGCGAGAAGCCCGAAAGTCTGACAACCAGTCTTACCAAGGGGTATCGTATTACCCAGTTACTGGGTTGTGGAGGTCAGATAGGCAGTCAACATAATCAGCCTATAATGTTCTCACTGCTGGGGCACAGGCCTCCTCTGTGTGATAGGGAGTAGGACGTAATCCACCACGCGGGCCCAGTGCGGGTTGGTAGTTTTGACATGTCTTCGAATTTTTGGTTCTAGGACATGCCACCGGTGTCCTCACGATGTTTTCCTTCGCCGTTTTGAGAGCATTGGTGATGAAATAATTTATACAAAGTAAAGCCATATTTTTATACAAAGTTACAGTACAGGGTTCGAACCTACGACCTACAACTCGTAAGTCGCTGTCGTTACCACTGGGCCACCACTGCTCTCAAATAGGCAGTCGCTTCTTGTAAAATACTGGTATTCAGCTGCATCCGGTTAGACTAGAAGCCGAGCACAACATAGTTGGGAAAAGAATAGGCAGATTGGTTGATGTTTTTTCATAGGGTTTTATTTGTTAAGTTAAAATAAAGCACTAGGGTATCGTTTTTTACGTGGGAAAGTGATAGAGAAGTAAATAAATTCAACCACATAAAAGATTCTAACCACAGACATAAGACACTTGACAATGACGTAATCCATGAATGATAGGATATAGACAATGACAGGCATAACGACGCTGATAATACTCGAACCTATGTCGATCTTGGTTTACGATTCGATTTAGTTCGGGAGTAAGGTTTTAAATCGAGTTCAGATCAGAAACGAGTTCGAATCGAAAACAAAATCAAACTCGAATCGTTTTCGGGAGTAAAGCCCCTGGTCCTTATCGGACGGCGAGCTACCCATCGCTCACCGTCCGCAGGCCCGCGCCTACGGTGGCCGGAAATCGGCTTGCGACTCCCGACGCCCGGGGCGTCTCCTGCGGCGACTAGGGGCATGAGGGCGCGAACCTTGTCTCACGGCGGTGCTCCGCCCAAGCTGGGCAGACCTCCACTGTATGCTCCACCGTGTCCTCCGGGCGATCCACACAGTGGTGACACCCGGGCGTTTCCTCCCGCTTAATCCTAAACAGGAACCTCCCGAAACATCCATGTCCGGTGAGGACCTGCGTCCGGCGGAAGGTGAGGACGCCGTGGCGCCTCTCCAGCCACTCCTCAAAGAGGGGACTTATCGCCACAATTGTGGCGTGGCCAGCGCTGGGTTGCGACAATCGCACTCTCCATGTCGCCATGAGATCCCTCCGGAGCTCCGTCCGCTGTGCCGCGATTTCTTGCGGCAGCGGAGTTATGCCCCGGAGTTTCGCCTCTTCGCGCCACACCCAAATGTGCGCGAGGACTTTCGCCTCCAGATCCCATGGCGGCAATCCGGCAAGGAGGCTCGCCGCCTCACGGGAGACCGTGCGGTATCCCCGTGCCATCCTGATGGCCATGACCCTTTGGGACGCGTTCAACCGCTGCGCTGGTCGCAGCCTCAGAGAACGCGCCCACACCGGTGCCCCGTAAAGGGCCATGGACCGCACGATCCCCGCGTAGAGCCTCCGGCAGGAGGCGTTTGGACCCCCTAGATTGGGCAGGAGCCGCTTCAAAGCAGCCCCGGCCCGCTCCAGTCTGGGAGCCAAACGTCGAAAATGCTCCAAGAAGTTCCACCGGCTGTCGAGGACGAGTCCCAGGTACTTTATCGTCGCCTCGACGCCGATGTGAACCCCTCCCATCTTTTGCATGCCTACGTGGTAAAATATGGCTGTACTATTAAATGTTCTTCTGTCATCGTTTTATCTTACCCATATTTGCAAAATAAAATTATCTTATCTTTATCTTTATTTTTAAAAAGAATGCATCTTCTCAGCAGATTACGCGACAGTAGCAACAGCCTCCTGAAAGTTATTGCTGATGGGCCTGATGAAAGCCCCATAATGAGGCATTTAATAAGCACGACGCTGTCGGTATTAGAATTTAAGTACTAACATAGAAATTAAGTAAATTTGTTTACTAACATCTAGAATGAAGTAATTTTGTATTTTTTGTTTTATGTAATTGTATCTTGTTGTCTGAAAAATAAATTTATTATTTAAAAAATGCTTGTCGATTGTAATTAAAAATTATGTTGATTATTACTTGCTTGACTAAGGTAGGACATAAAGTACCGTATTTTTATGTCTTACCTTGTTTATATAAAACTATGTTTATATTTGTTTCAATTTATAGTTATAAAAATTATGATGTTGATTGTTATAGTGTTTTATATTACATTATGACAAAAATAGTGATTTTGGGTATGTTGTGGTCTTCTCTGGTCTTATTTGTTACTAATAAATAAACATATTTTGATTCTTGCGCTTTGTCGAGTTATTGAACGAAGCTACATTCTCATAGATTGGACATTTTGGGAGTTGCACACTTTGGGAATTGGTCATTTTGAGCATTGGACATTTTGCCCCTGAACGGGTAAACAGGCAGTAGGTATGTAATTTGTGTGTTTTGTAAGTAGATAATAAATGATTGTTGTACAGGACAGTCGATAAGAGCGCCGAGTCGCGGCAGCTGCGGCAGGCGTCGGTGTTCGTGGTGTCAAGCGCGGCGTGCGCGGCGGACGAGCGCGCGGAGCTGTGGGCGCCGCGCCACCTGCTGCGCGGGCCGCCACGCCCGCACGGCGCGTGCGGCGCGGCGCCACTGTGCGCGGGCGCACGCTTCTCGCGCGGTACGCCGTGCAATTACTGCGCCGGCGCGCCTCTGCTGCGCGACCACATGCTGTTCGGCGTCATGAGCGACAACAGCGCGTGTGGCGTCGCCTGCGAGCCGCAGCTCTACGTCAACATCGCCACGCTGCGCGACTGGATCGACTCCGTTATCGAATAAATTATCATTTATTTTTCAATTATTTACCTACTACGTTTTATTTCTAAGGCGCAACGCAGACCATGCCCGATTTTCATGTGGACCATGTCCAATCAGTTACATAGTTCACAGAGAACTTACCTATAAATTCCGCATCGACATATGGAGCTATAAAAAAATCTACGACCGGGGTACACATTACTCATTACTACTGCTCTCGCATCTTTGAGGCCAACTCAGAGTAGGCGAGAGTAGGAGATAGGCGAGGCGTTTCGGCCTTAAAACCCAAAAAAAGTTTTAATAAGTTAAGTTCTCTTTGGTGAACATTTCTATGACCCAAAGAGATTTAAGAAATAATTTAATATCTGCTTTTTCTACCTACCACAAGTGACATGGAATGACAGGTGAACGTGTTATGTTCAGCTTGTCCCAGCGATGTTGTATGCTCACAAAATTTCTAAACACAACTGATTGAGTCCGTGTCTATAGTGTGTGCCAACAAGGGATTGTTCGTCGTCTCGCTGCTGATGGGGCTGTACGTAATATGCACCATCGGCGCCAGTGTCCTCCAGATAATAGACGCTTTAAAAAACGACGGAAAAGGAGACGAAGTTGTAACAGAAACACTAATATATCCAGAAGTCCTGGGAGATCTTTATAATGAGTTGTTCCCGACTGCCGTCGACGAAGCCACACGCAAACCCGCCACGGGCACGCCTTCCGACCGAGTGATACTGCGCAATGGCCTCCCGAACGTGTTGTCTATTCCCATAATTAAACTGAGGTCGGGAAGAACGGAGCGGCGGCGGCGGCGGCTGTCCTCGGTCACTGTGGCCATAGATTAAGATACAGTCTGTGGCGCGGAGACCTCACGCTGGACAGACCAACAGCACAAAATAAATTGTAATCTTTCAATTTAGTTTCTTTCCATGATTTATTAAACCGTAACGCATTGTCGACTAGTCGCCAAATGTGTGCATAACAAATTTTCTCTTACTACTGAAGCCAATGCAAGCGTCACGATGATCACGTACAGTAAACGCTGCTGTTGTTGCTGTGACAACAACAACAAACAAACAAGACAACAACCGAACCGACAGCCATTCTTGGGGTGCGTACCGAATTAGGCTGTAATCTATTTGAACGCGCCTGGGGCCTTACTCCCGACAGCATCGAGTACTGAATCAATCGAATTAGATACGCAATAAATGACGATCCATACTCTTGAAACCGACATTAGCGCACGATCGTGCGGTGGTTCAAAACGACACTAATTTCGATCGAAAGATTCGTTAGAATCGAAAAGTTCGTACTCCACACGCCATCTGACAGTTATGTATCGAGTAGTTGAATCAAAACTAAACGTCAAATTACTCGATAGCAAAGAAGCTACTTTATGAAGATCGAGCGAGACTTTTTTGTGTTCTTTACTGTTTTATTTCTTCAAAATCTTTATTATTATGGCTCGCCTTACTTTGTTTTTCAATGTTCTTGAGAAAACATCGTATGGATCTTCGTGCGAAAAGAAATATGAATCGATATAATACCCGGGGCTATAGAAATGGATTCGAAAGAATTTCGAAGAAGTTATAGTTTCTCGAAGGAGTTGTTTAATGTGTTGGTAGAAGATTTAACACCATACATGAAGAAATTAACCAGATGAAGTGACATTTCCATTAAATGCAAGGCGAGAAGCCCGAAAGTCTGACAACCAGTCTTACCAAGGGGTATCGTATTACCCAGTTACTGGGTTGTGGAGGTCAGATAGGCAGTCAACATAATCAGCCTATAATGTTCTCACTGCTGGGGCACAGGCCTCCTCTGTGTGATAGGGAGTAGGACGTAATCCACCACGCGGGCCCAGTGCGGGTTGGTAGTTTTGACATGTCTTCGAATTTTTGGTTCTAGGACATGCCACCGGTGTCCTCACGATGTTTTCCTTCGCCGTTTTGAGAGCATTGGTGATGAAATAATTTATACAAAGTAAAGCCATATTTTTATACAAAGTTACAGTACAGGGTTCGAACCTACGACCTACAACTCGTAAGTCGCTGTCGTTACCACTGGGCCACCACTGCTCTCAAATAGGCAGTCGCTTCTTGTAAAATACTGGTATTCAGCTGCATCCGGTTAGACTAGAAGCCGAGCACAACATAGTTGGGAAAAGAATAGGCAGATTGGTTGATGTTTTTTCATAGGGTTTTATTTGTTAAGTTAAAATAAAGCACTAGGGTATCGTTTTTTACGTGGGAAAGTGATAGAGAAGTAAATAAATTCAACCACATAAAAGATTCTAACCACAGACATAAGACACTTGACAATGACGTAATCCATGAATGATAGGATATAGACAATGACAGGCATAACGACGCTGATAATACTCGAACCTATGTCGATCTTGGTTTACGATTCGATTTGGTTCGGGAGTAAGGTTTTAAATCGAGTTCAGATCAGAAACGAGTTAGAATCGAAAACAAAATCAAACTCGAATCGTTTTCGGGAGTAAAGCCCCTGATCCTTATTAGCGTGATCGCGAAAACGATATCGCGTGAAACGTCATAGATGACGTCACGACATGCGCCACCTTGCCATAACGCCGACCATGCCCTTTTTTTATTTTTGGCTTTGCACGGTTTGTGCATTTAGCCAGTGTCATGTAAAATTAGATAACAAAGATGTTTAAATAATTATGAAACTAACTCCATTCAATGCATGATAAAGATGATAGATGATATCCCGACCGCTCCCCTTGAGTTTCAGTTAAGACGTAGCACTTTAATGAAATCTCGCGCGGACTTCTTGAGTGATGTTGCACTATGGTGATATGAGTAACCCTTTTGAACGGCTTAAATTAAATTTTGGTTACCCGTTGAAAGGGTTTTTGATAAAAACCCACACGGTGTGGATAACCCTTTTGAACGGCTTAGTTTAAGCCATTCAAAATTACCCACACCGTATGGGTTTTCTAAAATGGTAACCAAAATGGTTCCTGTAGAACGGAGATAGAATTGGTCATGCTACGCGTGCTGGGCGGATATCGAAATAACATAATATTATGCTTTTTTCGTGTCACTGAGTTTCAAGTAGGTATAGAACCCATTGAATGGGTTATCATGTAACTCGTTCACTGGGTTGCAACTATAAAACACATTCAATGGGTTATCATGTAACCCTTTCACTGGGTTTCTAGTATAAAACCCCATTCAATGGGTTACATCATGATAAAGGTAACCCATTGAATGGGTTACCCCTTCGAAAGGCGCAACTCTTAACCGGGGTTGTACGGTCTCTGGTTAGGAGTTTAAATGACACAGGTAACTTTAGCCTTAAATGAAACACATCATAAGCATATCAGAAACATTTTATTTAAATATTTTTCGTAAGTTGAATCATTATAATAATTATAATACAATGCAAACCAGACGCGTATCCGCAATCTGCCTATCTTCACTCCAATATACATATAAACCGAAACTATATGCTTTTATACAAATGAACGCCTATCCTCGGATCCAAGTTTACTAAGGCATTTAACATTTTATACAACTGTCCGCACGGAGCGCCCTCGTCGCATACAGCCAGACATACGCTACTATACACCATGCTCACCGCACAGAGGCTTCGAGAACGAAAGGCGACGCCACAGTCAGCGTCTCTACTGAACCTGTCCAATGAAAGCGAAAACAAAAACCAATGTGATCTACATGGACTACTGACAACTAAAGATCTAAATTTAACAGAAAATAAATTGACAACATGAAATAATAGAAATAAGTAGATATAGATTGAATTACATAATTTTTATTAAATAATAATCTTTCACAATGTGTCGAAACACAATACCATCGGTTCCTAACTATAATATAATTTAACATAAAATCCATTTCCTTATGATGTTGAGTATAAATAGCGAGAACTAAGAAAGATAATAATGGAACGATTGTTTCTAATAATGTAGATACTATTATTATATATTATTATGTGTGAGCAGCACGCCCGCACCGCACCACCGACGAGCAGCCGCCAGCCCGCTGGCCGGTACCTCTAGCACGGACATCTAAATACATTCCTTACATAGTCGTATGTCGAACAATACTGAGCCCCACTTGCACCACAAATCTCAATGCAACTCTAAACTTATTTAAACCATAATTCTGTCTCTGTCATCTTCACAAGATTGAGAGAAATAGAACGACTGCATTTAGTGACATGGTGCAAGGCGGCCTAGGATGACATACCCGCGGTACGACTCACTAAGTTACATTGCTCTGCCGCGGCCGTCTCGGTCGCGAGGGGTCAAATCCTTTACTGGCATTTGGTCACAACTTTATCATATCATTATCGAAAGCCCAAAATCTGTGTTCGTCGTAATGAATGTCTACTCGCGAAGAACACTAGATATAACAAAGCACCCAGGGCTGCTGTAACTATTACACACCTGCTGATGAAGTAGACGAGCGATGTTCTTCGCGCCGCACCCTATTAACTGAACAGATACATATTTTAGTACCTATGCACACTATTTTCTCTTAACATGGATATTTAGTTACAAACTTTGGCGACCCAGTTTTATTACTTAACGACAGTTGCAAGTGTTTCAGCTCCAGTTTCGATATGGCCACAGTAATGAACGTATCTTGCCTTGCGGTGTGCTTATAAGAGAACACGCGTTGATTTATCAAGTATGTGTCGAGTACAAGGATGCGCGGTGTGTGAGCCGGTGTGTCGGCGCCCGCAGGCTCGTGCGGCCGGCTATATGCCGCTGCGTTCGTACGGACCGGGGTCGCCCTCGAGCGTCGCCGGGTCGTATATCCCGCTCTGAAAACACAACTACAACTGATGAAGCTGTCCTCACCTCCTCCTCGGCTATGAGGGAAAATACGGAAAGCGCCCATCGTTTTATTTTTCCTGTTTAACGATGTATGTTTCTAATTGTAACTATGCAACCACATGTCAATCAATGTGTTCATGTAACAAATCAATGGTGCAGCTTTGTGGGAGTTAATAGTGTCTGCCTCCTCTCCATGGTCTGCTGCACGGATCATGTAGTGAACTATTACTGATGTATGTGCATGTACCTCGATGGGATCCGGGTGCGGGATGGGGGACGGGGAAGGGGACTCCGAGCAGGACGGGCTGGGGGAGGAGGGGATCATCACCTCGATAGCCTCGCGACGTTCTACTTCGGGCTCCTGCTTGTTCTTTAAACATTATTTGTACGGTTCAAAGGAGATTTCAAGCGTCCAACTTTTTGTATACCTAATAGTTAAGAAAACGAGTACTGTTTTCTTACAGCATCTTGGAACATTTTTAACTATTACGACCACAGTATTCGATTAATTTGAAAATTCAATATTGTTAAACTTACATGCAGCCTGGGGGTTAACTATGGGGGGGCTATGGATAGGCAAAAGTATTCAATACGGTATTTTTATTAGGAATCTATTTTTTTTTGTTCTGAGGGTCATTTTCTGCTTTTGTACCTATAAGATATGATTGATTCGTTTTATTGGGAAAGGGAGTGTGCGTGTGTGAGGAGAGGGGAGAGGTGGAGAGGAGTGGTGTGTACCTGCGGCACGGGTTCGGGCACGAAGTAGCTGGCGGGCGCGGGCGGCGCGCTGGGCCCCAGCACGTCGGCGGCCGGCGGGCGCGCGCGCGTGGCGGCTCCGCTGGGGTTGAACACGTCCACGTACGACTTCTTTATGTCTGCGCAAACAAACACGACACTCATACGACTCGTGCATACGCTGCGCGCACGTAACGACATTTTTAAGGTTCCGCAGTCAACAAGGGGTACGTTTCGCCATGTCTGTCTGTCGGTCGGTCCCCGGCTCAGTTCAAAGACTCTTCGTACTAGAAAGCTGTGATTTGGCATAGGTATACAAATTAATCACGCCGACAAAGAGGTAAAATCAAATCTAGAAAAAAAGTTTTGGGTACCTCATTTGCACGTGTAAAGTGAGGATGATTTTTTTTTCTTGTCTATCCCATGGTGTGGGGTATCGTTGGATAGGCCGTTCAAAAATATTGCGGGTCTGTGGAAATTATTTTTCGATGCAGGGATTCGTTTGCGTATATTAAGCTTTAAAGTGCGTGGGCCAAGTACGTGTCGGACCACGCACAATGAAGGGTTCCGTTGTTGGGATGAATTTATCCCAAGAACAAACTTAACATTGTAGTTGAAAAACATATTCTGCCATACATTCCAAATGAGTAAGTTGGTCGACTATTACTCGTTAAATTATATTTTATTATACATTATTATATTACTGCCGTGATTTTTTTCACATAAGTTTCCAAAAACAACCATTTAGCGGCAGGAGGGAGGGGACACTTGACTCGTAACAAAAGGAGATTGTTCTATATCCATACGTCTTTCGCCCCAGAACCAACAGCGAAGGAAAATTACTTTGCGTGTTCTAAATTACAAGTATATGCCCCATGAAGAAAAGTTTAATGACGGACAACTTGCAGAAAGCATTTATTTAAAAGAAAACAAAGATTTTGAGTTTATATTTAGTAAGAAACAATCCTTTCAATTGAGCTTTCAATACTTAGAAATACATGCTAATAAATGCCTGTCATCAAGTTATTTATATTGACTGTAGCCCCTGTATGTCGGCCGTAACGGAAAGAACACGGGTGGGTTTTAGTGAGTTAAAAGTCTGACACGCCCTCCCGCTCCGCCCAGAGCGGGAGAAGTTATTTGATAATTTCCCACCCAAAAAAAAAAAAGCCCCTGTATGTCGCTAGCTAAGCTAAAAAATCCATTCAAAAATTAAAGTATCTACGTATACGTACCCACCTTGTTTGGTGTTATACCACCAAACAAGTGGTATATTTGGTGTTATAAAGACATAGAAATATAAAGACGTAGAAACTCTTTGGTAAATCTTCTTGACAGTTGATTGACGTGACATGACAAGGATTATGGTTATCCATACATTAGAACCGTATCGATATATTTTGAACAAAATAGATACTTCAGTACCAAACGTGTTATTCTATTTGAAATATTACAATGCATCTCACTTATGTGTAGTAATTGTATAGAAAAGATCATTAATTATTTAGGATGGATAGATTAGGTCAGGGGTTCCCAATATTTTTATACTGCGACTCCCTTTACATGTTGAATTTTTTTTGCGACTCCCATGTAAATGAAGATACCTGCGTGTAGCTCTAGAGTCGAGCAGCTAGACTCATTAAAATAATCGAGCTAGAGTATAGCTAGATTATTTTATACAAAGAAAACTCCAAAGAATATAGAATCTTACTAACTTTTATTTATTTACAAAAAAATATTATTTACTAGGCTTGGAAATAACAGTAGCTACAATAAATGACACCGTGTCATTGTAGATACTGTTATTTCCAAGCCTAGTCAACTCAAAACAAAACTCAACCGTGTCATTGACACGGTTGAGTTTGCATTTCTGAGCATAACTTCTCAAATCGGGGCTGAAATTTTGAAATAGCTACCCTCATTTCTTTTTCTAAATTGATTTGTAATGTTTTTGATTATGTTTTGTTTTCGATTTAATGACTGCAACTGCAGAAAAGCCAGTTTTGCACAAGTACGACGTTGCAAAAGGTAATAGAATCTTCAAAGTTGTAGTATTAAGAGTAGGATATTCGTGAGCATAGGTACCGGTGCTCGACGCCCCTAGGAGGACGCCGCGACGCAGTTTGGGAACTCCTGGATTAGGATATTAAAATCGGTTGTGTTGTTGAATTCTTTTCGCACCTAAGGTTTACCAATAAAAACGTCGCATAGGGGACTAACCACACTTATTCAGCTCTGTTCAGCTTTTGTCCATACAAAATAGTTGTTTTCTATAGACAGAAAGTGTGGTTAGTCCCTAAGTCGCTACAGAAGCGTCGTACGCTAGAGCGAAAAAGTTTGAAAAAGAAAGAACGTACGGATGCGTATGACATCCGTGAGCAGTCGGTCTATTCTGTAAAAATCTCATCGAGAAAACTCACTTCACCTTACGTTTTCACGGTGAGATTTTTAGGGAATAGATCGGCTGGTAGGCAACGCAAGTAATCCCGCTCTGGACGTGTGTGAAATGAAAGATTGGGCATCACTTGACAAATCTAATTGTCAAAGATACACAATTTTTGATGTGACGTCGTTACTTTTACAATCTAGGTCCAAGAGACTTACTTCGTGAAAAATTCAAACAAATAGATATTCTGACTGTAGCCTCTCAATATATATTTGAAAATCATAAAGAAAATCTATTGTATGTACACAAAAATATATCAAATTTTAAGAAAATGTCCGATATTCATAGTAATACCAGGATTTAATACAATCTTGCTGTAAATCGCAGGCAACTCGTTCATGGGTTAATGTGTACGCTTTTACAACACACTTCCTACTGACATTCGAAACTTACCCATTAAACGATTTAAAAGCTGTATTAAAACTAAACTTTGTAAAAAAGGGTACTATAAAATCTGATTATTTAGAAGACCAAAAAGCTTGGGATTGAGCTGCTCGCTCTGCAAACCTTGTGATCAAACTGGAAAACTTGACATTTTTAAATATTATGCATGATTTTATATACATACTAGCTGCGCCCCGCGGTTTCACCCGCCTAAGTCTCGATCCCGTGGGTATATCGAAATAAAAAGTAGCCTATGTCTTAATCCAGGGTGTCAGCTACCTGCATACAAAATTTTATCAAAATTGGTCCAGCCATTTGTGCGTGAAGAAGTAACAAACATACACACACTCACAAACTTTCGCCTTTATAATATTAGTGTGATTGACATTGCAGAATATTATTTATATTATATATATAATATTTTTTACATGAATATTTACTTTGAAAAGTATTATATTTACTAATTTATTTTATTGTGAATGTGAGCACTATGTGGGTCATATTTTTTTTCTAAAATAATTTTCCTATTTTTTTTTCTCGACACAGTTTTAGTGATGTTCTGGAATTTTGAGCACTTTATGCGGCCCACCCAAATGTCCTTTCTTTGGTATTGTTCGTCGAGTCGTTGAGCTCCTTAAGTGTTAAGTCGAGCTGCACGATTACTGACAAATGCTTGCACTGATTGGACAGGTCCACTCAATTTTGTGAGGTTCTTTCCTCAAAAGACCATTTTAAACACGGTAGAACCGTGTCTGAAGTGGTCTCACATGATTTTACCAAGATTATGTCTGGACTTTAAAAGAGACTTTGACCCCTGAGTTTGTTTCGCCATTTCTTCTCAGGGGTAGTCAGATAGGAAATGTCGACTACATCTAGCTTATTTTTTTTTTGATATGACGTGTAAAAGTGATTCCGATATCCTATTTACAGAATAAACGATTTCATTTCATTTCACTAGTTACAGCACTTTTGCTTATTCATTATGGAACGCAGAATGTCCGTTTCATACAGATATTAGCAATTAGTATAATAAAATATATTTATAATTATTCTGTAACTCACATGTTTGTTGGTCCTAGGGCGATTTATGACGATGTCCTTTGCACTTTAACCCTTCCCGTTATCGCGACAATGTAGCCGTAGCATATATTATGCAAACGGATAGCTGAATAAACAAATGGTTTCCACAGACCCGCAATATTTTTAAACGGCCTATCCAACGATACGCCACACCATGGGATAGACGAGAAAAATAAATATCAGCGCCACTGCAAGGGGAGTACCCAACAAATAATTTTTTCCAAGGTTTTGCTTTGCCACTTTGTCGGCGTGATTAATATGTACCTATAGCCATGCCAAATTACAGCTTTCTAGTACTAAGAGTCTCTGAGATAATCCTCGGACAGACGGACATGGCAAAACTATAAGGGTTCCTTGTTGACTATGGAACCCTAAAAACTGTTAACATTAATAAACATCCGATAAACGTAAAGTATGATTTTTTCTTTAATTGATTTAGTCGGCGAACAAGTCCATCTTGTGGTTAATATTGGTTGCTGCCTACGGTAGCCTAGGAAAATAAGATATTTTATTTATGAAAAAAATCCAAGTGAAAATGAAGCATTAGTTCTGCGAAAATCTTGTTTACGCTTTCGTAGTGGACAATTTATTTATTTTATTATTTATTCATTATCAAGTAACAATAGACTCATACTGATTATTAGGCACACAATTTCAATACAAATACAAACAAATATATATTATAAATATTTCAAATGATTCAATTTCAAATCACATTTCTGGTCATAAGAAATTAAAACAAAACACAATAATTACAATTTTCTAACTGGCATTGGAACAGCAATATGCCTGCCAGCCATGCCGGACATAAGGGTAGTCCAGCCTGTCGGCGATCATTGCCGGGATGGCATTGGGCCCGCACCCGGCGCACCAGGGACGCTGACCGCTTGCGCATAGAAGCGTGGAGTCAGTGCGCGCTATCGCGAACATCCCTAATGCGCTACAGAAACGGGGCAACCCCAACACCGCCCGGAATGCGTTGTTGTACTGGACACGGAGGGCACTGTATGCCCTTTCAGTATAGTCAACCCACATGCTGCTCGTGTACAGTGATGTTCAGTACGCTCTAAAAAGCGTGACCTTCACACCAGCAGAACAACGAGAAAACCTGCGGGCTATCATGTTGGCTCGCACCGACAGCACCCTCCGCTCCCGCTCCATGTTAGTTTGGTCTTTAAGGTCCTCGGTGAGTAGATGCCCTAGATATTTAAATTGGTCCACTCGGTCTATTAGAATACCATCAAGATGAACAGCTGGTATGTTCATAGGGCTCGGAACACCGATGATGGCCTAAAAAACCATGTATTGGCTTTTCTTCCCATTATATTTTAGATAAGATAATTTATTTGCTTAAAACATGGTACACATAGGTTCTATTATAAAAAATGAGATCATACATGTTTTGCTTAAAATTAAAGCATGCAAACTTAGATGATTATAGAATTTTGAATTTAAAAACATTATAAGTTATGTTCAAAAAAATCCTTAATATTATAGAAATTATTTTCATTCAACCATTCATACTCAGGTCAGGTAATGCTGGTCACCGACTGTGCTACCGTACTATTGTAGACGATTGATGTGTTTTAATATAAAATCAATACTCACGTCTTCCCTTCTGCATTTTGAATATGTTGGAGACAGGCGCAGCCGGGGGGGCGCCAGGCGCGGGGGGGGCGCCTGTAGCGGGCGGCGGGGGGGAGGTGCTTCTGCGAGGGGAGCTAGTGTTGATACATATGTTCATAGTACACCGTCTTCAGAATAAAAATGAAGTTTGATAGATCTTGTTAAAAACATTATCGAACGATGGACAAATCAGGACTAAATCCGTTAGCTATACGACAAGAGCGGTGAGTATGAATGTTTGTGTACACTGACCCGAGCGGCGGCGGCGGCGGGCGCGCGCTGGGCTCGGTGTCGCCGTCCAGGTTGCGCCAGCGCTTGCCGTCCGCGTCCCACACGATCTGCGCATCACCACACGCCACCACGACACATACGGTTAAATATAAGTATTTCTCAAAAGAATTACATTCACATAGAGAGAAAACATAAATATACAGGTTTAAACAATAGGTACTATGTGCCATTAGGCGTAGCTTAAAATAAAATATTACTACACATAGTACGGATCCTAAGGCGCTAAAATACTGGTGTTCAGCTGCATCCGGTTAGACTGGAAGCCGACCACAACATAGTTGGGAAAAGGCTAAACAGATGATGAGTACGGATCATACTTTTGCGATGTTTGTAAATATGTGAGCACCATGTATCTATCTAATAATTAAGTTATTTTTCATTGCTTAGTTTTTAATTCTTTTTACCTATTATGGTATAGTAATTTTATTCTAGGTGCATCGTCTTCACAAATAATCATATAATTAAATTAATGTACTCAAACAAAATATTGTAAAACATTTTTAAAAGAGTAACGGTGGAGTTTCTTTCCCATTCTTGTCCATACGAAACTACCTTTTGGAAGGGGCAACTAGAATCAATTCTATTTTTTTGTAAATTTTGACGTTCAATATCTGTATGTGCCTATTTGAAATAAATATATAATAAATATATGAAATAAATGAACGTCTATGGAGGATGTCAAAGTCAAACCACTTTGACTTTGACATCCTCCATAGACATTCATGGGTATCATTTCCATGGTTTTCAATGTAGCTGATAACAAAACTGAGGTCTAAATCAAAATTCAAGATGGCGCCACCAAAATTTGCAAATTTGGGTCATGGGTATCGTTTTCATGGTTTTTGAGGACGCTGATAATGATTATGGGGTCAAAATTAAAATTCAAGATGGCGCCACTTATTTTTTTTCTTTTTATTTTCGACATGGGTGTGTGTCATTTCTATGGTTTTCGAGGTACTGACACAGGTTTCAAACTGCGAAAAGAGCTTGCGGCACACTGAATCGTGGTACGGGCGCATGAGTTACAGTACTGAATACACCCAGATTTTAGAATAAATTCTTTATAAATATAAAATGTATGTCTGTTGAAAAAAGATGTCTTAGGCGATTAACACACGACACCGCGCACCGCCGCGGTCGGAGAGGGTGAGAGTCTATCCATTAGCGTCAGTAGCAAAATAAAGCTTACTTCACGAGGAGATGCATGTTATCAATCATTATTTCTCGTTTCTATGGTTTTGTTGTAACGAGATTAATTAAACAAATACTCCTATTAAAAAAAAAATACCATTATGGAATCTAGATTATTTTATTACTTGATATTTCTTAAAATATAACAAGTAGATAGCTCATAAAACTGCACAAAAACCAGCTATCGTGGCGTTTTGTTCAGGGACGGGCGTAATGTAAATATCGACTTTTACAGCCTCTGACCTCAATGTCGATTTTAGCACCATCGAAAACTATTAAAACGATACCCATGATGAAAAATTTGAAAATTGTCGCAGACACCATCTTGGATTTAAACTTTGACTTCACCATCGGCTTTAGCATCCTCAAAAACCCTGAAAACGATACCCATGACAAAATTGAACATTTTCGCAGCCGCCATCTTAGATTTACATTTTGACCAAATTCACGCAGAGTGTACGTATATATTGTGTACAAGTGAACAAGAAAGTCGCAAGTATGAATGCGATTTCAGCCAGTAACCAAAACAAATTCAATAAACTATAACTATATTTATTTACTGATATGTGACTCGAGCGAGCCAGCTAGCCGACGAGGTGACAAACGGCACGGGTTTCACCCTCGAGACAGACTGAATTTTGATGGCCCACGCTGCCACGCATGATATACAATAGTGAATACGCCCAAATTTTAGAATAAAATCTTTACAAAATTCTTCTTAAATTCTTTTTAAAATCAAATATGGTTTTTTCAAAAAAAATCTAACAAAAATTGTTCATTATTAAATTATCTATCCATTAGTGTCAGTAGCAAATATAAATATTGTTTACTTCACGAGAAGATGCATGTTATCAATCATTATTTCTCATTACTATAGTTGTTGCCGTGTAAGGAGATTAATTAAACATAATATACTAGAAAATAAAAAATTGACTCTACCATTATGGAATCAAAATTATGTAGAAATTTAATGTATTTTTTTTTCGTTGATATTTCTTATACATGACGAGTAGATAGCTCCCAAAAACTGCACAAAAAACGGAAAAAGGTACATTTTGGTCAGGAAAGCGCCTTAAACTTAAAACAAACAAACTATAACTTTTACTTAGGCTTAATAGTTTTGGCAGCACACACACTACCAGTAGATACCTACTACAATATACATTACTACACGCATTGCCAGCATCATGGATTATTTCAAAACCTATTCTGTGTTTTACTGATTGAAAGCCACAGTCACAGCGAATATGTGTTTGTGTGAGTACACGCGCGCACTGATGTATGCGCGGTGACTTTCTTAAAGGCGCGACTCCACCAGTGTGCGGCACTGTACTGCACAGTGAACGGTACAAATATTTCTTTCGATGAACTCACTCAAGTAAAGGTTTACAAATTTGCTGCACTGTTCGCTTACAAAAGTTACGCAGAGCTTTGCCGGTGGAAACAGAGACTAATGGATCTGCATCTCAGTACGTGCACTGTTGGAGTTCTGCACAAAATGTTTGTGAACAAATGTGCTGAAATTTGGTGGAGTCGCGCCTCAATTCTTTAGGAACTCACTTCCACTGATGCAAAACTTAAATCGCGTTGCATCGTAGTCGTAGTTAAACGTACAAAGGTTATTGCATGTGTAGGTACCTACTTGATCAATAATAACTAATTAATTATGTAACACTTTTTTGCAGTTAACGCTTTATAGCACAGTTTAAAAAGTGAATAGTGTAATAAAAAACTTACGAGTGCGGAATAAGTTTATTGAATAGATACATAAACATAAGATAGAAGCATTCATAGAGATAGATAGAATTTATTAAGTTGTACACCAGAAGAGCAGCATTCATATAATGCATAATTTCTGTTTAAATTAGTGCACAATGGCTGTCTTATAGACATCAATCGTCTGATTGATGTCTATAAGACAGCCATTGTGCCGTTGGATGATGACAAACTTATAATGAAGTGATGATGAGATGTACTTGTACATAATGTTACTGAGTGCGCGTGAGACTACGGCGGACAGTCGACGTCGGTCGACGGCGCGACGACACATTGAGGCACCAAACGTACGATGGCAACCGTCGTCGACCGACCGCAACGGACCTCAATCAATGTAGAGTTGTAGACTAAACAAAATGCAATAAAATATACTACACAAATATTATACTCATTATGTAAAAACTCAAATCGCATATAAAAATAATATTAAAAACATAAATAAATATAATCCGGATTAAAAACATACACTATACTTATTACCACGACACGCATTCCATTTTTATTAGACGTTCTTCTGCTAAAATTATAAGTGAATGTTATACACTACAATATTGAGATTTGAGACTATTGGCTGTCAACCTTTTAATTTTAAGCTTCACACATACAAGTGAGATCATTTACTATCAATTTACACTGACTACGTTATTAAATAACGAACAATTCGAGATGATAGACATACTATTTCCTAGCGGGGAAAAATACTTTAATTTGTCTAAGTGGAACAACACGGTAACGGTACAGAAACTAGTTTTAAGTAGTGCTTGAGGTATGGGTTAAGTTTTGTTATATGGCCAAAGACTCCACTACACAGTGATTCCAAATTTGTGCCGTTACTAATTCCTGCATCAGTAGTAGATAGATAAGATAATAATATCGAATAGAGAATTTAGAAACATTCTCTATAAAAGAGACGAGAATAATGTAACAAACAGTTTGCAGATCGTTTACAACAACATAGGCATGTCTGTGGACGGCCTGCGCCTGCGCAGAGTGGGGAGAGAGTGACTCACGGTGGGGTTCTTATCGTCGGGCAGGATCATCTGGTTGGGGGGGCGCAGCGACAGCTTGGTGAGGATGCCGCCCAGCCAGCCGCCGCCTTTGCCGCGCCCGTCCTTGCCGTCTTCTTTGGACTTGGCCTCTTGCTTCTTGTTGCTCGCCTTCGGAGAGTCAGTGTCGCGCTCGTTCTGTTGCTGTACAACATTTATTTATCGGTTACATTAGTGCCACAAGTTTTGACGACTGTGTCCTGACTTCAGAAGTGTCGAAGAGAATGTCTCGAATGTGAGCTATTAAAATTTCTAACGTGACGTTATTATCGTAGACGTCCACGTTAGAAATTATAAAAGCTCACTTTGTCGACGAGATTGTGTGTGTGTGTAGTGTACTCACTTCGTTCCCGTGCGGCTGTTCGTCGTAGTCCTGGTAGTAGGCAGGCCGCGTCTTGTTGGCGCCCGGCATGGTGATGGTGGGCGCGTCGTGGGCCACGCTGGCCGCGTCGTGGGCCGCGCCGGCCGCGTCGTCCGCGCCCTACAGGCCGCACACCAGTAGTACGCGCAGTCGCAACAACGAGCCGAGATAAAGCTACCATACTTCACACTACATATTTCAATGATATTTTTTACACTGGGTTGGTTTAAGAACTTTATTACTCCTTATTAAGAAATAGATAATGTAGTTATTGTCTCGCCTACCTACCCAGGCCCAACCTAGCCAGGGAGGCAGGGGGTTTTTAATGTTGTGTTCCATCTTTTTGATAATTTATAAAAAAGAAGAAGAATGTAATAAAATCTTGAAGATATTCAGAATACTGTATTTTTATCCGTTCTGAACATTATCTCGGCTCATTGACACAAAACTGAACAAATTGTGTTTACACAGCGTGCAATAGTCTCAACATATTTACACTCGGGTAAGCAGTCCATACCTGCTTAAAGTAGTCTTTGTCCTAGGAACTAGGTCACGCAGACATCATGTGGTAAATTTTTAAACTTTAGTGCCTGCCATTGACCTTGAGGTAGGATTTGGTCACCTTGGAGACCTTGCTTTAAAGGTATCTTTGTTTTTTTTATAATTTTCTCAAAATAGCAAACATCGTGTATCGTGTCGTGTGCAGGCTAAGCTCCACCGTAACCAAAAGTAATAAACTGAATTAGTGAGAGTGGCGACTGCTGACCGGCCTTAGTTACGGTTTAAGATTATATTAAGTTGTAGTGGAAAATCAAAACAGTTTTAAATTGTAAAAATACTAGCTGTCTCGTAAAAACTACGTTAGTTATAATATAAGCCGAGTATCTTCGTCACACTAGGAGCGGCTGCGCTACACGTCAACGTTACAAGCGAGGGTTAACATCAACTACGTGCAGCTCTTCCTTACAATATAGTCTGTTTAAGAAACGACGGGTGCACTAAACTCTCGCTGGATGACCAACGTCTGTGCTGCACAGTGTAAACTTGTTGATAATTTACAATTTGCTTATGTTACATTGACCGTGAGGTTCAATTTACTATAAAACTATTAATAGTTTTAATTTAGATTAGAAACAGCTGTTACACAGCCGCGAAATAATAAAACGGTACATTGTTAATTCAAAATATAAACAAACGATAGCAACACATGCACGAAGCGGTGGATATGCGATGGATGCAGTACACTGCGGGTTCGTGCGGCCGTACGGCGCGGGCGCACTACGTACATACGTAAATATTGTTCGGACGTGTTAGTGAAACCACAGTTTCCACTCAACATTTAATTGCGGTAAACAATTTTCTACAAATCGGCGATTGATTATTATGGCTTTCTAGACTACAACAATAACAACACTCTTATATAAAGCATACATTTTAAGCGTGTATAAAATATATAATAATATAATTTAAAAAATTATAACGTGAGACGGAACAATTTATAATACATTTCAGTGGTTAGCACAGTTTAGATTTGGTATATAACACTAACTTCATTTAGTATAAAATAAATTAACGCGATTCTAGGACAAGATCAATAAATATCACAGCGTAGTTTTAGAGAATCATTATAAAAGCGTTATAAAACAAATGTGCGAGGCGGGCGCTGCGGACAGGTGACCGCGCCGGTACACTCAGGGTCGCGGGCGGCTAGGTGAAGCTGACGGGCTCGTCTATGTTGAAGGTCTTGGGCCCCGCCACGTAGTACTTGGCGTCCCTGTCGCGCGGCATGGCCTCGGGCGGCGGCGCGCCCGGGCCCATGGGCTCGTCGATGTCGAAGGTGAGGGGCCGCGGGGCCCCGCGCCACCGAGCCCCGGCGCCCGCCTCGCGCCGCGCCAAGATCGCTTCGAATTTGTCCAGGCTGCGCTCGATCGTCTTTCTCAGTTCGCGTCGGTGCGCTTCGCCGGTGAGTCTGGGCTGCAAGCCGGCGCCGGGCGGGCGGCGCGAGGGTGGCGCGGGCAGCGCGGCCGGCCCGCCCAGCCCGGCCGGACCGCCCGGCGGCGACGCGGGCTCGTCGATGGGGTAGGTGCCGCCGAACACGAGCGGTTTGAAGGTGCCGTCGCGCACATGCACCGTGCTGCGAGCCCACGTGTCCACCGTGGCGGAGATGAGCCGGCCACACGGGCGTGCGGGGCCCAGCGCGGGGCCGGCGGGGCGCGGGCGCGCGGCCGGCGCCGCGTGCGCCAGCTGCACGTCGAGGTCGGACAGCGGCGACATGCGGGGCGCGCGGGCGGGGCGGGCGGGGCGGGCAGGGCCGGTGGAGGCGGGCGCGGCGCCGGCGTCGGGCTTGGGGCGCACGCGGCGGCGCAGCGCGGGCGAGCGGTGGAACTCTACGAGCTCGACGTCGTCGGCGGGCGGCGCGGCGGGCGCGACGCGCGCGGTGGGCGGGGCGGGCGGGGCGGGGGGGCGCGGGCGGCGGGCTGGCTGCACACCCGCGCCACAAACTCGTTAGAACACGCCGCGAGTGCGCCGGCTCGACGCTCGGTCGAGCCGGCCACTTGCCGGCTACACGCGACAAACGAACTTCACGCTATGACATGATCTCTGGGCGAGAGATATGTGATCGGGCACGGTCGGCTCAGAACGACTTTTGTGATTAAATACTCGGCTTATATTATTAAGATATTATTACGTATTGCACGGTGATATGTTAAGATTTATCTATAATCCACCACAAAATTAAACTCATTGAAAAATACTCGCGAGCAATAAACAGGGGTCTACTCCGAAGTGCTAAACCGAAGTATCGGCCGAATGTTCGGCCTTTTTATAACTTCCATAGTTTCTTTTTTTGACTTTGAGTCCTTACCCGACTTCAAGTCACAGTTTTGACTTTGGCTTTCTCTTCGACTGCCTTTATTATTTTATTTTTTCGCCGTAGTCAGCAATAGTTAGCTGTAGTAAAGAAAAGACCGAACATTCGGCCGATACTTCAGATTTATGTTCGGAGTAGCCCCTCTGGAATCACTTCATCGCGCGTTGCTCAAGACAATTTTTTACAATTTCTATGCAATGAGCTGTAGTTTGTGGTGTATTAGCTGAAAGTTAATTTAGTTAGCTTTCAAATGATATCAAAAAGATTTAAAATTTATAAAATTTTCTACCTCTGTTTAGAGAATTATTGCAATAGGTCGAAGTAGTGGACGTGTAAATGAATAGGAAGTAATATGAAAAGATAAATTTTTTATTTACAATTTATGTTATTTACTCCTTAATACTGTATGTTACCCCCCGTGGCCCTACGAGTACTGACTGCCTGTAAACGGTTTCTCATTGACTGAATGAGTTTCCTGATGGAATCCTGTCACTCTTCGACTAAAGCACTTTTCAGGTCTTCTATTGACGCCGGAGCTGGACATCTTCCTCGTACCCGCCTTTTCAGCTCGTCCCATATATGTTCAATCGGATTTAAGTCAGGACTGAGGGCTGACCAGTCTAGTGTGGGAATCTCGACCTCTACAAGGTACGGTCTAGTTACTGCAGCGGTGTGGCAGCGGGCATTATCGTGCATTAGCAGGGCATTATCGTGCATTAGCAGGAAATCTTCGCCAATAAACCTAGGCGGGCCCATGGCCTAACAGAATGTCGCTGATGTATCTTTCTGCGGTTAGCCCCGTCCCCAACTTCCACCAGGTACAAATATCAACTCCGTTTTTGCTTTAATAGATATCCCCGCCTACATCATACGGGACCCTCGCCCGTATGCCACTGTTTCCGCAAAACAGCGTTGTGCGAATCGCTCCCCCGGTCTCCTATAGGCTATGTGTCGACGGTCGCTACCATGCAGGCACATCCTGGATTCGTCCGAAAACAGGACTCGCCTCCATTGCTCGATATCCCAATCTAAGTGATCGCGAGCAAACTGAAGCCTGGCTTGTCGGTGGGCTGGACACAATTTACGTCTCGTGGCTGGCCTTTTCGGGATCAAGTTCGCTTCTTTGAGTCTTCTCCTCACTGTCCACTCGCTGACAACTCTCCCTCGAACTTATCTGAGCTGCTGCTCGACGTCCACGCCGGTCAGTTTTTCCGTCGATTTCGGAGGGAAGAGGTGACAATAAATCAGTCATCTCTCACCGAAGTGCATCAATGTCGTCCAGATCCTGGTCTCCGGACTAAGTTTTCAGTCTCCTTAAACCTCTTGTATTCCTTCGAGACACAATACTGGTTCAAATGAAGCTGTCGAGCGATAGTACGCTGAGACAATCCTTGCTGGATTAGGATGACGACTTGAGCGGCTTCTATAGGTGTGGTTTCCATTTTCTTTTAGCTTCGATATTCCCATTGACGTGAAATATTGGACTGATGATCAATTTTCATAAACGCAGGGGGCGTTTATGAAAATTTTATTTTATAGGGCTTCAGGACTACCAAACAATATGGTGATTTGTTTTAAAAATTGATGATTTTGTTTTACGGTCCATGACATAAGGTGAATAATCTTTGGTTATGATATTGAAAGAGGTTGAAAGCTAATAAAATTGCCTTTCAAATGTTATGCCACAATCCATAGTTCATTGCATAAAAATTTGATTTGAGCAGCGGACGATGAAGTGAATCCGGTTTATTGCTCGCGATTGTATGTCTTCATACATTACTAAAACACAACATTTTTAAAGTCAAGTTATACCATTATTATTTTTAATCTTAAATTGTTTTGTAAACAGGTGATAAGAGATTAAATTATCTTCTAAATGATAATGGACTTCATTTAGATGTGCTTATTTTTCTTTTTATTTAAAAGCAGAGCCATATTTACATAATGTGTTTAAATAACCCTGCACCATGAGATAGGAACCCTCCACCCAGTGACCTCAAATACTACAAGACACTGAACAAGCTATCAAACAAGCCTGTTAATTTAGTTGCAGCCACTTTGGTGAGCCTCTGTAGTCGCAGGAGATGCTGAGCGTGTCCAGTGTGTTTGTAAGACTGGAGTCTCCTGTAAACGTAATCGGGCGCATGCCGCGTCACGTCGAACGCTACGTCATTATGGATTCTATAGGAATGTACTGACGTGGTCTGTTTGACATGCTGACTGAGCTCAATAATAGCGTTCGACGTTCGCGCTGACGCCAGGCGTGACCGATGGCGTTCAGTAGGAGAGTCCTGGTCGCCACCTACATGTGCGGCGCCTCACCTGGTCGTACGCGTAGCCCTCGGGCGGCCAGTAGGCCGGCGGCCAGTCGTCCGCCGGCTGCAGCTGTTGCGTGTAGTACTGCGGCGCGGGCGCGGCCTGCGCCGGCGGCGGCTCGGGGTACGGCTGCGGGTACTGTGCACACACATACGATCATGTAGGTATTACAATTCCCACTATACTGAGTTAAAGGTAGAAGATGTATTAAAAGAATTATATATTAAAAAAACCCGGCCAAGTGCGAGTGGGACTCGCGCACGAAGGGTTCCGTACCATTATCTATAAAAACGGCAAAAAAAAATCACGTTTGTTGTATGGGAGCCCCCCTTAAATATTTGTTTTATTTTAATTTAATTATTTATTTTTAAAGTGAATATATAACTAAATATTCTGTGAATATTTCAAGTGTCTACCTGTTACCGTTATCAATATCGAGCAAAAACGAGCAAAAAAATCACGTTTGTTGTATGGGAGCCCCCTTAAATATTTATGTTATTCCGGTTTTTAGTATTTGTTGCTATAGCGGCAACAGAAATACATCATCTGTGAAAATTTCAACTGTCTAGCTATCACGGATCATGAGATACAGCCTGGTGACAGACGGACAGACAGACAGACGGCGGAGCCTTAGTAATAGGGTTCCCGTTTTACCCTTTGGGTACGGAACCCTAAAAACCGGCCAAGTGAGTGTCGGACCACGCACAATGAAGGGTTCCGTAATTGGGATGAATTTGTAGGGGCGCTGACGCGGTCGTTTTATATTCCTCGCATGCGCGGCGCCCGGCGAAGCCAGTTCGCCCGAAACCGCCTTCCGCTATACACGAGTCGCAAATACAACTTTGTAATATTCAACTATAGTAAAGACTTATATAGCACGTGACATCTATTATTTCTCTCCGCACACACTACCCTGGAACACACACAAAATTGGTGACCCCGACGTGATAGATGGACTAAAACCGACCACTAGAGTAAACAAGTCACCTCGCAAGATTTTTATACACAAAGATCTATTAACCAGTGATTATGTATTCATTAGAAATGACGCTGTAAGGAAACCATTACAATCACCATACGATGGACCATATCGCGTTATAAGTAGAAACGAAAAAGTGTATCGCATACAGTTACCAGACAGACAAACCAACATATCTATAGATCGCTTAAAACCAGCATATATATTGACAGACAACGAATTGCCATCAGAGGAAGTAAATAAAAACATATTAGAGAAAAATGAGAATAAAAAAAACAAACAGGTACAGAATAAAATACAGAAAAAAGTAAGGTTTCAAACAGACAAACCCAGTGACGAAACATATACAACGCGAACTGGACGAATAAGCAAAAGACCCTCTAAATATCGAAATTAACATTTTATAATGTAGGTCAATTAATTGAATGTAAGCACTAGGTATCGCAGTTGAAACATAGTAAGAATCAAAAAAGGTCGCGAAATTACACCACGTACACCAATTAAAAAAAAAAAAAAAAAAAAATGGGCACCAACCAGACAAAAGAAAAAGTAATTGTTAACGAAAACCTATCAAATGTTGCACAAGTGGACAACAAATTGAATATCATTGGCTGTGTTATGATAGCTACCATAATATTACTTACCATATTGTTAATCTACGCTGGAAAACGAAGGTGTATCAAAAACATTAGGAAGTGGTTGAAAAAGGAAATAGTGGCAAGTTCGACAGCCACACCGAGCATAAGGGTAGAAACGGTCCAAAAACCGCAAGAAACGCCTAACCCCAAAGTCATTTTTTAAGATAACCTGCTCAGCAACCATCGTCCATTCAAGTCAAATCTCATAAAGCTTAGGTCCCAATTTCCAAGTGATGTTTAACGGTGCAAGTGCTACTTTGTGAAATATGTGAATTATCGTTATAGATGTGTACTCTTAATTGGCGTCACCATGACAAATGCTGTGGACTCCGCAGGGGTGCTAATATTTTTTTTATTTTATGGCAGAGCATGTCGTCATGGTGACTACCCTTAACATCGTAATTTTATAAGTTTTTTTTTTAAGTATGTGTATGTACAATATCAAGACGGCACCTTTAAAAGCAGGTAGCCGCACTAGTTTAAGATCAGATATTGTTAAGTATAAGATTTATACCTCCAAATGATTTTGTATTATAATTATCAAGTAGTAAAATAATAAAATAAAAATGCATTGTAAGAATCTGTAATAATAGCAACCTTTTGAAGCAATTGTACATTCAAATAAATTGTACACTGCTTATACCATTGCAATCATAGCGTAATGATGTTTAAACTTAGCTATGTAAGTCATAACAATGTATAAGGCGTCAATATCAGGTGACGCAATCACGCCAGACATCCGGTTACAACATTGTTATTCAAACCAAATGCTGATTGTAATTTATAAGTAATACTGTTTAGCCATAGATGTAATTAATAACACATTTTATAGTAACAGATTTTTATTGTAAAAAAAAAACCTACAGTTTTTTTTAAAAAAAGGGGAGGAATAGTGTAGGGGCGCTGACGCGGTCGTTTTATATTCCTCGCATGCGCGGCGCCCGGCGAAGCCAGTTCGCCCGAAACCGCCTTCCGCTATACACGAGTCGCAAATACAACTTTGTAATATTCAACTATAGTAAAGACTTATATAGCACGTGACATCTATTATTTCTCTCCGCACACACTACCCTGGAACACACACAAAAAATTTAACCCAAGAAAAAACTTAACAATGTAGTTGAAAAACACGTTCCCTCATACATTCCAACAGCAAATGTAAGTTTGTTCGCACAATATTGAGTATTTCCATGTTATTTTAAGACCACGTTCTTATACGTTTTCCTGTAATCTATAAAGAACTATTTTCTGTATTTTTTTCAAAATTGTAGGGTCTCCGAAGTTTCGGAGATAAGAGGGGGGAATGGTAAAATTCATCAATTTTCTTAAATAACATTAAAACTATATATTTTAAAATTATAAACAATATATATCTGAAATCCTTACAACAAGCCGTTTTATTTGACAAGTCACAAAACTTTTTTTTTAATTTCTTAAGTTAGCCCCATATTCAAAATTCATTTATTTCCGTTACGGACGTACAAACAAAAATACAAATAGTTTATTTTCTTTAACAAGCTTGTACTACATACTAGTGATAGAAGTGTCCCTTTAAGCAAGTACTGTACTAGGACACTCCCCTCTTCCGTAACTTAAATTTACATAATGTACACAAGAAATGCCACTGTTTACTATTTATAATTTATTACAATTAAAAAAAAATAGATTAGATTAGATTAAATATAACTTAGTGTGCGTTTTGTGTATGTAATGTGAGGTGAGGTGGGCATAATTATGTGATGTGTGTTATGGGATGTATGTTTGTGGAGGATGTGTGTGTGTGTGTGTGTGTGACCTGTATGTGTGTAATTGTAAAAGTTGTGCATGAGAGTAAGTGTGTGCATGAATGAGTGAGTTATGATGTGTGCTGCAGGAGGGCCTCGGTGTCCTCATATGATAGTGATTTTATCCATTGGATTACATGTTTTTTACACTCTAGAAGTTTCTCGTATTGCCTGCTATAAAACCTGGTTTTTGTTTGAGGAATCGGTGCTATAATATCTTTCCTCCTTTTTGATAAGATAGCGGTATCATAAGGCAGCTCTTTGTGTTTTTTCAAAATAGTCTGAACAATGTAAAGTTTTCTCACCGAAAGCAAATCACTTCTCTGATAAAGACTCTTGGTGGGAAATCTAATCCTTTTAAAAAACATGATTTTTATTAGGGCTCGTTGAACTCGTTCCACAGTAATAAATTTGGATTTAGCTGCCCCTCCCCAAATTGGGATGCAGTACATCAAAACAGACTGCACTAAAGCAATATAAATATCCTTTAATAGATTTCCAAATGGGTCTCCGGTATCAGTAGCATTTTTTGGAACAACATATCTCAGTGTTTTAAAAATCCAGCTTAGTTTACGAATCCTATTTGAGACCTGCTCAAGGTGAGGGTGTCAATCATGACACCCAAATATTTAGTTTGGGTGACCTTATTGATGGTAGGGCAGTCACAGGTTTCGTTTTGAGTGTCACCACATTTGTGAAATTTAATTGTGAGGTCCCTATCTGATTGTGTGCGATTACATATACTAAAGCATATATAATTAGCTTTTGAGGTGTTCAACGTCAGTAGATTATTATTTAGCCATATAGAAATTTGGGCCATACCACATGACGCACTTTGCTGTACATCATCCCAGGAAGTCCCTGAGAAAACGACAGCCGTGTCATCTGCATAAGAAAAGACTTTGGCGTTATTAATTTTCATATTACAGAGGTCGTTAATATATATTAAAAAGAGTGTGGGTCCCAAAACACTACCCTGAGGCACGCCATATAACACTTCTGCATCATCACTGATGTATTGCCCCAGCTTAATATTAGTTAGTTCAATGTTTTGGCTTTTAGATTTATTTATGTAGGTTATTGTTTTAATATTTTTCCAAAGCAATTTATTGTTTGATTTTGACTTAGCAAGTAATTCTCGATCATGTTGTCTTTTATTTTTTTTTATGAGTCCGTTGCAGTGATTTCTATACCGATTGTATGTTATTTTATTTATTTCGTTGTGTGGGTCACTCCTAAATGTCTTTTGCAATTTATTCCGATTCTTAATACAACGAAGTAGGCCTGGGGTTATCCATGGTTTAATTATACGTTTACTGTTTGGAATTTTAGCTGTGGTAGTGTTAAGATTAATTGTTTCAGTTAGTTTAGTAATGAGTATCTCCGTCAATAAATTGGGGTCGTCACAGAACAATAATTCCGCAAAATTTTGTTCACGTATTTGTTTTAAAGCTTGCTCGAAATTTATACGAGTAGTGGTTTTATTTGCAACTTGTGTGTATTTTTGCTTACGCAGTGACATAAAAGTAGTGTAATGGTCAGTGACAGAGGTATGAAGGATAGCGATAAATGCGGACGTCTTTTTTTTGTTAATTTTTATCATAAAATGATCCAAGCAATTCCTTTCCCTAGTGGGTAATGTATGTCCTGTGATCAAGGTGAGTGTGTATCAAGGTGAGTGCAAAGAGAGTCAATGAAATTGTCAGTGTTTGTTGTTTGATGGAGAGCGGTAAATACACAAAATATGGTTATTCAGAACATCTACCTGGAGACAGGACGCTTGAGCCAACTTTATTTCCTTTACTTTTGGTTTTAATGTGTCCTTAACATAGGCTACTACTCCGTCATTTTGGTTTAAATGTCGAGTAGAAGTAAAACAGTGGTAATTATTAAGTTTAGGAATTGGTTTGTTATCGTTTAGTCGACACTCGGTTAAAATTATACGAGTAATGTCAGTTTGAAATTTAAAAGTAGATAACAAAAGGGAGAAATCATCGAAGTTACTGTAAACGCTTCTAATATTCTGAGAGACAATCGTCAAGTCATTTTTATTTACTGAAATGTATTTAGAGATCTCAGAGCAATCACATTCAATTGTACGCGCTATTTCAATATTGTCAATTTCATTCATGGTTTGTAGGTTGTCACCCATTTAACATGGTTCCAATAGATTAGTCGTCACGAGCAAGATTTACAGAAAAATTATAGACTGATTGTAGTCGGGCGGTGTTAAAGACAACAGAAGTGGTTTTGTATAAATAGCGCAGCTGTAATAACGTTTGTATGAATGATGATGTGAGGTCGTGTAGTCGATGTGTAATATGAATTTGAGTAAATAAGTGGTGTATTTGTAGTTTGTGTGTGTAAAGTTCAGAGAAAGTGTTATCTAGTGTATGTGTAACAAAATAACTTGTTATGATATCTATGGACACGTGGTTAATTAACAAAATACAAGATGATATACAACAATAACAAAGAGTTGGTAACAAAAGAATAATATAAGGCAATAACATAATTAGTTTTAGAGTTAGGTATTGGATGAACATAGTGGTCTACGAGTAATAGTCACTTTTTTTAATATTAGCTGATGTACCTGTTCTTCACTTTTAATAGCTAAAGTTGGCGATAGCTCGTCCTTCTTGAGATAGACTTTGCCATAGGCGGTCCAGCAGAACTTGTAGGCCCCAGTTTTAGTTAAATCGCGAGCGAGGAAGTGTAGGCGGGACCCTTTAGGGGTCAGGTGTTCCGATAAGAATATAGGGGTGTCTTCTTGTGTCTTAAATCCTAGGTGTTTGTTTTCACCCTTTAATAGTGTAGATCCAGTTTCGACAATAATAGGCGACTTTTGAGTTTCCGGGTTTTTTCCACGTACTCTATATATGTCCTTAATATCATATTTGCTGATCGTGCAATTTATGTTTTGGGAAAGGGACATAACCATTTCTACGAGGTCTTCCTTTGTTGGTTTTTTCGGTACGTTATTTATAACGAAATTCGATTTGCGGCAACCCATTTGAAGTCCCGCAAGTTTTTTCTCTAGCAAAGTGACGTATTTCTTATCTTCCTTGGCCTGGTTTTCTAGTTTGTCAATTTTTTTTTGGAGCTGCTCGTTCTGTGCAGTTACGAATGAGATTGAGCTTTCAATTTTGAGATTGGATTGCTGAATGTCTTTCAGAGTGAGAGTAATTTGTTGTATCTCGTTTTCACGTTTACCTGAGAAAATTGTCATCATTTCTCTCAACTCTTTTTTAAATTCATCAAGCTGATCACTAATCATGGTATCTTCCCAGATTCTCTTTACCCGGTGGACTACATAATTAGGCGGCGTCTTATTCTCATTGTCCAGTAAATTAATTTCCGTGTCTGATAGAGATTTATTTACTAAGGAGTTCATGATTACTAAGTTACCAGAAATTATAAGAGGTGTAATGGCCGGTACGCAAGATATAATAATGTACTCAGATATGCGTATATGACGACGACGAAGTTTCGGGTGTTATTGGAGCATACGCAGGTGGGTGGGCCACTAATTAGGCCTGTTGCCCAATCACTCAACAGTGGGATGTGACCTGTGCGTCACCAAAGCGTGGAGGAGGTGCGCCCGCGGATTAATTAGTAATAATTGGATCTTACTCTTCAATTTGGGCGTGGTCTTCGCAGGAGTAGGGGCTCAGGTACCAGGCGCACACGATCTCAGGAGTTAGTATTATTGGCACCGACTCACCGTGCCGCGAACCGTAGCTGCCGTTGTTGTGAACTCCTCGGTAATTATGCACTCCTATTTATTGTGACGAATTAAAACTTTCAAAATGATTTATTTTATGGGAAAATATTTGCGTATATAACTGGTGGCACGTCTACACCTTACGGCGGTCCGGGGGAAGAGTGGAACGGAAATAAATGAATTTATGGGTCACAGAAATTGATATATGTATCAAATTTCAACTTAATCGGTCCAGTAGATTCGGAGCAAATTGGCTGTGTGTGAATAGTCCCGGGAAATCCCGGAACCGAAAGTACCGGGAAATCCTTTTGGTTCTTTCGCGAAAAGATACTTCGCAGTTAGAATATTTCTAAGTTTATTGTCTAAAGCCCATTATTTATAGCCCATTATAATTTATATTATAATTTAAAGGTAAATGACACAATATATTTTTTTAAATTTATTCGTTTGTATTTTGAAGGCATTTTACAGAAAATAAATCCCAATAGAGGTCTGGTTATTTAATTTATCTTTGTTATTGAAGGTCCATAGCAGTTTTTAGAAACACTTTAGATGCCATTGCCATCAATTTAATTGTTTTTATTATGAGTAGTACTTTTGTGGCTATTCTGCTTGAGCTGTAATTTATAACACTCCTCAATTTCACTCATGTTCCATAAAGGCCCAGGTCAACCAAAAATTTGAATGTGGTACTTGACATTATGGCATTGAATCAACAAAAACATACAAGAACGTCCAACAAAAATCGAGAAAAAATCAAAACCAATGTCAGATAAAAAAAAATGAAAAAAAAAATCATTAAAAAAATCTCTCTCCTAAACTACTAATAATCGCGGGACTGAATCATCCCCCATGACCCCATGTATTGGGGGTGATTCAGCACCCTAATTGCGTAACAGAGTTGGAATCGGAATGATTTTGAAGTATATTGCTAAACCATTGCTTCATATGTTAGAAAAATTTGTCTGCTCAACAACGTAACTAACGCAATGAATTTGTTGAACTGTCAAATTGAAACCGACTACTGATAGTGTTACGCAATTAGCCGCCAGATGCCCCGCAATAAAGACGTCACTTCGTCGGCCACCCTGTTAATTATGTAGGATTAAGTACCCAGTACCTACAAAAATGTTTTAATTTAAAAAAAATGTTGCTGGTAGAATATGCTTATTACCAGTAAAATTGTACTAAATAAGATTGATTAATACTGATTAATAAATTTGTTTTATTTTATTTGATTTAAATGTTTTTATTTTGTCCTGTCATTTCGTTTTTTCTTACTTTCTCCGTTTCAACACTTTCAACTCTACTATATTATAAAGGTTTACTTAAAGTATCGAAAGTAGGTCCCGAAAATTCCGGTTCTTTAAAACAGAACTGGTTCTGCATTCCCTAGCTGTGACAGACGGACAGACAGACACACGAAAAATCCTATAAGGGTTCACTTTATTCCTTTTGAAGTACGGAACCCTAAAAATAATTGGTTAACAAATCAGTGATGTATGCAAATTAGTAATGAACACAACATCACATTGCGAATCATCACGCCTGTTTTCTTCGATGGGTTCGGCAGAAGTGTACCCAGTGTAGGTACCGTAATGACTGTTTTTTATATTTTTATTCTGGAGCTAGATTTGAGGTATGAGTTACACGTTTGTGTCACGTGACAGGGGTAACGTACCTGTTGTACCTGTTGCTCCGCCCACTCGTACTGTGGTTGTGGCTGCCCGCAGTCGTGCTGCGGCGTCGTCTGCGGCGACGCGCTCTCCGCCTGCACACACACACAAACATGTCAGTTGGAATTATAAGTAACTAATAATTAATTTCGACGACTTCTACTTAGGAATAGGGATAACGTAAGTGAAGTTATAAAGAATGAAAGTTCAAAAATTCAAAACAAACCGGTCAAAAGCGAGTCGGACTCGCGATGATTACTGAAAAACTGTGTTATCAAGGCCCGTATTAATAAACGTTACTCAGCCCAAGAGCTCACACTTGATAACAGTCTTGAGGTCATGATCGTATTAATAAACATAATAATTGATGTACTCAAGGTACGGCTTGGGTTTACGTTATCAGCCGAGTGATGGACTGATTAATAAACGAAAATCGACACTTAAGTATACAATAGGTGTGTGTACTCGAGATGCTAAATCTGAGTGTAGGCAGTCCGTGACTTGAGCTCGTGACTTAAGGTCGTGCCGGTCATCACGTTTACGCCGGCTGTCACTGAAAACCAGCGCTGTGGCTCTGTCTCGCATAGAGTCGCAGCATTATGCTGAGCGGTGGCCATTTTGCGTGGATGTGACGCATATTTTCCCCCAATTTGTTCTTTTTGTATTTGTGTTCTTTCTTTGCGTCATGTTTACCGCAAATAAACGTATTTTCTTTCTTTTTTTAAAACTTTATTAGACAAAAACCAAGGACATGTACGCTAGTAATTCTAGGCGACTCTAACGCCCATATTGGTCGTCGAGATACACAAAGTTTCCAACGCAAAGGGCTGATTCACCAAAATCTGCATCATGACTATTCTAACTACAACAGGGAACTGTTAATGGATATAGCCAACAGGGAAAAACTGCAAATAGAAACAACAAAAGCGAGATCATCACTCAGTATAACATGGGCACAGGGCACTCAGAAATCGCAGCTGGATCACATTATTACACCACATACAACAGGAAAACTCTTCCACTTTATTAAAGGTGAATGGGCTGATCTATGGTCGGGGCACCTCCGACCATAAAATAATCTGGGGGCAAGAAGCATAAGCATAAATAGAATTTTAACAAGCACGAACACACCAAACAAGGAACGAAAGCAACCCGCAATAGACACAACAACAGAGACCAAGGATTTCAAACATAAACAATGACACTATGCCGCTCTCAATAGCAAACCCACCCAAACAAAATATCAAGACTGCGTAACCAAACTGTTAAGAAATATAGGAATCATTCAACGGATGAAACAGAAATACCGTGGAGTACCATAACTGGAGTATTAAAAGCGGCTGCCCGAGAAACCTTCATGTTTCAGCCAGAGAACATCGATTAGCCCTGGCCAACCTCCAAAAGGCTTAATTGTTACAAAGTAGGCTACCAGATAACCCAAATAGACATGATCGAGTAAAAGAAAGTCAAGTAAAACTTCAAAAGGTAAGGTAAATATCAAGAGGAACAAAAAGCATGAAGGGCCTTCTTTAATGGAATGGGGAAGAAACACCCTTTAAAACGCATGCAGGTGCTTTACTTATTTTACAGGAGTAACAAACTACAATCAAAACGCCGAAAAAGAAAAGCTTATATACAAGATCTATATAAGATCAAGAAAGTTGCCAGCGAGATTTACGAGGTATCCGAAATCGTAAAGTGAGATCCCAGACGAATACTTTGGAAACAGCAACGTGTAATACATCATAGCAGTGACACAGACAAGAGTCGAGAGGACCTGAGCCAACCTGGTGGCGAAGCTATTAAAAGATGCCCAATATATAAATATCACCCCTCTCACTAGTCTCTCGTCTCCACTATTCCAATGCTTGCTCAAGGATGCATATCCGGTAGGCTCTAATAATTCTTCCACATCCTATGGGCTGGGATCGGTGTACGATAGATATTTTTTGTTTTTATTACCATAGATGACAGAAGAGGTCAACACTTCATGTTTTTCTGTTTACTTTATTTATCCCTATTATTACAGGTTTCATTACCTAATGCGATAGTACGGTCGAATAAAAAAACGCTTAAAATTATTTACAATATTTTTTATTAAGAACTTAAACCTTTTTGTGATTTAGTGCAATGGTGACAGCAATTGGCAGTAAGGTTCCCTATTTGTAAGTGGCACTACGAATAGGCATCCACAGGTACGTTTTCTGATTCTATTTGTTCACGTTTTCAGCAGATACTTGTGGAACAGACTATAGGCGGTGAGGGCAGGTTGTACGTACCGCGAGCATGTGGGCCACGTGCTGGACGTCCTGCAGCCACTGCTGGCGGCGCGGCGACGGCTCGGCGCTGGCCGCCTCGTCCGCCAGTGGCGGCTCCTCCTGTAGTGACGGGTCGTGGTACTTCAGCCTGGAGTCCCGGGACAATCAAAAGTGCAATCAATAGTTATAACAACTTGTTCTTCTGCTTTGAGGTATCTTCAAATACAGTCATGTTACAATTTTATCCGCGTCATCAGTTTTATTGTTCAAGGATTAGAATGGCTAGTCAAGTTGCCCACTTCGACTACACGGCTACACCTGATGACGTTGCAGTTAAACAGCAGTATACAGTTAAACTAGAAAGGTATGCCGATTGTGTGATCGTCGCGTCACAGAGTAACCTCCACACGCTTCTAAGTGTTGTACTATCGCGCTTTGTACTTGTGCACCTATGACTGCGCGTTTGTATGAAGTTTTCTCTTTGCCAGGTCACCTACTCCGGTCGCTCGATCGGAGTGGCATCGTGACAAATGACGAACGCCAATCGTCAATGGTCACTCCAAAGTTTTGAAACGTTTTTTGGAATTGCATATAGTTGTTGATATATTATTTTGTAATCATGGTAATACAAAATAGGTAAGTACTTCCATGGTTATATTAAATGCTCATTAGAGGTCATCATCGCACGTTCGTATTTCCGAAGATAGACGATGATTCCCGAAGCGCATACTTTTCTTGTGATTCCGTACTTTAAAGTTTAGGTATTACTATAGTCAGTACCTGTCGGCCAGCTCGGCCAGGCCGGCCGCGAGCGCGGCGGGGTGGCGCGCGGGCGCGCGGCGCACGGCGCGCGCGCACGCCTCGCTGTAGGCCAGCGCGCGCTCGTACTGCCCCACGTCCAGCAGGCGGCACGCCAGCACGAACTTGTACGGCTGCCGCAGCCCCACACGACACGGACACATTATTATAGGTAACTTGACTCTTGAGTTCAACGACACGATCATTATTGACCAATACGTGCATTGATTAGACTATTTCACTCAAGTCTAGTGTTGTTCTTTCCTCAAAAGACCATCTCAGTCACTAATCTGCACGGTGCTCCCGTAATCTGACCAAGATTATGTCTGGACTTTAAAAGAGACTGTGATGTGATCTCCGAGTTTGTTTTGGTGTTTCTTCTTAAAGTAACATCAGATATAATTATAATTTTAAAGTCAAGTTTAAAAAAGAAACAATTTACAGAACTTCATAATTATCATTCATTATTTATCAACCATCAGACACACCAAGCTTTGAAATTCGGAATCGGTTTTCAAGCGAATTAAATTGCATGCTAAATTAAATTAAAAAGGTTTTCGTCGAAATAATACCTTTTTAAAAAAAAAAGTTAGAAAAAGTATTTTTTTTAAATCATATCGACACTTTCTAAATAAAAACAAGAATTGGCAACGAACCTGAAACTCGGCAATAGCAAAGTCCTCTTGGTTTAGCGACATGGCGTACTCGTACACCTCCGTGGCGAACAGCGCCTTGTTGTGCGCCAGCTGCGCCAGGCTGCCGGCGCGCGGGTCGCCCAGCAGCAGCGCCAGGCGCGGCGCCGGCCCGCCAGGCGGCGTCGGACCGCCGGGCGGCTCCGACCCGCCGGGCGGCGCCGGCCCGCGCGCCCATAGCGGCGCCAGCGGGTGGCGCGCCAGCGGCTCGCCGGCCGACACGTAGCAGAACTGCGCCGCGTACAGCAGCCCGCGGGACGCCAGGCTGTCGCCTGCGGGTGCTCAGTTATGTTACGACGAGAGGCCCCAAGGCGACACTGATGCGGTCGAACTCGAAGCATTTATATCAATTAAACCGTTTACTTTTGAATTGTCAGTAGATATCGGTCAGTCGGGAATATGAAACTAGTTGCCCATTCCAAAGCGTAAGTAGATTCCTATGGGGAAGAATGGGTACAAACTCCATGGACACTTTAAATCGAAATATTGTTACAAAATATTCGTTACATCATCCATGTTGGAATTATACGAAGGTACTTTTTGTGAAAACAATGTACAATGACGTTAAAAGCGTCCGAAGGAAAAAGTAAACTAAAAAAAACAACTCAAAAATAGAGTAGGTAAGAGTGCGGTCAAAAATACTAGCATGGTTGTAAAGCCATTTTGAACGTTTAGAAATTTGATGTGAATGGCAAGTAAACTACGTGCTTAGTCATGCTTAAGAGGGCGTAGTAACGCAGAAAAAAAAAAGAAATTTCAAAACAGCCCCCCTTAAATATTTGTTTTGTTTTAATTGAATTATTTATTTTTAAAGTATATATATCACTAAATATTCTGGAAATATTTCAAGCATCTACCTGTTGCCGATATCAATATCGAGCAAAAACGAGCAAAAAAAACCGGCCAAGTGCGAGTCGGACTCGCGCACGAAGGGTTCCGTATCATTGTCTATAAAACGGCTAATAAATCACGTTTGTTGTATGGGAGCCCCCTTAAATATTTATTTTATTCTGTTTTTTAGTATTTGTTGTTATAGCGGCCACAGAAATACATCTGTGAAAATTTCAACTGTCTAACTATCACGGTTCATGAAATACAGCCTGGTGACAGACGGGTGCACGCGGCTTCACTCAAGTGAGCCTTTGAATTTGCAATTCCGGATTGAAGGACCAACTTAATATGCGTTAAAAAAAAAAAAACTTATGTAAGTCCTCCATGTACTAAAATAAATAAATAATAAAATAAATATGTATGCGGCCGTAAGGACTTGGCATTACAACGAAATGCAGATTGCAATGAAAAAGGCAAGGGAAAGGGCAAGAAGACTGTGAAATAGGTGTGGCCATCACTCCCTTAGTACTATGGCCATCTGTACCAGACATTCCGGGTGAGATGTCCAATTGAGTTTTTTTTGTTCATTTTTTTCACCCTTTATCTCTTTTCAGAATTGTATTATGATTGAAAAATAATGTGTAGAAGTAAATAAAGTTTTGATTACTGTTAAAACTGACTTTAATTTGCTCTAAATAGAAAAGTAAACTGTCCTTAAAATAACTACCGGTAACAACTCTACCGGACTTACCCTACTGTGATAATTTTAAAACTATGATATCTCCTAAGATATTTATTGATGTCAAGGGCAATTTTGTTTAAAATTAAATACTTGTGACGAATAGAGTATTTATTTGGATAAGGATTAATATCATGTTTATAAAAACACCTTCGCAAATAATGCATTATTTTAGAAAAAAAAAATGATTACCGTAAAAAGATTATAGTGAGTTAACCTTAAAAGATAGACATATGCTGTCACAGATTTTTTATTGAAGTTTTAAAGGGAATCAATTCCGTCATACGTGATTTTTGCGTAAGTTTAATCGTTTAAGCAGCGTACGCAACGGAAGCTCCCAAAAGGTTTTTTACCCGCTTTGCGTGATGTTATAATAGTCTGTAGCCTTCCTCAATAAATGGACTACCCAACACAAAAATATTTTTGCAATTGGAACCAGTAGTTCCCGAGATTAGCGCGTTCAGCAAACAAATTCTCCAGCTTTATAATATTAGTAGGTATAGACGTGTTAGCGTTGAGCACACAACGGAGTGGCGCGTGGCGGGCGGCGAGGGTTTTGATTTAGGCTGCCTGCTCTTAAAGAATATTCTTTTTATTTAGTTTTCGCTGGTTTTTTTACATCATCTCATGGATGGTTTTCGACTAGAACAACAATTTATTTGTCATAATTTTTCCCAAAGATTTTTTTTTGTTTTATTTGCTGCTCATTGCCCTTAGGCGTATCCTACAAGTCCAAGACGACCCACTGACCAGATTGTTCAGTAAAAAGAAATTTGAACAGTGAAAATATTGAATTGAGTTTTATGTTGTTTTGTGTTTGTTTTTGTGACATCTTGCATGCCTTGTGTGTGTATACTCATATTTCGGACAAATAAATAATCTATCTATCATCAGAATCATCGAAATCAATATAGATTCTTGTCTAGGTCCAATGTGATGTAGACAATTTAACACTTGTTGTGAAGAAATGTTTCTACCCCCAAGAGTCAAAAGTAGAGAAAAATTGGTCGTCATGCTTGACATTGAAGAATTTTGTCGACTGCAGAATAGAAACATTTCTGCTCTTCAGTTTTAACATCGCCATGCTTAGGACGGTAGAAATCTTTCTATAATCTGTCATTTTGTCTATTCTTCTGTCGACAAAACCCGTTTCTACGGTGGTCATGTTACGCGTGCTGTTCCACAAAAAGCTTGGAAATATCATGTAGTTACTCATATTATTTTTATAAATTTAATTGAAACTTTAATAGGCATGTATTATTATTTTTTTCACTAACTCAATAATAGACAGTAATATAAACCTGAGAAAAGTATTGAAAGTTAAATTGAGCTACTGATTGATGCTCAAAAAAATTATGAAACTCCAACAATTTTCTACTACAGTTCAAACGTCCGTTCTGTCGCGGTCATGATGTGACGTCATTGTTCACCAAAAAAACGCAACATAAATTAATTAATTGTAAAATAAGTAATGCATTAAAAAAATGTAAAAATTATTGGAATTTGTTTCTTGACTCCTACACAATGTATATTCTAGTTTCTAAGTCGTGTGTACACTAATCAATTGGACTATCTGGGTCTGAAAAAAGTTTTTTTTTTTTTTATCGAAATAATGGATTATGTGCATATTCCCTATTGAGGATACTTCCCTCTCGTTAAAGAAACGAATAGAAATGGATGTGAATGCTTCAACACAGGCTAGGGCTATAGCGGAGTGCTACGTACCGAGCTGCGTGAGCGTGCGGCGGTCCAGCTCGGGGCGCGCCGACGGGTTGGCCAGCAGCACGGCCGCGTGCGGGCGCCAGTCGGCCCAGCGCTCGTCCGACACGCACTGCAAACACATTTAGTTAGCGAGCACCTCTAGTGGTACACGATGCTTGCTCACCGACAGATGTAATAAAAAAAAACTCCATAGACGTGATGGGTATTCAATATCTTAAATATGATAAAATAAAAAAAAATCGAGGTTAACCACCCCAAGTAGTGTAGTTGAAGTGAGTATGTGTACACTTCGTAATAAGGGTAGCTATGAGCAATGAAACACTCGTTGAGGTTAGTGTCTCTTAAGTTTAATTAGCACGGCTTATAACACAAAGAATATTTAATAAGAGCAGAAGATGGATGTTTATTAAGCGAAGAATGTAAGGTTTTGGAACGCTGGAAGGGATACTTTGAAAGTTTATTTAGTTGTCAGGATAGTGTGCAAGGAGTGGGTAACTGGGCAGAAGCCAGTCTTGGTGACCCAAGCTCACATGCAGATGAGTGGAATGAAATAGAAATAGATGAGATTGTAAGAGCGTTGAAAGGGGGTGAAAATTGGGAAAACTGCAGGGCATGACAGAGTGTCTGCTGAAATGCTGAAGGGTGGTGACGGGGTGATAGCAAACCTGTTGTGCCTGATCTTTAATATGTGTTGGAGATATGGCCGTGTGCCAGATGACTGGTGCAAGGCTGTAATCGTACCACTATATAAGGGAAAAGGCTCTCAGCAGGAGTGTAAAAACTACCGTGGCATTAGTCTTTTGAGTGTTGTCGGCAAACTGTATGCAAAGGTTTTGATAAATAGAGTGGTAAGAATGACAGATGAGAAAATATGGGATGTGCAGGCAGGATTTAGAGGGAATGGGATGTATGGATCAGATCTTCTCCTTAAGGTGCACAGCCGAAAAACATCTGGCAAAGCACAAGAAAGTCTACTGTGCTTTCGTTGACTTGGAGAAGGCCTATGACAGTGTATGGAGGGACGAACTGTGGTCAACACTATCAGTGTACGGTGTGGACTGGAGCTTGGTACGGGCACTGAAATCTTTATACAAGGATTCCAGTGCTTGTGTTAGGTTAAATGGGGCATACACGGACTGGTTCTGCATCTCAAGGGGTGTTAGACAGGGTTGTGTAGCATCACCGTGGCTGTTCAACTTGTACATGGATAGTTGTCTGATAGATTTGAAAGAGAGTGAGTGCGGATTGAGAATGAATGACAACTCATTCATTCTCAATCCTTCCGTCAATTGCCAATTCCTTCTCTACGCAGATGATCAAGTTCTAAAGAGAGTGGGTGCGGATTGAGAATGAATGAGTTGCCTGTCAAATGCCTTCTCTACGCAGATGATCAAGTTCTACTTGCTTCGTCTGCAGAACAGTTGCAAGACATGGTGACTGTGATGGATGAAGCATATAAGAGGAAAGGGATGAATATAAATGTGAATAAGACGAAGCTCATGGTGTTTGATTGAGAAGAGGATGTATCGGTGTGTGATGTGAAAATAAATGATAAGAGTGTGGAGCAAGGAAGTGAGTTTATATATTTGGGGAGTCAGTTTACAAGGGATGGAAAGATTGATGAAGATGTGGAAAGGAGAGTAAATGCGGGAAATAAAGTGAATGGATGGGGATGGTACATGCGATTGTGACCAATCAGTCGATGCCCAAAAAGGCTCGACTGGCTGTTCACAATGGTGTGCTGGTGCCTACGCTACCTACCCCCATGGGAACAAGGCGTGAGTTTATGTATGTATGTATGTAATAATTAATAATAATTATGGATCACGCCACTTTTCATAAACGGTTCGGGCCTGACCGTCGCCTGAGGGGGCGTCAACCTAATACAATAGATCATCGGTGACCATCTTGCGCACGCGCCGATCGGACAAAGGATGACGTCCTGGAGGCGTGGTCTATTTTGCTGTCGCCGCCTAATCACCTCATGTGACGTAGGCGATCACGCGATCTTGTGCTGCGTAGAGTCGTGGGCGAGCACTTGCTTACTCGTTACTTAGTTACTAGAAATATCAACCACAAAAACTTTTTTTTGTAAACTTCACAGACGATAAATAGTAACCGTGTAGCTATGTGAAATTTCGTTAGCTAATTTAATTTGACCCAGTACATTTATTTATATAGAATATAAATAAAATAATAATAGTAGACGTGCGATGAAAAGAAACGTATCGAATAAAGAAATAAATAAATGAATGTGGAAAATGTGACAACTTTCCATTTTGTTTTATACTTTTACATTCTTTACTGTGCAGCGGGTCGCAGCGCGGCGTGGCGTCAGTAACGATGGGTAACTCACAGTGGCAGCAGGCGGCTGCGCGGCCTGCAGCGCCACGTACAGCGTGTGCAGCGGGTCGCAGCGCGGCGTGGCGTCAGTAACGATGGGTAACTCACAGTGGCAGCAGGCGGCTGCGCGGCCTGCAGCGCCACGTACAGCGTGTGCAGCGGGTCGCAGCGCGGCGTGGCGTCAGTAACGATGGGTAACTCACAGTGGCAGCAGGCGGCTGCGCGGCCTGCAGCGCCACGTACAGCGTGTGCAGCGGGTCGCAGCGCGGCGTGGCGTCAGTAACGATGGGTAACTCACAGTGGCAGCAGGCGGCTGCGCGGCCTGCAGCGCCACGTACAGCGTGTGCAGCGGGTCGCAGCGCGGCGTGGCGTCAGTAACGATGGGTAACTCACAGTGGCAGCAGGCGGCTGCGCGGCCTGCAGCGCCACGTACAGCGTGTGCAGCGGGTCGCAGCGCGGCGTGGCGTCAGTAACGATGGGTAACTCACAGTGGCAGCAGGCGGCTGCGCGGCCTGCAGCGCCACGTACAGCGTGTGCAGCGGGTCGCAGCGCGGCGTGGCGTCAGTAACGATGGGTAACTCACAGTGGCAGCAGGCGGCTGCGCGGCCTGCAGCGCCACGTACAGCGTGTGCAGCGGGTCGCAGCGCGGCGTGGCGTCAGTAACGATGGGTAACTCACAGTGGCAGCAGGCGGCTGCGCGGCCTGCAGCGCCACGTACAGCGTGTGCAGCGGGTCGCAGCGCGGCGTGGCGTCAGTAACGATGGGTAACTCACAGTGGCAGCAGGCGGCTGCGCGGCCTGCAGCGCCACGTACAGCGTGTGCAGCGGGTCGCAGCGCGGCGTGGCGTCAGTAACGATGGGTAACTCACAGTGGCAGCAGGCGGCTGCGCGGCCTGCAGCGCCACGTACAGCGTGTGCAGCGGGTCGCAGCGCGGCGTGGCGTCAGTAACGATGGGTAACTCACAGTGGCAGCAGGCGGCTGCGCGGCCTGCAGCGCCACGTACAGCGTGTGCAGCGGGTCGCAGCGCGGCGTGGCGTCAGTAACGATGGGTAACTCACAGTGGCAGCAGGCGGCTGCGCGGCCTGCAGCGCCACGTACAGCGTGTGCAGCGGGTCGCAGCGCGGCGTGGCGTCAGTAACGATGGGTAACTCACAGTGGCAGCAGGCGGCTGCGCGGCCTGCAGCGCCACGTACAGCGTGTGCAGCGGGTCGCAGCGCGGCGTGGCGGCCACGAAGCGCGCCGCTACGGCCGCGCGCGCTCGCCGCCCTTCGTGCGCGCCCAGCGTCATAGCGTGTCCCCACAACTTGTTGCGCATCGCCCATTCTGCCGACACACCCGAGTTACATAAAAAAAAACCGCAAATTACAGCCGCAGTGGTGAGCCACAGAGCGCAGCAATACGCAATTGCGCAAAGTACATTAGGACCACTACAGGCAGACCGCATCGCAACGCGTAACAGGAAAAATACACCTGGCGAGCGATTCGCCTGTACTGTGCGATGGTTCATACAAAATGTACAAAATTGATCTAGCAGGATTTTTGCAATGCGTTGCGTACCACCCTAATCTCGCTAGCCTTGAATTAGTAAAATTGTTGAAGGTATATCACCTCCAAGTACTAACACTGGCTGGATAGAAAACTGTCTAGATTAAATTAATTACTGTTGACATATAGTTTTGTACCAGATTCTATTTTTCCATATTGTTCTTAGATAACCCTATAAACTTTCCCAATAAATTTCCTATAAAATTTCCTGTTTTCGCTCTGCAAACCTCTCCAACAAAAGTCAATATCGAGCGCGTAGCCGCGCAAGCTGTGGCACTTCTTGAGTCTGGGCTTAAACAGCGAAAGATAAGTGCACAACTCCTGCCTATCAAAGAATTTACCATCGATACCTGGAGACTGGCGGGTTTGTGCGCTATCCAGGAGGACCACGAAACCGGGTCACTACAGAACAGGATCGGTTTATCTTTAACACTAGCCTGCGTAGTGGTCACCTGACCTCAGTACAGATCCAAGAACAGCTTCGAAACTTTCATGCGCTCAAACTGTTAGGAGACTCGACGAACGTGGCCTGAAATCTCATAACCCAGCCAATGATCCCAAACTGACACGAGCTCATAGAATAGCGCGCCTACAGTTGGCACGCGATCATTTGCATTGGACACCGCCAATGGAGTCAGGTTCTTTTTACGGATGAAACCAAGATTAAGCTGTATGGCAATGATGGATGTAGGAAAGTCTACCGAAGACAGGGAGAGCGTTTTCAACAATGTTGCATTGAATAGAAGGCGGTCTATGGCGGTGGGTCATGGACAGTCTGGGGCGGAATTACCTCCGAAGGAAAAACTGACTTTGAGGTTGTGACGGGACCACGGTTCGTGGCGACCGATACATTTGTCAATGTCTAGGGGCTCATGTGATGTCAAAATATGCTGAGTTTGTGGGCCAGGATTTCATGTTTGTGCATGATAATGCAAGGGCGTACCTGCAAGAATTGTTCGAGAATACCTAACGTTAATACTTAACGTACAGTCGCCAGCATATCACACTATACTAAACTGTCAAATTTCTCCAAATGATTTTAAACCTTAAAAGTTCAAAATCGAATTAGAAAATTTGGCAGTTTGTGGTAACTTGATGTGCTGGCGACTGTACATAACGTTAGTATCGCAGTTATGAATGGCCAGCAATAATGATATGAATCCTGATATGAATCCAATAGAACACTTATGGGATGAGCTGAATAGGCGTGTTCGAAATAACCAACCAAACTTTGCAGGAGCTGAAGACTGCCATGCTGCATGTACTACCTTGACACGCGAACTTCGTCTCCGTGATTTTTTTCCAAATAACGGTTAAAATGTCACGAAGAAAGTGGCAGCGTTGACAGCAAAAATTGCGGTAAAGTTCACTCATCTACCATAGAAAAGTGAGGATCCTCCGACCAGACGGGTGTTGTGTCTGGTGGGCAACTGCCCGACGGTTGATGTCGGGACATTGTATATAATATATGCTAGTTGCGCGGTAAACTCCACTTGCGCGGTGCAGGATTTGCGTGACGTCAGTGTGACGCGTAGTTCGCATGTGGCGATGTTGACGCCGCTACATTGCTAAAGAAACGGACGAAAATGTGACGAAACGTGCGCGCCGAGCGACCGAGCGAGCGAGCGCCGAGTGACGCAGCCTTATTCTTGATAAGGCTGCGTCCATACTTCAGAAAACCAGCCACAGTTCATTGGAAACCGCTTAGACAGTATTGGAGGATAATGTTGTTTCCGAAGAACGGCAAAATTTTGTTGCCCGCTTTTGTAAAGCAACTCGATATGAAAATGTCGCAATTTTATTCGCTAGTATTTTTCCATCAACAAATTGGAAACTATATTTTTCGTAAATACGCCATATTGTTTCATTGTCACAAGCAATTTATAACGCGTTCTTACTTCTTGAATGTTTTAACATATTAAGTTATAAATAATTTGTTTTGAAACAGAAAAGTACAGTAACTGTTACTTGTTTATTGTTTGTTGGTGTTGTTATCACTTATAAATGGTATTCAGTTGTGAAGTGTGCGCTGAAAATGTGTGTTTGTTAGAAGATAAATGCAATAAGTTTAATCAATTATCGTATAATAATAAGATTCAAGTTGTGTCTAAGGGTAGATGTGTACCCGAATTACGAGAATTAATCCAAAAATATGGTAATTCATCTCGTACTCGTCATTTCAATACTCAAAATTATGCAACATTTATTTGGCTCTGTGGATGTAGACACACAAATAAATTATTTTGTTTTTCGTGCATTTTCTTTAATACTTCCAGTAAGTGGAGTGAGGAATATAATGATTTGCATATTTTTCATTCCTCGGCAAAAAAGCATGTTTGCATCGTTAGAAAATCGTGTGTTGAACCTTGAATAATGTGGCGAGTTCTTGTATTTATAGCTTATTTTCAAATATTATAAATCAATAAATGTGACTACTTTGAGGATCATCATAATTACGTTACGTTTTTTTTTTTTGTTTTTTTTTCGCTATCAGTATTTCGTGGTGGACGCCAGTGCATGACGGAGAACTAATTCCAACTGAATTCAACATAATACGATGTGATCGAGCAGACGGGCGATAACAAGGAGCATTTTTGGCGGCTTCCCCGCGTTTTTGTTTAAATCGCGTTTCTGTTGATAATGTGTACAAGGCCTTATTTGAGATTGTGTGCGCGACGGTACACAGAAAAAATAATTTTCTGTTCTTGTGTTGTGTTCTTTACATTCCACCAAAATGTGATGCTACTGAGTATATGCATTTATTTCATTTATTGGAGAATGTTTGTGTTAAAAATGACAAAGTTTTAGTGATGGGTGATTTTAATATGGAAATTCAAAGTTATTTGAATTTCCACCTATATATCAGACATAAGGGGCGTTATCACAAATTATATAAAACAACTGGATCCGAGAGTGATTAGGAAATGTTTTCTAGTTTTAGAATTCGTATCAAATTAAAGATTGCTTCTACCTATGAAGTCTACCAAAACAGACTTCAGAAGAACCTACAAGGGGATCCGTTCTGGAACTTTATTAGGAGTAAACAATCTAGGCGCAATAAACCCAAAGTAAAAAAAAAAACTGATTTTGGTAGCTTCTCATTCCTTTGTTTTCCAATATTTTTTTAAACAAAACATACAATATTTTTATCTACTCAAAGAGCTCTAGACAACGATACGACACTCGATAGGGTAGGTAAAAAAAATGTATCGCGCCTCCCTTTACCTGTATGCTAGAACATATTAAAATATTTGTTAATAATTTGTATGGCTTTGAATCAAGATGCTTATACTGTGAAAATTTGAGGACTGTAGCTCCAACCGTTTGGCTGTAAAGCCTGTGTGACAGACAGACACGTGAGTGACAGCAATAGTGCTCCGTTTGGACCCTTCGGGTACGGAACCCTAGAAAGAGCTGGCCTTCATTCTAAATTGACATGCAATGAAACATGAAATGAAAATATACTTTTTACTAGTTTGTTTTAATTTTTATCAAAAATACTGTAATCGCAGCCGAGTCTCAGTAAATAAAATACTGTTTTCATAAGGGAATGATTATTATTTTTAAATATCACAACGAAAGTCTACGATAAACTCCCAGGCTAGTATTTGATTCTGCTCGAACATTTGCCAGCAAAAATAATATTTACAAGTACTTACATATTTTCCAACTTGGGAGATAACCGTAGGTGTTCCTTGTAATTGTAAAATGTTTAGGTCGTTAAGTTTCCGTAAGAATATGGTATTTAATGCATAATGGCCAGCGCTTGAAATTTTTGGGTACCTTCCTATCTACGTAATGGCTGATTAATTTCAAAAATACTAAAGACATGAATATCACGCAGATAGTACTTAGTCACAGTTACCAAAATTCGATTGCAAACTTACAACTAACTTTACTCAAGCAATACTAGTAAAATAAAAAATATACCTTCAAGTACCAAGATTAGTTAAGTTACGTATAAAATCGAGCGGACAGCGGTTTCAATGTGTGCGTGCGCGTAATGTTGTTGTGTTGCGATTCAGATACCTAAACTTGAGCGAGTTCAAAAATGTGATAGCGTCCTTAAGTACTTGGTACTTGTTGACGGGCCTACACTGTCCTCCCATACCTATTAACACTGTAACTTAAAAACATTTGTAAAGCCCATTCTTTTTAAATAAAATAAAAAAATCTTTATTTCAGACATGAACACTTACATGAACAGTCCATAGGTTGTTTAGTGATGGGTTAGTAACAGAAAGTACTTATAGTCTATATTAGTATTGTTAGTAAGGACACAAACACAGGTAAATTGCCTACGCCCGCCCTCGAGGCTCAGTGTGCACCATAAGTAACTTATCTACGTGTATGTGATACCCACCCAGTGCCGTTGTATAGGACAGTCCGGCCTGTTAACAATCATTTTCAGGATGCCGGCCGTTCCGAGTGTTACGCAAGCGCTGTAGCAAGGAAGCCGCTTTGTTATGCATGATGGCGTGAAATCCGTCTGTGTGAGCTTCGGCAAACATGCCCGAAGCACTACAACGCCGCGGCAGCCGCAACAACATCCTGAAGGCGTTACACCCTGCGCTCCCTCTCTATATCGCAGTCATCGCGTAGGTCACTAGTGACAATGTGGCCTAAATATTTAAAATTGTCAACCAAGTACCAAGCCATTGAGATATACCGGAGGCACACGGCGGGGCTGTTGTTTTTGTGTTATAAACACCAGAATCTTACTCTTTTAAGAGTTGTATTTAAGGCCGTGCACCTCCGCATACGTCTCGCAAATCGATAGTAGCTCTCTCAGCCCACTCATCGATGGACTGAGCAGCACTATGTCGTCCGCGTAACTGCCACACAAGTGCCGTCTATGTGACAGCCGACATGTTAGCTGATCAGTCGCTCAATAAGCTGGTTCATATATACATTAAATAGCAGAGGTGAGCTTAACCTCGCTGCCTTACACCACACTCCATTTTGTACTCATCCGACAGAGTACCGACCCATCTCACCCTATTTGTCTGGTGAGCATACCAGTATCTGAGGAGCGCTGTGTACTCCGCCGGCACACCCGCGCCCCTCAACTTGTCCCACAGCACATCATAGGCAACGAGATCGAAAGCTTTCGACAAGTCAAGGAAACACGCGTAGACCGGCGTCCTCCGGGAGGATAGTACTTGACTGTGTGTTTCAGGCTAAGTATGGCACTCTCCGTGAACAGGCCCGCCCTAAACCCGAACTGGGATCATGCACTTCAAAAAAAAAAACACTTTAAAAGAGTAACCGTGTAGTTTCTTGCCGGCTCTTCTCCATAGGAAACGACCAATTGGAACCTAGCACCTAGCTTCTGACGTTTCACAAGGTAGGTTTATGTGAAATAAAATATTTTGATTTTGACAAAAAAATCGGCTCTCCCTCACGCATACCGCCTCCTCCTTCGCGAGCATTACTGCTTCGCAAAAGGAGGTGACGGCCTCCCATGTACTCTCGCTCCGAACCATGGCCTGAACCAGGCCCGGACGCGACAGATGGCTGCCGCCGTTCGTCTCCGTGAGGACACGGCGGTGCTCCACCCAAGCCGGGCAGACCTCCACCGTGTCCTCCGGGCGATCCACATAGTGGTGACACCCGGGCGTTTCCTCCCGCTTTATCCTGAACAAGAACCTCCCGAAACAACCGTGTCCGGTGAGGACCTGTGTCAGGAGGAAGGTGAGGATGCCATGGCGCCTCTCTAGCCACTCCTCAAAGAGGGGACCTATCGCCACAATTGTGACGTGCTGCAAACAAAAAACATGGTCCGGATTCAGCAACAAATTTTGGCAGATCATTCGTGTAGATGAGAAACAGAAGGCATCCAATAACACCCGCTTGCGGTATTGATGCGTTTATCGCCGTTCTGTCAGACCGAAACTTTGAAGTTCGTTTATTTTGCCATTTCTACTAACTGTGCTCTATTTTCTAGATAAGATTTGAACCATTCTTGCGATTTATCTATCTATTCTAGACATATGTCTATCTGTCGGATGAATTTCCTGACGGTAAAATCCCAGTCCATCGATGAGTGGGTTGAGAAAGCTATTATCGATCTGCGAGACGTATGCGGAGTTGCACGGCCTTAATTACAACTCTAAAAAGATTAAGATTCTGGTGTTTAGAACACATAAACAACAGCCGCGCCGCGCGCCGTGAACCTCCGGTATATCTCAATGGCGTGGTACTGAAATTGGTTAACAATTTTAAATATTAAAGCCACATTGTCACTAGTGACATACGTGATGACGGCGATATAGAGAGGAAGCGCAGGGCGTTGGCGGTGAGGAGCAATATGCTCACCCGCAGGTTTGCTCGCTGCACGGCAGACGTCAAGGTGACCTTATTTAAAGCGTTCCGTCAGTCCTTTTATTCGAGCGACCTGTGAGTGTCATATACAAGCCGAGCCTACAACGTCCTACGCGTTCAAAATAATAATGCTTTCAGGATGCTGTAGTGGCTTCCGCGGCGTTGTAGTGCTTCGGGCATGTTTGCCGAAGCTCACACAGACGGATTTCACGCCATCATGCATAACAAAGCGGCTTCTTGCTACAGCGCTTGCGTAACACTCGGAACGGCATTCTGAAAATGATTTTTAACAGGCCAGACTGTCCTATACAACTGCACTGGGTGGAAGTAGCTATGGTGCACGTAGATAAGTTATTTCATCGTAGATGTACCTATGGTGCTACCACATTGAGCCTCGAGGTGCCTAAGCTCGAGCTTAGGCAAATTAGCTATCAGAAAGTTATTTTGGGATCTTTACACAAAAATATGCAGAGTGGCTCGATTAAGAGGGGCCTTCCCGGTCCGTCTATCGTCAACGCGAGCATGGTCGAAACGTTTGTTGTTTCATCCAGCGCAAGTGAAAACTATTAACAAACGAGTGAGAACGCGATAACATTGAACGAAAAATAATGTGCGGAAATTTCATAAAACTTGTTCCAGGAAATACGTGTTTTTGAGTAAGCCTTACCAGTTTGTGAAATAAATGTTGGTCATTTAGAATCTCCATTACATTTGCAAGGTTTTTATCGTAATGTTGTCTTAAAATTTGTGCAAAAAAGCAGATTTTGCAGGCTTAACTGAATTTGTTTTTCAAAAAAAACATTTTTTCTTGCATAGTAACCTAGATATAGTGCACATGATACCTATTGGTTCAAAAATTTCAAAGAAAGATGTGTTTCAACGCCATAATCACGTACGAGTGTTTGTATGAAAAGTATGTCGGGTTGGCCGCTCTTAAGGTGTCCGGGAGTCTATAAACTTTGTTTTGTTTTTGACGATTACTAAAGACAAAGAATTTTTTTTTTGTTGTTTATGGCGAAACATCATCCTCAGACAGCTTTAGGCTACGTACCGAGTGCTTCTGGTCTGTTGCCGTATATGAGGAGCTCTCGCAGCCGGTCCAGCGCCGCGCGCTCGTCCAGCGCCGCCTGCTCCGGAGACGACGACTCGGGGTCTACAGCAAATAAAAGCGGATAAGTACCTCTAACTGGGCGTGGCCGCGTGGGTGCAGACTGCAGACGATTGCTAAACAAAATGCTGATGTGGACGGTTATATGAGTAGACGATCTGTAGTACTCGTAAAATGTAACTAACATGTTATTATCAAATATCCAGCACAAACTATAGCTTATTACAATTACTACTTTATAATGTAGTAATGCAAAAGTATTATTGTTTTATTATTATTCTTTTTTATAATTACAAAAAACATTTTGAGTTGATGTTAAAAGTATACCAACTAAATACATACATTGGTGCAGAAACTCTTGTACACCGAACCAAACTTAACTAACAATAAAATTTATTATTTTTGGTTAAGGTGAATCTGCAGCCCGTTAAATTAAAAATTTCTTACGTTTTTTGCAATTTGCAGGTCAATGTCAGGTTTTATGTTGATCAAAATATGATAGATTTGTTCCATTGAATTACTTTTTCATGATCTCATGACATTGGGGAACAAATCAACTAGAAGATCTTGTGAGAAATGTGCTTTGTAAATTTTAGTTCATGACAACAAATATGTTTTCATTTCTCTTACTCGGAAAGTAGTGATTGTTTGATCTAAGTAGCGGGTGGAAAACGCTGCTTCCCACCCTTGGGCGGGAAAGATTTATAGTAATTGCTTCCCTCCCTAGGGCGGGAATGAATTTTAAATATAGAACTAAATTTGGTTAGGTAGTCTGCTAGTGTAACAGCCAGTGTGAATAAAAAAAAAAAAAAAACGTATTAAGCGAGACGGCCCGCGGCGGTGAAATATGGAACACACCGCGTGTTCCATATTTAAAATTTAAAAAAGACGGAATATAATTTGATGGAATACTAACTCTATAGGCTGTACCGAAATTCAAAATCTGAGTTCTGACTAATATTTGATTAAAAATGAGTTCAAGCGATTCTGAAATGTTGACCCCAGATTCGGTTAATACGAGGCAAATACAGTAATCCAAAATCTTTTGCCAGAAATTTCAAAGGAAAGATATTTGAATACATTCAATGATTTTTTGAAGTGGCGAGCAAACAAAAAAATATTTAAGAAAAACTACTTTTTTTATTACTTTCCTTATATTCGAAATGAAAAGTAGAGTGTTTAACACGGGTGAAAGTCACCAATTCCTTTCGAACTTTGTATAACAATCTCCTATTCCACACCTTTTTAATCGCGACTGGTCTGATTTAGTTAGACTATCCAAATTTTTGGATAACGTCAAATTCAGAATAGCAAAATTGCCATTTTCACTAAATTAAATAACTAAATGACATTAGTGCTGTCGAACTATAATATAGTTAAATTGTGTCACTTTAGTCAATTACAGAATGGGAAACGTCCGTTTGACAGGAATAAATACAATTTTGGTGATTTTTAGTCTAGTTTAGAGAATTTTGTGACAAGAGAATCGGCACCATTATGTATTTAGTTGGTAAACATTAAAAATCAATGTTTGTTTGTTCCTATTTTATGCGCTGCCATACCGTTAATCCGATTGCGATAATACTTTGTCAACTTATTGCTAGCACTTGCGCGAAGGTATTAGGCATTAAATACACGCGGACGAAGTCGCAGAAGCTAGTAAATAAATGAAATGAACAGATGTAAGTATGGGAGAATAAGACACGCGGTGCCGAGCACAAATAAGTAGAGGTAGCAGGAGGATGATGTCAGTAGGAAACTCACTGAGGTGCTCGGACATGGAGAGCGAGGGCTGCTCGGGCGACGAGCTGCGCGCCTCCCGCTCCCGCGCCGAGCCCGACCCCGACGAGCCGCGCCGGCTCTCTGCAACCACACACAACTCAATAAAAGGATATCCCAAAATTAGTATGCGCTTCGGGAATGATCGTACAAAAGAAAGAGAAGCGCGATGACACAACGCTTGTAATTTATTGCAAAATATGAAGCACTTACTCAAAAATAAGTTGAGTAATCGAAAATAAAAAACCGGCCAAGTGAGAGTCGGACTCGCGCGCTAAGGGTTCCGTACCATTATCTATAAAAATGGCAAAAAAATCAAGTTTATTGTATGGGAGCCCCCCTTAAATATTTGTTTTATTTTAATTTAATTATTTATTTTTAAAGTGAATATATAACTAAATATTCTGTGAATATTTCAAGCGTCTACCTGTTGCCGATATCGAGCAAAAACGAGCAAAAAAATCACGTTTGTTGTATGGGAGCCCCCTTAAATATTTATGTTCAAATTCAAATTCATTTATTTGCTAGAATGTAGGTACAAATCAAGAACTTAAGAATATCGTGGCCCAATTACATTCTACCATTACATATGGTGTGCAAATATGTCATATTAACATTGAATTTATTAATAAAAGGTGATTGACACAATGTGATTAAAAAATATTAAAATTCAGGAACATACATTAATTAACGACAAAATAGTAAACGAAAAAAAAAATATATAAAGAAGATAATTCAAAAAAAAAAAAAATATCTACTAAAATGTCAAATTACAAATATCATGCAAAGTCCATATTCCTTGTAAGTCACGATTCAATAATATTAAACATTAAATTAATTATTATATGGTGTGTAATTTATCAACATAATTGAGTTTTCCCTTCTGCACGATATGACATAAATTCGTTTAAATCATAAAAACAATTTTCTTTTAACCATTGCGTCAACTTTTTTTTTAACATAGTCAAAGGTAAATCTTTGTTATTCTGGTTTTTAGTATTTGTTGCTATAGCGTCAACAGAAATACGTCATCTGCTAAAATTTCAACTGTCTAACTATCACGGTTCATGAAATACAGCCTGGTGACAGACGGACAGACAGACAGACGGCGGAGCCCCGCGCGGCGGGTTCCCCTTTTACCCTTTGGGTACGGAACCCTAAAAACCACCAAGTTCTGCATACAAATAAGACGTTCTTGTTATTAATTAAATACCGTATGTCGATATTTAATACAGATATTTTGGATAGAAACTTAAAGTAAAGAGTAAGTTTACCGTTAATTTGTATCGAGATTTTTTTTTCTAAACGTGTTTTGGTAACATACAAGGTCTGACAAATATGTTCAAGAATAGCATATATTTTTTCAATACAGTTGTTAAACATGGCATACTTTCAGAGGCTATAATTATGATTCGAAAATTAAATCTTTTTGCATAGGCATCTTTCTGTTACGCGGTCGTGATTTTTGTTAACGAAAAAGTTTAGTAGCAAGGAGTTTTCATACATAGAATAAAATGGAATAGATTTTATACGAGGAAAAATGAATGAGTCCGTACGACGTCTTAGCATTGAATTCTCAAGTCTTTTAAATGGTTCTTTAATATATTTAAATACCAGTTTTAATTATAATTATTTTCACATCAACATTTGTCAAAAATCGAATAGGCTGTATAGGATGTTTTCGTTGTAAAAAACAAAAATGTCCAGTGGCAAAAACGCGCCATTTTCTGAAAATTTTAATTAATTCTTTGATTTGTTTTTTACTATTTCCCACAAATGTATTCAAAAACGTCGTGTGATACACGGATGTGTAGGTTATTCCAAACGAGCTGTCATTAATTGACACGAGTTTGCAATAACCTACTTTCCACCCTTGTATGACCATGTACTATTTCAATACACTTCCTCGAAAACTGGTTCATATCGCACTACGATTAGGTTCACAATGCAATTTATTTCACACGCGTGCGATTTTTTATTTTCCAACACGTGTGCGGGAATAAAAATTGCCACAGATAACTTTTACCTATACTTAGTCAAAATTGGTTCAATGCCTCTATTCACACCGTCTCGCGCCAGATACGGTCCTTTCTATTCGGAGGTAATTATTTTTTTAAACTCGGCAAAGATGCTTCTTTACGGCGTTAATATTTTTGGAATATTTAAATAATGTTTTTAAATAGAATACCATGATTATTACAATAAAAAAAAAAACCGTTTGAAACAAATTAACTATAAATGAATTAGAATGTTCTATTTTTCATACTCGGCTGTTTATCGGCTTTATACCTTTCCTTCTCCTTCAAACGTTCAAAGTTTCCTAATAATTCATGACAAAAATATTTTTCGTTATCTAATTTTATTTCTTCAAAAGTGTATTGTTATTGCAGTTCTCGGCTCAAAAACAACCTCGCCTACGGTTTGGGTGTTAATTCCGCCTCGAATGCAATAACAAACATTCTCCACTTGTATCAAAATGTACTTACTAATCTAATTTTTTTTTTCAATACAAGCTTACTTTTATCATTTGCCTCTTGTCAGCGCCTCTTACGTTTTCTTTTTCAATTTGCAGGTCAGTTTCAAGTTGTATGTTGATCTAAGTATGATTCGCGGCCGTATTTATTTATAGAACTATAATTATGAAAATTAAAATTTTATTTCATAAAATGACATTTGAGGCCATTTCTAACTTAAGGAGTTGTATGGCTGATTCTAATTAAAATTTTGAGGTTAGCGAGCTACCTGGGCGCATCGCCCTTAACCATCTGTCAAATATTGATTTGCTTTTTGTTAAATATTGTGGTAATCCTCAAGAGTGGGTGTTAATGTATTAATGTACAAAAAATTTAAAACAATTCAACAATATCATATCATGAATAATTTTGCTAGTTTAGAACTCTGAAAATAACTTACCATTGTGTGTCTTAGCGGAGGGCGGTTTGTATTCGTACTCGCGCGTGTTCTTCATGAGTAGCTCTGCGATGTCCGAGCCCACCACAACCTGCAACACTCCTCGTTACAATACCGTCTAAGCCTCGGGTCTCCTATGGCCTTTACGACATATCATCACGAAATGTGGCCTTAACGTAAACGACACAGAATGTTCTATAAGCTGCGGAGTGTTTCAAAGATACCGCATCAGTACAGTTCTGATCCAAAATATTTTATTTGACTTAAACCTACATGGGCACTTATGAAACGTCAAACTATGTTCACGGTTCCAATTACTCGTTTCCTATGGAGAAGAGCCGGCAAGATAGTCTACTTACGAGAAGTAGACTATCTTATATAGACTTCTAGACTTACTGGTTACTCTTTTAAAAATAATTGTTTTTTACTATATTTTCAAATTAGTGTTAATAGGTATGGGAGGACAGTGCAGGCCCATCAAAAAGTGCCAGGTTCAGTAACCTCAAGTCTGTTGTAACAATTTAGCATTGATAGCGTCTTTATGACGCAGCAGGCCGGGCGGTCTACCCCTTGTTGAAGTGATACTGACACAGTGACACGTGTGCGGCTCATTGTACATGTTCGTAGTGACGAGTGTGACATCGTGATGAGTCGCTGCATGCTTCCGATGACGTTTGTACAAGATTCAAGACAAATTATTGTTCCCTTGACACTACTATACTTAATTTTTAGGGTTCCGTACCTCAAAAGGAAAACATCCTTATAGGATCTCCCGTGTATCTGTCTGTCTGTCAGTGTGTCACAGCTGATTTGTTCGGAATCTACTGGACCGATTAAGTTGAAATTTGGAACATATATGAATTTTTGTGACCCAAACTCGAATATTGGGTTCACTTTTGACATATCAAATGAAAGGAATTCTTATGAGGGTTTCAAACGTATTTTATTTATAATTTTAAGAAAATTATTAATTTTAAAGGTATTAAAGAAAATAAATGAAAATTTATCCCCCCACCCTATCTCCGAAACGACAGAGCCAAAAAGTTCAAAATTGGACTTACAAACTTACATTTGCAGTTGGAATGTATGGGAGAGAACACGATTTTCAACTAAAACGTTTGGTCTTGGCGTGGTCCGACACGGACTTGGCCGGTTTTTATTATTTAGATTTTTCCATGTTCATTTATGTAATATTTTATTACTAAACTGAACAAGCTGATTCTTTAGCTTGCAAATCGCTGTATGATTATATAACTAGTCAACGAAAATTACTTGTGACTAGACATTTACATATGCATGGTATTTAAGTTTGTTATTAGTCGGTAAGCTTCGCAAAAATAAGATATGATTGGTTACCCCGTTCTGGCGCAGCATGAGCGCCAGCAGGTCCCACAGCAGCACGTAGCCGGTGACGTCACGCGCGCCCTCGAGCTCCGCGCCGCGCATGCGCATGCCGCAGTACTCGATCACACTCTTCTTGTGCGTCACACCTGCAACGTACCGAGTGTTGTATCGAATGAAATCGAATCCAATTCGTGCCAATTTCATAATAATTATGTCCCTTGTATTTGTGTCTAACTGTAAAAAATGTGTAGTATGCCATTGATTTCAGGTAATTTTAGTTTTTTACTACAGACAATGTAAAGCGAACGCACAATCATATCTGTCGCTTATTTGTAAGGAAAATTACTAAGAGTATATGGAATTTAGTTGTGTTTTTCGGTCTCAAACATGGTGGTGCCAAAATTAAATATAGCTTATAAGTAAATTAAATAACGATTTTAGGGCTTTAAAATGTAATTTACTATTTTATTATAATTCTTTGTAAATCAAGGGAATGACGTCACAAATTCTAGGTCTAGGGTCATTTTTTTTTACTTTTAGACAAATACGTAACGCTGGTAAATTACGTCGTGATGACTTGGGCATGTACCATGTTACGTCATGTTACCTTTGACGAGCGGGCCGGGGAAGGCGGCCAGCTCGGCGGCGTGCGGCTGCGCGCGCAGGGCGGCCGCCAGCGACAGCACGTGCACGCGCGCCGCGCGCACCAGCACCACGTCGCGCGACGACACGCTGCCCTGCAACACCACACCACACCCTCGCTCATTCTCCTTTCAAAACAACACGTTTCTATGACAATAAAAAGACTGGAATACTTCAAAATACAAGGTGTAACGGCCTTAACGGGTTGTGTCCGGACGGAGAGGGGGGGGGGGGGGGGGGGCGCGACCGCGGACTAAGAACCGCGACTGCGTGCGCCACGCTCGAGAGTCGCGACACACTCGAGTCGTAGATAACATTGTTGGTGTTACTGTTTTACCTGTTTGTGCCATGTGTAGTGTTTTGACTTTGTTTGTATATTAGTTTCACGGTTTAATCAAATGTTCGTTTTTAAGTTTACTTAGCAATAATACTAAAAAACATTTATTAAATAAACATGAATTGTTTTCTTTCTCAACAATTAAATACGATGACACGACCGAGAGGCTCGTGGCTAAAAAATAACAGCCGCACGGGTCGATCGCAAGTTAAGCTACGCTTGCCGCTGTCGGTCTATGGATGGTCACCCATCCACATTTACATATCGAAACCGTCCATACCTCGGAAAGCACGTTAAGCCATTGGTCCCGGCTGTCATTCGTAGATCTTTGGTAGTACTAGAATTCAGCAATGAAAATTTAAATCTCCCGGCTCCCGGAAAGAATTTCAAACAAACAAAATTCTCCCGCAATTTAAAATCGCTGGCGGAATAATTGAGAGTGGCGAAACTCACACTTAATCGAGCGCGTCCGGACGGTCACCCGTCTGCCGCATGTACTTGGTTTTGCTATACGTATGTACACGTAAAGTACGCACAGTCGTCAAACTCACTTAATTCGTTTCTTGATTATTTAATTTAGTCAATTTTAGTCAGCAATTTGCTAGCTGTCCGTGCACTTGTATGTATTTTGATTAAAGTTTTCTAAAAATGTTCGCTGAAGATAACGATTCTGATACTGCGGGATTGGTGGCCCTGTATCAAAGGCCGCCTGCTCGCGTGTTTTTAGTACATCAGGTATTCGATAAATGGACAAAAGAAAGAAACCGCTTAAATGAAGAACATGTCAAGGTAGAAAAAGAAACCTTTTCCAATTTTAAAATGGACTGCAAATATATATTTTTTTAATTTGTTAGTTCACGACCAGGTATTTTGAAGTCTGTACGTTTAAATGGAAAGTATAAGTTCAGAGTAAAATAAAAAGTTTAAAAATATCGCTTTTGTTTTTCACCCGGATATAGACTAACAAGAGGTAGTAACCCTAAGTACAATACAAGAATTCCATATTGCACATAAACAAATTCCAACGCTGGCAAAATTACGGTCGGTCTTACATGAAAAAATTGGATTCGATGGTTGCCTAAAAACTCTGGTTACCATACAAATATTCCATGCTACCAGAGTCCGTACCTTGACGTGCGCCGTGGAGTACCGGAAGGGCGTCATCCTCTCGGAGCGCACCGTGGACTCCTCCAGGTGCAGGTTGAGCGACGTGTCGGTGTTCAGGTCCCTGTGGCGACACACATGCTCACAACACACTGTACCAGGGCTACAACTTCAAGCTTCCACCAACACTCGTAAATGTAGCCCTAACATTACTGTATAAATATAGACAAACAATTATTTACCTCTACTATATAAATGTGTAAAGCGGCGACAGTGCAATGCAAAATTAAATAAAAATATAAAACTGAATAATTATGCGAAAGCTTTTGTGATACTTATGCACAATGACACAGAATGAATTAAATGTGCAGATGGTGCGAAAATGATGATTAAAATTAATAAATATGTACTAATATTAGTTCAATGATATAAATGTGGAGGAAACCTCGAAGGCGCAATATTTTAGGCTGCGTGCGAGATATGATAGGACGGCACACTGCGTAATATTTTATTGTTTCATTGACAGTGCATTATCGAGTGTAGGGTTACGACTTACCTTTGGCCGATGAGCGACAGATGACCACAAAATGTGAGTTTCAATTAATTTCAAGATAATGTTATACTATGGTGCATTTGGTTGGTTTGGTTTGGTTGTGTTACATCGCTTCGCATCACATTTCATAGCCCAACTAACACCCGATTTAAACTTTATGTCGGCTCAGAACATGAGGCGAGTCGCTGCGAAGTAACGAATACATGAGGCAGCGGGGGTGAGGGGTGAGGTACTGCGCAGCGAGTAGCGCACTTCGGAGCCGAAGTAACGAATACATGAAGCAGCGGGGGTGAGGGGTGAGCTACTGCGCAGCGAGTAGCGCACTTCGGAGCCGAAGTAACGAATACATGAGGCAGCGGGGCTGAGGGGTGAGGTACTGCGCAGCGAGTAGCGCACTTCGGAGCCGAAGTAACGAATACATGAAGCAGCGGGGGTGAGGGGTGAGGTACTGCGCAGCGAGTAGCGCACTTCGGAGCCGAAGTAACGAATACATGAGGCAGCGGGGGTGCGGGGTGAGGTACTGCGCAGCGAGTAGCGCACTTCGGAGCCGAAGTAACGAATACATGAGGCAGCGGGGGTGAGGGGTGAGGTACTGCACAGCGAGTAGCGCACTTCGGAGCCGAAGTAACGAATACATGAGGCAGCGGGGGTGAGGGGTGAGGTACTGCACAGCGAGTAGCGCACTTCGGAGCCGCCATCAAGTTTGACGCGTACTACACTTACTAACGTATGGTAGGTATGAATGATACCCTAGCGAGCGACTCGTTGTTGCACATCCCCGATCGACACAGAATACTACACTCCCGGACAACTAAATCGAGCCACCCTGCATATTTGTCTGAAAGGGCTCTATCTCTTTTTAAATAATGGTAGGATAAAGAAAGAAAAAAAAAGTGGTTTTGAAGCCAGTCACTCACTGTCATTTCCGTTTGTCATTGTTCCAAATTTGAAATCGGAATACTAAAAAATAAAAGTTTAATTGCAATAAGTCGTCTTTTCTCGACTCTCAAGGCATAAAATTGCGTGTTTTTTTTTAAAGAGAACAATTGTTTACACATAGGAAAAAAAAAAAAAAAAAATATTTATTTCACATAAGCCTACATGGGCACTTATGAAACGTCAGAAGCTAGGTGCACGGTTCCAATTAGTCTTTTCCTATGGAGAAGAGTCGGCAAGAAACTCCACGGTTACTCTTTTAAAAATAATTGGGTTTACATGTTTTCAAACCACAGCGTTAATAGGTATGAGAGGACCGTGTAAGCCCGTCTAAAGTACCAGGTAGGTACTTAACAAAATAGAAAATGATCTATAAATCTACAGTCTATTAAGCCTACGACGTTCTCTCATTTACAAAACATAAAAAAAAAAACCTAAGTGCGAGTCGGACTCGCGCACGAAAGTACTATAACAACGGCAAAAAAATCACGTTTGTTGTATGGGAGCCCCCCTTAAATATTTGTTTTATTTTAATTTAATTACTGATTTTTAAAGTGAATATATAACTAAATATTCTGTGAATATTTCAAGTGTCTACCTGTTACCGTGATCAATATCGAGCAAAAACAAGCAAAAAAATCACGTTTGTTGTATGGGAGCCCCCTTAAATATTTATGTTATTCTGGTTTTTAGTATTTTTTGCTATAGCGGCAACAGAAATACATCATCTGTGAAAATTTCAACTGTCTAGCTATCACGGATCATGAGATACAGCCTGGTGACAGACGGACAGACAGACGGCGGAGCCTTAGTAATAGGGTTCCCGTTTTACCCTTTGGGTACGGAACCCTAAAAACGATATAAAATAATAATAGTTAGAACCTTGTATAAATTAAAATAATAATAAAAGATATAAAACAATAAAAGTTAGAACCTTGTTTAAATTAAAATTGTTGGTAGGCTAGATTGTGCGTATGTGAGCCACTGCTGCAAGGTATCGGCTGGGCCGGTCACCTTGCAGCAGTAATGTCACAAGTTTATTGTTTCTGTGTTAATTACTAACATAGTTTGTATATTGTTACTAACACTATGAGTCTTGGTTGCTTGAATTAAATGATTAATTAATTCATATAATGTCTAACAAACAAAAGATTGCCAATGTAAAAAAAAAAAAAACATCGTAATTAGGGAGCAGTTAATAGACATTTACATATTTTCGCCGTAAACGAGGTACCAGGGAAGCCACATGTGCAGAAGGTATTAATGCCAAACTTCCTTGTCTTCAACGTAGTATTTAATCTTAGAATTTATGTTTTTTTGATAAGGACACGTTTGATGTGGGTTTTGAATTTTCCATCGCTAAATTCTGTAACAGACTTTGGCAACTTGTTATAAGTCAAACTCAAAGCATATTTTTTTTTCAATTAAACGATTTAAAATTTGTCAAAGAGTCGGATACTAAAGCGGATACTGTTTATAAGAAATGACTTGCTTGTTTTAGTTAATCTAAATTTGGGTATCACAATTTCATGTTTACTACGTGTATTTATATTATGGAAATAGCTTCATATTTTAAAAACGCCTAAGTTTTTGCGAACATATAAAATACTTTCTAAGATATAAAGAGAAGGCAGAGTTAGTACATCAATTTCTTTGAATTTGTTTCTAATGGTGGCCATACACCATCCTTCCTACCGTCCAATCGGCATGACGCTGCAGGCTTGATCCAATCCGCAGTGCGTCTATATACACCACACACGATTAGCTTAAATTGTCCAATCGGCAGCGACGTTCAGTTGAAGCCATGGCGTTACCGGTGATAGACGACGACGCTTTAGCCGTTTTGGGCATTTAAATCGTGAAAATGAAACAAAAAAAAAAAAAAGATCGAGCAGAGTGGTGCAGTGGTTATTGATAAAAAAAACAGTTTACTCATACAAATTTATTCAAAGAATTGAGGATTACAATGATCTGATTTGATCACACTGAACTGACGATCGCCGACCACCATACACGGTCCAATCGGCATGATCAAGCCAAAATAATCGAAATTAGATTGTGCCGTCAAGTATAACTGTCGTGCCAATCCACTCCCACACACGGTCAGTTCTAACTGATTCAATCGATAGCGTCATGCCGATTGGACGATAGGAAGGATGGTGTATGGGCACCATAAGGGTCTCACGAGGAGCCATTCTATATACCGCGCGGATTGCCCTCTTCTGTAAAATGAAAATTGAATCTACGTCAGCAGCCGATACCCACAGCAGATGCCATATGACATAATACTGTGGAAATAAGCAAAGTATACTATAACCTAGCTGTGGCTATATCTGTCAACTGCCTTATTTTTCTTATGGCATATGCAGCTACACTTAATCTACCTGAAAGAGCTCTAATGTGAGCACCCCATTGCAATTTGGAATCTAGAGTTATTACTAGAAATACAGATTCCATAATAGCATCTAGTTTCTTGTCATCAAGTTTTAAATTTAGACCCACTTGGGGTACATTTGGTAATGAGAACTTAGTTCGCATTAACTAAGATACGCGAACCATTTCGAAAGAACAGCTAGACTATTGTTGACGTTTAAGACATCCGTATTTTTTCTATTTTACAAATAAGAGAACTGTATGTAAGGAAGATCATTTATATAAACTAGAAATAGGAAAGGGCCAAGAATTTAACCTTGAGGCACGACCATCTTTACTAGAGATCCCGAGGACGTCCGGTTAACCTTTACTTTTTGCTGCCTGTTTGATAGATAGGAAAGAACAAGATCAGCAGCTTGTCCACGAACTCCCTAGTGGTGTAATTTACAGATCAGTGTATTGTGGTCAACGCAATTAAACGCTTTTGAGAGGTCACAGAAAATGCCATTGGCATCCTGGGATTTCTCCCAGGATTCCAAAATGTGACTGATGAGTTTCACTCCTGCGTCAGTCGTCGACCTACCTTTCGTGAAACCAAACTGGCGATTACATAAAATCCCATTTGAATTAAAATAAAATCTGACAACATCTGGACTAGCATGATTTTTTCATATATTTTACTCAATGCTGGTAGCACAGATATACTCGTTGGTCTATAATTAGAGGGATCACTCTTACTTCCCGATTTGAAAATTGGTGTTTACTATGTTTCATGAAATTAGGAAACATACCGCTGTCTTAACATTGATAAAAATATGTCTGTTAGGACAGGGGCTATTGTGTCAATGATATCTCCAATAACCTTAACGGAAATCCTCCATAAGTCTTCAGTGTTCTTTATGTTAAGACTTTTGAATGCTTTTTTAATTGTGACAATAGAAATGGGCTTGAATTCAAAACTTGGAATGTCCTTAGAGAAGTTTTCTTTGAGAAGAGATTCAGCTAATAAAGATGATGAGGGAAGTGATTTCGTAACCTCTATTGGGACGTTGGTAAAGAAATGTTCTAGTGTCTCAGCAACTTTTAAATTATCTGAAATGGTTTCATTATGAATTTTTAAAGACAATTCATTCTGATCTCGCTGTTTTGTGTTTCCAGTTTCTTTGTTAATTACCTGCCACACAGCTTTTTTTATTATTAGAAATTCTAATTTTGTTACTAATTAATATAGATTTAGCTTGACGCAGACTCTTTTGAATATCTTAGAATAGTTTCTCACATAATTATGAAGGGGTTCATCAGGTGTCAATGATTTCTCGTACCACAAATTATATAAAATATATCTGCTTTTTCTAATGCCAGCAGTGGCCCATTCATTAAGTTTTGGTTTAGAATTGATTGTAACTTTTTTTACAAAATAAATGTTTATTTAGTAACAAATGTTACCTCCATGAGCATTTACTACAGCATGAGATTCGGCTTGGAATTAATTAATACCACTATGATGTGCTGTGGATTGTTCTCCCATGCTTCCGAGATGGAAGATTCCAGCTCCTGCAAAGTTTCTGGAGCTGGTTCGAACACGCCTCTTCAGCTCATGCCATAAGTGCTCTATTGGATTCATGTCAGGGCTTCTTGCTGGCCAGTCCATTACTGCGATACTCACGTCATGCAAGTATTCTCCAACAATTCTTGCAGTGTACGCCCTTACATTATCATGCATAATAATGAAATCCTGGCCCACAAACACAGCATATGGCATCACATGAGCCCCTAGGCATTGACGAATCTATCGGTCGCTATTTAGTGGTGGCAACCGTGGTGCCGTAACAACCTCAAGGCCAGTTTTCTTTCGGTGGATGGCCATAACTCGCCTTCTCTTCAATGCGACATTGCTGAAAACGTTCTCTGTCTTCGGTAAGTCTACCGAAGACAGAGAGAACGTTCCTACGTTCATCATTGTCATACAGCATAATCTTGGTTTCATCCGTAAAAAGAACCTGGTTCCATTGACGTTGAGTCCAATAAAAATGATCGCGTGCAAACTGTAGGCGCGCTATTCTATGAGCTCGTGTCAGTTTGGGACCATTGGCTGGCTTATGAGGTTTCAGGCCTCGTTCTTCGATTCTCCTTCCAACAGTTCGAGCGCAAAGAGTCAGTTTTGACGTTCAAAAGTGCCTCTTATGTGCCTATTTGAAATAAATAATTTGACTTTGACTTCGAGTCAGTCCATGAAAGTCTCGAAGCTGTTCTTGGACCTGTTTTGAGGTCAGGTGACGATTACGCAGGCTGGCGGTAAAGATAAACCGATCTTGTGGTGTAGTGACCCGGGTTCGTGGTCCTCCTGGACGGCACGCGAAGCCGCCAGCCTCCAGGTATCGATGGTAAATTCATTGAACGGCGGTATGAAGTTGTACACTAACGTTTCGCTAACTAAGCCCAGACTAAAGCAGTGCCACAGCTTGCGCGGCTACTTCAGGTGCAGTATCCATAATTTGAACGTCAGAACGGGTCAAAAAAATAAGGAAAAACAATTTCGATACTCTTTTTTATGCAAAACAAAACAAATAAAGAATTATCTACCTATTGATTTAGAAATTCTCTAATCAAAACTTGTAGCTACTCTAAGAGCGACCAAACTCTTTATTTTTTGAATTCATGAATTCATATTTGGAACAATGCTGATACCGACATGATGGCCAGTACCTATGTCAGCTTCAAAACTGCATAAAAACTTTTTCTCTGACTTATCATTATTTTGATGTTTTAGGCTTATAACATAAAAGTGCAAGGTGGATCGATTTAAGAGTCCGGGACTGGATATTTATGATTGTAAATTGAACAAAGATCTGCATACATTTCAGCGTGATTTTTGTATTTGAGCTATTTATAAGCCATGTCTGTAGCGTATTATCATTTAAATTATGAAAAAATAAATATTTCTAACTGTGCTTCTCAGTACAAGTTCTTGTAGGTCAGTACAGCTTTCCAAAGAAAAGTATGCGCTTTGGGAATCATCGTCTATCTTCAAAAATATGAACGCGAGAGCTGTTACAACCATGCTACCATGCTTTTTTACTTGTCTATTTTGTATTACCATGTTTACAAAATTATCGATTAACAACTCTATGCAATTCCATAAAAAAAACGAAACTTTTGAGTGACAGATGACGATCTGCGACCGGAGTAGATAACTCGACAGATAGTAATCTTCATACAAACACGCAATGATAGTGGCACTACGACAAAACGCTTCAGTACAAAACTCAGAAGCTCTATCTCTGTGGGGGGTAACTCTGGAGGCGCGACATTCGTGCTAATTCGGAGACACGAAGATTACCAAAGCGCATACCCTTTAGGTAGGTAAGTGAAGTGCATGGTGTATACCTGTCGGAGAGGTCAGTTCGCAGCGAGGGCGCGTCGCGCAGCGAGCCGGCGGCGTCAGCGCGGTACCCGAAGTACCTACGTGACGTCATCACACTCGTCACCACGGACTACATCTCTCAACACACTACGACCTCCGAAGCCACCCACGCGGCACAACACTGAGCGTCAGCTAACTACACATTATACCCATCCAGAGTTAACGGGTGAATTCAGCAATAAGCTATTCCTACAGTATCATTAAATTATCTAACAGCTGAGAACGGGGTATATTACTAAAAACACTGCTGCACAGATCGTTCGCAGGAGGCGACAATAGATCGGTCTTATCGTTTTCTAATAATGAAACTAATTCACGGGCAAGCGGACACAATGCCGCAGTACAGCAACGTCTACTTAAAAAGACGGGCTTATCAGTTCCAATCAGCAGGCGTAATGTAGTGAGAACTAATTAAAATATGATTCGCTGCACATATATTACGCCATGCGTACGAAAAGCTGGTATTAGTAATAATGAGTGAGAGATGTTATTCCGATGGCGCTCGTGTTAATATGAGAAGAAAAATGTAAGACATAATATGAACAGTTCAATCACTTGCTTTTTCCTTCGCATCATGAATGATAAAAACATGTGAAATACACTTTATTTATTAGGGTATGTCCATAACGCAATCTTGATACATAAATGCAGCGAAGCATGTTCGAAAACCTGATATTACTAATGTGATGGTACGTGTGCTAGTGGCGAGGGTCGTCCCGTCATTAACTGTTTATTTATTTGACTTTGATGGTGCTAGTTTATCATTTGTGACTTCGAGCTACAGCTACAGCTATATGTAAGCGGGCACGCCCATTGTGCCTGGAGGCTTTTATTTAGGTATTAAAGTTCAGTTTACGTTTTATTTTTTAATTTGTTTTTAAGTATTGTTTTCGATGTATTTTTTTTTGTTGGTATAGTGGCGCGTGCCAGCTGACATACGGCAAATAATTTAATTTAATGTTTTGTGTTGCGTAATGTAAATTATTTTGCATACAATTGTATACACTCAAGTTTTTCTAACTGAACAGACAGCTGTGCTGCTGGGGAGTTTGTTGCGCCACTTCTTCTTCCCAGCTAAAGCTCTAGGAAGTGGTGAAGGGTGGGCGTTTTTGGGGGACTGTCTTATGTAATTTTAACGTTCGAACAGTGCTGATTCTCAGCCTACTTTAAATAAATGCCTTTGATTTTGATGAATGGTAACCACTCCCGAGGTAGAACACAAGGTGGCACAACAGTAGAGCCCCGTGTGTTCCTGTCGCCGTATTTACAGCGGAAGCAAAAACGCCATTCGCGTGTATGTTCAAGTCACAGGGAGGTCTCAGACACGACACAAACCCGCGGTTTTTAAAAGCTTCATCAAGAGCCGTTCAGTTAATATTGTTTGCTAATTTGATTGGTTTAACGACATAACAACAACGAATTAATCAAATAGATTGAAAACTGAATTCGACTGATCAAATTATATAACTTCATCAGAAGCAAGAGTTTTTCTGAGCGTAAAATATTTCTCCCTTTTCCTATGTGTCTGCTTACACGCTGTACATTAATGCGTAAAACGTCGTGTGTGTTCTTACTTGCGTCAATGTGTTCTGAGCTTTATGGTACAAGACTTACGTGTCATTTCCCTTGAGCCCGGTGGTGCTGGAGCGGCCCGAGTGCACGCTGCCACGCTCTTCGCGCCGCCCCTCGTATGGCAGACTGCCGAAATCTGAATACAAAATTTCTTATTCGGTTTTGATGCAGGAATCGGAGCCAAATGCGGGAACGCAGGCGAGCGTCCCGCAACCCATCGCCTTGTGTGGGTCAGTGTGGACGACGCCGTTCGGGCGCGGGCCGGCCAGGCACGGGCCGGCCGCGCACATAAGACATAATATTTGGTAGAGATTGTGGAGTACAACTAAACTCGTTTGGTTCCTGCACTGTTTGCCGCGTCTACCGCGCGATACTGTGGCATGCGCCGTACAGATCCATACATTTGTTAGTGCCGCCCGCCGCGCCGCCAGACGCTCTTGCGATTCGCTCGGCAAATTTCGCCGGTCGCCGCTACGCGTGGCATGATTAGTACATTACTATACAATTGTTTTAGTCGCCAGACACATCGCCGTTCGCACCGCGCGAATATTCGCTGCAGCGAATGTCCCGTGGCCAGGCTTTTAGACAGTAAGGTAAACCAACTCGACAAATCAGGAATTTGGTGTGACTGTCGCTGTCGTGTAGTCGTAACGCCACTGACCTGGCTGGTAGTCGAGCGGCACGGGCGGCGCGTGGCCCGCCATGAGCTGCTGGTACACCTGCATGTAGGCGGCCGGGTTGGTGAGCCGCAGCTGCTCGTAGTACTGGTACTGCTGGCGCTGCACCAGGTACGGGTCCGCGTACCCGCCGCCGCCACCGCCGCCATACTCTGGAATGTGCACAATTATTTCATTAATTATGCGGCAGGAGTCCAAAGGATAGGGCGTCAGACTGACTAAGGAGTTGGCAGTTGACTACCCGCGCGTGACATCAATAGCCGGGTCCACGCCGACCGACCGAGCCGCCTCCCACCACGGCATCTGGCGTTGCTCTACGCGTGGGAGCGCTGCCTATGCATGATATGATAAAATACTTTATACACAGAAAGTAAACAACGGCATTTATAATTATAATGTTTGTTGATCAAAATGATATCAACTGAATCCAATTTCAGAATAATATTGAACGCAAGTGAGCCACTCGTCCCTACATGGGCTATTATTAAAGAACGCGACCTGTTCCGATTCGATCCGGTCACACGCACACACATGCAGTGCGCCCCCGATGTTCATAATAAGTAACTGTGTTTTTCATAAACTGCATACATTTAGAGTACCTACTGTTTAGTTTTATGTTCATCGAGTATATTAACCTAATTGTTATTAATTTGCTGGAAGCTGTACTTTCCAGTTTTTTTTTATATAATAAAATAGTATTATCGACCACCGAAAACCTTTATTTTTTGTACTCCATTGTTTGGTTTATTTCGTTTGATTTGCCACATCTTTGTGGAAACTGAATGATAAAATCAAATCAGAACGACCCAACTCATCCACCAATTATCTACCGACATCATAATCCAAAACAAAGCAAAGAACCGGATCAACACGACTCGTCACTCATTGTCTCGCGATCGATCTTTGAAGGAAAATGTAAATCAACAAAGTTATACTACGAAACATTCACGGACTATGAGGCCCAGTGCTAGGATATCCGCTTTCTGAGATGTGACTCTCGTTACGTAGTCCCGTAGACCTCCAGATACAGGAGAATGCGGATACTAATGACTTAACTTAACCAAAACGTTTGGTGATATCAATTGTGCCACGGGCTAGGCAATAAAGACCAAAAAAAAGCTGGATAACAACTAAACTTGTAGACTTATATTTACATTTTAATTTAAAATAAACATGGGCTCAAGCTAGGGGCACGATTCCAATAGTCGTTTCCTAAGAGCCGGCAAGAAAATCCACGTTACTCTTTGAAAAATTATTACCGTTTACAATGGTTTCAAATACTGTGTTATTTAATGGGTATGGAGGACAGTGGAGGCCGGCAACAAGCACCAGCGGGTGCGTAACTCACTATCTGGAGCGATGGCTTTCATTTTGACAGTTCAACAACATTCATTGCGTTAATTACGTCGTTGAGTACATAAATTTTTCAAACTTATGAAGCAATGGGTTAGCAATATACTTAAGTGTGTTACGCAGTTAAGGTGCTGGTACCTAACAAAAGAAGAAATGGTCAACAAAACGAATTATCTATGAGTACAATACCTAGGCTTGACCCTGGCATTCTCTATAAAGAAAGCCATTTAGTGCGAGTAACTTACCATCGTAGAAAGGTTCGGCGGTCCGGCGGTTGCGGCGCTGCGGGTCGGCGCGGCGCCGCGACTCGCCGAGGTCGTCGTCGGTGACCGTGGCCTCGCGCGAGTCCGGCCGCGACGGCGACGAGAACTCGCCTGCTAACACCACACACAGCTGATGAGCGCGATGCTTGTATCACACATGTACGTAAAGCTTGGGTATCCCCAGAAAACGGCGTTGTATTATACCGGCCGCAAAATGACGGCCTGCTTTTGTAAGGACTGCTTTTGAGATTTTCGATCAATTATTGATCATCGACAGTAACAGGTGCGATATCGAATTCACCTCATGGCTCATAGCTCGGAGGTTAAGAGAGACAAGAGACAGGAGACAAGAGATAAGAACAAGACTGTATCGACGTATGATGCGCGTACAGATAGATCTATCTAGTTATGTATGTTATTCAGATAAACCGATGATATCAGTATACCTTACACAAATCTTATAATAATACAGCATGACATGTGCAAAAGAATGTAACAGTTTCGCAAACCATATCAATGCCAAAGCGCGGCCATCGTTATTGTTTTAATATTCATGAGCGAGCGCAACGATGTTCATTTATGTTTAAACGTTTACGAAATGTTTGTCGATCATTAGAACGCGATAATAGGCAAAAATAGTCTCTTCCACAAATGAAGAGAATGAACAGTTGAAGTTGGTTGTCATGGCACAATCATCATAAAAGTTTCTACTGATCAATAGCAAGCATTTGAAATGTAAACAAGTCGTTATTGGGCTACCGAAAACTATCAGTATAAAGGCACTCGTAAGTTGAAGACGCTATTTATTTACTAAGAGCAAACGAAGTTCAGTGTACATGGCATTGTAGTAATGAACTAATGACTTATGAAATGAAAGCGATCAAAACGTGTTATAGGTATATACAGTTCCATCAAACATGTGGCATGCATGTTACGCGCGCGCGCCGATGTTAAAATAACTTTACTTGTCGCTTTTAGTACTTCAAGTGTTACGTTTTTAATTAGCGTAAAGCTTGTTCAAGTCAGTTTAACACGGAGAGACGTGCGACGATATTCACCGCATGATACAGAAAGTAGCGTTGTGTGTACCTTGTTTCATACAACTATCATTAGTTTTTGCATCGCTCGAGAATGTCACAACTGCAAAATAAATATAATACTGTCAGTCAGTTAGTCGAAATTTCGAAAATATTGTAAGATAATCAATAAATGTGATAATGATAAAGCTGTACATCTAAATAAACAATATGGGATATAATCAGGGCGCAAGCTTTGTTTTCATAACATACAAGTTATTTAGATATCACTCGAAAAGCAAAAGAATTCGCATTTCCAGGGATCGCCAAACAAAATGTAAATGGATCTAATTAGTCACTTTATCCGCCAGTTGCACGTAAGTTCATTAATTTTAATTCTCCATTAAAAGTAATGCTGTCTTTATCTAACGGAACGTATCAGAAAGTGACAGCATTACTTTTAATGGGGAATTAAAAATGGACTTACGTGCAAGTGGCGGTATGACCGATAAATTGCTTATTAAATCTTATATAACCATGTCATACAAGGAAAGTCAAACTCAATGAACCAATTAAATTATTCAGGGGAAAACCTGCGCCAAGTTATCCAAAATATTATGTTTTTTTTTTATCTCTACGGCCGATCGCTCACACGAGCTAGCGTCGAGGCGGCGCGGTCGAGCGTCGCGGCGGCGTCAAGGCGCGGGCAGCAGGCACACCGCATCTACGTTTTCCTTAAGAATAAATAGCAGTGCGCCTTCGATCAACAATTCCAACTAGATTTTGGGTCGGCGCAAAAAATACGTCTCAGTAAATAACAGCGCACTTGAGACATGAGCTCTTATTTCGTTTAGTTAGCTTGAAACACAGCCAATGTAAACGTTGCACAATGCCGCAATGTGTATTCAAACATAATGCCCGTAAAATTAATTTAACGGCCGGAGTGTCTTACCTTCGGTAAGTACATGTAGAATAAGTTATATTTTAAGCGTTTTTAATTTTGGCATTGCGATTTGCGCAAGTGTGACGGTAATTAGGTCATCAGTCGATGCATCTACTGTAAGCACGGGTCGCGGAGCCGGCCTCGATATACCGTCGTCGAATTCCGCGTCAGCAGTTTTGTCGCCTGCGCATCCGTTGATTGCTGAGCCTGCAGTGCGCCCCGACCGCGCGCTTTGTAGCCCCGCGCCCCGCAGCCCTGCACCCGTCACCGCAGCTCCTCCGCGCAGCGCCGTCCGAGCCCCGCTGTCTGTGTCTGCACTGTCTGCAGTCCTGGCGAAACCCCTTCACAAGGATTTCGCTAGCGTCACCGCGAGGTGCCCCTGGCGTTCCAAGTATACAGCCTATGCCAGAAAAGGCGCCGAATAGGGCTGATAATGATAAGGGTGTCGTGACGGTGCAAAGGAGGAAGCGCCGATCGCAAACTAACAGGAACCGCTGCGGCAAAGCTCCTACGGGGCTCGAAGTGGGCCTGCGAGCCGCAAAGCCGAACACACCGGTGTACACCTCCCGCCTGCACTACACCACTAAGGCGAAAGACATCGTGGAGTACGTGCGCCAGAAGACGAGGTACACGCCGAGGGTGCAGTTACTGGAGTCACGCCGCAACGTCAACTTTAAGGCGTTTTGTGGTGCGCGAGCCTAATTGTTATCTGCCCCTCGTCATGGAAGAAGACTTTTGGCCGCAGGATGTGGTGTTCCGTCGCTTCCACGGACAAGTACCACAGGGCAGCACATAGTGAAGCTAGTGCAAAGTGAAGTTCTACTAACGTAGTCTTAAGTCATTTTATTAACACAAGTTTTGTTTTGTTTGCAATAAAAATATGTATGTTTAGGTTAAGGTATTTATCTATGGGCCTGAATTGCCTGAAAATAAATGGATTTATTATTATTATTATAATACACGCGATACAAACTTTTGTGTAACAAAACGTTTTTATTTTAGAGTTTATTACTAGTTGCCATGGTTGTACTTAAGTTGAACTTAAAACTTTTGCCCGTTCGTTAGTAAACAAATGTAGCTGTATAAGTATAGGTCCAAGCAAAAAGAATCCAGTTCTCGGCATTTAGTTCCGAGATATAAGTACTTACGCAGTTTTGTAAAGTTGGGTGAAAAAATTCTATTTCGCGATAAATAGTAAATGACTTTATATGATGTTTCAAAGTACCAGAAATTTAAGACAAGAGTTTAGTAAAAAGGTACTTACCAAATTATCTCCAAGTTCATAACGTAATTAATGACTATATAATAATTATGATGTTTCAAAGTACTTACCAGAAATTTTAAGAGAAAAGTTCAGTACAAGTAAAAGTTCAGTGGTCGATGTCAAATTTGAAAATACTTTTTCTCAAATCAAGCTTTTTCAGAGTTTCTACTTCAAATGCCTGATAAAAAAGTGGTGACAGTTTTTGAATATTTTTTGAATCCGTATTATAAATTGACTATTCTAGATACCGAATCTAGTCTTAACTCAATAGCCCACTACTGGACCCTTTGTGCTTGGCGCCCACGTACTATATTCACGCGGACAGCATTTAGCTTTGATTTTGTACGTGATCCGTTATCTAGTTGGTATTGTTGATCGAAGCAGTGCGCTCATACACTACAGTAGCGGCACGAGGTGGCGCGCGGCGGGGCGCTGTGCCCGACCGCGGCGCGACTGCACCGCCGCGCCGTCATTTCGTTTAGCTCTGAATGCTCCTCTTCCGTCACAATGTCTCAAATATGGGTGTATCCAAAATCTTCTCCTATTTAAATTAATAACTTGTATGAGTGCAAGTACGTCTTCATTTTCTGACGAAGAAATGTTGAATCAATTGCAATGTGTGAAGGAAGCATAGCCGACCGCGCCTCGACTACATATAGACCAGGCCTCGACTACATATAGACCAGGCCTCGACTACATATAGACCACGCCTCGACTACATATAGCAACGCCCCCACGACCTCGCCTCGACTTACCAGTGAGCGACGCGCCTACGAATGTGTGCGACTGACAACAATGTGCGTAGACTGACCTCTCCTGGGATCGTCCTTGCCGTGCTGCTGGCGCAGGTTGCCGTACTTCCTGGTGGGGTCGATGTCGCGGTAGCTGCGCTCGTAGCGGTCGCGCTGGCGGTCACCACGCCGCCGTTCGCGCCTCTCGCAGTCGTCGTCGTATCGTCTGTCTCGCTCTATCGTGTGGTATCGCTTGCTGCGGTCTCGCTCCTCACCGTATCGCCGCTCCTTGTCGTCTGGACGGGGCGGTTTCGACGATGTGTACGAACCTTCTCGGTGGCGCCTAACAATTTAAATTTCAATTAGTCCAGAGTAGTGAATCACGCAAACATTAAAGTGAAAGGTGTCGCAACTGACCTTCGATCTCGCTCCCTGTCGCTGTAGTAGTCGGTGTCTTCTGTCTCGTACCGCTGGCGGGTGCTGCGCCGCTGCCGCCGCGCATCTGGGCTCTCGTACCGCTCTCGCCGGTCGCGAGTGTAGCCGTCTCGCTCTCGCCGGTCTTTCTCTGCGTGTCGGTCTTCCCTCACAGATCTCCTGTCGGGGTCGTACTTCCGGTCCCCGCGAGAATATCTGCCATCTTTCTCGCGTTCTCGATCTCGCTCCCTGTCGCGGTCTCTATCCCGCTTTTGGTCTCTCTCTCTAGTTGATTTATGCTTGTCTCTGTCCCTCCTCGGCGAGGATTTGAATGCTCTATCTCTTTCGGAATCCTCTCCTGAAGTGTTTACTCTATTTAGAGACTGTCGTCTCGAACTTGTCGTTGGATGGTCTATTGAATCTGATAAATCCGTCTTTCTGTCTGTACCCATGTCCGTAAGAGTAACGTCGGCGCCATCCAACACTTGCTCTCGGGAATACGTCAGTTCCGTTGACGATATGATGCTCAAATCCTGCAGATTCTCGCCCTCCATGGTGACTTCCCTCTGCTGCTCATCGGGGGGCGCGCTGAAATCTGGTGAGGTGTCGTTACTGGACTCACGCGCGCCGATTATATTTCTCGGCGGATTTCTAGTACTCTGTTCGGTGTAATCAGAACCATCAACATTCTGCTCTCTGACGTCAGGTGGACCGTCAGTTGGCATAGAGTCATGGTCCAATCCTGTCACTATGCGGTGTTCGTTAGCACCAGCATAGTTAGAACCCGGATACTGAGGGTACTCGTCGTTACTTGGTTCTCCTGGTACCATTCTATCCAGGCCTACCGGTCGCCTCTCTGTGACCCTGCTTGCTGGTGGCTGTGTGTAATTGTCGGGGGTTTGTTGACCGTCAGCCTGACGGTATGGACGAGCGCCATTATCGGTCGGTTGTCCGTCAATATGGCGATCCAGAAAATGTTCTCCTGACTGATTGTAAGCATTTTCAGCTTCGGTATGTTGTCCTGGTACCATTCTAGCCAAACCTGGTGGAGGTTCATCACCAGAAATGTTCAAATTCTGATTATATTCAGACTCTTGTTGGCCAACTACCATCCGCCGTAAGCCTGGCGGTGGTGCGCCTCTGCTAAAATCTGTATTTTCACCATAGTCACTGCTTGACAAATGCGCCGTTTGTAGATATTCATTTCTATCATTTCTTGGCGCTACTTCCATATTTTCGGGCACTTGTTGCGAGACAGGCATTGATCTGAACGCCGACACTTGAGGCTGATCGGGCCGCTCAGAATTATCTGGTGTAGTTTCCAAGTTTGCCTCAAATCCTAGTGGCACTCTGTGCTGAGACACTTTGCTGACCACTGCAGGTGATGTTAGATTTGCGCTAGACATTGGAGGGGGAAATGCTTGTACAGTTGTAGCACTTGTTGATACCTTAGCTATAGTTTTGTGAGAGAATGGGCCTGCATTCATTTTGAAGGGATTCTGATTTAAAGTGGGCGGCGGAAAATTAGGGGGCAGAGCAGAGGAAGAGGGTGGAGCTGCTAATACGGCGGATGAAGAAGTGGGGGGCAAGGATACAGATGACACAGGTGGAGGAGGTGGCATGGTAGAAGACATTGATGAGGGAATACCATTCGGTGGAGCGGGAGCTGGGAAGTTAGCTGGAGACACAGCCGGTGGTAGTTGTATTGCAGGAGCATGTTCTTGACTGTTTCTAGGGTCTACCTCAAGACCCAGAGATAATCTTTCTGTTGATGGATTCTCATGATTGTTTAAATTCATTTCTTGCAATGAACAAGACAACTCATCATGACTTTCACGCCTGCTATTACTTTGAACATGGTCAGCTACAGTTGTTTCATCCGAGGGCCTTGACCATTCGCTATTTTGAGGGTAGCCTTCATCTAATCCAGCTTGGGAATAATTGAAGTTAGAATTGTCTGTGTTTAAACCTGGACTACTTTTACTGGAGTTCCTAGATTGATTTTCACTTCTATAAGTTCCTTCAGATTGAGTATGAGGACCATCACTCGATTCTTGTGACATTTGTGATTCAATAGACCACTGAGGTGTTAAATTGTCTAAATGGAAGCGTTTACCTAAGGCTAGATTGGGCAGTCGCTCCTTTACCACCTCTCTATCATTCAAGGTCCGGACTTCTTCTGCTTGTTGTGCAGACATACTATTAGCACTCACCGGCACGCTAGGTTGAGGGACTATGCTATTTTCTACTGCAGGGTTTGAGACAGGTAGAGTGGGTGGTTCCTTATTTTCATTGTTGTGAGGCACAGTGGCAGGTTCTTTAGATTGTTTCTTGTCATCCATGGACCAGTTCCAACTATCAGTTGAAACAAAACTTTCTTCTATAACATTAGCATTATTAAACACCTGTTGCTGAGGTGGGGTAGGCTGCTGGATGGCATTCTGGGAAGCCTTCTGAGCTTGCTTAGCTGATTCCTCCCAACCCCAGTCCCAATTGTCCTCCCAGGTGTCCGCATTGGGCTTGTTTTGTTGAAAGTTCTGTTGTGGTGCTCCTTGGTTTGGATAATAATTTTGTTGGTAACTCTGTTGTGGAGTACTATTAAAGCCTGGGCTTGTATAGTTCTGGTTGAACTGATTTGGATTTGTTTGCTGATAGAACTGGTTAGCATTGGCAGGATAGTCCTGCTGCTGATATACCTGGCCATACTGGTGGTTGTACTGCGGCTGCTGCTGGGGTGGCATTTGCCAGAACTGCTGCGGTTGAACAGTCCCTGTTGTACCTCCTTGATAATTTGGGTACATATTCTGTTGGTTCCCAAATGGCTGCAATGACATGAATTTTATGTTTTATAAAACTTCAGAGAGTTTTAGAAGGACCAACTAACATTATTACTTGTTACTTTACTTTTTAGCCATAATTAAGCTACTTACTTGGTTTAAATTCACATTGGATATTGCCAAACATAATTGAATAATTACATTATACTAATTAGTGTTTTTTTTATTATTGATTCCCTGACACAATCATTGTACACTTATCCGAATTAGATATATAATAAATTAAGTGAATGCACACAGCAAAGATCAAATAAATAAGCAATGTAAAAGTGAATGTTTATGTCAATCATAACGACGAGCAGTGCACATCGGTGCGGTTGGTCCACGTCATTGTTTACGTCTGGCAGATATAACCTGGTCGGCTCACCTGTGCCTGGGCCGCGGCGTAAGACTGCTGCTCGGGGCCAGGCGGCGACGCCGCGCCGCCCTGCGCCCGCTTCATCCAAGACATGTTGCGCGCTACCACCGCTTACATAACATTCGCGAGGGCTCCGCTCACATATGCTACGGCTGCGACCGACAGCCCCGTCACTATCATGGAATGGAATGAAACGATACAAGAAACACTTTCACTATCGCACCAGATTTGACCAGATCTTGTCACTACACTAAACATAAAATAGTATTGCGACTTGTACATGGGCCGAAATAAGGTTGTCGTTTAAGAGTAACTGCGTCTAGAGAATTTATTTTATAAATATTATAGAAAGAATTTGTTGACAGCAGCCCATCGATCGAAGGTGCCCTGTTGGCAGTGTCGCCAGTTTATAACTTTTCTTTTACAGATACCCAGATTAAAAAAAAACCTAGAAAGTTTAATTATGAATGAGAAAACTATCAGACCTTGCTCTGATGTCGAATTAAACACATATTTGGTTTGGATTAACTGAGAAAATATAATCAATGAATCACTTACGAGTAAAGTTACGAATAGAAAAACGTTTTTTTCTTTTTCTACGTTGTCACTGGCCCGATCCAGTCTGTGTCGGTCAATGACAGACACAGTAGGTACGTCATTTTGACACACGGCGAAATAGACAATTACGTACGAAGCCAAAATGCCAAATTGCAGGCAAAATTCAAATTACGGGTTTCTTATCAATTCAAATTAAATAATTTACCAATAAAGTAGTTTTTCCTTTTACATGAAATGGCAAAACGAACAAACCCATTCACCGAAGACTTTGTTCCGCAAAGCAAAGTCCACGTAGGCATGAAGCAGTTCAATAATAATGAAGACCGACTGAAAAAAGTTTACGGTAAACACCTTACCATTTACATGTTTCATAATTCTTACAAAAAATTGCCTTTTGGATCCTGTGTCATGAGGTCATTACCACTTTTCTTTGTACGGTCAATGATTTAAATAACCGTATTGTTCTTACTTCACTTCGATTTGTGTTCTTTTTCAGAGAAGACCTTGCTCCTACTATATAAGGGCGCCAAAAAATGCCCTACGCAAGAAATCATTTCAGAAGATAATGCGTTGAGCGCCACAGATAAACGAAACAAAATGAAACAATTGTTTATTGGTAAAGATGGAACACTATTGTATTCCGGTAGAATGGTAAACACAATATCAATAATTTTGTTTTAATTAGGTATACTTTTACATAAGTAATTCATAATAATTAGGTAGCTGCATTTCACCCTCTGTTTTCATTGCAGGTTGACAGCAAATTAGGAGTGAAGCAATGCACCTGTGGTAGGGGTGTTGATTCCCAGTGTGCCTATTGTGAGGTGAATTTGTGCTGTGGCTGCCAGCATGAGTGTGCCCGCTGCGAGCGACCACACTGCCTACACTGCACTATGATTGGGTGAGTACTTGTTTTATTACATAGAGATATTTACCTACTTCAAAGACTTGATGATTAATGCCGACCACAGAACAGAAAAAACAGTAGAAGTCGCAAGTAGGTGGTCGCCCCAAGTTTTGCGGAGTACTGCAAATGTCTACTCCGTGCACACACCTCGCACATCAGTCTTGTTACAACCTTCACGGTGACAATAACTTGAAAAAAATACAACCTTACCATACCTACATACAACCATACCTTATGGTGTTTTAGAGTGTAAACACAATAGTAGAACCAACAATTTATCAAATGGCGGTGTATCATATTATATCATCGGTAAGTCCTAATTTATTTTATTTCAATTAAAATTTGAAAAACAGTACTTTGTAAACAAGACAAGTACAAATTGACTTATGCTGTACAAAATAGGGTGTACTTTCATTTAAAGTCAAGCATATTATTTGTAAAGGATTCCAACTATGCACATTTCATAGTCAGCTACTCAAGTATAGATTACTGTTATCGATATTTTAAACTAATGTTCTATGATATAATGGTAATACTATAATAAATAAATATCGGAAAAAATTTAACCCAGAGTGCGGGTTTTCTTTTTAGGGTTCCGTACCCAAAGGGTAAAACGGGAACCCTATTACTAAGGCTCCGCCGTCTGTCACCAGGCTGTATCTCATGATCCGTGATAGCTAGACAGTTGAAAATTTCACAGATGATGTATATCTGTTGCCGCTATAGCAACAAATACTAAAAACCAGAATAACATAGATATTTAAGGGGGCTCCCATACAACAAACGTGATTTTTTGACGTTTTTATAGATAATGGTACGGAACCCTTCGTGCGCGAGTCCGACTCGCACTTGTTCAGTTTTTTTGATGATTCAGTATTTATAAAACATTTCCATGAATTAATCAAACATTTTTTCTACCATAACCAAGTTTGAAATAAGTAAAACAGTTTTATGAATGACTAGCCGTGATTTGGCACATGAAATATCGTGATAACAAAAGAAAACCGCCTTCAAAACCTTACAAAGTGAAAAATAACTAGTTTCGAGAAAGTGAAAAATACATACAGATGAACATAGAACCCCCTTTTTGAAGTCGGTTAAAAAGTGGCCTATGTGTTAGTCTGGCATCTAAGATCTATCCAAATTTCATCAAAGTCCGTTACAGAGTTAGACAAGCTAAACATGAGTGTAGGCAGCCGCAGGCGAAAGCGCTGGCTTCTTATGTCAGTAGGAAGTAGTGTACCCGTAGTTACTAATCATGTAGTTTAATCTGTGGTATAGCTTTCTAACAATAGAATGATTTTCAAAATCGATCCAGTAGTTTAAAATAATAATTCTTAAACTTTATAAAAATTGTAAGTATTATAATAAATAGTCCTCGGGGTCTCAAGTAAAGATAGGCGTCCCTCAAGGTTCAATTCTTGGCCCTTTCCTATTCCTACTTTATATTAATGATCTTCCTTACATGTCATGATGGCTAACTTATCGGATATAATTCTATTTGCTGATGACACTTCCCTTGTTTTTAAATTAGATAGAAAAGATACGGATGTCTTGACATGTCAACGATAGTCTGGCTGTTCTTTCTAAATGGTTCGCTGCTAATAATCTCGCAAACGAAACAAAATGTCTTAACTTCTCATTACCAAATGTACCCCAAGTGTGTCTAAATTATAAAACTTGACGGCAAGAAACTAAATGCTATTACGAAAACTGTATTTCTAGGAATTACTCTAGATTCGAAATTACAATGGGGTGCCCACATTAGAGCTCTTTCAAATAGCTTGAGTTCAGCTGCATATGCATTAAGAAAAATAAGGCAGATAACTGATACAGCCACAGCGAGGTTAGTGTACTTTGCTTATTTCCACAGTATTATGTCATATGGCATTCTGCTGTGGGTATCGGCTGCTGACGTAGATTCAATTTTCATTTTACAAAAGAGGGCAATCCGCGTGACCTATGGAATGGGTCTTCGTGAGTCCCTTAAAAACAAATTCAAAGAAATTGATTTACTAACTCTGCCTTCTCTTTATATCTTAGAAAGTATTTTATACGTTTGCAAAAACTTAAGACTTTTCAAAATAAGAAGCGATTTCCATAATATAAATATACGTAGTAAACGTGAAATTGTGATACCCAAATTTAGATCCACTAAAACAAGCAAGTCATTCCTTATAAACAGTATCCGCTTCTATAACAAGTTGCCAAAGTCGGTTATAGAACTTAGCGATGGAAAATTCAAAACTCACATCAAACGTGTCCTAATCAAAAAAGCATATTATAAGATTAAGGACTACGTTGAAGACAAGGAAGTTTGGCAATAATTCCTTCTGCACATGTGGCTTCCCTGGTACCTCATTAACGCCATAACTATTTAAATAATATAATAATAATAAATATTTATTCAAAAATTACAAGGTATAAAAATGTGTACAGTTTTGCTTAAATGTAAATTATATTCTTATGAATTACGTGCCTGAACTAGGTAATCCTGTGTTTCAGGCGAAAAGTACTAAAATAGTCTCATAAAATAAATAAATACCAAAAGTTGACATTGGACAAATAAATTATAGTTATGTTGAATAGCTTAAATCTTATTACCTAAATTTGATAAATACTTATCGTAGGTTAGTATACATATTTATTTTAATACAGTTAATAAATTCTATTGTCTTCGTAAGACATACTTTGGAGAGCCTTGAGAATTCTCTTACAATTTGTGTAGTTCAGGGAGTATGTTTGCTTTCGAGTTTAGTCTATTATAGAGGAGAGGACCGAGGTACAGGTAAAATTTGGATAGAAAAGCATGTATTGTATTTTGTGGGCAGACTATATCTTTACGTCTTTAATTAGAATTTTCAGTTCTATAGGGTAGAGCTGTGTGTTGTTTTAATACAATGCCCATTATGAATAGATCTGTATAGGAGGTTGTTAGGGAAAAGGAAAGGGCGGAAAGTAGACACTTTGAGGATCGCCCTCTGAGCTCTCTAGATGGTCAGTAACCTTGTTTTACCCGCTCCACCCCATGTGTTAATACAGTAAGTTAATATCGATTGAAATAGGGCAAAGTAAACTTGTCTAACTATTTTTGGGTCAGCAATATAGCGTAACTTTATAAAAACAAATATTAACTTGCGAATTCTATTATTTAAAGCTTCTATATGTTGTTTGAACGAAAGTGTTTCATCTATTATAACACCAAGGTATTTTGTCATATTTGCCATTTTAATGTTGGGAAAAACACATTGGTTATCTGTGGGAATTGCGCAATAATGATCATATAATGTTGTGGTCCTAGTTGATGTTTGCTTGCGCATCGAAAACTTAATGTAATTTGTCTTGTCTGCATTGCATGTTAGTGAATTACGTTGAAGCCATTTATTAACAACATTGAAACCGTGTTGCGCAAGCTGTAGACATTTTCTTCTGAGTCAGCCGAAAAAAGAAGGGCAGTGTCGTCAGCATAAGAAATAATTTGGCCGTGATTTAGATTTAAATTACAAAGATCGTTTATATATGTCGCATCTTTAGTGGCCGAGAGGCGAAGCATCGGGTCTTCTTCACAATCCGACATAGTTTTTATAAGATGTGGGCACTGTCGTGGGTACTCGAACGAAAGTTGATTTAATTCAAATAACTTTATTACACAAACAAGAAACAAACACGTGCGTTGGTACGTAGCGTCTGCCAAGACTGCCGGAGCTCGACTGTCACAACAGTCCGTCCCCTCACCAGTCTCCGCTGCATCCCCTCTACCGACGATCGTGTCCAAGCGGTAGGGCGCGCTTGCGTTTCCGATCACGTGATTATTCGTTACGAATCAAATTGTTAGATGTCGCTGTTCGCTGTACTGTGGTGCCATCTATCCACGACACGGCCATCTCTGACTAGCACCCGTCCTCGGGTGTAGTACCTGTGGACAAAATATGCTCACAGAGTAAACTAGCTCGGCTATCCTGCCAATACCTAATAACTAAGGTAGCTCGGCTATCCTGCCAATACCTAATAACTAAGGTAGCTCGGCTATCCTGCCAATACCTAATAACTAAGTTAGCTCGGCCATCCCGCCAATACCTAATAACTAAAGTAGCTGTATCTCATTGGTACTTTAATTCCTCTACGTCTACGTACAATAACCAACCGTCATCATTTACAATGCCTTGTTATTAAGGCTTCGTACACAGTGCTCTCTGCACATCATCATTCATTGGAAAAGGTCCGATCAACAAGTTACAACACAGTAATTCTTCTTCTTCTTCTTCTTTTAAAAAAAAAAACAGACAGTTATTCTGTTACTCTTTACCGTAATTCATAAGCAATGCATACTCAACTCATGAAACACATTTTTTTTTCTAATCTGTGCACCAACACAGGCCAGAATCGCTCCAACGATTCTTTACTTATCTGCCGCCACATATGCTACAACACATGAGGGGCTCTGTGCACCAACACAGACAAGAATCGCACCAACGATTCTCAAAAATCTAGCGCAATATGTGCTACAACACATGAAGCGCTCTGTGCACCAACACAGACAGAAATCGCACCAACGATTCCTTGTAGACCCATCGCCACATGTTACTCATGAGGTGCGGTCCAAAGTTTTGAGTTTGAGTATACAAGCCATTCTTAATCAGATTTGGTCTCACTACCACTGCCATCAACTATGACGTCTAATTCTCGAGGAACTTGGTGATCGGGGATCTTCCTCACACGGTCATGGGGGTATTTGTAAGTTCGTTTAGAGTCAAGCGCCTTAAGTAGGTATCTGTCCCCGTCTAAAACATCAATAATCTTAAATGGGCCTTTGAATTTGGGATCTAATTTTGTTTGATTCCTTTCCTCATTTTCAATTAAAACATAATCATTAATAGCCAACTTAGAAACCTGAGCCTTATTTTGGTCAAATCGATTTTTATCATAATTGGCATTCTTTTCAATATTCTGTGTCGCGTGCTCTCTAATCTCATCTAAATTAACGTCAGTCACATCATCATCAGCGGTCACTAAACTAAGTGGTCGTGCTACCCTACCTATCATCAACTCGAGAGGGCTAGATTTAGTTACCCTATTAATAGTAGAGTTCATAGCCAGCTGAACCTCTCCTAATGCGTCCTGCCAAGAGCGGTCACGACTAGTCTCTACAGCTGTCAACATACTCTTGAGGGTACTCATTACCCTTTCGACCTGACCATTTGCGCGACTGCCTCCAGTAGCAATCAAGTGCAACTCTATGTTGTTAGAATTACAGAAACTAGAAAATTCTTTGCTAGCAAAACAGCGACCTTGATCTGCTATTATGCGTTTCGGAGCACCAAACAAAGCTATACAGAAGTTAATAGCACAAATACTACTGTTAGTGTCGATGTTTAACGAATGACGAATTAGCACAAATTTGGTAAACGCATCTATGATGACAAACACGTATTCCTTGATGTCATTCTTACCAGACAGTTTACCAGAAGCGTCAATGTGAATTGTGTGCCATGGGATATTTAACTTGGGCATTGGGTGAAGTTCTGCCTGAACTTTACCCGAGTGGGGCTTTGCTACTTTACAAGTGATACAATTGTCTACAAATTTTCTCACATATTTTGACATGCCTTCGAACCAATAGTGTTCGTAAATCTTTTCGAGTTTTCTCCCATCCCAAATGCATGACAGACTCATGGACGTTATTAATTACAGACCACCTAAGCGATCTAGGTACAATAGGCAGACATCGAGTGCGACCGTTACGCTGAATTTTGCGATACAAAATATTTTTGCGAATTTTGTAAGTTTTGCGAGTTTCCTCAGGAAAAACTTCATTACGAAGATCAGACACAATCTTACTGATCTCTTTGTCCTTTTCCTGTTCAGCTTGCAACCAGTTACTGGAAAGCTCTGCTAAATCAACACGCTTTTCTTCTACGCGAGTGATAGCTACTTTTGGTGTAGGGAGAGGATTCCTTGAAAGGAAATCTACATGGCTCATTCTACTGCCTTCACGATAAACAATGTCATTTACACGTTTGCCACTAAACTTTGACGCAACACAATCTTTGATGAGAGAGCATTCGGCACCAGAATCGTAATAAAATGGGTATGACTCACCGGTATTCATCAGCACACCGCTGGGATTGCTGACATAGCAAACGTTAACGCGTCGCTCACTGCTCGCCGCTGCTGCAGGCGCTGCCCCGGAACTGCTTGGTCCACCTGCCGCGCCGGTGCCTCCACCATTGCTTCGTGGACATTTTGTTGCAAAATGTCCGGCGTTGCCGCATCGGAAACAGATGATGTCCGAACGCTGCTTCGGTCCTGCAGAACTTGACGTCGAAGTGGTGGCATTGAGTGTCTTGCCTTTCACCTCACTTCTTGATCTGCAGTCAACTGCTCGGTGATCTGCTTTACCACAGCTATGACATTTCAGCGTTGTCGACTGAAACTTGGATCGCTTGAATTCTGGAACGGCGTCGGTTGAATTACCCGTCGAAGCTTTCCTTTTCAAAAACGAGAACGCTTGAAGTTCACACTGCAGCGTGTTTCTGTTGTTGACCACGGTAGTAAACGGCGACCTCTGTATACGCCCATCAAATTGTGCCATATGAGCAAGCACCGTGGATATAGCTATCTGCTCAGCGCTCATGTTCTGCCAGCGTGATGTGAGCGTAGACAACAATCGGGCGGCGTACGCAGCATACAAAGTAGTTTCTTGCAAAAAGATGATCAAACGTCACTCTTGCGTCCTTTTTTGGAAAACCTGTTGCGGTTTTTTGTAATTTTCCAGGAATTCTTAATTTATTTGTAAAAATCCTTTCCGTCACATGCAAAACAAAGAACACGACTTTACAAATCACAAATAATTTTGTTTAAATTCTTTACCCTTTCTAGAAAGAAAAGAAAGAAAAATTATTTATTCTGCACAAACAAAACACACAGTACAACAAAATTCAAAAAAAAAAAAACATACAAAGTAGCCAAAACCCTCGCATCCAATACTTTAAGCATTCTGACAATCTTGTCCATTGGTTGATGTCAGGGACCAAAGACAATTTACAAAGTGTTTACTAACTACTAGTTTATAATCTCATTCTATATATTCTCACAAACAAACAAACAATGAATAAAATTGATCAAAATCAGTCGATTTCGTGCACGGCCCCTTAAAATATTCCGTGTGCGCTTTAAACGCAAAAGGTAACAAATATTTAAAAAGAGTTTTTATTAAACAACTCTATTATCATATTACTGTGGTTTATTTTCAAATAAGCGACATATTTCCTACTTTCATTCAATAATATTACCAATCACATCAAGGATTTCGTAGTGTTACGAAATACAATTGAGCAGCTTTACGCTGATTCTAATACTATTGAAGCGCTATGCGATTTCTACTGTTTTTTTCTGTTCTGTGATGCTTACCTCCTGTCGTGAGAAATGTTTATATACCCTATTAAATATTATTTATATTTGAAAAGGGAATTAAAAATGGCATGTATTTAACGCAGCGACAAATTAATCGGAATTTGGGATTAAAAAATAATGAAAGCCGGTAGCAAAAATAGTAGGTTAGCAGCTACAGCGAAGTATTATTTTAAGTAGAAAGTAGCAGCTCAATAATCAGTTTTTAGCTTTATTTTAATTTAAACTGGCATCGAATTTTTGTTTTGGTAACTGAATTTACCAACAATAGAGGGGATCTGGCGCTCGGCGGCCGCTCCCCGCGGCACGCTCGCTTCGCTCGCTCGCCTTCGCTTGTTAATGGTTACTGTTCTAACCTAACCTAACCCAAATGATTCAATAACAGTAGATGACTTTGCAGCGATTAAGAAATAATATTTAATCGCTGCCATGTTATTTTTTTTTTGCAGCAAATAATTAGTCGCCCTTTAAGTTGTAAGTCGCCTCGAAAATTATTAGCCATTAAAAATCACTAAGTGGTCTTATAAATAAATGAATGAATTTACATAGTTCTAAACTCCATGAAAGACATCAGGTACTGAAACATTGTGGTGGTATTATGTGTTGAAGCTTACCCTTACATTTGTCTGGTACCAGAGTGGTACCTGTTAAACCAGTAAGGTAGTAGAAGTCAACAGGTAAGGTAATAATAAAATGATACACATCTTATCTTCAATTCACATTAAATACATCATTATTTGTTATGAATTAAAATACAAATCGGAGTAGTCATGTCATCATCATGCAAGTCACCATTGAAGAAAGTAGTTTTTTCCTATGTTTTATTTTTGTTTTCAGGTTGGAAGGCTCAGAAGTGTGTGTGTCTTGTTATAGTTAAATAGTTTATACTGCATAGGTAAGTTTAACATCAGAGATTTCAATGAATGTTATGTATGAATTGTTAAGTATTTAAAGAAATGTATTAGTAAGTAAGTTCAAAAAGGCTGTAACTTTTTGTAGGTTTGAAGAAAATAAAACACAAAATTCAATAATGTAGTTTATGTGTAAAATATAACAAAACAATCTTTATGCTTAACTTAGAAATTTTATTTCAACCTCCTTTCCTCCACCTCAACCTCCAACACATTCCACATTCAATTTGTTATGTTTACAACAATCGTAAGTCCCAACAAGAGCATGGCTGTAATCGAGCATGAGCCACTATAAAATATAAATATTTAAAATATGTTCTCTTTGAAATGTGTATGCAGTTAGTAGGTACCTGTGGACATTCAAAATGCAGGTATCACCAACAAAATATACGTATTTTGTGCATAGATCACGGAGCATCCACAACATGCAGGACCATACAATCTTGTAAATGGACATGGAATACAATTTTAGTTAATTGACCTTATTGACACACAATTCTTCAAGCTGGGCATTTACTTAGAAAAATCAGCACCTAAATATACCCTCATCAATCCATTCATACATAAATAAGTAGGTATGGTAAGTATTATTAGTTCACACGTAAACCTTTCCAGTTTAGGGACACAAGACTGCTTCTATTGCGACATCTCAGTATATTAATCCTTTACATACACAAATAATTCTAACTAAACATTTGTATTAATGCCATCCTTTAAGACTGTACAAAATGTAATTTCAATTAGTTTGCTATATTATTTGAACCAAAGTCCGAATAGAGGGTGCAAAGTTATATTCCTGAATCTTTGATACATAGCATAAATACCCTAGTCCCAATAAGATAAAGTAAAAAATACATGTTTCGCATAATTACCTAATATAATGTTATCACCATAATAGTATTCAAACCAAGCTCCCAATAGAGGGTGCAAAGTTATATCCCTGAATGTTTGATACATAGCATAAATTTCCTAGTTCGGGCTAGGAAATAAGATAAAGTAAAAAATACATGTTCCGCTTATTGATCTAATAAAATGTTAACAACTTAATAGTAGTAACTGCATACTGGCATCGTACAGTTGAAATACAAGCTGACAGTCGAATGGTAACAAAATAAATCTCCGCAACGATAATGCCGAACAACTTGTACTAAAGCTTTATTAAACCGCGAGTACTACCAACCCTGCAGCTGCCTGCTCCAAGCAGCTCCAAGTTACTAGCACACTACGCACGCGTATCGCATTCCATATCATAGACCTTTACGTTTAACTATTAAGATTCTACATAGATCAATAAGTTTAAAATATTGATGATGCAGTATAAATAGGTTCTATAGTCCTGGACAGGGACACCACTTTTACATTGCTTCATGTCAATACCTAGTTCCACTTTTGTAGAAATACCTATGCACTGGTAGGTATATCTTGCCCAATATGCATACTAGCATAGTGGTAAGTATTTATCTATAATAGGTAAGTATAAAAGCATCAAAATACCTATTTATAGTTTATACAAGAAGTTACAGTTTAGCGAACAACCCGAAATCTCAAGCACGCATTATTCATAGAATTACTTACAGCTGCTGGCACTCTTCCGTAAAATAGGTATTCTAGTAATTTATACATAGCCATGAGTTTGCAGCAGTCGAGCGAAGTGTTGCGCGAATGCGCGCAGCCCATTGCCCAGCGCGGGGCAGGACGCCGCAATGTTATGGACGCGTTTATTATTAACTTCTGTCATTGTAAAAGGCACCAGAAGAAATATTCCAGCTGTTTGTATGCTTGCGGCGTAGGTATTCATAGTTCTGTACACTCACCCGACTGCGCCGCACCAGGCTGCTAAAAGGCCACGCACTCGGTTATTGCTCTATTCAGTCAGCAGTCCACTAATCTGGCCCAACGTAGGTACTTGAGCGTCCTTTAGGAACGCGTCGCGAACAACTGGCGACCATTTCTGTATCGTTTCAATCTAATGCATTACTTCTAGCAGTACTTAGGAGATACCTATTATGATACCAACTTGCATTATAATTTACTGCCAATAATATCCGCGTATTGAACTGATGTCGTTATCTTGGACGATGTTTACACGTTGTTTACTTAGATCTACGTTAGGTGTAAAGCGAGTACTGCGTGGGCTGTGCGTGGCGGCTGCGTGGCGACTACGCGAACAGGTAGCGGTACAGGATGGTGGCGGCGACGCCCAGCAGCAGCGGCGTCAGCCACGACGTCCACGCGCTGCGGACAACACAAATGCTAATACCACATATTAAACAGACGTAAGTAGGTACACGCCGACGTCAGTAAGTATGTTACGGTACGTACCATACTTATTTATACGTACTTACGTAGCTCAATGATAACAAATCACATATTATACTCTTACAAGCACATACAAACGTTTAAATTAATTTCTACCCAGTTACTTCACAAGAAATCTCCAGTGATGATGAGAAATGAGTTGATGTGTCAATAGTACTAACTAAAATAGGCACAAAGGTGAGTCGGTCTCATCTTTGCTTATTGTGGCAGTGTAGTTAGCGTGTTTAGTGCCGGCCAGGGATCACGATGCGAACTTGGATGCTGGCCTAATTAATGTAATAGCAGATACTTAGACGTAAAAATATAAATACGCCGCTTTAATAGGTAGGAACCTTGCAACCAAAATACTTTCTGCAACCCTTACCCTGTCACTTAGAACATCTATAGTCTTTTTATAAAATTTATGTTAATATAATATGTGTATGAAACGTGTACCAATCAGAACGAATAAAGGAAAAATAAGCACGTGGTCTGTGTAACTACACAAGCAAATAAACAGGATGTTAACAGGTGTGTATAAATAATGAGGCTGGTGAAACATTATGCACTTTATTAGTCAATAATCACAGTACAATAGTTAGCATTACTACGATAATAAAATAAAGCACCAAGTGACATGGCTAAATACCTTCAAATATTTAACAAATCTAAAATAAAACAATATTTTCCAATAACTACAACAAGCAGTTGTCTACAACGAATGGAACTTATTTAGAGATCTTGTATATCAACGAATTTATTTAAAATAATGTATCTTAGGTATACTTTAGTTACTTATTTATAACAATATATTTAAAATGTTATAAAATAATGTATCTTAGGTATACTTTAGTTACTTATTTATAACAATATATTTAAAATGTTATAAAATAATGTATCTTAGGTATACTTTAGTTACTTATTTATAACAATATATTTAAAATGTTATAAAATAATGTATCTTAGGTATACTTTAGTTACTTATTTATAACAATATATTTAAAATGTTATAAAATAATGTATCTTAGGTATACTTTAGTTACTTATTTATAACAATATATTTAAAATGTTATAAAATAATGTATCTTAGGTATACTTTAGTTACTTATTTATAACAATATATTTAAAATGTTATAAAATAATGTATCTTAGGTATACTTTAGTTACTTATTTATAACAATATATTTAAAATGTTATAAAATAATGTATCTTAGGTATACTTTAGTTACTTATTTATAACAATATATTTAAAATGTTATAAAATAATGTATCTTAGGTATACTTTAGTTACTTATTTATAACAATATATTTAAAATGTTATAAAATAATGTATCTTAGGTATACTTTAGTTACTTATTTATAACAATATATTTAAAATGTTATAAAATAATGTATCTTAGGTATACTTTAGTTACTTATTTATAACAATATATTTAAAATGTTATAAAATAATGTATCTTAGGTATACTTTAGTTACTTATTTATAACAATATATTTAAAATGTTATAAAATAATGTATCTTAGGTATACTTTAGTTACTTATTTATAACAATATATTTAAAATGTTATAAAATAATGTATCTTAGGTATACTTTAGTTACTTATTTATAACAATATATTTAAAATGTTATAAAATAATGTATCTTAGGTATACTTTAGTTACTTATTTATAACAATATATTTAAAATGTTATAAAATAATGTATCTTAGGTATACTTTAGTTACTTATTTATAACAATATATTTAAAATGTTATAAAATAATGTATCTTAGGTATACTTTAGTTACTTATTTATAACAATATATTTAAAATGTTATAAAATAATGTATCTTAGGTATACTTTAGTTACTTATTTATAACAATATATTTAAAATGTTATAAAATAATGTATCTTAGGTATACTTTAGTTACTTATTTATAACAATATATTTAAAATGTTATAAAATAATGTATCTTAGGTATACTTTAGTTACTTATTTATAACAATATATTTAAAATGTTATAAAATAATGTATCTTAGGTATACTTTAGTTACTTATTTATAACAATATATTTAAAATGTTATAAAATAATGTATCTTAGGTATACTTTAGTTACTTATTTATAACAATATATTTAAAATGTTATAAAATAATGTATCTTAGGTATACTTTAGTTACTTATTTATAACAATATATTTAAAATGTTATAAAATAATGTATCTTAGGTATACTTTAGTTACTTATTTATAACAATATATTTAAAATGTTATAAAATAATGTATCTTAGGTATACTTTAGTTACTTATTTATAACAATATATTTAAAATGTTATAAAATAATGTATACTTAGGTATACTTTAGTTACTTATTTATAACAATATATTTAAAATGTTATAAAATAATGTATCTTAGGTATACTTTAGTTACTTATTTATAACAATATATTTAAAATGTTATAAAATAATGTATACTTAGGTATACTTTAGTTACTTATTTATAACAATATATTTAAAATGTTATAAAATAATGTATACTTAGGTATACTTTAGTTACTTATTTATAACAATATAATCATACGATATATCTATAGGAAAGCGTTTACAGATCATTATAACCACAATCGTTTATTTGTGTCATGTTTTAAGTACATACTAGGGGTGAGCGAAGTATTTCATCATTACACAGAGCCATGGTGCGCGAGCGCATGTTGGGGCTTCGACCTACGCTTAGACCAAATAATATGGAATGATAGAATCTCGTGACACGCGATGAGCGACTAGTACCTACCTACGGCTGGTTGATTCACGTGGCCGACCAGTGTTACTGGACACAAACTCTTACTGACATTATTATAATCTGCTATTCGAATGTTTGCCACTTGTCATGATAAGACAATTAATTGATTAATGAATTTAGGAAAAATTTAAAAAACTAGTGTCAAATACATTTTTGATGAAATCACTAAACAACAGTGGATTATTTGGCAGGGTTTACAGCACAGATACGGCAGCAATGTCAAGCTCTGCAGACAGAACAGAAGGTTTTGACGTTAGTAATTCATCGAGAGATTTTGAAGCGAATTAAAAAGAAGTTGTTTTCTGTTTTGATGTGCTTGATAGACTCTAATGTATCGCCAGTCGGATAAACTTCTAAGATAAATTATAAATTCAGTCAATTCATCAGATAAGATTATGTTATTTTACCGGAAACGCTCTTTTGCCGTAAACGCTCGATGTACGGCGACTGACGACGCACGGGTTTCGCGACTGTCGAGAGGCATGGATTCCTAACATTAAATCCTTCTAATAAATGACAGTGCTGTCATAGCGACCCCTGTCGAAAAAGCGCACCCTCTATTTGTGTCGAATTTAAAGTTCAAAGAATGATATGATGTGTATATACCGATACTCATTTGATGTTTATTTAAAAGGTCAACAGTAACATCATCGGAAACATGACGTGTTGAACAGAGACAAACATTCTAATTTCAGTTATTCCTGTTTGTTGGTGGAAACGGGAATCAACCGTACGTTATGCGATGGTCTCAAAGGTACAAAACGTGCAAGTATTTATTTATGCATCAGTTAATTAGTTATTCAAATACAATAGACACCATCACCGACTACAGAAGTATCGCGTTAATGGTAATTTATGGAACTAGGCCTGTATTATGACGACCTACTGATAATAATGCAAAGAATGTAAACAAGATAAAATAATAGTGCTACCTATGAGCAATTAATCTATACAAATAAATTAAATTGAAGTCTGTTTGTAATGTCAAAATAACAGCTTTTTACTAAATACCGAAAGTTTAGACGGTAGTTACTTATAAAATCAAATAAAAACAATTTAAAAAAAATGTCTGTCTTTTTGTTACGGCTAATCTCCGAAATGGATGGGCCGATTTTGACGGGATGTTCACTGGTAGATAGCTGATGTTGTAAGGAGTAACTTAAAACAACTTTTATTTTAGAAAAAGCCACGAGAGCGAAGTCGCAGCCAGTAGCTAGTGTTGTATAAACTTTGTAATTCGCAGGCGATTTATAAAACCAATTTATTTGTTTACATTCTGAGCAATAGCGTGTCAATGTCATGAGTGTATGTGGTGAAGCTAGCTGGCGCATGTCGTGTGTGGTGGTGGTGGCGTTGGTACTAGGCGACTACGCACTTGCCCTGCTCCTGCGCCTGGTCGTTGCTCCACTGCGGCGCGAACGCGTTCTTGCTTTGCACGCGGTCCGCCTCCACCAACTCTCCGATCTTGTACTTCTTCATCAGCGATCTGTGACACAATCACAACTCAGTTACACGAGGACCAACCGGTTCTCTTATCACGTTAGGCAGGTAAAAGTGAATCAGCTGCTTAGCATACAAGTGAATGACAAATTTTTACATTTATTATGCAGCAGAATAATAAAAGACAAGGCTCAAAGGTCATTAGACTCACAACCTCAATAACCTCTAAACTGCCTTCCAAGGTTATGCAATATTGACTTTTTACTTTGTTTTTATGCCCCGTAACTAGTTTTACCAACTACAAAATGGCAGCTACGTAAGTTATAATAGGAATCTTAAATATTGATAACTTAATTGTCCGCTGCTAGATAAAGAATGGCTTCCGCCATAGATCTACCGGCTTACTGTTGGCGAAATGGTCACTAAAGGAATTGTTTTCGAAAAGCCAGTAGTAAAACTCCTCTATTACTAATAATAAACGCCAGGAGAACAAGCAGCTTGAGCACTATCCTCCAACCCTCCCTCGCCCAACCAACCGCACCGAACATCATAGATACTGCGAAGTGCGAACAACACTGTTTACTGTCTTCTCTCGCGGGGATATTGGAATGTTTTAAAGTATCCTGATTCTTCAATGTGCATTTAAAGTGAATTATGGCTCGTACAGCTGGGTGGTAGATGATTGTAAGGTGTGTACCTGGCGTCGGAGCTGTGGCTGACGTCCTCGAAGGGCTCAGTGGCGTCCTGGCCGCCCTTCTCCAGTAGCACCTCTTCTCCGCCGGGGTGCTGGGGAACAAGCACGACTTTCAATATACAATACTATTTCATAACTAGATTACCGTGTCTTTGTATGACACGGCTGTAGGCACGAAGTACCTGCTAGTTCCCTTCATTCCTGTTCCTTTAGTTTTGGACCCCCTACATAAGTTGCGTGAAAGATTTTTATGTGTTCTTATTAAGTGATTAGAAAATACGAAAAATTTGCATGCTAGAAACAGAAAGACCATTCGGTTCGGCGGTTTTCCGGTAAAACACAAGTGGTTACTCTATCCAACGGAAATCTGGTTAGTGAGTAGGTATATGAGTGCAGTTATAACTCGTGCTGACTAGTTTGTTATCAAGTTAAAAAAAAATACAGATAATTAAATATGGCTGCTGCTAAAACGATTGTATTCCATGAATGAATTTATAAATAATCTGTTGTAAATGAATGTGGCGATATTTAATATTGAATTTATTGTAAAATAATAGAAACTAGCATTTAAGACGCTGACAACAGCTAAACCGCGGTCACTGTCAGACTGCATACAAAAGAAAGAGAAGCGCGATGACACAACGCTTGTAATTTATTGCAAAATATGAAGCAGTTATCTATTTACTCAAAAATGAGTTGAGTAATCGAAAATACAAAACAACCAAGTTCTGCTGCATTAAAATAAGACGTTCTTGTTATTAATTAATTAAAAAAAAAAAATAGATTAAACTAGAACGCATACACATCAATTCTTTAAACAATGGGAATATTTAATAATTGTAAAAATACTTTATGAAATACTTAAATTGAGGAAGTCTACCCAAAGCATAAAAAACGATATTACTTTCAAACTACGTAAGATATTTCCATGATTTTTTTGTATGAAAAGAATGTTTTATTATCTATCTGTGATTTTTTTCAAATATTCATATTTTCGTTACTTAAAATAAATATTCCCTATGAAAGTTAATGGTGACGCGGGCGTGAGCGCGACGCGCATTTATATGGCCAATGTCAACGGCGATTATCTGACCCTTAAGACAGTGCCTTAAAGCATGCCATTGGACATAAATATTATTATGCCCTAACATTAAATACCTATATTGTAATGTGTTGCACGTCAAATGTCCGACTATGTATTAGGTACTTAATTACTTTAAGACTAACACTGTGCCAATACTTATTGCAAAAAAATATTATGTACACGGCGTGGCGGCGCGCGGCGTGACTTTTCAGTTTTAAGGGTCGTGCTGACAGGCGCGACATTTTCCATTAAGTTTTCATAGAAATTGTGCTACTAGTGTCGCGTCGCGCCTGTCTGTGGGAGCCTTTAAGTGACCAACTAATACTATTGAAATTTTGATGACATGATTTAATTTATTGGCTGTAAATATAGCATTGCCTCTAGCACAATCGATGTTAACCAAACCAGTAAATAGGTCGGTACCTACTCAACATAACCTGTGCTTCGAAAAGGTTTACCTAAATACAATTAAGTCTGTTAAAAGGAAATTAAAATGGTTACTTTGTATTTGCATTTAAGTAAGTAGGTAGGTAGGTATACAGTGGAATGATTTTTGTATTTATATTCGCGATTCGACACACACTGAACTAGGTAACTATTGCGTCATAATTACGTAAAGTGTACATTAAGAACTGCTAGTTCGACTCAGTAATCGAATTAAACATTTCGCTTTCGATACTAGCAGTAGCTAGCAGCACACGAGCATATCGGCCTCACGCAAGACAAGAACCATTTTCATATGGGAGCTCGCCCACGTACTACTTTTTGTAGCTCTGATAATCGCAGCGAGTTTTTTGACGTCTGTCACCAGGCTGTATTTCATGAACCGCAATAGTTAGACGGTTGAAATTTTCACAAATGATGTATTTCTGTTGCCGTTATAACAATGATGTTTTTGAAAATTTGGTAGGATTAAGTTTATGTAGTTTGGTAGTGTTTATGCGTAATCTGTACAAAAAATGGGTTTTGTACGGCTGAATTTGAGATAGCTACAATGCCTTGAATTTTCATAAATTTCACCACGCTGTTTGTCGGAAAGTCAACAACCAATTAAAACGTATTTTTAGTATGATTTAGTAGTATATAATATAATATATATAAATCTTTATTCTCAGACCAAGGTCCATAATAAAATAGCAAAATTAAGTTGGTACCTAACTAAAACATTCTTTCTTTTCTTTCTTTTTTAAAAAAACGCTGCCCCACACTAGGAATTTCTCCTGTATCGTGGGTGCGTTTACAAACATTTAAACTCACATACACAAACAGCCAGACCCGGAACAACTACTTGTAGGTCATACAAATATTTGTTCCGTGCAGGAATCGAACCCGCGACACGCAGCGCAGCAGTCAATCGCCTAACCACTGCGCCAACCGTGCCGTCAAAACATGCACGCTTAAGGGTCAGCTCAGACCGAGACGCGACGCTGCGCGCACACTTTAAAAGAGCGACTCAAAATATAACTTTATGTTCTACACGAAAAGACACACATTTCATTGTGAGAAATTAGAATACGTTACACCACGTAGCACTACGCCTCGCGGCGTAAAGCGACGCAGCGGTGAATCGCCGGCACGCGCAGCGTGCAAGAGCGGAGCTGCGGTTCAAGAAGCCGCGCGAAGCCGTGCGGCGCAGCCGTACGTCGTTCTCATGCGCTTGCAAATGGTAGACTGCGGGTGGACGCGGGGCGGAGCACGTGGCGGATGTAGACACGTTCCGCTGCGCCGCGCGGCGTCGTGTTGCTAACGATTTTACTATGCGCCTCGCGACGTTGCGATGCGTCTCGCGGCGGCGCGCGGCGCTGCGCGAAATCACTGGCCTCTTCCAGTATCGTCACGTCGCGTCGCGTCTCGGTGTGAGCTGACCCTTACAAACTTATTATTTATCGCATATACCTGAATAACGGTCTGTGTGCCGCCATCCAGTGAGATAGCATTAGGCCATCCACCCTACCAGCTACAGTAGCCACGAGGCTGTTGGGGCGCCCATCTGACGCACCAGTGATACGATCCGCAGACGAAGCAGCGAGCCGAAATCCGGAACGCGTGCGTCCGCGAACATCCCGGACGCGCTACAGAAGCGCGGCAACCCCGGAATGCGTTATTGTACTGGACCCGTAGAGCATTGTACGAGCCCTGCGTATAACTGACTCACAGGGCGCACGTGTACAGCGACTAGCAGTAGGCCCTAAACAGTGTTATTTTAATCTCTGGCGTACGACGTGCAAACCTGCGGGACAGCATGTTACACCTGACAGCCAATGCTCTACGTTTCCTCTCTAAATCGGCGTCATCCGACAGCCTATCAGTGACCCAGTGCCCCAGGTATTTAAAACGGGTGACTCTTTTCAGCGGAACTCCGCCCAATGTAACCGGTGGAACAACGTCACATGTTTTATTTTGCGCCCTAAACACTAAGAGCTCGCTTTTGGTTGAGTTGTACCTGAGACCATGAGTCACCGCATAGTGTCCACAGATTCGGAGGAGCTTTCTTACCGCACTGATCGATGGGCTCAGCAACACCATATCATCCGCGTAACTAATATTATTGATACTCTGTCCATCAATAGAGCAACCGATTTGGGTGTTGCTGAGCTCCCATATCAACCGGTTAATATATAGGTTGAAGAGCCTGGGTGAGCTAAGTCCTCCCTGCCTCACGCAGCACTCCAACCTGTACGCATCAGATATGGCACCTGCCCACTTAATATAGTTGGACTGGTTGCTGTACCAATACTTCAGTACACCAATCAGTCCTCCAGGAAGGTTAGTGTCATGGGAGAGTTTCCTCTAGAGACAGTCATAAGACACTAGGTCGAATGCCTTGGAGGTCCAAAAAACACGCATACACAGGTGTTTCCCTTGCTGCATAGTAATGGACAGTATGCTTGAGACAGAGGATCGCTGTTTCAATCGACAAATGTGGCCTAAACCCAAATTGGGCGTCATGTAGGGTGATATATTTATCCAACTGCCTGTCAATCAGACCGTCCAACACCTTCGCTACAATGGTCGCCAAGGAGATAGGCCTGTAGTTGTTCTTGTCACTCGTATCTCCAGTTTTTTTCTTTATTATAGGAACGTCAATCGTTTTCATGAGGTCCTCTGGAAGATACGAGTGACTCATACAGAAGTTAAGCAACAATAAGAGAACTAAAACACGTGGTAAGTACTTACCTGCATATCGTAGGTGTTCTACGCTTAAGCTGTCATGTCCAGGAGACCTACCCGCAGGTACTTTAAAACAGACCCAACCTCCCCAGCGGTGAACAAGATAGGCGTGTCCTCGGACCCCTCCCTAGCATCGACCCACCCGTCGATGGACCCAGCGGTGACGCTGTCTTAAACGAAGCCATAAAAAAATGGCAATAGCCTCAGGTTCGTTCACACCACCGACGCCCACTGGCAGGCCCGGCTTGGGATTCAAGCTATTTGTGGCTTTCCAGAATCTACTAAAAATTTTAGCTTCGTGATGACTCGCAAATTCGTTCATCTTTAATTGATCTGCGTTATTTTGGCACCACTTTAGCTTACTTTTAAACAACTTTCTACTTGCCACCATATTCTCATATAGCGACTCCGTTTTAGGCATACCAGCTGCCGCCCAGCTCAGAAAATGAAGCCGAGCCTGTCCGTGCGCATCTTTAACGTGTTTTACCAACCCGTTTTGTTATATTTTTTGCGCTGAACTTGGTTTTTGCGACTAGTAGTTGCAGCCTCGCAAAGAACATCTACAATATCTTTATATAATTTACGTTAATTTGCCAAAAAACAATCGCATGCTGCGTCAAACGACGACGAGTGTCGACGGAGAGCTATTATTTATTTGTAGTTCATTAAAACGGTACAACATCTTATTACATTAATTAACATGGAAGCATTAAAAAAGAATAATATTAACATATTTTTGTATAAATGTAACACAATAAATAATACCAATTCTCGTAGTAAACTTTGTACCCTCTTTGTGAGTGATCGCCTCTCACAATACGACGACGATGTACAAATTTAACTTGCCTGATATTTGCATTGTGTAGTTATCTGTCGACTGATCGCCTCCTCGTTAACTTGTGCCCTCGACCTTACATGATGTTTGTCTGTATGTGCATGTAGTTGTAGATACGCGTGCGATGTGGGCAGAGGAGTCATTTTTGCTCAGTTATGCTAATTACAAAAACAAATAGTTTTAATCAGGAACAGATCTTGCAGTGGGATTTCATTGAACCATGCTATGCAATGATTTATTACTTCACTTCTTCTGAATTCATAGAATGTTCATTATTATAATTGATAATAATAGCTAGCAAATCTTAATATAAAATAAAGAAATGTAAATTCAGTAAGTACAAGTACCTATGTTTTCGTTGTTTTGGAACAATAATATAAAATAAACTTTGGAATGACCTCACTCGAGATAATATTGATTTAATCTTTCTGTTCAAAATTCTTCACAGTAAAATAGACTGCGCCCAGTTGTTAAGTAAGTTAATCTCAACCTGCCTATAAATATCCGTGTCACCCATCAAACTGTTCGCCCGCATTCCGCAAATTGCCAATTTGACTGCTTCGTTGATCTAGTGGTCGCAACTCGCTAGCGCTACTGCTGAGCATGAGGTTCTGGGTTCGATTCCCGGGTCGGGCAAAGTGATATTGGGATTTTCCATCTGGAATTTCTCAGTAGCAGCCCGGAGTCTGGATTTGTGCCCGGTAGATGGCAATAGGCTCGCCCCCTATTACATGGGACTTAAACATAACAAGCGAAATGTAGCCGTACTACAAGTACACCTCTGCCCAGACCTTCGGAAAAACCAGGCGTGATGTTATGTATAATTATGTAACGTACGATTTCCCAACTATTTTCAACCATTCGTGTTAAAATTGTGTAAACATTGTGTGTAACGATTGTACCGGGTGCGGCGATTGAACTGTCCGTCTCTGTCTAACTGTTTTAAAATTCGAACCACTGAATCGAATGCCGCCAAAACTTCAAATGTTGGTCTTTGACATGTTCTCTATCATCATTTGAAGTGATTCTGTTGTGAGAGAAACACATTCGAATTTATAAAAATGGATTTAAAACGAAATTCAGTGATTGCTCTTCATTTGGAGGGAAAATCGAATATCGAAATACGTCGAGCGCTGCCAAATCTTCAATTGAACGAGAAATTTTGTGCATCGCACTATTCAACGTTATAATGATACTGGTAGCATTAAGAAACGCTACGGTGGCGGACGACGCTGCTCTGAAACAGCGCCAGCAGTTGTCGAAAAGGTGCGTCATCGATTAAACAGAAATCCAGCGCGCTCAGCATACCAGCTCGCGCAGGATCTCAAAGTGAGCGACCGCTGCGTTCGTAGCATTTTGAAGGAAAAGCTTAAAGTCAAACCATTAAAAAAAACCTTTCTCAGGAACTCACTGCTTTACAACGTAGCAAACGGTTGGAACGATCGAAAGAGCTGATTCGCTTGCTCGACTCTGCCGAGCTTCCCAATTTGGTGTTTTCAGATGAGAAAACTTTTTGCGTTGAACAGTTACAAAATGACCGTTTTTTTTTAAGGGACGTGTCAGCGACCATTCAGACGAATTGCAAGTCACTCGGCGCCAAGGAGCCGACTAAATCATGGTCTGGGCGGCGGTGTCTGAAAAAGGCCGTTCTCCGCTCGTTTTTCTTCCAATGGGTCGCAACCAAGTCAAACTAAACCAACAAATCTATCGAGACAAAATCTTGCGACCAGGGCTGATACCGTGGGCACGCAACACATTCGGTTCTGAGCGTTGGACTATTCAGCAAGACTCGGCACCATCGCACAGAGCAATTGGAACGCAAAATTGGTTGAAAGCAAACGTTCCAGTGCTGATCGACCGAGATATGTGGCCGTCGTCATCGCCCGACTTGAATCCGCTGGACTTTTGTATTTGGGGTGTTTTACAGGCCAGGGCCTGTACTAAAAAACACACTTCGGTGGAAGCGCTAAAAGTTACTCTTACGCGAGAATGGAATTGTTTGAGTGACGACGTCGTTCGAGCAGCCTGCGCTTCTTTCAGGAAGAGACTTCAGCTTGTAGTAAAGGCTAAAGGCGGTTTTATTCCTTCGGAATAAGTCATAGTAAAACTTTGAACTTTCTATTTTCACATGGCAAAAGTGTATAAATAAATATTGAAAATTAACAGAAATATTTCATTTTCACATACGGACGGTTCAATCGCCGCACCCGGTAGATAGACCAATAAATAAATAAATTAAAACAAAAAGAAAATCGAGTTGAAGAGTCCATGTCCATGATACCTCAGCGCCACCTCACTCTTTATCTCGGTCGCACACTACTGCTTGCGGTCACGCAAGCAACCGAGACAGGGAGAAGGCTCCAAGGCACCGATAGTTTAGGTCATTTATTTTTACGGTAAAAATAATGGCAATTTCAAAAAATATAGTAACTGCTTTATACAGGATGGATTTTTGAGATGGGGCAGTAAAGACAGTTCCCTTAACCGTTGTAGCTACAGGATGACGGTCTTAAGAGGCTGTCCTTAATTTTTTGAGAAATTTCGATCTGCATTCACAGATTTTGAATAAAATGTAGTCAGCAGGAAAATGGGCAATTTTCACAAAATCTTTTTTTTTATGCCAATCGATCCTCTTTCTTATAAGGATCAAAAACCTCTACGGGACCAATTGAGGTTTGAGTACTAGAAGTCATAAATCGCAAAAAACTTTCCCAAACATTTCGTAGGAATACAAAACAATAACTTCTACTTTGGGTATTAATTCACCTTAAAAGAAAAAAACTTGAAAAAAAATCACCCAGAAATTTTATTTTTGTGCTTGTTGCGTTTTATGACTTTTCTAGTACTCAAACCTCAATTGGTCCAATAGAGGTTTTTGATCCTTATAAGAAAGAGGATCGATTTGCATAAAAAAAAGTTATTGTGAAAATTGCCCATTTTCCTGCTGACTGTAATTTTTTTTCAAAATCTGTGAATGGGGATCAAAATTCCATAAAAAATTATGGATAGTCTCTTAAGACCATTTTCGCGTAGCTGCAACGGATAAGGTACTTCCCCTTACTGCCCCGCTGAAAGTTTCCACCCTGTATAACTAAATATTCTGTGAATATTTCAAGCGTCTACCTGTTGCCGTTATCAATATAGAGCAAAAAAATCACGTTTGTTGTATGGGAGCCCCCTTAAATATTTATTTTATTCTGTTTTTTTTAGTATTTGTTGTTATAGCGGCAACAGAAATACATCATCTGTGAAAATTTCAACTGTCTAACTTTGACGGTTCATGAGATACAGCCTGGTGACAGATGGACAGGCAGACAGACAGACGGCAGAGCCTTAGTAATAAGGTTCCCGTTTTACCCTTTCGGTACGGAACTACTAACTAGACGTTTTGACGTAGGCATAGGTTTATTCTCTTTACTACAGAGCAGGTAGCAGCTGATAATGTGCTAGGATTAATTCCATAGAGAATCATGGTAAGTAAATCTTTCGAGTTCCTGAACACTGTCGTATTTCTTTGTATTAAGTTCATTTTTAGGGTTCCGTACCCAAAGGGTAAAACGGGAACCCGATTACTAAGGCTCCGCCGTCTGTCTGTCTGCCTGTCCATCTGTCACCAGGCTGTATCTCATGAACCGTCAAAGTTAGACAGTTGAAATTTTCACAGATGATGTATTTCTGTTGCCGCTATAACAACAAATACTAAAAAACAGAATAAAATAAATATTTAAGGGGGCTCCCATACAACAAACGTGATTTTTTTGCTCTATATTGATAACGGCAACAGGTAGACGCTTGAAATATTCACAGAATATTTAGTTATATACTCACTTTAAAAATAAATAATTAAATTAAAATAAAACAAATATTAATGGGGGGGCTCCCATGCAACAAACGTGATTTTTTTTTTGCTGTTTTTAGAGATAATGGTACGGAACCTTTCGTGCGCGAGTCCAACTCACACTTGGCCGGTTTTTTAAATAGAGCCACAAAAAAAGTGAATAGGCGTGATATCAGCCGATCTATTCTGAAAAAAATTCACCGTGTAAACGTAGGTGAAGTGAGCTTGAAGCGAGTTATTAACAGTGTCAATCCCTCACTCACTTCACCTAAGTTTTCACGGTGAGATGGTTACAGAATAGCACTGCAGTGCAGGACTGCGAGATGGTCACGGTATAGGACCATGGTTTATCCACTCCTTTGGGAATTGCCGGTTCAAATTAGAACGGGTACGAGTATGGCGGCTGTTGCGCAGAATTTCAGAAATATCAAGCAACAAACTATCTAGATTCTGTTTTCATAGCAAAGTATTAGCGCGTATTTGTTCGAAATTCGAAGTTTAATTTTATTTTTAGCCGTGTTCGCAGTGTGTCCGTATGGATTGAGGAGCCATGTCTCATATTAAAACGAGGGTACAGACGGCTACACATCAAGCTATACATTTCCAGTTTGAGGACGCTATCACATTTTGAACTCGCTCAAGTTTAGGTATCTGAATCGCAACACAACAACATTACGCGCACGCACACACCGAAACCACTGTCCGCTCGGTTGTCTTTGAAGGCAAAATAATGCTGTGCTATTTTGCTTGCTCCAGCAAAAAAGGATCAGTTTAGTAAGCTGCAGTCATGAAATAATTTTCTTAATTAAATAAAACAGTAGATAAGTACCTATGTTACTTTGCATTACCAGTGATTAAATTAGTACTATCTTTCTGTGATTGGCACTGTAGATAGACATTTATTATCGCCAACAAATCACTATTTAAAAATGGCATTGGCAATCTTGTCATTTGGTAAATAGGTAGGTTTTTATTTTTATTATTTGAGTAATATTTTATATAGGTTCTTTTTTAATTTGTGAATGTGAGAACGTTGTAGGCTTAATAGACTGTATCAATGTAGCTTTGTAAACCATCTTCTATTTTGTTAAGTACTTAGTACTTGTTGACTGGCCTGCACTGTCCTCCCATACCTATTAACGCTGCAACTTGAAAACATTGTAAAATCTCACTTTTTTTTAAAAAGAGTAACCGAGGAGTTTCTTGCCGGCTCTTCTCCATAGGAAACGAGCAATTGGAACCGTGCTCCTAGCTTCTGACGTTTCATAAGTGCCCATGTAGGTTTATGTGAAATAAAATATTTTGATTTTGACTAAATATATAAGAAGTACTTACCTAGGTACCTATTATAATCTATAAAAATTGTAAAATATTTTTACAAATAAAAACAACTGACAAAAAAAAACACTAGAAAGTGAAAAATAAAAATATACATTTCGGAAGTCGGTGTCTTTTTTTTTTCTTTTAAAATGTTTTGTAATATTTTGTATACATTATTTATATAATTAAATGTGAAGACGATGCACCTAGAATAAAATTACTACATCACAATAATTATGTAAAAAGAATTTAAAACAATTACAGATAAATTCACATTGCAAACATATGTTAACAAGTAAATTGATGATTTGAATTGAATTCATTCATTTCAATTAGTAATAGTAATAATTTATTTTTTTACCAAAAACTTAGCCTAGGTAACATCAGTTTTGTATGAATAAGGGATGGGTATGGCTATTACTAACGAGTAAGACCCCTGCCCTTCAAACTAGGAAAATCCTGTATCTTGAAGGACAGTCTTTGGATCTGTATTTTAATGTTAAGACACCGACTTCCAGAATTAAAGTTACATTTCACTTTGTAGTGTTTCACCATGTCTGTCTGTGTCTGCCCGCGGCATAGCTCAGATACTCTTTGCTAGATTAGTAGAAAGCTGTAATTTGGCATGGGTATGATATTAATCACGCCGAAAAAGTGGTCAAATAAAATAAGAAAGAAAACATTTTTTTAGGGTTCTGCTCCTACACGTAAAGTGGGGGTGATTTTTTTTTCTAGTCTGTCACTCTGTCCCATTGTGTGGGGTGGGGTGTCTGTCGTTGGAAAGCTCGTTCAAAAATATTGCGAGTGTGTGAAAACCATTTTTCGATTCAGGGATCCGTTTGAGAAATACGTGGGGTGCACTGTAAGTTGCCGGAACTGGCCACAGGGCACTTACATAAACAATATTTAAAAAGCATTTACAACATTTGAAAATGGAACTCTATGCCTGTAGAATACCGTTTTTTTTTTCATGTAACTGTTAATCATACTTTACGATGACTTTACGTATATTTTTAAAATGACACCACAATGTAAAAATAATTGTGGTGTCATTTTAAAAATATACGTAAAGTCATCGTAAAGTATGATTTTCTACGATATTTGTCAGCTCAGCAGTTTCGCTCGGCTTCAAACTGCTCTTGGCGATGAAGCACCATGCAAGACGACAATTTATAGCTGGGGGTCTACTCCGAAGCGTTAAACCTAAGTATAGGCCGAATGTTCGGCCGTTGCTTGACTACGGCGAACTATGGCTGACTACGGCGAAAGAAACAAAAAACCGGCCAAGTGCGAGTCGGACTCGCGCACGAAGGGTTCCGTACCATCTATATATATAAAATTCAAAGTCCTGACTGACTGACTGACTGATATGTCAACGCACAGCCTAAACCGCTGATCCTAGAAACATGAAATTTGGATGGTGTGTTCTTTGTGAAGAGTAGGTATCCACTAAGTAAGGGTTTTTCTAAATTTCTCCCCTAAAAGGGTGAAATAGGGGATGGAAGTTTATATGAAAGTCCGTCAGTTTTGAAGTTAGAATATTCAAATTTTGTGTTTAGGCTGACAATTGAAAATGAATTTACATGTGTCTCAGCGTTTTTGATAATTCCACCCCCAAAGGGTTAAAAATGGGGATGAAGTTGTGTATGGAAAGTCCTTAATTTTCGAAGTAAAAATCACTAAATTTATTATCTAGGTTTATGGTTGGAAGCCAGCGCAACGGTGTTGATAGAATTTCAACCCTTAAGGGGTGAAAAGGGGGATGAAATTCATTATTTTTCAAGTTAAAAAGACTAATATTTTGGCTTATGGTTGGAAACTAACAGAACGTAAACCATTGTTTTTTGTTTTATCTCAACCCACAAGGGGGTGAAAAGGGGGATGACGTTTTGTATTGAAGTTGTTCATTCACAAAATTTTGTATTCAAGTAAAAATAATATAAGTACACGTGTACCGTTTCTAACTTTTCATAGAATGAAGCGATTGCGATGAAACAAAACGAAATGTTACTCCAACGACCAACTTACACAAATACACAATATTTATTTAAACATAAGGTCGTGAGACTGACTGGGCTATCAACACACAGCTCAAACCACTGAACAGATTGGGCTGAAATTTGGTACATAGACAGTTATGACGTAAGCATCCGCTAAGAAGGGGTTTTTGGAAATTCGACCTTTAAGGAGGTAAAAGGAGGAATTTGGTTTGTATAAAAAATCGTATTCTAAGAGTTAATAAACCTAAAACATGGCATGAATACTTACGTAAGTAAATTATAAAGTGTCATTTTTAGTTTTTTCAAACTACCCTCTTAAAGGGGATTTGGGGATGTCAAAGTTTGTATAGAGGAATTTCAACGTGCGGTCCGATTAACTCGAAACTCAGTATTTATACTTAGAAACAAAACTTAAGACTAAAATGTATCAAAGTTTTTCGAAAATTGAACTCTTTTTTTTTGGTGGGTAATTATCAAATAACTTCTCCCGCTCTGGCTGGAGCGCGAGGGCGTGTCTGAATTTTACTGACTAAAACCCAGCCATGGTCCTTCATTTGCCTGTGTGCCAGGGCCACGATATCCTTTCGGACAAACTCGCAACCCTGGTAGAGATTGGCCTTAACGGACCCCGTCAGTTGGTGCGGACATCTCTTTGAGGCGCGCGTGTAACACAACCCACCGTCCGCAAGCCCGCGCCTACTACGACCTTTAAGGGGTGAAACGGGGGATTTTGTTTGTATGAAAAATCTTATTCCTTGAGTTAATAAACCGAAAACTAGGCATATAAAATTAGTAATTTTTTGTTTTATTAAACTCCCCGCTAAAACGGGTTTTGGGGATGTCAAAGTTTGTATAGAAGAATTTTAACGTGCGATCCGATTAACTCGAAACTCGGTATTTTATATATACCTAATGCTCACAACATATACATGTGTTTGGGTTTATTCAAATGTAACCCTCACGGGGCAAAGGGGGGTAATTAAGTTTTTAGGGAAGGATTTTACTGCGCCTCATGATAAACTCCTAAGTAATTGAATAAAACATGATTTAATAGTTTTCAAACAAAAATAAACTCGTTTCGGGGTACAAGGGGGAGACAGTTTATATCAAAATTATGTTTCCTTTGATCAATAAACTTGAAAATTGACCCGGATATTTTCTTAATAAATAAAACGGCCGTAAACATAAATTTTCGAAAACAACCTTTTAAAGGGGGTGTTGAATTTTGTGGGGGAAAATAATTGAATGGAAAGATTTTAACGCGCGGCTCGATTTACTTGAAACTCGGTATTTATATTTAAGATCGGAAATAAACGGAAATCTAAAAGAGGTAGTCAATTTTAGAGGGGATGGTTTTATGTTTCGGATTGGCGCAAAAATGGCTGAACGGATTTAGATGAAATTTGGTAACATACATATAGTTTATAATCTGCGTTAACACATACTACTACACGTACTTTTAATTCCAGTAGTACGTTCTCGTGTTTTATTTTCCCGACATCCACGCGGGCGAAGCCGCGGGCAGAAGCTAGTTATCTATAAAAACGGCAAAAAAATCACGTTTGTTGTATGGGAGCCCCCTTAAATATTTATTTTATTCTGTTTTTTAGTATTTGTTGTTATAATACATCATCTGAGAAAATTTCAACTGTCTAACTATCACGGTTCATGAGATACAGCCTGGTGACAGACGGACAGACAGACAGACAGTCAGACAGACAGACAGTCAGACAGACAGACAGACGGCGGAGCCTCAGTAATAGGGTTCCCGTTTTACCCTTTGGGTACGGAACCCTAAAAAAGGCCGTCAAAGAGATAAGCCAAAGTCAAAAATGTGAGTCGGGTATGGATTCAAAGTCAAAAAGGAAACTATGGAAATTATAAAACGGCCGAACATTCAGCCGATCCTTCGGTTTAAAGCTTCGGACTAGACCCCCTGGTTGCAGAATTCAAACGCGGTCGTATCAATCTCAGTGACGAATTTCGTGATGGTCGCCCGTCCACCGCTGTGACTAACAAAAACATCGATGCTATGCGCCGTATGGTTGAAACAGACAGGCATGTGACCAAGCATGAGTTTCGGGCATCTTTAGACATAGGCATGAGTCAAATACAATCAATCCTACACAAACATTTGGGTATGAAAAAGCTGTGCTCGCGGTGGTTCGTGGATCCCACACAATTTGACTGAGGCACAAAAAACGGACCGCGTCACTTGGTGCAATGCCATGCTTACCAAATTCAAGGAAGGGGCGTTAAATTTGGTGTGGGACATAGTAACGAAACGTGGATTTATGCTACGACCCTAAAACAAAGCAGCAATCGACCGTATGGGTCTTTCGAGATGAGCCGAAACCAACCAAAGTGGCGCGCGAGCGAAGTGCCTCTAAGCGGATGATTGCTTTGTAGCTAAAATCATGCATTGGCTCTCCGACAACTTAATAACCCTTAACGTCAAAAAAACCCATTATGTGACCTTCTCCATCAGGAAAAAACCTCTCCTCCACAAGACTTCACTGTTAAAGCCCATGTCTGCTCATCTCTAGGTAGAAGTTGCACGTGCCCAGAACTTACCCGTGTTGACAGTGCAAAATACCTGGGTGTGTATTTGGATAGCAGACTGAGATGGGAAAAACACATAGAAACAGTAACTTCAAGAGTGAGAAGGCTCATACATATTTTTAAATTACTCAGGGACTCTTCTCCTCCAGACAAGCTAAGACTAGTCTACTTGGCTCTGTGTCAGTCTGTTATCCAATACTGCATCCCTGTATGGGGCGGGGCAGGTAAAACGCTCCTTCTCAGGTTGGAGAGGGCGCAAAGAGCTGTTCTAAAAGTAATGAATAAAAAACCATACAGGTACCCCACCGTATCACTCTACTCGGAATGCAAAGTCCTGACCGTTAGGCAGCTCTATGTGCTGAAATCCACCTTGAGAAGACATCGAATAGTCCCACCTACTGCCCCTAATGCCCGTAGAAGGATGAAGGCATGCGTTCGTTCCCCTACAAGGACAGCCTTTGCCAGAGGACAATTCAACAGTCTTGACTGTACGACTATATTAATAAGGAACTAAAAATTGTAGGACTAAACAAACGCAAAGTAAAAGATATAGTTACTGATTGGCTACTCAAAATGGACTATCAAAAGACTGAAGATTTACTAAAATTTACTGTGTAATCCATGATCACTGTCACACACACACTAACATTCCATATTTAAATTACCTCATACACGCAGCTACGAGTATGTCGCAAAGGAGTCTGCATTACAAAAGATGGATGTTAGTTAAAGAGCTTACTTGACTCATTGAATTTGTAACTTCAGATTTCCTGGTTTTCCTTTCATTTAATTTATCATGTTTGTTAGAGAGATTTCATCCTTATAATTGACCCTAACGATCGATGCAATAAAAGTACAGGGTATAATTTTTTTAGATTTTAGCCGGTTCGATTCCCGGGTGTGCGAGAAGAGAATTTTCGAAAATCTTTGAATGCAGTTTGCTTTCTATTCAAAAATAAAGGAATGTTTCCTTTGAGTAAAACTTTCTATCTGCTGTATTAAGAGTACTTTCCCTCGAGGTGGCATAACAAAATTCCATCCTGTATATATTATATGTAATTTAAATGAGAAATGATAATTAAATTATCCCGAACTTTTGGAGTGAGTGATTAAGAGGCCGTTATCACCCGATTATAAGTGAGTATATATCCTAATTTACCGTCTTGTAGTCCTAACTAAAAAGTGCAAAATAAAAAAAATCAAAAAACCCGACTGCGTAAAAAGTGAACTTAAAAAAAGATGGAAACAAGATTTACCTACATAATTTAATTCTATAAACAAACTCATGCAGTCGGAGGCATCTTCTTAACAATAACGACCTATTGGCCACCGGTCGAGTTTTTGGTTTTTTTAATTTACTTTTAAAACTGGACACGTGGCTACTGTTGCTTTGGAGAATCGTGGTACCTTGAATCGTGGTACACGACCATTTATTTGCCGGAAGTTATTGACGAACTCCGTAAAAATAACCGCAACCGTAAAATAACCGTATCATCTTGCGCCACGAATTGTCGTGGTGCAAGATGATGCGGCGTTTACGGCGAGTTCTCACACGGCCAAGCAGACAAACGAATTTTTGAAGGTGAAAAACGTAGAACTTATGAGCCACTCTGCATACAGTCCCGACCTGGCACCTTGTGACTTTTTTTGTTTGCAAAAATTAAGAATCTGTCGAAGAGTATGAAAAACATGTTTCCGAGATCACCAGGGAGGAGTGGTATAAATGTTTTCATTGGTTTATTCGCACTATAAAGCTTTAAAGTGCTAATGTTAGAGTCACGGCAATAGCATAAAATGAAAACTATCACAGCTAAATAGGCTTTACAAGGTAACGAGTAGGTAATAGTCGACCAACTTACATTTGCAATTGGAATGTATGGGAGAACATGTTTCTATTAAACTAGGTACAATGTAAAGTTTGTTCTTGGGATGAATTCATCTCAACTACGGAACCGGTCATTGCGCAGGCTCCGACATGCACTTGGCCGGGTTTTTTTTTGTTTTTAACTGTTCGTAACAGTAAGAATTAGGTTTCTAAGGAAAGAAACATTGAAAATTTTTCCTTTCAAATTCAGAAAAACTGAACGTTTTTCCATGGGATTTTTGTATGAACTATTGACATTCGGATGGATGTCTGTCGGTGAGCTATATGTATTTATAGTATTTATGTATCGTACACATATGAATGAATATGAATACTGAACCTACATGATTCAGACAGCTATATGGAATGTGTACGTAGTAGGGGTAACTTACTGGTAGTTTCGTTCAAAATTATGGTGTCTACTCGTATTAGATGGCGCACACATTCATTCCTTCATATGTTTGAAAATTCTTCTGCTCGCCAACGTAAATAACGCTATGAATATTGTTGAATTGGTCAAAATAAAAGGGATTGTAGATAGAGTGTTACGCAATTTAGACTGCTAGACTTTGTGCCAGTTTCCTTGTTATCAGTGTTGCATAACAATAGTCGCCTAGTCCCGCGACACCTCTTTAGATAAGCAGATTAATATAATTAATTAGTAGCTGCTTAGCGGATAGCGCAATGTCACCTATGATGGCTAGCTGGGGCGGTGGGTCTGTCGCGAAGCGATAACGCTCACTGACCGTGAACCCGACCGCTTACTCTGTCAACATCCTTTTAACAAGCAATTTTTAAAAAGCCTTCTGAAAGTCCGTGTACACAGCGTTCACTTGAACTTGTTGATCCAATTTTTCAAATAAGTAGTTGGTAAATACTAACAGATTAGTTGCCATTGAACGATGTTTGACGAAACCGTGCTGCTCGGGTAAAATAAGCTGATGGCGCCATGCACAAGACTCAAAAACCTTACACAAAGTAGAGAGAATAGAGATGGGGGGCGATAATTCTCCACATTGTTCTTGTCTTATAAACAGGGTAAAAAACGGACGTTTCCAAATTGCAGGAAAAACACCCTCATGTAAGCATTTATTAAAAATTATATACAATGCAGTACACAGGCTATCACGTGTTCTTATGCTAAAGCTGGGTGGTAACCGGAAACGGTTGTTTCGGAAGGTTCCTATTCAGAATAAAGCGGGAGGAAACGCCCGGGTGTCTCCACTGTGTGGATCGCCCGGAGGACACGGTGGAGCATACGGTGGAGGTCTGCCCTTCTTGGGCGGAGCACCGCCGTGTCCTCACGGAGACGATCTGCGGCGGCGATCACTCGCGTCCGGCCCTGGTTCAGGCCACGGTTCGGAGCGAGAGTGCATGGGAGGCCGTTACCTCCTTCTGCGAAATAGTAATGCTCGCGAAAGGCGTGAGGGAGAGGCAAAATCCACGCCCTCGCGCCCCTAGTCGCCGCAGGAGACGCCCCGGGCGCCGGGAGTCACAGGCCGATTCCTGGCCACCGTAGGCGCGGGCTTGCGGACGGTGAGCGATGGGTAGCTCGCCGTCCGATAAGGACCAAGCCCGGGTCGGCGGCGCGTTGTGTTCCACTCGCGCCTCAAAGAGATGTCAGCACCAATTGACGGGATCCGAAAGGGCCAATGCCTGCCAGGGTTACGAGCCTGTCCGAAAGGGATATCGTGGCCCTGGCACACAGGCATCTGAAGGAACAGGGGTGGGTTTTAGTCAATAAAAGTCTGACACGCCCTCCCGCTCCGCACATAGCGGGAGAAGTTATTTGATAATTTCTCACCAAAAAAAAAAAAAAAAAGCCGTCAGGTCAGGTTCCTTTAGAGGAATCTAAAGATTTTAAAGTCGTGCATACAACTTCCTTGGATAAGCAGATTTCGGCTATGCAAGACGAGCTATTTGCATAGCCATCAGATGGTTGCCATTTAATAGGGTCCAAAGTAGAGGGTTCGTGGACAGATGAAAAGAAAGATGAAAATAGATTGCAAATGTGTACGTATCTGAAGAAAGATTTCTGAAATACATACTAGCCGGATAGTTCGCTTTTCCTTTTCTAGAAGAGATGTAGGACCAGAAATGTTTTATATTCATAGGAATGCTGTCTTCGACCGAATCAATATACTTCCGATAACATTTAAATAACTTTTAACTTAAAAATTTAAAGTAGTCAGATTGATTATTGTACTTCTTCCATCTTATCCAAGCCCGTTCTTTTGTTTTGAAGATTCTTATGAGAGAGGGTGTAAACCAGACAGGAAAACTTGAGTTTCTTAATCTAGTCAGAGGAACATGTAACTTGATAGGTTCTCTATCGTGTTCCCTAACATGTAACTTGATAGGTTCTCTATCGTGTTCCCTAACTTTTTTATCCATAATCTGAAGTGCCATAATTGTTTTTGTCCTAATCATCATTTGTCCGAATCATAATTTGCCCGAACTTAAAGTCACATAATATCACATGCCATAATATTTAATTCCCTAAATTTGTTAGTCATAAATATTACCATCAATAATATACAAAAGACTTAAAACCATTTTCAATTAAAGTTATAAGTCCTAAATTATAATAGGTCGGAGAAAAAGTTTCTTCGCATTTTAATATAGTTTATTTACATTTAACTAAAGTATGTAGGTACCATTTTGTTCGATAACTTTTTGCCATCTTGTAGGTAGGGACATGATCCCATTGCTATAGAAATTTTGGGACTTCTGATCAAAATACCGCGACAAGTGGTTTTGGCAGTCCTCTCGTGATGTTAACCTGACACTGCCTAAAGAATTCTGAAGAGACCGAAACAGGTGGAAATCTGAAGTTGCAAGGTCAGGACTATACGGCGGATGCATTAACACCTCCCAGCCAAACTCTCTTAATTTTTGCTGAGTGGCTAAAGATGTGTGAGGTCTAGCGTTATCATGATGTAAAAACCACACCCCTTCTGTTGATTAATTCCGGCCGCTTTCTCTCAACTTCTTGCTTTAATCTCATCAGTTGTTCGCAGTAGAGTTCAGAATCGATGGTCCTGCCTGGTGGTAACAGCTCATAATGAATAATGCCCTTCCAATCCCACCACACACACAGCATCACCTTGTTGCGAGTTAACCCGGGTTTCGCCACAGTCTGTGAAGCCTGACCGGACTTTGACCACGACCTTTTTCGCACGTTCTTGTCGTACGTGATCTACTTTTCATCACCAGTTATCAGCTTCTTCAAAACTGGTTCGGTTTCACGGGGTGCAGTTCTAGATTTTTCATATTTACAACCTCATCTAACCCAAATGATTCACCAAGAATAGAGGGAATCTGGCGCTCGGCGGCCGCTGCCGCGGCCTGGTTAATGGTCACTGTCCTTTTTTCTTTTTTTTTTCTTTTTTTTGTTGCCGGGGTGGAAAATCCTCATGGATGTCCTCCGCCCTGGCGTGGGTCTGTCAGACTCTTACTGACTAAAAACCATCCCGGTGTTCCCTTCCCACACTTGCACCGGGGTCTTGGGAGCTAGTATTACTTCCGTGATCCCCGGCTAGTGCCGGCCCGCCTCTGCGGGCTACCTCAAGTCTGCGTCGGTGAGGTGTTAGACCCTCCCGCGACGTCTCAAAGGGGCGCGCGTGGAACACTACGCGCCGCCACCTCGGGTCCAGTGTGATAGGGGGCGGCGGACGTCCCCGAGTCCGCCGTCCCTGGACCCATTTAGGGGGGCCGGAAGACGGATAATCTGCCCTCTGCCGACGCCCGGTGCGCCTGCTGCGGTCCGGGTGAGCGGACGAGATCTCCCGCTCCCTTTCCGCAGCCTCCTTCTGCGACACGACTGTTTCGCAGAAGGATACCACCGCGTCCCAGGACTCCTCGCTGCCGGCCATCGACTCGACCACGGCCGGCAGCGATAGGTCACTGCCTACTCCTGAGATGAGGGCACGGCGAGGCTCCTCCCAAGCGGCACACTCTGCCAGCGTATGCCGCGCCGTGTCCTCCCGGCAGATGATCACTGTCCTAATCTAACCCAAATGATTCAATAACAGTATATGGTATCTGACGCATTCCCATTGATTTTAAATATTGATTCTACGTTTGAAATAAAAATAATCAAATTGCCCGGGCATGTCCTAATAATCACTTGGTCCATAACATAGTATATGTTATGGACCAAGTGATTATTAGGACATAAGGAGAACAAACATTCGATATTTTACTTTTGTGGATAATTCGATATTTGATTTTATTTTCATTTCATTCGGAATAATTTAATACACCTTATATAATACAATACTTAGGACACATGACTTTATTTCATGCAAAATTGTGAGATTAAATTATTATAGTACTCGATATTATGACAGAATAGTATTAGAAGTAAAGACAATGATGTAAAACAATATTTCGAATTTTTGAACATTATGGATAGTGAAGTTTATAGCAAACGTGTTATGGATAATGATTTTCGGACAAACAACTTTAGGAGAAGAAAGGGAGTACCAACTTGATAACACCATATAATTTGTCATAAAATATGTTAACAGCTTGTTCAGAGTCAAGGTGAGATAGTTCCAAGTTCCAGTTAATTTTACTCAGGTCTAAATTTATATCATCGTAATTAGCTTTATGAAAGTTATGTCTACCGACCGAGCGGTATTTCAGTGGAGTGTAATGTTTATTCAGACAAGTCAATACAGAAAAAACTGGATGATGACCATCGGGTTCAAGCAGAGCATTGCATGATACGGACTGGCAGTCAATATTTGAGATAAACAAGACATCTAGTATTCGACCTAATTTGTTTTTTGTAATATTGAATTGTGAGCCACCAATTAAATTAATGAAATTCAATAATATTCATCCGCTTGTGTTCGAAACTTGTGCGATTGCATGATTCCATGGTCCAACCAGTCAATGGCAGGTAGGTTAAAATCAGCTATAACAAAGTAAGAGTCTGTAGTGGGATCGTTAGCTAAGTCTTGCAGCATGTCTAAGTAATGTGTATATATTACTTCATGCGTTCAAAGTCAAAGTCAAATTATTTATTTCAAATAGGCACATAAGAGGCACTTTTGAACGTCAAAATTTACAAAAAAAAATATAATTGATTCTAGTCGCCCCTTTCAAAAGGTAGCTTCGTATGGAGAAAAATGGGCAAGAAACTCCTCCACCGTTACTTTTAAAATGTTTTACAATATTTTTTATAGGTACATTAAATATACATTTATTAAGTGAAGACGACGCACCTAGAATAAAAGACTCCGCTACCGAATGTCGAAGTTTGAAATGTCGACGTATGTTAGTTCTAAAGTACAGGATCTCGATGTACGCCAGTTCGAAAGTTCACTGGAGCGAAGTATGCAAGGCCGACGTATCGTTACTTAGAAAGCATACGAGTGCTAAAAACAATCTCTTTTTTCTATTAATGCAAGTCGTTTCTGGCACTCGCTGGCCGCTGCCGCGGCACCGCTCGTGCGTAGGAGGTCACAGTTTTAACCTAACCTAACCTACCCATTTTTTTTTTAAGAAATTAACCTAATAAATAAACCTAATCTAAATAGTTATGTTCCGGGTAACCTACCGGGTATGCTTTCTAACTAACGATACGTCGGCCTTGCATACTTCGCTCCAGTGAACTTTCGAACTGGCGTACATCGAGATCCTGTACTTTAGAACTAACATACGTCGACATTTCAAACTTCGACATTCGGTAGCGGAGTCCTACATAATATTTTCATAAATGAATTGGCAAGGTACCGTCATAATATTTATCCTTTTAAATAGTTCCTTATGAAATACAATACTCAATAATATTTATTGCTTCCACATGTGAACTTAGGTGGTAGGTCTTACATAATTAGGATCATTGTGGACCCTGTCGCGCACAGCAAAAGTAGGAGAGAGGAAGAGGGCTTTTATTTGACTACTTATTTGTTATAATAAATATTGTAAAGAATAAATTGATTTATTTTGATTATTTGTTGTTAATTCTCGGCGACGTATATTATTAATGGCTCAGACAGCTTTCTTTTGCAAAATAAAGATGGATTTAATGTCAGCACCCCGACCCCACAGTAAAATGCCGTACGACATACGAATTTATTGACGATGGTTACGTGGTCTTTAGATGCGATCGTGATCGTTCTGTGACCAATAAAGGGGACGGAGGTGGAGTTCTAATACGAGGGCGACAGTGAGTTTTGAACTGGCTACTTGTAAACGATATAATAAAAAAATAAGTTCAAATTTTGAAAATGGAACGCTGCCAAAGAAAATCAGTCATTTTGGGAAAAGGTGATTTTGATATTTGTTCATTATGAGATCAGTACAATATAGGAATCAGTCCTAACAGACCGGGTAGTTATTATGTATGTATTTTATTCATTTGTCATTTGTTTATGAATTAGCGGCAAATTTAAAATTGTCACGTCAGCATGACGCGTTTTTTCAACGCGAGAAAATTTTCGTACAATGATTTTATGACTTTCGATGTCATTTAAGTCAACAAGAAAGTTATGATAGACTTCGATTGGCCTTTCACGATGAAGCCCCCTATGTGCCTATTTGAAATAAATAATGTGACTTTGACTTAAATCGAGTGTTCTTAACATGTTTCAAGAAAATCTGCTCAGCCGTTTGAAGATCATAACTTCTTTTCTAGTTGATGAAGAGATATAAACAACTTCCACAGGTCTGATCGATTAGTCAGAACTTCTTAAAATATCAGAAAGCCCAAAATCATCTGCTAACCTTGTCTGCAACTTTTTTACAGACGTCGGCAAAAATCTAGCCAATAGCATCCTTCTGTCTCAAACCTCATCTACAGATGACTCTGCCCCCCTTCATCTGCCTGCCTCAGACTGTAACGAAACCTAATTCCAAGTTAAAACCCAAGTCGCTCGTTATCCTAAAAGTAGATGAAGCGGACATTGAAACCACAATTCTACAGCTGCGGCCGGATTGTGCAACTGGATGGGATGGAATTCCATCTTCCCTTCTCAGGGAATGCCGACGTGCCCTGATTCCATCTATAACGCACATCTGTAATCGTGCTATCGTTACTGGGGTATTCCCTGATGCTTTGAAAAGAGCTATTGTACTTACATCCAATTCATAAGGGTGGGCTGAGAGACTGCCTCAATAATTGTAGGCCCATATTGGTGTTGTCAGCCTTGTCAAAGATATTAGAAAAAAATCTACAAATCGCTCAATTTGTTTCTAAATCGCTTTAAAATTTTAGCCAACAACTAGTACTGATTTAGATCAGAGGGATCTACTCCGAACATAAATCCGAAGTATCGGCCGAATGTTCGGTCGTTTCTTTACTACGGCTAACGATCGCTGACTAAGGAAAAAAAAAAAACAGTCGAAGAGATAAGCCAAAGTCAAAACTGTGACTTGAAGTCGGATAAAGACTCAACGTCAAAAAAAGAAACTTTGGAAGTTATAAAACGGCCGAATATTCGGCCGATACTTCGGTTTAGCGCTTCGGAGTAGAACCCCTGGTGTTTTTACTGAGGACGCAGTGTTGGATTTGACAGAGCAAGTAGTGGCAAACTTAGACAAAAGAAATAGATGCCCATGCATATATCTAGATCTTTCGAAAGCGTTTGATACCGTGCCTGTCCCCATCCTTTTAACAAAGTTGGAAAGAATAGGAGGACGAGGCATTGCTCTAAAGATATTTAAAGACTACCATTGCAAGTTGTCAGCGACTGCCCTCTTTGGGATCCCACAAGGGAGTATTTTGGCCCCCTGTTGTTTCTGGTTTACATAAATGACCTCTGCACAATGTCACTTCAGCACACCAAGGTTCCCGGAGTACACGGTGGAGCATACGGTGGAGGTCTGCCCGGCTTGGGCGGAGCACCACCGAGTCCTCAGCGAGAGGCGATCGGCAGCGGCGATCTCTCGCGTCCAGCCCTGGTTCAGGCCATGGTTCGGAGCGAGAGTGCATGGGAGGCCGTCACCTCCTTCTGCGAAGCAGTATTGCTCGCGAAGGAGGAGGCGGGTTTATCCGAAAAGGATATCGTGGTCCTGGCACACAGGCAACTGAAGGAACACGGATGGGTTTTAGTCAGTAAAAGTCTGACAAGCCCTCCGCCCAGAGCGGGAGAAGTTATTTGATAATTTCCCACCCAAAAAATTCACATATGCAGATGACACAGCAGTATTGGTATGGGGCCAGAGTTGGCAGGCGGTCAAGGATAGACCCGAATATTCCCTCTCCAAAGTAATGACCTAGCTAAGACTAAACCTCCTCAAGTCCTAACACTAATCCTGAGCAAAACACAGTTCCTACCCTTTTCTTTGAGACCGAACACTAGACTCCTACTTGATTATTCTTTAATAGCGCATACTTGCGGTAACCGGCACAAATGTACCTGCCGGGTTATCTCTCGGGTAGATTCCGTAAAATACTTGGGTGTGCTGATGGATGATGGACTGAGGTGGGACAGGCAGATTGATTCAATTATTTGCGGTACTAGGCGGCTAATAGTTGTGTTTAAGGCCCTAAGAGATTCTGCAACTTTGGAAAAACTAAAATTAGTCTACCTAGCCCTATGTCAGTCCATTATCCAATACTGCATAACCGTGTTTGGAGACGCAACCAAGACCGGTCTACTCGGGTTGAAGCGAGCACAAAGAGCTGTGCTCAAGGACAAGAAACCATATAGGTTGCGCACCTCACAACTTTTTTTTTTTTTTATTAATCAACCAATCAACGTTATTTTTTTCACCACAATATACATTATGTTATTTTACATTGGTCAGATAAGTATATATTGTGGGAGACTGGTGCCAAAGCTAGGCTCGCGGCCTGTGTTTCAGGACACTAGGATCCCACCCCTTTACATTTTCATTTTATACATTATGTATTAAGCGCGCTGACAGAATGTACTAAGAAATCATACGACATGTTATAGTTTTTTATAATATGATTAATTAATATCTAAGTTAAGTATACGAGACGAATGTTAGTAGATGTGTAGTGTGGGTGATTGTGTGGGTGTGTGTGTGTGGGTGTGTAAGTGTGAGGGTGTGTGTGGGTGTGTGATAGTCTGTTTAGGTCATTTTTAGGATGTTTTCAGTATCATTATAGTTTAGTTTTAGTAGCCAGTCAGTTAGCCTCTTTTTGCATTTATTCTTTGTAAGACTAAAGGTATGTATCACCTTATGAGTTTTATTGTATAAGTAGCCACCTAGATAGCAAAAGAAACGCCTTGCAAAAATAGTTTTGTGACGTAGATGATGACGCTCCACTGGGTCATATCGTCTTTTCCCCCGGGACAGCGTTGGATTATAAACCAAGAGAGTATGCTGTTTTAGCAGAATGTGCAATATAAACAGTTGACGCACTGTCAGGACTTTACATTCTTTGTATAACTGTTCAGTGGGGTAGCAATACGGTCGAAAAGATGACACTTTCAGTATAGCTCTTTGGGTTCTTTCAAGTTCTATTAGGGTAGTTTTCGGAGCTCCACCCCAAGAGGTGATGCAGTAGCATATTATAGATTGAGCAAGGGTATAGTACACTGATTTCATAATATTTTTATCAGCTACAAGTCTCAGCGTTTTGAATACATATATTAGTTTTCCTAATCTGTTACTAAGAGTGGTTATGTGGTCTTGAAATCTTAGGTTTTTGTCGATTGTTATTCCCAGGTATTTTACATTCTCAGCCTTTGTGAGTGGTTCGCAGTCACAACTAAGGGTGAGTGGGTTTGTGCAAGAGTGAGCTACAATAGTATTAGGTAATGTTTGGGATGAATTTTTCATGGAGAATGCTATGTAATTGGTTTTGGTTGTATTAAGGGTCAACAGATTGTCGCGTAACCAGTTGGATACCGTATTAAAGCCTAGTTGTGCATGCTCATAGACATCTTCCCCCGAGCTCGCGCTAAACAAGAGGGCAGTGTCATCAGCAAAGCTAATGATTTTGCCATTGGGGATAGTGAGCGTACCCAGATCGTTGATATAAATGAGGAATAGTGATGGTCCGAGGACACTACCTTGAGGCGTTCCGTAGTTAATTATTTGTTCCTCACTGATGAATTCATCTATCTTTACTCTCTGCGTACGCTCACTCAGGTAGTCTTTAAAGAGGTCCAGTGGAAGTCCTCTGATTCCCAAGCTTTCCATCTTACGTACAAGAATTGGGACAGAAACCGTGTCGAAAGCCTTAGCAAAATCTAGAAATATTGCCATAACGTTATCCCCACTATCCATGCTTGTGACCACATAGTCTGTTAACTCATGGACCGCGTCAGAGGTGGATTTGCCTGAGCGAAACCCAAATTGCGCTGGTGCGATAAGATTATTGTTTTCCAAGTAGCTCACAAGTCTGCTGTTCATTACCCATTCCAGTATTTTGGAAAAGGCAGTTATCACAGATATAGGTATGTAGTTATCCACACAGCTCCTGTCCCCACTCTTGTAGATCGGATGAATTATGGCTTTTTTGAACAAGTTAGGAAATTTACCTGTGGAAAGAGCAAGATTACATATGTACGTTAACGGAGGCACAATAACGGCCGCATGCGTTTTCAAGAGCTCACCGGATAGCCCATCCCATCCCGCGGCACAGTTATTGCGGAGCGACATTAATATTACGGCTACCTCTTCCTGATCTGTTGGGAGCATTACCATGGATTGCGATCCATTCGTTAGGTTTTCCTTTGTAGCTTTTGTTTGTGTACTCTTTATGTTTTTAGCTAGTTTTTCACCTATTTTGGCAAAAAAGTCATTGACATAGTTTACAGAATTTTGTGGTGCACTTGATGAGGTTAATAATTATGATGATGCATTGGTTTTCCTTTTTGACCTGCTTGAGATATTATTTATAGCCGACCATAACTGTTTAGTGTTTTTTTCCAGCTTTTCTGATCTCATTGTTTTCAAAATCTATTTTTAATTTCCTTAATAATTTATTACAATAGTTTCTGTACCTAGTAAAAGTAATTTTTAAAATCTCATTATTAGGCGCCTGTTTAAATTTTCTATGCAATGTGTCTCGATGTCGCATGCAGCGAAGTAAACCATGAGTAATCCATGGCTTTAATATTTGTTTACGGTTCGGAGTCTTACCTGATTTGGAGTTTGAGTCTATCACGTGTTTTATTAATCTAGTTATTGTTTCCCCTGCCACATGAGGATCTTGGGTCTTGCATACTTCACTAAAATCTAGTTGTTTTAGGTCTGTCTCTATCTTATCATAATTAAAACGAATACAATTTTTTAAAATTATTTTAGGCATTCGTTTTGACAAGAATAACATTACTGTCTCATGATCAGTTAGAGCAGAGTGTGCGACTGAAGTAGAAGCAGGTAGTCGTGTTTTCAATATAACGTGGTCAAGACAAGCTTGTTGTCGCGTAGGTATTGTATGAGCAGGTAGAAGACCATGGGTAGCCAGTAAGTTTAGGTAGGAATGTTTAGCGGAATCCTTGCAGTGTTCATGTATATTTATGTCTCCCGTAATAATTATAGTATTGTATTTGGATAGCCTACTCAGGGTAATATTTAGGGAATTTAGAAAATTATCTAAGTCCTTGTAACCTGGCGGGCGGTATATCGCTAAGAGAACAGTATTTCTATCGATTTTTACTTGGAGACAGTTAGCATCTAAGAATGACGGCTCCTCTGCAACTAGTTGCAGTTTTTTATGCACGTATAGGACTACACCTTCATTTTGTGTATGATTATTGTAGGTAAGGTAATAGTTATAGTTCGTCAACTCGGGAATATTATGGGTATTAGGGAGCCAACACTCGGTCAATGCGATTATGTCCCAGTCAAGTTATGTCCGAGCAAGTGTAGTCATAAAGCCCGTTATGTTTTTATTTATACTTCTTATGTTCTGTGTAATGATTTTAAGTGTTTGATTGGGTATGAAATTTGGTGGAGTACAGTTTTCCAGATCACAAGTCGAAGCATCCGACACCGAGACAGCATCTAAATTGTTTAGGTTGTTTTGTGTGTTATCGAATGTTAATGTTATTAATTTTCATTTTGACATTTATGTTTTGAGCGCTGCTTATTAGCATCGTCGGGCGAGATAATGTAGGCGTCTGGTCATAGCCGTAAGCACTTCATTTACGTATAAGGGTTGCCTGGGTCCGTTTAAACTATTCTCCGACTGTAAAGTCCTCATAGTACGTCAGCTCAGCGCAAATCCATCCTGAGGAAGCAACGATATGTTCCCTTACCCAACCCAAATAAACGTAGCAAACCCTCCAAATATACCCAATTCTACTATACCCTGCCGGACCTCATTTGCCAAACACCAGTTTAATGGCCTAAGCAGCAAAATTGTAAAGTTTGCTGCTTAGGCGCATCACGCAAACAAAAAGCTTAATATAGCTAAAATGTGTGGCAGGAAATTAAATAGAAAGTAGCAAAATGGATTATCAGGAGAAAAAAAAACTTTTTTTTTTATGCGTAGATATAAAGCTAAGTTTTCCTCATTTCGATAAGTGCACATCAAGACTCACACTGTATGTTGTATCACATGATGACATGACACTTGACTGTCAAATATGTAGCGACACTTTTCCATAATGTTGTAAGAGCATTAATAGCGTCCGTGGCTGAACGCTGACCCCAATACAAGTCCAAGTTTGGGGGTTAGGATCAGATTCTTGGCCATGCATTTGTGTGCTAATCGACCTACTTGTTTGTAAATGTCAAATAAATATTTTTATTTTGTTTTATTCAAAATTAAAAATCCTGTCAATGGCACAGGTTGTCTATGATATTACAAAACTATGATAACCTTGACTTGATGCGCAAGCATCACCAGGATCCTGCAGGATACCCAACCCGCCAGAAGAACTTCCCGACGGTGTACGGCATCTACCTTGTGTTTGGGCTCATACAATGCGTTTTGACCAGCACATGCAAATATAATCTAAGCGGTTAGGGTCATAATAATCTACAGGTTCTAAATGTAAATAATTTTATTAAATATCAAAGTTCAAAAATCTATCAAATTCAGCATTTTCGGTTGCCTTCTAGTAATATACAAAGTTTAAAAAACAGGCAATAAAAGTTAAATTAAAAGTCAAAAAAACCCCGACACCACCGAAAACCTCTAAAAAGTAAAAAAAAAAAAACTATGGGCCCTAGGTTAAGTGAGTTGTTTGTGTGTTGTTGGGTGTTGGTGAGTTGTAGCCTTGTAGGTAATATTTTGGTCCAAGTGTCGCGTCGTCGTGTCGGGGGAAGGCTAATGAAAACACCAAACAGACGAGATTATACCTACCAATAATGAATGTATGCTATTGTAGAAAGGATAGCTCCTGTTAACTTCTTATTTCCATCAGCCGTCCCCTGCCGCGACGACGCGCGACACATAATCAGCCTATAATGTTGCCACTGCTGGGACACAGGCCTCCTCTCTTTGAGAGGGAGTGGGCTGTAAATCTACCACGCGGGCCCAGTGCGGGTTGGTAGATGTCACATGTCTTTGAATTTTTGGTTCTAGGACACGCCGGTTTCCTCACGATGTTTTCGTTCACCGTTTTGAGAGCAGTGGTGATGAAATTATTTACACAAAGTAAAGCGCCTGCCTGTTAGAACCCACGACCTACAACTCGTAAGTCGAGGACGTTACCACTGGGCCACCACCGCTCTCACGCGCGACGGTTGGACCAAAATATTAAATACAACTTATATTAAACTTAAAGGGCCAATATTTTCTTTTACTTTTTAGAGGTTTTAATAATACTAAATTAGTGAGAGGTATTCTAATATGTAATCGTCACTGCTCAATATTGGCCGTACATCCTAATTTATGGTCCTTTGGTCGCGTGCCGCGTGCCGAATGGAATGTTAATAATCCGATCTCTGGCGTGAAGATGTGCTGGAATTTCTCATTTAGCGGCGTAGACGGATCGCGGGTATGGGGACCGCCGCTCTCTTCAAATGACCTACATTTATAGACATTATCTGCTTTGCCTCCTAGAGATTGCAAATGGTTTAGGGTCTGTGAGAAAAAAAAACCATATGTATTAGATTTAATACCTAATGGTAGAAGTAGCAAATGTGATATCATATTGAACGGAGAAAAACTGGAATTTGAAGAACTGGATTTGAGAAAACCGAAAACGGAACGACGGACGGTTTTCTCTAGACGAGAAACTGCAATGGGGACCACATATAACCTCTCTTGCGGGGCGGCTAAGCTCGGCCGCTTAGGCTGTTAGAAATATAAGACAGCTAACAGATATAGAAACCGCGCGTTTGGTTTATTTTAGCTACTTCCACAGCATTATGTCGTATGGCATTTTACTGTAGGGTCGGGCTGCTGACATTGAGTCCATCTTTATTTTGCAAAAGAGAGCTGTCAGAGCAATTTATTATCTCCGTCGCCGCGAATCTCTTAGGGAACTATTTAAAAGGATTAATATGATGACGGTACCTTGCCAATTCATTTATGAGAATATTATGTATGTAAGGAAAAATCTACATATCTATACTAATGTTATAAAGCTGAAAAGTTTGTTTGGTTGCACGCGCTAATCTCAGGAACTATTGGTTCTCTATTGAAAAAATATTTTTGCGTTGAATAGTCCATTTATCGAGGAAGGCTATATAACATCACGCTACGACCAAGAGGAGCGGAGCATCAATGAAAACTGTCGCAAAAACGGGAAAAAATCATTGTAGAGCTTCCGTTGCGTAACGCTGCTTAAACGATTAAACTTACGTAAAAATCATGTATGACGGAATTGTTACCCTAAGTTCATTAAAAAATCTGCGACAGCATGTCTATCTTTTAAGGTTGACTCACTACGAGTATAACCTTTTTAAAGTATCTTTGTTCTAAAATAATGCATTATTTGCGAAGGTGTTTTTATAAACATGATATTAATCCTTATCCAAAAAAATACGTTATTCATCAGAAGTATTTAAATTTGAACAAAATTGCCCTTGACATCATATGATTTCAAATTCAATGAATATACATATACAAAAAAACTCACGCGTTCTTTCCATGGGGGTAGGCAGAAACTATAGAACGCCACCTGCTACGCTCCTTACATACTCTTTTTGCTTCGTCTACGTTCATACATCTGGTCATACACGCACGTCGATTGCGAGTACTACGCACCTGACCTTTCTGAAGGACATGACCAATTAGTTCACTATATGTCCTCCTAGGGCGTGCCCTCCCGGCGTTTCCACTCACCTCTGCTTTTTAAATACCTTTTGTTAGTCGCCTTTCACTCATCCTCTCAACATGAGCACACCATCTAAGCATACTCTATTCAATTTTTGTTACTACATCTTCTTTTAAACTGCACCGTTGCCTTATCACCTCATTGTTCCGCCTATCATTCATAATCCCGCCAGACATGCTTCACAAGAAACGCATGAAATCTTTGCAATGAATATCTTACGAGATAATTATCATAAGTTTTTAAATAATCACACTAATATTATAAAGGCGAAAGATTGTGAGGATGGATGTTTGTTACGCTTTCACGCAAAAACTACTGAACGGATTTAGATGACATTCGGCATAGATATATTTTATAACCAGGATTAACATAAGTATAGGATAGTTTTTATCCCGATATTCCCACGGGATCGAAACTTATGCGGGTTTTCAGATTATCTAAAGTACATACATCTTTTATGGGGTACTGTGTTAAATGTTACAACAAAATACCTTGTGGTGTATTGAAATTAAATGAGAGAAAATTTAAAACACATATTAAAAGTACACTTTCTAAAAACACACTCACACTCACTCACTCTCGTTCACTTTCTTTTCTTTTTTTTTCTTTCTTTCTTTCTTTCTTTTTTTTTTTTTCTTTATTACAAGTTAGAGGATTATATCCAGGACAGGAATGCTTGGAAACATGCTGGTCCAGCTCCATAGGACAATCTAGAGTCTAGACAAAATCAAACTGGTTGCTATTTTTATGGTAAAATCTGTTATTTTTATAATATTGAATTTACATTCTGTGATAACGTATACTCACACACTGACTTATTATTTTTTTTTTGAGTTTTCAATTAAAAAGATTTTAATATGACAGGAACAGTGGAAATATTCCATTCCCGATACTTTTAGTGCAGCCCTCGTACAGTCAACTGTCGCTTTGCCCCGGGACCATAGTTATAAAGCCATGTTTCGTCACCAGCCAGTAGTTACCCATCAGAATCAGAACTTTATTTGCAATGAATGTAGGTACAGGTACAAGATGTTGTACATAAATTAATGAGATCGGCTACAGTCTACCTTACGGCGGCGGCGTGCAAATTATTACATAAATTAAAATATTAATAGAAACAAAACAGAAATTAAAGTGAAGTCAGTTAATAATAATATAGTCAGGTACCTACAATATGTCATCTATGGTCAAATTTGCTATATCATACTTACACGTTTTTAGGGTACCGTACCCAAAGGGTAAAACGGGACCCTATTACTAAGACTCCGCTGTCCGTCTGTCTGTCTTTGTATATCATAAGTAATTTGTTTATCACGTGTCGCTAATAAAGAGCTACGAACGAGAGCTAGAACTTTACGTAACAATCTAGATTCTAGATCTTATGAACCTTAAATAAAAAGTTTTGTGGTTTCATTCAACAAGACCAAATAAGTTGAACAAAACAACGAAGACGAACCCAATTTTTAACATTTTCGGTTATCGGTAATGACCTTACAAAGACAGAATGTCATAAAAAACATTGACGACTTGTTCTGTGATAACAACTGAGACGACAATATTCCCTGTATAGTGTCTGCGGGCATCTGTCATTTACTGTACAAACATTTAAATAGAGTAAGAGTGACTCACTAGTCACAACCCCTGCCCAATACTTAAAGAAATAGGACACTGAAAACAGTTCAATTAGTTAATTGAATCATTGTGTAAATAATTAATTATGTCAACATGTCAGTGGGCTGTTGTATCAGTAATTAAGTAAAAGTTAAAACCACAGTCTTCACATGTCACATTAGTAAAGCACCCCATATGCAAGGGAAACACAAAAAAACATATTATTAAACTCACACAAATAATAACAGAACTATATTTATTAGAGACTAGCTGTGCCCCGCGGTTTCACCCGCGTAAGTCTCGATCCCGTGGGAATATCGGGATAAAAAGTAGCCTATGTCTTAATCCAAGGTGTCAGCTACCTCCATACAAAATTTTATAAAAATTGGTCCTGCCGTTTGAGCGTGAAGAAGTAACAAACATACACACACACACTCACAAACTTTCGCCTTTATAATATTAGTGTGATTTAATACTCAAACTCAAAGCATTTATTTCAATTAAACCATTTACAGGCACTTTTGAATTGTCAAATAGTCGGTCAGTTAGTCAGAAAGTGGAAGCTATTTGCCCATTCCAAAACATAGATCACTATGGAGAAGAACAAGCAAGAAACTCCAAGGACACTCTTTTAAATCAAGATATCACAAAATCATGGGTACATTATTCTTGTTGCTTCTATAAGTGAGAACAATGTAGAAAACAAAAAATATAATATATATATATATATACATAGGTATATAAGTAGCTCATGTTGATAGTATTATTATTTATTAAAAATAAAGTAATATTTTAGCACATTATTGTACCTAGGACAAGGTGAACTTACACAACAGCTAACACTGCTTTTGTGGTGCATTGTTTGCAAGTAAAATAATAAGGTTTTCAAATATTTATTATAGTATCATTTTCTGGTATACAATAAAGTATATGACTTTGGTTTATCATCCATCGATTTAAGAGGTGGGAGTGGGGGGGTGAAGGACTTTCAAGACTTAAAAAAATGGTAGGACTTCCGTTTATAATCCCATGATTTAAGATGTGGGAGTGGGGGGAGGGGGTGTTGTAGAACTCCCCTTGTGAGGAAAAGTTGCGGAGCCCCTCCGCACCCTTTTTGATATGATTTTTTTAATATTCTAACCTAACTTTCGAATTTTCTTGAATTGATGTTGCAGCCATCTGGTTAAATTAGTCAGCTAATTGGAGGCCTAGGCTGTTCTTTAAACGCCGGCATCCAATTAAATACCCGAAGGACAACTATCCAGATGTTTAACCAGATGGCTGAAGGTTGTATAGTCATTTAGTTAATTTTTTTTTTTTTTGTTTTTTAAAACGTTGCCCCACACTAGGAATAGGAAATTGGATATTGATGAATAGTTTTTGATTTGGTAACTGAATTTACCAACAATAGAGGGGATCTGGCGCTCGGCGGCCGCTGCCTCGACACGTTCGCTCGCCTTCGCGAGTTATTGGTCACAGTTCAAACCTAACCTAACCCAAATGAAGCAAAATATATGTAATAATAGGTTGGGGAAAAAGTTTCTTCGTATTCTTTAAGAAAATTCAAAACATTTTTGAATATAGTTTATTTACATTTAACTAAAGTATGTAGGTACTATTTTGTTCGATAACTTTTTGCCATCTTGTAGGTAGGGACACGATCCCATTGCTATAGAAATTTTGGGACTTCTGATCAAAATACCGCGACAAGTGGTTTTGGCAGTCCTCTCGTGATGATAACCTGACACTGCCTAAAGAATTCTGAAGAGACCGAAACAGGTGGACATCTGAAGGTGCAAGGTCAGGACTATACGGCGGATGCATTAACACCTCCCAGCCAAACTCTCTTAATTTTTGCTGAGTGGCTAAAGATGTGTGAGGTCTAACGTTATCATGATGAAAAACCACACCCCTTCTGTTGATTAATTCCGGCCGCTTTCTCTCAACTTCTTGCTTTAATCTCATCAGTTGTTCGCAGTAGAGTTCAGAATCGATGGTCCTACCTGGTGGTAACAGCTCATAATGAATAATACCCTTCCAATCCCACCACACATACAGCATCACCTTGTTGCGAGTTAACCCGGGTTTCGCCACAGTCTGTGAAGCCTGACCGGCCTTTGACCACGACTTTTTTCGCACGTTCTTATTGTACGTGATCCACTTTTCATCACCAGTTATCAGCTTCTTCACGGCCGCCATGGCCCACGCACAATGGTCCACATGAAGGACTAAGTGCGGAAACCAAACCCTCTAACATAGAACATAGATCAGCTTCTTCAAAAATGGTTCTGTTTCATTACGTCGTAGTAAAGAATCACAAATGAGTACACGGTTCATTAGGTTTCTTGCAGTGAGCTCGTGAGGTACCCAAATATCGAGCTTTTTTGTGTACCCAGTTTTTTTCAAATGTGCCAAAACTGTTTTGTGGTCAATTCCCAGTTCTTCAGCTACGTCGTAACTACTGATATGCCGATCTTGCTCCACGTTTCAAAAATGGCATCCATTTTATCCGTAATAGGGCGACCAGAGCGACGTGCATCTTTGACATCAAAATTTCCGGATTGAAAACACAAACCAAATTTGTGCTACTCTCACAGACACTGCACTAGGTCCATAAACATCGCAAATTTTTTTCGCGGCTTGCGTTTCATTTTTACCTTTTTTGTAGTAAAATTTTAAATTGTATTGAATTTCTTCATTAGATTCACTCATCTTGACAGTACGAAAAACAAATGAAAATCACACATTTTCCTAATTTGAATTTGGAATTATGTTCTTTAAAATTTAAACTTTCAATGATACCAAAACCAGCCAGATACAAATAGTATAGCCAAAGAGATTTTATTACAAGTTCATACATACTATAATGCGAAAAGACTTTTTCCCCAACCTAATATAATGAAATATGGATAAAAACTATCTAAATAACTAAATGTAAACTAATTATCTGCACAACTTAAAACTTTACATGAGGGCTTCTAATAATATGATATTTCTGTAAAAAAACATGAACTCCCAACTCAATGGATGATAAACTAAAGTTTAGCCTTTAGCTATATTGTATTTAAATTATAATTATGTCATATCACTCTGTATTATACTGTATTGTACACACATGTAGGTAGGTGCATAAATAATAAAATGCAAAAGTAACTCTTGTCTGTTTTTTTGTTACCTTTTCAGGCATAAGCCACTAAACCCATCATTGAGAAATTCGTCAGATAGGTAGTCAGGGCCCTGCGGCTAGAATATAGGTAGTCAGGGCCCTGGGGGCTAGAACATACAATACTTTTCATTCTGGATGTTTGTATAAGAAAATTATGAAATACAAAATAAGTAAAGGCAGATGGAAGTCGCGAGCAACAAAATACTGAAACATTTTCATACAAGCTTACATTTAAATAAAAAAAATAGTAATTTAGATGGCTGTTAATTTTGTTATTAGTTCAAAAACCGGCTAATTTAAAATAGGAAAGGCACAATATCGGCAATTCAAATAAATCATTCATGCCATGCATCTTTAGATAGTCATTAGATAGTCAACTGACCTCTGTGAGGAAGCTGGTGACGTCGTACACCTCGTTGTGAATGATAAGTACGGCGTCATTGCGCGTGCAACGTGACTTCAGCTCCTCGCGCGTGAAAAACTTGGGCTGCTCTTCCATCGTGGTTTGTATTCGTCACCACTTCTCTGTTCGAGTACCTTGAGTGCGTGCCACTGCACACCACACTAAACAAACACTGGTTAGGCACAAAACCGTATCAGCACCGTGTCGACGTGTCGACGCAGATACTACAATCATTCAACAGCGGCTAAACGAAGTATTTACGATTGTTTCGATGAAATTAAGTGCTTCGCTCCCTCGCTCACCGTGATCTGCCGTGATCACAGTCTTTTGCTTTGACAGATTGACAGCAATCAATGACACTTGACTGACAGACAGAACCACAGATGACAGAACCAACTCTATGATACTAGGTTTTTTTTTATGTGAAAATTTTTAAGGTCTGTGCACTTAGCTTTGCGCAGTGAAGAGCGAGCGAAACTGAACCATCACGCTCGGGTCGGTGACGCTTAATCGGGTATACTCGGCTCTAGTCGGAAGTTTTCACTTCTATCGTGAGGTCCCAAGTATACAAGTGCTTATAGTCGTGACATTTAATGATGGCGCCGCTAACATGCATGTAGCAACCCTATATAGTGGGACCAAAATGATTTTGATACTAGCAGTTTGTTGCTGTGAAACATCTATAGCCGCACGTAAAACCGATTGCTGGCGTGGCGACGAATGCCGTGGCGACACGTTGCCAGTAGTGTGTAAATAATTTCGATGTTTCACATCTGCCAGGCGTCCCGTGACGGCTCAATTCTTTTTCAAGTAAAATGAGTAAATAAATAAGACACATTATAGTCATATTTTGTTTCTGTTTTATTTACAACTAGCTGCGCCCCGCGGTTTAACCCGCGTACATCTCGATCCCGTGGGAATATCGGCATAAAAAGTAGCCTATGTCTTAATGCAGGGTGTCAGCTACCTCCATACAAAATTATCAAAATTGGTTTAGCCGTTTGAGCGTAAAGAAGTAACAAACATACACACACACTCACAAACTTTCGCCTTTATAATATTAGTGTGATAGGTACCTCTGCTTAGAAAGTTTTACTAAGCATTTTTAATTGAACCAGAATAAAATTATTATAGTTAAAAAAACTAAGAATAATCACTCTCACTCATCATCGGGTTCTAAATATTCAACATCAAAAAACGTTTCGCTGCCACTTTCAGCAGCGCTGTCATCACTACAGCTGCTGTCACCACTGTACGACTGCTATCATCGCCTAAGCGAATAATCAACTCGTCTATATCTCGATACAGATAACGTGTTCACTCGTAGTATTCTTTTTCGAGCGTCTCGACGTGATGGCAGCAGTTTCTCCATGTTTCAGGTGTAAAGCTGTTGAAGGCCTCTTCAGCAAGTTCCTTTTTTTATGATCGCCAAGTATTCTTCTCACTTTGCAGCAATATTTTCCCTCAACTTGTTCTTTCGTGTTTGTGTTTTTATTTCTTTGCGTTATGTTTACCGCAAATGAACGTATTTTCTTTCTTCTTTCCATTAAAGCCTTTCTACTATTTTGGCATTTCTTGTAGGTAAACCCTATTGCTTTTAAAATTTTACGGAGAACTTCAAGACTACAATCAAAATGCAGATCAGTTCTGGCAATCACCTGTAATTTTCTGAGGGTTGGTACCTGAAACATGTAAGGGTTCGGTCAGTGGTCATCTTAGGGGTGGAGTTCCGTTGATTGTGCTAAATGTTGCATTTTTAGGCACACAAAAACATGCAACTAAAGACAAAAAATGTTATCTCTTTTTGCACTGTGTAAAAGAATTGGATTTTTTGGCGCAGTGCACAAATATTAAAATCGTCCATTTCTTTCTTTGGCCGGCCTTTCCTGTGTTTCCCAGGAGTTTCAAACTTTCCATCATTCTTTAAAATCTTGGTTGACTATCCGCCTAACTGTACTCTCTGATTTTCCTGAAAAAGTTTAAATATATTGTAACGGAATGGAAACAATAACTTATTGACATGAAGCAATTAGTTCAAATTCAAAATTGGTTGAAAATCTGAATGGAATTAGTTGTACCATCCTAATGTATCAAAAATTATGGTCATACTATAATATGACCTACTTACAATGTCAATCTAACGTAGAAAAGTGCAATGTAAACAATGTCTTTTTTGGTCTCCAAACCGTAAATTCAGTAAATTTGTAACTTCAGGCAGATTAAAAACAAACAATAACACGATTACATACCCGTCATAAATGCTGTTCGCCCATAAACATCATCCAAACCCCACAAAATTCTTTCAGCTTTATACTCCTCAAAACATCGCTGGAAAACTTTAAAAATCGCTTCCCGCGTGCTTCTCCGATTTACTTTACTCATTTTTGAAACTTTTCTGTGTAGTTTGGTCTTGTTTTATTGCAGTTTAATCAAAATATTCAAATAATTTCCAGTATACGCTGACCTCTCATTGTACGGAAATCCTACACAATGCGATATCAGCTTAAACTGGAAATGTATAGCTTGATGTGTAGCCGTCTGTACACTATACGCACCCTCTTTTTACACCACTGCGGCGAAGCTAAAAAAGGAGTGTTATGTGTTTAACCTGTATAAATAATAATAATAAATAAATAACTAAATTTTTATTTCAGTGAACTTTCAAAACTTCTACAATATTTAATCTTACATAGAGGCCTCCTTTTCAAGGCCTCCTAGCACTGGTATAAATAATACCTGTGCTGTGCTAGGAGACCCCGCTCTTCTAAAACTAGAAACAGTAATAATGTAAGAGTGTACATAAAATAAATTTAACTTATATCTAGGAAAGGGTGTGTGCGCGAGAGGGTGGCTGTGTGTGTGCGCGTGTGTGTGAGTGACTGTCGCTTATTTTCAAATTATCGCATGATGATTTGTAAAAGAGTTTCAATGTCGTCATAGCTCTTGCATTATAGCCATTCTATTAATGTTTGTCTGTATGTATCTATGTCCGTCCCTATGTACCCATGTAACTACTAAACGGCTGAACCGACTTTGATGAATGATATGTCGTTAGATTCTTCTTTATTGCAACCGTCAGTTTTGAAGTTAGGATCTTCAAGTTTTGTGTTTAGGCTGATGATTGAAAATTAATTGATACGTGTCTCAGCGTTTTTGATTATTCCACCCCCGAAGGGTTAAAAAAAGGATGAAGTTGTGTATGGAGATTCCTTAATTTTAGAAAGTAAATATCACTAAATTTATTATCTAGGCTTATGGTTGGAAACTAACGCAACAGTGTTGTTAGAATTTAAATCCTTAAGGAGTGAAAAGGGGATGAAGTTTTGATTTTAATTAAAGTTCTTTATTTTTTAAGGCAAGGTTGCAGTACTTTTTAACTTTTTTAAACCTCTGTAAATCTAGCAAAATATAAATTTTGCGCAAAAAGAAAATATTTTAAGAAAATTGAACATATTATCAAACACTGTGTGAAGATAGAAACATGAATTAAATTAATTGGCCCGATAAAAAAAAATCACAAAGCTGACACTAAATCGCTATTTAAAACGTGTACCTTGAACAGATTACTTCGTTAAACCATGTAAAAGTTATACCAAAAGAAAGGCCTTATTGTTTTTTAGTACTTGGTGAGAACACATTTTATAATTTCCTTACTATTTTTTTCTATGGAGCAAATATACACAAAATCTAGCAGTTCAAAAGCTCGCAACGGCCGGCCAGTTACAGCCGGCTACACACCGCACTACAAGACGGCCATAAGTCAAAATCACTAATATTTCGGCTTATGGTTGGAAACTTACAGAACGTAAATCGTTGTTTTTTTTTTTATTTCAACCCAAAAGGGGGATGAAGTTTTGTATTGAAGTTGTTCATTCGCTAAGTTTTGTATTCAGGTAAAATAAGTATATAGTAAGTACACGTGTACCGTTTCTAACTTTTGATAGAATGAAGCGATTGCGATGAAACAAAAACTAAATGTTATTCGAACTTATACACAATATTTATTTTAAGAAAAAAAAAAAACGAAAAATCGTCGTTTTGTATTGTGTTTTATTCGTATAAAACCAGGATAAAATTTTTGAAAAAAATATATTACATATTTCACACTTCGATCTAGATATTTCGGCCGTGCGATTCACGATTACTTGCACTTTACTGCATCCAATTAAATCGCAAAGATACGTGAAATTATGGTCTAATTATCATTTCATTTGAGTTATATTAGACTTTGAACAATAAAACTTATACCATAATAAAGGTCGTAAAAAATGTGATATTTGTCGTCCGTCATAATTTGAAATATGAAAATACCTATATCACTAATTCCAAAATAAAGGGTTTTCATCTTTTGATGCGCTCGCTTCGCGTGCTCGTGCGGAATGTGTAGGAGGACGGACGTATGCCAATTTTTTCGAACCCGACAGCGACACCCCCGCTAATTTCTGTTACCGGCTGAGAAAAATTGCTTGTAAATAATAATACATACAATAATATACCTACGTATAGTTTCGTTTTTAAGTAGTTATTTTTAACCGACTTCCAAAAAGGAGGAGTTAATATGTTCGGCTGTATGTTTGTTTTTTAACCGACTTCCAAAAAGGAGGAGGTTATATGTTCGGCTGTATTTTTTATGTATGTTCACCGATTTCTCCGTCAATTGTGGACTGATTTTGAAAATTCTTTTTTTGTTTGGAGGGGTATGCTCCAGAGGTGGTCCCATTGCCACTAAATCAGAATCTGATGAGGGGATCCCATGGAAATCGAGGGAAATCCTCACATTTTATAGGCATACCTATAGCGATTTGAGTATTTTTTATAGTAACTCGTGCATTTGCTCTCGGAAAGCACCATTTGGTGAAGTGGAACTGATGAAGACCACAGATGGCCACCGGAACTACATAATTATAAGTATTTCACCGTTGCTATTCGATTAGGCACTTTAGTATGGTTGCTAAGCAATTTATGCTCGTCAAAATGCATATGGTGAACTCACCATCAGTTCTTCTGGGTCTTACTTATTTATTTTATTTATTTATTAGGGACAAAAAACAGTTACATGTTAAAAAATACAGAAAATTACTTAAGCTAGGAATTGACAAACATGCAACCCACACCATTGTCCACGAATTAACTAAAAATTAAAAGAAGTGATAATATAAAGCGATAAACAAAACAAAACAAAAGAATCATTGTCATATTAGCGCTGAAATTGCCTCATGTTACACAATTTACTCTGCGGACAAAATATCCAGTGCCATTTTCTTAAATACTTGCTTAGATAGATAAAATATATCAAGGTCCATGAAACGCGCGTTGTATGCATCAACAAGACGGCGAAGAGGTGCTCGTTCCCCAGCATTAGTCCGACATATATCCGTGTGGAACAGTTGAGGCACGCGCACCCCCCTTAAAATAACACTGCGGGGCACCTTGTAACACAACTTACTTGTAAGTTCGATACAGTCAAATTTGTTATTACATATACCGTGCAGGGTTATGACATCAAGTAATAACCGCCTAGACCCCAGATCTGGAACTCCATACCGTTTCAATAGCTGCACATATGGAATTTTTGACTGGAAACACTTATAATTCATCGATCGCAGGAACTTCTTCTGTACCATTTCAATTCTAGAGCCGTATTTGTCATAGAAGGGGTTCCAGATTGGAACGGCGTACTCTAGCTGTGATCTTACCAGAGTCTTATAGAGCAGTAGGAACGTAGAGGGTCTTACCAGGAGAACTCCTCAACAATTAACGCCCCTGCATCGGGAAAAGTAATATTGTGTAAAAGGTGATGAGCATTTGACATAAGCCTATTGTAAATTAGATAAATTACAAACTGACCCAATAAAAAGTGAAAAATAAAAACTTTTTACAAAAAAAAAAACAACCGACTTCTTGTCTTTGGATCTGTATTTTAGTTTTTTGCCACCGACTTCCGAAATTAAAGTTATTTTTCACTTTGTAGTTTTTTTTTTGGAAGTCGGTTGTTTTTTTTTTTGTAAAAAGGTTCAGAATAGGTAGATAAAATTTTGTAAAATAAAATGGGCATAAACGTAAAATAATAATGTTCTCGATATATAGAGAGAGAGAGAGAGAGAGAGAGAAAATGTGAATTTAGTCAAAATGTAAATCCAAGATGGCAATCGAAAATGTTCCAATTTTTTATCATGGGTATCGATTTCAGTTTACGAGGGTGCTAAAGCCGATAGTGTGGTCAAAATGTAAATCCAAGATGGCGGCTTCATTACGGGGTTACCGCACGGTCTCCCGTGAGGCAGCGAGCCTCCTTGCCGGACTACCGCCATGGGATCTGGAGGCAAAAGTCCTCGCGCACATCTGGGAGTGTCGCGAGGAGGCGAAACTCCGCAGACGCGAGAAATCACGGCACAGCGGACAAAGCTCCGGCGGGATCTCATGGCAACATGGAGAGTGCGATTGTCGCAACCCAGCGCTGGGCACGCCACTATTGCGGCGATAAGTCCCCTCTTTGAGGAGTGGCTGGGGAGGCGCCACGGCGTCCTCACCTTCCGCCTGACGCAGGTCCTCACCGGACACGGATGTTTCGGGAGGTTCCTGTTCAGGATAAAGCGGGAGGCAACGCCCGGGTGTCACCACTGTGTGGATCGCCCGGAGGACACGGTGGAGCATACGGTGGAGGTCTGCCCTGCTTGGGCGGAGCACCGCCGTGTCCTCACGGAGACGATCGGCGGCGGCGATCTCTCGCGTCCGGCTCTGGTTCAGGCCATGGTTCGGAGCGAGAGTGCATGGGAGGCCGTCATCTCCTTCTGCGAAGCAAGCAGTAATGCTCGCGAAGGAGGAGGCGGAACGCGTGAGGGAGAGGCAGGCTTCGCGTCCTCACGCCCCTAGTCGCCGCAGGAGACGCCCTGGGCGTCGGGAGTCGCAAGCCGATTTCCGGCCACCGTAGGCGCGGGCCTGCGGACGGTGAGCGATGGGTAGCTCGCCGTCCGATATGGACCAGGCCCGGGTCGACGGCGCGTTGTGTTCCACGCGCGCCTCAAAGAGACGTCAGCACGAATTGACGGGGTCCATTAGGGCCAATGCCTGCCGGGGTTGCGAGTTTGTCCGAAAGGGATATCGTGGCCCTGGCACACAGGCAAGTGAAGGAACACGGGTGGGTTATAGTCAGTAAAAGTCTGACACGCCCTCCCGCTCCGCCCAGAGCGGGAGAAGTTATTTGATAATTTTCCACTCAAAAAAAAAAGATGGCGGCATCAGTTTTCGAGGGTGCTAAAGCCGATAGTGAGGTCAAAATGTAAATCCAAGATGGCGGCTTCGAAAATGTTCCAATTTTTTATCATGGGTATCAATTTCATAGTTTTCGAGGGTGCTAAAGCCGATAGAGAGGTCAAAATGTAAATCCAAGATGGCGGCTTCGAAAATGTTCCAATTTTTTATCATGGGTATCAATTTCATAGTTTTCGAGGGTGCTTAAGCCGATAGTGAGGTCAAAATGTAAATCCAAGATGGCGGCTTCGAAAATGTTCCAATTTTTTATCATGGGTATCAATTTCATAGTTTTCGAGGGTGCTAAAGCCGATAGTGAGGTCAAAATGTGAATCCAAGATGGCGGCTTCGAAAATGTTCCAATTTTTCATCATGGGTATCAGTTTCATAGTTTTCGAGGATGCTAAAGCCGATAGTGAGGTCAAAATGTAAATCCAAGATGGCGGCTACAACATTTTTGTTTTAAATCATACATGAGAAGGAACTTCGTTCCTAATGGGGGTAACGGGGGTTTTTAATTTGTAATAATATCTATCCTTTCGCTTTCTGTTGGAGTGATTTCGTGAAAAGGGATGGAATTGTGTATCAGGAAGTGACAGCTTGAGCCTAGAATTAGTACTATATCAAGGTGATCGGCTTTAGCAACCTTGAAAAGTTAATAAGGATCATAAATGGAGGGAAATTCCAGATGTTAAGAAACATACTATAACTATATATACTATAACAAATGTATTTGAATGCTGTGCTATCGAACTTATTGATTACAAGGTTATTATTGTCTGTGCCTACCGAGTACCGAATCCAAACAATGTGGTAACATTTCTTTCAAAACTTGAAAAAGTCCTGCTCATTACAAAAATGAATTGTAAGAATATTTTATTAGCTGGAGATTTTAATATTGACATTTTAAAAAGTAATAATGTATCCCTAGATTTCGAATGTTTGTTATTAAATTACAACTTAAAGCTTGCTTTAAAACAACCTACTAGACTGATTAGCACGACTTGTTTAGATAACTTTGCCCATGATTTCAAAAAACAGTGTAAGACTGAAGTGTTGGAATTTGGTTTATCAGACCACACGGCCCAATTAATAAAACTTCCAATAAAAAGCTTTTTAAATTTAAATACTGGTATAAAACGGAACGAGCTTCATGCATAGACAACGTATTTACTAATTGTAAAATAAAAGACTCTTCCTTAATTAGTGGCGTCAGGTCTAATCATACTGGGCAACTTGTATCATTTGTCTTAGATAAAAAGATAGTAGATAAAATCATTGAATTAAGACCTATCACAAAAAATAAATTGAAAATGTTCAATAATAATGTTCTTAGCAATCTATCAACAGCTAGTTTTGATTCACAAGACCCCAATATAAACTACGGTACCTTATTTTCTACAGTATGCCAAGAATTCAATAAAGCATGTCCTGTAAAAAAAGTTACAATCAAAACTAAACCAAAATTTAGTGAATGGGCCACTGCTGGCATTAGAAAAAGCAGAGATGTTTTATATAATTTGTACTACGAGAAATCATTGACTTCTGATCAAGTCCTTCATAATTATGTCAGAAACTATTCTAAGATATTTAAAAGAGTCTGCGCTCAAGCTAAATCTAAATTAATAAGTAACAAAATTAGTATTTCTAATAATAAAATAAAAGCTGTGTGGCAGGTAATTCACAAAGAAACTGGAAACACAAAACGGCGAGATCAGAATGAATTGTCTTTAAAAATTAATAATGAAATCATTTCAGATTAGTTAAAAGTTGCTGAGACACTAGAAAACTTCTTTACCAACATCCCAATAGAGGTTACGAAATCTCTCTCCTCATCATCCGTATTAGCTGAGTCTCTTCTCAAAGAACTCTTCTCTAAAGACATTCCAAGTTTCGAATTCAAGCCCATTTCTGTTGTCACTATTAAAAAAGCATTCAAAAGTCTTAACATAAAGAACACTGAAGACTTATGGGGAATTTCCGTTAAGGTTCTTGGAGATATAATTGACACAATAGCCCCTGTCCTAACAGGCATATTTAATCAATGTTTAGACAGCGGTACGTTTCCTGATTTAATGAAACATAGTAAAGTAGTACCAATTTTCAAATCGGGTAGTAAGAGTGATCCCTCTAATTACAGGCCTATATCTGTGCTACCACTGCTACAACTTCCAATTGAGGGAAGCCGAAGAAAAATTGTTAAGTGCTCATAAACACAAGTTATCATCCAAATTTATCACCTCAAAAATGAATTAATTTTTGAGGTAATAAATTTCTTAGTTTAACGCCATCTATGGCCAAGTAGTAGAACCAAAGAGACGCTATTACTCCACAAACAAAATTATCAATTTTTTACAGAAATAAATCTATAATAGGTATTATCGATTATGATGGATGGGCTGTGTGAAAGATGATATGGCTAGAAAGGGGGTGACTACCGAGATGACGACTAATAGAGAAGTATGGAAGAAAGGGACACGTTACGCCGACTCCAAATAAATTGGGATGAGGGCAGGAGAATGATGATGAGGTATTATCGATTATAGTTTTATTTCTGAAAAAAACGGGTGAAAACAAAACACACGTGAATTTATGTGTCAAAAAATCAACACAACAAAAATCTACGAAATGGAATTATTATTATCTATCTGGCTTTCTATTTATCAAAATGACAACGTTTTAAACACAAACTCACGTAAATCAAAATATTATCACTGAACGGCACAACACACGCCAAAACTAATTTCGGCTGTAATACGTACCTACTATAAATTTTAAAATTAGTAATCAAATGCAAAAGAAAACAAAATAAAAGTTAATTTATCTGTCAACAATTCGACCCAATAAAATATTTGCAAATCTACGAAATTCAACAACACCTCATTCTATCTCGTTCTCGCCTACTCATTTTCTCTTTCGCTCCCGGTAATAACTCGCTCGTGAACGGCTTACCTCGCACCGTAACTAGCAGTGTTTGGGAACCCCCGATTGCTACCGAAGTGTGCCCGAAGTAGCGTGGTCAGAACTACGATTAATACTGTATTCTGACACACCACGTGCGGCTTATTGGCGCTAGTGTCGGAATCCTTTAAGACAAAAAATGTAAACTGCGTTCGTGATTTAGGATAGACAGTTACGCGTTGTTGTAATGTTTTTTATCTTATGAAGTATTAAATACTTGTAATGTGACTATGTATGTAGTACCATATTATTTGGTAATAGTAAACTCAAGTAGAGTCGTTGTTCCGAAGGGAAGCCGGTAGGAATGGGGTTGTATGAAGCCGTCGCCCCTGGCTACCAGCATTGAGTAAAATATACGAAAAAATAATGCTAGACCAGATGTTGTCACATTTTAATTAAAATGGGATTTTACATAGTCGCCAGTTTGGTTTCACGAAAGGTAGGTCGACGACTGACGCAGGAGTGAAACTCATCAGTCACATTTTGGAATCCTGGGAGAAATCCCAGGATGCCATTGGCATTTTCTGTGATCTCTCAAAAGCGTTTGACTGCGTTAACCACAATACGCTAATCTGTAAATTACACCACTACGGAATTCGTGGACAAGCTGCTGATCTTGTTTTTTCCTATCTATCAAACAGGCAGCAAAAAGTAAACGTTAACGGGGCAACGTCCTTGGGGTCTCTAGTAAAGATGGGCGTCCCTCAAGGTTCAATTCTTGGCCCTTTCTTATTTCTAGTTTATATTAATGATCTGCCTTACATGATGGCTAACTTATCGAATATAATTCTATTCGCTGATGACACTTCCCTTATTTTTAAAATAGATAGAAAAGATACGGATGTCTTACATGTCAACGATAGTCTGGCTGTTCTTTCAAAATGGTTCGCAGCTAATAATCTTTTACTTAATGCGAACAAAACAAAATGTCTTAAGTTTTCATTACCAAATGTACCCCAAGTGAGTCTAAATTTAAAACTTGACGGCAAGAAACTAGATGCTATTACGGAAACTGTATTTCTAGGAATTACTTTAGATTCAAAATTACAATGGGGTCCCCACATTAGAGCTCTTTCAAGTAGATTAAGTTCAGCTGCATATGCAGTAAGAAAAATAAGGCAGTTAACTGATATAGCCACAGCTAGGTTAGTGTACTTTGCTTATTTCCACAGTATTATGTCATATAGCATTCTGCTGTGGGGATCGGCTGCTGACGTAGATTCAATTTTCATTTTACAAAAGAGGGCAATCCGCGCGATCTATGGAATGGGTCCTCGTGAGTCCCTTAGAAACAAATTCAAAGAAATTGATGTACTAACTCTGCCTTCCCTTTATATCTTAGAAAGTATTTTATATGTTCGCAAAAACTTAGGACTTTTCAAAATAAGAAGCGATTTCCATAATATAAATACACGTAGTAAACATGAAATTGTGATACCCAAATTTAGATTAACTAAAACAAGCAAGTCGTTTCTTATAAACAGTATCCGCTTCTATAACAAGTTGCCAAAGTCGGTTATAGAACTTAGCAATGGAAAGTTCAAATCCCACATCAAACGTGTCCTAATCAAAAAAGCATACTATAAGATTAAGGACTACGTTGAAGACAAGGAAGTTTGGCAATAATTCCTTCTGCACATGTGGCTTCCCTGGTACCTCATTAACGGCATAACTATGTGAACGTCTATTAACTGCTCCTAAATTACGATTTTTATTTCTGTTTTTTACATACTTTGACATAACCTACAAATTTTAATTTAAAATATATATTAGTGACTTGTGGACAGAATATCTATTCAGTTTTTTTTTAGTTGTAATGACAATGTTGTCATTTGGTTTAAATATTATGTAGGTTTTTATTTTTATTACTTTAGTAATATTTTATATAGATTCTTTTTTAATTTGTGAATGTGAGAACGTTGTAGGCTTAATAGACTGTAGCTTTGTAAACTAACTTTTATTTTGTTAAGTACTTGGTACTTGTTGACGGGCCTACACTGTCCTCCCATACCTATTAACACTGTAACTTATAACATTGTTAAAGCCCACTTTTTTTTAAAAGAGTAACCATGGAGTTTCTTGCCGGCTCTTCTCCATAGGAAACGACCAATTGGAACCGTGCACCTAGCTTCTGACGTTTCATAAGTGCCCATGTAGGTTTAAGTGAAATAAAAAAAAATGATTTTATGATTTTGATTTTGTAAAGAAAACATTGATAATTTCAAAATGTGCCTGAATAATTTTTCTTTCTCAGAAATCTACACAACTAAGGACGTAGATAATGCTTATACATATTTCATAGATAATTTTAAATTATTCTACAATCTGTGCGTCCCGCAGGAAAGGATAATGATAAAAGTTAATCATAAATCAAAGTGGATATCACGCGGAATAAAAATTTGTTGTAAAAGAAAACGATTATTGTTCTGGCAACTTAGACAAAAAGCTACAAAGACGACTACACAAAATTACATTAATTATTCCAAATTACTAAAAAAAAATATATCACTAACGAAGCGTGCGCAAAATAATTACAGAATTCAAATGTCAAATAATAAATCAAAGACAACGTGGCAAATGATTAATAAAGTACGGCCAAATTTACCAAGAGAACCCATAGAAAACATTAAAATCCAAAATATAGGTATCACAAATCCTACAGAAATAGCTTGCACATTTAATAATTACTTCGTTGATAAAGTTAAACCAATCTTGGGTGCTGGTAAAAAAGTAACATCTCTAATTAATCACAGACCTAATTCAATGTTTTTAGCTCCAAGCACACCGCTTCGTGTATTAAAGATAATAAATGGCCTAAAAAATACAAAAAGTGTCGGATATGACGAAATTTCTAAAAAAATTGTAAAAGAAGTAAATACTCAGATATGTCATCACTTAAGTCATATTATCAACCTGTAACAAATGGCACATTTCCAAAGGATCTTAAACTAGCAAGCTGTTCTCGATATATAGAGAGAGAAGAGAGAGAGAGAGAGAGAAAATGTGAATTTAGTCAAAATGTAAATCCAAGATGGCAATCGAAAATGTTCCAATTTTTTATCATGGGTATCGATTTCAGTTTACGAGGGTGCTAAAGCCGATAGTGTGGTCAAAATGTAAATCCAAGATGGCGGCTTCATTACGGGGTTACCGCACGGTCTCCCGTGAGGCAGCGAGCCTCCTTGCCAGACTACCGCCATGGGATCTGGAGGCAAAAGTCCTCGCGCACATCTGGGAGTGTCGCGAGGAGGCGAAACGCCGGGGCGAAACTCCGCAGACGCGAGAAATCACGGCACAGCGGACAAAGCTCCGGCGGGATCTCATGGCAACATGGAGAGTGCGATTGTCGCAACCCAGCGCTGGGCACGCCACAATTGTGGCGATAAGTCCCCTCTTTGAGGAGTGGCTGGAGAGGCGCCACGGCTTCCTCACCTTCCGCCTGACGCAGGTCCTCACCGGACATGGATGTTTCGGGAGGTTCCTGTTTAGGATTAAGCGGGAGGAAACGCCCGGGTGTCACCACTGTGTGGATCGCCCGGAGGACACGGTGGAGCATACGGTGGAGGTCTGCCCAGCTTGGGCGGAGCACCGCCGTGTCCTCACGGAGGCGATCGGCGTGGGCGATCTCTTGTGTCCGGCCCTGGTTCAGGCCATGGTTCGGAGCGAGAGTGCATGGGAGGCCGTCACCTCCTTCTGCGAAGCAGTTATGCTAGCGAAGGAGGAGGCGGAACGCGTGAGGGTGAGACAAAGTTCGCGCCCTTGCGCCCTTAGTCGCCGCAGGAGACGCCCCGGGCGTCGGGAGTCGCAAGCCGATTTCCGGCCACCGTAGGCGCGGGCCTGCGGACGGTGAGCGATGGGCAGCTCGCCGTCCGATAAGGACCAGGCCCGGGTCGACGGCGCGTTGTGTTCCACGCGCGCCTAAAAGAGATGTCAGCACCAATTGACGGGGTCCGTTAGGACCAATGCCTGCCGGGGTTGCGAGTTTGTCCGAAAGGGATATCGTGGCCCTGGCACACAGGCAACGGAAGGAACACGGGTGGGTTTTAGTCAGTAAAAGTCTGACACGCCCTCCCGCTCCGCCCAGAGCGGAAGAAGTTATTTGATAATTTCCAACCCAAAAAAAAAAAAAGCACCTAAATAATAAGGTCGCGGGACTGACTGGGCTATCAACACACAGCTCAAACCACTGAACGGATTGGGCTGAAATTTGGCACACAGATAGTTATTATGATGTAAGCATCAGCTAAGAATGGGTTTTTGGAAATGCGACCATTAAGGGGGTAAAAAGGGGGATTTTGTTTATATGTAAAATCTTATTCCATGAGTTAGTAAACCTGAAACTTGGCATGAATACTAACCTAAGTAAATTATAAAGTTTGTAATTTTTTGTTTTTTTTTAACTACAACTACCTTTTTAAAGGGGGGTTGGGGATGTCAAACTTTGTATAGAAGAATTTTAACACACGGTCCGATTAGCTCGAAACTCGGTATTTTATATTATACCTACCTAATGCTCACAGATTATATTACTTACATGTTTTTGGGTTTATTCAAATGTCACCCTTAAGGGGCAAAAGGGGATAATTAAGTTTTTAGCGAAGGATTTTACTGCACGTCTTGATAAACTCCAAAGTAATTGAATAACACATGAATGAATATTTTTCAAAAATAAACTCCTTTCGGGGTGAAAAGGGACGAATACAATTTATATCAAAATTATGTTTCCTTTGATCAAAAAACTTGAAAATTGACCCGGATATTTTCTTAATAAATTCAACGACCGATAACATACATTTTTAACCGACTTTACAAAAAGGAGGAGGTTCTCAAGTCATCTGTATGTTTTTTAATGTTTGTTACCTCAGAACTCCGTCGTTTATGAACTGATTTGGAAAATTATTTTTTTAATTGTAAGGATATACTCGTACTTCCAGATTGGTCCCATTTTTATCAAAATCTAGTTTTGATGTTGGGATCCATGAGTAACTGAAGGAACTCCTCAAATACTCCACTCCACTCCACAAATTATAGGCATACATATAGCGATTTTTATATTTTCATCAACAAGTCAATCATTTGCATTCAGAAAGTTTAATTTGGTGAAGTGGAACTGATGAAGAAGGCCATAGATGGCCACCGGAACTTCTCAATGATAAGTATTTCACGGGTGGCGATAAGATATCTTGATTAAGATAGTTAAGCGAAGCAAATTTAAATAACTAGTTCTGATCAAAATGGTACCATCAAACTAATCTGATGATGAAGCCACTGGTAGAAGGTAGGCACTGGAACTCCGTAATAAAACAATGTACCCTACCCGTGTTTGGTCTTATTGGAATTGTCATGAGATGCACTCTGGCTATAAATGATTTTTAACCGACTTCAAAAAAGGAGGAGGTTCTCAATATAATATCTAGCCTTATATAAAAGGAAACCGTGACTTATTGGTCTGTCAACACATAGCTCAAACCACTGAACAGATTGGGCTGAAATTTGGCACACAGACAGTTCTATGTAGTAGGCATCGGCTAAGAAGGGGTTTTTGGAAATTTGACTTTTAAGGGGGGGGAAGGGGGGATTTTGTATGCATGAAAAATCTTATTCCTAGAGTTAATAAACCTGAACCTTGGCACAAATACTTACCTACCTAAGTAAATTATAAAGTTTGTAATTTTTTGTTTCACTTCAATGGATGGGATGTCAAAGCTTGTATAGAACTTCCTGTCTCTGTTGTTTTCATAGGTAGTAGTGGTATACGAATTGATGTGGGGTAGGTACCACAGCAAAAAGTGAACAATAAAAAACTTTTTTACAAAAAAAAAACCGACTTCCAAATAAACACTAAAAAGTAAAGAATAACTTTTGTAATATTATATTTAATTTAATTTCGGAAGTCGGTGGCCAAAATGAAAATACAGAACCAAAGACACCGACTTCCGAAATTAAATTAAATATAATATTATAAAAGTTATTCTTTACTTTTTAGTGTTTATTTGGAAGTCGTTTTTTTTTTTGTAAAAAAGTTATTTTTATCAAAAACAACCTTTTAAAGGGGGTGTTGAATTTTGTGGGGGAAAATAATTGTATGGAAAGATTTTAACGCGCGGTTCGATTAACTTGAAATAAAGGAAAAGGTATATAAGGGTTGTCAAAAAATCTACCCCAAACGGGGTGGAAAGGGGTAGTCAATTTTAGAGGGGATGATTTTATGTTTCGGATTGGCGCAAAAATGGCTGAACGGATTTAGATGAAATTTAGTAACATGCATATAGTTTATAATCTGCATTAACACAGCGTACTTTTAATTCCGGTAGTACATTCTCGTGACAGTTTTTCCGACATCCACGCGGGCGAAGCCACGGGCAAATAAATCATGTTTGTTGTATGGGATAAATATAATTAAATATTTGTTTTATTTTAATTTAATTATTTCTTTTTAATGTGAATATATAACTAAATATTCTGTGAATATTTCAAGCGTCTACCTGTTGCCGTTATCAATGTCGAGCAAAAACGAGCAAAAAAATCACGTTTGTTGTATGGAAGCCCCCTTAAATATTTATTTTATTATATTTTTTAGTGTCAGACTTTTACTGACTAAAACCCACCCGTGTTCCTTCCGTTGCCTGTGTGCCAGGGCCACGATATCCCTTTCGGACAAACTCGCAACCCCGGCAGGCATTGGTCCTAACGGACCCCGTCAGTTTGTGCTGACATCTCTTTGAGGCGCGCGTGGAACACAACGCGCCGTCGACCCGGGCCTGGTCCTTATCGGATGGCGAGCTACCCATCGCTCACCGTCCGCAGGCCCGCGCCTACGGTGGCCGGAAATCGGCTTGCGACTCCCGACGCCCGGGGCGTCTCCTGCGGCGACTAGGGGCATGAGGGCGCGAACCTTATCTCACCCTCACGCGTTCCGCCTCCTCCTTCGCTAGCATAACTGCTTCGCAGAAGGAGGTGACGGCCTCCCATGCACTCTCGCTCCGAACCATGGCCTGAACCAGGGCCGGACGCGAGAGATCGCCACCGCCGATCGCCTCCGTGAGGACACGGCGGTGCTCCGCCCAAGCTGGGCAGACCTCCACCGTATGCTCCACCGTGTCCTCCGGGCGATCCACACAGTGGTGACACCCGGGCGTTTCCTCCCGCTTAATCCTAAACAGGAACCTCCCGAAACATCCATGTCCGGTGAGGACCTGCGTCAGGCGGAAGGTAAGGACGCCGTGGCGCCTCTCCAGCCACTCCTCAAAGAGGGGACTTATCGCCACAATTGTGGCGTGCCCAGCGCTGGGTTGCGACAATCGCACTCTCCATGTCGCCATGAGATCCCTCCGGAGCTCCGTCCGCTGTGCCGCAATTTCTTGCGGCAGCGGAGTTATGCCCCGGAGTTTCGCCTCTTCGCGCCACACCCAAATGTGCGCGAGGACTTTCGCCTCCAGATCCCATGGCGGCAATCCGGCAAGGAGGCTCGCCGCCTCACGGGAGACCGTGCGGTATCCCCGTACCATCCTGATGGCCATGACCCTTTGGGACGCGTTCAACCGCTGCGCTGGTCGCAGCCTCAGAGAACGCGCCCACACCGGTGCCCCGTAAAGGGCCATGGACCGCACGATCCCCGCGTAGAGCCTCCGGCAGGAGGCGTTTGGACCCCCCAGATCAGCCAAACGTCGGAAGTGCTCGACGAAGTTCCACCGGCTGTCGAGGACGAGTCCCAGGTACTTCATCGTCGACTCGACGCCGATGTGAACCCCTCCCGCCGTTATCTGGGAACCCGACAGTGGCGCGTTCCGAGGACCATAAAAACACATGGCCTCGGACTTGTGCAATGCCACCTCGAGTCCCAATTGCCGGATCCTATCGACGATTGTCGCAACCCCACGTGCCGCCAGTTCGGCCGCCGCCTGATGCGAACTCCCTTGTGCCAGGACTAGCGTGTCGTCAGCGTAGCAGACTACGCTGACGCCACCAGGGAGGTCGGCGCGCAGCACCCAGTCGTACCCGATGTCCCACAGATGCGGCCCCAGGACCGATCCCTGTGGGACACCGCACGACATCTCTCGCCGGTTCCACTCTCCGTGGTGACTGGGGTAGATGACGGTCCTGTCCGTCAAATAGGCCTCGACCACACGACAGAGGTAGGTCGGCATCCGGTGATACCGAAGTGCCTCCCTAATGCAACTCCAGGGCAAGGTATTGAAGGCATTGGCGATGTCAAGAGACACCGCCAAGACGACCCCACCCCGGGCAACAGCATCCCCCGTCGTGAGGGCTCGAACGCGCATGATGGCATCCACCGTAGAGCGCCCCTTACGGAAACCAAACTGGCTCTCCGCCAAATCCGGCCCCACCCGCACCAGCCGCCCGACAAGGCGGTCTGCAATTACTCTTTCAAAGAGCTTGCCCACCTCGTCGAGCAGCACGATGGGCCGGTAAGCGGACGGAGAGTCCGCCGGGCGCCCTGGGCAACCTGGACGTGGTGGTCCCTTAGCTTTCAGTTCGATACGCATTTCAAGAGTCTTTTCACAATTTTTAATAAAAGATACACTGTATTGTTCCATTTTTAACACAAATGTCGCGCACAAACTATTTTTAATAATTATTTAGAATAAACACTGCGAATCTACTGACAGCCGAGTTGAGCCGACCGTTTGTTTACATAAGATCGGCAACAGCGCATAGGCATAGATCGCAATCACCCACGCGCGGCCGCCTTGCGCCGTTTGGCAACGTCGCGCGTGAGCGGCGCTCCAAATTAGGCTAATTTCTCATACAAAATCTTTTGTTTCACGCGTCGGACTGTGTCGATATTTCTCTTTCGCACTCATTGAATACAGTGCTAGAAATCGTACTGAACTTTGTTTCATAGGAGCACAATCGCTGGCGCTCCACACGTTACAACTTGACGCCAAATGTACGCGTAGGAAATGGTTTTCTAGTAAACTGCTATTGTATGCGTATGGGCATAGTAGAAAGAATGTATGTATAGGATTATAATAAAGAAATATAGATTATTCTATTTTCGTGGGAGTGCACTGCACCAGCGCTCTTTATGACGAGCCGCCTCTGGCGGCAACAGAAATATAATACATCATCTGTGAGAATTTCAACTGTCTAACTATCACGGTTCATCAGATACAGCCTGATGACAGGCGGACAAACGGCGGAGCCTTAGTAATAGGGTTCCCGTTTTACCCTTTGGGTACGGAACCCTAAAAACTATCCTGAACTTTTGGAATAAGTGAGTAAGAGCCCGTTATCACCTGGTTATAAGGGAGTAAATATAGTAGATTGCTACTTCAAACAGAAATTGACTTCATGTTGCATCGAGAGTTAGATTGGAGCCTGAGTGCCAGTGACGGCTCTAAAAACAATGAGTGCAACAAGAAGACACGTCGAGCGAGCTGCGTAATTAATGTGCTTTTCTTTCAACTACTAAATACAGCAACGGCTTCATAGTTTTCGTGAGCTCACTAAAATACGCTAAAAACACACTTTCGTAAACCGATTTAACCTCTCTTTCGTTTCTCCAAGACATGAAATTTTTATATGCCATGAAATATGTGGCTCTAGATTTTTCTGGTAATAGGTTATCGATTAAGTACGAACAGCCTCATTTTTAGGGTTCCGTACCCAAAGGGTAAAACGGGAACCTTATTACTAAGGCTCCGCCGTCTGTCTGTCTGTCTGTCCGTCTGTCACCAGGCTGTATCTCATGAACCGTGATAGTTAGACAGTTGAAATTTTCACAGATGATGTATTTCTGTTGCCGCTATAACAAAAAATACTAAAAACCAGAATAACATAAATATTTAAGGGGGCTCCCATACAACAAACGTGATTTTTTTGCTCTATATTGATAACGGCAACAGGTAGACGCTTGAAATATTCACAGAATATTTAGTTATATACTCACTTTAAAAATAAATAATTAAATTAAAATAAAACAAATATTTAAGGGGGGCTCCTATACAACAAACATGATTTTTTGCCGTTTTTATAGATAATGGTACGGAACCCTTCGTGTGCGAGTCCGACTCGCACTTGGCCGGTTTTTATATCTCAGAAAGTATTTTATATGTTCGAAAAACCGTAGGACTTTTCAAAATAAGAAGCGATTTCCATAATATCTAAATACACGTAGTAAACATGAAATTGTGATACCCAAATTTAGATTAACAAAAACAACCAAGTCATTTCTTATAAACAGTATCAGCTTCTATAACAAGTTGCCAAAGTCGGTTATAGAACTTAGCGATGGAAAATTCAAAACTCACATCAAACGTGTCCTAATCAAAAAGCATATTATAAGATTAAGGACTACGTTGAAGAGAAGGAAGTTTGGCAGTAATTCCTTTTGCACACGTGGCTTCCCTGGTACCTCATTAACGGCATAACTATGTAAATGTCTATTAACTGCTTCTAAATTACGATGTTTATTTCTTTTTTTTTACATACCTTGACATAACTACTTGACATAACCTACAATTTTTATTTAATATTAGGTTGGGGAAAAAGTCTTTTCCCATTATAGTATGTATGAACTTGTAGTAAAATCTCTTTGGCTATACTATTTGTATCTGGCTGGTTTTGGTATCATTGAAAGTTTAAATTTTAAAGAACATAATTTCAAATTCAAATTAGGAAAATGTGTGATTTTCATTTGTTTTTCGTACTGTCAAGATGAGTGAATATAATGAAGAAATTCGATACATTTTAAAATTTTACTACAAAAAAGATAAAAATGCAACGCAAGCCGCGAAAAAAATTTGCGGTGTTTATGGACCTAGTGCAGTGTCTGTGAGAGTAGCACAAATTTGGTTTAAGCGTTTTTAATTCCGGAAATTTTGATGTCAAAGATGCACGTCGCTCTGGTCGCCCTATTACGGATAAAATGGATGCCATTTTTGAAAAAGTGGAGCAAGATCGGCATATCAGTAGTTACGACGTAGCTGAAGAACTGGGAATTGACCACAAAACAGTTTTGGCACATTTGACAAAAACTGGGTACACAAAAAAGCTCGATATTTGGGTACCTCACGCTCACTGAAAGAAACCTAATGAACCGTGTACTCATTTGTGATTCTTTATTACGACGTACCTAATGAAACCGACCCATTTTTTAAGAACCTGATAACTGGTGATGAAAAATGGATCACGTACGACAAGAACGTGCGAAAAAGGTCGTGGTCAAAGGCCGGTCAAGCTTGACAGACTGTGGCGAAACCCGGGTTAACTTGCAACAAGGTGATGCTGTGTGTGTGGTGGTTTTGGAAGGGCATTATTCATTATAAGCTGTTACCACCAGGCAGGACCATCGATTCTGAACTCTACTGCGAACAACTGATGAGATTAAAGCAAGAAGTTGAGAGAAAGCGGCCGGAATTAATCAACAGAAGGGGTGTGGTTTTTCATCATGATAACGCTAGACCTCACACATCTTTAGCCACTCAGCAAAAATTAAGAGAGTTTGGCTGGGAGGTGTTAATGCATCCGCCGTATAGTCCTGACCTTGCACCTTCAGATTTCCACCTGTTTCGGTCTCTTCAGAATTCTTTAGGCAGTGTCAGGTTAACATCTCATCAAATGTAAATAAAATATATTAAAAACAGTTTTGAATTTTCTTAAAAAATGCGAAGAAACTTTTTCCCCAACCTATTATTTATTAGTGACTTGTGGACAGAATATTAATTCAGATTTGTTACAGTAGTAATGACATCTTGTCATTTGGTTTAAATCGGATTTTATTATTTTAGCAATATTTTATATAGATTCTTTTTAATTTGTGAATGAGAGAACGTTGTAGGCTTAATAGACTGTAGCTTTATAAAACATCTTCCATTTTGTTAAGTACTTGGTACTTGTTGACGGACCTACACTGTCCTCACATACCTATTAACACTGTAACTTGAAAACATTGTAAATGCCCATTATTTTTAAAAGAGTAACCGTGTGCGTTTCGATGGCGCGGTCACGGCGATATTTAATAAAAAAAAAACTATGCCAAGATTTTGTAAACATTTGTAAAATTTGATTCCCAAAACCATAAATTTGTCAAAGTTATAATCTATAAAACTAAGCGTTGCAGAGACCGATTGAATTTGTAAAAAAATTGCAAAAATATAGATAAAATCCTAGTTTTTTAATTTCAGGAGCTGTAAGACTAAAACCCCATGGCCGCGCCATTGAAACGGTGAAAAACACGTTATCGCCGATATCTCGCTGAAAAAGATTCGCAGAGGTCTGAAATTATTTGTAAAACCTAGATTAGAATTTGTCAAAATTTGTAAAAATACACAAAAATCCTAGGTTTATATTTCAGGAGCTGTAGTACCCCAGCTCAGACAGGTAAGGTTAGAACGGGATGGCGGGGTCTGGAAGATCCCGCCATCCCCGTAGTGGTTATTTTTTTTAAACCACCCAGAAGGAGCCCATTTCAAGGAGCGCATTTCACATCCTTGAAAATGTCCATAACCTGATAGCTTGTTTTAAGGTAATATTACAGATACTTTGTATATTTTGGTGAGACCTTGACTTTTGGGGTGTTGACCTTGACCTTGAAGATGTCATTGACCTCATTATTGGTCGGAAACATATTTAAACCCGCCACGCGATTTTCACCCCCACTATCCCACCAATCCCGAAAAAATCTTTTGGCGATTTTTTTCTCCGCGCCTATGGTTTTGCACACTGGGGTTATCACACTAAAAAGTATAATATAAAGTATAATAATAAGCACTATTCTACCTAAAAAAATACGTACTATAAAAAAGCGACGGGTTTTCAACTGCAGTGGTTCCCAAAATCACCCTAATTCTCAATGGAGGGCGAGTTTTTCTTTAATTTTTATTTTACGAAGACATCCTATTATTTCCAGTCATTACTTCATTTGTTTCAATGTGATAGATCGTTTCGTTTAAAAGTTATACAGATTTGTTTACACAGAGGTCACAGCAGCAAACAAGAATTTAAAAAATGCTGTAAGTAAATATGTAATTGCGTTTTTAGATTTTTTTTCCGTTGATAAAAAGTTTCCCTCATTTCGATATGTGCACATTATCAAGACTCACACTGTATGGCTAGAATTAATTATGGTATCACAGACTTTTTTTGTAGAATATTATTTAAGGTGGACTGTAAGTTGCCATAGATTGATAATATAATCTATAGCCTAGAGCACTCAGGAATAATGAAGCCTTCTACCAGTGAATAAAATTTACAATTGGTTCATTAGTTCCAGAGATTACCCCCTACATACAAACTGACAAATTTTACCTCTTTATAATTTTAGTATAGACGTAAAATATGGTAATAATATACAGAGGTAAAATTTGTAGTGTTTATTGCCAAGATGGGTAGGAAAGTTGATGCAGATTAAAATGCTATAGATGAATTAACACAAAATAAATATCAATGGTTTATTTTAGGCACTTACAACAGTAACTATAGAGCTAAAATAACAAAATGTTCAACATAATCTATCTAATAGTATAACATTCAGGGTGTCTACAGTCTGACAGAGCCAGCCTCTTGGACATCTTTCTGTTTGTGTGCACCGTCACAGAATGGTCTGTTCTTTGTTTGTTTACAGTTACACAGCCAGTAATCCTTTGTCTTTTCCACAGTAAATCTAACAGGCCTAGAAAGAAACAATTATTTAAATCAATCAACTCAGCCTATAGCAGTCCACTGCTGGACATGGGCCTCTCCCAGGCTGCGCCACAACACCCTGTCCTCCGCCTTCCGCATCCAGTCTGTCCCAGCCACCTTTTTAAGGTCGTCGGTCCATCTAGCTGGGGGGCGCCCCACACTACGCTTGCCGATACGCAGTCTCCACTCCAGGACTCGTCTGCTCCGCCAGCCATCGGTCCTTCGACAAACATGGCCAGCCCACTGCCACTTCAGCTTGCTTACTCTGCAGGCTATGTCGGTAACTCCGGTACTATTCCGGATAACTTCATTCCTGATCGGGCAGGACGCATTGGTTGAAGACCCTAGTCTTCAAACACTGCGGGATTGACGACGAGAAGACTTGACGAAGTTTTCCAACCGCTGCCCAACCCAACCGGATCTTTCTGTCGGCTTTCTTCTCAAAGTTGTGCCTACCAAGCTGGAAAACTTACCCTGGGTAGACGTACTCCTTCACACCTTCGAGGAGTGACCCTTCGATGTGGATTGGACTCGGCAAGACGTGCGAATTGTACATGACTTTCGTCTTGTCCAAGCAATGCTTGGACAGCTTGGGCAATACATGCCGAGGCCAACCCGCCCAGAGGCTCCATTTAGGCTGTGCAGCATCTGGTCTAACTGTTCCAGCGTCTCTGCCATTATGACGATGTCATCGGCAAAACGAAGATGTGACATGTACTCGCCGTATACGTTGATACCCTGTCCAGTCCAGTACAGCGTCTTAAAGACGTCCTCCAACGCATTGCTGAACAGTTTCGGGGATATCACATCCCCCTGTCTCACCCCCCTGAGTAATTGGATGGGCCTGGTTTCCTTATCCTGGATCTGGACAGTCATCGTTGCAGCGTCATACAAACACTTCAATATAGCGCCAGTCAATTCGACATCGTTGCAGAGAGGCCAGAACTGCCCAAATTTCGATGCGAGTCAAAAGGCTTTCTCGTAGTCCACAAATGCCATACACAGCGGTTGATTGTGCTCTTCGGTCTTCTGCACAATCTGCCGAACAGTATGGATGTGGTCTACGGTTCTGAAGCCTTTCCGAAAACCGGCTTATTCTGGTGGCTGGGACTCGTCAAGTCTCCTGGCGAGACGGTTCGCGACGACCCTCGAGAACAGCTTGTATACGTGGCTCAGAAGTGAGATAGGTCTTCAGCAAGGTTTTGTCGCCTTTTTTGAAGAACAAAACCGCCGCACCTCTGCTCCACGCTTCGGGCGTTATACTCTCTTGGATGACGGAGTTGAAGAGTCGCTAGCTCTCTCAGGACTGGAGCCCCGCCCGCTTTAAGGAGCTCTGTCGTTATTCAGTCATTACCAGGTGCCTTGTTGTTCTTTAGCTGCTCGAGAGCCGCCCTAATCTCGCAGTGGTAGACATCCGGGATGTCCTCCGTGTAGTGGCGCGTTAATTCGGCTCGATGGTCATCTTCACTATGCCACGCTGGTTTCGCCGTCCGCGTTGAGTACAAGTGTCCGTAAAAATCCTCGACTTCCTCGAGTATCTCGAACTTCGAAGTCACGATTCTACCACCCGCAGTTTTCAGTTTCGTCAAATGGGACTTCCCTAATTGCTGAGCGAAAACTTTCGACCCTCGGTTCTGCTCAATCGCGACCTTAATGTCACGAGTGTTGGAGCACCGAAGGTCGCGTCGCGTCAGCTTTCTAATTTTTAGGTTTAAGGCCCTCTTATCTGACGAAGACGGCTGCGTGGATGGCAACTCTCGTCTTTCCCTCATAAGTCCGAGAGTTTCCGAGGAAAGTTTGAATACTTTACTTTTCCGCTGCGACCGCAAGTCTGCGGGACACGTCGCATAATGTTTTGACCACCTCGGCTCCACCAGTAGGGCGAATCGATTTCAGTTGGAACTTTTCGGATCCAAGAGCGGTTTGGAGCTGCATAGGTTGAAGGGTAGGCCTCATCATTCAGATTCTCTCAGCTCGAAAATTGATATTTAGAGTGCCTCGGACAAGCCTGTGACCGCTTCCGGTATTAAACCTGCTGATTACGGTTATTTAAATAATATAAGTAAACCAGGAACTTTAGCAATTTAACAAGATCATAATCATAAATCGAAAGAAGTCTACTGGAAACAGGCTTGACCTAAGAACTACCAACTGTATGCAAAATATGCGCTTGGCTGTCAGTCTACCAGCCCCATATACAATAGAATAATCCCCAAAATGTTTATTTGTACATGCTACAAAATAAAGAACATTATAACAAGAATAATGTTGTGAGCATAATTTACCTCTGTGTTATTTTAAGATAGATATCCTTATGGGTACCATCACATAACGGCTGTGACTTGGATCGTCCACAAAGGCACCAGTGATACGTCTTCCCTGCCTCGAGGGTTAGCTTAAAGGGTTTCTTGTCATACACAGCACCATTATCCTTTTGATCTGTCGCAGAGTATACTGATGCCAAAGGATTCTTCGGGATCTCGGGCCTGGAGCTTTTTGTCGAATAGTTTACCTGCAAATATAGGTCAATCATAAATAAAGGTTACATTGTTATGTGGGAGATACTCAATAGGTACATTTGTGTTAAATTTAATCTTGTATTGAAACATACAATGTTTTTTGACAATTTAATGTACTTGGTAAAGTTTAAACTAAAGAGTCGGATGAGATCTTCAAATGGATATCATGTAAAATGTTGAACTCACCGATCTTAGGATATTTGTGACAAGCCGTTGCGAAGGTTTTCTAATAAACATGGTTAATCTTAATAGCATTATCCTTCTTGATTCTTAATCCTTTTTTTGGTATTTATATTATTTTATGGCTAAAATTTATTAATCTCTACCTGCACTCTCTATTTTACTGGTTATCAATGGCATTGACACTTGCTTGACAGTGACATACTGTAGTCTTTGACAGTACAGTTTGTCCATTTTGACACTCAGTAAGGCTACTTACGCACACACAAGCGGCTTGCTAACGACTAGCCTAGTGGCTTGCACTCTGGCTACTTGCTAGCACAGCTTGCTAGGATGCACGGTGGCCGCGCTGCATGTGGTTTGCATGGTGGGTTGCTCATTTGCTTGTCGGGACGTTGACGAGATGTCACTTTCAAAAATAGCTGTAAAACAGCTACTTACAGAAAATTCACATTTATAATATACTATAATATTTAACAGGCGCAGGGGCTTTGAAATTCATGGCTGAAAAAGAATAATGGTGAGAAAGAATAACATGGTCTAGTGTTCTAAATCGTGAAATATGCAATTTTTAGCCCATGAAAATTTCAGTAATTCCACGTAGTTACTTCTCTACAGAGATTGACCAGCTATTCTGACATCAGAATGGTTGGTCAATCTTAAATGTTATGATTCTTTTAACTTGTGAAATAAACAATTCTCTCATCATGGTAAACAAATATAAGCAATTGATAACTAATTTTTAGGCACTATTTCAAAGCTAAATACGACTGTTGACGCCGCGATTCTGACGCTGACGACATCACGGCCTTATCCATCATGTTGGGTTCATGACATATATAAGTCACGGTCAAGTCATGGGGAGTTCTGTTTATACAACTGCGTATTTTGACGACAAATTTTAAAAATATTTGCGTGACAAGAGAAACATTTTTTTGATATACTTCTCAGTAAAATGAAAGGAAAATGAACTCATTTGGATACTCATCTTAGAAAAAGTTATCTTTTAAAAACTGATGCAATTAATATTTTATCCAATCAATTCAAATCAAAAAATCCAATTTTTTCTTCTAAAATGCCTAGCGCTTCGTGACAAAAAATAAACAGTCAGTGACCACCCCACAGGATCACACTCACAGAACACGTACAACCAATGATGTATAAAACTATAGATATGTTGTCCGCACTCTAAAATGGCAACATGAAATGAAGCCAATTGGCCACATTGCGCTCAGTCACGCACCAACCTGTCGCGCGACGCTACGTTTGTTTTTAATTTATATCGTGTGTGAAAACCTGTGCAAAATATAAAGAAAACATGCCGTCGTGTGTTTTCAGAGGATGTACAAATTATACCCCAAAAGTTAAAGACAAAAATGTTTACGCGTATAAGTAGTTATCTAGTATTTTCGCCGTTTTTAAGCGCCGAGATGTTTGTTGATAACGTGTCTATATATAATACGTCATTGCGTACAACTGTATAACTCAGAATAAATAATTGAATCTAAGTCCAGAATAGTCGACACCAGCTCAGTTGCCTTTTATCTCAACCAACGTCAGAAGGTGGCAAAAAGTTGTGTCGGTTAACAGTCTTTCAACTGTGACTTCCATCTTTGTTTACTATTATAATAAGCTGTGTGTTTGTATGTGATAAATATTAGTGTCAATGTTATTTTTACAATGATATAAGGTACGATGGGGTTGGCGTATCTCTTAAGATAAAAACCCCTAAAGAAATAAAGAGAAAAAATAAAAAAAGAAGCTCAGTAGCCAAGAAAGGAAAAAAAACACTCTTGAAGTTTGATTTGTGCATTCGTGCCATTGAATGACTTTTTCATGAAATCATGACATAGCGGAACCTAAAGAGATGTATTAATGATTCTTATTTCATACGAATTTTCTGTAAATACATAACTGCTACAGTCACGAATCATATTTTGATCAAGATACTACCTGACACTGAACTGCAAATTTGAATTTCGCGGGCTGCAGCTGCGGATTCACCTGGGGGATGCGCTAAGGTAGCCCTTGAAATTCAAATTTTCTTACATTTTTTGCATACAAGTAAATCTCTTCGACAAATACTACTGAATGATTATTTCTGATATAATCATTGAGTAGGATTTTTTGAACTTAGAGAGTTGTAATTGAAAGAATTATACACTCGAATACATTAAACAAATCGCGTTATTGGTACTTCACACCATAAAATGGAACACGAGACCACCTTCGTCGTTTTTTTTCAAGAATCCCAAATTTTATCTTTCACCCGCCTTTTTCTCTAACTTTTCTTAAATCATCTTCGTGTTACCACCATTAAAAAAAAAGGATCAATTATTTAAAAATAACAATGTTGCAACCCACAAATAATATTAGTTAAACAGTCGATTATTGTTTATGCTAACATTCGGCTAATCCTGACGTCAAACGCGGCCTCGCGTTTAACAAACGTAAAAATAATGAATAAACAAGAGAGAAAGAAAAGAAAAAAAAAAAATCATAAGAAAACAAACATTACAACATCTTACTATTAATTAGGTACTACTAATTCACTCTTAAATTTTTAATGTCGTATACAGACCTTCTTGCCTGTAGCGACTCACTCTTATTACTAAACATCGACTACAAGTACTCTCACTTGTAGTGACTCACTCTTATAACTAAACATCGACTACAAATACTCTCACTTGTAGTGACTCACTCTTATAACTAAATATCGACTACGAGTACACTCATTTGTAGTGACTCACTCTTATAACTAAACATCGACTACAAGTACTCTCACTTGTAGTGACTCTCTTTAATCTCCAATCTCTAATATCGTTTATGGGCATGCACGCCTGTAACGACTCACTAATCATCGCTAACATCGTTTATCATCATCATCATCATATTCTCTATTTACTTGCTACATATCACTTATAATTGACTTCTATTGCAACAAGTTACTTCACTTTCATCCATTCGCAAATCACCATTATTTAATAAGAAATAACGAACATTCTTTTAAACTCTTTTTGAATTTAATAAATCAATACTTTTCTCTCTATCCATAAAATACAACTCATTAGATATCGCTTAAATAATTATCTGAGTACAGTTTTCTAAATAGACATAAATCTAATATGATTAATATTACTTTTCTGTATTATTTGCTCTTAGGATTAAGTGGAACTTCGTTTTCAAATTAATTATATTACATGACCATACTAGCAATATTGCCAAATCACCATTCTTACATTCACTGTTAATCTGAAATAACCTTAATTCAATACTACAACAATAATTATTACTGACTCTTACTCTGAATCACTCGACATCGCATCATGATTAAAAACAAGCCAAGGGTGTAACGTATCGACAGCATAAACCGACCTATATGGTTTGCAACCTTCTTTCGTAGTAATAGGAGTGTCCTCTATTTCATAGCGATCGTTGCCTATTGTTTTAGAAATTCTGTACGGCCCTACACATTTTGGTATTAGTTTACGACTGTGTCCAGGGTCTGTACGAATATCTTTTTCAACACGAACTAAATCTCCTACTTTATACTCGGTAGGTTTTTTATGCGACTTATCAAAGCGGTCTTTTTGTATTTGTTGGCTTATTTGGATTCGCGAGTCTGCTTCCGATCTAATTTCATCACGATCTAACAAGGTATGAGATTCCGCGACAAGTGGATTCATGAAACCATCCGAAACGCCGGTGGTTTGAACTCCAAACAACACTTCAGTAGGAGTACGACCAGTGGATTTGTTTATAGTATTGTTCAAAGACCACTGTATCTGGGGTAAACACAAATCCCACTCATTTTCTTGTTTATTATGATTGGCAGCCGTTATTGCATCAACAATAGTCCGATTGTACCTCTCCACCTGACCATTGGCCCTGGGAGACGCAACCGCATTTAGGATATGTTTAATGCGTCTTTTATTAATAAAATCTGAAAACTCTTTGCTCGTAAAACTAGTGCCGCGATCGGATATCAGACGACGTTGCACTCCGAATAGCGAGAAATATTCCGTAAATACCTGAACACTAGTACTACTTTTAACATTTTTTACTGGCTTTATATAAATAAATTTTGTGAAGGCATCAATGATCACTAAAATATGACAATTCTTGTTTTTGCTAATGGGAAAGAGACCACAGTGATCGGTATGAAGTGTATCAAACGGTTTATTAATTTTTGGGATTGGATGAAGCTCCCCTTCTTTAGCTGGAGCTAGAGCTGGCAACTTATTATGAGCACAATTTAAGCAAGAATTACAATATTTTTTAATAAAACGTCTCATTTTTTTAAACCAGTAAATCTGATTAATTCTGCTGTAAGTCTTATCAAAACCGAAATGGCCGACATCGTCGTGATTCATACGAAGTATTTGCCATCTTACTGATTTTGGAACTACCCACTTCAAATTAATTACATCATTTTTATCACTAGTTATTCTGTACAAGCGGCCATTTTTAACAGTATAGTTCTTATGAATCTCGACTATGTCTTTTGTTTCTGAATCATTCAAAATGTTGATTATCCTTTGTATTTCTGAATCCTGTTCCTGCACTGTGTGCAACCACGCATCGTCATCTATTGCTAAAACATCAACCACCTTTACACTTGGGTTGCGGGACAATGCATCAACATGACTCATCTTGTTACCATCGCGATTTTCTACAGTAAAATCATACTCCTGCATTAATATGTACCAACGCGCTACCCTCGGTATTAAATCTTTTTTGTCATAGTACTGCGTATAGCGGCACAATCAGTGACAACTTTAAACCCAAAACATAAACTCTAAATCTATTCAAAGCACAAACTACCGCCAAAGTTTCCAACTCATACGAGTGTAGTTTGCTTTCATCTAGTGTCGTTTGACGGCTATAATAAGCTATGATTGCTCCTAGACCGATTTTACTAGCGTCAGTGTGAATTTCTAACTCAGCCTCAGGGTCATATAGTGTCAAAACAGGTCGGGTGATCAATTTACCTTTTAATTCATTAAATGCTTTTATTTGAGGTTCGTTAAAACACCATGAAACATTTTTCTTTGTAAGAATTGTTAGAGGTTTTGCTATCATAGAATAGTTTTGAATAAACCGGCGAAAATAACTTGTAAGGCCAACAAACTGTCGAACCTCGTGAACATTTTTAGGTTGAGGGAAGTCTACTACAGCTTGAATTTTGGCTGCCCCGGGTCGGATGCCATTCGAACTAATCTCGTAGCCCAAATAATTTATACGAGTCTGAAAGAAATCGCACTTTTTAAGATTTAATGTTAGATGAGCAGACCTTAATAATTGAAAAACCTTTTCCAGCTTATCTAAACCCTCTTCAATTGAACGTGATATCACTAATAGATCATCCATATAAGCCAATGCCAAGTTTTATTTACCCTTAAGCATACAATTAATCGTCCTTTGAAATACACTAGGTGCATTGGCAAGTCCAAATGGCATTCTTTCAAACTCATACAAACCATCCGGTGTTACAAACGCAGTAAATCGCTTACTAGCTTCACTCATGGGCACTTGATAGTACCCTGAGGTGAGGTCAAGACTTATAAAAAACTTGTTGCCCCCCAATCTGTCTAGTTGGTCTTCGTTGCGAGGCAACGGATATTTATCTTTTAACGTTTTTCTATTTAAGGCCCTATAATCTATACATTTATTTTTTTAGCCGTTTATCCCCATTTTTCTTACTGACTAAGATAACAGGACTCGAATAATCTGAAGTGCTTTCGCGAATTATACCGTTTAGTAATAATTCTTCAATAATTTTATTTAGGTTATCACGCTCACTGTGTGAAATTCTATAAGGATTATATACTACTGGTCTATTGTCTGTCAGCGTAATATCCATTTTTGCTAGATTCGTTTTTCCTAGCTCTCCTAAGTTCATTGCAAAACAATCCCTGTACGTTTTTTAACAAATCAAATAACTTTACTTTTTGTTGTTCTGTTACTTCCGTACTAATTTTTATATCTGATAAAGGTAACTCTTTGTAATGTTTAGTTTCCGTTGTTAAACCTATATATTCCTTATTTATTTCTTGATATTGTTGACCACGCACTAATAAAGTTCCTTTCTTAATATTTAAATCGTTAGATGATAAATTTGCTAGCATTAAATATCCTTTACCTGCTACATACTCAAAAACCCCAGACAAAACAGCATATTCATTCTGTGGTAAAATCCGAAGACTGTATTGTTTCCACAAGCCGCCACACATAAAAGATGACTTAATTTAAGGACAGGGAAAGCGTCAACCACTGCAAAAAATAATGCATATTCATATTATAATAATTCATATTAAAATAAGGCATGTACATACACTCGAAGTTGCATACTTAATTATCTAGTTTTAGTTTAATATGTGATCGACACAAAAGAAAACAAACAAAACAATGGCGGTTTATCGACGTCGTCAACCATTGACTTACAAACCTATCCTACCTCAATGTCGTCGACGTCTTGACGGACAACAGTGCTGCCAATTATGATTAGCTTTCAGTTTGCCCCATTACGGTAGTCAGTCTGTGGGTAGTCCACAGAGCACTATACAGTATGAGTGTTCTTCGAAATCAGGGATTCTATTTTATCGACGGAAAAAAAAGAAAAAAAAAGTGTCTACCTGCTAAAGTAAAGTACGTAGCCTAGTACAAGGCCTTTAACAGTTGATAGGAAACGTTGTGATTGATTTATAAACATGTGTTTTTACTTTTGGAAAGCTGAGTACGATGGAGAATAATTAGTAATAAAACCGGCCAAGTGCGAGTCGGACTCGCGCACGAAGGGTTCCGTACCATTATCTACAAAAACGGCAAAAAAATCACGTTTGTTGTATGGGAGCCCCCTTAAATGTTAATATTATTCTGTTTTTTTTGTATTTGTTGTTATATTGGCAACAGAAATACATCATCTGTGAAAATTTCAACTCTCTAGCTATCACGGTTCATGAGATACAGCCTGGTGACATACGGACAGACAGACAGACAGACGGCGGAGCCTTAGTAATATGGTTTCCGTTTTACCCTTTGGGTACGGATCCCTAAAAAAGGTCTTTCACTCAACCGCAGGTGCACGTCGCTATATCTTTCGCACTCGCTAAATTATCTTTTTGGCATCCTTCTCCTAGATCTATAAACAAAATAGCTTAGTATCTCTCGTGACTCGTTATCGTTCTCATTCAAATATCAACGCTCTGTCATAGTATGTCAAGTTCAAATGAACTATTAGGTACAACTTCAAAGAGTCGCCTATATCCAAAAAGTAGAGTAAACTAGAGTAACTAACGCTATAAACGGAGCCTTTGAAATATAAACGAACGAACCACAGAACATAAATATACCCTGGAACAAACGAAGATTTCTGTCGAATACGTGTATGAGTTGTGGACGCGTTGCGCGTTGCTAGCGTTATCATGATGAAAAACCACACCCCTTCTGTTGATTAATTATGCTTTCTCTCAACTTTTTGCTTTAATCTCATCAGTTGTTCGCAGTAGAGTTCAGAATCGATGGTCCTGCCTGGTGGTAACATCTCATAATGAATAATGCCCTTCCAATCCCACCACACACACAGCATCACCTTGTTGCGAGTTAACCCGGGTTTCGCCACAGTCTGTGAAGCCTGACCGGCCTTTGACCACGACCTTTTTCGCACGTTCTTGTCGTACGTGATCTACTTTTCATCACCAGTTATCAGCTTCTTCAAAAATGGTTCGCTTTCATTACGTCGTAATAAAGAATCACTAATGAGTACACGGTTCATTAGGTTTCTTTCAGTGAGCTCGTGAGGTACCCAAATATCGAGCTTTTATGTGTACCCCGTTTTTTTCAAATGTGCCAAAACTGTTTTGTGGTCAATTCCCAGTTCTTCAGTTACGTCGTAACTACTGATATGCCGATCTTGCTCCACTTTTACAAAAATGGCATCCATTTTATCCGTAATAGGGCGACCAGAGCGACGTGCATCTTTGACATCAAAATTTCCGGATTGAAAACGCTTAAACCAAATTTGTGCTACTCTCACAGACACTGCACTAGGTCCATAAACATCGCAAATTTTTTTCGCGGCTTTGGTTGCGGTTTTACCTTTTTTGTAGTAAAATTTTAAAATGTATCGAATGTCTTCATTAGATTCACTCATCTTGACAGTACGAAAAACAAATGAAAATCACACATTTTCCTAATTTGAATTTGGAATGATGTTCTTTAAAATTTAAACTTTCAATGATACCAAAACCAGCCAGATACAAATAGCTGGCTAGCAAATAGCCAAAGAGATTTTATTACAAGTCCATACATACTATAATGCGAAAAGACTTTTTCCCCAACCTAATAGATATCGCCAAAAAATATCGATGTAATGAACAAATAATATCCATATATCGATACATCGATATTTTTTCTACTAAGTACAATACAAGCCTACATTCACATACAACACTGTGTTCATCACCCATCTCTTGAGGTTCTGACTTCATCTTTCTTTTTCATTTCATTCAAATTTTATTTTCATTTTCAGATTATAGATTAATGTTATAATAGTATGTAGTAAAATTTGATATAGTGATGTCTAGAATTAGAGGAATAGTTCAAAAGGAAGTGTTACTAACACGCCAATATGGGCTCAACGAAATCCATAATAAGAAAAATGAGGATCAGTCCACAAATTCGAAAGATGATGTGGAAAGTAAGTCGTTATTTTGATTGTTGCTAGGTATATTTAACTACATAAAATATTTGAATATTCATCGTAAGATTTTGAGATAATTACACAACGTTTTTAGGCTAGGTTTACTTTTGTTATTAATTTTATCATGATGAGATTTGTTTACACACGCTTAGTGAATTGGACATTATTTTAGAATATCAGATAAAGGAGTTGTTGCACAAACTTCCAAGATTGGACAAGATATTTGAAGTTCATCGTAAGATTGGAGAGGGTACATTTAGCTCCGTGTACCTCGGCTCACTGAGGCAGCACGCCGCTCTGTCAGACGGCGAGAAGAGATGGTTTGCTATCAAACACCTGGTGCCGACCGCACACCCTGCTAGAATAGAACATGAATTGCGCTGCCTACAAGATATGGGGTGTGTATTTGAAAAGCTGCACAGTCTACTGCTTGGTATTAGCAGTCTTTAGCTTACATACGTGTCAAATGTGGTACTGTCTCAACATTATTGATCTGTTTGTTGTATCACGATCATGTTCTCCAAGCACATATTATTAAATTGACTACTGAAGGTGATTCTAAATTTCAGTCAAGTTAACTAGGCATGCATCATGCATGTTGCTATAAAAGTACCAAATATATTTTTACTTGCTTTTCTAACAACCTTTTATTATTCTGTTTTAGAGGCAAACACCATGTGATAGGGGTGGAATTGTGTCTTCGCAATTTGGATACTATAGTTTTTATCATGCCTTACATACCTCATAGGAAATTTTCAGTGAGTTGCTTTTTAATAAATTTTCTACTGTTATTATTTATATCAATAAATAAAATTAGCCTATCGCAGTCCACTGCTGGACATAAGCCGCTTCCAAACCACCACACCTAGTTGTCTGCCTTCTGCATCCTGTCAGTCCATCTTGATTGGAAATGTCCCACACTATGCTTGCTGCTACGCGGTCACCACTCTAGGACTCGTTTACAATCACGGTCCGGCCCACTACTACTTCAGCTTAGTAACCTTGCAAGCTGTGTTGGCGTCTCCAGTTCTTGTTCAGATAATCTAATTTAAGATCTTGTTGTTAAAATATGCATACCATCCAAAGTCTCAATAATTTAATTTTTTGCAATTTCGGTTACTTCAGCAGACGGCAGAAGCAACGTAGGACTTCACTGTGTCACCTAAAATTCAAATTATGTTTTGATATAGTTAAAACTGATTATGTTTGTTCATACAAAAATTTTGATGAAAACACCAAAGCACTAAAGCAGAAACATATATTATGCAAACAATATCATAGAAGTTATGGTTATCAGTATGTGTAAAGTAGTGGTTCCAACCACAGGAGTACGTAGGCGAGATGGACGCGGCCGAGCTGCGCCAGTACATGCGGGCGCTCATGGTGGCGCTGCGCCACGTGCACTCGTTCGGCGTCATCCACCGCGACGTCAAGCCCAGCAACTTCCTCTACGACCGCGAAAACAAACGGTACGACGCACAGCACTGAACCAACGACCACCATGTTACCATGGTTGCGTGGCTAACAGCAGGGCAAGGACAAAAATAATACAAAATATCAAAACGACAAGGAGTAACATCACGCCCACGAACCGCAACCAACGCAAGTAGCCGCGAATTTTATACGTTAAAACCCGTGATCGGCAGGTCTCGAATGGGTATCCTAAATCATAACCTATGAAATCAGCGTTTTGTATGGAGAATTTTAAAGGAGTTGCATTTTTCATACTAACATTTTCTTAATTTATATAACAACCATGAACAATAATGTTTTAAAACTTTTATGCACTAATGTTTAAAAACTAAAATAATTGTAATATGCCACTTGATTAAGCTACAAAAATAAGTTCTGGCTAAGTTAAAACAAATAGTGGTAATTTCTGCTAGCAAAATGTGGACTCATTTTTAAGGTATTTTTGATGTTTAGAAAACTACAAGTATTATGGTTGTTTTACTATTGGTAGTTGTCTATGATGGTCATTATTCGATATAATACCAAGCAATTGATGAATATTTTAAATCATAGAAGTGACGAGGTTCTCTACTTGTGAGAAAAAAAACGCCAATATCATAGGTGGGAATGGGAACCCAATATTTGTCTAAAACATGAGTATACACACACACACACACACACACATATATCGTTTATAATAAAAACCGGCCAAGTGCGTGTTGGACTACGCACAGTGAAGGGTTCCGGAGTTGGGATGAATTTATCCCAAAACAAACTTAACATTGTAGTTGAAAAACATGTTCTCCCATACATGGATATACGTCACGGTCAATTCAAATTTAAGTTGGTCGACTATTACTCGTTAACTTGTAAGGCCTACTTAGCTGTGATAGTTTTTCTTTCAATTTCGTTATATATACTACTGCCATGAATTTTTTCACTTATCCTCAATCAACCATTTTGCTGCCAGGAGTGGGGGGGGGGGGGCACTTTGCTCTAACTCTGCACTTTAAAGCTTAATATTACGCAAACGGATCCCTGCATCGAAAAATGGGTTTCACAGACTTACAATATATTTGAATGGCCTATCCAACGATACCCCACTCCATGGAATAGACGAGAAAAAAAAATATCATCCACATTTTACTTGTAAGGGAGGTACCCTAAAGTTTTTTTTTTCATTTTCATGATTTTATTAATATAACTAATATGTACATCTATGCCAAATTACAGCTTTCTAGTACTAAGAGTCTCTGAGCTAAGCCGGGGACAGACGGACAGACATGGCGAAACTATAACAGTTCCTTGTTGACTACGGAACCCTAAAAAATATTAGAATATTACCTATTAGAGGTATAGGTACACTAAATCAGTTTAAAGAATTTATTCTCATACAGTAGGTACAGATTTGAAATTTTTTGCTTTACCAATCCTATCTGGGGTAACTTATTGTACGAGGCGACACTGAAAGTTTTTAGAACTGTCCACTTGTAAACGATATAATTAAGTTCAAATTTTGAAAATGGAACCTTTGCCAATATTATTGTGTATGTATTTTATTAATTTGTCATTTATTTACGAATTGGCGGCAAATTGAAAATGTGTGTCACGTCACCATGAATTTAACGCGAGAAAAATTTGTTACATTTTTTTTTTTTTTTTCGATGTAATTTATGGCAACAAGAAAGTTATGATAGACTTCAATTGGCCTTTCACGATGAAGCCCCCATCTCGTGCCACTGTTTACAACTGGTTTAATGAGTTTAAACGTGGTCGCACTAATCTCACCGATGATCTGCGTGAGGGACGGCCTTCTACGGCGACGACTGGAGATAACATCAGTGTTGTGCGGCGTATGATAGAGACTGACAAAAGAGTCACTTATCAGCAGATTCGGACAAGCTTAGGCATCGTTATGAGCGAAGTGCAAAATCCTCAAATCCTGTGTTCGACATACTTACGGGTGACGAAAGCATCCAGCTTCGTCACCCGTAAGTATGTCGAACGTTATTGTTGGACGTTATTGTTATAATCCTGAAACTAAGAGACAGTCTGCTGCCTGGGTGTTTCCTTCCGAGGAGTTGCCAACTACAGTGAAGAGAGGTCGAAGCGTGAGAAAAAAGATGGTGGCCTCGTTCTTCGGAAGGACAGGTCATTACGCAACAATTGTTTTACATCGAAAAACAGTTACTGCAGAGTGGTACACTAACACTTGGTTGCCACTTGTCTTGGAAAAAGTTCGGGAGAAACGACCTCGCAGTAGGATCCTCCTTCCCCACGACAACGCCTCGCCGCACACCGCCAAGCAAACAATCGACTACTTGGCGACGTCAGACGTGAAATTACTGGGTCGCCCTATAGCCCCGATCTCGCACCTTGCGATTTTTATTTATTTCCGGAAATAAAAGAAAAACTTCGAGGAAAACGTTTTATGGACACCGAGGAAGCAGTGGTCGCGTTTCAAAATGCCGTCGAAGAGACCCTTAAGGACGGTGGGCAAAGTGCTTTTCTCAGTGGTTCCATCGGATGCAGCGATGTATTGATGTAAATGGACACTATTTTAAAAAGATAAAATAAAACTAATAATTTGCTAGTTTGTTCAGTTTTAGATTTTCTAAGAACTTTCAGTGTCACCATCGTACAGTGCCACTCCTTCGTATAACATTTTTCTACCTGTAATTGGTTTTGGGTGGTCTGAGTTCGAGTTTATTGCGATTTCTAGTGTAATATAAATCCATGATTTATTTTATTGAAATTCAATTGAGAGTGGGTTTCATTTGTTATAATGTCCCTAACTAGAGAGTTAGGGACACTCTAATGACTACATGACATGTTTTGTTGAATACTTTAGTGACGTTATTTGTTTAGTTGATGTTAGGTGGTGGTATTCTATAAAGTTATTTTTAGGGTTTCGTACCTCAAAAGGAAAAAACGGAACCCTTCTATGATCACTTCGTTGTCCGTCTGTCAGTCTGTCAAGACCCTTTTTCTCAGGAATACTTGGAGGTATCAAGTTGAATTTAATATCAAATACGTAGGTCTACGGTACCTTAGAGCTCTAAAAAAAGTCAAACTTCTAATTCAACGCAATAAAAAAATACTGCAATTTATGTGACATATTTTGATACTTGCAAATAAATCAAAACCTATTAGGTACTTCCCGTTGAACCTAGAATCATGAAATTTGGCAAGAAGCAAGGTCTCGCAGCACAAGTAAAGGGAAATGTCCGAAAACCGTAAGTTTTTACTTTTAGCACATAAAAATATTTTTTTCTGCGAACTACGGAACCCTTTATTGTGAGTAGTCCGACACGCACTTGGCCATTTATGTAGGATTCACGCAGCCCCATACTTCAACCAAGTAGGTATTTAGGTGTTGTTTCACGAGGGTGTTATAAATCATGTTCCTTATATTGTGTGGAATACAACCAGAAAGTCTACGTAGTGTTAGTGAAGAAATTTTAGTTCATATTTTTTCTATGTGGTTTGACCAGGTTAGTCTTGGATCCAGGGGTAGGCCTAAGTATTTTTCACTTGTTGACTTTTGTACATATATTTTTTATCTAACACATTATAACACATCACTGCACTGCAGTACTGTCTCTCCTTCTCTTTTTAATCCATCCAAAGGTTGTCTGTAAAAGATCGCTTTTAGCGATAAGACCGCCCATTGTGTCACCCTGTGTAAAATTTCAACATTTATATCTGTAACTTTTATGGTGTACATAATAAAGAGTATTCTATTCTATTCTATAAGAACCATTGTCACAATGATATTTAGAATACTTCATCTTACTCTGCCAATCAGGTACCTGCTGGTCGATTTCGGGCTAGCGCAGCGTCTGTGTCCCGCGCCTGAAGATGCGCCCGCCGACCCCGCCGCCCCCGCCAACCCCGCCGACCCCGCCGCCCCAGCTGACCCCGCCCCGCCGCCCGCGCACTACAATGGCTTGCGGAAGCGAACCCGTGAGGAGGTACGAAACTAACTAAAAGTTACAAATCAGATTCACTAAACTGGCGGCGTCTACAACGCCACATGCGAACTACGCATCATACTGACGTCACGCAAAATCCTGCATTGCGCAAGCAGAGTCTACCGCGCGACTAGCTTATACAGCGTGTTACGGAAAGGGTATATACATATCAAAGTCTCGGATTGTTTTGGTGATAACAATGGCAATGCAACATTTTTTTAATAATACCTACATAATTATAAAGTTATGAATCATTTAACTAATAAAAATCAAATGTTTACAATTGAATTCTACACACCACTAGACCAAGTCAGCTGATCGGTACACGTTTTAATCCATTCGTTTGATCCCGCCGCCAACCGTGCTACCCGCGCCCCCGCCGGCTCTCAGCGCTGTGGCAGGTGTGTGTGTACTAGGCGCACAGACACAGATAATGGATGACCCTCGTAATACGGCGTCACGTTTGTTATGATTTAAATGTAATAAACTATAGAAATAAAAAAAATATCAAGCATTTTCAAAGTTATTCCTTTTTTGAGCTGAAATTTTGCACAGAGATTCTGAACCAGATGCACTCTTCAACCGGTTCGTATGGATATACCCTTTCCGTAACACGCTGTATACAATGTCCCGGCATCAATCGGCGAGCGGTAGCCCACCAGTCAGCACACACAACACCCGTCTGGTCGGAAGATCCTCCCTTTTTCATGGTGGATGAGTGAACTTTACTCTATACTGGTGACTCCGAACATGGACATTAACGCAGTCTTCGAGCAGCTAGTTCAGCGTGACGTCATCATTATCACTTCCTCAAGCTTTCGAGCGGCGAGTCACACAGCCAACCAGCACCCACGGGTTCAACGGGTATCCTGACTACCTGCATGCAGCGAGCGCGCATTCCTGGTCATCACCCTCAACCTCATCAGCAACCTCGGCACAGCACACTGCGGGCCAATCAACAAGAAGAGCTGTTAATACCTTTCCTGGTTGACGCCAACAGTCGGCCTCAACGCGGCGCTGTACCGCATCCGACGCACTGCAGCCTGACGCAGCGCCACCCGACTCACTGGGGAATCACTACAGACAGTTTCGACTCTGTTGACTATGGGGCACCCGGTTCCGACTCACTGGAAGCCTCAACTGGCCCTGGCAAGCATCTCGAATATGTACCGACTAGGCCCACTATCGACCTACGGTCTCCGGAGGGAAGTAAGGTGGCGACATCTATAAATCCCTATAGAATTAAAATGAGATCTCATTTAACATTAATTTTGCTAGAAAAATATTTTTTGAAATGATCAGGGCATAATTATGTATATCTGGCAAGCATTGCAAGTGTGGTTAGTTTTCTTATCCTTTTTGAAGTACACACCTGACATCTCCTACGAGCTCCAGGAACCTTCTGGAGAGGCTCTTCAGAGGGCACCCCTGCGAAATCTATGATTCTTTTGCGCAATTGCTGAGGCAAATTCACTCGGGTTCTTCGTTCCTGCACTGTTGGAGTCCGACTCTTCTAAGATCTCTAATATTCTTTCAGAGCGATTTTTGAAAGACATATTTGCCAAATTCCTAAAAGCAAACAAGAAAATGAACAAATAAACACATAAAATACAAATATGTCACGAAAACAGTGCGCCACTGATGATGTTGGGTCATATTTACCCGTTTTTGCTTGACGCACGTGTATCTCCCTGCGCAGGCGACGTTGCACTGAGTTCACTAGCGGTGCGGGTGGAGGGGTACTGTATACCCGGACTACCCAGCTACTAGAAGGTTTAAGACCTCAATGCACGTAAAATACAAAATATGGCCGTTTGAAATCACCTCGGGTCAATATGACCCAGCGTCATTGGCGCCGGGTTAATACTGTGTCATAATATTAAAAGCACTGTGTGATTATATCGTTCTAATTTGCGTGTATATATTTTTTGCCTTTCGTCAATTTGATTAAAAATAATTCTGCACTCATCACTAAACAATATTTTGAGTCCGCGTACCACTGGTCAGTTTCCCTCAGTCGTCAGTTTATTTAATTTGCCAGTTTCGTTGATTAGTCAGTTTCGCTCGATAAGCGATAGACATCATTTTAATACTAGAAATAAAGATAAAATAGATCAACCATTTTTCAGATTATCTAAAGTACATACATCTTTTATGGGGTACTGTGTTAAATGTTACAACAAAATACCTTGTGATATATTGAAATTAAATGAGAGAAAATATAAAACATATTAAAAGTACACTTTGTGAACAAGCATATTACAAGTTAGAGGATTATATCCAGGACAGGAATGCTTGGAAACATGCTGGTCCAGCTCCATAGGACAATCTAGAGTCTAGACAAAATCAAACTGGTTGCTATTTTTATGGTAAAATCTTTTTATTTTTATGATACTCACACACTGACTTATTATTATTATTTATTTTTAGAAAAACATATTTTTACGATGTTTGTAAATATGTGCACACCATGTATGATCTATCTAATAATTAAGTTATTTTTCATTGCTTAGTTTTTAATTCGTTTTACCTATTATGGTATAGTAATTTTATTCTAGGTGCATCGTCTTCACATATAATCATATAATTAATGTAATCAAACAAAATTTTGTAAAACAATTTTAAAAGAGTACCGGTGGAGTTTCTTGCCCATTCTTCTCCATACGAAACTACCTTTTGGAAGGGGCAACTAGAATCAATTCTATTTTTTTTGTAAATTTTGACGTTCAAAAGTGCCTCTTATGTGCCTTTGTTGACTTTGACTCGCTGATTGGTCAGTTTTACCGATTAGACAGTTGCGTTAACTCGACAGTTTCCAGTGTTTGCCAGTTTCCTCGATTCGGCAGTTTAGTATACTCAACGTAAAAGATATGTTTACGTTTAAGTAAACAAAAGTGGAAAATGTAAGGAACCCAATTTAAATCAAACTTAAAGTTGTTTTAAAAAAAAAGTTTTTATTGTTTCTCATACAATTGTTTCACAGCACAAAATTGAGGCAGCCCCGGTAAGTTATAAAGATACTTGTGAATTGTGATGGGGTTACCTCGCAACTTCCCATGGGTTACTATCTACAATGTTGAGACATCATTATCAATCTAAAAGAAAAGAAAATGTTTAAGTTCTAGAATGTTACAAAAACTATTGTTGCATGTTCAAGTGTGTGTAGAGTTTGTGTGAGGGTGGCTAAGCTCGGCCGCTTATGCTGTTAGAAAGATAAGACAGCTAACAGATATAGAAACCGCGCGTTTGGTTTATTTTAGTTACTTCCACAGCATTATGTCGTATGGCATTTTACTGTGGGGTCGGGCTGCTGACATTGAGTCCATCTTTATTTTGCAAAAGAGAGCTGTCAGAGCAATTTATAATCTCCGTCGCCGCGAATCTCTTAGGGAACTATTTAAAAGGATTAATATTATGACGGTACCTTGCCAATTCATTTATGAAAAAATCATGTATGTAAGGAAAAATCTACATATTTTTAACAAGATAAGCGATAGACATAATTTTAATACTAGAAATAAAGATAAAATAGATCAACCATTTTTCAGATTATCTAAAGTACATACATCTTTTATGGGGTACTGTGTTAAATGTTACAACAAAATACCTTGTGATATATTGAAATTAAATGAGAGAAAATTTAAAACACATATTAAAAGTACACTTTGTAAACAAGCATATTACAAGTTAGAGGATTATATCCAGGACAGGAATGCTTGGAAACATGCTGGTCCAGCTCCATAGGACAATCTAGAGTCTAGACAAAATCAAACTGGTTGCTATTTTTATGGTAAAATCTGTTATTTTTATGATATTGATTTTACATTCTGTGATAACCTATACTCACACACTGACTTATTTTTTTAGAAAAACATGCTTGTATGATGTTTGTAAATATGTGAACACCACGTATCTATCTAATAATTAAGTTATTTTTCATTGCTTAGTTTTTAATTCGTTTTACCTATTATGGTATAGTAATTTTATTCTAGGTGCATCGTCTTCACATATAATCATATAATTAATGTAATCAAACAAAATATTGTAAAACATTTTTAAAAGAGTGCCGGTGGAGTTTCTTGCCCATTCTTCTCCATACGAAACTACCTTTTGGAAGGGGCAACTAGAATCAATTCTATTTTTTTTGTAAATTTTGACGTTCAAAAGTGCCTCTTATGTGCCCATTTGAAATAAATGGTTTGACTCTGACTTTGACTTTGGTGTGTGTATGTGTTTGTGCGTGAGGGGGTGGATGTGCGGGGTGTGTGTGGGTTTGAGTTGGTATGTGTGTGTGTGTGTTTATGTGAATGTTTGTTTAACTGATGTGTACGTATGTTATGAGTGAGTACAGGTTCTTCATTACCATATTCTGGTTAATACCAGTTCAATTTCATCGTACGTTTGTGATTTTAACCATTCCGTTATAGCATTTTTACATTCGTACCGCATCATCGGGTAAATATTCAATTTGAGGTTTAATTTATTATAAATATAAGTTGATTAAGTATTATACTGACGCCTGGCGAAAACCGTACGGACCCGAGGGGAATGGGCCACAATATCTTTACGTCTTTTATCGAGATTTGATGGATCAAATGAGAGGGTCTTGTGCAGATGTATGGTTATGTTCAATATGTATAATTTCCTAACAGTGAGCAGATACTAATCTTGTAGAGATTGTCTGTAGAATATCGAAAGGGTTAAAAATACATAACCTGGATGAGAGACCTTTGAGCCCTTTCTAGGTCTAGAAATTTGGTCTTGGTGGCCCCTCCCCAAATCGGTATACAGTATGTGATGAGCGATTGTGCCAGAGCAGTCTTTATTTTATTAAGTAGCAGCGGTGGCATCACATGCCGCAACGTTTTAAAAATCCATATAAGTTTTCTGAACCTGGCCATGGTGTTTTCGATATGGGTGTGCCAGGACAATCTTTGGTCGACTGTTATACCAAGATATTTAGTAAAACACTTGCTGTATGCTTTGACAATTGCAAGGATAATGGGAGTTTGCACACTCATGGAACACGATCCCAAAATCAGCACCTGGCTGTATCCTCTGATTTGGAGTAAAGCAGATAAAGTTTGTTTTAGAGATGTTTAGGGTTAAAAGATTAGCATTTAACCAACTTGCTATTACCGCTAATCCACGTTCAGCAGCAGCACGCACGGTAGCCCAAGAGTCACCGGCGAAAACTACTGCTGTGTCATCTGCATATAAAAAACTCGTCCGCCACTGGTCCCGATATTACACAGTTCATTTATATAAATCAGGAACAGCGTAGGGGCGAGCACACTTCCCTGTGGTACTCCAAAACATACTGGTTTTTCATCACCAGTTAAGTTTCCTACCCTAACCTGCTAATTTCTAGGTGAGTCCAAATGTAAAGTTTCAAGTTTTTAATTTTAAGGTGAAATAATACCCAAAGTAGAAGTTTTAGTTTTTTATTGGTTTTTCGATCAGTCTTTTTTGTAGCGGCTAGTTCATCGATGGTAAAAAATGTAAGTTGGAACTTCTCATTTCCTACGAAATGTATGGGAAAAGTTTTTTGCGTTTTATGACTTTTCTAGTACTCAAACCTCAATTGGTCCAATAGAGGTTTTTGATCCTTATAAGAAAGAGGATCGATTGGCATAAAAAAAAGTTTTTGTGAAAATTGCCCATTTTCCTGCTGCCTGTACATTTTTTTCAAAATCTGTGAATGGGGATCAAAATTCCATAAAAAAATATGGATAGTCTCTTAAGACCATTTTCGCGTAGCTGCAACGGATAAGGTACTTCCCCTTACTGCCCCGCTGAAAGTTTCCACCCTGTATACTATATCGCCAGTTAATGTCTTAACAGCGTCTTGTGTAGATAGACCCCCTTCTGAACCCATATTGTGAGGTAGATAATATATTATGTTTATTAAGGTAACTAATTAGTCTGTTAATTAGCAATTTTTCTAAAAAAATTGCGATGGATGATATAACCGATATAGGGCGGTAGTTATTGATATCGTTCCGGTCCCCCCCCTTGTGCACAGGCGTAACCATAGATCGCTTAAACACAGCTGGAAATATCTCGGTTCTAAAGCACAGTTGGCTTATTAAAGGGACCATGAAGTCCCTAGAAATCAAAAATTTTGTTGGAATACCATCCCAGCCAGGTGAGCTTTCAGAATCGAGACCCATGAGTATACCATCCACTTCCTGCGGGTCAGTGTCAAGCAGTACGAATGATGTAGTATGCTGTTCACTCCCTAGGTATGAGGAGCTAGGATTAGAGATTAGATTTTTGCATTATCTCTTTCGCTAGTGTTTTACCAATATAACGAAAAACTGATTAATACGGTTTAAAGAATCAAGAGGGTGTGGTGTGATTTTAATAAGGTTAGAATTGGCTTTAAATTGGGTAATTTCGTTAATTTTTAGCCAGAGCTGTTTTGGATTGTTTACTGACTTAGATATTTGTTCTCTTTGTGATTTTCTTTTTAGCTTCTTTATTAAGTTTGTACAAAAGTTACGAAAACGTCTGAAAGTGATTTGTAGTATTACATTATAGGAATCTTTCTTAGCTTGCACTTGCATTTTGTTACGGAGGTTAATATAATACATCGAAGTACACCAGCAGTCATCCAAGGCTTGATAACCCGCATACCATTTGGGACTGACTTAGTTGTAGTATTTAATAGTAGTGAAGTTTTTATTTTATCTATAAATTTATAAGCTATGATCTCAGGGTCATTATACGTATTAAAAAATAACATGTCAGTACATAACTTAGAGTAGGCATTATCAAAGTCAATCACAATTTTGGTTTTGGCGGACTTTTTAATTTTTAGTGAATGGGTTATGTTTGTTAATAGCATTGCGTGATCTGTAATTGAAATATTAATAACACCCACAAAAGCCGAGCTCAAAGTTTTGACAATTTTTATAAGGGCATGGTCTAATGAACTTTGTTCTCTGGTAGGTAGAGGGTGTCCTGGTAATAGGCCGTGTGCCGCTAACAAGTTTAATCTGTTACTGCGTTGTTGAAATGTTTCAGAATTCTTGATTATTAAATAAATATTGATGTCCCCTACAATTATAATATTTTTATGTGTCCTAATAGAGTCAAGGTGGAGATCTAATGAATTTATAAACTTATCAGCACAAAGGTTAGAGGGAGAACGGTATATGCCTATGATGGTATAGTTAGAAATGGATACCTGGATAGCTGACGCATGTGAAATATTGATTTCAGTTACATGGGCCAGGTGGCCATCACGAACGTATGCGACCACACCATCATTTTGATTAAGCTGAATTTCTGTATAGTACGAAGTGTAGTTATCAAGCAATGGTAATTGCCTGTGATAGTTAAGCCTGCACTCCGTTAACATCACATCTATGTTATGTTTTATTTGTGATAAGTTTAGCTGCAAGTGTTCAAAGTTAGAATAGACACTCCTAATATTTTGTGTTAATACCGTCAAGTTATAGTTATCATGCTGTAAGAAATTATGCAATTCTTCAATGTCGATAATAGCTGAATTCGAAATTTCGGTGTCATCTATTTCCCGTATAGTACCTATTAAGATTGCTATCCATTAACATGTCTATAATACTAATGGTGCATCGTACAATTTACATTAGTGAAGAAATATTGAGAGACTACTTGTAAATATTTTAAACTGATACGGAGTATGACGGAGTATGTTCGAGAGTGTGTGTGACCTGCGTAAAGGTGGGTGCGTGATAAGAGTTTGGGAGATTGTTAGTGTGAGTGTTGCTGAGTGTAATGTGTAAGTTGTATGCGTATTGCATTCTCTTAAATATAAGAGAATAATAATGGTGGAAATGAACATGCTTCAGTGCGTAGATTTTAGATATTATCCTGATGCTTGACACATTTAACAAGATAAAAAGATAAAAAATTAGGTTACTAATACATAAGAAAATAATAAATAGTGGTAACATAATAGGTTGGGGAAAGTTTCTTCGCATTTTTTAAGAAAATTCAAAACATTTTTTAATATAGTTTATTTACATTTTACTAAAGTATGTAGGTACCAGAGGCGGCTCGTCATAAAGAGCGCTGGTGCAGTGCACTCCCACGAAAATAGCATAATCTATATTTCTTTATTATAATCCTATACATACATTCTTTCTACTATGCCCATACGCATACAATAGCAGTTTACTAGAAAACCATTTCCTACGCGTACATTTGGCGTCAAGTTGTAACGTGTGGAGCGCCAGCGATTGCGCTCCTATGAAACAAAGTTCAGTACGATATCTAGCACTGTATTCAATGAGTGCGAAAGAGAAATATCGACACAGTCCGACGCGTGAAACAAAAGATTTTGTATGAGAAATAAGCCTAATTTGGAGCGCCGCTCACGCGCGACGTTGCCAAACGGCGCAAGGCGGCCGCGCGCGGGAATGCGATCTATGCCTATGCGCTATTGCCGATCTTATGTAAACAAACAGTCGGCTCAACTCGGCTGTCAGTAGATTCGCAGTGTTTATTCTAAATAATTAATAAAAATAGTTTGTGCGCGACATTTGTATTAAAAATGGAACAATACAGTGTATCTTTTATTAAAAATTGTGAAAAGACTCTCGAAATGCGTATCGAACTGAAAGCTAAGGGACCACCACGTCCCGAAATTGCACTTTCTCAAAAATGTGTTACGAAAAATAAATCTTTTACGCGTGGTTTTAAATCTGAACAATATTTCAAAACACCTTGGTGCAACAAAGCAACAAATTATTTTGTTTCTTGTGTCTGGTGTTTGGAGCTGGCGCCGGCAGTGGTGGTGAATCTGCATGGACGGAAACGGCCGTGTTGACGATTTAGCGCATCTTTCAATAAAAGTGAAAAAACATTCGCAATCTCGATTTCATATCTTATGTGAAGTGCAATTGGCATCTATCGGCCGTCAAGATATTCGTAAGGCGCTCGATTCTGCGTATCGAAAATCTATTAGAGAGTTCAATGAACGCGTTGATGAAAATCGATAAAGATCGCCGAATAGATTTTCTTTACAAATAAAATAAATGGTAAGCTCTAGTTCTACGTTTCTTTTTTTAGTGAACCCCCACAAATAAATGTCACGAGCCGCCTGGTAGGTACCATTTTGTTCGATAGCTTTTTGCCATCTTGTAGGTAGGGACATGATCCCATTGCTATAGAAATTTTGGGACTTCTGATCAAAATACCGCGACAAGTGGTTTTGGCAGTCCTCTCGTGATGTTAACCTGACACTGCCTAAAGAATTCTGAAGAGACCGAAACAGGTGGAAATCTGAAGGTGCAAGGTCAGGACTATACGGCGGATGCATTAACACCTTCCAGCCAAACTCTTAATTTTTGCTTAGTGGCTAAAGATGTGTGAGGTCTAGCGTTATCATGATGAAAAACCACACCCCTTCTGTTGATTAATTCCGGCCGTAATAGGGCGACCAGAGCGACGTGCATCTTTGACACAAAATTTCCGGATTGAAAACGCTTAAACCAAATTTGTGCTACTCTCACAGACACTGCACTAGGTCCATAAACATCGCAAATTTTTTTCGCGGCTTGCGTTTCTTTTTTACCTTTTTTGTAGTAAAATTTTAAAATGTATCGAATTTCTTCATTAGATCTTGACAGTACGAAAAACAAATGAAAATCACACATTTTACTCATTTGAATTTGGAATGATGTTCTTTAAAATTTAAACTTTCAATGATACCAAAACCAGCCAGATACAAATAGTATAGCCAAAGAGATTTTATTACAAGTTCATACGAGTACATACTATAATGCGAAAATACTTTTTCCCCAACCTAATATTAAAGACCTTCACAGTTCTTGCATTAAGTGATGTACCTAAGTTTCACTCTTGATAAGAATAGCACGACAGTGTTCATCACGTTTCACGAAGACACGTCCAAATGCGGTCCAGCAGAATTTATATTGTTTTGTTTTTGCTAGGTCTCGCGCCAAAAAGTATAAACGATTTCCCTTAGCAGTAAGATGTTCCTGATGTATCCTCATTGTTGGTGAAGCCAAGATGCTTAGCCTGGAGCTTTATTTTATTCTTTATATTGGTTTTGGTTTTAGCTTTCTGAAGAAAATCGGTTTTTATTATAGATGACCCAAGCTCGACAATAATGGGGGTATTTTTTACCCCGACCTTCTTGCCCTGGATTCTATGAATATCCTTTACAAATTTCCGCTAATGGTCTTTGAGAGGGATAAAACCATGTTTATGAGGTCACCTCTAGTTTCTTGAGGTTTCCTACAGGTTTTCTGCGTGCATCTTTGTAGGTCTTCCATTCTTTCTTCCAATATTGTTATATACCCTCGGTATTTTTTTGCTTGTAACTCAAGAGATTCAATTTTCTTAAGAAACTCATCGTGTTGACTGGACAGGCGAGCTACACTAGATTCAATACTAATGTTTGTTTGGATTTCCTTTAAATTTGTGTTTATTACCAAAAGTTTGCTTTTTTGAGTGGCCAGAAATGTTGAAAATAATTCCCTCATCTCTTCCTTAAATTTACAAAATTCCGAGGGCAAGTCTTCCTCTCTCATCCTTTTGTTGCGAACAGAAACATAGGTGGTAGGTGGCGTATTAGTGCCCACTTCACTCACATTAGGATCCGACAGCGATTTATTCAATTGTAATGTCGACCTGTTACTAGGGTGTAACAAGTCCTAATTAGTTAGAAGATTATTTTGCGCTGGGGCCGAGGGGAGGAGCTTGCCCGACGAGTGATTAGGCAGTGGGCGTTGCTAATTAGTTAATGAGGAGGCGCTGGCGCAGGTAATCATCCAATAGCAATTTAGGGGTCTTAACCAAAGTGTAGTCGTCGTGCGGCGGATCGTAGTACTGGCATTAATTGGTCAAAGGTGATCTCTGGTACCAGGAGTAGATGTCATTGGGGATATGGCGTTACGATGTGTATTGTAATCCCGCTAACTGTGTACGCGCACAAGACACCTCTTCTTCATTTATGCGCTCCTATTTTTTGCACTGAATTTAATTTACGTATATTTGAGTTATTTTAAAAGATTTTATAGATATAAAGATTTATTTTAAAACAAAAATAGGTCTCTCACACGGCGGTCCGGGGGAAGAGGATTTTTTACAATCAATATTTTAATTTTTACAATCACAATATTTTTTTTATTTATATATTTGGTTTCTAAAAAAAAAATATTTTATCTTTGCCTAGCCCTTTGAGGAAACAGCCGTGATGTTATGTTACGTGATACGTACATAATTAAATTAGCAGACGTGTGGGCAGTTTTCTACCGACTGTACTTTGACTGACGAATTGAATAAAACTGACGCATCAACGAAACTGGCGAACACTGGAAACTGTCGAGTTGACGCAACTGTCTAATCCCCAAAACTGACCAATCAGCGAAACTGACTAATCAACGAAACTGGCAAATTAAATAAACTGACGACTGAGGAAAACTGACCAGTGGTACGCGGACTCAATATTATACCCCATTGGTCCGTGGTCCAAAGTTTCCCGAGCAAATGTTAGTCTGTTTCTACGATGATGTATCTCAAATTTTGGAGCCTTGGCGCACGTACGAACCAAAATCAGCTTCTTTGAATCTTCTTCGTACCGTACGCTCACTTACTGTGACATCTTGAACTTTCTCAAGCTCATTTCTGGCTTGGACGGCCGTTACACGTGGGTTCCTACGTAAGCGAAGCTGAATAAAACGATCATCACTGCTCGAAGTACGTCTTTTTCTGCCTTGTCCCGGTCTTCTCACAAAAGCATTAGTCTCTCAGAATCGTCGGAAACTGCGATAAAGTTGTTGAAACAGGTCGGCGAAGAATTCTTGAGATCACTGTAGGTTTGATCTCCTCATCTCAAGTGCCCTGGAAATCTCAGTTGCGATCAAGTCGGGCATAATGAAGTCCTTGACTTTCAAAAAGAATAAAAAGTTAAAAAAAAAAAACAAATGATCCTGATTTTTTACGAAATTTTAAACCATAAAATCATGAATAAGAAAATAAGAAATTCGCTCGAAATAATGTAAGTACGAATAAAATTAAAACAATCGCGTAAAAGGTGACGTTCAATTGTTTTCTTTTTAGATGGTACTCTTTTTGTACAAAATCAAAAAAAGCTTCGTAGATTTCATTAGGATTCTCGTGTTCTACTATAGATGGTGTTATTCTATGAGCTATATTATTTTTAAACTTTTTGTAACAACTAGCTGTATAACTGGCCTGGCCTGCATTCTATTTTACAGACAGAGTGATCCTATAGGACAGTGGTTCTCAAACTTTTTTGGAGACGGAACCCTTTTCGAAAACGAAATATTTGACGGAGCCCTAAAGTAATCAAAAATGGTTTTATGTGTATTCTTCATTAATAATCATATTACTTGACATTCAAATTTACATATTTTTTTACTTTTGTTGAAATATTTAGATTGATATTATGTTACTCAGATACCAGAGTAAAATAAAATATAGTAGGTAGACACTCCTTTAGTATTATTTTTTTATTCTGACCAGTATTTTTGCGGAACCCCCACAGAGGCTTTGCGGGGAACCCACTTTGAGTATGGCTGCTATAGGAGTTCCGTTTTTGTCTTTTGAGTTCGGAACCATAAAAAGGAGCTCTAATTGTCAAATTGTGATCTATTGTGGACGTAAGATTGACTGTACAGTATACACTATACATACTTATTTTTGAAACTCACCTCTTAGGAGGATGCATCTGCGGCAAAGCGGGTAGCGCTCGACCTCAGCACGGGCGGACCCGTCGCCGCGCCCGCGCGAGCCCTGCCGGGCGGCGAGGGCGGCGCGGGCGCGGGAGTGGGCGCGGGCGCGGGAGTGGGCGCGGGCGCGGGGCGGGCGCGCTGCGCGTGCGCGGGCGCGGCGGGCGTGTGCGGCGCGTGCTCTCACCGGGCGCCGCCCCGCGCGCCGCGCGCCGGCACGCAGGGCTTCCGGCCGCCCGAGGTGCTGCTGAAGTACCCGCACCAGACCACGGCGGTGGACGTGTGGGCGGCCGGCGTGGTGCTGGCGAGCGCGCTGACGGCGCGGTACCCGTTCTTCCGCGCGGGCGACGACGTGGCGGCGCTGGCCGAGCTGGCCGACCTGCTGGGCACGGAGCCGCTGCAGCGCGCCGCCTCGGCACTGGGTAGGTGGCGCGACGCTCGGGGCCGGGCCGGCCGGGCGGCGCGTCTGACCGTGGCTCCCACAGGGCGGCGCGTGGTGACGTCGGCGGCGCGGCGCGGCGTGTGCCTGCGCAAGCTGGCGGCGCGGCTGCGCGGCTGCCCGTCGGCGGCTGCAGCTAACGGAACGTGCGCGGGCTGCGCTCGCTGTCGGCTGCCCCGGGATCAGTGCCTGTGTCGCGATGAGATCAAAAAGGTATCTTAACCAAATTCTAGGATCAGCTTACAAAGTTTTATTTTGTATGTGTGGGTGGTAATACCTGCTTCCATATAATTTGCTGTACTTAAATCTGATGGAGAATGTGAATTCTTCAAATAAAGATAGGATGTCACCTGACTGGACTATTTAAATATATTCTAATAGGTTGGGGAAAAAGTTTCTTCGCATTTTTTAAGAAAATTCAAAATATTTTTTAAAATAGATTATTTACATTTAACTAAAGTATGTAGGTACCATTTTGTTTGATAACTTTTTGCCATCTTGTAGGTAGGGACATGATCCCATTGCTATAGAAGTTTTGGGACTTCTGATCAAAATACCGCGACAAGTGGTTTTGGCAGTCCTCTCGTGATGTTAACCTGACACTGCCTAAAGAATTCTGAAGAGACCGAAACAGGTGGAAATCTGAAGGTGCAAGGTCAGGACTATACGGCGGATGCATTAACACCTCCCAGCCAAACTCTTAATTTTTGCTGAGTGACTAAAGATGTGTGAGGTCTTAATTCCGGCCGCTTTCTCTCAACTTCTTGCTTTATCAGTTGTTCGCAGTAGAGTTCAGAATCGATGGTTCTGCTTGGTGGTAATAGCTCATTATGAATAATGCCCTTCCAATCCCACCACACACACAGCATCACCTTGTTGCGAGTTAACCCAGGTTTCGCCACAGTCTGTGAAGCCTGACCGGCCTTTGACCACGACCTTTTTCGCACGTTCTTGTCGTACGTGATCCACTTTTCATCACCAGTTATCAGCTTCTTCAAAAATGGTTCGGTTTTATTACGTCGTAATAAAGAATCACAAATGAGTACAAGGTTCATTAGGTTTCTTTCAGTGAGCTCGTGAGGTACCCAAATATCGAGTACCCAGTTTTTGTCAAATGTGCCAAAACTGTTTTGTGGTCAATTCCCAGTTCTTCAGCTACGTCGTAACTACTGATATGCCGATCTTGCTCCACTTTTTCAAAAATGGCATCCATTTTATCCGTAATAGGGCGACCAGAGCGACGTGCATCTTTGACATCAACATTTCCGGATTGAAAACGCTTAAACCAAATTTGTGCTACTCTCACAGACACTGCACTAGGTCCATAAACATCGCAAATTTTTTTTGCGGCTTGCGTTGCATTTTTACCTTTTTTGTAGTAAAATTTTAAAATGTATTGAATTTCTTCATTAGATTCACTCTTCTTGACAGTATGAAAAACAAATGAAAATCACACATTTTCCTAATTTGAATTTGGAATTATGTTTTTTTTTACACTGTATTTGATATCATTAGAAAGGTACTGAAGTAAACATTCAAATAGTGTAAGTTTTATTTTAATATGTATTCACATTCATGAAAAAAACTGCTTTAACAACAAAAAGTCAACGTGTGCGATTTTATTGCTCTCAAGTGTATATGAGAAACAGCGTTGGACCGAGCACACTCCCTTGTCCTACTCCGTATGTGACTATTTCTTCGGAACTAGTGATTGATCCTATTTTTACCGCATACCTGCGTTCCCTTAGGTATTCTTTAAAGAGTTTAAGTGGTATTCCTCTTACGCCAATGCTTTCTAGCCTGTGTAAAAGTGTAGGGACAAGGCAAGACAATCGAAGGCTTTTTTATGTCTAAAAATACTGCCAGACACTTGTCACGCCTGTCCATTTTTTCAGTGACTAAAGATGTACTGACTAGGACTGCGTCTTCTGTAGACTTTCCTTGTCTGAAGCCAAACTGTGAGTGCGAGATTAAATTATTTTTTGTGTTATTGTTTTGTAATTAAATTACGATTCGTCCATTGAGTATAAGTTTTTGTCTAACAGAAATGCTTTGAGGTTAGCCTTAAAAAAGCCAGTGACGTGATTGCTATCGATACCTAAACACGATAAATCAAATAATTTATTTCAGATAAAATATTCGTAGGTAAATTTTACACGTCATAACACAAAATAAAATAAAACTATTATCTTAACTTATAGAATTAAAATCAAAATTTAAAATAAAATTAAAATCGAAATTAAGGTGTCAGACTTTTACTGACTAAAACCCACCCGTGTTCCTTCCGTTGCCTGTGTGCCAGGGCCACGATATCGCTTTCGGACAGCCGCCCCACGGTGGCGGGGCGCTTGCGCTGGCACGCAGCTGCAGCCACCTCCGCAAAAAAGGCGAGTCCCACCGCTCGGCCAACACACTCAGGAGCCCGTTCGAGCTAAAACAAAAGACAACAAAGGACATCATCCAGGTTTCATACATTTTTAGTCCAAATGTAAAAGAACCGGCCAAGAAAAAATTGTGCTATATTCTGTTACAACCTACTAAGCATTTGTTATTATGGCACCAAAGCTGTGTGATCATCGTACTTGGTTTTATTTGAGTTAAAAAATCTGCCTTTAAGATTACATTTTCGATGAAATCAATTGTCTAAAAAAAAAAGAAAGCATATTGAATAGTAACTTCCAGCACCAGACGAGTTTCATACCTGGAGAGGTGTCCGTCAAGACCAGTTTGCAGAATTGTTAGAGAATTTGCAAAGCTTCAGATTAATTAATAAAAAAAGAACTGTATTGGCGGCAGTATTAGTTGAGAACTGGAGACTCAGGGGGCCTACCACCAACGCTTAAAGCAGTATTATTATAATCTTACTTTGACTTTTCGTACCATGACATCCTTAAAATAAGCTTACTATAATATTGAAACAATGTTATTTTCTTAGCGGTTTTGGTGACGTCACCTCTAAAAGTTCATTCAATTCGTACCACGACGTGACTTTTGACAACTAGCAATATTGTTTTTACGTCAAATTTAGCAAACGTTAAAAAAGTTCCTCGGACTCGACGGATATATTATTGTTTTGCAAATTTATATATTTTTTAAACATTTTCGTGTTCTTTATAGTAAGCAAAATATTTTTTTTTTTATGTAAACTTACCGAATGAATTGTGTATCTAGAGATTTTAGTACACGAGTACATAATTACTTGTGTGATTCTACATGGCGAATGCATAGGTACGAAATATTAGAGTTTGGAAGATAATAATGCAGAAAAATATTGTTTAATTTAATATTGATATATGTATTAGACATACTTAATTTAAATTGACAAAATAAAAAATTATAATTAGGTAGTTACTTTAGTCCAGCCTGCCCAATCTTTATGAGCGCCATCACCTTGCGAGTTCAAGATTTCCGCAATCTCTTTCCACTTTCTTCGTGAGTACTCCTTGGCTTGTAAAGAGCGATTGTGGGCAGTAGCGATACCTCTGTTAGAAAATAAAAATTGCCATAGTATCTTAAGCTGCCGCCAGGAAACCCGATTAACTCTTCGAATGCAGACACTAATCACTGAGTCTGACCACATATTGTTTCGAACTATGTTCGCCAAAATATAACACTGCATAAATAACATAAAACTTATTCACCATTATTCACTGAATAACTGTGTTTATCCGTATCTTGATTCCATGTCGACTTTAGATCTTATGAAAATAAAATAAAATGAGTTCAACCACGTAGAGTGCACTTGAAAACAAAAATATCGCTACATCGACTGTCATCAAGTTTCAAATTTCGTTCTGATAAGAACACATTTTGTTCCGATTCATATTATGTCACAACTTAGCCGTAGCTTATTTTTAATTTCTTCAATTGTTTTTCTCAGTTTTCAAAGCAAAATCTATTAATATTTGAGTCAATTTCATAGAAATTTGTCATAAAACTTATAATTTAATGCAAAGTAACCTTTTTAAGTAAAATTTTAATAATATTTAGCTTCAAGACCAGGACTTCGTAATAGCGATTCGGACCAACGTATGAAAGGGACAGCGCTATACAATTCATATAGCGTTGTTTCTTTTCTATTATAGCCGGCGATAAACAATTCTTACAAATCGTTCGTTCTTTCCCTGCTCTAAGCAGGAATAAAACAATATTGTGCGATGGAGATCATGGTACGAATATGAGTAATGCGAACTGGTAATGGTTGTAGTACCTCTTCCTCTTTTGTTCTACAGGGGCTTTCTTGCTGCAGCTGCGTTGTGCCTAACTGCTCCATGGTTTTAACTATAATTTCCTTAATTTTAAAATAAACTTCCTGGGCTGTATCGAAACAACCCTTTTTGAAGTAAATGTGGTCAAAATTCGCATACTGACACATTTTCTTATGGTTTTCTTGGTAATCGCGCCAGTATGCTTCCAACATATTAGCCTTGCGTTTGTAATTATCGATGGTCTTCCTCTCGGATCCATCCTTCTTTACGTTGGTTAAAAATTTGTTCAGGATTTCATAGAGCTCCGTTTGGCTGATGAACAGAGAATCTGAATCCATATTTGGTTGATTTGTAAATTTTTGGTAATGGTTATTATAAATAAATGGTTCGATCTGACCTTATTGCTCCAACCGCCTCTGCGATCTTCTGGTTCGCGGGGCGCTGTTTCACTTGGTAGGTACTGGTAATTAAATGCTCGAAGGACCATGTAGAAAGTAGTGCTCGGCGCTATGGTGACCAAACACACCTTTCTCGTATTGATAGGATATGGTATATATGGTAAAAGTTAAAGTCTCGTATTATAAGGGAAATAACTATATTAAATCACTAACACTTAGTTACGAGAACTGGTATAAAAAGGTAAACTATATAACTAACTTATTGGTGAAATGTATGGTAAAATGGTATTGGTAATGGTTTTGATTCGTGGTGTCTCTAATGAGATCTGAACGCGAACTGGCCCACATTTAGGTGAACGAGCGAATGTGCATATTTGCGTTCGATGCAATTATGCATTTTCGCTGAGTGTTCGATTAACTCGAACAGTTATTGTAATCTTGAAACAAAACTCTCTTGATGTAATATTGTTTCGTAAAAGATTGTGGTTGGCCCCCTGGCCCGTATTAATAAACGTTACTCAGCCCAAGAGCTCGCACTTGATAACAGTCTTGAGGTCATGATCGTATTAATAAACATAATAATTGATGTACTCAAGTTACGGCTTGGGTTTACGTTATCAGCCGAGTGATGGATTGATTAATAAACGAAAATCGACATTTAAGTATACAATAGGTGTGTGTACTCAAGATGCTTGATGAGAACTTTGCAAGTAGGTTTTTAATAAAAAAGAGTAATAGTAAGTAGGTCTTCTTTTTAATTTAGCTTAGTAATAAACCTTTTGCCTTCTTTTTAAATGTTTGATGTAAATTGATGCCCTGAAACACAGGTTTTTCATAAACCTACTCCAGGCAGGTCTACATTACAGTTAGAACTTCCCCGATTGTAGTTAATCTAAATCATAATTTTACTTTACTTTATACTTTTTTTTTTTTTTACTTAAATAACAAGCGAATATTATAACGACACTTGGCCGTCCACGCGAGTTAGGGCCGATTTTACCGATCGTATTACAAAACGCGTTTAAGAAAACTAAGTTCTGCATAAACGAGTTCAAATGTCAATATTGATCTCGTTTTACGTCCAACCAATTTCACCAGCTACATTTTGATCGCGTTCACGAAAACCAAGTTTCCGTAGCATAGAATGTAAATGTTGTCACATGCACGCAATTAGTTTAGCTTTTGCAACATGCGATAGCGAGCTACTGAGCTTACATTTTATTACAACGTTTTTATTAAGTCACTTTCTTGTTTGTCTGTCTGTCTGTCGTTCCGGGTGGAATCTTATAACTAAAATTTCGAGCACTTCCCGATTAGCAATCCGGCTGAAACCTGAAACTTTCAGCCGGATTGCTAATCAGGAAGTTCGGATAGAAGTCATTGTCTGTCTCTGTAAATAAACGATGGCGAGCGCACCCGGCTGCGGGCAATTTCGTCTCTGTGTCGTTCAATAAACGATGGCGAGCGCACCAGGCTGCGGGCAAGTTCGTCTCTCTGTGTCGTTCAATAAACGATGGCGAGCGCACCCGGCTGCGGGCAAGTTCGTCTCTCTGTGTCATTCAATAAACGATGGCGAGCGCACCCGGCTGCGGGCAAGTTCGTCTCTCTGTGTCGTTCAATAAACGATGGCGAGCGCACCCGGCTGCGGGAAAGTTCGTCTCTCTGTGTCATTCAATAAACGATGGCGCGCGCACCCGGCTGCGGGCAAATTCGTCTATCTGTGTCGTTCAAAAAACAATGGCGAGCGCACCCGGCTGCGGGCAAGTTCTTATATCTGTGTCGTTGAACGACACAGCAGTGCAAGTACGTACTTTGCATCGATAAGACATCGAGATCGCTAAAGTTTGCATTTTTATCGATCTTGTTAACGAATTTGGAAGTACGTAACACGCGATGATAAGATTTATCGTGAAATCGCTTCTCAAATGGCATTTTTTTTTAAATACTAGTTTAATAGCCTGGTTGCTGGGACCTTTTAGCCAAGTCTTTATTTAGTTACAAAGGATATGTTTCATTTTCGGCCATAAAGTGTACGGTAATGAAAAAAGAGGAAAAAATTCCACGAATTGAGGAAAAATATTCTTTCCTGAATATTCCCCTGATTACTCCGGCACAAAAAATAATAGTTTTTCAAATTATTGCCGTAATCTATTGATCATGGCGTCGTCTTACTTGCATACTGCTTTCGTCCAGAAATCATGTTACATTAAAACATAATATCACGTAGACGTTATTTGAATAAATAAGAAAGGCATGTATTTCTGTGCTAATATGATAAGATAGCTATCTTAGGCAACTTAATTGACTAATTATAAGAAAGTGATTGATGAAAAATATATTCTACTTTTGTGGATTGTAGATTTGTAGGTACTTCTGGACGAAAAACGTCATATCTCCAACCTGTCATGGTTGGCTGTCGATGGTCGTAACTCTCATGACATGTCAAACATTTTCAGTTTTTATTTAGTGCCTAAAAAATATTAGTTATTAGGAAGAAAAACATTCTATAATGTATTCAGGGGTTCATTTCCGAGGTTTTATAAAGCGTACATTTTATGGCCGGAGTCCCATACAAAAATGAAACGTCTCCTTTTATATAGGTAATGATGAAATTAATTTTAAACAATGCATGATAGATGATATGCCCCGCCCGTAAACTCCCCTTTAGTTTCAGTAAAGACGTGGCACTTTACTGAGACCTCACGCGGACTACTTGAGAGATCTTGAAGTGATATGTTACACTGTTTTGTTTCAATTTCCTACACTAATGCACGTTCACGAACACTTAATAGTCAATAATCCACCATTATTACACATTAATATTCGCCTAAACACAAGTTTTAACAAAATATAACAAAACTGCTAATCATGACACTTCACTTTCCCGCCAAGATGTCAAATGGCAAGACTGACGACATCTACAGACAAAACATTTAAGGTGGGATTTCTGTGGCAAGACTATGTCCGAGATATTTAGAAAATCCTTTATTTTCATAAATTTTTGGCATTGTAAACAATATTTATGGGTATAATTCAGAGAAACTACCAGTATTTACCAAAATTTCCGTTTGTTTTAGTAAAAATACAGAAAATATGCCATCTTCCTAAAGGGTCGTCGTGTTTACCTTTGCCAAAAAAAAGTTTATTGTTGACATTAATTTCTTGAAGCTTAGAAAAACACCTACAAAATGTAAGTACTTGATCGTACTATTAACTTGAGTTTAATCAAAAGGTTAGGTATGTTTTGTCTAGATCTCGAATGAAGTAGGTGACTATAGTAAAAAAACAGTAGGTACTTACCACGATATGGACAGGGAGTCCAGTGGATCGTATCCTCCGCAAATCTACCTCTATCCCTTCTATTAAAATAACTGCCACTTCTCGAGTCACCCGAAAAAGACGAACAAAATCTTCTTCTGGAAGTTCCAGAGGATTGTTTGTGTCTCTGAGATGCCGCCTCGGGTGTATTTTTAGTTACCAATTCAATACCTACTTTGTCAAAGCTGGGTTATGAATTAGTAGGTGTATTTTTAATGGAAAACACATTTATAAATCGAATAAGTTTTATTAATTATAGATCACAGTTCGATAACAATTTGTAAAATCAGTAGAATTTTAAGTACCTACCTACTTAAAATTCTAACGAACTGTGATCTATAATTAATAAAACTTAAATTAAAAATACACCTACTAATTCATAACCCAGCTTTGACAAAGTAGGTATTGAATTGGTAACTAAAAATACACCCGAGGTCCACAGATATGTCAGTGGAAATTTGATAAAATTGACTTCAGGTACTGAAGCTGGAAAAAATACATAATTATTACTTATGCAATACTTTTATACTTACGTTATTAGCAACATATTGTTAATGCAATAAATTAGGTTTTGAATACTTAGGTACTGCTTGCAGCAACGGTAAATAATGAGTAGGAAAGAAATAAATAAGAAATACCTATCGCTCTTTAATGATATTCATAGAACAACACACAAGGTAGGTACTTACAATACAGAAAAATAATTATTCGAGTACCTACCTACCCACGTCATTAACAAAGGTATCACAGGCCATGGGTAACGATAGGTTATTTTTTTTCTTAATATGTACCTAGGTACACAGTTTGTATAAAAATTATGGATATTGAACTGTTCTTATTACTATTCCGACATCCATCAATTTATGTGCACGAGTGTACATCTCATATACAACTCAATAACATTGACAACTTAATTTGGTCGGGTTATACGCGGAGATTTAGTATGGAAAAGTAATGAAAGCTAATTTCTCTTATAAAACAACACTTGGGAATCTGAATTTTTGGTCACTACAACTTCTTTAGGAGCACTAATTTTTGTATAAATTTGGGAAGAAATCACTGAGTTTTTAATAGGGAAATCTTCAAATGAAAATTTAACACCGTGACTACCGCCACCCCACCAATGGTATGGTATATCTCGTAAACTACTGGAGTAGTAATTTTGATTTTTGGGTATCAATTTTATTTCGCAGAGCACTAATTTTCTATGTAAGTTTGAGGAAAGCGACTAGCTCCTGAAACTTAACATTCAAAGTCGTGGTCTTGCTGAACAAGCGCGCGAAAGTTATTATCGTTGATTTCTCAGTAAATACAAACGTTTCAGTCCTTTTTTTGTTACGAAATGAATCACATTTAAGGGCATTAATTATTTGTATACTTAGAATAGCTGTAGCATGCCCCCTTTTTCTGCGCTCATGGTGGTCCTGCTGAAGAGAGCGTGACCACCGCAGGACCACCTTCAAAGTCGATTTTCTCGAAAACTACTAAAGCACCAATTCTGTTGTTCGAGCACTAATTAGCACCAATTGAGCACTAATTATTTGCCAAATATGGAAGCGATTGGCGTTCATGGTCCTGTGGTAGTCACGGACATAGTCCTACGTACTTGCACTGCTGATTCGTAAGACACCGAATTCGTAAAAGTTTCCAGTTTAATTTAACATGTCGGATGACCGAATGAGGGCTAGCCGGCTAAGTGTTAAAGCGCCACAATACGAGTCGGAAAAGTTGTTGCGATTTTTGGTCAAGTAATCGTACATGAGAAAGAAGGAAAAGAAAAAGGAGTATGTAAGGATCGTAGCAGGTGGCGTTCTGTAGGTTCTGCCTAACCCCATGGAAAGAAGGCGTGAATTTATGTATGTATGTTCCATGAGTGTCCATGAACGCACCACCTTCATGGACATTCCAGGTAGGGTGAACTGTCGTGCAGCAGTGCGTGTGTCGCAGGCGGAGGAGTTCAGTGCGGCGCGCTGGGTGGCGGGCTTCCCGGACTGCGCCTTCGCGCTGGCGGCGCGGCTGCTGGAGCCCGACCCGCGCCGCAGGCCCTCGGCCGCCGCCGCGCTCGCGCACCCCTTCCTCGCCGCCCAAGACTGACGCGGCGCGGCCCTCCCGGCCTGCGCCTGGCGCTGGAGGCGCGGCCCTCCCGGCCTGCGCCTGGCGCTGGAGGCGCGGCCCTCCCGGCCTGCGCCTGGCGCTGGAGGCGCGGCCCTCCCGGCCTGCGCCTGGCGCTGGAGGCGCGGCCCTCCCGGCCTGCGCCTGGCGCTGGAGGCGCGGCCCTCCCGGCCTGCGCCTGGCGCTGGAGGCGCGGCCCTCCCGGCCTTCGCACCACGGCCTCCGCCGCGCTCACGTACCCGTTCGTCGCCGCCCTCGACTGACGCAGCGCTTCCCTTCAAGTATTCAAATATATTTTTAACGAAATATAGTTAAAAAAAACTTATGTTCATGTTGGTAACCGTGATATGTTTTTAAGTTGAGTTATAATACGGCTCTGCTGTTCTAGCATTTCTCGTTATTCGCGAGGTGTTAGCGTAATATCGCGTGTGGTGATGTCACCTTGCTGCCTCATGTGAAGGCCACGACGGCTGTGAACCATGTCCCCTTGTGGGATAGCTGAATTATTATTATAATGTTAATGCTATGATCTAATAGTTACAATGTTTTGTATTTATTCTTGTGAACGCGATGGTTGCAACCAATTATTGTACACATTATTATTTCATTAAAATTTATGAGATGGGACTCATTTCATAGGTCCTGTACAGACAAACTATTTGAATCATTATCCACTTAATTCATAATGGTGATAAAACTACTACTCCGCTTCAGGAGTTCAAGTATTCCATAAATTTGACTACTAGCTAAGGTGGTACCATTTTTTTACCAGCTGCTGATGTTCGTTTCTTTATAAAGAATGCTATGGTTGTCTTTAAACGTTCCTTTTGTAAAATAATTTGTAAAACTCAATTTACCGTCATTTTTATTAGGCGCTAGCCCAGAAATGTATGAGATTTTTTCGTCAAGTTCATTCGCGTAGCCTAGCGCCTTACCCCGCGTCGTATTTAAAAGCGATCGCCACGCGAATACGCGATCGTCGCATGCATAATGTCACTATTTGTTCGGATAACTGGAAAACGCCCTCTGTCGGCGCGAACACGCGGTCAGATTCACCGAAAAAAAAAAGTGACATTTGAGCGCCACGATCGAGTATTCGCGCGACGATCGCTGTTAAATAGGACACGGCCTTAGGGTGGGTTATGAATACAATTGGTCGATTGTACATCCATGTCTTGTCTCATATAATAAATTCTCACTGTGGTACGTATACATATAAATGGATTTTAGACTTATTATATAACGTACATTAACATTGAAGTGCCTTATGCAATGCACGCGCGGCGAGCATCGTGCGTTGTTCAGTGACAAATAAGAAGAGTGACGCGACTGCGTCGATATAAGTTTTATTGTTGACTAATTATAATGGGGATCTCAGAGTTAACTTTAAGTTTCATATCGAGTACAAAGTAGAGTAGTGGCGAGGCGCGCAATCAACGCATGTGACCAGCGATGTTCATTATCTATTTAGTAAACGTTTAAACATGGGTGCCTTTTGTACTTATTGTGTTCAGAAGAATGTTGTTATGTTACCTCATTGTAAACAACCTCTACTTAATAAAGCTAAGTTGGGCTATTTGGGTTTTTTATTACAAGTATCATATTCTATTATTTTATATGTTTTAAGCAATATGATTAAATTGCTATGTAATACAATAGTAGCGAAATGTGTGTGAAATGATCCTATAATAATAATAATAGGTCTGGCTGTGGTGAGAACTGCAGCTAAGATTAAAACCAAAAAGTCCCGTAAAAAACAAAGGACGTTGGCGCTGATTGGGACCAGTACCGACCATTCCTAAACTCAGGGTGAATACTACGGCGACAACTAATTCCACTGCCGGCCCGACCCTCTCCACACAGACCCCAGCGCTGGGTAACTGGCATCGGGATCCCAACCAAACACCTCCTACTCCTGTGGCTCCTCTAGCCTCCTAGCCGCCTCCCATCAGATGGACGCGTAACACGCGTTGCGAGACACCGGGTAAAGGCGCTCAACAAGCCCGCTGCCCTCGCTCCCCTGACCCTTCAGGTCCACCGGCTGCCTCAGAACAAGGGAAAAAGTGACGAGGAAGTAGCGCTGCCAGGCTCGCAGGTGGTCAGGTAAGGGCTCCCTTAACAAACAGGCCACTGCCGCTAGTTCGATCAAACTTACAAGTCGGCCCGGCAACCTACAGTCGCAGGCAGACGCCGGCACAACCTGACCAGCGCCCAGTCAGTCGCCAACCGGTGCTCCAGAGTCCGGCTGTATGTACCAACATGATGCAGCTAGCGTCTTGATCAATCCAAACGGTTCTCCCAACGAAGCTACGCCCCGCCCAAGCTACCAACACACCCCTCGACGTCGCGATCACGTGCGTCCGCACGGGGATCCTAGCAAGGACGTATCGGACCAGGTACTCGCTGCTATTGTCGAGGCCAGCTTCGCCAAGCAAGACACTCTAGGGCCGACCTTCACCACTAAGCCGCTGTCACCGGGGGTGTCCTTAAGCTGTGGCGTGGTGGGTAACACCTTAGCCTGGCTAAGGGAAACAGTCCCCGACCTATCTCTAGCACTAGCACCGTTGCAGTCGTAGCAGCAGTTATTTGTCATGAGCCAGTAGGAGATCCAGAGGCGTGTACGGGTTAGCTTCGTGGTCCTAGACGAGAGGGGGTCTACGGAGAGCCAACCAATATTGGTCGCGCTCTCAGCTACCAGAACCCTAGGGTAGATATCAAGAGGTGAGTACTGCTGCACGTAGTTGCTGCAGGCACCTGCAGGGGAGTCCATATGCGCACTCCCCCTTTATACATCCCAGAAGCATCCACGGCTGAACCTGCTGCAGCAGAATCGTCCAGCCCTGCCACTGCCTGCAGGTGCCGTCCTTTCATCGGCTGAGGAGCTGGATGACATTATCCTGTCCCCAGCTTCGGGCCCGGTAAGGACGGCTTCGACAAGGGCGACCTGTTTGCCGGGCTCAGCTAACCTGCTAATACAGTGTGACGACACCATGGCGATGGTGATCGTTTTCGCCTCGGCCTACATGCCCGAGGCGGATGCTCCGCCTCCCCACGACCTCGTGAGCCACTGCGAGAGATGCGGGTTGAAGGTCGTTGTTAAGGCCGACGCCAATGCTCACCATCAACTGTGGGGTATGGACACACAAAACGAGAGAAGTAAGGGCTTGGTTGACTACTTATTCTCGACTAACCTATCCCTACTAAACACTAGCTCCGAACCAACATTCGTAACCAGGCGAAGCCGCACAATCATTGATCTCGCTTGGCAACAGAGAGCGCGGTGGAAATTACCACCGGGTGGCAGGTTTCCAAGGAAGCCTGCTCTAGATCACAGTGGATCCGCTTCGACATACAGGTATCTATGCCAGCAACGCCACCACGGCGGTATTCGCGTAACACGGATCAAGCCACCTACACACGCAACCTTGAATGCAAGCTTGCGACACCAAGCGCTCCGAGGACTTGGACACGCAGTTTGAAGTACAAATAAGCCATCTTACTAATTCTACCGCAGACAGCTACCAAACTGCCTGCCCAGAGACCACACCGCGCATCACACCAGGTAAACAACCCTGCTGCTGCGCTGATCTAGAGCGAAAGCGCGCAGCAAGGTAAGAAAAGCTCGGAATAGAACCATGAACACATGGGCGGATGAGGACTGGGATAACTACTGCGAGCCAAATCCAGCTACGAAAAATGTATCGGATTCAGGAGCACCACGGGATGGCGCAAATTCTGTGGTAGCATTGAATCTTGCTCAGCAAGCTAACAGGGTCCGGAAAGTACTGGCGTACCAGAATACCTGATAACACCCTCACGTCCACGTCGTCGCCTGAAGAAACAAGACGCGTCCTAGTTGAGACTCACTTTCCTGGATGCGTCTTCGCGCAGGTAATCGACTGGCAAGATGTAATACAAATACCATCGGACAATGATTGGCTTCATGCACGCAGCATGATCACGTTGGGGAAACTCCAATGGGCTGGGTTTTTAAGGCAGTTGGTCCTGATGGAGTGTTCCCCGCCTTACTACAGTGAAACTGCCTTACTACAACCGAATCTGCTCTTTATCTAGTGGTCAGCCGGATAGAGGAAAAGATTCATCAAAGATGCACCAGTCTGGGCACTTTCATAGACGTCGAAAGGAGCCTTCGACAAAACCAACTTCTCCAGCATAAGCAGCGCCCTAGTCTCTAGACATGGAGTAGAACAGGTACTAATAATGGACTGGATTACAAGCATGTTATGTAAACGAGAGTGGTTAGCCTTGCAGCAGTTGGCCATGATAGCCAGAGGCTGCCCCCAGGGATGGCTATTGCCATCATCTTCTATGATATCTGATGAGTAATGACCCAATCACCATACTTAACGCAAACCAATATTAAACAATAGGTTATGCAGACGACCTCGCAACACTACTAGTCATGTTTAACCAAAACCAAGCATGAGGCCCGGAAAGGACCTCATGCTCGGTTTTGGGTAAACATGTACATCGAACAAACATGACTTTGGATAAACTACCAAAACTTCAGTTGGCCAACGAAGTTAAGTACCTCGTTGGCCAACGAAGTTAAGTACCTCGGGGTCATTCTAAACAGTAAGTTAAACTGGAGTAGTCATTTAGACAACAAGCTAAACAGGGCCTGCATCACCTGAAACTGCAGGAAAATGATTGATAAGAAGTGGGGCCTATCCTCTAAAATTATACTGTGGCTGTACACCGCAGTGATCCGCCCCATTATCACCTACGGGGTCGTGGTATGGTGGCCCCGCACCGAGCTAGTTACTGCCTCCAAGAAACTACAACGCATGCAGACTCCATGAGGACTACCCCGACTGCAGCTATCAAAGCCATGCAGGGGCTACCATCGCTCCACCTGTTCATACAGCAGGTGCGCTGCCCGCAAGATTCGGGGCATAGCCCTAAACTAAACGCAATAAATCTCTGGGGTAAGAGAGGCACGCAACACACTGCGCTGCTTGACGGACTAAATAATGAGTTCCCCATTACGAAAGCCATTCATGGTTGAATTCTGTATTTTTTATCATCTTCACGGATCCAAAACAGATAGTGGCGCAGGTGCTGGAAACTTCTCGGAGGACTTCAACATACACATAGCCACACCATTGACAGTCCATACCACTGCGTTCCAAGCCGAATGCATTGGTATTGCTCTTGCCGCTTCAGCCATCATGGCCAGGGAAGTTAAGGACCACTCGATCCGCATACTCTCAGACAGCATGGCTGTTCTGCAAGTGTAAAACACACACAGTTGACTGGGCTGATATAAGAATGTCACTAGCACCTCAACGAGGTGGGTAGCCTCAAGAATATAGCCTTTCAATGGATCCAAGGACAGCACTATCGCAGTTCGCTAGGCAACGATGCAGCCGACGAACTTGCCAGAAGGGGGTCGAGCATGACACCAGTGGGACCTGAACCCATCGCGCCACTCCCCTCGGGTACCTACGCACTTTGGTAAGGAAACGAACCAGGGACCAACAAAACAAACTGGTTCTCGTGGTCTCACGAAACAGATTCTCAGTCTGCGTTACAGCAGCTATTAACTTGGGGTGGATCGGATAACTGATTTTCCCACCCGTACGCAGAATACGCGCTTTTAAGTGGAGTTGCGGACACCAGCCCGTCTTACCTATTACCTAATGTGTGTGAAGTGAACTGAACACTCCTGCCTAACCCTTCGGGAATACAGGCGTGATGTTATGTTCAGAATCAAAGACACTTTAAACTGATTTAAAAATACTTTATTATCAAAAAATTTATTCTTATGCAGTCTGTCTACTGTTCATAGACATACAAAAGAGATTTCATTACTGATATTAACTCCAGGGTCTCAGGGCTGCATATGCAACTCATTGTAAATCAAGCAAGCAGAACAATGTGGCTTTAGTTAGTTTCCATGGGAAACAAGTATCACCAAACAAAAACATGTTTTAGGTGAGTTATACAGATAATTAGCTGTCCACAACCAAACAGCGCCAACACATGCACTTGTATAACATGCTGTTATGAATACTACATTTCTTATTCTGGGTTATACATCAATTACAAGGTTATAAATGGTTATAGATAGCCTAATCTCTTTAAATACAATAATGGATAGACATTGCAGTCACCTGTTTACAAAATTCACATGTTTGTGTATGGTCAATAACTGAACAAATGCATTTCTCACTAAGTTACACATACAAACTGAATGAGCTAATATCACCAACAGCTGTACACATTGAACATAAATACAAAATCTAAAATTTTCGAGTTTCATTGCATTGATGTTCCAAGTGTTGGTTATACGGCTAAATTGTAACATTATTATTTAACACTCATTAATTTTTCCAATAATTGGGGTTTTGTTGTAGCCTCCTCTCGAAGTTCTGGTACCATGTGTGCAAAGTGTTGAGTGGTATGTAGGACACGCCCGGAGTAGGGGTCATCTGGTCCTGTGTCACCGAGAATGACGCCACAAAGTTCACCAGGTGTTCTAGCATCTTCTGGGCAAATGTTATGTAATTGCTTTGTTGTTGTGACTGAAACAGTAATTGTTGTTGTGTGGTTCAATTCACTCATCATCAGAGTTAACTATTATAATGTGAGAGAAAGTTTGTTTGGTATCAATCAATGCATACTTACAACTGAGGAGGTAAGGATCTGCACATTTGATTCAGGTTCAATGGCTATCCCTATCTGTGCATTGTGACATATCTGCTGTTGCCCAAATGCAGTTATGAATTTATTGTCACCTGTGAACCATAAGGAGAAATATGGGTAAAGCACCAGTTTACAACAAGCAGAAAAAGTATAAAAAACTGTTAATCAAAGAATCTTACTAGATAGCTCATGTAGCTTTTTCAATGTTCCTATTTTGAAAATAGCAGAGGGTTTAGTATTGGAAATGTGTCCGAGCAGCTGCCAGTTGGGTGGTGCCGCGGGGTCCGGCCAGCTCCAGTAGACCATGCCGACGGTGCCGACCGGCAACGGAGAAACACCGGTTAAGAACACCACCGCATGGTTGATATTGTCCGCCTCCGTGATTGTGATGAGAAACTGAGTATCTGACAACGTTCCGAAGTCTGTCTGCACCTGAAAACCCACAAAACATCTTCACTATGGGGCTTTAATCAGTAATATTATGTAGAAAACGTGGTTTCTACTTACGAGACGACCCGACACAATTAATCCAAATACATTGGACATCCTTATTGTGTTATTTTAATATTTACGGCTATTACTGAACCCAATACACAACAGTAATGTTATCAATATTCTACTTTATTCTAGAATTCTATCGTGTTCTGTAAGTTACAGCATAGCATTTTTTATCTGTGTAGGACGCATCAAGCTTGACATTAATGTCAAAAATTCAAAATCAGTGTTGCCAGTACCAGATAGTCTACTATAACATGAGACAGCTCAAAAAGTAATATTTTCACGAGAAAAGTAACATTACCCTATTTTATGTGGAAAACGACACTAATACTATAATATGGCACTCTATAGTATTAGTGTATATTAGTACAAACAAAACTACAATACAAAACAAACACAAACTGAACTGACACGGACATATATTTTTTTTTTTGCTCTTTTACCTTTACCTACAGTACTTTGTACATACATGATTTTTTGATTATATTAATCTTAAATATTAACAGAAATCATTGATCTATATTTGTTCACTCCAATCAAGCAATCAGTGAAATATCAAAATCTCACATGGCCCTGATAAGCACTTGCAATTTACTACCCATCTTGAGGGAGTACCCAAATGGCTCAATGGCTGAGTGGGCTGGTACTTGCCCGCAACCTCGGATGTTGGGGATTATATTCCGTGTCTCGACAATTTTTTTTTAAAATCATATATATACATATAAATTAATTGCAGTACTTATGTGAACAATTGGTGTTATTCAATTCTTAAACAAATCAATTATTATTGACTAATTGGTAATTTTTTTCATATTTCATTATGCAGCAAGGTATGTAGTTTGATAGGCAAATAATTATTATTGTGACACAATTAGATGCCATCAATTATTCACGAACTTTACTGCATGCAAGAAATTGAAAAAAATCATAGTCGATCAATAATAATTTATTTGTATAATTATTGAAGAATATCGATTGTCATACAAAACCCACCTCATCGTGACAAGGAGTCAAACGCTAATATTAACAATCGAGTCGTGAGTCATGATCGAGGATTTTTCCAAAAGCATATTATTTTCTTCAACCAGCGAGTGTGAGTTTTTTTTGCCCTCTGCCTGTCCATTTGAATCCACACTAGACTAAAAATTGCCAGTTCGGATGGGGAATTTATAGTATATTCTGCGGATTTTACAAGCCTATTCAGCCTATTTTTCGTATTTGGGTGTCGATACGAGATACGACGGCAACGACGGTACGTGTTTCCCCCGTTTTTTGGTCTGTACGAGTGTACGACCCGTCGTAGCGTTGACAAGGTTTCCGCTGAGTGGCGTGCTTGTAGCAGGGAATCCCAGAATTTGATACATTCTTGTGCGTCTGAGAAGCTACGAACTTGCGAACATTGTGCAACAAATGTAAATCCTTTCGAATTTTTACGGACTGACCACAGACGTGAGTATTTTCATCGTTATCTTGTAATCTACAATATAAACCCAATGTCAATATTTGATTGTGCAATTACGAAAACGTGTTTTTTTTTTCTTAACATATAATAGAATATATGAAATATATGCAGAGAACAAAAGAACATAAAAAACGGTTATGCGGAGAGGTTATGATTTATTGTTTATCATGCGTTTGTTTGGTTCTGCGTGGTTTGATTATTTAATCATTAAGGCGACGAAAATATCATGATCACATGCTAATATTTAATAGGTAAATTGACGTTTCCTAATGTAATTTTGAAATATTTTTTTCTCAATTCACTTATGTTTTTGTCTCTTATTTTTTGAGTGCATGCACATAACTCCAGGGGCCCAAGTCTGCTATTTTTATAAATTCAGTCATTCCAACACGATCCCATTGTCATGCCATTGTCATTTTGCTAAAAGTTCGTAATCTGGTAAATTCATAATGGTCGATCATTTTCTTTGCAATTTCTTTCAATGTAGTGTCAGTTGCCGACCATTGGAAAGTCATAATGACGCCATTATGATAGTAGATTACCAAACTTGTCAAAATCAACAATTATGAAATCAATGATCGACCATTCTGACACTATTGTAATAGCAGACTTGAGGCCCTGGGTTTCAGTACATTGCTTGCAGCTTCTCTATTCTTTTCATTTTCCATGTGCACTGCTCGTAACTCTTTTTGGTGTTTCTGCTAATATTTTATTTTTCTCGACTATCAGCTCCACGATTATGTTCCTATTGGTGAAGGGCTTTTTCAGGCGCATGTTTTTTTAATTTTATAGCGGAATCATGAGTGAACGTCACAAAACTCCTCGAGTTTTTGCTAGTGGCTCTCAGAAGAGGAAATTGCAAGCAGAACGTTTATAGAAATCCGAAGAAACTTTAGCTAAAACACCCAAATTGACCAGTTTTTTATGTCGTCAAATAAAGAAGAAATCCCTCAAGATCCTAGCAAAACAGATTCAACAGTAGATGGAGATGTCGTCGATAGTATTCAAGATCATCCTGAGGCTGAGGTTTCATCAGGCAAAACCACACAATTTTCTATAAGCGAATATCAGACCCAAGAGGAAGCAAAATTTTGCGGTCTCGAAAATGACATCGGTCTTTGGCCTGCTAATATAAAATGGAAATGATCGAATATTAGGCGAAAAAAAGTTCCACAGAACTTTAAAATTGCGATGAAGTATCTCTGCAAAATTCAGTTCATCAAGATCAGCCGCGAGATAATTCCAACTTTGATAAATGATTTATTTCTGTAAGTAGGTTTGTACAAACACTTTTACACGTCAATCATATTTAAAAAAACTAGATGAGGTCGGCGTTTCGTATCCGACTACTCTGAGAAGAAAGGCCGAAACAAACTCAGAGGTCACAGTCTCTTTTTAAAGTCCAGACATAATCTTGGTCAGATCATGTGAAGACCATGTAGATTGGTGCCTGAAATGATCTTTTGACGAAAGAACCACACAGGTTGAGGGGATCTGTCCAGTCAGTGCACGCATTTGTCAGTAGTCGTGCAGCTCAACTAAGAACTTAAGGAGCTCAACGATTCAACGAACAATACCAAAGAAAGGACATTTGGGTAGGCCGCATAAAATCACTCAAACTGCCAGACTATGATAAAAACTAACTGAGAAAAAAAAGAAAAATGAACAATAACCCACATAGTCTTCACATTTACAATACTTAAAACAATATTTTACTTAACAAAGTAAATATTCATGTCATTGTATATATAAAATTAATCAATGTCAATGTGTATATAAAATACGGATATAATCTTGGTCAGATCATTTGAGAACCATGTAGATTGGTGTCTGACATGGTCTTTTGACGAAAGAACCACACAGATTTGAGTGGACCTGTCCAGTCAGTGCACGCATTTGTCAGTTATCGTGCAGCTCAACTCAAAACTTAAGGAGCTCAGCGATTCGACGAACAATACCAAAGAAAGGACAATTGGTTAGGCTGCATAAAGTACTCAAACTGCCAGACCTGCATAAAAATTTTTTTTGATTGAGAATAAAAATAAAAAAACAATTCTCATAGTCCTCACATTCATAATAATTAAAATAATATAATATTTTACAAATTAAATATTCATGTCATAGTTTAGTTATTTAAAAATTTCAATCAAAAAATAATATAAATAGTTGGCAAAAAAAAATCAAATCAAGATTCACTGTAAATTGGAGCAGCTCAATCCCAAGCCTTATTGTCCTCAATAAAGTCTTTAACAGTATAAAATGCTTTCTGGCACAGTTTCCGTTTTATAAAACATTTGAATTTATTAAGGCTTAATTCTTGAATATGGCTAGGAAGTTTATTATAAAAACGTATACACTGGCATCTAAACGAGCCACCTATTTTTTTAAGCCTGGTTTTAGGAACAACAAATTTGTGCTTGTTCCTAGTATTTACATTATGGATATCACTGTATTTTTTAAACAGATTAATATTTTTATGTGCATACAATAGATTTTCATAAATATACTGAGAAGCTACAGTCAGTATATTAATCTCTTTAAATTTGTCTCTGAGGGAGTGTCTGGGACTTAATTTATAAATTGCACGAATTGCTCTTTTTTGTAAAACAAAAATTGTCTGAATGTTGGCGGCATTTCCCCACAACAGAATACCGTACGACATTACACTATGAAAATAACTAAAGTATACTAAGCGGGCTGTCTCTAAATCAGTTAAATCACGAATTTTTCTAACGGCGTATGCTGCAGAGCTAAGCTTTTTCGACAATTTATCTATATGGGGGCCCCATTGAAGCTTGGCATCCAAAGTTATGCCTAAGAACACTGTAGAATCTTCGGGTTTCAACTCTTCACCCTTTATGAGCACACTAGTTTTTACTTGTCTAACATGAGGTATTGTAAACTTAATACATTTAGTTTTTTTCTCGTTAAGAAGTAGGTTATTAACATTAAACCAGTTAACTACTTTTTCGAGGGCACTATTTACATTGTCAGTAACCAACTGCTGACGTTTGAGTTTAAATAAAAGTGAAGTGTCGTCTGCAAACAACACTATATCATGTTTATCCTTTATGAGGTAAGGCAAGTCATTTATATAAATAAGAAACAAAAATGGGCCAAGAATTGAGCCCTGGGGTACCCCCATTCTTACTACAGATCCGGGAGATCTTTTTCCGTTAACATCAACTCTCTGAATCCTATCACTTAAATATGAAGTAAGAAGATCCAAAGGGGCATTTCGGATTCCGTAATGGTGCAGTTTCCTGATTAATGTTTTATGAAGAACGCAATCGAATGCCTTGGACAAATCGCAAAAGATGCCCAAAGCATCGCATTTATCCTCCCATGCATTATAAACATGTCCTAAAAGTTCAACACTCACAACAACACAATCAGTAGTCGAACGACCCTTTGTAAAACCGAACTGTTTGTTATGCAATAACTTATGTTTATTAAAAAATCTTTGCATTTGATCTAAAATAAGTTTTTGAAAAATTTTACTAAAGGTAGGTAGCACTGAAATAGGTCTATAATTAGTAGGGTCTGATGTACTACCCGATTTAAACAACGGTATTATTTTACTGTTTTTCATAAGATCAGGAAACTCACCAAGATCAATACAATTATTAAAAATAACGGCTAAAGTAGGTGCTACAATGTTTATAATCGACTTAGCAACGTCCACAGAATTACCCCTGATCGATCTGCGGTCTTTTTAACATTTAATGTGTGAAAGATTTTAATTACATCTTTACAGGTGACATATTCGAAATGAAATTCAGAATCACAAACTGGAACGTTTTCCTTAACTAAAGACTCTGCAACAGTGGTTGATGAGTTTAGAGATTTAGTAGTCAATACAGGAATCTCTGCAAAGAAATTTTCAAAGGCCGCGGTGACTTGAGAATCTGATTTAATTATACTGTCATCAATAGCAAGGCTGTAGTCACTACTTCGGTTGCATGACCTTCCCGTTTCACTATTAATGATATTCCATGTCATTTTAATTACATTACTACTATTTTTGATTTTTGAACTTAAGTAACGTGACTTGGCCATACAACAAACATTTTTAAATAATTTTGTAATTTTAAAAAAATTTTATAAATTAAATTCAGCAGTTTTTATAATAGTCCGTTCATCATACAACTCATATAGTCGTTTTCTACTTTTATGTATACCAACGGTGGCCCAGTCACTGAAAGAAGCATTACTATTAACCAAGAATGTTTTTGGAATGAAAGTGTTGGCAAATTGTGTGCAATACATACAAAAGAAATCATTATATTGTTGATTAGGGGCGACATTAGTTGACAAAACTGGTAATTTACTCAAAAGTTTAGTTTTAAATGTTTCCAAGCGCTTAGTAGTTTTTGGGTTGACAGTGATATCTTTTTTAATAACTTTTTTGTTCGGATTTGGAATAGTGATTAATTGTCCGCAATGATCTGAGTCTATTAGATTAATAATTTCTTTGTGGGTTGGTATAACATCTGTATAAATGTTATCTAGGCATGTGGCACTAGTGGGAGTTATTCTAGTGGGCTCCAAAAATTGGTAAGCAAGATTGTATGACTGAAACAAACTTATAATTTTAGTACTTAACCCGGAATTTTCTAATAAATTAACATTAAAATCACCACAAGTGATGATAGACTTATTTGAATTACAGATTTTGTGAAATACATCATCCATAACCTTTTCAAAACAATCATACAATCCTGAGGGAGGTCTGTGCACACTTAATATAATGAACTGCTCCAATTCTATACAGGCTATTTCAATTGTCCGCTCAACAGAGAGGCTCACAATGTCCTTGCGGTCTTTAAATCTAAGCTGGTTATTCACTAAAATTAATGAGCCACCATGTATAGCATTTACTCTGCTGAACGAACTACCAACCTGGTGATTACTAAAATTGAACATGAACTGGTGGCTTTTAAGCCAATGTTCTGTCTCTGGTTTTTGGTTTTCTGGATTCTGGTTCTGGTAAAACTAACAAATAACAATCAAATAATATTAATATTGGCACCTCATCTTTCGTCCATCATCTCACAGAATCTCGAACATGCATGACATACGTCTATCCATCTCGCGGCAAACAAATCACACTCCAGTGTCGATGCCAGTAGAGCATTCAGCATTGCGAGCGCGCGAACCAAGGGTGAGTTAGAATATGAAACTGTGCGTGCTGGCGGAACAACCAACAATCCGCGTCGTCGTGGTCTAAGTTGGTATTTCAGTACAGGAGGAACAAAAAGTCTCACAAGCTGACCTACTAGTTCCGGGCAATCAGACTCCCCACGAAGGACACGACAAGCAAATAGAAGTAAAAAGTAATTACGCCTAACTTCAAGAGAGTTAAATTTCAGCATTCCAAGCAAAAATTTTGTAGGATAAAGGAATGGATAATACCCGAACAGTTTTTTAAATAGAAATCTAAGGAATATTTTTTGGACCTTCTCAAGAAGCAAGGCGTAAGAACTTTCATAGGGGTTCCAAATAATTGAAGCTGACTCAAGTTTATACCTCACTAAAGCCATATAAACTAATTTAATGGCCAGAGGGTTGTTAAATTCTCGCATATTCCGAATAGTGAAACCTAGTCTTCGGTATGAATCAGTAGCGAGAAAACGCATATGTTCGTGGAAGGTTAGTCGCGGGTCAAATAACACTCCTAGATCCCTTACCGAATTAACACGGGCAATCGGTTCTGTTCCAAGGAAGTATTGCACATGCCGAGGATTTTGTGCACGACTAAAGGTCATAACACTGCATTTAGCCGTATTGAATAGTAGCTTGTTTTCTATGCTCCATTGGAACACTGAGTCAATGTCCTCCTGAAGGGTTAATGTATCGTCCATCTCTTCAACACTATATATCAACTTGAGATCATCAGCGTAGAGCAAGCACCTGGTATGTTTTAGAACCTTCTCAAGATCATTTACCATAATTACGAATAATAAAGGCCCCACAATGGTCCCTTGACTAACGCCAGATCGAGTGTGATATGTGTCTGAAATGAAGCAACCATGTCTAACATATTGCTGACGGTCCCGCATATAACTTGCCAAAAATTTTAATAGTTTTGGTGAACATCCGATGTTACTAAGTTTGGCCAGTAACACGTCATTATCTCGAAATAGACAACATCAACCTGTATGCCTTTATCCAAGTGCTGTGATATGAGATCCACAAGCGTCAAAAGGTTTGTACTAACAGAACGGTTCGATCGAAAGCCGTGCTGAGAGTCACAAAGAAATGGTTGAATCTGATAACTAATCAACTTGTGTAATATGGATTCAAACAATTTTGGAAGTGATGACAGAATGGCTATAGGCCGATAGTTTTCTACATGAGAAGTATCCTTAGTTTTAGGTATAGGTTGAACTCGTGAAACCTTCCAACGATGTGGATACTGACCCGTGGAGAACGCTAAATTAAAAATGTGAAGTACAGGTGTTTTAATGAATTCTTTACATCCCTTTAAGATGTATGCAGGAATGTGGTCTGGACCTACAGCAGAATTTGGTTTTAGTTTATTAATGGCTGATTCTACATCTGACAATTCTATTTTATCAATATGCACCAAGTTTGAATAGTTGTTCTGATAGCAATTGTTATGATTTTTGCAATCAAGAAGAGGAACGTCAGGCAAGAAAACGCTTGCGAAAAAGTCGGAAAAAGCTTTTGCCGTGTCACTGCCGACGTATTCAACCCCATTATACTTTATCCTGGGTTCAAAACCACCTCTGACTTTAAAGCTATTCATATGTTGCCAGAAGGCACGGGGATCACGTCTAAGTTTAATTTGAATGCGTTTAATGTATTCATCGTAGGCAAGGGATACTCTCTTTTTAATACTAGCCCTAAGAAGAGAGAATTGTTTGTAGAAATCACGATTCTGAGAAGCTTTCCACTTTTGGTGCAGATCAGCCTTACATTGAATGTCATTAATTATTTCTGCTGTGAACCAAACCGGATAGCGCCTTCTTGGGCCTACGTTTTACGTTTATATGGAAGAATCGACTAGCTATGTGTTTCTCTTACTGAAAGATTGCATGCCTATGAAGCTGTACGTTCGAGATTTGGATTTCTGAATCACATCGAGAAGATGGATGCTGAAAATTTGCACGCTGCAGCAGAGGCATTGGTGAAAGTGTATACGGATGATTTAGAGCCTAGTCTTGGTAATTAGTTGTTTCAATTTGTGTCTTTGATTGACTCATACAAAAAGGACTATGGAAAAGACCAATCGCCGGAACAATTTTACTACCAAATTCTCGAAGATCAAAATTTTAGGGCTACATTCCCAAACCTCGAAATTGGATTGAGAATGTATTTGGTTTTGATGGTATCAAATTGCACTGGAGAGCGCTCATTTTCAAAAATGAAAATTATAAAAAATAGGCTTCGAACCACGATGGGACAAAACCGTCTATCAAAGCTGAGCATTGAAAGCGATTTACTCCGAGAACTGGATTTCAGCGAAATCACCATCGATTTTTCGGCGAAAAAGCTCGAAAGGTTCCGTTCGTTAACACTAAAATTTTATTTCAGATAATTCTTGTTTCCGATTATATTTATAAGTGTTTGTTAAATACTAAGATAATCTATTTGGTTTCACAATAAATTATATATTGAAAAACTCGACTGAAAAAAATTGTTCATTTTATTTGGTAAATAATCTGGGGCGAGGGGGCCTCCGCTCCTTTGTTGCCCCGAGGCCTCTGGACCTTTAAATGCGGCCCTGGTTTTTACTAACATACATAATATTTGTTATTACGAACTATCTGAACAGAGTGTGGTTTAGACAGCGAAGCTATTATGAGGCGTAGTCGTGCGAGTTACTACTGGCACGTAGACAGGGCCTCAACTCTGCTATTACAATAGTGTCAGAATGGTCGATCATTGATTTCATGATTGTTGATTTTGACCAGTTTGGTAATCTACTATTATAATGGCGTCATTATGACTTTCCAATGGTCGGCCACTGACACTACATTGAAAGAAATTGCATAATATTTATCTATATTGGTAATCTCGTACATAATGACAAATGAATGACATTTCTACTAATGGGTTTTATAATAATGGCAATACGACAAAGCCATTATAATAACGAGAACATTGACCGACCAATGATCGACCATTATGAATTTACCAGATTACGAACTTTTAGCAAAATGACAATGGGATCGTGTTCGAATGACTGAATTTATAAAAATAGCAGACTTGGGCCCCTGTACATATGTAGTACTAAGTCTACGGGTGTAAATTACCTGCCTCTGAGTAGCGCTTCCAGAAGGTCCCGCCACTTTGACGTCAAAGTGGCGGGTCCAGGCAGGGACGTCTTGACGTTCTTTCTTTACCTTTAGAGGTACAAATGTCTTGTTTTGGGTACAAATAGTACATATGTATGTAGTACAAACACTTTAATGTGATAAATTTCAAATTGGGGACTTGATCCCGTCATCTTGACGCTTACTTTTAATTTGGTCACTATTGTCCTGGCACCATCGTAAGCGCGACTTAATTTTTTTTCGACTTGTTTGCATGTTAATCCAAACACGACCCTCGCGCGGTCTACCATATGACACCCACTGCTCAAACTTTTGCCTGGCCAAAGGCCATACAGCTCGAAAAGTCTTTCCAGTCACTAAATAAAAACCTAGGGCTGATAGTTTTAGTGTTCTTCTTAAAATAATTATTGAACTCGGTTTGGACTACCGAAAATTCTTTATACGAAATGTCAACATTGTTCATTGTAAGGTCCATATCACATAACTTACAAATTAAAGTGCTGTTAAATTTATTTAAACTTTTTGTAATGGTATGTTGGACAAAAGTTACGGTTTGACCGACGGAGATAATTAATTATAGCTTTATCTAAATAGTCGCAGTAACAAATATCATTATCAATACATGTAGCAGTAGTCGTAGTTATTCGGGTTGGTTCTAAAAACACATTTGACAAATTAAATGATTCAAACAAATTTAACAATCTACTGGTATTTGAGTTATTTTCTAAAATATTAATGTTAAAGTCACCACAGATAATTACTGATTTATTCCCACATAACATGTTTTGCCAAAACATCTTCCATTACAGACTCAAATAAAGAGTAGTTTTAATAGTTTGGGGGTCTGTAAACGCACACTATAAAATGCCTATCTAGCTCAACACAAGATAGTTCAATGCTATGTTCAACCGACAGTTCAACATGTCCGTGACTACCGGAGGACCACGAACGCCAATCGCTTCCATATTTGGCAAATAATTAGTGCTCAATTGGTGCTAATTAGTGCTCGAACAACAGAATTGGTGCTTTAGTAGTTTTCGAGAAAATCGACTTTGAAGGTGGTCCTGCGGTAGTCACGCTCCCTTCAGCATGACCACCATGAGCGCAGAATAAGGGGGCATGCTACAGCTATTCTAAGTATACAAATAATTAGTGCCCTTAAATGTGATTAATTTCGTAACAAAAACCGAACTGAAACATTTGTATTTACCGAGAAATCAACGACGATAACTTTCGCGCGCTCGTTCAGCAGGACCACGACATTGAATGTTGATTCCAAGTTTCAGGAGCTAGTGGCTTGCCTCAAACCTACATAGAAAATTAGTGCTCTTCGAGATAAAATTGATACCCAAAATTCAAAATTACTACTCCAGTAGTTTACGAGATATACCATACCATTGGTGGGGTGGCGGTAGTCACGGTGTTAAATTTTCATTTGAAGATTTCCCTGTTAAAAACTCTGTGATTTCTTCCCAAATTTATACAAAAATTAGTGCTCCTAAAGAAGTAATAGTGTACAAAAATTCAGATTCCCAAGTGTTGTATTTTAAGAGAAATTGGCTTTCATTACTTTTCCATACTAAATCTCCGCGTATAACCCGACCAAATTAAGTTGTCAATGGTATTGAGCTGTTTATGAGATGTACACTCGTGCACATACACTGATGGATGTCGGAATAGTAATAAAAACAGTTCATTATCTATAATTTTTATACAAACTGTGTACCTATTAAGAATAAAAAATAACCTGTCGTTACCCATGGCCTGTGATACCTTAATAAACGAATAAAAAAGAATTCGATGTAGGTACCACGACACGCTTCGCGAACGCTTTACTTCGGTAATAATAACCTGCGCGCCATGCCACAAAAAAATGTTTTGTACCAGACAAGATAAAAATGAGATTCAAAATCATCTAAATCTGTCAGTTAACTAGTTTTGATTTTGTTTGTTTTAACTGAGTAGAACTTAAAATGAGCCCTGTGATATGAAGATACATAATTACTTTGTGTGAATTATAACATAGATCCACTTGATCTAAGTTTGAACGTGTCTTGACTTACGTTTTTTGACAAAACCTATGTAAGTATACCTAGATACCGTGCATGTAATAACACGATCTATATTTATTAAATACTTAAAATAATTAGTACGTACTTACCAGTACGTATTTAAAATAGTAACTTACTTTTATTTTCAGATTAAACTTGGATTACAGTAAAATGATCTAGTCTACTTAATAGTGTGTACAAGTAGGTATATAATAAAATAATTAAAAGGGGGGAAGTGTTCATTGAGCATCAAAAAATTCGTCCGCATCGCTGTCAATGGGAAAAGTGCCCAAAAGGCTGGCAGCATTGCCACGTTGGATGGTAAACTGATTCTTTGGGCTAAAAATAGGCCAGCCCTCTGGTCACGTGAAGAGTCGACCAACCGCTTGGCGATGTCCCGAAATACTTGATGAGCACTCGGACCCCAAGACCCTAGTGTTTCAACCCCAAACGGTTCAAACATATAGCTCCCAATAAGGGCGTTATATTTGTGCCATTTGAGGTTTTTTGCTCCTGCAGCAGCCGCCCCAGCACAACCCGCCGTGCCAAGAAGATGGGATGGCACGAGGGTGTCGACACAGGTTGCATCTCACACCAAAGGCCTACGCAATTTCCATGGCATTATGGACATTCCTCCTGGCCTCTTCCCATCGTCGCGCGCCAAGCCATTGGGTTCTAAAACAGCTGGCACTCCGGCGGTGACAAGAGCCCGATGGATGATGTCATTAATACTGGCGTGCCGGGCCATCCGACCAGCGCTCTCTCTCTCTCTACCACTATATACATATTTTAGAGTTAGCTTGTATATTTTAATTAAGGACCAATTGTTATAAATAAAGTCTTCTTAATTGAGACTTAACTTGAAGGAGTTTGTGTGAAGTCTGCCTAGTAAGTTTATAATATTCATAAATCATTATATAGATAAATATCTACATTATAGGAGTATGCGTTAGTTGCAACATATTATTAATGGTATTGATGATAGGTACTGCTTGCAGCAACGGTAAATTAGTAGGAAATAAATAAATAAGAAATACCTATCGCTCTTTAATGATATTCATGTACCAACACAAAAGCTAGGTACTTACAATACAGAAAAATAATTATTCGAGTATCTACCTACCCACGTCATTAACAAAGGTATCACAGGCCATGGGTAACGACAGGTTATTTTTTTTCTTAATATGTACCTAGATAAACAGTTTGTATAAAAATTATAGATATTGAACTGTTTTTATTACTATTCCGAAATCCATCAATTTATGTGCACGAGTGTACATCTCATAAACAGCTCAATACCATTGACAGCTTAATTTGGTCGGGTTATACGCGGAGATTTAGTATGGAAAAGTAATGAAAGCCAATTTCTCTTAAAATACAACACTTGGGAATCTGAATTTTTGGTCACTATAACTTCTTTAGGAGCACTAATTTTTGTATAAAGGGAAGAAATCACAGAGTTTTTAATAGGGAAATCTCCAAGGAAAATTTAACACCGTGACTAACCACCCCACCAATGGTATGGTATATCTCGTAAACTACTGGAGTAGTAATTTTAAATTTTGGGTATCAATTTTATCTCGCAGAGCACTAATTTTCTATGTAGGTTTGAGGAAAGCGACTAGCTCCTGAAACTTGGAATCAACATTCAAAGTCGTGGTCCTGCTGAACGAGCGCGCGAAAGTTATCGTCGTTGATTTCTCGGTAAATACAAATGTTTCAGTTCGGTTTTTGTTACCTACGAAATGAAGCACATTTAAGGGCACTAATTATTTGTATACTTAGAATAGCTCTAGCATGCTCCCTTTTTCTGCGCTCATGGTGGTCCTGCTGAAGAGAGCGTGACTACCGCAGGACCACCTTCAGTCGATATTCTCGAAAACTACTAAAGCACCAATTCTGTTGTTCGAGCACTAATTATTTGCCAAATATGGAAGCGATCGGCGTTCGTGGTCCTGCGGTAGTCACGGACATAATTATTTGCCAAATATGGAAGCGATTGGCGTTCGTGGTCCTGCGGTAGTCACGTACATCAGTTCAACTATGTCTTTAAGAGTTTTTGATTTAACACAACTTCTAATTAGGAATAATGAACCACCACGCAGCATTGATTTCCGGTTAAAACAACTGGCCACACTATAATTCTCATAATTAATTAACATTTCATAATCTTTTAACCAATGCTCAGTTATACAAATAATGTCAAACATTGTTTTTTCTAAAAACAATTCGATTTCCAATTTATTGTTTGGAAGAAAAACCTTGAATATTTTGATGAAATAATTTCAAGGATTTCTGCTTAGCCCCTTTTCTACTACTACTTTCAGTTGTTTATGTAGTCAATAAAACAATACGACTTATTCATATCAATATATTATAATGGAATTAAAAATCAAACTTAGTCATACAAACAAGTAACAGCAACAAGCACCTGCAATGACAAACTAATTAAGATAACAATAGTTTTATTAAAATGACACAAAATTATAAATTTGAATGCAAGTTAACATAAAGCATAAATGCAATTAATTGAGTCAGAGAGCAGGCAAAGCTGAAAACAAACAGATAAATAACAGAATATACTGATAAGAAGTAAAAAGCAAATAATATTCTGATAAGAGACAGTCCCTGACAGTCGCAGGGCGATAGTAAGCGAGGAGAGACGCCATTAGTAATAACTTATATCACACAAACAGTTACATCATCAACCAAGTCTACACTAGTCAGTGAGTGTTCCACTGCTTCACATAACAGTCTACACTAGTCAGTGAGTGCTTCTACTGCTTCACATAACGGATAATAGTATTGTAGCTTACACAAACAAGTACCTTTTACAAATTATACATCCTTTGTGCTTGTGTATACCACCTACTTTGTAAATTGCTACTTTTATATACTCTAATTATTTTAAATGTTCTATCAGTATATAAAGAAAAATAATACTTTAAAGTTACATCATGAGAAAAACATTTTAACATCTATTAAGCCTAATTATTCAGCAATCTTATCTAGGTCATATTATTAATAATTATTGAATATGTTGTAGTTATTGTTATTGTACTGATATCAATTATGTTTATCTTTGCTTTTCTTTGTTTAGCTTTTAATTTAATCCCTCATGTAGGGGTAGTCGATGTCGCGCAGAGGCACAAAGGTCTCTTTGATGGACTGCGGGGAGGTCCAGCGCATGATGTAGCCGGGCCCGCCGGCCTTGTCGTTGGTGCCCGACATGCGGCCGCCGCCGAACGGCTGCTGTCCCACCACCGACCCGGTCGACTTATCGTTGAGGTAGAAGTTGCCGGCCGTCATCTTGAGCTCATCAAGAGCTTTCAGCAGGAAATTCTTGTCCATTGAGAATACCGCTCCCGTCAGTGCAAACTTGGTTGACGAGCCAATCAGCGCCATTGTCTTGTCGACATTATGGTCATCATACACGTACATGGAGAGTACAGGTCCAAAGATCTCTTCAACCATAAGCTTGTCATGGGGATCCGTGGTCTCAATAATAGTGGGCTGGACGAAGTAGCCCTTGCTGTCATCAAACTCCCCTCCAGCAATAATTTTGTTCTTGGGATTGTTCTTGGCATTTTTGATGTAACCTGTGATTCTATTGAAAGCCTTGTCGTCAATGACAGCAGCAGAAAAAATTTTGAAGTCTGTTGGGTCACCTATCTTCAATTTAGCACACTCTTGAATTAAACCATTCTTTATGGGCTCAGCCAGAGATTTAGGAACATAAATTCTTGAGCAAGCTGAACATTTTTGTCCACAGTATTCAAATGATGAGCGAATAGTGGCTGTGACCACAGTTTGGATGTCGGCTGAAGGATGCACAAAGTGGTAATTTTTGCCTCCACACTCACCAATCAACCTTGGATAATTATTATAACGGTTAAGGTTTTTTCCAACTTCATTCCACAGCCAGTTGAATGTTGGCACAGAACCAGTAAAGTTGATACCTGCCAGGTTAGAAGAGGAAGTAATGGTGCGTCCAAAAGTTGGTCCATCTGCTGGAACAAAATTAACTATACCATCGGGTAGACCAGCTTCACGCATTATATTAAAGATCCTCCAATTTGATAGAAGTGCGGTATCAGATGGTTTCCACACTACACCGTTACCCATGAGAGTGGGTGTGTAGGCCAAGTTGCCCCCAATAGCAGTGAAGTTGAAGGGAGCGATTGCTGCAATAAACCCATCAATACCTCGGAATCTAAGAGAATTTCTAGTTACTGATGCATCTTCAGAAATAGGCTGATATTTAGCACTCTCTTTTAAAAAGAATACATTAAATCTGAAGAAATCAATGAGTTCAGCAGCTGAATCAATTTCAGCCTGAATAGCACTCTTTGACTGGCCCAGCATTGTGGCAGCATTGAGTTTTTGCCTGTGTGGTCCAGCCATCAGCTCAGCAGCAGATTGCCAGATGCGAATACGTTCCTGCAGCGGTGTGCGGTCCCAGCGCGCCTGAGCATCCACCGACACTTGGATGGCTTTCTGTATGGTCTTCTCACTCGCGTAGTAGAACTTGGCGATCTTCTTGGAGTGATTGTGCGGCATCACCTGGAAGCGCGGCTCGCCCTCCTTGATGCTCTCGCCGCCGATGACGATGGGCACCTCCTCGGTGACAGCGGCGGTCCGGGCCAGCTCGGCGGCCAGCGCGGCGCGCTCCGCGCTGCCCTCGCGGTACTCCAGCAAGGGCTCGTTCTGCACGCCGAAGTCCTGGAACTTGGGCAGCTCCACGATGCTGGAGATCGAGCGCTCCAGCACGCGCCCCCCGCGGGCCGTTCTCGTCCATACACTTAACATCTTTGCGTAATCGGTGGACTGTTTTCTGGGATTGCGAAGCGCTTGTTACGTAAACCGTATCGTTCGCAAACACGACAATACTAAAAGCGCACGGACACGGTAACTGACGTAGTTATAGTTTCCACAGAATCTGCGACCTTCACCGATCCATCATTGTAACGAAACGAAATGGCACCACCAAAATAATATTGTGTAGTTTTTAGACGATGTTTTTCGTACTTTTAAATTATGTGTGGGTTTACAATTATGGGTTTCAGGGTCTTCTATTTGCCATTTTTTAAAGATAGGATAATCAATATTTGATTAGATGTTTCTCTTTTTACAACTCCGAATCACACCGGACACAGCTGACATTTGCGTTTGCGAATACTAATACTGCAAGCAAGTACTGCAACGTGACGTGCGTAAAGAACAAAAATATGACTATTATATTAAGACTAGAGCAGACTAGGGCTACCCACGCCCACGTCAAATCATCAAAATAATGTGACTTGTAAAAGCTTGCTATCTCTTTTTTTCCTCATGTTTGTCTACGGGTTTTAGACTATTAGAGCAGGACGTGCCGCAATAAACGTAGCCACATACTGGGCTCAAAACCTATTTTAACCTACATATTTTACGGTTAAAAAAAAATTGAATAGTTATGGAGATGCGATAAAATAGCCCGCGAAATTCAAATTTTCTTAGGTTTTTTTTATAACTTGCAGGTCAGTGTCAGGTTGTATGTTGATCTAATTATGATTCGTGGCCATAATAAATATGGATTTACAGAATTATAATCATTAGAATCAAAAAAGCATCATCATCAGTTCAAAAAATCCTATTTTTTTAACTTAGAGAGTTGTAATGCTGATGCTGTTGTAAAGCTTAAGTATTTGGGTGTGCACATTGATAGTGGGCTGAGATGAGACAAGCAGATTGAAGTTGTAACCTCCAGAACTAGGCGGTTGATCCACATATTTAAATCTGACTCTACACCCCTAGACAAACTTAAACTGGTCTACCGTCTACTTGGCGTTATGTCAGTCGGTTTTCCAATACTGCGCACCCATGTGTGGAGGTGCTGCCGCATTATCATGGTTTGTAGAGAGCATAGAGAGCTATCCTGAAAGTAATTAAAAAAAACAATAGAGGTACTCTACTGCACAGCTGTAGTAGGACTGTAACGTACACACGGCTACATATCAAGCTTTACATTTCCAGTATAAGCTGACCTCTCATTGTACGGAAATCCTATACAATGCGAGATCAGCCTAAACTGGAATTGTATAGCTTTATATGTAGCCATGTGTACTAATAGTTCGTCAGCTCTTTGTGCTGAAATCCATACTGAGGAAACGTCCTTCTGTGCCCCTACCCGACCCAAACAGACGCAGCAAAATGCCTGTTTGTCCTCGTGCCCCGTGTAAATAGCTTTCGCCAGTAGACAGTTTGGCAGCCTAAGTAGTACTTAAACTGTCCGACAGCATCAACAAAAAGCTAAGTATTGTAGGACTTTCGAGACCCAAAGATAAAAGCATTATTGCTGGCTGGCTCCTATAGACTATCAAAACCAGTGATGCTATGAGTCAACCACAGACTAAGTAGTACTGAACCAACTCAGGAATTGTGACACAGGCCTGTCAAAATTATGGTACGGTTTCTCAGAGTCTTCACAGACAACATAATTATAAACGTATCTTTTTAACACAGAAAATATATTAAACAGTAAGTAAAATTACAGAGGAGTACCTAACAAATAAACTTACTTAAGGCGAATGCCTAGATGATCTCACTGCCAATTTGTCGCTAGATGGCGACACATCCACAATTTCAAACATTTTCAATTTTTACACCTAACATAGAAATTTTTAATAAACAACTTTATTCTTAGCGGAACCTAGGGCATTAACTTGATTTTTTTAGATCATCACTGTGCTTGTTAACTGGTATCATACAAAGATTAGAACATAATAATGATTTAGCCGCATGAATTTACTCTTTACACACACATGCAAAGTAAATAGTAGTAACTTCCGACTCCACTAGATGTCGTTTTATTTATTGAAAGATGCGCTAAATCGTCAACACCCGTTTCCGTCCATGCAGATTCACCACCACTGCCGGCACCAGCTCCAAACACCAGACACAAGAAACAAAATAATTTGTTGCTTTGTTGCACACAACCAAGGTGTTTTGAAATATTGTTCAGATTTAAAACCACGCGTAAAAGATTTATTTTTCGTAACACATTTTTGAGAAAGTGCAATTTCGGGACGTGGTGGTCCCTTAGCTTTCAGTTCGATACGCATTTCGAGAGTATTTTCACAATTTTTAATAAAAGATACACTGTATTGTTCCATTTTTAATACAAATGTCGCGCACAAACTATTTTTAATAATTATTTAGAATAAACACTGCGAATCTACTGACAGCCGAGTTGAGCCGACTGTTTGTTTACATAAGATCGGCAACAGCGCATAGGCATAGATCGCATTCTTCTTCCGATTCTTGCGCCGTTTGGCAACGTCGCGCGTGAGCGGCGCTCCAAATTAGGCTTATTTCTCATACAAAATCTTTTGTTTCACGCGTCGGACTGTGTCGATATTTCTCTTTCGGACTCATTGAATACAGTGCTAGATATCGTACTGAACTTTGTTTCATAGGAGCGCAATCGCTGGCGCTCCACACGTTACAACTTGACGCCAAATGTACGCGTAGGAAATGGTTTTCTAGTAAACTGCTATTGTATGCGTATGGGCATAGTAGAAAGAATGTATCTATAGGATTATAATAAAGAAATATAGATTATGCTATTTTCGTGGGAGTGCACTGCACCAGCGCTCTTTATGACGAGCCGCCTCTTAGGGGCACATTTACAGCAGATTAGGCACCAACTATACGTTCCACTCATATAACTATAGGAGACACTTTCTTGCTAGGGTAACTTACACCCCGTAAACCCCTACATTGCGAATTTCATCGAAAACAAATGATTGATTTTTGGAAAATTATTTCTTTATTTGTGAATCGATTTTTCATATTTCCTTTCGAATCAATTCAGTAACGGATCTTTTTCAGAGAGTTTTTTTTTGGTTCCTTTCGTCCCTCTGGGACAGGCAAAGTGAGCTGAGACCATACAGCCATTTTTTAGAGAGAATTGACGTCCCTATTAGGGGGAAATATTTGAAATTTAGAGTAGGTAGGTATGTGATGTGATGACAATCAACGAGTGTTGCTAACGTTTGATTTTGTATTTCCTCTTCTAAATCTTACACTTTTTTTTAAGTTTTAAGGGTAATTACTATTATAATATAACTCTGTATCACCTTCAAGCAGAAAAGCATCCTTTGTACATAAAAATAACACTTACCGTCAATAAAACACAAAAACACTTCACTTTTAAATAAAAACTCTTTCACGGATGGCACTCGTATGAATGGTTCTCAGTAGTAGCCCCAGTCACCAATTCTAAACCTGAATGGTGCTTACTACTTACTTAGCTGTTCAGACGAGCGAAATTGGAACTACAGCTACCATTTTGAGAACGTCATTTTGCTGACAGTTAACACCTTGAAACCATAAATGAATGATGTACAGCAGTGGTGGCTCTGACTTGTAAGTCAGAGCCACCACTGCTGTACCTATATCATTCATCATTTTAAATATCAGAACATCCTACAACTTACTACTAAAATACTGCCCTATGTTTTATTTCCCCTTTTTCTTGGTAAACTTCTTAGATGGCAAGACCAATTTATCTCGACGCACTTTGATGTGTGCTAATAATACTAAAATGTGCAATTGTTATGAAAAATCAATGTGGTTTGTCTGTGTATTCACTTATCTTGATGGTTTCACATAAATTAAATATGATTCAATCAATAGATACTCAATACTCAATACTTTATTGCATTCCATAATGTGTACATAATATAACAGTTGGTATGTTAAACCTATGTTTAAGTGAAAAAAAATATCTGCGATCTGCATTTGGTTCACACAGATACAATACTAATGTAATTATTGTAATATCTACTTTAAATATAAAGTACCTAAAGATTTAAAAATCTTTCTACTGTATGTAAGTAGGTACTGATAATACATTTTCTGACACGGTTAGGTAGGTACTAATTCATTGGTTTGGGTTGAATAAAATCAGAGAATAGAAGTTCATGTAAACTTAGGGTATACCTAAATCAGGCGATCAGCGTAGGCAAATTTACCTATTTTTGCCTACGCTGATCGCCTGATTTAGGTATACCCTTTTAGGTATACTTCTATTCTCTGATTTTATTCAACCCAAACCAATGAATTAGTACCTACCTAACCGTGTCAGAAATTGTATTATCAGTACCTACTTACATACAGTAGAAAGATTTTTAAATCTTTAGGTACTTTATATTTAAAGTAGATATTACAATAATTACATTAGTATTGTATCTGTGTGAACCAAATGCAGATCGCAGATATTTTTTTTCACTTTTTAGCATTCTTTCTCATTCCCTAATAAAAAACATTTTATCAATCATAAAATGTAAAACCCGCGGGCAAACCCGCGCGACGGCGCTAACTTTCTAGAAACACAATTTTGGAAACGATTCGCAAGTTGTCAAGACAATCACGCATGGACCGACTGGAGCAATTTGGCAACAACGCGGGGTGCGTCTTGAATGGCAACGTCGCGCGTTGCATCGCCGCGTCACTCGACGTGTAACCGAAAAAACCGAAAATTCGAACAGCGCCATCTATTATAAATGTTTACCGAACGTAAACTCGTAACACAACAGCAAATAACTCTTTCTCGGTGGTTCTTTAAATTTCTGTTAGATGGCGCGATTCAGGTCACTCACACATGTAAAGATTTTTCGTTTTTTATTGGGTCTAATTCTCCTAAATAATACTGTTTTTTTATAAAATTTTGGCGTTAGGCGAACATAATACATTATAAAGTCTCATTACACTTGCTTTTATTCTGCAGAAACCGTTTATTTACGGAGATTACAACCCCTGAAAAATGTATGGCGAGGCCTGTCTAGGCATCCGCCTTAAGTAGGGTTATAGGGTAAGCCGTAGCTGCCGAATCAATGGTGACAAAATCAAAATCCATTTATTCAAACTAGGCTGAGAATCAGCACTTTTCGAACGTCAAAAATTACATAAGACAGTCCCTCAAAAACGCACTAGGAAGAAGAAGTGGCGCAACAAACTCCCCAGCAGCACAGCTGTGTGTTCAGGATATAAAACTTGAATCTATACAATAAAATTTAAAATAATTTGCATTACGCAACACAATTTGCCTTATGTTAGCTAGCACACGCTACTATATAAAAAAAAAACATAAAAATCGTCGAAAACTATACTCAAGCAGAAATAACGTAAACAGAACCTAAATAAAAGCCTCCAGACATAATGGGCGTGCCCATAATGGCATGGCATAATAAATGAAAGAAAGGATCTCCGGTGTTTCCCCACTCAATCCCGAGCGAGTGGGATACAAAACTGCATATTGGCAACTCTCTCACTCGCACCATAGACATCTGTCCAGTACAGGCCGTTTCATTTTACGTATCAATACATCGATTGTAACGGATGTTTTTTACTAGGTATGTACTGTGCATCAACAGCAGAAACGAAACATTACGTTCGTTCCATTACACCGATTACCTACACGGTAAAAATGTTTTACTAACTAAAATTTATTTTGATGACAAATGTGAAAGTTATGGTACATTTGCGTACCATAATGAAAGTATTATGGTACACACGGCTACACATCAAGCTATACATTTCCAGTTTAAGCTAATCTCGCATTGTATAGTATATATATATATTTCCGTTCAGTGCGAGATCAGCGTAAACTAGAAATGTATAGCTTTATGTGTAGCCGTGTGTACATGGTACAAACACCTGAATTATGGTGCGTGTACCATAATTATGGTACGTATCAGCATCAGTGATGAAAATGTCATGAGGAAAGTTTTGAGGCATGTCGATGACTATAAGAGTAGGGGAAGACCAAAGGATGGATGGACTGTGTGGAAGACGATAGGTATGGCTAGAAAGGGAGTGACTACCGAGATGACGACAAATAGAGAAGTATGGAAGAAAGGTACATGTTGCGCCGACCACAAATCAGTTGGGATAAGGGCAGGAGAATGATGAATGATATGAAAAAAATAATAATAATAATAAATGGAAAAAATAAAAAATAGATAAAAATAAATAATGGATTGGTTAATGATGATCGATTCAATATTAATTAATAATTATGTTAATTGTAATGTTAGAGATAACTAATTTCGGCACTTCGGTGCATCGTCCGAATCTAGACGTATTAGCTTATGTTTAAACTAGAGTAATTTTAACATAATTAAAAACCTTTATTTATTTAACTTCGGTGTTCTTTAAGTCTTCCTGCTGCCACCTTCGTAATTCAGGTAAGTAATCTAGATATAATTACAAAATCTCTAATATTTACAAGATCCTACTACAACTGAATCTATAATTTTATTTGATACTAGCTTCTGCCCGCGACTTCGTTCGCGTGGAAGTCTTACTAGTACCGCAGATTTGCAAAGCAGTCGTCGGACCACTAAGCTATTGGCTTTGTTGAAAGTTGAATAAAATAGCCGTAAGTCATGATTGACTGCTTAGCTCGATCTGTCGCAGCAGAACGGTAACAATTTAGTTTTGACCCCTAGCTATGTGGACTGATTTTGTTGCTAATGACCTCTAGTATAACCCTTTTCAAGGAATACTTAGGTCGTGTTTTCCTGTCACTCTGTATAGTTTTCCCTACATATTAACCTTTGCGTATTCTAAACATTATTTTGTGTTTATTATAGGCTGTTTAGAGGTTTTGCCAATGCCTTTGCCTTTATTTACACCTGCGCGCGCATCGCTTTCGCTAGCACGGCGCGCGGAAAAAACAAAACCAGCGCGCCATTACTACTACTCTAGATCCATCGACACACAAAATGACAAAAGGAAGTAAGGAAGAATAACGATAGGTACATAAAAGTCCTGTTTTTTTTTCTCGCAAGTATGTGGAAAGACGTCGTATGAAACGCGTGTGCATTGATCATTACATACTCGGCTCGCTCGAATAATACCGCCTCGAGTGTTAAGATTATGTTAGGACCAACAGCACACTTGTATAATGTAGGTAGGTACTATTATTACATAATTCCTTGAAATCCTAATCTTTTCATTATAATTCATGGTTAATTGAACTTACCTAATGTGAATTTCAACCAAAATTATACGAGATGTTGCAGTTCGTTACCTAATGCACAGTGTAGTGCATTAGGTAACGGACTACCATGTGAATCTCGAGGATGCATCATTGAAGTATTAGTCTAGTTATTATTAGTTAATTTCAACTATTAGTCGTGCGTTTTGTGGACAGGATTAATATTCCTATTCAGGATAAAGCGGGAGGAAACGCCCGGGTGTCACCACTGTGTGGATCGCCCGACGGACACGGTGGAGCATACGGTGGAGGTCTGCCCAGCTTGGGCGAAGCACCGCCGTGTTCTCACGGAGGCGATTGGCGGCGGCGATCTCTCGCGTCCGGGCCTGGTTCAGGCCATGGTTCGGAGCGAGAGTGCATGGGAGGCCGTCACCTCCTTCTGCGAAGCAGTTATGCTAGCGAAGGAGGAGGCGGAACGCGTGAGGGTGAGACAAGGTTCGCGCCGTCGCGCCCTTAGTCGCCGCAGGAGACGCCTCGGGCGTCGGGAGTCGCAAGCCAATTTCCGGCCACCGTAGGCGCGGGGCTGCGGACGGTGAGCGATGGGTAGCTCGCCGTCCGATAAGGTCCAGGCCCGGGTCGACGGCGCGTTGTGTTCCACGCGCGCCTCAAAGAGATGTCAGCACAAACTGACGGGGTCCGTTAGGACCAATGCCTGCCGGGGTTGCGAGTTTGTCCGAAAAGGATATCGTGGCCCTGGCACACAGGCAACGGAAGGAACACGGGTGGGTTTTAGTCAGTAAAAGTCTGACACGCCCTCCCGCTCCGCCCAGAGCAGGAGAAGTTATTAAATAATATCCCACCCAAAAAAAAAGGGTTTGGGTCCCCGATTATAACGCTACCACTCTCATTCAAAGGTAATGCATATTTTTCGAGAAATTAATTAAATTAAAAAATGTTTCTAACCTCAAATCAGATAAAAAGCGAAAACGAAACGTTAAAATGGGCGATTGACAACCAAATCTGTCTTAGTATATTGTTCGTGGTGTACAATGTCTTGAAACGGAACGTAAAAAAAACCTGGTACGATACCATACGCATTCGGCATTTTACAATAATCGTGCTAATAGTAATTATTTAATTTATGAATATCTGTGGAGAAGAATTGTAGAAAGAAATAAAAGAGATCCTTATGGAACTAATTACAGTTGTAAATTATGGATTTTTAAATGGAAAATTTACGAATGTTTTGTTTTTATAGGAACCTAAAAATCCTGATCAGAAGAAAGTTAGTGTACCTCCACTGATATGTTGTGTATGTGTACAAAAGGCTATGTTACTACTGTTACTAGGAGAACTTAGGATGCAAGAGACAGCGAAGCGAGCTCGGGACTTGGGGCAACCCGACTCGGACATTTTTTTTTTAACCCTTGAGCCCCGCGAAGCGGGGCTCCCCCAACTACGCCTTATAAGCAACTTTGATGTGTTTTGAGGTTAGGTTACAATAATTCGTTTTTCTCAAGAACGGTGCGTTACCTTTTCATGGGAGTAGTGCCAGAGGAAAGAGGGAACACCCCCCTTCCCTTTCTCCCCCCTCCTCCTGCCAAACGATACTAAATTTTTACCCATATCGCAAATGTATCGTTTATTACAAAGATATATTTGTGATATTTTTATTAAGGGCGTTGTTAATTTGACGTATACTGTTATTAAAAAGGTCTGATTTTAGAACAAAAAAAAACCCTTTTATAAAACGCGTTAGGCTCTATATTGAGGAATATGATAATACATATTACCACGTTTTTATTAAGTCACATTCTCGTTTGTCTGTCTTATTGTTCCGGGTGGAATCATGCAACTTAAATTTCAAGCACTTCCCGATTAGCTATCCGGCTGAAACATTCAGGGTGGCTCACTACTCGATGACAATGCATTCTAAATCCCTTTATTAGCATGCAGTTCCGACCTTACCTCAAAAAAAAAAACATAAAAACCGCTATAACTTGTAAAGGAAGCGAGATAGAGCAAAAATAACACGTTTTAGTGGCTTTACAAGGGGGTTTCACTTAATCAAACACATAGATCGAGAGGTTCGCAAACATGAAAACATAACCTAAATTGTTCATGTTTTGCTTTTTCTGTATGAAATCGGCAATAAATGAATGAGCTACCCTGAAAGTTTCAGCCGAATAGCTAATCGGGAAGTGCTCGAAAACAAGGTTCCACCCGGAAAGATAGACAGACAGACAAACAAGAAAGTGACTTAATAAAAAAGTGGTAAGTTTTTCTTCTTTTATTTCTTTCGCTAAAGGACAATGCCATTTGATGTATGGAATTCCGTACCAAGTTGCATCAAAATAAAACTTTGTTCTATATAGACTACATTTAACATATTAACTCTTACAAATGTTCTTTTTGTAAACAAAATCCGGGTTCCAAAGTAATTTCATAAAATCGAAGATAACCTTAAACTATATTTTAGTCTTCACTACCGCGTAACCAAAGAGGTACCAATATCAGTAAAAGAGATAATAAATGGGTATATAAGCGCTACAAGTCGAATGAAAAACACGCTCGTCAGAGAGAGCACCTGCAACCATAACCGTCATCATCACATTATCCTCCTGCTCTTAACCCAATTTATTTAGGGTCCACACAGCATGCTTTCTAAAACCTCCAACCACCAACCAACATGTATCATGATACATATTCGCAAGCATATTCGTGTCATGGCAGACTTCATAGATCATGTTATGACGTTCTCACGACTAGGTGATAGAAAATAAATAAGTAATACAAGTTCCGCTAGATATTTTATTATGAACCAAAGTAAAAAATATTTATTCAAAATATACATTCATAAATTCAATAATATTAAGTAACAAAAGTGCTAAAATGCACTTTTTCAGCGTCAGTTACAATGGACAGCACCCACATTTTGCTCATTCATCAATTCCATAAAAAAAATCATCTAAAAATGTTGCTGGAGCAGTTATATCATTATACCGTGCCCAGCTCAAAAACCACACTACTGTCATTACATGTGCGCAGCAGCCCACTGTTCGATTGCCCACAAGACAGCTGCAGCAGTAACCTACTATGGCGTCTAATGTGTTGGCCACATTAACATCTCTGCTAATCAATAAATATGCGTGATAAGTGCGACTGTTGACATGTCTCGATTTTATCCTTCCTCTTAAGAGGTAATTGTTAAGCCCTAAAATCAATGGTACATCGTCTTCAATAGTATTATTCACCTCCACTGTTTTTTTTTGTTTGGCCGAATGTTTATAATTATGTCCGAATTTACAATGGCAGAATTTTATTTGGCATAATTACCTTTGGTAAATAAAAATGCGATTTTTTTGGGTAATTATGCCAAATAAAATTCTGCCATTGCAAATTCGGACATAATTATAAACATTCGGCCAAACAATAATTATATTAAATCATTTTTATGCCTTAATAATATTCGTTTAAAGAAAATTATGCCAAGTGTGTTATGCCAAATTTTCGGAGCATCAAGATTCTGCCAGATAGAGGGAACCCGTCTGTAATAGCTTCGAGTGAACAGACGTCAGACACGACAGACACCTCGGTGGTATTATTTTCTAATGTGAATACGGTTGAGAAAGAGACAGAACATTACCTTCGTATATTTTCTGACTGCTCGTTCTCAGCGCTCCTGATGGTTGAATTTGGAGTTTTAAATCTTTTGAGGCCTTATCTATATACTATCTACATCGCAGTTTACATTAAATATCATTGTTCGGTGCCTAGAAAAAACATTACATTACTTACATTTTTATTTATTTTGAACAATAAATTACAACAGAGCTTCCCATCTTCTGCAATATAAAGGATGACCATTCCGACACGTCTTGACCGTGACCTGCACGAAGCATATGTGCGCGCATGTGAGTGTGACACGTTGAGGCCGGCGCTGTCGTGCCTGCTGCAGTGCGCAGCTCCAGCGACGTCACCTACCGCTACATGCACGAGGCGCCGCCCGCTGTCTCCCTGCTGCAGTGCGCAGCTCCAGCGACGTCACCTACCGCTACATGCACGAGGCGCCGCCCGCTGTCTCCCTGCTGCAGTGCGCAGCTCCAGCGACGTCACCTACCGCTACATGCACGAGGCGCCGCCCGCTGTCTCCCTGCTGCAGTGCGCAGCTCCAGCGACGTCACCTACCGCTACATGCACGAGGCGCCGCCCGCTGTCTCCCTGCTGCAGTGCGCAGCTCCAGCGACGTCACCTACCGCTACATGCACGAGGCGCCGCCCGCTGTCTCCCTGCTGCAGTGCGCAGCTCCAGCGACGTCACCTACCGCTACATGCACGAGGCGCCGCCCGCTGTCTCCCTGCTGCAGTGCGCAGCTCCAGCGACGTCACCTACCGCTACATGCACGAGGCGCCGCCCGCTGTCTCCCTGCTGCAGTGCGCAGCTCCAGCGACGTCACCTACCGCTACATGCACGAGGCGCCGCCCGCTGTCTCCCTGCTGCAGTGCGCAGCTCCAGCGACGTCACCTACCGCTACATGCACGAGGCGCCGCCCGCTGTCTCCCTGCTGCAGTGCGCAGCTCCAGCGACGTCACCTACCGCTACATGCACGAGGCGCCGCCCGCTGTCTCCCTGCTGCAGTGCGCAGCTCCAGCGACGTCACCTACCGCTACATGCACGAGGCGCCGCCCGCTGTCTCCCTGCTGCAGTGCGCAGCTCCAGCGACGTCACCTACCGCTACATGCACGAGGCGCCGCCCGCTGTCTCCCTGCTGCAGTGCGCAGCTCCAGCGACGTCACCTACCGCTACATGCACGAGGCGCCGCCCGCTGTCTCCCTGCTGCAGTGCGCAGCTCCAGCGACGTCACCTACCGCTACATGCACGAGGCGCCGCCCGCTGTCTCCCTGCTGCAGTGCGCAGCTCCAGCGACGTCACCTACCGCTACATGCACGAGGCGCCGCCCGCTGTCTCCCTGCTGCAGTGCGCAGCTCCAGCGACGTCACCTACCGCTACATGCACGAGGCGCCGCCCGCTGTCTCCCTGCTGCAGTGCGCAGCTCCAGCGACGTCACCTACCGCTACATGCACGAGGCGCCGCCCGCTGTCTCCCTGCTGCAGTGCGCAGCTCCAGCGACGTCACCTACCGCTACATGCACGAGGCGCCGCCCGCTGTCTCCCTGCTGCAGTGCGCAGCTCCAGCGACGTCACCTACCGCTACATGCACGAGGCGCCGCCCGCTGTCGTGCTCATATGACCACGTGACCCTGAGTTTACATGACGTGTTGACAGTGCTGTACAATAAAACGTCCGTTTGAGTCAATTTATATAAATTTTTATTGCAATTCAGGATCAATACATTATGGATATACAATACAAGTAGCGTAGCACGCAGCGCAGTGACTGGTCCGCGCAGCGACACGTTTGTACACGACACGAGCACATCACAATGTTACATCTAACTACTACAAACCTCACTCCGTCATCTCGTCTCACGGAGGGCGACTCGGCGGGAGGCCTCTCTAACACTTTCTTCTAACGACTACTAGTAATGATTACATTTAACTTCTTTTGTACACGTTTCCTTACAAATCACTATCAAGACCTCACCGACTCGCACCTCAGTTTACAAAAAAATAAATGCAAAATATTGCATTACTACATGTAATATCAGTTACTACTACTACAATAATAATAATAAACCACCTAAATGTCATAATATGCGTAAAGTACGATACAACTAGGCATTGGCAAGTGTGGGCCGGGCGGCCTGCGCGCGCGCCGCGACCTCGTGCGGCGCGCGGAACATACTAACAATATAATATAATTATGACACTCTTACAGCGTGTCCCAACGAAACATTACGTCTACGTATACAATAAGTAGAGGGAGCTTCCTCCCCGCGCGGTCCGCTCAACTCACGACACGCTGTCGCAGCACTTCACACATACATGAGGCGGTGAAGCGCAGCTCTAGCGAAGGCACAGCTCTTTTCAGCCAATTTATCAATTACAATTAAATACATTTACTAAGTAATTGTAAAAACATGTGTTTTTAGTTTTCGTAAGATACTAGATAGATACTATAAAAATATACACTTTTCTTTTTAACAATACATTGACATCTTTTGCTATCGAATTACGTTTCAATAAAAATATGTAAATCTTAAAAAGTTGTTAGTAAAAGATTGTTACAAAATTTTGGAATGCTATGTGGATTAAGTGGAATGAGTTCAATGTGATCACAATACAACGGCGTGTCTGCGGGAGACACGCGCGACTGACGCCTCATAGCTTGTCTATTTGTCTATGCTCCGTCATAGACTAAGAACAAATAATATCTACATCGTTATTTATTAAATACATACAATCATTTAAATGCTCCAAAATATCTCAAAACGTTAAGTGGAAGTCGTTATCAGCTAATCAGTCGAGCTCGGTCACTCAGCGACGGATTGATGACGGTAATGTATCGCTGAGCGCCTACATATATGACTCGATGTACTTAACCTACGCGGATATACATAGTTGAGCAGAGTTTGAACAGCGTCGACTGCACACAGGCCTCGCTCGTGACGTCACGCGCCGTCCCCGCCCCCCTCGGCGACATCTGATCTAATCCGGTGTCTCAGCGACCTGTTAACGATGCAAGTGCTATTTAATACATACATTGAAATGTAACCAGTACCTCTTGGGGAGTTATAAATAAAATATAATGGGTTATAGGACCCCAGCTTAAGGCGGAGATTTCTTGAAAATGGTCAAAAAGGTGGTTTTTTAAAGCAGTGTATCTTTTAAACCCTAAATATTTTTTCAAAAACAAAAACAGTATGATATTTTCAAGTCTTTGGGCATACGGTGATGGAACACAAAACATAATTAAACATAATTTACTACATCAAAAAAATCTTCCAAGACAACTCTTAGTGATTTTTAAAAGCATTTTATCCCTTCGGTAACAATTATAATTAAAAGTATACCATAAAATTGCAAACGCCAAACTGCATCCGGTGATGAATTAATTAATTTTTATTAATTAGTTAATATCTAATTTTATACGATTTTATTTGCATTTTTACGCCATACGTTGTGTCATCGCGCATCTCTTTTGTATGCAATCTGACAGTGACAGCGGTTTACTTGTTGCCAGTGAGTGTGTGACTAGAACAGCAGTCGGTGGCGTGCGTGCGCGCCTCGCTCCACGAGCGCGCCGCACGGCAGGTGTACGTACCTGTGGGTGTGTGACTAGAACAGCAGGTCGGTGGCGTGCGTGCGCGCCTCGCTCCACGAGCGCGCCGCACGGCAGGTGTACGTACCTGTGGGTGTGTGACTAGAACAGCAGGTCGGTGGCGTGCGTGCGCGCCTCGCTCCACGAGCGCGCCGCACGGCAGGTGTACGTACCTGTGGGTGTGTGACTAGAACAGCAGGTCGGTGGCGTGCGTGCGCGCCTCGCTCCACGAGCGCGCCGCACGGCAGGTGTACGTACCTGTGGGTGTGTGACTAGAACAGCAGGTCGGTGGCGTGCGTGCGCGCCTCGCTCCACGAGCGCGCCGCACGGCAGGTGTACGTACCTGTGGGTGTGTGACTAGAACAGCAGGTCGGTGGCGTGCGTGCGCGCCTCGCTCCACGAGCGCGCCGCACGGCAGGTGTACGTACCTGTGGGTGTGTGACTAGAACAGCAGGTCGGTGGCGTGCGTGCGCGCCTCGCTCCACGAGCGCGCCGCACGGCAGGTGTACGTACCTGTGGGTGTGTGACTAGAACAGCAGGTCGGTGGCGTGCGTGCGCGCCTCGCTCCACGAGCGCGCCGCACGGCAGGTGTACGTACCTGTGGGTGTGTGACTAGAACAGCAGGTCGGTGGCGTGCGTGCGCGCCTCGCTCCACGAGCGCGCCGCACGGCAGGTGTACGTACCTGTGGGTGTGTGACTAGAACAGCAGGTCGGTGGCGTGCGTGCGCGCCTCGCTCCACGAGCGCGCCGCACGGCAGGTGTACGTACCTGTGGGTGTGTGACTAGAACAGCAGGTCGGTGGCGTGCGTGCGCGCCTCGCTCCACGAGCGCGCCGCACGGCAGGTGTACGTACCTGTGGGTGTGTGACTAGAACAGCAGGTCGGTGGCGTGCGTGCGCGCCTCGCTCCACGAGCGCGCCGCACGGCAGGTGTACGTACCTGTGGGTGTGTGACTAGAACAGCAGGTCGGTGGCGTGCGTGCGCGCCTCGCTCCACGAGCGCGCCGCACGGCAGGTGTACGTACCTGTGGGTGTGTGACTAGAACAGCAGGTCGGTGGCGTGCGTGCGCGCCTCGCTCCACGAGCGCGCCGCACGGCAGGTGTACGTACCTGTGGGTGTGTGACTAGAACAGCAGGTCGGTGGCGTGCGTGCGCGCCTCGCTCCACGAGCGCGCCGCACGGCAGGTGTACGTACCTGTGGGTGTGTGACTAGAACAGCAGGTCGGTGGCGTGCGTGCGCGCCTCGCTCCACGAGCGCGCCGCACGGCAGGTGTACGTACCTGTGGGTGTGTGACTAGAACAGCAGGTCGGTGGCGTGCGTGCGCGCCTCGCTCCACGAGCGCGCCGCACGGCAGGTGTACGTACCTGTGGGTGTGTGACTAGAACAGCAGGTCGGTGGCGTGCGTGCGCGCCTCGCTCCACGAGCGCGCCGCACGGCAGGTGTACGTACCTGTGGGTGTGTGACTAGAACAGCAGGTCGGTGGCGTGCGTGCGCGCCTCGCTCCACGAGCGCGCCGCACGGCAGGTGTACGTACCTGTGGGTGTGTGACTAGAACAGCAGGTCGGTGGCGTGCGTGCGCGCCTCGCTCCACGAGCGCGCCGCACGGCAGGTGTACGTACCTGTGGGTGTGTGACTAGAACAGCAGGTCGGTGGCGTGCGTGCGCGCCTCGCTCCACGAGCGCGCCGCACGGCAGGTGTACGTACCTGTGGGTGTGTGACTAGAACAGCAGGTCGGTGGCGTGCGTGCGCGCCTCGCTCCACGAGCGCGCCGCACGGCAGGTGTACGTACCTGTGGGTGTGTGACTAGAACAGCAGGTCGGTGGCGTGCGTGCGCGCCTCGCTCCACGAGCGCGCCGCACGGCAGGTGTACGTACCTGTGGGTGTGTGACTAGAACAGCAGGTCGGTGGCGTGCGTGCGCGCCTCGCTCCACGAGCGCGCCGCACGGCAGGTGTACGTACCTGTGGGTGTGTGACTAGAACAGCAGGTCGGTGGCGTGCGTGCGCGCCTCGCTCCACGAGCGCGCCGCACGGCAGGTGTACGTACCTGTGGGTGTGTGACTAGAACAGCAGGTCGGTGGCGTGCGTGCGCGCCTCGCTCCACGAGCGCGCCGCACGGCAGGTGTACGTACCTGTGGGTGTGTGACTAGAACAGCAGGTCGGTGGCGTGCGTGCGCGCCTCGCTCCACGAGCGCGCCGCACGGCAGGTGTACGTACCTGTGGGTGTGTGACTAGAACAGCAGGTCGGTGGCGTGCGTGCGCGCCTCGCTCCACGAGCGCGCCGCACGGCAGGTGTACGTACCTGTGGGTGTGTGACTAGAACAGCAGGTCGGTGGCGTGCGTGCGCGCCTCGCTCCACGAGCGCGCCGCACGGCAGGTGTACGTACCTGTGGGTGTGTGACTAGAACAGCAGGTCGGTGGCGTGCGTGCGCGCCTCGCTCCACGAGCGCGCCGCACGGCAGGTGTACGTACCTGTGGGTGTGTGACTAGAACAGCAGGTCGGTGGCGTGCGTGCGCGCCTCGCTCCACGAGCGCGCCGCACGGCAGGTGTACGTACCTGTGGGTGTGTGACTAGAACAGCAGGTCGGTGGCGTGCGTGCGCGCCTCGCTCCACGAGCGCGCCGCACGGCAGGTGTACGTACCTGTGGGTGTGTGACTAGAACAGCAGGTCGGTGGCGTGCGTGCGCGCCTCGCTCCACGAGCGCGCCGCACGGCAGGTGTACGTACCTGTGGGTGTGTGACTAGAACAGCAGGTCGGTGGCGTGCGTGCGCGCCTCGCTCCACGAGCGCGCCGCACGGCAGGTGTACGTACCTGTGGGTGTGTGACTAGAACAGCAGGTCGGTGGCGTGCGTGCGCGCCTCGCTCCACGAGCGCGCCGCACGGCAGGTGTACGTACCTGTGGGTGTGTGACTAGAACAGCAGGTCGGTGGCGTGCGTGCGCGCCTCGCTCCACGAGCGCGCCGCACGGCAGGTGTACGTACCTGTGGGTGTGTGACTAGAACAGCAGGTCGGTGGCGTGCGTGCGCGCCTCGCTCCACGAGCGCGCCGCACGGCAGGTGTACGTACCTGTGGGTGTGTGACTAGAACAGCAGGTCGGTGGCGTGCGTGCGCGCCTCGCTCCACGAGCGCGCCGCACGGCAGGTGTACGTACCTGTGGGTGTGTGACTAGAACAGCAGGTCGGTGGCGTGCGTGCGCGCCTCGCTCCACGAGCGCGCCGCACGGCAGGTGTACGTACCTGTGGGTGTGTGACTAGAACAGCAGGTCGGTGGCGTGCGTGCGCGCCTCGCTCCACGAGCGCGCCGCACGGCAGGTGTACGTACCTGTGGGTGTGTGACTAGAACAGCAGGTCGGTGGCGTGCGTGCGCGCCTCGCTCCACGAGCGCGCCGCACGGCAGGTGTACGTACCTGTGGGTGTGTGACTAGAACAGCAGGTCGGTGGCGTGCGTGCGCGCCTCGCTCCACGAGCGCGCCGCACGGCAGGTGTACGTACCTGTGGGTGTGTGACTAGAACAGCAGGTCGGTGGCGTGCGTGCGCGCCTCGCTCCACGAGCGCGCCGCACGGCAGGTGTACGTACCTGTGGGTGTGTGACTAGAACAGCAGGTCGGTGGCGTGCGTGCGCGCCTCGCTCCACGAGCGCGCCGCACGGCAGGTGTACGTACCTGTGGGTGTGTGACTAGAACAGCAGGTCGGTGGCGTGCGTGCGCGCCTCGCTCCACGAGCGCGCCGCACGGCAGGTGTACGTACCTGTGGGTGTGTGACTAGAACAGCAGGTCGGTGGCGTGCGTGCGCGCCTCGCTCCACGAGCGCGCCGCACGGCAGGTGTACGTACCTGTGGGTGTGTGACTAGAACAGCAGGTCGGTGGCGTGCGTGCGCGCCTCGCTCCACGAGCGCGCCGCACGGCAGGTGTACGTACCTGTGGGTGTGTGACTAGAACAGCAGGTCGGTGGCGTGCGTGCGCGCCTCGCTCCACGAGCGCGCCGCACGGCAGGTGTACGTACCTGTGGGTGTGTGACTAGAACAGCAGGTCGGTGGCGTGCGTGCGCGCCTCGCTCCACGAGCGCGCCGCACGGCAGGTGTACGTACCTGTGGGTGTGTGACTAGAACAGCAGGTCGGTGGCGTGCGTGCGCGCCTCGCTCCACGAGCGCGCCGCACGGCAGGTGTACGTACCTGTGGGTGTGTGACTAGAACAGCAGGTCGGTGGCGTGCGTGCGCGCCTCGCTCCACGAGCGCGCCGCACGGCAGGTGTACGTACCTGTGGGTGTGTGACTAGAACAGCAGGTCGGTGGCGTGCGTGCGCGCCTCGCTCCACGAGCGCGCCGCACGGCAGGTGTACGTACCTGTGGGTGTGTGACTAGAACAGCAGGTCGGTGGCGTGCGTGCGCGCCTCGCTCCACGAGCGCGCCGCACGGCAGGTGTACGTACCTGTGGGTGTGTGACTAGAACAGCAGGTCGGTGGCGTGCGTGCGCGCCTCGCTCCACGAGCGCGCCGCACGGCAGGTGTACGTACCTGTGGGTGTGTGACTAGAACAGCAGGTCGGTGGCGTGCGTGCGCGCCTCGCTCCACGAGCGCGCCGCACGGCAGGTGTACGTACCTGTGGGTGTGTGACTAGAACAGCAGGTCGGTGGCGTGCGTGCGCGCCTCGCTCCACGAGCGCGCCGCACGGCAGGTGTACGTACCTGTGGGTGTGTGACTAGAACAGCAGGTCGGTGGCGTGCGTGCGCGCCTCGCTCCACGAGCGCGCCGCACGGCAGGTGTACGTACCTGTGGGTGTGTGACTAGAACAGCAGGTCGGTGGCGTGCGTGCGCGCCTCGCTCCACGAGCGCGCCGCACGGCAGGTGTACGTACCTGTGGGTGTGTGACTAGAACAGCAGGTCGGTGGCGTGCGTGCGCGCCTCGCTCCACGAGCGCGCCGCACGGCAGGTGTACGTACCTGTGGGTGTGTGACTAGAACAGCAGGTCGGTGGCGTGCGTGCGCGCCTCGCTCCACGAGCGCGCCGCACGGCAGGTGTACGTACCTGTGGGTGTGTGACTAGAACAGCAGGTCGGTGGCGTGCGTGCGCGCCTCGCTCCACGAGCGCGCCGCACGGCAGGTGTACGTACCTGTGGGTGTGTGACTAGAACAGCAGGTCGGTGGCGTGCGTGCGCGCCTCGCTCCACGAGCGCGCCGCACGGCAGGTGTACGTACCTGTGGGTGTGTGACTAGAACAGCAGGTCGGTGGCGTGCGTGCGCGCCTCGCTCCACGAGCGCGCCGCACGGCAGGTGTACGTACCTGTGGGTGTGTGACTAGAACAGCAGGTCGGTGGCGTGCGTGCGCGCCTCGCTCCACGAGCGCGCCGCACGGCAGGTGTACGTACCTGTGGGTGTGTGACTAGAACAGCAGGTCGGTGGCGTGCGTGCGCGCCTCGCTCCACGAGCGCGCCGCACGGCAGGTGTACGTACCTGTGGGTGTGTGACTAGAACAGCAGGTCGGTGGCGTGCGTGCGCGCCTCGCTCCACGAGCGCGCCGCACGGCAGGTGTACGTACCTGTGGGTGTGTGACTAGAACAGCAGGTCGGTGGCGTGCGTGCGCGCCTCGCTCCACGAGCGCGCCGCACGGCAGGTGTACGTACCTGTGGGTGTGTGACTAGAACAGCAGGTCGGTGGCGTGCGTGCGCGCCTCGCTCCACGAGCGCGCCGCACGGCAGGTGTACGTACCTGTGGGTGTGTGACTAGAACAGCAGGTCGGTGGCGTGCGTGCGCGCCTCGCTCCACGAGCGCGCCGCACGGCAGGTGTACGTACCTGTGGGTGTGTGACTAGAACAGCAGGTCGGTGGCGTGCGTGCGCGCCTCGCTCCACGAGCGCGCCGCACGGCAGGTGTACGTACCTGTGGGTGTGTGACTAGAACAGCAGGTCGGTGGCGTGCGTGCGCGCCTCGCTCCACGAGCGCGCCGCACGGCAGGTGTACGTACCTGTGGGTGTGTGACTAGAACAGCAGGTCGGTGGCGTGCGTGCGCGCCTCGCTCCACGAGCGCGCCGCACGGCAGGTGTACGTACCTGTGGGTGTGTGACTAGAACAGCAGGTCGGTGGCGTGCGTGCGCGCCTCGCTCCACGAGCGCGCCGCACGGCAGGTGTACGTACCTGTGGGTGTGTGACTAGAACAGCAGGTCGGTGGCGTGCGTGCGCGCCTCGCTCCACGAGCGCGCCGCACGGCAGGTGTACGTACCTGTGGGTGTGTGACTAGAACAGCAGGTCGGTGGCGTGCGTGCGCGCCTCGCTCCACGAGCGCGCCGCACGGCAGGTGTACGTACCTGTGGGTGTGTGACTAGAACAGCAGGTCGGTGGCGTGCGTGCGCGCCTCGCTCCACGAGCGCGCCGCACGGCAGGTGTACGTACCTGTGGGTGTGTGACTAGAACAGCAGGTCGGTGGCGTGCGTGCGCGCCTCGCTCCACGAGCGCGCCGCACGGCAGGTGTACGTACCTGTGGGTGTGTGACTAGAACAGCAGGTCGGTGGCGTGCGTGCGCGCCTCGCTCCACGAGCGCGCCGCACGGCAGGTGTACGTACCTGTGGGTGTGTGACTAGAACAGCAGGTCGGTGGCGTGCGTGCGCGCCTCGCTCCACGAGCGCGCCGCACGGCAGGTGTACGTACCTGTGGGTGTGTGACTAGAACAGCAGGTCGGTGGCGTGCGTGCGCGCCTCGCTCCACGAGCGCGCCGCACGGCAGGTGTACGTACCTGTGGGTGTGTGACTAGAACAGCAGGTCGGTGGCGTGCGTGCGCGCCTCGCTCCACGAGCGCGCCGCACGGCAGGTGTACGTACCTGTGGGTGTGTGACTAGAACAGCAGGTCGGTGGCGTGCGTGCGCGCCTCGCTCCACGAGCGCGCCACGTCGGCGCCGCACGGGCGCGCGTCCCCCTCCCCCTCCCCCTCCGCGTCCCCCTCGCCAGCCGCTGGTGCTGCTGTGCAACAAATACAATGTCAACCAGGAACGTGCAGACTAGTATATAGGGTGAACTGTAATTCGACGTGTTCGTTTCAGGACGTGATAGTTTGATCAGGGAATATCCAAGAATTGTGTTTCTGAAAATTTCCCAAACTTCGTCATTAAATATATTTTTTGTAGCCATCAATGCAATTTTATTTGGTAGTGAATACGTTAACAAAGCTTTCGACCGGCTTTACTCAAGGCAAGCTGAGTAGTCCTCTTAGCGTGGGCTCTAGCTGGCAAGCACGCCGCCGGGAACAACATCGGACTCCGGGGCAACGGTTTTCGCCCGGACCCGCGTTACGGAAGCCGTCATCTCCGGCTGTGTCAACTCACGGACGCTAACGACATCCTCTTCATCAGACTTTGCGGCTGTGGGCAGAGCCATCAGCGTGCGGTGGCTCGTGCTTTGTTCTCGCAGAGAAGAGAGTTGAGATCACTTCTTCTAACAACTGCGGCTCGAGACCCTCGGTAAGTGGGGGTTCAGACACGGAATTTTCCCTCGGACCGCACGATAAGGGCGTCCCCACGGATCCCTGTCTAGGCTTGCCAACATCTCTTCCCTGGCTCGAGTCTTCGACTCTCCGACGGCCAGCCAAAGAGCCTCCTTGGCCGCACGGTACATCTAATACAGCATGGCTTTTTCTTTCGGAATCTGACGACGTTTCCTCCGGTATCGGGTGTACTTACGCCTAACCTCCACGCAGGTCACGCGCAACAAGCCGATTGCGGCGGACTACCAGTACATCTAGCGCCTTGTTGGTTGTGTGTGGACACGGGGCATGGACACATTAGACACGTCACAGATTTGCGTCATCACCCCGCGGAATCATTGCGTCTCCTTTTCGACGTCGACTTGTTTGTTCGTCGGTGACTGCCCGGACCCAGGCCTGGATTATAGCGGCTCCCTGTCAATTCGCCTAAACGACCAGCGAGGACCATCCATTTGCGGGGACGACGTGCGGTCGCAGCCCGTGGTAGAGATGTCGAAACGAATGTACCGATGATCCGACAATGTCTTCACCCTCACGGCAACTCTCCAGTCGCGGACACGGCCGGCAACAGCGGAGCTAGCGAAATATACGTCCACTATAGACCCACCCCGCTGCCGCACGCACGTGTAGACCGAGCCCCGATTCAGGACGAACAGGCCGGTCGTGACCGCCCACTCTTCCAACACCTCGCCCTTAGGATCGGTGACCGGGGATCCCACCGCCGCAGACTTAGCGTTGAGATCCCCGAGCTGTTGCACTGGGCGAGGGTGGAACCGGCCCACGATGACACCCAACTCGACAAAGAACCCCACGAAGTCAGCGAGACTCCTGTTGGGCGAGAAGTACGCCCCAATCGTGACAGTTCCCTCCGCGAGGGCGGCCACCCAACCATGTCCTCGGGAGGGACTGACAACAGTCCCGCCAATGATGGCCACTAAACCCGTCTAGGTCTCCCTGCCGTTACCGCGAGGGCGGACCAAATATGGTTAAGTGGCCACAGAAACGTGGATCGACCACTCCGTCAAGCTCTGGAGCAATAGATTCTGAGCTCCGGCAGTGATTGATATTTGCCTGGAGAAAATGGAATTGTACCATCACTGGCATTCCATTTCCTTGGCATCTCCTTCCCTGGGTCTGGAGTCAGCTGCTGGGTTGCCAGACAGTGGGAGGTCCTCCAACAGCTCTAGTCCTCCTGCCAACCTTTTGCGGTGCCTTGCAGGCTTTCCCGCCAAGTCTGTGCTCCGTAGGCTTTCCTGCAGCTGCGAAGACTGCAGTTTGGTGCCGCGGATTTGTGCAGTACATTGTGCCCGGAAATGCCCCATTTCCAGGCACCTGAAGTACTGGACAGCCCTTGTTAGTAGGAGTTTAACCCTGGCAGACCCACACCACCAGCATCCGTCTGCCATCTTGCTTGCAGCCGCTACCGGGCAGCGTACCCATACCATGCCCGGCCGCGCTGCAGCGAGTTTCGCCCGCCTGTACAGTGTCGGGCGGACACATCGTTCCTGGCAATGGGCGCCACTACTTCCACCGGGGTGGCGGAGTCGTCCAGCCCATTTATGCGTAATTCAGCCGTTTTAGTGACGCCCTGGGTACCTAACGCTACAATTTGCAAAATCTACCTTGGCTAGTTTTATTGACTATTTTATGGCCACCTCTGAATATTTTTAAATAGTGTACCTCATTTCACGGCTGATTAAATGAAGATGTTTTCCATGTAATTGGTACGCTTAATGTCAGTAAAATTTTGAGATAAATGGTGTCCAAATTCATGTATAAATTATTTGAAAAACTTTAATTAACTTCTTGTAACTGTGTGAAGTTAACGTATTTAGTACCAAATAAAATTGCATTAGACATTTCAGAATGTCCCAAAATTCGTCATTAATTATCATTGTTCTCTAAACTCTCATTTGAAGAAAAAAATATATTTAATGACGAATTTTGAGACACTTTCAGAAACAGAAATTTTGGGTTTTTCGAATCCCATGGATTTTCACCGGCTACACTTTCTCCTGGAAGGAATGGAATTACAGTTTAACCTGTAGAACCAGACTGGGATCTCGGAGTTTGAGTCCCTAATCTACTCTTCAGTCCCGAGGTCTAAATAGTTGTTTAGTTCGCTAATTGTCGACTAATAAATATGACTTAAAAGTTCAAATTATAAAAGGTGTAATTTAAATAACTGATAACCTCTGAAGGGGTGGCGTCATTGTACTCATCATTATGAACAACTGTTACTATGGGAATGGGACGAACCACGAAATAGCGAAAAAAAAAAAAAGAAAATTACATTTATTTCAATTACGTTTATTTTCAAATTATAATTTTATGTAAATCGTTTATTTTATTGCTGTAATAGGTATATATCATTATATATCAGGCACATCGACTATTCTAAGTTTTAATTAACACGTAATAATTCAAGTTAGATTAAAATTGTTTATTAGTCTTAAATGCTAGATTGTAATTAATTATTAAGAACCTGGTTCTTTAAATAAAGCATTAAAAAAAATAGTGAGTGGGATAGTTGTCGTGGTACTCACTGGGTGTGGCAGGCTCGCGGCGCGCGACGCCCAGCTGGAACGTGCCGCCCGCCGACTTGTGCGGCGTGTAGCGCGACAGCGCCGCCGACGCTGCGGACAAGCACAAGCGAGCCTGAACTACGGCGTACTGTGCCTGCGCTAGCCTACGCGAGCTGTGGCTACAGGCGACTGAGATGACACGAGAGTCGACTTTAGACGGCACGGTTGGCGCAGTGGTTAAGCGATTGACTGCTGCGCTGCGTGTCGCGGGTTCAATTCCAGCACGGAACAAATATTTATATGACCTATAAGTAGTTGTTCCGGGTCTGGCTGTTTGTGTATCTGAGTTTAAATGTTTGTAAACGCACCCACAGTGGCGTCAGTGGTTCTCCACGGAGGGTAGGCCACGAAATACTGATAGTAAAAAACGTCGCTCTACATAGTTATGATGACCCTCAAAGTAGTCACATTTATTGATTTATAATATTTGAACATAAGCCTGTAAAAATTATACATACAAGAACTCACCCTCTTGCATAATTTTGAGTTTTGAAATGACGAGTACGAGATGAATTACCATATGTTTGGATTAATTCTCGTAATTCGGGTACACATCTACCTTTAGACACAACTTGAATCTTATCATTATACGATAATTGAGAAAACTTATTGCATTTAACTACTAACAAACACACATTTTCAGCGCACACTTCACAACTGAATACTATTTTTAAGTGATAAAAACACCAACAAACAATACACAAGTAACATTTACTGTACTTTTCTGTTTCAAAACAAGTTATATATAACTTAATAGGTTAAAACATTTAGGTAGTAAGAACGCGTTATAAATTGCAAATCACGATGTTATTGGCGTCATCAAGGCTGCATTCCGAATTAGAACATAATCGCTGACAACACACATCACATCGTTTCCGTGCTCAAATCGATTACAGTCTAACTCGGAACACACCGCAACTGTGTAGCAGCCATGAGCCAATCACAGCCCAGCTCCACTCTTAGGAATTACGCCCATAATCTAGACATGTGTGCCGTTCATACACACAAAATATGCATCAGTGTGCTTAAATTTATCAATGAAAAAGTTGCAAAATAAGGTAATTCGTCTTGGAGCCTATACAGTCTACTACGTACTGACTTACGCGCGTAAAATTTACGTCACACGGGTGCGAGAAGTTGCTATAAGTGTTCTAACAAGAGTTTTAACTTTTTTTTAATATTTTGTATTATTTTATAACATAGTTAAAAATGCATTTGGGCTAGGGTAGGCTAGGCCTAATTGCCTCTATGAACGGCTAGCCCCTGTCCACGATAGAGGAGCAATTGCAAGTGGGGCAAAGCTTAAAAAAAAAAGGCATTACCGGCCGTTACCGATTTACTTAATCGATTACAAAGACAGAAATAAAGGCCGTTAATATCCCGCATTGCTACCTATCGTTGTACTCACGATTTTTCACGAATGAATATATTATACAGAACAGTTATTAGGGAAAGGGTATGACCGCTATTGCCACCCTACAGGGGCGTAGCTAACGAATAACCGGATTCCTGTCGGCTTCCCTTAGGAAATTATGACAGTCAGTAGTTCTCAGCAGTGTTTAATAATCACACTGATTGTATTTAATACTTACACCATAAAATTAAAGTATTACAAAACCCCAACCTACATTAAAAAAATTGTCTTTATATTCCAACGAAAACAAAACATTTAAAGTGCGCGCCAATTTTGCTTTAGTGCCTCCAGTATAACTCGTTGTCCGCCCGGGTTATGAAAACATAAATTTCTATACAAAATAATCTCGTCATGACGTCACTTCAGGTCACGTGACACGCTGTTTTTTGAGGCAATAGTAAGCCGGAATAAGTCGAGTTATGATAGGTACAGTGTAGGAATATAGGTCCATCCATTCGCTGAATTTCGTAAGCGTTCGGTTTGGTTCAGGACGGGGGGAGGGACAAAGTTCGCTCCACGCTCTCGGACAATAATTTTAAATGTTTGTTGACGATTGACGTAAATAGTTAATAGAATTATAACCTTTAATTTTGTTGATACTTGTAGTTTTAGTGTAGTATTAGTGTAACAATTAGAATTTGATAATCGTGAGTTTGTTGTGAAATTGTGCGTTCGCCGTCGTTGTAATTAGGAATTTGTGGTAAGTCGATAGATTAGCAAGTTGAAATTACTTTTTAGAATAGATTTGAAAAGTTATTAGTAGGATGGCGGCATTAATAGTTTTAGATTGTTGTGTGACAGATTATTTGCTTCGTGAGGAAACATGCTTTTCAAGGTTAAGTTTTGTAAATAAGAAACACATAATTAGGCTAGGTCGTGCTCGACCAGATATGACTATAAACTACAAATGACGCGATGGGTTTTTCAAACATTTTAATGTTTCCCTTAACGATAAATATCAATGGCTGACTGGTAGTTGTAAATTAAATAAGATGTTTTGTTTTCCATGTTTACTTTTCTCAGATTCTAGTATGTAAGTTTATGGAACAAGGGGGTTTTACAGATATTAATAATCTGACGAATTCATCAAAAAAATATGTGCAGACTGAAAAGCATATTCGTAGCTGTTTAGATTTACATGACTTCGGGAATAGTAGGATATAACCATTTTTCACTAATTCGCATGAAGCTCAAGGAAAGTAGCTCGAAATAGGAATTTAATGAAACGGTTTATTGACACCGTTATTTTGTTAGGTAAACAAGAAGTAGCTTTTCGCGGCCACGATGAACGTCCGAATTCTGATAACCGCGGTAACTATATTGAAACCTTGTTATATCTGAGAAAGTATGAGACCGTAATGGACATCATTTGGAACTATGTTCTTCAGTTCAGAACCCCGCGTTTTCTGGACTCTCAAGTGATATTCAAAATGATTTAATACATAGTATTGCATCCGTTTTACGAGACCACATTAGAATCGAGATAGATAAAGCTCCATTTCTGTCTGTAATGATTGACGAAACTCCCGATGTCAGTCATAGGGAGCAATTGACTGTAATTTTTCGATATTTATCTGAAACTGGAATCGAAGAACGATTCCTAGGTTTTTACGATGTTAGCGGAAGTCGAACTGCTGAAGTTTTATACAAACAGTTGTTAGAAATACTTGACCAGTATCGTTGTAGGAATAAGTTAGTTGGTCAGTCTTACGACGGCGCGGCAGTAATGTCTGGCGAGCACGGTGGAGTAAAAGCAAAAATTCGCGATGCATGGCCATAGGGCTATGGCAATGTTTGTCCCATGTTACGCTCATATATTAAATTTAGTACTTAGCCGTTCCCTTGAAAATATTCAGGAACTGAAAACTTTTTTTGGACACGTAAATAGTATGGTTCGGTTTTTCAACAAATCAACTAAACGGTCCAACCTTTTGAAGGAAATAGCTGACCGCCGTATGCCTGGAGTATCAGAAACCCGTTGGCACTATCACTCACGCATTATTAATGTAATTTTTAACTGTAGATTAGACATGATTAATACTTTTAATTCGATGTTAGATAACCCGCAATCTTGGGATAGTGAATCTCTTTCCTTGGCAGAATGTTTCCTCAGTAAGTTAGAAAACAGGCAGTTTTGTTTTTTTTTGCATGTTTTATCAGACATTTTTCAAAAAACCGACGTTCTTTTCAATTTATTGCAGTCAAAACAGATTGATATCGACGTGGCAAACCGCGAAATAGATTCATTCAATAGTTGGCTTGCAAATGATTTTGATTTTATTTATGACAGCGTCCAGGAATTCCATGAGCCGCCGCGTCAGCGTAGACGACTAAATACAGAAGTAGACACTAGAACTATGTATCGGCGTCTTTTCATTGAAATAATAGACAATGTTAAGACGCAAATACACTACACTAACACAACACTACTACTAATACACTTCTACTCCTCCTTCTCTTCTTCTACTACTACTAATATACTTTCTCAAGTTCTTCTTTCTTCTTCTTTTACTTGCGTAATTCTCAAAAACAAGAACGAATATCTGATCTAGCCATTTTTTCTATAGAAAAACATTTATTGCTAAAAATTAAGAATCATCCCGGTTTTTATGATAATGTCTTAGCGCACTTTGTACGAAAGAATAGACGAATAGCTTTAGAGTATAAGTAGAATAAGTCAGTAGTATTGCAGTTAAGTAGTTTTGTCTAGTAGACATCATACGTCAACGTCATCACACTGATCACACCACAAACAGCTTTTTTCAAAGCCACTTTTATTATACTTGCAAGACACTGTTTCAATCTATCAGTGCTTACACGTATGGTAAAGGTGGACTGAAGACATCTGCTTATAGAAGACTGAAGCCAGGAAGTCAGTCACAGATTTTAGGTAACTGGATTACGTGCGCCACGTCCGGGCTAGGTAAGCATTTTTTTTGCTTCGGCTTACCTTTCTCATAAACTCACCCTTCGCCACTGCCACCCTATGTGGCACCGTCAACGGTGGGTACGTATTTTTTACAATAATTTAATAACGGTTCAAAATTTGTACTTTTTTACATTTCTTATTCTAATTCTGTAGTAAGCTAAAGCTAAATTTCCACATGAAGTAAAGATGACAACGTTTTCGTTATCAACACGTGTTGGTGACATTAGTTTGAGTAATTTTTGAAGTAAAACTTCTTTAGGCACGCTTGACTTTGGGAGTAAGCTGGTGAATGCATAACGAGAGAGTTACGGAAGTGAGCCAGCGGAAGTTGAGAGGGAGATATAAGTTAGTGAAGATAGAAAGAGAGAGAGTTACGTTGTCAAAAGGCAAAGTTGCGAAGAACGATGCGCCATCTCCCAAAGTTGGATTCAAACTTTTATGACATTGTGGATAAAGCAGTTTAATGTCTATTAAAACATTAGATAGCAGTTGAAGCTAGCTATTATTTTATACGTACCATTCTACGCATATTATATTTAACTTCTGCAAGTTTCTGCTTTCACAATAAGTGTGGAGCAATTTCTGTCAGTTGTATGCGTTTGACAAAGTCGGATGAGAGTTTTTTTATAAGAATTGGTTGCGTGCGTCAGTCTCGATAAGATAGCAGCCGTCACTGTCGAGAATAAATCTGTTGTATTATTACAGCGCGTCCTTCGAATTTGTGAAACTTACGACTACTTCCTTATATTAGCAACAATACCGCTTGTCTCACACTAGCTATTATTTTCTCAAAAACAAAACAAAGTGTTGCTCTTCGCAACCAGCTAGCTACATTATAACAAAACCGTGACGTGTTGGCAGTGTGCTGCCGGTCGCTGGCTGCGGGGCGGCGCGCGCGTGACGTCACACGAACGTCTCCGCGCGCGTGACGTCACACGAACGTCTCCGCGCGCGGCAGGCGTCGCACGCGCCGGTATACTGTCGCCACCACAACAACTCAGATAATGTCTGTATTTCTTAACATTGACATCATATGATCATAACATCAGTGTCTCGCCGAAGACGGCGTCGATACACAGATCCATTGAGCGAACAACACCACGTGTACATGTAATGAAGTTAACAGCAGAGTGCAGACAGTGGTCGGCACTACAGGCACTATTTATATCGCAGACGTCTTTCATTCGGTTTCAAATACTGTTACTAATGTCGGCAGATCTGTGATTACGTCATCAATGACCAGTAGTAAGCCTGAACGTCACAAGCGTGAGTGTTGCCGCATTTAGAACGACTCCCGTACTATTCCCTTATCACGCGACATACTTTCTACAGTGACTATTCGAAGTGGCATAGAAATCCCCGAGCTCAAGTGAGCAGCGATAGGCCTGCAGCCACACGTCGCAGGCGGCGCGGCGCCGGGCACACAAGTGTTTAGTATTCGCTGCCCAAACTCGCGCTGTTTTGACTATTGCTTACAAAGGTAGGGACAAACCATTCGGCTTGCTGACTTGACATTGTTGCTGGATAAGACGCCATTTATTATTATTATTAAAAGAGATTGTTTCTCAGTATTGATCGCTGGGACAAAACCAGTGTGTAGCGTGACACCGCATCGTATGGAGTGGTTAAGTCGAGTGACGGTTGTCAATAGTTGGACTGTATACGACCTATTGTTTTTTTCACGTCGCTTGCCCTAAATGGCAATTTCTGGCACTCTCATGATGAAGCAATGTCCAGGAGAGGAGAGCATCATTTCAACAATAAGTTTGAGATAGTTACTGATATGTGTGTTGGCGGCGAGCGTGGCGTGCAGCGGCGACTCCGCGAGCTGCGGCGGGCCGCCGGGCGCGGGGCCCGCAGCCGGGGCCGCGGGGCCTGCAGACGGGGCCGCGGGGGCCGCAGCCGGGGGCTCCTCGCACAGGGATGTCTCCGAGGGGTACTCAAACGTGCGCGTCATAGAGTCGTCGAACTGCAGCTTCAGCTGGAAATAATAACATCACACATTTAGTCGTTATCCTCCAAATTTCAGATCAACTTGGAATGCTATTCAACTAGGAAGCAAAGCTTTTTTTGATGTGAAACATATATATGCTATTGCTGGCGGGGTGACGCATGCCGCGTGGCGATCGGCCACTATACACTCATACAGTCTATACATAATTATGTAGAGTATGCACATGTGTGTGTGGTGCGGTGTGTCACACCCGCCAGTCGCCCCGGGACGGCTCAATTTGAGATGTATAGGTACTGGTTACCAGTAACTAGTATAAATCTCAAACAAATAAAAAACTTTACGCAAAAACGAATCATACGACGTGGTCGCACTCGCACGCCGCGCGCCGCCAACATAATAACGGACGTATTTTGTTATTCATGTTGGCACCCTCTCACTCTTACTCTCTCTAGATCATACACATTTGTTTTTTTTTTTTCGAAAAACTTGTATGGAGATGATAATAAAATAATTAATATCTCGGCTATCGATTGCGTGCGCAAAGATAATCACACAGTTATTCTCCTATTTTTTTTGGCAATTTTTGTTGTTATTCATTTCAATGGCGGAGAAAGGGCTTGCAATCCGGATATTCGGATATCCGTATTATCCGGATATCCGCCAATTTTCAAATCCGGATTTTACTTGCATCACCATCCGGATTTTTCGGATGTTACGGATAGTTGTATTTCTCTTTTAAATATTAAATAAAAAGCTGTCTCTGTAAAGTAAATAACTGTTATTACGTTATTTATTATATTAATATAGTTAATCACTCTTGCAATTATTTATCCACTTCAAAAATCAATTAAAACACAAATACTAGAAGAAATCATCCGGTTTATGAGACGGCCATCTTCAGCGCAGCGACCGACTTCTTCAACAAATGATTTAGACACCACAATTCGAATAGAGATGGCACTATTTGATGGGAATGGCCAGAGAAGCAGGAATTTAAAAAGGGTTTACAATCTACTTTTATCAATACCACCGACCAGCGTTGAAGTAGAGTGTTATTTATCTAACCATGAAAGAAGATTCATTAGATAGTTTAAGCTTTATAAGATCATATTACCAGAATTTGGATAAAAAATAATTGAAGACTTACCTAATATTATATTATAAAGGGTTATTTGATTATTTTGTTAGTTTTTGTTTTATTATATTTGATATAAACTATTGTTGTTTAATAATTGTGCTGATTTGCCAGGGAAAGTTATTTATGAAATTTATTAATTATATAATTTTATTATTATTACTAACTTAAAAAAATAACTACATTTATCATTTAAATAATCAATAACTTTGTAATATGCTTTATTGATCAGATAAGTCTTTAGTTTATTTTTAAATGATGTAAAATTATACACTTTGTGCTATACGCCATAGAACAGCTATGTTTGACAAGAGTGCATTTTGTATGGGCCCTAGAATATATAATAAATTACCTAATAATATAAAAGAAGCAGATAATTTTACATCATTTAAAAATAAACTAAAGACTTATCTGATCAATAAAGCATATTACAAAGTTATTGATTATTTAAATGATAAATGTAATTATTTTTTTAAGTTAGTAATAATAATAAAATTATATAATTAATAAATTTCATAAATAATTTAATATGAATAATTGTAATTAATGAATAATGTAAGAAATATTTATATTCTAATTTGTAGATATTTGCACACCTGTTTAGGTAGGATATGGTTCAAAGAACTTTTTTGTACCTATGTATCAACTCATGTACCCATATTCATGCAAATAAATGATTTGATTTGATTTGAAAGTTATTTTTTTATTTCATTATTATGTTTTAAATTGGTTGGATAGGATTTTATTGGGATGTTGTGATTTGTGTTACATCTGAGATCTCCTTTTTAATGAGATTTTTTTTAGTATGAGTGCGGTATCGGTGTTTTATTTTTATTGAAATTAAATGAGAGAAAATTTAAAACACATATTAAAAGTACACTTTGTAAACAAGCATATTACAAGTTAGAGGATTATATCCAGGACAGGAATGCTTGGAAACATGCTGGTCCAGCTCCATAGGACAATCTAGAGTCTAGACAAAATCAAACTGGTTGCTATTTTTATGGTAAAATCTGTTATTTTTATGATATTCATTTTACATTCTGTGATAACCTATACTCACACACTGACTTATTTTTTTAGAAAAACATACTTGTATGATGTTTGTAAATATGTGAACACCACGTATCTATCTAATAATTAAGTTATTTTTCATTGCTTAGTTTTTAATTCGTTTTACCTATTATGGTATAGTAATTTTATTCTAGGTGCATCGTCTTCACATATAATCATATAATTAATGTAATCAAACAAAATATTGTAAAACATTTTTAAAAGAGTACCGGTGGAGTTTCTTGCCCATTCTTCTCCATACGAAACTACCTTTTGGAAGGGGCAACTAGAATCAATTCTATTTTTTTTGTAAATTTTGACGTTCAAAAGTGCCTCTTATGTGCCTATTTGAAATAAATGGTTTGACTTTGACTTTATTGTATAATTTTAGAAAGTGGTCTAGTTTTTTTATGTATGTGTTATTTGAAATATTGATATAGTTTATTCTTTCTTTGTCATTTTGCTTGAGATACTGATTAAAACGTGTTACAAAAGCTTATTAGTTTTATTTATAATAAAAACGAAAAATATCTGTATTATCCGGATTTTCCGGATAGTACTTTTTTAATATCCGTATTATCCGGATAGTAAAAATGAACGGATATTGCAAGCCCTAGCGGAGATGCAGCAAAATAGCCTAGGCCATCACAAGTGGCTTTTTTTCTAATCAGTTTTAAAACTAGCAGGCAATAATAATAATAATAATAATAATAAGCTGGCAACACCAACACGTCACGGAATACGTTTTCTTTATCTTCAGTTATATATTCATTTTAGACGCAGTTTCTTTTATTCTATTAGTATACAATAAGCCTGAAACCCAAATAATCAAGCCTAAATAAAAAAAAAATCAAAATGAATCATAATAAAAACCAAGAATTTTATCAAAAACTGCCGAATCGAAGGTGACATCTGTCATGTCACCTCCGATAAAATCCACCGATTTTAAAATAAAGAAAAGATGTTGACGAGATCAGCTACGAGACGAGCACGCCCACCACCTCCGGACTCTTCGCTCAGCTCCGCCTCGCCGCCGCCGGTATCCAGCCTCACTGTAAGCGCTGTGACGACACTGGCCGTGGTAGTTGCGTCGAGCTCGAGCGACGAGTATTTTTCCCCGCCGACGTCGCCAACACCTGTACGTCGGCAGGGGAGAGGCCGGCCACCGAGGAGCTTGGGACTTAGGGGCCATCCGGCCCCGAGCCGGGTCCCCGCTGCCGGTGGTTGTGTGCAGCGCATGAGATGGACTCAATCTATGAACGAGAACGTCATGCGCGCATTTTACGGGTCTACAGAGGGAGGAACTAACCTCACTGCGTACCGTGCTAGGATGCTGTCTCTGTTTCAGGAACTAGAACCAACCATCAACATCTCGGCCCAACGACTATCGGATCAGGTGCGGGTCATCCAACGCGATCATAGGTTGGACGATGTTGCACTTGATAGGCTGCGCTCAGAGGTACTTAGCAACCATATCGTCTCGACTCCGGCACAAACCGCGGTACGAATGTCAATTATTGATGGAATCCCGCCGCGGTCCAATCATGATGTTGAAGAAGAGGATGATAGGGTTGCCACAGTAAGTAGCCAATGCAACGCCCGATTGAGGAGCGCACTGGAGGATGCATTTGGCGAGTATAGGTCCACTCCGACCGAACTTAGACCCCGATTACCACGCCTACCTATGCACAAGAAAAATAGGGCGCTGGTGTGTGCCTTGGACTCGCAGCTTAAGAATTTCTTCCAAAGCAGCGAGGATCTCATTGATACACACTCGATTCTGTATTGCGCGGCTGTTGCGGCATGTCGTTTAGCTAACGTCAAATTTCCAAACTGTGACGGAGCTACTCGACCAAAACCAGCCGTACCAGCCTGGCAGTGCAGGATCGAGCGCCGTATTGATGAGGCCAGGGTACTCATCGGCAAACTATACTGCTTCAGGGAGGGCAATACACGACCACGAGTGATGCGCTTTGTAAGACGGGCTTTCTCGGGGACTGGAATCAGCCCTCGAGAATACATGTCCCGTGTCACAGAGCGCATCGACTTCCTGAAGCAGAAAGTTTGTGCATGGGCGAGCCGTATTCGGCGGTATAAGCGGCGGGTGGATCGATACACGCAGAATCGCATGTTCCAGAGCAATGAAAGGTGGGTATATAGAGCTTGGGAGCGACCTGAACAAAATGTGACAGACGTGTGCCGCCCGGATGATGCAGCCACGAGTGCATTCTGGCGCAGCATCTGGTCAGAGCCCGTCTGTCACGCAGAGGCTGACTGGATGCGGGAAGTTGAGCGAGTGTGTGAAACTATACCAGAAATGGAAGCAGTCATAATCACCCCATTAGACGTAGCCAGAGCAGTCCGTCTGTTACCAAATTGGAAATCACCGGGACCGGACGGACTGCACAACTTCTGGTTGAAATGTTTAATTAGTTCACACACTTGCCTGGCATCTCAGTTCCAGTCATCCTTAGAGTCTGGGTCGCTACCACAGTTTCTAACAACAGGCGTTACCCACCTGCTCCATAAGTCAGGTAGTCCCGCGGAACCCAAGAATTATAGACCGATCACATGTTTGTCAACGGTCTATAAACTTCTTACATCCATTTTGAGAGTGAAAATTAATACGCACATTGACAATAACTCCATTATGTCTGCCTCTCAGAATGGATGTAGGAATGGGTCCCGCGGTACTAAGGAGCTACTCCTCATCGACATGGCCATAAGCCAACAGGTTCGTCGATCCCGCAAGGATCTGTCGACATGCTGGATAGACTATAAGAAGGCCTACGACTCGGTGCCACATACATGGCTCATGAGGGTGCTGGAGTTGTACAAGATAGATGCAACTCTGCGCAACTTCCTGATGTCATGTATGGGGCAATGGAGAACGGTCCTTCGCTATCCAGGATGTCGGCAGATCCAGGGGAATGATGAGCCTGTATGGATTAAACGGGGAATATTTCAGGGCGACAGTTTAAGTCCACTTTGGTTCTGCTTAACCCTGAATCCTCTAAGTACACTGTTGGAGGATTCAGGTCTAGGCTATCGGTTGAGGAGAGGAGGTCAGGTCATATCTCACCTCTTCTACATGGATGACTTGAAACTCTTTGCCCCCAACAAATTGCGACTGATCGAGCTACTGAAGGTAACTGAAACATTCAGTAGCGCCATCAGGATGGAATTTGGTGTGGACAAATGTGCAGTCATGCATGTAAAACGAGGAGAGATTATGGAATCCGAAGGAACCCAACTCTCGGATTCCATACACCTTAGATCCCTTTCCTCATCCGAAAGCTATAAGTATTTGGGTATGTCAGAAGCGTTAGGGATCAACGTTGCTGACATGAAGCAATCGTTGAAGGAGCGCTTCTTTGGTCGCCTGAAGAAGGTATTTATTAGTCTTCTTTCAGGCGGAAACAAGGTGCGCGCCTTCAACGGTTGGGTCATGCCGGTTTTGATGTACTCTTTTGGCATACTTAAATGGACTCAGACCGAACTAGACGCCCTGGATAGGAGGGTCCGTACACTGCTGACCGCAAATCGGATGCATCACCCACGATCATCGGTGATGAGACTGTACATCCCGCGGAAGTGCGGGGGTCGAGGCTTTTTAAATGCAAAGACCCTCCATAACCGCGAGGTGTGCAGTCTCAGGGAATATTTTTTACAAGCCGAACTGGGTATGCACCGTGATGTGGTCGCAGTGGACAAGGGACTCACCCCGCTCTCCATGGCTAAAGAGAACTGGCGCAAACCTGTAATACTTACTACCGATGACCGCAAGGAGGTATGGCAAAGCAAGGAGCTTCACGGACGCTTCTATCGGGCTCTTCATGAACCCGGTGTAGATTTCTTAGCGTCCGTATCCTGGCTACGTTTTGGTGACCTTTTCGGGGAAACCGAAGGTTTTGTCTGTGCAATTATGGACGAAGTTATCTTGACGAATAACTACCGGAGACATATTATGAAGGACGGGACGGTTGACGTGTGTCGGGCATGCCACCGTCCGGGTGAGTCCATCAGACATATTATCTCTGGCTGTTCTCGTCTTGCTAATGGCGAGTACTTGCACAGGCATAACCAAGTAGCCAGGATTATTCACCAGCAACTTGCTTTGAAATATAAACTTGTGGATTCTGAGGTACCGTATTACAAGTATGTGCCCGACCCAGTTCTCGAAAATGACCATGTCACGTTGTACTGGGATCGGTCTATCATTACTGACAGGACTATTGTCGCGAATAAGCCCGACATAGTAGTGATAGATCGATTAGCGCGCCGCGCAATGATTATCGATGTTACCATTCCGCATGACGAGAACCTCGTGAAAGCTGAGAAAGAGAAACAAATAAAATATCTTGACTTAGCACACGAGGTTGTTGACATGTGGAATGTGAGCTCGGCTATCATTGTGCCGATTGTCGTATCGGCCAATGGCCTGATGGCCGAAAGTCTCGAGCAACATCTTTCGAGGCTCTCGTTAGGTGGTTGGATCAAGGGCCTGATTCAGAAGGCAGTACTCCTCGATACGGCTCGCATCGTGAGGAGGTTCCTATCTCTGCAGCCCTAGCCACCGGTAGCTTGGACCCAGCTCCCGATACCGGTGGACAACTATTTTTTATATTTTTAAATGTTTTTATATATTTTTTATATTCCGATATTTAAAAATATAATTTGTATGTATTTAAATTAATAAAGGAAATAATAATAAAATTTATTCAAAAATATAAGATACAACGTTTACAGTTTTCCTTAAATCTACGTCAAGTTCACGATGGTTTGTGCCTGAACTAGGAAGTCCTGTGTTTCAGGCGATTGGAGGTAACTTTAGTTGACATAATAATCACATAGCTTAATAATATATTTGGTAACAAGGTATATAAAAAAATAAAAAAAATATAGTATCTTAACCTAGCTAACTAAAATAAAACAAAAATACAAAATAACAATATGAACAATATTTACTTTAGCACAAGTAATAACTTCTCTGTATCTTCATAGGACATAGTTTGAAGAGCTTCCTTAAGGATTTTCTTGCAGTTACTGTGGTTTAAGGAGTAGATGTTTCCTTTTTCATTTAGCCTGTTATAGAGTAGCGGTCCGAGGTACATATAGAACTTGGCTGTGAAAGCATGTTTTGTACTTTTTTGAGGGCAAACTATATCTTTCCGTCTTTTTTTAGTAAAATCAGTGCTGTATGGAAGTGCTGCGTGTTGTTTTAGTACAGTGCTCATAATAAATAACTGTCGAACTGTTAGTACTTCACAAGATTTATACAGGAGGTTAGTGGGGAAAAGGAAAGGGCGGCAAGTAGCCACCTTGAGAATAGCTCTTTGAGCTCTTTCAATGGGCAATAACAGACCTCTACTCACCCCACCCCATGAGGTAATACAGTAAGTCAGAATTGACTGACAAAGAGCAAAATATACTTGCCTCAGCATTTTTGGATCTGTAATAAATCGTAACTTTTTGAATACGAATATCAGCTTACGAATTCTATTATTTAGAGCTTCCATATGTGGTTTAAAGGAAAGGGTTTCATCTATTATAATACCTAGGTATATTATTTTATCAGTCTTTTTAATATTGGGACACTTACACCTGTCATCTGCTGGTTCTGGGCAACAATGAGCATGCAACGCTGTGGGGATATTCGATATATGCTTGCGCATCGAAAACTTAATGTATTTTGTCTTTTCTGCATTTAGAGTTAGTAAGTTATTTTTAAGCCATTTATTTACAATATTAAATCCGTGTTGCGCAAGATTGTAGACTTCGTTTTCTGAGTCAGCCGAAAAAAGTAAAGCAGTGTCATCAGCGTAAGCTATGATAGTGCCATGCTCTAGCTTTAGATTGCAAAGGTCATTTATGTAGATCAAAAACAAAGTGGGCCCTAGAACACTTCCTTGGGGAACACCAAAAAATGTGTTTTTTTGAACCTCGCTTAGAACATCGCCAATCTTTACGCACTGGGAACGATCTTCTAAATAACTTTTGAATATTTTCAGCTGGGTGCCTCTTACACCCATGGTCTCAAGCTTGCGCAACAGAATTGGAATGGAAACTGTGTCAAAAGCTTTGGCAAGGTCCAGGAAAATTCCTACTGTGTGGTTACCCTTGTCAAGTTCTTGCGCCAGATAGTCAGTCAAATGATGTACCGCATCGGCAGTTGAAACTTTAGGCCTGAATCCAAACTGCCGTTCAGACAGAATAGATTTATCTTCCAAATATTTCAACAACCTTTTGTTTATTATTTTCTCCAGTATTTTTGACATAGAAGGAAGTAAAGAAATAGGTCTATAATTTGCCACTTGCTCTTTGCTGCCTGATTTATAGACAGGGACAATTACAGCTTTTTTGAGACACTCTGGAAAATTACCTGAAGATAAACAAATGCGGAAAATATAAGTCAGTGGTGGTACCAAAATGTCCTTGAATTTTTTAATAATTTTATTCGATATGTTGTCCCAGCCTACTGCACAGTCTTCTTTCAAGGTCATGATTATACTTTCTACCTCAGTCTCGTCAGTATCTAGCAGCGCGAAGGATGTTAAAGCAGTGTTAGATGTAAAAGGAGTGCTCGTTAGGTTTTGGGATTGACCCAGATTTTTCTCTGCCAGACATTTACCCACATTTACAAAGAAATTATTATTTGTTCCAGCCTTTTCCAATGCCACTTTGTCGTAGTTGCTTTTAATTTTTTTAAGGAGATCATTACAGAAATTTCGATATCTTTTGTACGAAAATTGCAATACTGCATTTTCTGGATTCGATTTAGCTTTCAAATGCAAAGTTTATCCCTATGTTTCATACAACGAATAAGGCCTGATGTGATCCATGGTTTTATGTTGTAGTTTTTGTTGCTAAACTGCGATACGACTGTGTTTTTCTGAATTGCATTTCGTAAGTTTTCAATTACAAACAACATGCAAAAGTGCGGGTCAGCGGAATTATAGACTGGATCGAAATCGATGACGCGTAAATCATCTTCAAGTTTATTTATGTTCAGTTTTGAAATTTTGCGAGTGTCTTGTTTAGGTAATTTACAATTTAGGGTTAGTAGGGCAGCATTGTGATCGGTAATAGTTGAGTTAACAACAAGTGCAAGTGAAGGGAAATTCGATTTAAGCATAATATGATCCAAACAGGAACCACTGTGATGTGTAGGAAAGCTGTGTGCTGGGAGCAGGCCATGAAAGGCGCATTGGTTGAGGTAGTCCTGAGCAGTAGCATCAGCACTTCCGGGAAGAATACTGATATTAATATCTCCAATTACAATCGTGTTTTTGATGGATGACAGGTTCTGCAAGATTTCATTCAGAGAGTCAGTAAAATTGCTAGTATTTTTAAAAGACGGAGGTCGATATAATGCTAATATCGCAAATTCTGAGCCAATTTTAACTAACAATCTGTTACAGTCGTGCATATCAGGTTCCTCGACAGAGACGTTCATATGATTTCTTGCATAAACTATCACACCATCATTTTGGTTGTAATTTATGGTGCTTCGATACATATTATATCCCGGGATTTGTGGTATGTTATATTGTTTGGCAAGCCAGCATTCGGTTAAAACAATGACGTCACAATTTATGCTTAGCCGTTGCTGAAATGTACTAAAGCTATCAAAATTCTTAAAAACACTGCGAATATTTTGTGTTAATATGGTTAATGGAGATTTATAGCCGGATAGATATTGTTTGCAGTTTTCAGCTTCACAAACTTTGGACTCGGATACAGAGAAATTATCTAAATCATTAATTAAATTATTAATCATAATGGTAGTTCAAATAAAAATATAAAATAAAAAAAAAAGGACAGAAAAATAACAAATTAACGGCGCTCTTAGGCGCCTTCATAATCTACAGAATTGATGTACCTTTTTTCAGCCATTATTTTCGCCGGGCAGTCAGCAGCACCTGTGTTATGCTTGTCTGGCTTTTTGAAATGCAAGCAAGTAGCGCATTTTGGTTCGTCAGCCTTCTTTGGACATTCTTTTACTGAGTGACCTTGATCACCACAGTGGCCGCAGGTATGCGATGTTTGCCGACATGACTTGGCCGCATGTCCATACTGCTGACACTTATAGCATCGTGTGACCAAAGTAAAGTCTCTCACAGGGCATGATGACCAATTTACAAAAACTCGGTCTTGTGATATCAGGGCTTTGCGTATGACTGCAGGTACCTCAACAATGTAATTACATGTATCAGATTCTTTCTTACCTGACTTATGACTCAATTTAATCAAACTCAAAAACGTCTCAAGGCTGCATCCTGAACTTTTTCAGCTAGGTTTTGGTTGTACACACAGGTAAAAACCTCATTTTCCCGCATGGATGTCGGCACTCCTATAATTACAACCCTAGGCTTCCTTTTAAGGGGCTCGTCGACTGTTAGACCTGATTTGGTGAGCAGCACCGATTGTCTCAGCTTCTCGATGTCGTCCTTCGTCTCGGTGCTGATGATAACACCGCCGTTCTTCGTTTTGCGCAGGCCTCTCACGTGGAGCTTCATTTGTTCGGGACTGATAATTTATTGGACAAGAGTTTTAGTCTCATCGCTGGTCTTCAATTTGTCACTCGGATATATGGCCACAGAACTTACAGAACTTGGCTGGATAAAATTGTTGGCACCTTTCTTTACCATGTCAGCAAAGGAAGATCCCTGGGCAGATTTCGTCGAATCTTCAATACTCAGCCTAAGGTTCTGTAGCTGCTGCGAAAAGTCGAGTTGGTTTTCCAGAGTTCGGACGGCATAGTGCGATTGGAGGGCTTTAGCTTTGATGGACTGGTACATGACGGCCATCTGCGAGGTTCCGTGACCAATCTTCCGGCATAGGTTAGTGATGCACGTTTTCTGCTCCACGTTCAGCTTTCCCTCAGCTGCAATAGCGCACACCTCTTTCAGGCTCTGTTCGATAGTCGCCATCCAGCTCTGAAGTTCTGACGTCGATACAACTTCAGGGGCATCGTTCCTTTGTATAGGTGCTTGAGGGGTAGAGGCGGCTACGGCCACGGGCACAGGAGTAGAAGGCGGGGAGCGAACAATGAGCAGCTTACAATTAAAATATATAATATTTCCTTAATTTGTTGACAACACATACGTCATTTTATCAGTAACTAACCCTTTTCGCCTATAACAGATAATTATAATGAATAATGAATCATTAATAAGTTGGTACCTAATGTGGTCACTCAGTTAAGTCCCCCAGTTGGATACTAAAATTAAATGCTTATGTTCTACGCACTCAGGTAAACTTTCAAAGATCCTTTTGACTGTTAGATCTGGTAGAGCTTGAAGGGAAATCATCGCTAATTTTTTTTTTAAATTTATTTATTCAAAATCTGTATTAACAATTACATACATAAAGTCTGCCAAACTGCAAAACAGTTTGTCGGCAGTAGTTCTGATGAATCTGGTTAGCATTGTGATTTCGCATGTTGAACTTTGTAGTAGGATGGGTACAAGTCTTTTACACCTGCACGTATGGCTGTTTCCCTCAATGTTATATATTGCCACTTAGACAATCTTAACGATAGAAATAAACCAAGTCCCTTCTCGGGTGTGAAAACTTCTTTGGCAGATGATATTTTATGCACTAAATTATTGTTATTGTTAATTTGTCAGCTGCTTCTGGATTTTTCAACATAAATTCGATTGCTGAAGCGATATTCTCGCGACATTCTTGTCTCATCATTATGATAGTAGCGTGTGCTAATTTACTGGACTCAAGATTTTCATGGCTTTCAGTTCTCCTCCTTCTCTGCTTCCTCCCCAGATCTTGAAATGGTTTGCGAGATTTTACCGTTCCTCTTGTCATCGTTCCGATTGATATTGATGTAGAAGGTTGAGGAGATATGGATATGGTATTTGATTCTGAAACCATAACGTCTAGAGGCTACAGGTAGTTTTATACAATTAGGCCAATCAATATTAGACTGCAGCCAGTTTTCGTGTTCCTTCAAAAACCAATTCAGTTTTCTAGAGGCTTGCTTCCACTTCCCCCTTCCTCACAATGGTTTGTGTAAACCTTCGGCAATTTTCTTTTAATGTTAGGCTATCTTCATCGGAAAGATTTGAGTTCAAACGAGAAACCACAGCATTATACAAGGCTGTCACTGTACTTCCCCGATTTATTCAAAATCATGAACCAATCTAGGTAAGTAACTAAACTTTCCATTTTTTGCATGTACAATTTCACCGTTAACGCAAGAAAGAATCAATATGAACTAAATAATTGTTTCCAAAACTATCCTTTAAATATCATTTATGTGTAGTAAACTATGTAGATAAACCCAAATGATAATAACTCGTTGGCACCTGCGTAATGACCTGTAAGTTGTTATCCTAGAGAATCATTAGCGACCAGCCTAACGAGCCTTTATTTAATAATAAGTTAGGACTTAACTGAGTGACCACATTAGGTACCAACTTATTAATGATTCATTATTCATTATAATTATCTGTTATAGGCGAAAAGGGTTAGTTACTGATAAAATGACGTATGTGTTGTCAACAAATTAAGGAAATATTATATCTTTTAATTGTAAGCTGCTCATTGCCTGCTAGTTTTAAAACTGATTAGAAAAAAAGCCACTTGTGATGGCCTAGGCTATTTTTCTGTGATTTCTGTTATATTATTCAAATTAGTAACTAAACCTATGTATAACCGTCTTAATAAGAAAATATAAAATTAATAATGAAAAACATTTTTTTTCCTCTGATATCGAATCTCCGCCATTGAAATGAATTACATCAAAAATTGCCAAAGAAATAGGAGAATAACTGTGTGAAAGCAAATCTTTGAGCACGCAATCGATAGCCGAGATATTAATTCTTTTATGATCATCGCCATACTAGTTTCTCGAAAAAAACAAAAAGTATCTTCCACCATGTTCTATGACGTCATATCAAGTGTGTATCAAAATCAAGAATATTTTAAACAACTCCAATTAAAAAAAAAAGCGCCCAAGTGCGAGTCGGACTCGCGCACGAAGGGTTCCGTACCATTATCGATAACACCGACAAAAAAATCACGTTTGTTGTATTCAGCCCCCCTTAAATGTTTGTTTTATTTTAATTTCATTATTTATTTTTAAAGTGAATATATAACTACATATTCTGTGAATATTTCAAGCGTCTACCTATTGCCGTTATCAATATCGAGCAAAAACGAGCAATAAAATTACGTTTGTTGTATGGGAGCCCCCTTAAATATTAATTTTATTGTTTTTTAGTATTTGTTGTTATAGCGGCAACAGAAATACATCATCTGTGAAAATTTCAACTGTCTTACTATCACGGTTCATGAGATACAGCCTGGTGACAGACGGACAGACAGACAGACGGCTGAGCCTTAGTAATAGGGTTCCCGTTTCACCCTTTGGGTACGGAACCCTAAAAACGATGAATTCGAAAAAAAAAATCCTATGTCTATGAAGGTCGATTTTCAGCCCACTATGCGCCGACCGTCACCCTAATTGCGTAACGCAGTTTGAATCGGAATCGGAATGATTTTGAAGTATATTGCTAATTCATTGCTTCATATGTTAGAAAAAAATGTCTGCTCAACAACGTAAATAACGCAATGAATGTTGTTGAACGGTCAAATTGAAACCGATTCCTACTGATAGTGTGTTACGCAATTAGCCCTCGGGACTGCAAGCCCTCTGCACCTTCTGTAACACGTGGTCACGTCGCTGACACAATACATTTCATTCCCATCACAAAACAATGCTGCGTAACAAATTACGTGAGATTTCAAACAAAAACGCCATTTGATGCGGAGCCACTACGTAGAAATAGAACTTGATTTCTTGTTGGCTCAGCATGTAAGTATTCCATTTATTACCTTTCTGGCCATCGATGTATTGAAATTTGAAAGCAATAAGATGGCAGGTGCGACGGATTCTAACAATCAAATAGATGCGAATGCGAAATAAGTACGAGTTGAAATAAACATTTGTTAAGACATTGCAGGCTGCGTGAAGCATGTGGTTGTATGTATTGTGGCGCACACGGCACAGCGGAACCGGTATAGTGACCGCGCCGTGCGAGCTCACAGGCGGCGCTCTGAAGGGTTTCTGTGCAACCATTACAATAGCGAGATAACACTTCATACTTCATCGGAGTCAGCAATCATCAGTCATGTTTCACTCCATTCTTACTGGTATTTGTGGTACATTCAAAGACAACGGGATATATCTCGTACTTATGACCAATAGGAGGTTTTTAATCGAGTCAAGAACCTCTGGCCGGTTCCTAAATGCGTGTTTTTCGGCGCTGACACCACCAGCGGAGGGTCTGCCGTAACCAATATTGTCAGCAGACTTATAAACGTGTGATAAATATGTTATTGCATTGGGTGGCAAGGGCAACCACCACTTATGGGTAGCAGGTGCGTGGCGTCCCCGAATGGAGCGGTCCTGTGCTTCCTGTATCTAGCGGATTCCTGCCCTGTTCGGTACAATATTTGCAACCGAACAGCTCAACACTTTTGCCTGCGTGCATTTGCACGCAGGCAAATGCAAATTTTTTACCATTTGATAATTATAATAAATTTTAGTATTCAATATTGTATTTAAGGTAAGGTATTGTTTTTGTGTATTGTATTTAAATCAGTGATCGTAAACCAACAACCGGACCATATCAAATCAACCAGATAACCAACCCCCCAGAAGTTAGTGCTAAACTACGCAGGCGATAACTTCTATATGCCCGAATGTGCCTGGCATTACCCAGCAGTCCAGCGCCGCCTTCATACCGACAACGATAACGCAGCTTGGCAGCAGAAATACTAATGTTACTTCCACGACGAGATTCTTCATAATTACCTTTTTTATCATTTCTACTAAATGCCTAGCAGCCAGAAAACAAAGTAAGCTACTTATATAAAAACTTGAGCAAGTATGTTACCTTAGAGATCCGGTCCTTGTTGGGTCTGTTGGGCATGGAGGACCGGCCGTTGATGAGCACGTTGTCGTTGACGAACCGCACGCGGCACGGCGACGGCGGCGCGCCGTCCGTCTCCGTCTCCGAGTCGGAGTCGGAGCGCGCCAGCGCCTCCGGCCGCAGCACCACCACGCCCGGCTCGCCCGCCTGTATCAAACAACAAACTGCTTGTTACTATTGAAGGGCTAAGTATCATATCGTTTGGAAACATTAACAGACTCGCAGCAGTAACACGGCAGCATAAAACTAATTTAACTTTTTTGCGCGACACGGCAACAAAATTAAATTAAATGTACTTAGACAAAAAATCTATGTTTAGGTACTTTGTAGTTTGTACTAGAAATCTTTGCAATGGTCATGTAAATATTTTTGTGCGCTCTTGCACATTGTGATTTGTGATTACATCGCTGAGTCGGTCCTTCAAGCAAGTTTGTGCTTTTGTAGCAAGACACCCATCGATTCGCCATGCCTATTAAAACGATAAAAGTTAGATTTTTTCGACAGCCTGTAACATGTTAACACTGAACAGTAAATGAAGGACTTATAAAAAAACCGGCCAAGTGCGAGTCGGACTCGCGCACGAAGGGTTCCGTACCATTATCTATAAAAATGGCAAAAAAAATCACGTTTGTTGTATGGGAGCCCCCCTTAAATATTTGTTTTATTTTAATTTAATTATTTATTTTCAAAGTGAATATATAACTAAATATTCTGTGAATATTTCAAGCGTCTACCTGTTGCTGTTATCAATATCAAGCAAAAACGAGCAAAAAAATCACGTTTGTTGTATGGGAGCCCCCTTAAATATTTATTTTATTCTGTTTTTTTGTATTTGTTGTTATAGTGGCAACAGAAATCTGTGAAAATTTCAACCGTCTAACTATCGCAGTTCATGAGATACAGCCTGGTGACAGACGGACAGACATACAGACAACATACAGACAGACGGACGGACAGACAGACAGACAGACGGCGGAGCCTTAGTAATAGGGTTCCCGTTTTACCCTTTGGGTACGGAACCCTAAAAACACCGCGTTATGGCTCTTACAAACACACGCGATATCGCGGGCGCGACATGCACCGACAAAGGAATTGTCTTTGTCGGTGCCTGTCGCGCCCGCGATATCGCGTGAGTGTGTAAGAGCCTTTATGCCCGTAGCCTGGGGGTCTACTCCGTGGCGATAATCCGAAGTATCGGCCGAATGTTCGGTCGTTTTATAACTTCCAATGTTTCCTTTTTTGACTTTGAATCCTTACCCCGACTTCAAGTCACATTTTTGACTTTGGCTTTTATCTCTTTGACAGTCGTTTTTTTTTTCATTCGTCGTAATCAGCCATAGTTAGCCGTAGTCAAGAAACGGGCGAACGTTCGGCCGATACTTCGGATTTATGATCGGAGTACACCCTTGTTCTGTTTTATTTACTTTTGTCTAACGCGTTGTTATCGAACACACGTTTTAATCGGCGAACTAACGAGGGCTGCCCTTCCGGACGCTAAATGAGTCCGGTTGATGCGTGGACAATGTGCACTTCCATCCGATAAGCGGCTGCGTTTGGGAGGAGTGACGTGTTAGGTGGCACAGCGGCACAAACGGATCATGATCGATCATGACTGCACGATCTTGATCTCATGCATGAGCAAGACATCTGACAGTGTTTTATGTCATTTCGTAGACTGATCAACTGTGATAAGGAAGTTCAGAAACATAATTAGATAACTTTAATTTGTGGACTTATTGACGGTCACGAGAGAAGTTGTCATCGGCATCATTATAAGTCGACACCGCCATCATTATAAGCAGTAAATAAAACCAGTTGCGATTGTTTTCCACTATTGCCAATCGGAATGCTGTGTAGAAAACATTTCTTTTGCACGGCACAGTTGTCGGAACGAATTTCCCAAAACGAGTTGCGGGCGATTAATAGCGGAATCTCGCCGACGTCCGGTGACCGTGACGGGCAGCGGGCAGCGGCCGCGCCGGGTTCAAGGGAAACATGCCGGACCGGTGTACCGGGCGCTGGGAACCTGTCGCACTCGCTGACACATAGGTACATAACGAACATTTTCTTCAATATGACCGAGCGGTTAAAACACTGCTTATTTGTAGCCCCGTTGGATTAGGTCGCTAGCGCAACTGTTGATGAGGAGGCATGACACGCATGTGATTAAATGGTAGTGATGAATATAAATGTGGATGGAGGGAGGGGAAGGCCGAAGAAAAGATGGATGGATTGTGTGAGGAATTATATGAAAGAAAAGGGAGTGAATGATAGCGTGACGGTAGGAGAGAATGGAAGAAGATAACGTGTTGCAGGAAGGTGAGATGAGCTGATGCAACGCAACTGTTGGGCCGGAGTCATTGAGCAGCCCAGAGGAGTCTGGATTGGTGGCTGGTACTTTGGCAATGGACTCGCCCCTACTTATACATGTAACTTAAACATTACTAGCGAAATGTGGGTATAACACATACACTTCTGCCTAACTAACCCTTCGGTGAATACAGGCGTGATGGTATCTTAAATAAGACATGTTACTAATAAAAGTCCAATTGTCGCACAAAGGCGTGGTCGCAGTAGTTGTCAATCGTCGCGTCCGGCAGGTGAGGAGTCTACGAGAACTTGTGTCAACACAATAACCTGGCGAGGCAGGGCCCCGCCAGCGCCAGCAACGCACGGCGTGCGCCCGCGCCGGTAAGGGGACTGGCGCGCGTCGGCTTGACGCATACTGCTGCACAGTGATGATGTGCAAGTACGTACGGTACTCCTTTAGACCACAACCGGTATGTTGAAGTTGACCGCAGCAACTCGCTACTCTGTAGTTGGAAACAATGTTACCCTCAGGAATGTGTTAGTCCATTCGAAATTAAAAAACCGGGCAAGTGAGTGTCGGACCACGCACAATGAAGGGTTCCGTAGTTGGGATGAATTTATCCCAAAAACAAACTTAATATTGTAGTTGAAAAACATGTTCTCCCATACATACGTCACGGTCAATTCTTCAACTGCAAATTTAAGTTGGTCGACTATTACTCGTTAACTTGTAAGGCCTACTTAACTGTGATAGTTTTCCTTTCAATTTCGTTATATACAGGGCATCCCACGGATATGCCACGTGGAGGGAAATTAGGTACCTTGAATATTGTAGATTTTACTGAAAGAAGACATTATTTTTTTTATTTTAAATTCATGGTCTTCCTTTTATTTGTGACACTATGTTATTTAGCAAAAAATAATCCTTATGATGAAGCCTTTCGACCGGTATGATAAAGCTACAGGGTGATTATTTTTCTCACGTAACGGGTTCGATTTCCGGTTCAACCATGTACTTATTTGAATATCTATAAATGCAGTTTAAATTGTTTTTTAAATTCAAATAATGTCTTCTTTCAGTAAAATGTTCCATCTACAATATTCAAGGTACTTTCCCTCCATGTGGCATATCTGTGGGACGCCCTGTATACTACAGCCATGATTTTTTTTCACATAATTATCCTCAATCTACCATTTAGCTAGCAGGGGGGGGGACACTTCATTATTTTTGAACGGCCTATCCAACGATACCCCACAACATGGGATAGACGAGAAAAAAAAATATCATCCCCACTTTACATGTAAGGTACTTACTTCCCTTACACGTAAAGTGGGGATGATATTAAAAAAAAAACAAGATTTTATTTTACGACATTGTCGGCGTAACTGACATGTACGTACACCCATGCCAAATTACAGCTTTCTAGCACTAAGGGTCTCTGAGCTAAGCCCGACAGACGGACGGTCGGACGGACGGACAGACAGACGGACATGGCGAAACTATAAGAGTTCCTTGTTCACTACGGAACCCTAAAAAGAGAGGTCGTAATCAATAGTTTTACGCTTTTGTACTCTAGTTTAATTAAATTGAATATATTCTGCGTTCTTTATTGATATCATTGTACTCGTATTATGTAGCTAGGTACCTATCTGCGTGCTGTTCCACTTTAATAATAATTAAATAAATAATAATGTTAAACATGTTTTATTATTAAACATATATGAATAATCAGCTAATAAGGTCTAACCACAAGGATACTTGTAACATTATTGTTTATCAGGCGTTGTTTCTGCGCCGCGGCCGCTGTTATTCATTTTTATATAGTAAACACTCGACTTCATGCAAATACCACCTACTTATCACATAATATTATGAGTCATTAGAAATATTGAAGTTCTGCTTAGTGCGACTAACTTTGTACGCCATACATGGCAAAACATGTAGCCACCTAACTTACATGTAAGACCTCAATCTTGTACTCATGTTTTACAAAATAAATATATCTTTATCTTTCTTTCTTTACAATGATTAGCTGTGCTGCCACCTATCCGTTATCACATGCATAATAAACTGCGTCAGCAGTTTTGTTTCCATACATGTAAACAAATATGTGTTTTTGGAAAAATAATTTAGGAAAAATAAAGTTTTAATTCTCACATAAAGTTCAGCCTGTCTATCCTAAATCTGACTTTGAAAACGTCTTGGCTGTCTTTCCACCTGGTGCGGATTGACACTATTTTCAGCACACTTCAAGTTCACTTTACCTAAGTTTTCACGGTGAGATTTTTTACAGAATAAATAATAATAGTACCTTATCTACCAGTAATTCTGAAATCAACCTCGTGCATAGATTTGTTTAAGTGGAAATACGATCAACTGGAAACAAGGATTTGAATAGACTTCAGGCTCACCAGTCGACCACTTTGTTTTGAAACAATTCTCAGCATGCTTGCGCTCTCGCGTATCTTTTATTTTCTCCGATACAAGGGCTACAGCATACACATATCAAACCGTGGTGAATGAAATATGTAATTATTTATGATACTAGTGCGGTAAGTTGGTTTTGTAAGCCCGAGACCAAGTCGAGGGCTTAGTTTGTAAATACCAATATCTGCACGTGTGTCATACGAGGGCTGCACTAAAAGTATCGGGAATGGAATATTTCCACTGTTCCTGTCATATTATAATCTTTTTAATTGAAAACTCCTTGGTTTTAAAAATCGAATACCATTTTTTTTTTTTTAAAAAAGATTCTCGGTCTTGTCACAAGGTTTTGTCAAACTTGTTTAGTCGTTGAGAAAATGGAATTGACTCGAGAAAATTCAAGAGCGATGATTTATTATGACTTTCGAACTGGTTTAACACAAAAACAGTGTGTTGACCGGATGATTTCTGCATTTGGTGATGAAGCCCCATCCAAAACCACAATTTATCGCTGGTTTGCTGAATTTCAACGTGGACGTGTCAAGCTCAGTGATGATCCCCGTCAAGGTCGTCCAAAAACTGCAGTCACCCAAGAAAACGTTGATGCTGTGCGTAAGCTGATTGAGGAAGATCGACATGTGACATACCGCGAAATTCAGGCAACTTTAGACATTGGCATGAGTCAAATACAAATAATCTTGCATGAACAATTAGGTGTAAAAAAGTTGTTTTCCCGATGGATACCGCATTCGCTCTGTGAAGAGCAAAAAGCGGCTCGCGTTACTTGGTGCGTCAGAACTCTCGAAAGATTCCACGCAGGATCCTCAAATGCTGTATACAACATTGTATCAGGTGACGAATCCTGGATATACGCGTACGAACCCGAAACAAAAAACCAGTCACGAGTTTGGGTGTTCGAAAATGAGTTAAAGCCAACAAAAATTGTTCGTTCACGGAGTGTTGCAAACAAAATGGTGGCCACGTTTGTCTCCAAAACCGGCCATGTTACGACTATTCCTCTTGAGGGACAAAGAACGGTTAATGCAGAATGGTATGCTAGCATTTGTTTGCCACAGGTCGTTTCTGAACTCCGTAAAGAGAACTGCAACCGCCGCATCATCCTCCATCACGACAATGCGAGTTCTCACACCGCGCACAGAACAAAAGAGTTTTTAGAGCAAGAAAACATAGAATTATTAGACCATCCGCCGTACAGCCCCGACCTAAGCCCTAATGATTTCTATACTTTCCCTAAAATAAAGAATAAATTGCGTGGACAGAGATTTTCATCACCTGAAGAAGCTGTGGACGCCTACAAAACGGCCATTTTGGAGACCCCAACTTCCGAATGGAATGGTTGCTTCAATGATTGGTTCCATCGTATGGAAAAATGTGTCAAATTTCGCGGAGAATACTTCGAAAAGCAATAAATACATTTTTAAATAGTAATGTTGTGTCACTTCCTTGATTCCCGAAAATTTCAGTGCCGCCCTCGTACAACGTGTTTCAAAATATTTGCGAGAAAACAGTACAATAGGTAATGAAACAAGCAATCACAACATTTTCAGAGAATGATTGAGTATTTCTTCGAGTCTTCCATGATATAAAATTATTGTAAATCAATTTTGGCGGCAAGAGACCATGGAGGTGGAGTAGATTCTGTATTAAATATCGGATTCCTCGCTTGACAGAGACATTGACAGAGTGGTGACCTGGAGCAAGAACAACCATCTTACAGTTCAACATCTCAAAGTGCGTAACAATCACTTTCTCTAGCGCGCGTACTCCTATTGTAAATACGTATAATATAGACGGGTTGCCAATGACTAGGGCTACGGAAGTTAGGGACTTAGGGGTGAAATTCAACACTGGGCTAACGTTTCGTGATCACGTCACAAGCTGCTGCAGAAAAGCCTATCGTAATTTAGGTTTTATGCTCCGTATGGTGCGTGGTTTTTCTAACATTAAAGCGGTTATCGCCTTATATAATGCTTTAGTTAGAAGTACATTAGAATGTAACATTCATTTGGGCTTCACATGAATCTAAATATAGGCTCATGCTGGAGAGTACAAAACAAGTTTGTGAGGTACTTGTACTTGCTCATGTATGGTGTATACCCATTTTACCCGCCTATGTACCCAACTCTATTTATTTTGGGTATGGTTGGATATTACGAACTGAGGGTCAAGAAGGATCTCGCACTCATCTCGTACACATTCAAAGTATTTAGAGGGAAGGTACATAATGCGGACATTTTAGCGCACATAGGTTTGTGTTCCGGACAGTATGTGTGGCGACGACGACAGCCACGGCTGCTCGTGGGGCCGCGCGCTCGGACCAATCTTTAAGTGAGGCGCCACTGACTCGCGCACTCCGCGATTCACAATTCTGTTGTTCTCTGAGTGAATTCACAAAGAATGCATTATTTGTAATAAGTTACAAAATTTAATTATAATAATAAGTTTAATAATTAGCGATAAGACTTCAGATAAGTACACTATCGCATTAGGTTACCCCTGTAATGATAGATGTAAGTTGAAAAATAAATAAATAACTCATATTATTATTTTGTTTATAAATCAGTCGGAAAGTCGCAACAACCTTTGACGTTTCGAATATGAAAATGGCGCGAATTTGCAAATTGCGCCACGTGCGCGTGGTTAAAATTAGTACTACATCTTTCGTCTCATTTTCTCTTTAATAAAACAAACTCTTTCTTGGTGGAATTCTTATATATTTTTTATGGAAATTAAAAAAAACCGTAAAGGATACGCACGCCGCAATTAGAACGAAGTATGCGGTAAAACATGTACTTAGGTGAGAGTACCTATTTTAGCGCACATTCCGTTGTATGGTGCGTAATTTATAACTTTCGAGAAATTTTTACAGGCTTCGTAAATGCATTTTTTGGGCAAATGTGTTGAAAAGGTTCTAAAAATATAACAAACAAAAAGTTGGACCTGGCAACGTAAGGTCAACAAATAAGTTCCGTTAAAAAACACTCCAAGTTCTATCATGTAACTCTCGTCGCGCCATCTCGTCTTTCTAGAGCGGTTTCAAACATCGTACCTTGATCAGGAAGATTGGTCCTTCGTGTCGTAAGATATCCTGGAGACTGCTCAGCATGGTGATAATAAATAATCAAAACGTTTTAAGCTATTTTATTTCATTTAACTTGAGCAGAGAAAGATAATAATATAATTGCATTTGATAAAGAACAGAGGGGCCATTTTTGAAGGTCACAAAGACCAGAAAAATCAAAGTTGCTTGACAAGGCGCTTCAAAATAATGTGCGTCAGTTTGGTCAGTGGAGTTGCGCCGCACTACGTACAGTCGAACCTCGGAGACAGCGTGCGATACCATATCTTAATCGCGGATTAAACGCGTGATTATGACCGTCGCTGAATGTGCTACTTTTATCGCAGCCTAAGAGGCATTTTAATCTTTAGTAAGTCCCATAAATCATATCGATAGGCAGTTCTGTATTGTTTTTCCATAAGGATATAATATTTATTTAAATGTATTCGTGCACTGTTAAAGTCCGCCAGTGTAATGAAGGTTTGTCAATATAATTTTAGTTTTGAAGGACTGCATGTTATTTGAAAACTGTCTTCTGTATGTCGAGTATTCAGAAGGTACTATGATTACGGTCACCAGGCCTTATTTCGGACATGACTTGCTCGTCACGCAGTGCTACTGGTTCAAGCATTGACTACACTTACATTAGGCCGGTGACTAGTCTGATAATATGTCGCAAGTTCCCGCACGTGGCTCTCAAAGTCTGCTTGTCTTTATTTAGTCAGCATGTCGTGCAAGGTATCCATGGTGTTCGTATGCGTACATTGATACTAAATTGCGAGCTGTTAATCTAGATGCGATGGCAGTAGGGGGGAAACATAATTCATGCGCTAACAGTATCTAAGCATAGACAAAACTTGTACTATGAAAGTAATTGAGAAGTTTACGTACAAAGAGGCAGCTACAGTGATGTGCTATGGATGAGAGAAGACAAGCCTCTAAAGTTTACGTACAAAGAGGGAGCTACAGTGATGTGCTATGGATGAGAGAAGACAAGCCTCTAAAGTTTACGTACAAAGAGGCAGCTACAGTGATGTGCTATGGATGAGAGAAGACAAGCCTCTAAAGTTTACGTACAAAGAGGGAGCTACAGTGATGTGCTATGGATGAGAGAAGACAAGCCTCTAAAGTTTACGTACAAAGATAGAGCTACAGTGATGTGCTATGGATGAGAGAAGACAAGCCTCTAAAGTTTACGTACAAAGAGGGAGCTACAGTGATGTGGTATGAATGAGAGAAGACAAGCCTCTAAAGTTTACGTACAAAGAGGGAGCTACAATGATGTGGTATGAATGAGAGAAGACAAGCCTCTAAAGTTTACGTACAAAGAGGGAGCTACAGTGATGTGCTATGGATGAGAGAAGACAAGCCTCTAAAGTTTACGTACAAAGAGGGAGCTTGAGTGATGTGCTATGGATGATAGAAGACAAGCCTCTAAAGTTTACGTACAAAGAGGGAGCTACAGTGATGTGCTATGGATGAGAGAAGAAAAGCCTCTAAAGTTTACGTACAAAGAGGGCGCTACAGTGATGTGCTATGGATGAGAGAAGACAAGCCTCTAAAGTTTACGTACAAAGAGGGAGCTACAGTGATGTGGTATGGATGAGAGAAGACAAGCCTCTAAAGTTTACGTACAAAGAGGGAGCTACAGTGATGTGCTATGGATGAGAGAAGACAAGCCTCTAAAGTTTACGTACAAAGAGGGAGCTACAGTGATGTGCTATGGATGAGAGAAGACAAGCCTCTAAAGTTTACGTACAAAGAGGCAGCTACAGTGATGTGCTATGAATGAGAGAAGACAAGCCTCTAAAGTTTACGTACAAAGAGGGCAGCTACAATGATGTGCTATGAATGAGAGAAGACAAGCCTCTAAAGTTTACGTACAAAGAGGCAGCTACAGTGATGTGCTATGAATGAGAGAAGACAAGCCTCTAAAGTTTACGTACAAAGAGGGCAGCTACAATGATGTGCTATGAATGAGAGAAGACAAGCCTCTTAAAGTTTACGTACAAAGAGGGCAGCTACAATGATGTGCTATGAATGAGAGAAGACAAGCCTCTTAAAGTTTACGTACAAAGAGCGCAGCTACAATGATGGTGGTATGAATGAGAGAAGACAAGCCTCTAAAGTTTACGTACAAAGAGCGCAGCTACAATGATGTGCTATGAATGAGAGAAGACAAGCCTCTTAAAGTTTACGTACAAAGAGGGCAGCTACAATGATGTGCTATGAATGAGAGAAGACAAGCCTCTTAAAGTTTACGTACAAAGAGCGCAGCTACAATGATGTGCTATGAATGAGAGAAGACAAGCCTCTTAAAGTTTACGTACAAAGAGCGCAGCTACAATGATGTGGTATGAATGAGAGAAGACAAGCCTCTAAAGTTTACGTACAAAGAGGGAGCTACAGTGATGTGCTATGGATGAGAGAAGACAAGCCTCTAAAGTTTACGTACAAAGATAGAGCTACAGTGATGTGCTATGGATGAGAGAAGACAAGCCTCTAAAGTTTACGTACAAAGAGGGAGCTACAGTGATGTGGTATGAATGAGAGAAGACAAGCCTCTAAAGTTTACGTACAAAGAGGGAGCTACAATGATGTGGTATGAATGAGAGAAGACAAGCCTCTAAAGTTTACGTACAAAGAGGGAGCTACAGTGATGTGCTATGGATGAGAGAAGACAAGCCTCTAAAGTTTACGTACAAAGAGGGAGCTTGAGTGATGTGCTATGGATGATAGAAGACAAGCCTCTAAAGTTTACGTACAAAGAGGGAGCTACAGTGATGTGCTATGGATGAGAGAAGACAAGCCTCTAAAGTTTACGTACAAAGAGGGAGCTACAGTGATGTGCTATGGATGAGAGAAGACAAGCCTCTAAAGTTTACGTACAAAGAGGGAGCTACAGTGATGTGCTATGGATGAGAGAAGACAAGCCTCTAAAGTTTACGTACAAAGAGGCAGCTACAGTGATGTGCTATGAATGAGAGAAGACAAGCCTCTAAAGTTTACGTACAAAGAGGGCAGCTACAATGATGTGCTATGAATGAGAGAAGACAAGCCTCTAAAGTTTACGTACAAAGAGGCAGCTACAGTGATGTGCTATGAATGAGAGAAGACAAGCCTCTAAAGTTTACGTACAAAGAGGGCAGCTACAATGATGTGCTATGAATGAGAGAAGACAAGCCTCTAAAGTTTACGTACAAAGAGGCAGCTACAGTGATGTGCTATGAATGAGAGAAGACAAGCCTCTAAAGTTTACGTACAAAGAGGGCAGCTACAATGATGTGCTATGAATGAGAGAAGACAAGCCTCTAAAGTTTACGTACAAAGAGGGCAGCTACAATGATGTGCTATGAATGAGAGAAGACAAGCCTCTTAAAGTTTACGTACAAAGAGGGCAGCTACAATGATGTGCTATGAATGAGAGAAGACAAGCCTCTAAAGTTTACGTACAAAGAGGGCAGCTACAATGATGTGCTATGAATGAGAGAAGACAAGCCTCTAAAGTTTACGTACAAAGAGGGCAGCTACAATGATGTGGTATGAATGAGAGAAGACAAGCCTCTAAAGTTTACGTACAAAGAGGGCAGCTACAATGATGTGCTATGAATGAGAGAAGACAAGCCTCTTAAAGTTTACGTTCAAAGAGGGCAGCTACAATGATGTGCTATGAATGAGAGAAGACAAGCCTCTAAAGTTTACGTACAAAGAGGGCAGCTACAATGATGTGCTATGAATGAGAGAAGACAAGCCTCTAAAGTTTACGTACAAAGAGGGCAGCTACAATGATGTGGTATGAATGAGAGAAGACAAGCCTCTAAAGTTTACGTACAAAGAGGGCAGCTACAATGATGTGCTATGAATGAGAGAAGACAAGCCTCTAAAGTTTACGTACAAAGAGGGCAGCTACAGTGATGTGGTATGAATGAGAGAAGACAAGCCTCTAAAAGAAGACGTCGACTTCTTCCGAACGAATGAACTCATTTATAGACGTTTTGCTTCTGTTTTGGGTCATCAAAGTCTGCAAATGTTCCGATAATACTCAACATCAAAATGAGTCTCTTTTCAAAAACTGAATAAGTGTTATAGAATATACTTGGTTACACAAGCAAGGATCAAATTAAGGACTCGATGAGTTCCCTCTGCAAATATGGTCGTCGTGATCTTTTCGGCACCATATAGTAGTAAATAAATAAATGCATAGTGATATGGTAGAACAGCGGTCGCTCATGTGCTCATACGTCCGTGGCGGGCACGTGTCGTCGCCGCACGCCTCCGATAGATAATCTGCGCCGCTTTAATGACACATTTTTACTTTCGTGCCACTGATTACGAGAAAACTACGCCAAATACTGGGATAAATAAAACGCCGAGAAAATACACTATTTAGTTGAATCGCTCGTTGAATAACATCGAGACTTATTTTTCGGTAATTCAAAGTTGAAGCAAGTGCATCAGCCTATAATTATATCAGACGGCCTTTACCGATACAGACAGAGATTGTATCGGCCGATAATGATCTAACTGCTAGTAAGCATGTGATCGCTTCTGATATACTCCATTGTTGTTGGTCTGAGTTTTTTTTCCTTGTTGTGTTTAACAAATCTAGGCGCTAGTCCGCCGTGTGCCTGTGTTTTGTATCAAGTTATACATGTTTCAGTAGCCGGTTTCGAGTCTAGACAGCTAACCAAATTACCTCGATGGTGCACCCTCGCTTTGAACAATAAAGCCCATCAAAATTGCTTCTCCCAACCCTTTTGAATTGCAATAAGCTAGTCATGGTATTAATTGAGTAAGTATGGGTAGAATACTAATTCTACCCATACTTACTTATCTGTGTTATTATTCCCTTTCTCTTTCACACCAATGCGTCGGGTTTTTCCAATTAACAGACTATGTAAGTACGTGAAATACGATCGCCATTGTTTCTGAGCTCCGTAGCAATTCGGTTATTCGGTAGGCCGCATACGGTAATAAAGTGACGTAGTGATTGCAGCGGCCACTTGCGACGTCCTGCCGCATGTCGCCGCACTCCAGTGGCCATTGTTCACGTATCAGTGGGATATAGGTAGCGTCATTGTGTTGGTTCCGATACATACTTGTACAGGGTCTAATTAACTTAGCTAGCGAAACTCAGCAGATGGCATAGGTATCGATATCTAGACATGATAAAACGAAAACGAAATTAATTTGATGAGTTTCTTTTTTGGAGTCATCAACCGCTGATAGTCACTTGAAATACCAGTTTAAAAAATCTGTATTTTTGTGTAAACTTCACAGACGTTGGTAACTATATAACTAAACATAATAAAATTAAAATAACAGATTTTCTCTACTCATACTTCCGCTAACAACAAAAGGTACCGTTGACCCAGAAAAAAAAAAAACATTTTTTTTTTACTTTTTAATTTTACTTTTTTCGTGTTTTGATATCGATACTCATCACGTTTGTTTTTCAATTTTGTAAATGCGTGTACCACGGAGCCGTTTATTATGTTCAGATGTATGTTCACTTAAATGTGTGTACCACATAATCTGCCTATAATATTCCCACTGCTGGGACACAGGCCTCCTCTTCGTGAGAGGGAGTGGGCCGTAATCCACCACGCGGGCCCAGTGCGGGTTGGTGGATGTCACATGTCTTCGAATTTTTAGTTCTAGGACATGCCGGTTTCCTCACGATGTTTTCCTTCACCGTTTTGAGAGCAGTGGTGATGAAATAATTTACACAAAGTAAAGCACCTGTCTGGGTTCGAACCTACGACCAACTACTGGTAAGTCGAGGCCGTTAACCACTGTGCCGCCACTGCTCACTGGGCCACCACTGCGTGTGTACCACAGAGCCGTTTATTATGTTCAGATGTATGTTGACTTAAATGTGTGTACCACGGAGCCGTTTATTATGTTCAGATGTATGTTGACTTAAAAAAGCTTGGCAGTTGAGAGTATGTCATGCTCACTTAAATGCCTCGCTGATGGTGGCGTGTGTTGGATCATTCGGTTTCACGGAGCCGTTTATTATGTTCAGATGTATGTTGACTTAAAAAAGCTTGGCAGTTGAGAGTATGTCATGCTCACTTAAATGCCTCGCTGATGGTGGCGCGTGTGTCGGATCATTCGGTTTCCTACAAAACGGTTGAGCTGGATGGTGCTGATCCACGCGTCATGTTCGTGAACGGACCGCCGCCGCGCCGTCAGTTGAGACTGGTTATCTCTTAACTGCTAGCTGGTTTATTTGTAATCTTTAAATTTTGAATTAATAATTTTTTTTACGTTGTTCTCCATATAGAAGCAACAAGAATTATTACCCATTTTTTTATTACAAATTCCTGGGTACATAACCCAGGATTTTGTAATATCTTGATTTAAAAGAGTGTCCTTGGAGTTTCTTGCCTGTTCTTCTCCTTAGTAATCTACGTTTTGGAATGGGCAAATAGCTTAAATTTTCTGACTAACTGACCAACTCTTTGACAAATCAAAAGTGCCTGTAATTGGTTTAATTGAAGTAAATGCTTTGAGTTTTGAGTTTGAAACTTCAGTGGGTAGGTTGTAAGCGAGCCCTGAACAAAACATTAGTAAACGTTCAATTCGAACTGTAAAATACACCAGAGGTTCGTCAGTCTGAAGGGTCGGGTAATCGCTGTTGACCTCGCCCATACAAATGCGCATCGTGCTTACGTGTGGCGCTACGTAAGCGCGACGCGCATTTGTATGGGCGTTCGGTTTCATAGGGAATATTTATTTTTAGTAACGAAAATATGAATATTTGGAAGAAAAAAAAAACAGAGATAGAATCATGGATAATAAAATACTCTCTGGCTCATACAAAAAAAATCATTAAAATATTTTAAGTAGTTTCAAAGTAATATCGTTTTGTATGCTTTGGGTAGACATTACTTCCTACATTTATTTCATAAAGTATTTTACTACGATACTTAAATATTCACATATAGAACTGATGTGTATACATTCTAGTTTAACATACATTTTTTGCATAACTTACTTGCATTGTATGACGGCCTAATAACAGATTGATTTAAAAGTAACTTAAATCATGTAGCTGCGTCTTAACACCTTTATCGGATTTTCGTGACTCATTCCAAATATACTCGTATGTATAGGTAACAAATAGCGAGCTACGCGCTCTCTATACGAGGTTGTATACGTCTGGATGTCCAGTGTCCCCCTGTGGACGGCTCGACGGCTCGCCCGATCGATCCGAGCCTGTCTGGGAGTCAAGGCGACCCAAAGCATTTCAAACTTATCGCGTTTTATCGCGCACTAAATTATATAAGTCTGCAGTAAATTAATAAATGGTCACCGATAGCATTCCGCTGGCCGTCATGACAGTAGCGCGGTGCGACTCATAGACGGACGGAGAAGCGCGAGATGTATGAATACGTTTCAACTTTTGACGAGTGACATGCCACGCGTTTGTGTGCAACATTTATTATTAATTCAAAAAAAAAATTAAGTTTGCTCCTACTCATAAAATCGCTAAGCGATTTTTGACATTTAACCAAGAACCCAAAATTCAAAATTACTACTCCGGTAGTTTACGAGATATACCATACCATTGGTGGGGTTAACTTTTCATTTCAAGATGTTCCTATTAAAAACTCTGTGATTTCTTCAAATATTTCAACTAAAATTAGTGTTTTGGGTATCAATTATATCTCGCAGAGCACTAATTTTCTATGTAGGGTTGAGGAAAGCGACTAGCTCGTCAAACTTGGTATCAACATTTAAAGTCGTGGTCCTGCTGAACGAGCGCGCGAACGTTATCATCGTTGATTTCTCGGTAAATACAAATGTTTCAGTTCTGTTTTAGTTACGAAATGAATCACATTTAAGGGTACTAATTATTTGTATACTTATAATGATTGTAGCGTGCCCCCCTTTTTCGACGCTCATGGTGTTCCTGCTGAAGGGAGCGTGACCACCTTCAAAGTCGATTTTCACGAAAACTACTAAGGTACCAATTCTGTTGTTCGAGTACTAATTATCACCAAATGAGCACTTAATTATTTTCCAAATATGGAAGCGATTGGCGTTGGTGGTCACGGACACTAATAACAAGTACCACATAAATTACAATCGATTTGTGTAGGTAAAATCTACTAAGTGGTTTCAAAGGAAAATTTCATAACAAGTAAAAATACGTAAATACAAATAAATGAAAAAGTCAATACATGAAAAACGGACTAAGTTCATATTCCTAATTGTTAGAATGTCGTAACTGCTGGATATTCTTAAAATCACTTTTTTTGTCGTGTAGTAAGCGCAAAATGTAGATATTATGGCCGGAATCACGCAACATCTAAGCGACAATAAAACTCGTCGTAGAACTATGAGACCTACACCAAACGACGCAGAAAAATCTGACGGTTCGAAACTTCGAATGGTATGGTTACATAAATAACTCATTTACAATTTATGTCGCTTAGTAAGGATTGCCTTTCAAGCGTCGATGTAATATAACATCATTGTCCACAGCTGCGAGTGACTGTACACTGTCACGGGGAGTATCTTCACAGGACTGGGTTCATGGGAATTTGTCATCCATCATAGGTAATCGTAGGTGGTTTGGTACAACGCGAGAAATACAGGGCAAGCACTCAAAATCTTAATCCGTTAAAGATTCGTGAGATTTGAGAGCCGACGGCGACGTTTTTCAATCATTAAATTATATTTATAACATGTATTTTGTACAACAAGTGCTTTACACGTGTCACTGAGGCACCTGCAACTCTGGCGCGTCACAGTCCGGCTCTCTAACCGCTGAAATACAATATGATCAGTTATGCAACTGCGCGTACACAACTCGGTCGGCATAGCACACGCGCTGCGCACGTCCCATGCCTTCATCTGATCATGAACCTGTGGAGCTCGAGGATAAACAGCTATGACGACTCAGCGGCACTGATCTAGCGTTCTGCAATGATGCGATGTCACTGTCTCAGGTTGAATGGGTTCTTTGCATTTCGATTCATACAATTCCGTACATCGAAGAGTGCGTTGCGTCGGATCTGATCAGACACACGGATTAGCCTATTCAATGGTACTTACCGTCAGACCAGCGTAGTTTGAGGAAACTTCGCGGCGATTTATATCAGATAATAGCTACTAATAGCCGGTATTAGTATCCATCCTCTGATATAAATCACCGCAAGCTGAGCTCTCTAGCTGTTCGTGTATTCGCGGGCACATTAGGAGTGAACGCTGCCCCTAACGTGTGCGCCTGTGCGCTCATCGAGCGCACGTCTCATGGCGTTACCGTAAAGCCTTGTTAAAATACGTCGGCGCTTAGAGGGAAAGTAAACGATGAATGTCCGGCTACTCGCTATATTGTCTAATGCCGCCTGCTGCCACCACCAGCTGTACCCGCCACATCCAACACGTTAACTATCATCGACTTCTAACGGATTTTGTTACAAATCCTAGAAGTAATTGAATAAGAGATATTACTTATCTGCGACTGTGGAGCAACAATCGTGATGAAACTAGTTCCCGTTAAACTGATAACAGTTAGGACTGCTGAGACTAATTAATCGCTGGTTCATATCCGCGTTAGTCAAAATTGGAAAGCAATGTTTAGTTTGTATTTGTAACAATTTAAGATTAAATAGCCGCCCAGCTGTATATTTTATTAAATACAAATAAGAATCTCAGGAACTCGTTTACCTACAGAAATGACACGTAAACCAGTGAAGACTCAAGTTTAGTTCGCGTCGCCGCAGTCCGCTACAAGTTTAGTTCGCGTCGCCGCAGTCCGCTACAAGTTTAGTTCGCGTCGCCGCAGTCCGCTACAAGTTTAGTTCGCGTCGCCGCAGTCCGCTACAAGTTTAGTTCGCGTCGCCGCAGTCCGCTACAAGTTTAGTTCGCGTCGCCGCAGTCCGCTACAAGTTTAGTTCGCGTCGCCGCAGTCCGCTACAAGTTTAGTTCGCGTCGCCGCAGTCCGCTACAAGTTTAGTTCGCGTCGCCGCAGTCCGCTACAAGTTTAGTTCGCGTCGCCGCAGTCCGCTACAAGTTTAGTTCGCGTCGCCGCAGTCCGCTACAAGTTTAGTTCGCGTCGCCGCAGTCCGCTACAAGTAATTGACTAACACGGTGACGATGACCTACTTATCATTGTTGTACTTTGTGTATCGTTTGTAGGAATTGTAGGTACGCATATACTGGACCGCGCGTGCGTAATCATGGCAAACTCGACGACACTACCCGACAGATTACTGGCAATTGGAGATAATTTCATAACTCAGGCTTTGTCTCTACATAAAATCATAATGGAGCTTAGGTACATCTCTAGCTGAATACATCAGGACTATCAGAGGGTGTGCCTCCGCACCCAACTAAAGTGATGTCTGGTGTCTTCTATTCGTTTCCTTATTTATTTGTTGCTGTTTATTATTGCAGACGCTGACTACATTCAACGAAGTAGCTATTCACTACAATCTGCCACTTGAATGGCTTCACACTGTCTATCAATAGTTTGTGTTCAGTTCAGTTTCATACTTTTTTGCGCCACATACATTTCCATAAACAAACTAATAGAATGTCATGGAACCACTTCCAGTATGCGCTCAAATAAATGGTTCTGTAAATTGCTCGTTTCATAGCACAGGACCTCACCTTAGTGGCTTGGTCTCGGTAGTTACAATACCTACATAGGTAACAGTCTATTACGACCTTTTGGAAACGCGATATTGTCTGATGCAGGAAGCAATTAATTCGTAAAGGACATTTGGGTGGCGACGCGAATGCATTCCGTCCATTCCGTCGCTCAGATTAGGTAATTTGTAAATAATGTTGCAGAGCTCCTTATCTCGTCAGCGCCCGGCGTACACAATCACCCACTTCAGTTCACTTCACCCAACACCCAGTGAGACTAATGTCCGTTTGACGTTTTTAGGGTTCCGTAGTCAACAAGGAACTCTAAGACTAAGGGCCTGGGCACACCACGTTTTTTAAACGCGCCGTTGACGCGCGTTTGTTGCGATACAGACGCGATACGCACGCGAGTCAGATGCAGCCTGTACTGCTCTGTAGGATAAAAGCTCGCCGTCGACGCACGTTTCTAAAACGCGCGTCAACGTCGCGTTTAAAAAACGTGCTGTGCACAGGCCCTTATAGTTTCGCCATGTCCGTCTATCTGTCTCTCCCCGGCTTAGCTCAGAGGCTTTTAGTACTAGAAAGCTGAAATTTGGCATGGGTATACATATTAATCACCCAGACAAAGAGATAGACTAAAATCTTGAAAAAAAAAATTTTTTTTAGGGTATTTCCCTGACACGTATAATAGCAGGGATGATATTTTTTTTGGTCGTCAATCGCATGATGTGGGGAATCGTTGGATAGGCTGTTCAAAAATATTGGGGGTCTGTGACGACCATTTTCGATTCAGGTATTTCAGGTATCCGTTTGCATAATATTAGTGGCCCCTGGCTGCTTTTGGATATGTGAAAAAGTTTATGGCAGTAGTATATATTAACGAAATTTAAAGGAATACTATCACAGTTAAGTAGGCTTTACAAGTTAAAGAGTAATAGTCGACCAACTTATATTTGCAGTTGGAGAATTGACCGTGACGTATATCGATACATGGGAGAACAATTTTTTCAACAATGTTAAGTTTGTTTTTGGGATAAATTCATCCCAACTACGGAACACTTCATGGAGCGTGGTCCGACACGCACTTGGCCAGTTTTTATGAGTGATGTGGTCGCCAAGTGGCCCACTCGGACTGACGGGCTTGCACCGCCGCGCGCCGGGACTATTAATATTGCCATCGAGCGCACGTCACACGTGGTAATCGGTCAACCGAGGCGCTGTGGCCCGCTACGGCCGCCCGTCGGGGCTAGTCGTCGCTAATTGTCCAATTTGCTACAGACTGCCCACGTTCTAAGTTGTTTACCAATATTACTAGTTGAACAGTTAAGCACACACGCAGTTGCATTCTCACCATGATGGTAATTCGGAACCATTTCCATTACTAATGACCACAGGGCGATTGCTTTGCTGTCATCCATTGAAGAGTTTCATTTTATATTTCTGAAATTCTTAAACAGATAATGACATTAAATGTGGGTTCAATTTAACAGCATTCGCATTAATCTGGTTTTGGGATGACTTTGGAGTATTTGGAGTTTGGACTGAGTAAAAGGGAACCCTCCTATACTGTCCACGATTAATATAGACCAGGGGGGAGGGCGGTAAGATGATGTTTATTATTTTGTTTCTACAAAATAATAAACATCATCTTACCGCCGTGAATCTTTGCCAACGGCAGCTGTAAAGTAATGAAGTAAAGGAACAGTAGAGATACCGTTGAAGTAAGGATGTCGGATGAGCGAGTGCGGTAACGGTGCGGTGCGGGGGGCCGCGCATCATACATCACGTAGAGAGCAGCGCGCGCGGCGCTGACACGGCCAACCAGAGCGGAACGTTGATAACCGCACTAGTGTTTTTGTGCCATTATACCATTTCCGACGCTGCGCAGGCGGTGCTTCACGTGCTGCTCTTATATCAGCTCTTACATGCCACCGATTCACCTGCGGTATCAACACAGACCTATTCGACCATCGTAATCGTGTAAACACCTGGGAAAGTCACAGCTGTGCCGTCAGTAGTCAGTCACTGTTTGCATACTTTAAAGAATCTAAAGAGTTGAAGCATAGAGCTACAAAAGAATATAATATATACTAATCAATGTTTTATAGCGGATGCCTCCCTTGACAAATGCCTGAAATGGCGGTGAAAAGTGCATCAAAATTCATCGGGCAAAGTTTTTGATACGACAAGACGTCCGACAGACGCGGCTGGGTGATTTCATTTAGTAAGCATTTAGATTTATGATAAATGGTTATGCTGCAAAAACAGTTTGTAGTCGTCAATTGTGTAGATACGAATCGTTCTCCTGCGATCACTCTGTATCTAACAATCATAGGAAATAGAGTGTTACGCGCTATTCTGAGCGTCGAAACGTACATTTCATAGTAGATACTAGACACAAATGTTTTGAACAAGGCGTCGTCGTCACAGTGAAATTGTTAATATGGTGAAATCCTGATTGTTAACGTTTTCGAAATCGGAGCCATGTCAGTGAAGTTGGGACAGTTCCCTAAAGCACTGTATTGATCCACAATACATCGCATATCAATCAGGCACACAACGCTGACGTCATGGCGTCACTTTCATGAGCAGCGTCTTTAACGAGGGGCGCGGTGGCGGGGTTGAACGCAGGCCCTCGCGCCGCCCGCCCGCGCCACGCTCACGAGCTCCTGAGTCATGTCGTGTGCGACAGTTTATCGTCGATAGCGCCATATCAGATACAGCTATCACACAATGCACTGCTGACTAAGCCGCTAACTCTCACAAGGACGCATGATTGATTTTGAATACCTCGGCTATTTTGCACTGGATTAATTTTAGAAACTAAACCAGAGTGCCTAATTTTAATTTGCGCTAATCAGGAGAGAGATCTAAAGTTTAGCGACCCGGTCAGGCCGTGCATTATTTAGGAAAAGATGCCTCCTGCACATGTTGAATCCATTATGTTGCGATGTGAGGTTAGTCTCGTGTCCGATTGGTCGCTAGTCGCTATGGAGTCATCTGTGGGTTATTTACGGGCTAATGGATTCATCTGTGGGTTATTTAAAGTGTTATTACGGGCTAATGAGTGCGGCTACCGAGCCTCCGTCGTAATGAACGGTTTAATAACACGTTAGAAGCGGCGCATGAGAACCTACATACAGAAGCATCAATTTGTTCGCATAGTTATCAAATAAGTTTGTGAAAAATTGCAGTTTTCACAAACTTATTTAAATTATTCTAACATATGAAGCAATGGATTAACAATCTACTTCAAAATCATTCCGATTCTGATTAAAACTGCGTTACGCAATTAGGGTGCGGGTCCACGAGATGGATGACCAACTCCCTCTCACAAGAAGTCAGCTTGAGTCCCAGCAGTACATTGTACTCTGTACATTGCAAATGTTACCAAAAAATATTATTGGGGGGTTAAATAATAACCAACAGATGCCATTTGTACCATTTTTGTCAACAATAGACGGGACATAGCGAACAAAATCGTAATCCGATACATTTGTCCTAGTGGGCAAAAGTCGCTCAGTCTAGTGTGGTACGCCAGCATGTCAAGTCGCATTCGTGTCCACCAAAAGAAAATTATGAAAGAAACGGTTTAAAGTGAGAATAAAAATGCTGATACAAAGACGCTTCAAAAAGTTTTGCCATACCAGATAATAATATATTTATGGGTCTGTAATTTGCACAAACTCACTTGGTCACCATCTTTATAAATGGGAACAACATGCGCATTTTTCCAGCACATCGGAAACGTACCAAGCTTCAGCGAACGATTAAACAAATAATGGAGTGGCAATGATAGCCCTTGCGCGCACTTGACCAGGAAACGAGACGGTATTCCATCCGGACCAGCACATTTATTATGATCCAGTTGTTTCAATGCACGCAAAACATAATCGTGCTCAATATAAACCTCCGATAAAGAAGAGTTACATTCAATACGAGTACCCACGCATGCCTCACCACTAGGGGGAGTTCCAGACGTATCCTCAAAAACGGAACTAAAGAAGTCCGAAAATAATTCGCTAATAACTTGACTGTCAGATGAAACCACTCCACCGAACTTCATCGTTTGTGGTTAGCCATTCGTACTTTTTCTGCCATTGACGAACTTCCAAAATGATTTGATATGATCAGATAAACCGTCCTCTGCGGATTTTATAAAGGAACCGTAGCATTCTTTTGAAAGAAACTTGTACCTACCACGCAACATTGAGGTGTCATAATCACGGGGGTTTTTATATTTTTGAAGCGTCTGTGATATTTATTTTTGTCACTGAGACATTTTATATGAGCTGGTGAGTACCAGAAAGGCTGTGCAGACTTACTCAATTTGGTTGTGGGAGTATGCTTGCTGATTATAGAGTTGAGAGCCATGTAAAACTCATCCACCACCCGTTCGATATCACTCGACAATAATAGGGAAGCCCAATCAACCTCTGCGATAGCCACCTTTACCTTCGCATAATCACACTTGTGAAATTTAGCTGTTCGATGTTATTAGGTTTCATTTGTTTAGTAGGAATGCTACCTTTTATATGTATACTTAAAGGTGGGTGATGATCATCAACCCGACTGAGTGGTTCATGGTTTAACATTACTTGGATGCTATCGGAAGTAATAAATGTAGGAGCTTAATGTAGGAGCTCTTTCGAGGGGCACACAACCTCTCTAACATCGTTTACAGAGAAGCATTTTCATAATTAAAACAAGTTCTTAAGATCACGATAATTTCATAGCTGTTTTGACTGTTTTCTAGGAAAATTTTCAACAGCGCTCTTAAAGCATGATTCTTCTTCACCATGATAACACTTCAGCACACTCTGCCAGACGGGCAGTCGATTTATTGAGTAAGGCAGGTACACAGATAATAAGCCCCGACCAGGCGCCTTGATTTTCGTCGCATTGCCATTATGGACCCTGAAGAGTTGAAGACGCAGTGACTGCATTCGAAAGGGCTGTAGTAGAGAACCCCAGGTACCGCTTCCCACCAGGCAAGATCGGAAGATTCTTCCTTTTTAACCGACTTCCAAAAATGAGGAGGTTATATGTTCGGCTGTATGTTTGTTTTATGTATGTTCACCGATTACTCCGTCAATTGTGGACGGATTTTAAAAATTCTTTTTTTGTTTGAAAGGGTATGCTTCCGAGGTGGTCCCATTGCCACCAAATCAGAATCTGATGAGGGGATCCCATGGAAATCGAGGCAAATCCTCAAGTTTTATAGGCAAACCTATAGCGATTTGAGTATTTTTTATAGCAACTCGTGCATTTGCACTCGAAAAGCACCATTTGGTGAAGTGGAACTGATGATGAAGATGGCTACCGGAACTACTTAATAATAAGTATTTCACCGTTGCGATTCGATTAGGGACTTTAATATGGTTGCTATTAATATAATTTATGCTCGTCAAAATGCATATGGTGAAGTCACCATTAAATCTCCTGGTTCTTAACAGGAGAACTCCTCAACAATTAACGCCCCTGCATCGGGAAAAGCAATATTTTGTAAAAGGTGATGAGCATTTGACATTAGGATAATGTAAATTGGATAAATTACAAACTGACCCACTAAAAAGTGAAAAATAAAAAACTTTTTACAAAAAAAACCACCGACTTCCAAAAAAAACACTACAAAGTGAAAAATAACTTTAATTTCGGAAGTCGGTGGCAAAAAACTAAAATACAGATCAAAAGCCACCGACTTCCGAAATTAAAGTTATTTTTCACTTTGTAGTGTTTTTTTTGGAAGTCGGTGGTTTTTCAATAGAGGAGTCAAGGAGTGGTACCTACACCTCTAAGCGACACATTATTGTTTTCGAGATGCACGTGAACGAAGTCGCGGGCTCTGCTAGTGTTTTAATAATATTTGAAAATGCAAATGTCTATTGATAATGTGAACCGCAGACGCGACTGCTTCGTTTGGATCAGACTTCGTCTTCGTGGTCACTTGACATTGCTTTAAAGGTGACTTGCACAGTTGTGTATAATTTGATGATGCAGTTTATGCACGCTCCAATTCATTCGTGTTTAATATTCATTTACCAAGGTCGAATCGTTTTGCACACAGTGAGAAATGTCATGAAGCGACAATTAATAACTGCTTTTCTTGGTATTTAGTGACAGCGTGTTGGCTTACAGGACACGTTGATAAAATTCCTACTTGATGTGTAAACATAGGACGCGTTGCGACGGTGTGAATGTAACGGCGCGTGTGAGTGGCCTGCGGGCGGTGAGCGCGGGCGGCGCGCGGCGGTGCAGGTGGGGCGCTCGCTTGTTACACCGCTACGTCAGGGGGATGCGTCGGATTTCACTTCTATCTGACAATCCTCAATCAATCAAAATATTTAATTTCACATAAACCTACATGGGCACATAAAAAACGTCAGAAGCTAGGTGCACGGTTCCACTTGGTCGTTTCCTATGGCGAAGAGCCGCCAATAAACTCTACAGTTACTCTTTTAAAAATAATGGGTTTTTACAATATTTTCAAGTTACAGTGTAAATAAGTATGTGAGGACAGGGTAGGCCCGTCAACAAGTACCAGGTACTTAATAAAATAGAAAATGGTTTACAAAGCTACAGTCTATTAAGCCTACAACGTTCTCACTTTCACAAATAAAAAAAAAGTACTAAAATAATAAAAATAAAACCTATTTAAACCAAATGACATGATTGTCATTACAACTGTAACAAATCTGAATTAATATTCTGTCTACAAAAGCCACTAATAAATATTAAAATTGTAGTATCAAATAATGAAGAGATTAAGTCAAGGAAGTATGTCAAAAAATAAAAAATAAACATCGTGATTTGGGAGCAGTTAATAGATATTTACATAGTTATGCCGTTAATGAGGTACCAGGGAAGCCACATTTGCAGTAGGAAGTATTTCCAAACTTCCTTGTCTTCAGCGTAGTCCTTAATCTTATAATATTCTTTTTAGGGTTCCGTACCCGAAGGGTAAAACGGGAACCCTATTACTAAGGCTCCGCCGTCTGTCTGTTTGTCCGTCTGTCACCACGCTGTATCTCATGAACCGTGATAGTTAGAGAGTTGAAATTTTCACAGATGATGTATTTCTGTTGCCGCTATAACAACAAATACTAAAAAACAGAATAAAATAAATATTTAAGGGGGCTCCCATACAACAAACGTGATTTTTTTTGCTCGATATTGATAACGGCAACAGGTAGACGCTAGAAATATTCACAGAATATTTAGTTATATATTCAATTTAAAAATAAATAATTAAATTAAAATAAAACAAATATTTAAGGGGGGCTTTCATACAACAAACGTGTTTTTTTTTTGCCGTTTTTATAGATAATGGTACGGAACCCTTCGTGCGCGAGTCCGACTCGCACTTGGCCGGTTTTTATATTAGATTTACTCGAGTCTACGAAGTAGTGAGGAGTTTACATAAACAAACAAAAAGCTGGGGTGCGGGCAGCGGCGCGCGGCGCACCTTGTATAAAGTGCAGGCGGAGCTGAGCCGGCGCATGTACCTGCTCTCACTGCTGCGCGCTGGGAACGAACTTTTTTGGCAGCCCACCGCTATTGTGGAGCGCTCCGAGCGTTCCGCAGATGCGTTTTTGTCAGAGTTAGAAAGCAAAGATAATAGTATAATTAGCTATCACTAAACACGTTTCCTTATGCGCCATAGCGAATGTGTCTCGTGACGAAAACCGAACAGTTTTTGCGGAGTAATATCACGCTGACTGATGAGTCGATGCAGGAAGCATCCGCTCTGACTCACATGTGTCGCTGATCAATGTCTTCACATTATTTGCTATTAGGTTATTACTTATCAATGTAATCCTGAAATACTCGCTTGTTATGTTTGTCATGTATCGTAATATAAATATCATGGTGTCTATCTGATAAGTAAGTCGTGTCGTGAGGGACATTACAACAAATATAAATAAAATTCCGAGCGGCCGGCGCCGGCGGCGCGGAATTTGGAACCGGAACAGCTGATTACGTTCTATTAAAAACCTACATACGGTTTTAGCCCAAATTCTAAATATCGACAAGAGCATCTTGACACAGTACCTACATCAAAATAATTAGCAGATGTAACGCGATCTCTGTGCAATGAGCGTGAAGATAGCAAGTGCTCAAACTCAGAAAATCCGTTTTCATACATTTATGTTTCTAGCATAAGAAGCCACAGAAATTTCTACCGTCGTGTGGACTGGAACTGTTGCGGAAAATGACAACAACAAGGTTATTGAAAACAACGCTGGGAAACAACAGTAAGTAGCTAAATATGTTTTGTCAAAGGAAATAATATTGCTAAAATGATGGGTCATGTATCGGCAGCGGTTCTTGTTCAATGAGATGTTCACTGACAAGTCCTGGCCTCCGCAGTGTGTAGTGTTCAGGAACAAGACTTCTGTAAGTAGTTGTTTGCATGACGGCGACGCGCGCACTGCCTGTCACAACAATGCCGTTAAGTACTGCTCTTTGATAATGACGCGCTGTACTCATCTGCTCCAGGAAGCAATACAGCTGGCTGTACATGTCAAGTATACCATGTAGGTACAGTCCGCCGCTTGTCGCGGCAGCTCGGACTAATTGTGCAATAGGCAACCCGTATTGTCTATTACACAGACATCGTCACGTTAAACATACAGCGTTAAACTAAATGTATCTATTGGTAGTTGGTGCAACATCAAGAAAGAAAATGCAGCAATCATTGTATTTCAATGAAAATGACTAAATTGACAGTAAGTAGTACGACACACAACGCTCTTTAGTGCCATTAGAATCGGACGAAAAATGACGTGAAGCCAGTCTAGGGTTACCTTCATTTATGATTCTTGTAAAATTGCCTGCTGACGAGATCAATTGCTTTTCCTAAGCGCTAGCCTTGCCGTCTGCACCATCAGATGTTTCTGTCGTTGCTAAATTCAAATATTATGATAGTTCAGCTAAAAACTTAACATGAACAAAAACCAAACAGGAAAACTACATAATTACGCGTACCTACCTCTCTATGTGGAAAACAACATGTTACAGTCGGGATGAGTAATGTGGTGCTGGAGCACACACAGCCAGCGACCCAGCACCTGACTGTAACTGTGGTGCTGGAGCACACACAGCCAGCGACCCAGCACCTGACTGTAACTGTGGTGCTGGAGCACACACAGCCAGCGACCCAGCACCTGACTGTAACTGTGGTGCTGGAGCACACACAGCCAGCGACCCAGCACCTGACTGTAACTGTGGTGCTGGAGCACACACAGCCAGCGACCCAGCACCTGACTGTAACTGTGGTGCTGGAGCACACACAGCCAGCGACCCAGCACCTGCCTGTCACTGTGGTGCTGGAGGTCTGGAGCTCACACAGCCAGCGACCCAGCACCTGACTGTAACTGTGGTGCTGGAGCACACACAGCCAGCGACCCAGCACCTGACTGTAACTGTGGTGCTGGAGCACACACAGCCAGCGACCCAGCACCTGCCTGTCACTGTGGTGCTGGAGGTCTGGAGCTCACACAGCCAGCGACCCAGCACCTGACTGTAACTGTGGTGCTGGAGCACACACAGCCAGCGACCCAGCACCTGACTGTAACTGTGGTGCTGGAGCACACACAGCCAGCGACCCAGCACCTGACTGTAACTGTGGTGCTGGAGCACACACAGCCAGCGACCCAGCACCTGCCTGTCACTGTGGTGCTGGAGCACACACAGCCAGCGACCCAGCACCTGACTGTAACTGTGGTGCTGGAGCACACACAGCCAGCGACCCAGCACCTGCCTGTCACTGTGGTGCTGGAGCTCTGGAGCTCACACAGCCAGCGACCCAGCACCTGACTGTAACTGTGGTGCTGGAGCACACACAGCCAGCGACCCAGCACCTGCCTGTCACTGTGGTGCTGGAGCTCACACAGCCAGCGACCCAGCACCTGACTGTAACTAAGCGAGCCTGGGCAAACAATTTAATTGAAGCTGTGAGGCAGTGTAACCTAAATATTATATTATACTAGCTTCTGCCCGCGGCTTCGCCCGCGTGAATGTCGGAAGAAATGTCACGAGAACGTACTAACGGAATTAAAAGTACGTGTAGAGTATGAGTTAATGCAGATTACAAACCATATGTATGTTACCTAATTTCATCTAAATCCGTTCAGCCATTTTTGTGCCAATCCGAAACTCAACATCATCCCCTCTAAAATTGACTATCTCTTTTAGATTTTTTGACAACCCTGTTAAGGCGATACCAAAAAAAAATGTGGGCTTTTTCGTATCCATTTATTTCACTATTACAGCATGTATGGATTTAATTTTTGAATATATGTTAATTGACTATTTGATTAATACTCTGACTGAAGGAAAATGCAATTGGGTTAAATTTCCTCGATATAATTTATTTCCGAAAAGACCTCTATTTTTTCATATTTTTTCCTGTAATTCTAGAATCCTCAGTAATTTCATTGCAAAATTGCATTCAAAATGAGCGTATTAGATAACTGAAAACTCTGGCTGAAAATATTTTTGATAGATAGCTTAATTTATTATTAAACAATGTTTATTTGGTTTGGCGCCATACCGTTGTTGTATTTAGGTTCCAGCGCACTGCTGCGCTCTCATGTGGAAGTAATTGACTCTGTCACTTTCTTACGGCCGATGATTTATTTGTACGTATCACCTTAAACCTTTTCGTTTATTTCCGATCGTAAATATAAATACAGAGTTTCAAGTAAATCGAACCGCGCGTTAAAATCTTTCCATACAATAATTTTCCCCCACAAAATTCAACACCCCGTTTAAAAGGTTGTTTTCGAAAATGTATGTTTATGGTCGTCTTATTTATTAAGAAAATATGCGGTTCAATTTTCAAGTTTATTGATTAAAGGAAACATAATTTTGATATAAACTGTGTCCCCCTTTTCACCCCGAAAGGATTTTATTTTTGAAAAATATTAAATCATGCTTTATTCAATTACTTTGCAGTTTATCAAGACGCGCAGTAAAATCCTTCCCTAAAAACTTAATTACCCCCTTTTGCCCCGTAAGGGTTACATTTGAATATACCCAAACACGTCAGGCTTTATATTTTGTGAGCATTAGGTACCTTTATATAAAATACCGAGTTTCGAGTTAATCGGAGCTCGCGTTAAAATTCTTCTATACAAACTTTGACATCCCCAAATCAGAAACGGTACACGTATATTACTTTTACTTGAATACAAAATTTTGCGAATGAATAACTTCAAAACGTCATCCCCCTTTTCACCCCCTTGTGGGTTCAAATAAAACAAAAAACAATAAGGGGCGTTATTCTTTATTTTTGGTTTTAAGTATAAATACTGAGTTTCAAGTTAATCGGATCGCACGTTATAATTCATGCCAAATTTCCCCCAATCCTTCCTTTAGAGGGAAGTTTAGAAAAACAAAAAATGAGAAACTTTATAATTTACTTAGGTGAGTATTCGTGCCAAGTTTCAAGTTTATTAACTCAAGCAAAAAGATTTTTCATATAAAAAAATCCCCGCTTTTCACCCCCTTAAGGGTCAAAGTTCCAGAAAACCCCTTCTTGTGCCAAATTTCAGCCCAATCCGTTTAGTGGTTTAAGCTGTGTGTTAATAGACCAGTCAGTCACAGTTTCCTTTTTTCACCCCGTTAGGGGTAGATTTTCGAAAAACCTTGATAAGATCTATTCTTTATTTTTGGTTGTAAAGTATAAATACTGAGTTTCGAGTTAATCGGACCGCGCGTTAAAATTCTGCTATACAAACTTTAACATCCCTCAATCCCCTTTTAGGGGGAAGTTTAGAAAAACAAAAAATGGAAAACTATTTACTTAGGTGAGTATTCTTACCAAGTTTCAAGTTTATTAACACAAGGCATACGATTTTTCACACAAACAAAATCCACACTTTTCACCCCCTTAAAGGTCGAATTTCCAAAAACCCGTTCTTAGCGGATGCCTTCGTCATAATAACTATTTGTGCATTTTTACTTGAATACAAAATTTTGCGAATGAACAACTACATCCCCCTTTTCGACAACGATTTGCGATGTGTTAGTTTCCATCCATAAGCCGAAGTATTAGTGATTATAACTTAAAAAGAAATTTCATTAAAAATAAATTTTTATCCCCTTTTTCACCCCTTAAGGGTTGAAATTCTAACAACACCATTGCATTAGCTTGCAACCATAACCCTAGATAATATATTTTGTGTTTTTTACTTCGAAAATTAAGGACTTTGATACACAACTTTTTAACCCTTCGGGGGTGGAATTATCAAAAACGCTGAGACACTTGTAAATTAATTTTCAATCGTCAGCCTATACACCAAATTTGAAGATCCTAACTTCAAAACTGACGAACTTTCATATAAACTTCCATCCCCTATTTCACTCTCTTAGGGGAGGAATTTCGAAAAACCCTTTCTTAGTGGATACCTACTCTTCACAAAGAACACACCCTCCAAATTTCATGTTTCTAGGTTTAGGCTGTGCGTTGATATATCAGTCAGTCAGTCAGTCAGGACTTTGAATTTTATATATATAGATGTGCGTCGGGTTGACCGCTTGACACGCTCAATATTTGCTCTGCAAATACTTGCCACAGTAGTGGACACAGAGATTACACTACTCCACACTGCTCAATTACTCATATCGGTAGACCGACATCGACAGTCTGATTCACAGCACTTGTATTTATTTATTCAAGCGATAAATTATTTCGATGACTAATGATATGGGGTACTCCAGGACTCTTAAGGAATCCTCAACAGCTGAATAACTATAGATGGACACCCTTTATCTGAATGTTATTTGAAAATTATCCAATATGGCTTTAATTGATCTACCATACTTCAATTAAGGTACCTCACTATTGGCATAAAACAATACCAGGTTGATGTGTAGTTACAGTATTCATCACATTCATTCACTAGCAAACCGGTCGGACATACAGTAGCATGTCAATAAGAGCAAGCAAAGTGCAGCGTAGGATGTGCATACGTAGATGTGTAGTGCGGCGAGTGAGGCGACAAAAACGAACGAGAGCAGAGTGCGCGGGCGCCAGGTCGCTGGTTGATTAGGGCGACGTTAGCGGCCCCTGGCGACTAGCAGGTAACTACAGCTCATTGATTTACTGCTCACTCATTTACCCATAGAGAGGTCTAGATTCAACATTCTCGGGTAAGAGCATTTTAGCTTTCACGAGCTTGTTTGTTATATAAGCGAGATTGTATCTGTAGAGTTGATCTATGACGCTTCTCAAGATAATTGATTAATTTTACATTTGCTTAAAGTTATGCGTATAACTTAAGCGAGTCGGTGGATTGGCAGAAAATAAAATTCTGTATACTCTCTTTAACTTCAATATGGATCATAAACTGTCAATGCTGTGTTATAAGAATGGAGCTTCGCATTTACATACGTATGTGAGCAGCGTACTGTTAGAACATTGGCAAGCAATAAAGTTACGAGTGGTTACGACACGATAGTAACAAGCTGTGGCCGCGCGGGCTCACAGTGAGAGCGATGTGGCCGCGCGGGTCGCAGTGAGAGCGATGTGGCCGCGCGGGCTCGCAGTGAGAGCGATGTGGCCGCGCGGGCTCGCAGTGAGAGCGATGTGGCCGCGCGGGCTTGCAGTGAGAGCGATGTGGCCGTGCGGGCTCGCAGTGAGAGCGATGTGGCCGCGCGGGCTCGCAGTGAGAGCGATGTGGCCGCGCGGGTCGCAGTGAGAGCGATGTGGCCGCGCGGGCTCGCAGTGAGAGCGATGTGGCCGCGCGGGCTCGCAGTGAGAGCGATGTGGCCGCGCGGGCTCGCAGTGACAGCGATGTGGCCGCGCGGGCTCGCATTGAGAGCGATGTGGCCGCGCGGGCTTGCAGTGAGAGCGATGTGGCCGCGCGGGCTTACGCCACGCGATAGTAACGCGGGTTACGACACGATAGTAACAAGCTGTGGCCGCGCGGGCTCACAGTGAGAGCGATGTGGCCGCGCGGGTCGCAGTGAGAGCGATGTGGCCGCGCGGGCTCGCAGTGAGAGCGATGTGGCCGCGCGGGCTTGCAGTGAGAGCGATGTGGCCGCGCGTGCTCGCAGTGAGAGCGATGTGGCCGCGCGGGCTTGCAGTGAGAGCGATGTGGCCGCGCGGGCTCGCAGTGAGAGCGATGTGGCCGCGCGGGTCGCAGTGAGAGCGATGTGGCCGCGCGGGTCGCAGTGAGAGCGATGTGGCCGCGCGGGCTCGCAGTGAGAGCGATGTGGCCGCGCGGGCTCGCAGTGAGAGCGATGTGGCCGCGCGGACTTGCAATGAGAGCGATGTGGCCGCGCGGGCTCGCAGTGAGAGCGATGTGGCCGCGCGGGCTCGCAGTGAGAGCGATGTGGCCGCGCGGGCTCGCAGTGAGAGCGATGTGGCCGCGCGGGCTTGCAGTGAGAGCGATGTGGCCGCGCGGGCTTGCAGTGAGAGCGATGTGGCCGCGCGGGTCGCAGTGAGAGCGATGTGGCCGCGCGGGCTCGCAGTGAGAGCGATGTGGCCGCGCGGGCTCGCAGTGAGAGCGATGTGGCCGCGCGGGCTTGCAGTGAGAGCGATGTGGCCGCGCGGGCTCGCAGTGAGAGCGAGGTGGCCGCGCGGGCTCGCAGTGCGAGCGATGTGGCCGCGCGGGCTTGCAGTGAGAGCGATGTGGCCGCGCGGGTCGCAGTGAGAGCGATGTGGCCGCGCGGGCTCGCAGTGAGAGCACGACGAACACTTACAAGTCAGTCCTGAAGTGTTGGATTTTGTACGAAGATTATCGTATTTGTACGATTATTTGTCATAGAGTACGATATACTCCATAATGAATTGACGTGGAGGATACAGGCAGACGACATATGTGCGAGGCTAAGTAAATCTGCTTATGCTCTTTTCATCTTGGCAAAGAAAGTTAATTTACACACAGTACTTATAGCATACCATGGCATTGTTTCCTCAGTATTGAGATTTGGCATAATATTTTGGGGCAGCTGTGCTGAAAGAGAAACTATATTTCGAACACAAAAAAAATTGGTAATAGGTTAGGTTTATACGATGTGTGGTAGGCCTGAAAACTACTGATGTAGGGGCGCGACCTAAGTGGTACCTGGTGGGATTCGCTACGCTACTAAGTTAAACAATCAAATCACCTGTGACAACTGTGAGTCTGTGTTCAAATCATTAAAAATCTTGACTTTTCCACGCCTATATATATTTGAAATAGCAGAGTTTGTCAAGTGTAACTTGAACTTGTTTCCTGCGATAGTAGATACTAGAAAACGAACCGCTCAACTTAGATCCCAATACAAAACCATGTCGTGTACAAGTAAATACAAAACAGCACTAGCAAGGAAAAGTATTTTAGGCATAGGTCCGGTTATATACAATAAAATTCCTGAGAGCATTAAGAATGAAAATTACCACAACTTTAAAAGAAAATTAAAGAATTTGTTAATAGAAAAATGCTATTATTCTATCACCGAATATTTGAATGACATGCCGTTATAAAATTTCTGACATTTGTTATGTAACAATTAGTGATCTTCCCTATTGACATTTAATTTTAATTTATGACATAATTCACTTTCTTTAACATTCTTAATAAGTAAGTGCTGACGAATTTTCATTTTTAACCGACTTCCAAAAAGGAGGAGGTTATATGTTCGGCTGTATGATGTATGTTCACCGATTACTCCGTCAATTGTAGACGAATTTTGAAAATTATTTTTTTATACGGAAGGGTATGCTCCCGAGGTGGTCCCATTGCCACCAAATCAGAATCTGATGAGGGGATCCCATGGAAATCGAGGGAAATCCTCAAATTTTATAGGCATACCTATAGCGATTTGAGTATTTTTTATAGTAACTCGTGCATTTGCACTCGAAAAGCACCATATGGTGAAGTGGAACTAATGATGAAGACCACAGATGGCCACCGGAACTACTTAGTAATAAGTATTTCACCGTTGCGATTCGATTAGGCACTTTAATATGGTTGCTAAGTAATTTATGCTCATCAAAATGCATATGGTGAAGTCACCATCAGTTCTCCTGGTTCTTTCCAGGAGAACTCCTCAACAATTACCGCTCCTGCATCGGGAAAAGCAATATTTTGTAAAAGGTGATGAGCATTTGACTATTGTAAATCAGATAAATTACAAACTGGCCCACTAAAAAGTGAAAAATAAAGTCGATGGCAAAAAACTAAAATACAGATCCAAAGACACCGACTTCCGAAATTAAGGTTATTTTTCACTTTGTAGTGTTTTTTTGGAAGTCGGTTTGTTTTTTTTTGTAAAAAGTTTTTTATTACAATAACTGCAGACATTTTTATTGTTTCTATGAAGATCTAATTTATTTTTGATTTTGATTTTGATATACCTATATTAATTTCTTGTTTTAATTATATTGCATGTATTATTATTTTTGTACGCCCTAGAGGCAAAACATAGCGCCCTCACTGTATTACCAACTAAGAACTTATAATGTACCTATGTTTTACAATAAATAAATGAATCTGAATGATCGTACGCAAAAATACGATAATTTATATGGTGAAAAGTTATCTTACTGTCATCATGTCATTCGATGCAATAAAACTTAGCAAAAGTGGTTTCGAACCCACAGATGAAATGTTAAGAAGAGCCAATGACAAAAATACTGACGGAATACAGTGCATTAGACAGATTGTGGGCTCGTTAACATTCCGGTGCGAACAAGCGGCGCCGCAGGGCACTTTCCAGCGGAAGCGATCTTGACGAAATCGAGAGTGGCATAATGGCATTCGATTCGGGCATGTGTCGACCGCGTGCCGCGCCCGCCGGTTTCTCCCGGCCACACATAGCACCATCTTACGCTATCACTTTCACCGTTTGTAGAAAATTATTTTTATATTTGCATTATTATCGAATGTTGCGTAATCGACGAGCGCTCTGTGGTAATCTTATACCACGACCGGCTGCTTGACAGCTGCCAACCGGAGACGCGAAGAGCGCCGCCACTGAACCGTGTAATGGCCGCAGCTCAAGCGTGCGATATTGCTCCGCACATTACTGCAGCCGGCCGATTAAATGCGGTCAAATGTGAAATTGCTGTTCTTAGTAAAGAGAAGTGAGAAGAGATTCTATAGGGTCAATTTGTAATTAAAGTTCACAGTGCGCCAAATCCCGACTAAACTAAGGATTTCTCCGTAGTATGTAACTAGCTAAGCGCTCAAATATCCGCACAAGATAAATATACATTGATAACAAACGCTAAGTTTTATTTTATGTATACCTAAGTAATTAATACAATAAAACGGCTCCTATCGGCGATAACGACGGTATGCGAGACTAGGAAATTGTTTATATTTGTAACTCGTGATAAGTGAACACAACGATCTCAGAATACTTCAATAAGGTGATACATAACGTGTTACATCGTTGATCGCACATGCCTAATGAATAGCACTTCTGTTGAAGGTGTGTGTAGTGACAGTATACATGGAGGCGACGGGCTACTGACCTTGATCCTGTTCCGGCGGCTGGCGCGCAGCACGATGCCGTCGTTCTCGATGTAGTCGGGCACCTCCTTGCGGTTCGAGAAGTTGAACACCACGGACGTGGTGGCGGGTGGCGGAGCGCGCGGCCGGCGCGCCTGCGCGGGGCTGCCGCGCGCCCACACTGCGCCCCCCGCCGCGCTCTCCATGCTCTTCTTCTCCCCGGAACCGCTCCACGCGCGCTCGATGCCGGCAGTACCGATTCGGGACACTACTGCTTTTGTTTCTGGTGCACGTTCGTTGCCCGCGTGGCCGTTCACGAGAGGCGCGGTGGTCGTGTCCGGCGTCACTTTAAGTTTCGGTTCCGGGCTGGGGCTGCGCTGGGCAAGCGCGGGGGCGGGCGGGGAGGGCGAGCGCGCGGGCTCGGGCGCAGGCCGCGGGATGGGCTCCACCAGGGCTGCCGGGGGAGGCTCTCGTCGCTCGGCGCGCGCTGGCGGGGTCTGCTCGCTCTCGGCTGGCGGCGGTGGGGATGGTGACACGAGCCTCATAACGTGCTCGGGACTCTTCTCGTCCATCTCTTCGACCAGGTCGTCGGTCGCTGTGTCGGTTGCGCGCGCCGGCATCGGACGTATGACACCTACGCGACGCGCACGGCCCACGAGGACCTGATTAGTAGCCGCCAGCGGTGGCAAGTGCGAAGCTGCGCGAGGAGCTTCGAACGCGTAGCGCACAGTGGATCCGGCGCGGGCAATTCCGTCGAGCGCAGCGCGAGACACAGGCCGCGAGCTGGCGGGTTCCGGCGAGCTCTCTACCTCCTCATTAGAGGCGGCACCGACCGGTACGGGTGACAGACCCTCAGCGGGCGGCAACGGACTGGGCGTTCGGGGGCTGAGCGGCGGTGCGTCTGATAATTCACGAGGTTCTGGTGTTGAGGACCGTGGACCTTCGAGGCCTCGCAGTACGGCAGACACGCGCGCAGCTGGCGCGGCGCGACGTGTCGGCGCACTTTCAAACTTGCGTAGGGTTGAGCGGACTACGTCGGGGGGCGGACGTTCGGTTTCACGCAAGAGCGGGGTCGGACGTCGAGGAGGGCGCGCCGAGCGAGGCTGCGGCGGAGGACGCGGCGCCAGCGGCGGCGGAGGCGAGGGTGAGGGAGCGAGGGGTTCCTCGCGAGAGTCCAGGCGGCTCAGCGCATCCACGGAGCGAGCTCGCTTCACGGAGTCACGTCGCGCGACGGGCGCGAGGAGCGCGGGCGGCGCGGCCACGGACGCTGGGCGCGGCGGGCGCAGGGCGGAGCGCGGCGAAGGCGTCGGCGGTGGGCGCTCGTCCAGCAGGTGTTCGAGCGAGGCGGCGCGGCGCAGCACGGAGGGGCGGCGGCGCGGCGCATCGCGCAGGGCAAGGCTAAGGTAGCGCGACTTGAGGCGCTTGACGATGCCGGGCCCGTAGCGCAGCTCCTCGTCCTCCTCACAGGGCAGAGGTGGGGGCGGCGGGGGCGGCTGCGGCGGGGGCTGCGCCGGGCGGCTGCGGGCGGCGCGCCGCTGCAGCAGTTCGCGCTTCCACTGCGGCAGCGCTCCGTTCGACATGCCTGTGCATACCGCATCACCAGGTTTAGTGGATGATACACAACTATGAGCAGTACGGCAGAGTGGTTAAAGAATTCATGAGAATTATTAACTTGGACAAATTACAACAGCATTATCAGTTTATTAAAAAACCGGCCAAGTGCGAGTTAGACTCGCGCACGAAGGGTTCCGTAATCGTGTATCTATAAAAATGGCAAAAAAATCACGTTTGTTGTATGGGAGCCCCCCTTAAATATTTATTTTATTCTGTTTTTTAGTATTTGTTGTTATAGCGGCAACAGAAATACATCATCTGTGAAAATTTCAACTGTCTAACTATCACGGCTCATGAGATACAGCCTGGTGACAGACGGACAGACAGACAGACAGACGGCGGAGCCTTAGTAATAGTGTTCCCGTTTTACCCTTTGGGTACGGAACCCTAAAAAACCGGCAGAGCGATTCGGACTAGCGCACAGAAGGTTTCACAACTTGAACGAAACATATTTTTGAATTTGAATTTTCATAGTTTGGGACTGGGAGTGCAATTTTTTTTTGTAAAGGGTTAATGCTGATTTCTGAAATAACCCGTACTAGTAACAGACATCGTTTTATTTTTCTAAACTTAGATTTATTCCGATTTTTCGTGTATTCCCCTTCGCCCCACTGATTGTGTTAGTGGGACGAACGGGAATAATTTAGAAATTTTATTTTTTATTCCCATTTGTCTCTAAATATATTTAGTCTGGTTGTTCAATGGTAAAAAAAAAACACTTAGGTACCTAACCAATAAGATTTATTATAAATGCGAAAGTAAGTTTGTTTGCTTATTTGTTTATAAGAAATTTAGCACATGGTTAGACCACGACTTGCGTTAGGACATAGGATAGTTTTATCTCGGTAGTCGGTAGTACGTTGCGCGCACACAAGACGGTAGTCTGCTCCCTCAAACAGAGCCCACGTGACAGCGCGACGCAACACTAGTACACAATTTCTATGTAAACTTGAGGAAACGACGGAAAGAGTCGCGACGCGCTACCCGTCGCGCTCGCGGGGTCGCGCCACTCTGCACGAGCCTTAAGGCTAATAGAGGGAGCGAATGTTAGGTAAACCAATAGGATTCACGCAAATAAAAACAATGTTATCACTCTTTTGTTAAGGCGCAGATATATGATTTTAGTGACTTTTAAATCTGTTATTACGCCTTCATATAATGCAAGTATGTTATGCAAAAAAAATACGTTAAACTAGAACGCATACACATCAATTCTATATGTGAATATTTAAGTATTGTAGTAAAATACTTTATGAAATAAAATCAGGAAGTAATGTCTACCCATAGCATAAAAAACGATATTACTTTCAAACTACTTAAGATATTTTCATGCTTTTTTTGTATGAATAGACGGTTTTATTATGTATAATTCTATCTATGATTTTATTCGTATATTCATATTTTCGTTACTAAAAATAAATATTCCCTATGAAAAATAATGGTGGCGCGGCGCAAGTGCGACGCGCATTTTTATGGTCAAGGCCAACGGCGACTATCTGACCCTTAAGTAGCGGCATCGCCGGCGCATCCCGCTCGAGCTTTTCGATATTTAGTATACGTAATCATTTTAAAATGAAACAATAATAAATATCATGCAACGTCCTACCGAGATAAAAGTATCCTATGTCCTAACTAACTTCATTCGTTTCAGCGTAAAACTGTAACAAGCAAACAAAATCACTTTCGCATTTATAATATACTACTTAGGATAAATAGGTGTTTTTCTACCACTTTTTTCTTTTAACCAGACTAAAATTATTTAGTGAGATAAGGGACCAACGCGACTTAATAATAAAATTACTAAATTAATCCCGTTGGTCCCACCACTAAGAAAATCAGTGGGACGAACGGCAATACACGCAATTTTTCGGGTGTGTAATGTTTGGTATAATAACAAATGCTCTAATTTCACTTGAAATAACGTTCATATTATATAATTTTCATAAAATACAGAGATACAAAGAATAAAGCAAATAACCCAAATTCATAATGACCTAATGTTTTAATCATATAATTTTCCTTTAATATAATAACATTTAGTATAACGTTCATTTTATATAATTTTCAATATGTATAATATTCTTTTTATATAACGTTCATTTGACCTAATGTTCATGTTTAATGGTCACTGTTCTAGCCTAACCTAACCCAAATTATTCAATAACAGTAGAATTCAATAAACCACAGTTTTAATTACCATATTTTCATTTCACCAAACGCCTAAACAATAGAGGGGATCTGGCGCTCGGCGGCCGCTGCCGTCGTTGTTGTATGGGAGCCCCTTAAATATTTATTTTATTCTGTTTTTTTTTGTATTTGTTGTTATAGAGGAAACAGAAATACATCATATGTGAAAATTTCAACTGTCTAGCTAGCTATCACGGTTCATGAGATACAGCCTGGTGACAGACGGACAGACAGAAAGACAGACAGACGGCGGAGCCTTAGTTATAGGGTTCCCGTTTTAGCCTTTGGGTACGGAACCCTAAAAACTAAACCGTCCGGAATAAATTCTCTAAAACCGCATGAAAATTAATTGCGTAGGTGGTTTAGAAGAATAACGCGGTCACATAGACAGACACGAGAAGCGACTTTAAGTAATATTATGTACCTATATAAGTCTGCAAGAAACTTTCAGTCGCAATACGAAATTAAATTAAATTATTACACCTCTGCCTGACCCTTCGGGGATTACAGGCGTGATGTTATGTTTTGTTTGTGAGGGTATGGAACCCTAAAAATAACCGAGTTAGTCCGAGTCGGGGTGGGGTTGGATCTAGTATCGTTTGGCAGGAGTTGGGGGGTAAAAGGGGTTAAAACTGGTAGGGGTTGGGTCCCCGGTTAAAACGCTACCACTCTTATTAAAAGGTAATACATATTTTTCGAGAAATTAATGAAATTAAAAAATGTTTCTAACTTCAAATCAGATAAAAAGCGAAAACGAAACGTTACAATGGGCGATTGACAACCAAATCTGTCTCAGTATATTGTTCGTGGTGTAAAATGTCGTGAAAGGGAACGTAAAAAAAAAACTTTACGTAACTACGTATGCCATACGCATTCGTTCGGCATTTTACAATAATCTACAAAATGTCAATTAGGTACAATAGTCGTGCTAATAATGATGATTTAATTTATGAATATTGTGGAGAAGAAATGTAGAAAGAAATAAAAGAGATCCTTATGGGACTAATTACAGTTGTAAATTATGGATTTTTAAATGGAAAATTTACGAATATTTTGTTTTTATAGGAACCTAAAAGTCCTGATCAGAAGAAAGTTAGTGTACCTCCACTGATATGTTGTGTATGTGTACAAAAAGCTATGTTACTAACTGTTACTAGGAGAACTTAGGATGCAAGAGCGAGCGAAGCGAGCTCGGGACTTGGGGCAACCCGACTCGGACAGGTTAGGTTCGAAGGGGATGGCGGAGTCTAGTGAGCGAGCGAAGCGAGCTAACTCAGACCCCGGCATCCCCTTCGTCGTTATTTTTTTTTAAACCCTTGAGCTACGTCAACTACGCCTTTAATGTGTTTTGAGGTTAGGTTACAATAATTCGTTTTTCTCAAGAACGGTGCGTTACCTTTTCATGGGAGTAGTGCCAGAGGAAAGGGGGAACACCCCCTTCCTACCCCCCTCCTCCTGCCAAACGATACTAAATTTTTACCCAAAAGTATATTAACTGAAATTAGGTTGAATGTTAGATTTTTGTTATTATATCAACCGTTACACACACCAATTTTTCGCTATAAATACAATAGTTCACCACTTTGAAATTTAATTATTTTCAACCCTCCATTTTGCCTCCTATTGCAATAAAATAAAAAAATACAATCACTTCTTTCATTTATAGATAGGCAAGCACTATTTACTTGACTGCCCCAGAAGGAGGATAATATTTTATGATATTATTCCAAACAAGTTTTTTTAGCATTAGAGCAGTACTGGAAATAAACAGCTGTGACAGACGGACAAAATCGCCATACGGGGTTTTTTTTTTCATTTTGATATGGAACCCTAAAAAGCAAAAGTGCGAATTCGCTGTCTAAAGAGTTATCCATACTACTAATATTATAAATTTGAAAGTAACTGTTTCTGAATGTTACCTTTTCACGTCTAAACCACTGAAAGGATTTCGATAAATGGCAAGGAGATAGATGGCATTCTGAGGAAGGACATAGGCTACTTTTTGTTTTAAAAATAATCCTATAGGGGGTAAAAGTATGGAGGTATGGGAATCCAGCTGTTCTTAAGTTGACAATATGACAATTTAAATTTTTGGTAAGCAATAAAGAATTACGTGTTTCAGTGTTTTTTTTAAATCATCCCCAAGGGGGTAAAATAGGGGATGATTATAAAATTCACATGTAATACCTATTGATACTTTTGTGTACTTCTTTTGAAGAGATTTAAAAGATTGGAAATATAGTTATAATTATTCAATCTCAAAAACTCAATCTACAAACTCTTGGATTGGGTTTTTGAGATTGAATAATTATTATTTTTAAGTTAGATATTTAGGCTCACTAGCACCACAAACCACTACATACGTTTAAAGCTAAAGGAATTACACAACAGTGTTCTATTTCTGTCAATTGTTTGAAGTTGTCAGGGATGGAATGATGTTTTAAATAATATGTTCAGCCATTAATATATTTATGGTTTTTGGTGCAAGTCGGCCTTGGAATCAGAAAAACCTGTAGATAATTTGAATTTATTATTTGTCTGTGTTTTGTAACCTTTTCACGCCTAAACGGCTGAACGGATTTGGATGAAAGGCATGGGTTCGGATAAGTATAGGATATTTTTTATTCCGGCAGTACTTTCCCCTTGATTAATTTCCGACGGCCACGCGGGCGAAGCCTCGGGCAAAGGCTAGTATGACATAATTTGAATTAAATTCTTGCAGGGTTTGGTCTAGGGCTCAATACAGGATTGTATTATTTTATTGGGACCGATTCCTAGCTTAACAAGGTATTTTCCATAAACCTAAAATGTAATTCTAAATAGTTTTCACTACCTCAGGAAGCATGAGCTTAACCATAACTACTTTACTGTGTAGGTATTGTACTTATGTGTTTTTATTAAGTATTAATGTGTTACTAGCATTATGTGTCGAATAGTATGTGACAGAACTGGCGCTCTAATATGTCATGCCATTACTAAAAATGAAATGTGCTAAATGAACACGGTGACAAATGAGAAATTCACAAATCTACATATTAAACAAATGAGAAATTCACAAATCTACATAATTAAACAAATGAGAAATTCACAAATCTACATATAATTAATTAAACAAATGAGAAATTCACACACCAATTTAATTATTAAATTTGAACAATGAATGTTATGTGCTGTGGACTGTGGTGCATGCACATCATTTACAATGTTTATACATGTTAGTGGGTGGTTTGTGTCAAACATGGATATCTCATCAATATGGTGGTGGGAAAATGTATTGCAGTTTTCCTAATTAATGAAATTATGGGTTCATAGATATTAAAACAATAAAATATTTATATTGAAGTATTAAAAAGCAAGAAATAAAATAAAGCCTGCATTTACTTACACAACTGAAACAGTTAAACACACTTTGGTCTACATTGAAATCACTCCATCTCAACCACCATTTTCAAGAAGTAGACTTGTATTGTGTACAATATTGTAAGAGAATAGTAAAACTATATGAAGTTAAGGATGACAACATTATAAAAACAAGTTTACAAAACAATAAGGATGTGAGTGAAACTACTCACACCAATAACTGAGCTACTGAGACTAACCAAACAATCAAATCACGCAGTAACCATTAGGAAAAGCCATTTGCAACTCACAGGAAATATGTATTCATTTAATATTATTTATAGCAAGCTTTATCAGTTTACACTTTAGTTTCCCTAATGTTACCCCACTCATTTTCAAAATGAATTTTAAGTATGTATTTGCACTCTAGTTACAGTAAACATACATAATGACATACTTTATTTGCATTGCACAACCATTAGTTATTAGACTTGCATCAACAATTACAGCACATTAAAGGTAAGCATTACAATGATTGGTGTAACAGTGCGACGTTGTCAGTTGTCCACTAACAACTATACAGGCTGTAGAACTGCTACATACAGAAGATAACTGCAAGACTTACCAAAGTCCTGTGAGGACTCCAGGATGGTTTCCACCATCATCTTGAATCGGCCGCACCAATCTTAAGCAACTGAATGGAAATGCAAAATAATAAGTTAAGCTTTAGAACATGCTAGTGCAAGAACTGAATACTAAACGCAAGATTATAATATAATTATGGAGAATTTTTTATGTGGGACTTCCTGGAAAATACCAAAACTATGATATTGTTAAAGTAAAACTGCACTTTTAGGTTTTTGAAAAAGCTTGTTGTTAAGCTAGGAAGCACTCCCAATCATCAAGCAAACAATATAATACTCAGTTGTATTATTCCCAGCTGCTGATGTTATTTAGGATCAAATCCTTAAAAGGAATGTTGTTTTAAATCAAAAGAAATTACATTAATTTTGGCATTTTTCTTAATTTCCTTTAATATTTTCTCCACATTAAAGTTTGTAGCTACTTTACGTTTACGTTACTATGCTGTGAGATGATGAGAGTCCAGGGCCAAATTAACTAAAACTATGATAAATAATAATATCATAGTTTTAGGTCATTTGGCCCTGGACTCTCATCTCAGATAGATTGAATAATTGTAATGAGCTGTGTCACTCATAATTAACCACTTTCATCTAATTGTGAACTTGTTTCTGGCTGTGGTTGGTTGTTTGTTTTTTTAGTTGTTTGTCACTTTAGAGAGATAAACATTTGTGTTAAAGTATTATATTTTGTTGCTGAATTGAATGCACACAACACTTGTTGTTTTTCAGACTTTGTGCCCGTTACATAGGTTTTGTGAGTGGAATATTTTAATACTCAAGCTTTTGATGACACAAAATAATTTAACCAAAGCAATACAATGGTATTTATCAGTAATAATAATAATATTATTACCTGCACTTTAAACCTGCCAATATTTTTTATCTAATAAATGTGGTACAAGTTAACATTAGTAAACAAACTAAGTAGGTAGAGACGAATGTCGATAACTCGACAGCAACAGCAAGTTCTTATTGAAGACATACTCGACAGTAACAGCAAGTTCTTATTGAAGACATACTCGACAGCAACAGCAAGTTCTTATTGAAGACATTACAGACAGTGCACTCAATGGCAAAACATTGACATAATCAGGGATCGCTCGACAAGAGCCGCAGCAGCGTCGGCGGCTCGGCGGCGTGCAGCTCGTCGGCGACGTCGATGACCCTGCGCTCTAACTAGCGTCTCGTCTAACTGTTGTTATTGCCTCGTTACACCAGGTAAGGCGTCTATTGGTAATGAATGATAGTTTCAACGGGCGCGGGCTCGCTCTCCGTCCGCGCGCACGGCACACCCGAAAACAATAGCCCCGGTACCCGCACGCCATCGCCCGCCGGTGCATTCCTTTCCCCCATAGTTCGCATAGCTCGGTTGATGTCTTACCTGCTAAAAATCCATTGACTTTTCACCGAAGACAAGCTTTTTCCAGATTTTTAGCTTGCAAATTCTTCAAAGCATTGCTATCTATGCGAAATCAATCCTCAGAATTGTACACAGCCAGCCAACCACACGCACTTTTAGATACTTTTATTTTACACTGGGATCACCCACGACGAGTCGACAAACAGTTCAATAGATTTTACGCTTTGCTCACTTATTATCCACATAATTCACTTTTTTTACGATCTAGTGTTGGTACTACACATATAATCAGTTATCAATAATAATAAAAATGTTTTACAAACTTAAACCACACAACCAAAGACGGAAAGTTTATTCACTGCACTGAACCTGAACTGAAAGTGAATGAAGTAGTGAGTGAACGATAAGTCCAAATAAAACGTTTTGACATGTCAATTGACATTGACAAGCAAGCTGCGGTGTCAGTTGGTGCCAGTGGTGAGTACCGGTACTGAGTAGGTACTACTTTTAATAACGGTGCGTTCCGAGATAGACTGTAATCGATTTGAGCGCGCTAAAATCCGTTCCCTATTAGCGTTAGCGCGAAAACGTTGTCTCGTGAAACGTCATAGATGACGTTATGACATGCGCCATCTTGCGTCCATGCCCTAAATTAATATCACCGTTATCGCTGTCAAAAATGACAGTTGCGTTGTTTTGTTTCGAGTCTCATCCTAAGTAATTAGCGTGGCATTTTCGAAATTGTGTTTCTGGCTACAGTCGCCATCTAACCAAAGAAGAAGAAGTGTACAAATGTGTGTGTGGTGTTTAAACAAAGAAATACTGGAATCCAACCGTGAGCGCGTTCACGAGCGTTCCGAATTTGTTGACAGTTGTTGGCTGTCATAATCGTACTATCTAATTGGGTAGGTACGCAAATTATTGATGTGAGCGTGTTAAATGTTGTTGATTATAAAATAAAGAAATACAATATTTCGGTTAAGACAGACACAGTATTTTATTATAAGTGACAACATCAAAGAATAACAGTATCCTAGCAACTACTACTCGTATAATGTACCATAGATACTTCACATCCTCTGAATTTTTAGAAGAATATTATGGTGATATATTTTTTAATCCCAATGCTGAACTTAAATTATGCAGCCTGGGGCCGAACAGTGGTTTAGTTAACATATCAGCCAACTGCTGCTCCGAAGGAACATGCGTTACGTCGAAGTCTCCGTTGCTAACAAAAAAATGCTTAAGCTTGATGTGTTTGGTGCGCTTGTGATATTCATACTTTGGGTTGTGCGCAAATTTTACAGCCGATTCATTGTCCAGGTTCAGAACCGATTTCTCAATTTTAATCAAATTGTTAATAAGGCGATTCAACCATAAAATCTCTTGCGCAGATTCGCTGGCTGCTATAATCTCCGCTTCAGTCGAGGAGATGGAGACTGTCGTTTGCTTCTGGCTTCTCCAGCTAATAGCAGCTCCAGAGAATAAGCACATCATTCCAGAGGTTGACCTTCCAGTAGTTTGATCTCCTGCATGATCTGCGTCGCTGTAGCAGACTAAGCGTGGAGGGGACTTTTCCGTATACGTTAGCCCATTTTGTTGGGTCCCTTTCAAGTACCGGAAGATTCGTTTTACCAGCATGATATCTTTCTTAGTAGGTGCTCCGAGGTTTCGAGATGCAACACCCACAGCATATGAAATATCAGGCCTTGTGCCTACTGATAAATATGCCAAAGCACCCACAGCTTGTCTATATGGGAAATTCGCGTTGACATCTCCTTCATCTGCCGTCTCATTTTCTTTGATGATTGGCGTTGGTGCTGGTTTGCAATTGGACATTCTATATTTTTCTAACACTTTCTTTGTATAGGCCTTTTGACATAGTGAAATGGTCTTGTCCTTACGGACATTAATTTCCATTCCAAGGAAGTATGACGCAGGTTTCGAAGTTATCATAAACCTTGTTTTCAATTCCTTGAAAAATTTGTCTCCTGCTCCGGTTGTATTGTAAGCTACAAGTCCGTCGTCAACATAAAGACCAATAAAGACTTTAGATTGTCCTCTGATTCGAACTTATAAGCATGGATCCACTTCACTCTGTTGGAAATCAGAATTTATTAAGAATTCGGCAATGCAGTTGTTCCAGCAGCGCGGTGCTTGCTTCAGACCATAAAGGCTGCGTTTCAGCTTGCAGACTCGTTTGGTGCCATCCTGATAGCCATCAGGCTGTTTCATATAAATATCTTCCTTTACTGTGTCGTTTAGAAAGGCAGTTGTAACATCGAACTGATGTAGTTTTAGATTTTCTCGAGCAGCTATAGCAAGTAATGCTCGTACGGTGCTCAGACGAACCACCGGACTAAATGTTTTGTCATAATCAACTCCAGGTCGCTGGGAGTAACCCTTGATAACCATTCTGGCTTTAAACCTATCGACGGTACCATCAGGATTAATTTTTACTTTATACATCTATTTGGAAGAGAGCGCTTTTCGTCCTTTGGGTAAATCAACTAGATCCCAGGTTTGGTTGTCATGCAGTGAAGTTATTTCATTATGCATGGCATCTTGCCATTTCGTTCTGTAAGGAGATTCCATCGCTTCTTTGAAGGTCTCAGGTTCTTTAGGCTTTTGAAGGTTTTCAATTTCTTCAGCTGCTGCCAAAATAAAATCATCGTAGCGCTTAGGAGCTGTGATTTTTGACCTGTCCCTCAAAATCCTCGTTTGAACGATCGCATTTTCGTCAGCATCAGCATCTGGTTATTCATCATGCAAGGATTCGGAAAGAGATTCGTATTCACTTTCATTATACGCTGGATCCACTTGTCGAACGTTTTCAGTGCTATCGACCAAACTTTGTTGCAGCGTTTCATCGTGATCAGCTGCGTCACTATCACTATCATGCTGCTGATCATCTCTTTCATGATTGTCAAGCTTAATATCCACTTGCTTGCGTTTTGTTTGCTGCGATGACGTTTTATTAGGTTGTTGTTCGTGTGAGAACTCTAAATCTGTGAGAAGTCTGGAGATTGCATTTTTATTCGATTCATCGTAGAACATAGTCTTCAATACCCTAATGTCTTTTGAAATTATGATGCTATTCTTCGAGGGTATAAAAATCCTGAAAGCTTTAGATGTTTCAGAGTATCCCGCGAACATGCCAGGAATTGCCTTTGGTGCAAACTTGTGGCCATTAGTGCCTTTCATCAGAACGTAAGTCTTGCAACCGAACACGTATAAATGATTAATACATGGCTTTCTCCCAACCCATCGTTCGAATGGCGTTTGGTGCTGAACGGCGCTGTTTATACTTCTGTTTAATAGGTAGTTTGCAGTGAATACTGCTTCGCCCCAGAATTTTAATGGTGCCTGTGCGTCAATCATTATTGCTCTGGCTTTCTCCACAAGAGTACGATTCTTCCGTTCAGCAACTCCGTTTTGGTTCGGGGTGTAGGGTGCGGTGAGACGTCTCTGTATCCCGCAACGTTTCAGATAAGTGTTGAACTCTTTGTTCACATACTCAGTACCATTATCTGATTGTAAGAATTTGATTTTGTTCCCAGTGTGCGTTTCCGCTAACTCCTTGAACTCTTGAAAATTTTCTAAGACTTCGTTCTTGGTTTTAATCATGTAAACTCGACTGTATCGGCTGTAGTCATCTATAAAAGTAACGAAGTACTTATTTCCGCTTACTGTTGGCGTTCTGATAGGTCCACACACATCGCTATGAACGATTTCTAATCGTTCTGTTGTTCGTTGAGCTGTTTTCTCACGGGGTGCAGGTACTCGATGGAGTTTTGCTTGGATACATATTTCACACTCTGGCTTTTCAGAAGCACCAAAGTTCAAGCCAAGCAAATTCTCGTTTTTAAGTGCATGTTTAAAATCTTTAGCGTTCATGTGACCAAGTTTTCTGTGCCAGTCGTAGATGCTTGATGAATTCGCTTTATTTTTAGCAATTGGAATCGAATCAGTGTCATCATTATGATAGGCCAGATTGTTGCACTCGTGTTTATTTGGTTTGATGTAATAAAGACATCCATCTCCTTGTTTAAATGCGGTGAGAGTTATTCCATCTTTTGGATTGTTGACCGTCGCTTTAGTGTTTGTGAAGAGGACAGAACAGCCAGCATCAGTCATCTTACTGACAGACAGTAAGTTAGTGCACAGATTAGGTACATACAGAGTGTTTTGTAGCTGTGTAAGGGCTATGCCATTACCATTTTTTGTTACAAAGGAGACTGTACCTTTTCCTTTAATCTCTGCAGTTTGTTCTTTACTTGCAAAGTTCAGTTTTCCGGATGTTCTTTCTATAGTCTTAAATAAGTCTCGTTGATAAGTCATGTGAGACGTACAACCGCTATCCAAATCCCAAATGCAGTTTTCAGATTTTTCATTATGTGTAAGGAGGCACTGCATAGCAAAATTGTTCTTATGAGAACCGTTAGTATGTTTATTAGGTTTCTCATTGTTTTTCTTCCAGCAATTGGTACAAGTTTTGTGAGTCTTGCGTTTGAAGATATTACCACTACGTTTGCAAATTTTACAGGGCGTGTATAGGGCTTCTTCTTGGAAAGAGGATTCAGGTTTGTCGTTATTAGTCATATTTTGGCTATGACGTGCTTCACATTCTTCTATTATTTTAGTTTTAAGTTCCTCTGGCTTCGGAAGAGTGTCTCGCGATTCTATAGCGACTCTGAAGTTCTCAAATTCATTAGAGAGACTGTACAACATCATAATTGTTAACAAGTCCTCATTAATACCTACGTCCATGTCTGCCAATTTGTCAACTATGTCCATGAACTTGTTTTGATGAGTTCTTACATCGTGGCCCTCTAATTTAGTTAGGATCAATTGCTTTAATAGGGATGCCTTTCGCGCAGGTCCCTTACTGGCATACGTGTCTTCCAATTTTTCCCATAATGCTTTAGCAGTAGTGCAATTTTGTATTTATCATTAGAATCAGGAATACACGTTGTATTGCTGATTCTAATGATAAATACAAACTGTTTTCGAGAGTTGTATTATACAACTCTCTAAGTTCGTAGAATCCTATTGAATAACTATTTCAGAAATAATCATTCAATTGGATTCTAAATGAATTCTACGAAGAGAGTTAGTTGCAGCACTTGACACCAATTCACAGACCTAGGGTACATTCCGAATTAGGCCATAATCGCTCACAGCGCTCACATCTTTAATTAGATAACACGATTATGTCATCTGAGAGCTGTCAATTGTCAATTATGGCATGGTCGGCGTTATCGTAAGATGGCGCATGTCATGACGTCATGTATGACGGGACATCGTTTTCGCGCTCACGTTTATTCGGAACGGGTGTAATCACCCTCAAATTGATTACAGCGCAATTCGGAATGCGTTCTAAGACTGCATTTCTAATTAGACCATAACCGCTCACTGCGCTCACATCAATACTTTCCATTCCGAGTTAGTTAACACGATCATGACAGGTAACAGCTGTCAATAATTCGGTACGGTCGTGAACGCGCTCACGGTTGGATTACAGTATTTCTTTGTGTATACCTACACCGCACACACACATAAATGTACACTTCTTCTTTGATTAGATGGCGACTGTAGCCAGATGCACAATTTCGAAAATGCCACGCTAATTAGATACGATGCGACTCAAAACAAAACAGCACAACTGTCATCTTTGACAATGCTCACGGTGATATTAATTTAGGGCATGGTCGGCGTTATCCCAAGATGGCGCATGTCATGACATCATCTATGACGATTCGCGCGGGATCGTTTTCGCGCTCAGGCTAATTCGGTACGGATACAGGCGCTCCAATCGATTACAGCGCAACTCGGAACGCACAACGCTCTGTAAGGCTGCATTCCGTATTACGTATTATTAAATATTCACATATAGAATTGATGTGTATGCATTCTAGTTTAACATACATTTTTGCATAACTTACTTGCATTATATGAAGGCGTAATTACAGATTTAAAAGTCACTAAAATCATATATCTGCGCCTTAACAAAAGGATTTTTGTCCCATTTTTGCAACATTTTTCATTGATGCTCCGCTCCTCTTAGTCGTAGCGTGATGTTATATATCATATAGCCTTCCTCGATAAATGGACTATCCAACACAAAAAAAAAAACATTTTACAAAAAAAAAACAACCGACTTCAAAAAAAAAACTACAATGTGAAAAATAACCTTAATTTCGAAAGTCGGCGGTTTTTTTTTGTTTAACTTTGTAGTTAACGGGGTAATCGCGTAACAAAGATACAAAACAATAAAAAAAAACATACCGCTGAATTGAGAACCTCCTCCTTTTTGAAAGTCGGTTAAAAATAATTTTTCAATTCGAACCAGTAAAGTTGTCAAAAAATAAAACGCCCGTTATTTTTTGACATCTGTAGTTCCTGAGATTAGCGCGTTCAACCAAACTCTTCAGCTTTATAATGTTAATCATAATATAATATTATAAAGATTTATTCGTGTTTTATAGTTCTTAATTCCGCCGCTGAGCGGAGCTGCGAACGCTCGTAAAATTTTACAGTTGGATCGATAGCGGAATGGTAAACGTTTTTGTTGTTGAATATTCGATTATAGATATTATTTATGTTATTAGCTTCGCGCGGTTGTTGTCGTTGTAAAGTAATGTAATTAATTATAATAAGCTTAACTGATGTACGTTGCTCTCCCAGATTTAATTTATTATATACTCAGGTACTACGTTGCCGCGTTGGTGCGCAGAACATTTTACAACTTAATTTGCATGCAGTATTTCTAAATGTTGTATTGTTTTCTAACTTCGTAGACTACTTATGTAAGTTAAGCCTAATGACAATACAACAGCTACACATTGTAGGAAAGTTAATCAAAGTGTCATGTGGTTAATCAAAAGTAGGCGTTTAATAATAAATCATGATACCCAGTTCCAGTGTTGTTTGTGGCTGCTATTACTGGTAAATAGGTACCTATGTAATACGAAAGATCATGTAGGTCGATGTCTTCTCCTGTTTGTCTCCTGCGGTGCCTGATGCGGACCACGCCACCCACCACGATGACGATCCGATGCTCTGGAGGTGACCGAGTTAGATTTGAGAGTGGCGGTACGTAGGCTGAATGCCAAAAACCCGACGGCTTACCTGAGAAACCCTGGGTTCTGACCTTGGAGCCTCTCAGGCCTCGACTAAGGGGACTCCTAAGCGCATGCTTCGAGAGGGGCCAGTTCCCAATTCATTGGAAGACGGGGAAAGTGGTCCTCATTAAGAAGCCGGGGTGCCCGGACTCTTCGTCCGTCTACCGGCCCATCGTGCTGCTCGACGAGGTGGGCAAGCTCTTTGAAAGAGTCATTGCAGACCGCCTTGTCGGGCGGCTGGTGCGGGTGGGGCCGGAATGCCGGATTTGGCGGAGAGCCAGTTTAGTTTCCGCAAGGGGCGCTCCACGGTGGATGCCATCATGCGCGTTCGTGCCCTTACGACGGGGGATGCTGTGACCCGGGGTGAGGTTGTCTTGGCGGTGTCTCTTGACATAGCAATAATAATTGAACGCTTTAGAGAGGTCGCAAAAGATTCCAATGGCATCTTGTGCTTCCTCCCAGGTGTTAAAAATGTTGTTTATTAGGGTCTAACTACTACACTAAAGGGCGTTGTACCACTAACGCCGGTGTGGCGTTAGTGGTACAACGCCCTTTAGTGAAACCGTGCTGTTGTTCATGAAAGATGGAATTTTTATTAAAGTGACGTAACATTTGATTGAGCATCAACTTTTTAAACACCTTAATGAGCACTGGCAGAATTGACACAGGCCTATAATTGTCGGGTTCTTTACTATCTCCGGATTTGAACAAAGGAACTACTTTACGTTTCATGAGATCCGGAAACTCCTTGGTCCACACTGGTGTTAAATATAAAAGCTAAATAGGGCGCAATGGTTTCGATTATAATTCTACAGACTTTTACAGACATGCCCCAGAGATCTTCTGTTGATTTAATTTTAAGATCTTTAAAAGTTTTTATAACAGCCTGGGGGTTTGTATGCTGAGACCTAAATTCCAAAGGGCATACCGTTACATTCTTTCTTAGTAAGGTAGCAGAAAGCGCGGGTTTCAGTAGTTTTAAGGGGAATATTAGCAAAAAGTTTTCTAATTCCTGAGCTATTTCTACCTCTGAAGTGATGGGCCCATGTGCAGTCTCTAAATATGATTCAGTATTACGCTGTTTTTTCCTACCTGTTTCATTATTTATTATTTGCCAGGTAGTTTTTATTTTATCATCAGCTGATTTTATTTTATTGCTAATATAAAGAGCTTTAGCTATTTTGCACACACTTTTAAAAGTTTTAGAATATTTTGCAACTTATTGATAAAAGCTTGTATTATTCATATGTTGCTTTAGGCCATAAAGTTCAAAACGATTTTCCCTGCTTTTACGAATACCCGGAGTCGCCCAATCACTAAATACGAACTTTGTGTAAATACTTTTAGTATTCAGTGGAAAAATGATATTAAATTGCGTCTTTAATAGTGAAAAAAACTCGGCGTAGAACTCATTTGGGTCACAAATATTATTAAATCTCTGAACACATAATGTACTGGCCAAAGAATTATTTAATTTCTCTAAATGTTTACTTGTAATTGGCCTAAACCTTATTTGAGTTTTTTGTACAGGCATATAGGAGAAAAATGTTATTGTTTGTCCACTGTGATCAGATGGCAACTTATTTAAAATTTGTTTGTGTAAGTAATCACAATTACAATATTTATCTGTGCAACAAGAGAGCAAAGTCAACAAGAGAGCAAAGTAAGAGACACAAAAAGAGGGGGAGCGTGCATATTAATTAAAAATGAGCATCAGTATAGAGAGCTTGAAGATATAAAGAAACTTTCTATTCAGGGAGCTTTCGAGTGCTGCGCAATTGAATTGATACAGCACAATATTATCATTGTATGTATTTACAGAATACCTAAATCAAATAATCTTGAAATTTTTTACTCTAAATTAGATATTCTCTTGCCCAAGATTTGTTATAAAGCGCGCAAGAATGTTATTATATGTGGTGACTTTAACATTAATACATTGAAAAAAAATAGAACTTCCATTGAGTTTACTAACTATCTATTAAGCTACAATCTAAAGTTGCAAATTGACCAGCCCACTAGGTTACAAAGCAACACATGTATAGACAATTTTGCGCACAATTTTTCACAAAAATGTATCCACGATATAATTGACCTTAACATGTCAGATCACACCGCTCAAATTTTAAAGATTCCCGTAAAAAGGACTTGTACAATAAACAGTTGGAATATAACAGCCCGTGATTATAGTTACGATAACCTAATGAAATTTAGATTATGTTTATACCCTTTATCGTTTTGTGAAGTTTATCAAGCAGATGATCCTAATGTAGCGTACGATAGCTTTATTCAAACATTCCGTCTGTTTTACGACTTGTGTTTTCCCTTGATTAACAAAATAATAAAGTTAAAAAGGAATCCGAACTGGTTAACACCCGGACTAAAACGCTGTAGCAAAAATAAGAGACAGCTTCTTTGGCAACTAAGAGCAAAACCCAATAGCAATAACTTAACTAAACTTAAAAATTACTCACAAAGACTTAATAAAATAATAAAACTGACACAAAAGGCAAAAAATAATCATAGGATAATGACATCAACAAACAAATCAAAGGATACATGGAAGATCATAAATGAAAATAAATACTGTCCTCCCCATGAACACATAACGGAAATACGAAGGAACGGTGTTACAATAACAAACCCCTGCGATATAGCGAACGCATTTAACGATCACTTTGTGGATCAAGCAGAATTACTTGCAAATACCTCAAAATCTGCAAGTTATGAGACTCCAAATTCATGTTGCGAATCAATGTTTTTAGCCCCAACTACACCTGATGAAGTCTATCGAATAATACAGAATTTAAAAAACAAAGTTAGTGTAGGATATGACAATATTTCAACAAAGGTATTAAAATTTGTTTCCGATGTTATAGCTGGCCCCATTTGCCACATTATTAACGTTAGTATCTCTTCTGGAATATATCCTGATAAACTCAAGCCAACAATAATTAAGCCCTTATTTAAGAAACATGATAAAACTGATATCAATAACTACAGACCCATTGCTCTGATACCAGTAATATCAAAAATATTCGAGAAAGCTATTTATCACCGTATAGATTCCTTTTTCACGAAACACAATCTCTTAGTAAAGGAACAGAAGGGTTTCAGGAAAAATAAATCCATAAATCTGGCTATCTATGATTTCCTTAATATTATAATGACAGATATCGATAAAAGAATTCCTATTAGTGCTATATTTATGGACATGACGAATGCTTTCGATTTAGTTGATCATAATACTCTCCTACGGAAACTTAATGCGCATGGAATAAGGGGAAAAGCACTTTCCCTTATACAATCTTACCTGGACAGTAGAACACAGTGTACGGAAATTAAACGAATTTCTATAAAAGAAAAAAAGGAATTTAAATATGTATCCGAAAAACGTGAAATCATTTTTGGCGTACCACAGGGCAGCGTATTGGGACCGCCATTATTTTTGGTTTACATAAACGACTTCCCAAAACATGTCAGTTTTCCTATGGTTCTTTTTGCTGATGACAGTACGATCATTGTTAGACAAAATAAAAATAGTGACTATGAATGTGACATCAAAGACTCATTGCAACAATCAATTAATTGGCTTGACCATAATAATTTGAAATTAAATTTAAGTAAGACAAAAATTATGCAGTTTAGACAGAGAGTAACTACTCCTGACATAAATATATTAATTGACGATAACAAAATTGAAGAAGTAGAACATATAAAATTTCTAGGTTTGACTATTGACTCTAAACTGACTTGGAAAGAACATGCATCAATCCTCATAAAAAAATTAAGTCGCTTCGCCTTTGCTCTATTCAAGCTTAAGAAAGTAGTAAGTCAGGCAGCTGTTATAGCTGCATATTATGGCTATGTAGATTCCACATTACGATACGGAGTAATTTTTTGGGCAAATTCATGTGAGAAAAATAACGTTTTTAAAGCTCAGAAGAGGTCATTAGATCGATGTGTAATTTAAAACAAACAGATAGTTGTAAACCTCATTTTAAATCCCTTAGGATATTGACATTACCTTGCCTTTATATATACGAGACTGCATTGTTCGTCAAGAAAAACAGTAAATTATTTAAAAAAGCTTCTGAGGAACGTTATAGATCAACAAGACCGGAATATCGACACGAACTATGTCTAAGAGCCTCAAAGACGGCCCTTATGCATAAAAGCATTATCTGCATGGCACCAAAAATATATAATAAAATACCAAATGCTATCAAAGATTTGAATTTGATACAATTTAAACGAAAACTGAATGATTTTTTAATTGAAAAATGCTACTATACCATTGGCGAATTCCTTCTTGACAAAGTGTAAAAACTGACAATTATATATTTATGCTTGACTAACTGATTGTATTTTAATTTTTGTAATAATAATTAATTGTAGGTATTCTAATATGATGTTATCTCAATTTTGACATTTTTATTTAATATATCAATTCTCTTTTGTTTGCATTTCAATGTAAATCAATTTTGACATTTTTGTTTTGTATTTCAATGTAAATCAATTTTAATTTCTGATATTGTTAAAACGTGTATGCCTAATGGGTAGCTTTTTGAGTTTCCATAAAATTACTGTAAGACCTGTTGTATCACCAAAAAGCACACGAATAAATACTTTGACTTTGACTTTGACTTTGAAAGTCGTTTTTTGCTGCGAGTGCTGATTTTGGATCCTGAGTGTGGCGAGGGATTCAAAGGCACGAGATGCAACAAAACTTTGCTCTCGTGTAACACACCTATCTTTTCACTTCAGCAGCGAGAACACTTTCGGAGATAAAATAATGAACAGGAACAGATTGAAATAAGTATTTATTGTGAATCAACATAATTAACATTGTAGGTACCAATTCAATAAAATGGAACATTTTAAAAGTTAAAAGTAAAATTACTGCAATTCTGCAAATTCAAAGTAACAGATTTATTTGGCAACGTTGTAGTTGCATTGAGCTGAGTTTGATTATCTAGGGTTAAGGTTTCTGTTTTGGTGGCGGATTGAGAAGGAACAACGGTAACGTTGGTGACTCTGAACGGCTTTCTGTATAAGTAAATTGTGCGTCGTTGGAAGTGCATGGGCGTGGGTGAGACCAAGGATCCGAGGCCGAATTCAGACTTATTGTTTCCACTATACGCTTACAGGTTTTCGACTTATCTTCTATTGAGTCTTCAATATAGCCTTCTGCAACCGTATTGGACTTCCGCCCGCCGTGACGTTTTAAAGTGGTGAGATCGGCTCCGGAATCAGCCGAGAGCGTTGCCGAAGTTCTCCGAAAGCAGTGACCCGTGTATAGCTGAGGCTCTTCCAGTTTTAAGAAAGTTGCAATTTCTCGCGGTATAGCACCTATTTTATTTACTCCCATAGGCTGTCTTGAGCATTTATTATTATGGTATTGTATGAAAAATCGGTCGGTTTTTATATTGGCTGGTCGTAAATTTTGGTATTTTTCTACAATAGTTAGAGGAGAAGGTGGTAATGTGGCCCCTTACTTTGTTTTTGAGGCCTTATGTACAAAATACGAGACTCAGAAATTTAATAAATACGTTATGTCGCTCCTTATTCATTTGCCTTTAAATGCCTACTATGTAATAAATGAAACTGCAACAGGATAGTCAAAAACACATGTATTCTAAAAAAAAACAAATTTGCCAACATGCAACTGGTGTAACTTTGTAACTGGTGTCACAGAATATGCAGTTCGTACCTGAGCTTTCAGGTATGCTGCTCTATCGTCATATTCAGAGTCGAATTATACGACTGCGTCACTTTCAGAGCTACTGCTGGATGTAACGACTCTCTGGCGTCGATTAGTACTGCTGCCGCTGCCCTCTCCATCTGGACTACGATCGAGGCCGCGTCCACGGTCATTTTCATGTCCATGATAAATGATAAATGATTTTTATATCTGGAAGTAGGTTTGTATAAACACTTTTCCACGTCAGTCATATTTTTAAAACTAGATGAGGTCGGCGTTTCCTACCTGAGTACTCTGAGAGGAAAGGCCGAAACAAACTCAGAGGTCACAGTCTCTTTTAAAGTCCAGACATAATCTTGGTCTGATCATGTGAAGGCCATGTAGATTGGTGTCTGAAATGGTCTTTTGAGGAAATAACCACACAGATTGAGTGGACCTGACCAGTCAGTGCACTCATTTGTCAGTAATCGTGCAGCTCTACTCAGAACTTAAGGAGCTCAACGATGCGACGATCAATACCAAAAAAGGACATATGGGTAGGCCGCATAAATGACTCAAACTGCCAGACCATGATTAACACTAACTGAGAATAAAAGACAAAGAAAAATAAAAATAAAAGAGCAATAACCCACATAGTCTTCACATTCACAATAATTAAAATAATATAATACTTTACAAGTAAATAATCATGTCATTACGTTACATTACGTATATATTACGTTACGTATATAAAATAATAAAAGTTAGCAAAAAAAAACATCAAACAATAAAAATAAACCACTTCAATAAGTAAAAAATTGGAGCAGCTCAATCCTAAGCCTGTTTGTCCTCAATATAGGTAATCTTTAACGGTATAAAAGGCTTTCTGGCACAACTTACGTTTAATGAATGATTTGAATTTATTAAGGCTTAGATCTTGAACGTGGCTTGGAAGTTTATTATAAAAGCGTATACATTGACATCGGAACGAGCCACCTATTTTCTTGAGCCTTGTTGTAGGTACAACAAATTTATGTTTGTTTCTAGTATTTATATTATGGATATCACTGTATTTTTTAAACAATTTTATATTTTAATGGGCATATAAAAGATTTTCAAAAATATACTGAGAAGGTACAGTCATTTTTTTTTTTTTTTTTTTTTTTTTTTTTTTTTTTTTTTTTTTTTTTTTTTTTTATATGGCATCTCGCAGTTGACCTTGAGAGGCCGTGACTGCTTAACCGGTCTTTCCTGTGGCTGCCCTAAGGTATTAGCTTAAAGCCTCCAGCCAGGAGCGTAAATAAAAGTATTAAAAACTAAACGACAGCGCTCTAAGGGCACCCCCTGTGGGGTACGAACCTCGGCTTAGGGCGTCGTTGGGGAAAAACAAAGCAAATTGGGGACGGGCTGGATCGAAAGTTTAAATTCATGATTATTAACGGGGATTACTATTAAATGCTACGGCTCACTCAGCCTCGGGGCTGGCGGTTCGACGTGCAAGGGACGGGGGGAACAATTTATTCTTGATCTTCGCGTGGTACCTCGGCGGCGAGGACGGAATGACGGTTTGTGTTTGTGCACTGTACTTGTGGCCCTATTGCTTTCCTGAAGGAGAGTAATGGGGTCATCCGGGTCTAAGAGAGTATGCCTAGGTCGGCGAGTCTTACTAATTTGAGATGGCCTATAGCTAGCTGCCTGCACAACCAAGGGGTTGCGATGTCTATCTGCGGACTCGAAGAACCGCTTTGTCGCGCGTTTCAAAAACTGCTTGATGGTGGGGATTCTAAGATCTACGTGTAAGGTTTCGTTCCGAACGAACCATGGAGCGTCCGTAATTTTACGGAGAAATCGGTTTTGAAGTGCCTGCATTCTGTGAATGAGATGGGGACGGGCGTGTGCGAAAGCGGCACACGCGTACGTCATAATCGGCCGGATGCACGCTGTGTAAATACGCAATTTGCCCTTAAGGGACAACTTGCTGCGTGAGTTCAGAACGCAATGAAGCCTACCGAGAGCGAAAGCAGCGCGCGAACGCACTTGCTTTATGTGCTCAGCGAACGAAATGTGGTGATCTAAGATCACACCGAGATATTTGGCTCGCTTCTCCCAAGGGATAGGCTTGCCGAACATCTTGATCTGTCGTGGTAGGTCCGGTCTACGCCGGGGCCTAGAAAAGAGGACCGCTTGGCTCTTATCAGGATTGACCTCGATCCTCCACTTCCTGAACCAGTCACCGAGTCTGTTGACTTCGGTCTGTAGGATGCGGGAGATCTGGTCTTGACTGCGGCCGGTGTAGTAGATGGCCGTGTCGTCTGCGAACAGAGCTAACTGCGCCTTTCTACTTTTCGGGATGTCACTGGAGAACAGCGTAAAAATGAGCGGAGCCAGCACAGACCCCTGAGGGACGCCTGCGCGGATCGGATGAGGGGAAGAGAGCGCACCCTCGATGCGATAGCGGAAGGTGCGGTTCAACAAATAGTCCCGTAAGATGAGCACGAGACGATCTGGCACACCGAATTTGTATAGCTTATACAATAAGCCGTTGTGCCAGACTTTGTCGAACGCTTTCGCGATATCGAAGAACACAGCACCCGTCATGAACCCGCGCTGGAAACCGGCGCTTATGTGTTCTATGATACGGTGGACCTGTTGTACGCAAGAATGTTGGGTTCTAAAACCGAACTGTTCGTTGGGGATGAGCCCCTTCGTCTCGGCGTAGTCTCTGAGACGCTTATAAATAAGCCTCTCATAGACCTTGCCGAAAACGTCGAGCAAACTGATGGGACGGTAACTGGAAGGCTCGGTCTTAGGCTTGCCGGGCTTCGGGATACCGATGACGGTGGCATTTTTCCACGATTGTGGAAAAATGTTATTACTAAGAGCACCATTGAAGATGGTGGTCATTAGCATGATCAGGTGAGCCGGGAACAACTGGACCACCCTATTGGTGATACCGTCTGATCCAGGGGCTTTACGGGGTTTCAGACCCTTGATTATATCGTGAACCTCGTCCGGGGAGACGGGGTCTAGAGGACAATCAGGGTCTTCGACCGGAGGGAGAGAGGCTCTACGCTCGACTTCGGCATCCACCTCGGCGAGGTGAGCCTGGTCTACTGGTTGAGAGCTGGGCGAGCACTGGGTCTCGAGGCTGTCAGCTAGGCATTCAGCCCTGTCGATGTCGTCGAATGCTATCGTCCTGTCGGGTCGTGTCAGGGGAGGCATAGAGACTACTTGCTGGGACTTGAGTTTCCTCTGAAGTTCCCAGAATGCCAGATGAGTGGGCTCTAGCTCGCTCAACATCTTGTCCCAGTTACCGTCACGCAGCTCGGCCATGCGTGTCTTTACAGATCTCTGCAAATAGCGCATGTGAGCTTTGTTGGCGTCACAGGGAAAGACGTCGTAGGCACGAGTAGCCGCGTTCTTCTCAGTCAGCAGTTCACGCACATCGTCCGGCAGCCTCAAGCGATGTTCGTCCATCGCCGGAGCTTGCCTTGAACAATCGTTCAGGACCGATTGTACGTGTTCCGTGAGTGAGCCGATCGCGGCCGTCGTGTCAGCGATTGAGGTAAACTGATCTGGTATAGAGTCTAGTAGAGGCGAAGTGGTGGATTTCAAGCGATCGCTTACTTTCCTCCAGTCCGTGACTACTTTGTTACGAGAGGGTTCGTCCGGGTCAGGGAGTCCGTCGCGAGGGACCAGTCTCATGACGACTGGCCGGTGGTCGGAAGTCAGTTCGTCCATCGCCTCTATCGAATCCAACCGGAGGTTGATATTCTTTAGGAGCGCTATGTCCAATACGTCAGGGGTATGGTTTGGGTCGTGAGGGTAGTGGGTGGGCGTCATCGGGGCGATGACGTCAAAGTTTAGGACGGGGCAGAGGTCAAACAAGTGTCTGCCTCGGAACGTGGTACTGGTACTATTCCAGGCCGGGTGTTTGGCGTTGAGGTCACCCGCTATGATAACGGATTCGCTCAGGCCAAAAAGAATTGAAAGATCGTCAGAGAGCAGTTTGAGACCGTCTGCTGACGAGGTCGCGGTGGGCGGCATGTAAGCCGAAACTATCGTAATCGGTCTATGACCTAACATGCCTAGTCTACATGCAGACACTTCAAGACACGAGAGAGTTGGAGGATCGAGAGGAATACAGTATAGAGGGGTTCTATAATAGATCAAGGTGCCGCCCTTGTGGCATCGAGACCTGTCGTTGCGAACTATGCGATAGTTCGCAATTGACGGGTTTCGATGACTCGGCTTGAGGAAGGTTTCCTGTACTAGGAGAATATCTAACTTGTGGACGCGGAGGAACTCGGCGACTTCGTCGCGTTGTCCCCTAATGCCGTTGGCATTGAAAAAGCCTAACTTGAGGGATCTGAGTTTAGTTCTTGCGGGGGCCGTATTATACATATTAGGGCCGTTTCGCGAAGGTGTTGAGGACTTGCGTAATTTCCGGGTACGCATTGAATATGCTCTGGATCTGATAAAGATTGCCAGAGGATTGAGCCTTGACTAATTCCCCGGCCATTTGAATGGCGCGAGGAGACATGAACACGTTGAATGTGCTCGTGATCACATTAAACGCGTCTAGTGCGTTAGCGACGGCGCCAACTGAAGAAGTCGCGGGTTTAGGGGGCGCGCGAGTGGTGGCGACGGGAGCGGCTTTAGGAGCTGGCTCAGGTACACGGGGCGCGAGAGGCGCGCGGGACGCGGCGGGCGCGGGAGCCGCGGGAGCCGCGCGGGGTGCGAGAGGCGCGCGAGCCGCGGGAAGCGCGGTATTAGCGGCGGGTGCCAATTGAGCGCGTTGAGCGCGAATATTGGGGTCCATCATCAGAGGTTGAGGATGGAGAGGAGGGGCCATATATTGGCCGAAGGCAGGGAAGGCCTGCTGGTGGTTGAAGTAGTTCCACGGACTGGACCTTTGAGGGCTCAGACGCTGCGGAGGTTGAGACAGGGTAGCGGGGTACCCGGGGTGCTCTCGTTGCTGCCTCGCGTCGAAACGCTTGGTCAGCTTCGAGGAAGATGACTTCGGGGCTTTAGGACAGCCACGGTAATTGGCTGGGTGACCCTGTTGGCCGCATAGGACGCAGCTGGGAGGTTCGGTGCAGAGGGCACGGTCCTTTGGACGGGTGCACTCAGAAGTGCCGTGCTCGCCCAGGCCTTGACGCACCTGGGTTTCGCAAAGCAGTTCTTTTGCGCGTGTCCGTATAATTGGCATCTGTGGCATTGGCCTATGATGCTTGATTTGTGGGGCTTCTGGACGTCGAAGCCCTTAAGGTAGCATATCGAGCTGACCTTGAAGATTGGGTGATGCCCTTCAGTTTGTGGGCACACGACAAGAACCATGTCGTATGCGGATCCACCTCTGGATCGGTGCATCCTGTGCACTTCGAGGACAGGGATCCCCTGTCTCTCTAGGTCTGCCTTTATGTCGTCCGTGGCGATCTCACTGGGGATCCTACGGATCACCACGCGTATCTGACGATCCTCGGGGAGGGTGTACGAGTGGAATGAGATTCCTCTCGCCCGAAGAAGTTTTGTAAGTTCCCTGTAGTCGTTCGACGTAGGAACGGAAACTTTGATGCCTGGCTGTGTGCTGATGGCACTGGTGAAATTGATCCTAAGATCACTGCACCTTTGTGAAACTTCCGTCCACCTGCCCTTATCTTGAATGATAATGGGTGGGGGACGGGATGCCTTCTTGGAGGCAGAAGGAGTCTTGGCGGACGCGGTCGGAGTACCGGAAGTGGTAGCTTGCGACGGCGCGGACGGAGCCGGGGTAGGGGCCCTAGTGGCGACTACCGCGGGGGTAGAGGGAGCGGAGGTCGAGGGAGCCTCGATCGCAACCATTTTACTAGGTTGCGAAGACCTGCTCTTGTTCTTCTTCCTCTTGCCAGGGCCTGAGGTGATGCCCCCTTCCTCTGGTCCAGAAGAGGAAGAACAAGAACCTGACTCCGCATCCGAGGAGTCAGAGTTTAAATTCGCCGCCGCCGCGTTATTGTCCGCGGGGGCGGTGGTGTCCATCGACACTATCGGACTTTCCGACCGACTCTGTGAGTCAGAGTCGTCTGAGTTAGAAGCGAGCGCATCGCTGAACTGTGAGAGGCTCGCTGATGGCGTAGCCCTCAACCCACTAATTTGGGAAGCGTACTTCCTGAGGAAGTCCTGGTCCTTGAGGAGGACCTCTCTGACGAACGTCAGTAAGAGGTCGTCCTCCATACTTCCGAGAGGGGGGACCCTAACGGAGGAATTTTGGAGCCGGACTCCACTACTAGAAAATGACCTATCGGGCCCTACGCCTAACTCCCCGGGTGGATTGGTCCGGGGATGAGTTTCGCTCCCTGTCGGGTGTAGACAGGGAGGATGAGTACCTATGGTGAGCCCTGAGCTTGTGATCCCGTTGCCAATCTTATTGTGCAAGGGGGCCCTATTTGGTCTAGCGCGAAGGGTGTAGACACACCCTAAAGACACTAGGTGAGTCGCTGTGGGAGGAAAACTGTCACCAGAGCCGACTAGGAGATCCCCCAAGGCCGGTTAACTCTGGGACCCGTCCAAATTATTGCCTCTCCCTGAGGGGGTTCGGCGGGTGCGTTTGGGTCAGCACCCCACTCGGCTTCGTTGGCACCGTAAGGTATCCACCGAGGACCACGAAACTGTGGTTTTACCCAGAAGGGGCCTAGTGAATTAAATAACGTTTTCCTGTTATAGAAACACCTGTCTTGAAAAAGACAATTTTTGTGATCCAGGTCTTTCGATTGAATTGATTAATAAATTAATCGACCCAATCAATCGACGATCGGATGTAGTCGGGGCGACTACGAGAGCGTTACGCAAGCGTAACAATACCGGGCACGAGAGAGCGGCAGGAGGGCGGGAGCACACCGATAGCAGCACACAACACGACCGTCCGCAGCGAGATCCGAACGCAGTATGAAAGTTTTTTGTGGTACAGTCATTACATTAATCTCCTTAAATTTCTCTCGGAGAGAGTGTCTTGGACTTAATTTATAAACTGATCGTACAGCTCTTTTCTGCAAAACAAAGATATTCTGAATGTCGGCGGCATTTCCCCACAACAGAATACCGTACGACATTACACTATGAAAATAGGTAAAGTACACTAAACGGGCTGTCTCTATGTCAGTTAAATTTTAAATTACGAATTTTTCTAACAGCATATGCTGCGGAGCTTAGCTTTTTTGACAGTTTATATAGATGTGGGCCCACTGAAGCTTAGCATCCAAAGTTAAGCCCAAGAATACTGTGCTATCTTCAGGATTCAATTCTTCGCCCTTTATCAACACATCAGTCTTCACCTGCCTAACGTGGGGTAGCGTAAACTTAATCCCCCTTATTACAAAACAAGGTTTATCTTCAGACCCAGGTTTAAAACATGGAGCCATTATGGAATTTCGAACTTTATTCCGACTATTAAGTAAAGTTCCTAAACACAAAACTGACATCTTAGTACCGAACTAAGTTTTCAGTTTTGTATAAAGAACGGTATTTCAATCACTATTACGTTCATTACAAAAACTGGCTGCATGGTTTAAGACATGTCAAAATATAAATCTTGTTTTGTAATAAGGCGGTAAGGATTTGGTTTTTTTTTCATTTAGAAGTAAGTTATTAACATTGAACCAGGGAACTACTTTTGAGATCGCGCTATTTACATCGTCAGTAACCAGCTGCTGACGTTTAAGTTTAAAGACATGTCCACGAATCTCTGCTTAACTCAAATTTTCGATTAATTGTTTGTTTACTAGCAAAAACGTCAGATAGTTCCAGTCTTATAAGACTTCATGTTATGTAACAGTTATATATTTGTATGTAGCCAACTATTATGTTATATAGAGGTTCATCTTACAACTGTTCAGTCGCTTGACTGTAATGTCTTATTATATAGTTGATTAAACGTTTTCAGGACTAACTTATACGACGTTTTACAAAGGTGTCAGTGCACATTTTGAGTTAGCGTTTTTAGAACTAACTTAAACGACGTCGGATACCAGTGCCAGCCATGACGTTTATTGGACAATATATTAGTCATAAAAACGTTTCGGTTAAATAAAAGGTTTTTATAAGACAACCGTCGTCGTGTGCGGAATCTTAACATAACTTTTATACCATTCAAACGCCGCTTAAACGTTTGTGCATGACCTTTATATAACAAAGCTATTTTGGTCATATGGAAAACTAATTAAGACGTGTATGCGACTAATATGTTTAATTTCAACGGTTACATAACTAAAGTAGACTATTAAATCATTTAAAGGTCAAACCCACACTTTAATGAAACCATTCCCCTTTTGTTTTGTAATTAATAAAAGTGGCCAAGTGCGAGTCGGACAGGCACACGGAGGATTCCGATCGAGCAAAAAACGCCGATATAAAAACGTTTCTTGTATGGGGACCGCCTTTAATTATAACCTTTATATATATTTTTTTATAGCAGCAATATAAATACGCATTCTGTGAAAATTTCAACTGTCTACCTAATACGGTTTATGAGATACAGCTTGCTGACAGACGGACGGATGGACGGACGGACAGCAGAGGCTTAGTAATAGGGTTCCGCTTGCCACCTTTCGGCTACAAAATTCTAAAAAGTAAGTAATGATTAGGGAACCCTAAAGTCGAATTAATATGGTCTCAAGGAAAAGTCTAGACAATGTCTTAGACAAGTTGTTTGGAGCTTTATTATGAGAACATATTTTCAATAATTAACATAAACTTTTGAATTACAAAGAAATAGGGGAGGGCGTTAAAAACTTCCCAAAAACACATGTACATATTGTCATAAAACTAAAGTTCCCAGAAAGATTAACACAACTACTACTACATATCACATTAATTTAAATAATATAGGCCCAGAATAGATATTTTGTTATCATGAAAATTAACTTGATTTACTTTTTCTGTCATTCTTTCATACAAGCACAATATTTAACATGCGAATCAAAACGGTTGCGGTTGTTTTTTGACAATAGTCCAACGTTTCAGTTGTTTGACAACCACATTATAACTGCTATGTGACATAAACAGTTACTTATGGGTCTCATCACAACCAGTATTGGACTGTAAAGTCAGTCTTTTACTTTTATTTAACTTGTATATAATGTTCAGCGGTCATTGGCTGACTTCTACGTAACTACTAACCGATAGAATTGTTGTATAATTTGGGCCCTTTTCGGGTTTTATAAATGTTTATATTTACGTGTATACGACCAATATTACAAGATTAACGAAACATGTAAAACGTTAACTTGACTATTATAAAACAGTAATTTGTTAGTTGGGTTTTGCTGTTGTAGCTCTTCTTCCACGATTAGATGTCTTAGTCTTGGCCCTGGGAATTGGCTGTATGTCTGCTAGTAGAACCAAACCAGTCTGCAGCTCTTGTATAAACAAAATATACTGAACTAACTTCTTTTATAGTTAGAAGTATAGGTTTTCTACCAACAGGCTTATGCACAAGTTACACACTGGACCATAATACAAACAATATGAGGGGGCCAAATTGCAAGAATGAAAGAATATATAAACAAACCATAACACAAATATTCTATCAAATGTTTTAAATAATTGCTTTCAAAATCCTGTAGAAAAACGTTTATCAAACACAATGTACCAAACACCAAAGCTAAAACTCACCTATTTCCAGCAAAATTGAATAAAATGCAGAACCGTTATAAAAGTTTGCCACTTACTTCTTTCGATTGGTTCGCATAAAAATATAACGTAACGGATCCCTCGCGGATTTGTTGGTTCAATGAATAATGTCACACGAGCTCCGCGTTGCACCAAAAACATACTAGATGGGGTGTTTCTAAACTATAAATATCGAGGGGGGGTCAATATACCTGCACCCATCTTTATCTACATATTCTTCGCGTACGACAAAAGACCTGTCAAGGTTCGTCTTCGTATTTTTCAATTTTACTAACAGTCATTTATCTGAATGCTTTTCGATATTATTATCTGTTAGCTGTAATAGCTCGTTATTGCTACACGCTCCACTAATTCCTATGATCAGTACAACCTGTAATGACAATATGACCTACATAATTAATATGCATAATTTACCATTTACAGCATCTTTTACATATCGTAATAAATATTTTAACAGTAGGTATTGCTAAGCCAGACTAGGATTCATTGCGCCTCCAAAAATTAGTAGTAGGCAGTAAGTACCTTTATACATAACAGTCTACACACAAATTTTAATAACTAACAACATAGATTCATAGGTACCACTTACTTTAGCGGAAGGAAAATTGCAGTCCGGAGCTTCATTAAGATTTTTTTCTATGTTAAGGGCACGCCACAATTGTGGCGATAAGTCCCCTCTTTGAGGAGTGGCTAGAGAGGCGCCACGACGTCCTCACCTTCCGCCTGACGCAGGTCCTCACCGGACACGGTTGTTTCGGGAGGTTCCTGTTCAGGATAAAGCGGGAGGAAACGCCCGGGTGTCACCACTGTGTGGATTGCCCGGAGGACACGGTGGAGCATACGGTGGAGGTCTGCCCAGCTTGGGCGGAGCACCGCCGTGTCCTCACGGAGGCGATCGGCGGCGGTGATCTCTCGCGTCCGGCCCTGGTTCAGGCCATGGTTCGGAGCGAGAGTGCATGGGAGGCGTCACCTCCTTCTGCGAAGCAATTATGCTAGCGAAGGAGGAGGCGGAACGCGTGAGGGTGAGACAAGGTTCGCGCCCTCGCGCCCTTAGTCGCCGCAGGAGACGCCCCGGGCGTCGGGAGTCACAAGCCGATTTCCGGCCACCGTAGGCGCGGGCCTGCGGACGGTGAGCGATGGGTAGCTCGCCGTCCGATAAGGACCAGGCCCGGGTCGACGGCGCGTTGTGTTCCACGCGCGCCTCAAAGAGATGTCAGCACAAACTGACGGGGTCCGTTAGGACCAATGCCTGCCAGGGTTGCCAGTTTGTCTAAAAGGGATATCGTGGCCCTGGCACACAGGCAACGGAAGGAACACGGGTGGGTTTTAGTCAGTAAAAGTCTGACACGCCCTCCCGCTCCGCCCAGAGCGGGAGAAGTTATTTGATAATTTACCACCCAAAAAAAAAAGGCCGTGAAAATTTTGGACTTTTTAGCCTTATTCTTTCTTTTATATTTTTCTTTTTTTTAAAGAAAGAAAATACGATTATTGCGGTAAACATGACGCAAAAAAGAACATAAACACAAAAATAAGAAAAGGTTGAGGGAAACATGCGTCACATCCACGCAAAACGGCTATCACTCAGCATTATGCTGCGACCCTATACAAGACAGAGCAAAGAAAAGATATGAGTTTTGCGTATGTTTCACATACGCAAAACTCGTATCTTTGCATATGCACGATATGTTTTGTTTTTAAAGTAGCTTTCAACATTGAGTAAATACTCCACATTGTAGATGATCGCCCCGTCTGTGATAAATCTAAAAAATAAGATAGCAACACCGTCTCCGAAAAACTGTTTGCGCCCTTTGTAAGTCTCCATTCATTGAAGACATGGTATGCTTTCAGATATTTCTCGCGAGACTTCTCAGGTAGGAACTTAATTCTGCATTAATAACTTGTTGTTTTAACTCTTCCGGTGTTAAAATACTGTTCTCGTCGCTAATTTCACTCATATTTTACGATTATTTTGCTTTACGCCAGCCACGAAATTTTATTCCCGCTCTTTTAATTAGATTAAGGCGTGTTCGGAAATAGCACCCATGATATTTTATTATATTAAATACAACAATAAGTTAAAAATTCAATAAATTACATTAAAAGACATAATTATCTTTTTGCTAGTTAGTACGAAATTCCGAACGTGTTTGTCTTTGAGGTCGAATTCAAAATCGGAACTTCGAAGGGGCTGGTCTTTGTCTCTCTCTCTTTCTAATGGCGGGAAAGAGATATAGATAGAGTGTGAATGTTTCGAATTGTATGATTAACCCAAGGCTGAATAAGATATTCGCGGCTTTCTGAAAAAAAAAAGTTACTTGGTCTCACTCAGTGAGCAAAATCGCATTTTGCTCACTGATTTCAGGCAGCAAAACCTACATGTTTGAGCTACTGAAGTGAAAAATATATTATCTATACAAGTGGCAGAAGAAGCTGTCACTCGGGTTGGTTCAGTAAAAAAACATTTGACAAATCAAATGACCTAAAAAGACTTATTAATCTCACAGTGTTCGAGTTATTTTTGACCGACTTCCAATAAGGAGGAGGTTCTCAATTCGGCGGTATGGTTTTTTTTTTTTGTATGTTTGTTACGCGATTACTCCGTTTATTATGGACGGATTTTGAAAATTCTTTTTTTGTTTGAAAGGGTATACTCCCGAGGTGGTCCCATTGCCACCAAATCAGAATCAGAATCAGGATCCCGTGGAAATCGAGGGATCCCTCAAATTTTATAGGCAAACCTATAGCGATTTGGGTATTTTTTATAGTAACTCGTGCATTTGCTCTCGGAAAGCACCATTTGGTGAAGTGGAACTGATGATGGAGACCACATATGGCGACCGGAACAATATAATAATGAGTAGGTACCCCTATTTAACGGGTTGCGATTAAGCAATTTATGCTCGTCAATATGCATATGGTGAGTGGCAGTTCTCCTGGTCCTTACCAGGAGAACTCCTCAACAATCAACGTCCCAGCATCGGGAACATTAGGCTAATTGTAACTTAGATAAATTCAAAACTGACCCACTAAAAAGTGAAAAATAAAAAACTTTTTACAAAAAAATAAGAACCGACTACCAAAATTACATCTACGTATGGTATTCCGAAATACCGCTCACCGAAAGGACGGTTTTCCGATAACACTCTACTCCGACGGTTTGTTGAACGAAAAAATGATTGGCCGATGAAACGTTTCGCCGAAAATGAGAGATTCGTCGATAGAACGTTTCACCTAAAAAAAAATGGGTAGGTTAGGTTAAAACTATGACCTCCTACGCACGAGCCGAGCGAGCGAAGCGAGCGGTGCCGCGGCAGCGGCCGGCGAGTGCCAGAATCTACCAACCGTCGATGAATAATATTTTCGGCGAAACGTTTCATCGGCCAATCATTTTTTCGTTCAACAAACCGTCGGAGTAGAGTGTTATCGGAAAACCGTCCTTTCGGTGAGCGGTATTTCGGAATACCATACGTAGATCCCAAAATTAACACTACAAAGTGAAAAATAACTTTAATTTCGGAAGTAGGTGGCAAAAAACTCAAATACACCAAAGACACCGACTTCCGAAATTAAAGTTATTTTTCACTTTGTAGTGTTAATTTTGGTAGTCGGTTCTTATTTTGTTGTAAAAAGTTTTTTATCTAATAAGTTAATATTAAAATCAACACTTAAGATTATTGACTTACTATTAGTAGGTACTAATTTTTTTTAACACATCTTCCAGTACAGAAGCAAACAAAGATAGATTCTGGTAACTTGGAGATCTCTATACGCATACTATAACATGCTTATCAAGCTCAACACAGGACAATTCAATGGTGTGTTCAACAGACATTACGATGATATCTTTCCGTTCTTTCGATGGAGGTCGATCGAATGAGAGTCCGCTAAGCCTTTTACAGCTGGCCAGTGATTTTTTTTTATTGTTTTGCAAACGACAAAAGTCGGAACTAGGTAACGATTGAAAGAATACATCAGTCACGGAGCATTATAAAAACTGTTATTATGATAGTCAAAGTAAAGTTAAAAACCCATTTTAATGTCAGTTGTATAATGTCAGTAATAGTTTGGAACGCGCGCGGTTTTTGGATCCCAATCAAGAAAAATAGCGAGCCAAATTATACTTGATGGAGTCTGGGGGCCATTGTAGTAGCTTGTGAGGATTTCACAAATTTTGTTGAACATCTTTACTCTTTGTGTAAAAACCGGAGGAGAGTGAGAGAGAGATATATAATATACTAGCTGACCCGGCGAACTACGTACCGCCTTAGGCCTGAAACTGCGTTAAGCGGGCACCCGCGCGGTTTCATACAAAAGTCGCCCGCGCGGGTCACCGCGACGGAGTACTTTTGTATGAAACCGCGCGGGTGCCCGCTTCATGATTTGTTGATTTCAAACCACCCAGAAACCCATTGATGTATAAATACAAAATTTCAACCAAATCGGTCCAGTCGTTTAGGAGTTAGGTGACAAACACACGTACAGAACAATTATATATATTAAGATTGTGTGGCAATTTACATATTTCATGTTTACGTAAAACTAAGTGTATTTTAGATGCTCAGTTTTAAATTACTTATTCATAGAAAGGCTGCTTAAGAATTTATTTTTCGATTTTCATGCACTGTTGGGCATGAAAGAAAAACATAGTGTGTCTTCTTATTTTGGTACGCCATTTGTAAGTGGCAATAAAGGGACGCAGACGGTTTGTCAAGTCTCGTCGAGAGCCGAGAGCTGGGTACCCTGCGCCGACACTTATGTAGTACATTCATAAATAATAAGCCAGTGCCCGCGGCCGGCGGATGGTTTGACTTGTTATGTAGTACATTCATAAATAATAAGCCAGTGCCCGCGGCCGGCGGATGGTTTGACTTGTTATGTAGTACATTCATAAATAATAAGCCAGTGCCCGCGGCCGGCGGATGGTTTGACTTGTTATGTAGTACATTCATAAATAATAAGCCAGTGCCCGCGGCCGGCGGATGGTTTGACTTGTTATGTAGTACATTCATAAATAATAAGCCAGTGCCCGCGGCCGGCGGATGGTTTGACTTGTTATGTAGTACATTCATAAATAATAAGCCAGTGCCCGCGGCCGGCGGATGGTTTGACTTGTTATGTAGTACATTCATAAATAATAAGCCAGTGCCCGCGGCCGGCGGATGGTTTGACTTGTTATGTAGTACATTCATAAATAATAAGCCAGTGCCCGCGGCCGGCGGATGGTTTGACTTGTTATGTAGTACATTCATAAATAATAAGCCAGTGCCCGCGGCCGGCGGATGGTTTGACTTGTTATGTAGTACATTCATAAATAATAAGCCAGTGCCCGCGGCCGGCGGATGGTTTGACTTGTTATGTAGTACATTCATAAATAATAAGCCAGTGCCCGCGGCCGGCGGATGGTTTGACTTGTTATGTAGTACATTCATAAATAATAAGCCAGTGCCCGCGGCCGGCGGATGGTTTGACTTGTTATGTAGTACATTCATAAATAATAAGCCAGTGCCCGCGGCCGGCGGATGGTTTGACTTGTTATGTAGTACATTCATAAATAATAAGCCAGTGCCCGCGGCCGGCGGATGGTTTGACTTGTTATGTAGTACATTCATAAATAATAAGCCAGTGCCCGCGGCCGGCGGATGGTTTGACTTGTTATGTAGTACATTCATAAATAATAAGCCAGTGCCCGCGGCCGGCGGATGGTTTGACTTGTTATGTAGTACATTCATAAATAATAAGCCAGTGCCCGCGGCCGGCGGATGGTTTGACTTGTTATGTAGTACATTCATAAATAATAAGCCAGTGCCCGCGGCCGGCGGATGGTTTGACTTGTTATGTAGTACATTCATAAATAATAAGCCAGTGCCCGCGGCCGGCGGATGGTTTGACTTGTTATGTAGTACATTCATAAATAATAAGCCAGTGCCCGCGGCCGGCGGATGGTTTGACTTGTTATGTAGTACATTCATAAATAATAAGCCAGTGCCCGCGGCCGGCGGATGGTTTGACTTGTTATGTAGTACATTCATAAATAATAAGCCAGTGCCCGCGGCCGGCGGATGGTTTGACTTGTTATGTAGTACATTCATAAATAATAAGCCAGTGCCCGCGGCCGGCGGATGGTTTGACTTGTTATGTAGTACATTCATAAATAATAAGCCAGTGCCCGCGGCCGGCGGATGGTTTGACTTGTTATGTAGTACATTCATAAATAATAAGCCAGTGCCCGCGGCCGGCGGATGGTTTGACTTGTTATGTAGTACATTCATAAATAATAAGCCAGTGCCCGCGGCCGGCGGATGGTTTGACTTGTTATGTAGTACATTCATAAATAATAAGCCAGTGCCCGCGGCCGGCGGATGGTTTGACTTGTTATGTAGTACATTCATAAATAATAAGCCAGTGCCCGCGGCCGGCGGATGGTTTGACTTGTTATGTAGTACATTCATAAATAATAAGCCAGTGCCCGCGGCCGGCGGATGGTTTGACTTGTTATGTAGTACATTCATAAATAATAAGCCAGTGCCCGCGGCCGGCGGATGGTTTGACTTGTTATGTAGTACATTCATAAATAATAAGCCAGTGCCCGCGGCCGGCGGATGGTTTGACTTGTTATGTAGTACATTCATAAATAATAAGCCAGTGCCCGCGGCCGGCGGATGGTTTGACTTGTTATGTAGTACATTCATAAATAATAAGCCAGTGCCCGCGGCCGGCGGATGGTTTGACTTGTTATGTAGTACATTCATAAATAATAAGCCAGTGCCCGCGGCCGGCGGATGGTTTGACTTGTTATGTAGTACATTCATAAATAATAAGCCAGTGCCCGCGGCCGGCGGATGGTTTGACTTGTTATGTAGTACATTCATAAATAATAAGCCAGTGCCCGCGGCCGGCGGATGGTTTGACTTGTTATGTAGTACATTCATAAATAATAAGCCAGTGCCCGCGGCCGGCGGATGGTTTGACTTGTTATGTAGTACATTCATAAATAATAAGCCAGTGCCCGCGGCCGGCGGATGGTTTGACTTGTTATGTAGTACATTCATAAATAATAAGCCAGTGCCCGCGGCCGGCGGATGGTTTGACTTGTTATGTAGTACATTCATAAATAATAAGCCAGTGCCCGCGGCCGGCGGATGGTTTGACTTGTTATGTAGTACATTCATAAATAATAAGCCAGTGCCCGCGGCCGGCGGATGGTTTGACTTGTTATGTAGTACATTCATAAATAATAAGCCAGTGCCCGCGGCCGGCGGATGGTTTGACTTGTTATGTAGTACATTCATAAATAATAAGCCAGTGCCCGCGGCCGGCGGATGGTTTGACTTGTTATGTAGTACATTCATAAATAATAAGCCAGTGCCCGCGGCCGGCGGATGGTTTGACTTGTTATGTAGTACATTCATAAATAATAAGCCAGTGCCCGCGGCCGGCGGATGGTTTGACTTGTTATGTAGTACATTCATAAATAATAAGCCAGTGCCCGCGGCCGGCGGATGGTTTGACTTGTTATGTAGTACATTCATAAATAATAAGCCAGTGCCCGCGGCCGGCGGATGGTTTGACTTGTTATGTAGTACATTCATAAATAATAAGCCAGTGCCCGCGGCCGGCGGATGGTTTGACTTGTTATGTAGTACATTCATAAATAATAAGCCAGTGCCCGCGGCCGGCGGATGGTTTGACTTGTTATGTAGTACATTCATAAATAATAAGCCAGTGCCCGCGGCCGGCGGATGGTTTGACTTGTTATGTAGTACATTCATAAATAATAAGCCAGTGCCCGCGGCCGGCGGATGGTTTGACTTGTTATGTAGTACATTCATAAATAATAAGCCAGTGCCCGCGGCCGGCGGATGGTTTGACTTGTTATGTAGTACATTCATAAATAATAAGCCAGTGCCCGCGGCCGGCGGATGGTTTGACTTGTTATGTAGTACATTCATAAATAATAAGCCAGTGCCCGCGGCCGGCGGATGGTTTGACTTGTTATGTAGTACATTCATAAATAATAAGCCAGTGCCCGCGGCCGGCGGATGGTTTGACTTGTTATGTAGTACATTCATAAATAATAAGCCAGTGCCCGCGGCCGGCGGATGGTTTGACTTGTTATGTAGTACATTCATAAATAATAAGCCAGTGCCCGCGGCCGGCGGATGGTTTGACTTGTTATGTAGTACATTCATAAATAATAAGCCAGTGCCCGCGGCCGGCGGATGGTTTGACTTGTTATGTAGTACATTCATAAATAATAAGCCAGTGCCCGCGGCCGGCGGATGGTTTGACTTGTTATGTAGTACATTCATAAATAATAAGCCAGTGCCCGCGGCCGGCGGATGGTTTGACTTGTTATGTAGTACATTCATAAATAATAAGCCAGTGCCCGCGGCCGGCGGATGGTTTGACTTGTTATGTAGTACATTCATAAATAATAAGCCAGTGCCCGCGGCCGGCGGATGGTTTGACTTGTTATGTAGTACATTCATAAATAATAAGCCAGTGCCCGCGGCCGGCGGATGGTTTGACTTGTTATGTAGTACATTCATAAATAATAAGCCAGTGCCCGCGGCCGGCGGATGGTTTGACTTGTTATGTAGTACATTCATAAATAATAAGCCAGTGCCCGCGGCCGGCGGATGGTTTGACTTGTTATGTAGTACATTCATAAATAATAAGCCAGTGCCCGCGGCCGGCGGATGGTTTGACTTGTTATGTAGTACATTCATAAATAATAAGCCAGTGCCCGCGGCCGGCGGATGGTTTGACTTGTTATGTAGTACATTCATAAATAATAAGCCAGTGCCCGCGGCCGGCGGATGGTTTGACTTGTTATGTAGTACATTCATAAATAATAAGCCAGTGCCCGCGGCCGGCGGATGGTTTGACTTGTTATGTAGTACATTCATAAATAATAAGCCAGTGCCCGCGGCCGGCGGATGGTTTGACTTGTTATGTAGTACATTCATAAATAATAAGCCAGTGCCCGCGGCCGGCGGATGGTTTGACTTGTTATGTAGTACATTCATAAATAATAAGCCAGTGCCCGCGGCCGGCGGATGGTTTGACTTGTTATGTAGTACATTCATAAATAATAAGCCAGTGCCCGCGGCCGGCGGATGGTTTGACTTGTTATGTAGTACATTCATAAATAATAAGCCAGTGCCCGCGGCCGGCGGATGGTTTGACTTGTTATGTAGTACATTCATAAATAATAAGCCAGTGCCCGCGGCCGGCGGATGGTTTGACTTGTTATGTAGTACATTCATAAATAATAAGCCAGTGCCCGCGGCCGGCGGATGGTTTGACTTGTTATGTAGTACATTCATAAATAATAAGCCAGTGCCCGCGGCCGGCGGATGGTTTGACTTGTTATGTAGTACATTCATAAATAATAAGCCAGTGCCCGCGGCCGGCGGATGGTTTGACTTGTTATGTAGTACATTCATAAATAATAAGCCAGTGCCCGCGGCCGGCGGATGGTTTGACTTGTTATGTAGTACATTCATAAATAATAAGCCAGTGCCCGCGGCCGGCGGATGGTTTGACTTGTTATGTAGTACATTCATAAATAATAAGCCAGTGCCCGCGGCCGGCGGATGGTTTGACTTGTTATGTAGTACATTCATAAATAATAAGCCAGTGCCCGCGGCCGGCGGATGGTTTGACTTGTTATGTAGTACATTCATAAATAATAAGCCAGTGCCCGCGGCCGGCGGATGGTTTGACTTGTTATGTAGTACATTCATAAATAATAAGCCAGTGCCCGCGGCCGGCGGATGGTTTGACTTGTTATGTAGTACATTCATAAATAATAAGCCAGTGCCCGCGGCCGGCGGATGGTTTGACTTGTTATGTAGTACATTCATAAATAATAAGCCAGTGCCCGCGGCCGGCGGATGGTTTGACTTGTTATGTAGTACATTCATAAATAATAAGCCAGTGCCCGCGGCCGGCGGATGGTTTGACTTGTTATGTAGTACATTCATAAATAATAAGCCAGTGCCCGCGGCCGGCGGATGGTTTGACTTGTTATGTAGTACATTCATAAATAATAAGCCAGTGCCCGCGGCCGGCGGATGGTTTGACTTGTTATGTAGTACATTCATAAATAATAAGCCAGTGCCCGCGGCCGGCGGATGGTTTGACTTGTTATGTAGTACATTCATAAATAATAAGCCAGTGCCCGCGGCCGGCGGATGGTTTGACTTGTTATGTAGTACATTCATAAATAATAAGCCAGTGCCCGCGGCCGGCGGATGGTTTGACTTGTTATGTAGTACATTCATAAATAATAAGCCAGTGCCCGCGGCCGGCGGATGGTTTGACTTGTTATGTAGTACATTCATAAATAATAAGCCAGTGCCCGCGGCCGGCGGATGGTTTGACTTGTTATGTAGTACATTCATAAATAATAAGCCAGTGCCCGCGGCCGGCGGATGGTTTGACTTGTTATGTAGTACATTCATAAATAATAAGCCAGTGCCCGCGGCCGGCGGATGGTTTGACTTGTTATGTAGTACATTCATAAATAATAAGCCAGTGCCCGCGGCCGGCGGATGGTTTGACTTGTTATGTAGTACATTCATAAATAATAAGCCAGTGCCCGCGGCCGGCGGATGGTTTGACTTGTTATGTAGTACATTCATAAATAATAAGCCAGTGCCCGCGGCCGGCGGATGGTTTGACTTGTTATGTAGTACATTCATAAATAATAAGCCAGTGCCCGCGGCCGGCGGATGGTTTGACTTGTTATGTAGTACATTCATAAATAATAAGCCAGTGCCCGCGGCCGGCGGATGGTTTGACTTGTTATGTAGTACATTCATAAATAATAAGCCAGTGCCCGCGGCCGGCGGATGGTTTGACTTGTTATGTAGTACATTCATAAATAATAAGCCAGTGCCCGCGGCCGGCGGATGGTTTGACTTGTTATGTAGTACATTCATAAATAATAAGCCAGTGCCCGCGGCCGGCGGATGGTTTGACTTGTTATGTAGTACATTCATAAATAATAAGCCAGTGCCCGCGGCCGGCGGATGGTTTGACTTGTTATGTAGTACATTCATAAATAATAAGCCAGTGCCCGCGGCCGGCGGATGGTTTGACTTGTTATGTAGTACATTCATAAATAATAAGCCAGTGCCCGCGGCCGGCGGATGGTTTGACTTGTTATGTAGTACATTCATAAATAATAAGCCAGTGCCCGCGGCCGGCGGATGGTTTGACTTGTTATGTAGTACATTCATAAATAATAAGCCAGTGCCCGCGGCCGGCGGATGGTTTGACTTGTTATGTAGTACATTCATAAATAATAAGCCAGTGCCCGCGGCCGGCGGATGGTTTGACTTGTTATGTAGTACATTCATAAATAATAAGCCAGTGCCCGCGGCCGGCGGATGGTTTGACTTGTTATGTAGTACATTCATAAATAATAAGCCAGTGCCCGCGGCCGGCGGATGGTTTGACTTGTTATGTAGTACATTCATAAATAATAAGCCAGTGCCCGCGGCCGGCGGATGGTTTGACTTGTTATGTAGTACATTCATAAATAATAAGCCAGTGCCCGCGGCCGGCGGATGGTTTGACTTGTTATGTAGTACATTCATAAATAATAAGCCAGTGCCCGCGGCCGGCGGATGGTTTGACTTGTTATGTAGTACATTCATAAATAATAAGCCAGTGCCCGCGGCCGGCGGATGGTTTGACTTGTTATGTAGTACATTCATAAATAATAAGCCAGTGCCCGCGGCCGGCGGATGGTTTGACTTGTTATGTAGTACATTCATAAATAATAAGCCAGTGCCCGCGGCCGGCGGATGGTTTGACTTGTTATGTAGTACATTCATAAATAATAAGCCAGTGCCCGCGGCCGGCGGATGGTTTGACTTGTTATGTAGTACATTCATAAATAATAAGCCAGTGCCCGCGGCCGGCGGATGGTTTGACTTGTTATGTAGTACATTCATAAATAATAAGCCAGTGCCCGCGGCCGGCGGATGGTTTGACTTGTTATGTAGTACATTCATAAATAATAAGCCAGTGCCCGCGGCCGGCGGATGGTTTGACTTGTTATGTAGTACATTCATAAATAATAAGCCAGTGCCCGCGGCCGGCGGATGGTTTGACTTGTTATGTAGTACATTCATAAATAATAAGCCAGTGCCCGCGGCCGGCGGATGGTTTGACTTGTTATGTAGTACATTCATAAATAATAAGCCAGTGCCCGCGGCCGGCGGATGGTTTGACTTGTTATGTAGTACATTCATAAATAATAAGCCAGTGCCCGCGGCCGGCGGATGGTTTGACTTGTTATGTAGTACATTCATAAATAATAAGCCAGTGCCCGCGGCCGGCGGATGGTTTGACTTGTTATGTAGTACATTCATAAATAATAAGCCAGTGCCCGCGGCCGGCGGATGGTTTGACTTGTTATGTAGTACATTCATAAATAATAAGCCAGTGCCCGCGGCCGGCGGATGGTTTGACTTGTTATGTAGTACATTCATAAATAATAAGCCAGTGCCCGCGGCCGGCGGATGGTTTGACTTGTTATGTAGTACATTCATAAATAATAAGCCAGTGCCCGCGGCCGGCGGATGGTTTGACTTGTTATGTAGTACATTCATAAATAATAAGCCAGTGCCCGCGGCCGGCGGATGGTTTGACTTGTTATGTAGTACATTCATAAATAATAAGCCAGTGCCCGCGGCCGGCGGATGGTTTGACTTGTTATGTAGTACATTCATAAATAATAAGCCAGTGCCCGCGGCCGGCGGATGGTTTGACTTGTTATGTAGTACATTCATAAATAATAAGCCAGTGCCCGCGGCCGGCGGATGGTTTGACTTGTTATGTAGTACATTCATAAATAATAAGCCAGTGCCCGCGGCCGGCGGATGGTTTGACTTGTTATGTAGTACATTCATAAATAATAAGCCAGTGCCCGCGGCCGGCGGATGGTTTGACTTGTTATGTAGTACATTCATAAATAATAAGCCAGTGCCCGCGGCCGGCGGATGGTTTGACTTGTTATGTAGTACATTCATAAATAATAAGCCAGTGCCCGCGGCCGGCGGATGGTTTGACTTGTTATGTAGTACATTCATAAATAATAAGCCAGTGCCCGCGGCCGGCGGATGGTTTGACTTGTTATGTAGTACATTCATAAATAATAAGCCAGTGCCCGCGGCCGGCGGATGGTTTGACTTGTTATGTAGTACATTCATAAATAATAAGCCAGTGCCCGCGGCCGGCGGATGGTTTGACTTGTTATGTAGTACATTCATAAATAATAAGCCAGTGCCCGCGGCCGGCGGATGGTTTGACTTGTTATGTAGTACATTCATAAATAATAAGCCAGTGCCCGCGGCCGGCGGATGGTTTGACTTGTTATGTAGTACATTCATAAATAATAAGCCAGTGCCCGCGGCCGGCGGATGGTTTGACTTGTTATGTAGTACATTCATAAATAATAAGCCAGTGCCCGCGGCCGGCGGATGGTTTGACTTGTTATGTAGTACATTCATAAATAATAAGCCAGTGCCCGCGGCCGGCGGATGGTTTGACTTGTTATGTAGTACATTCATAAATAATAAGCCAGTGCCCGCGGCCGGCGGATGGTTTGACTTGTTATGTAGTACATTCATAAATAATAAGCCAGTGCCCGCGGCCGGCGGATGGTTTGACTTGTTATGTAGTACATTCATAAATAATAAGCCAGTGCCCGCGGCCGGCGGATGGTTTGACTTGTTATGTAGTACATTCATAAATAATAAGCCAGTGCCCGCGGCCGGCGGATGGTTTGACTTGTTATGTAGTACATTCATAAATAATAAGCCAGTGCCCGCGGCCGGCGGATGGTTTGACTTGTTATGTAGTACATTCATAAATAATAAGCCAGTGCCCGCGGCCGGCGGATGGTTTGACTTGTTATGTAGTACATTCATAAATAATAAGCCAGTGCCCGCGGCCGGCGGATGGTTTGACTTGTTATGTAGTACATTCATAAATAATAAGCCAGTGCCCGCGGCCGGCGGATGGTTTGACTTGTTATGTAGTACATTCATAAATAATAAGCCAGTGCCCGCGGCCGGCGGATGGTTTGACTTGTTATGTAGTACATTCATAAATAATAAGCCAGTGCCCGCGGCCGGCGGATGGTTTGACTTGTTATGTAGTACATTCATAAATAATAAGCCAGTGCCCGCGGCCGGCGGATGGTTTGACTTGTTATGTAGTACATTCATAAATAATAAGCCAGTGCCCGCGGCCGGCGGATGGTTTGACTTGTTATGTAGTACATTCATAAATAATAAGCCAGTGCCCGCGGCCGGCGGATGGTTTGACTTGTTATGTAGTACATTCATAAATAATAAGCCAGTGCCCGCGGCCGGCGGATGGTTTGACTTGTTATGTAGTACATTCATAAATAATAAGCCAGTGCCCGCGGCCGGCGGATGGTTTGACTTGTTATGTAGTACATTCATAAATAATAAGCCAGTGCCCGCGGCCGGCGGATGGTTTGACTTGTTATGTAGTACATTCATAAATAATAAGCCAGTGCCCGCGGCCGGCGGATGGTTTGACTTGTTATGTAGTACATTCATAAATAATAAGCCAGTGCCCGCGGCCGGCGGATGGTTTGACTTGTTATGTAGTACATTCATAAATAATAAGCCAGTGCCCGCGGCCGGCGGATGGTTTGACTTGTTATGTAGTACATTCATAAATAATAAGCCAGTGCCCGCGGCCGGCGGATGGTTTGACTTGTTATGTAGTACATTCATAAATAATAAGCCAGTGCCCGCGGCCGGCGGATGGTTTGACTTGATTTGATTTCCGGAATGATAAGTATCCTATTAAGTATGTTCATAGCTTCGTACATTGGCGCTGCCGGCGGTAATTGCGTAACACATTTACGGACACGATACGAAGCAACTTCGTACATTGGCGCTGCCGGCGGTAATTGCGTAACACATTTACGGACACGATACGATGGCGCTGCCGGCGGTAATTGCGTAACACATTTACGGACACGATACGATGGCGCTGCCGGCGGTAATTGCGTAACACATTTACGGACACGATACGATGGCGCTGCCGGCGGTAATTGCGTAACACATTTACGGACACGATACGATGGCGCTGCCGGCGGTAATTGCGTAACACATTTACGGACACGATACGAAGCAACTTTTGCCCGCGGCTTCGCCCGCGTGGATTTCGGAAAATATCTCACGGGCACGTACTACCAGGATTAAAAGTAGTAAATCCTAAGTTAATCCACAAAAATAAAACATGTAGGTAAATAATAGACTAAAGGCTTTTACATACTGGCGCGACGCGACATCGACACCGGTAGAACAATTTCTATGAAAAATTCAAGGAAATTGTTCTACCGGTGTCGATGTCGTGTCGCGCGACAAGTCGTTCCAGTATGTAGAAGCCTTAAGCGTAGGGCTGTCCGCTCACACCGCGGCATTTTTACCTTACTTTTATCATTTGTATACCATGTCCTATTAATTTTTATTTACATGTATTCAATTTAATTTACATGTATATGCTCGCGGACTTTTTTGTGTGTATGATGAACATGTAGTACATTACGTTATGTATCATCAATCATTTTTGCAGCGAACGTCAAACAATGACTTGATTTTGCAAATTTCTGATACCTTTGGTTACAAAATTTCGTACGGATCTCTAATTTATATTTGAAATAAATACAGCCTATGTTACTCGCTGATAGCGTAGCTTCTATAGGTTAAATATATTTTTTAATCGGTTAAGCTGGATCCGCAGTAGCCCGTGAAATTCAAATTTTATTTTAATTTTTTGCAATTTGCAGTTTAGGTTGTATCTTGATCCAAATAATTATAATTCGCGACCTTAACTAATATGAATTAACAGAATTATAAACATTAAAATCATTAATACATCTCTCTAAGTTAGATTTGGAACAAATCTACGAGTAAGTAAATATTTTTTTGAATGAAAGAATTTATTAAATCGTTTAAGTATTTTATGAGTTTATCCATAACAAACAAATATCCAGAAATGCCCAACTAACAAATTAACGTTTTACATTTTCAGTAAATCTTTTAAGTTTGGTTGTTTATACATTGTCATAAAACTAAAGTTCCCAGAACGATTAACACAACTACTACTATATATCACACTAATTTAAATAATGTAGGCACAGAATAGTTATTTTGTAATCATTGAAGTTAACTTGATTTACGTTTTCTGTTATTTTTCATACAAGCACATACGAATCAAAACGGCTGTCGTTGAGTCGTTTTTTGACACTAGTCCAACGTTTCAGTCATTTGACAACCTCATTCTAACTGCTGTGTGACATAAACGGTCACATAATAATATGGGTCTCACCACAACCAGTATTAGACCGTAAAGTCAGTCTTTTATATTTGTCTAACTTGTATATAATATAACGCTCAGCGGTCATTGGCTGACTGATGTTTAACAGTATTGGACCGTAAAGTCAGTCTTTTATATTTGTCTAACTTGTATATAATATAACGCTCAGCGGTCATTGGCTGACTGATGTTTAACAGTATTGGACCGTAAAGTCAGTCTTTTATATTTGTCTAACTTGTATATAATATAACGCTCAGCGGTCATTGGCTGACTGATGTTTAACTTGTTATCATTTTAATTATTTGTATATTTGTAAACATTCAGACACAATGTAAATTGTTATTGAATAAATGAAATGAAATGACTTCTACGTAACTACTAACCGATAATATTATATTAATATAACAAAGAGGTCGTATATACTTTTCCTTGAAACCATAACGCCTGGGCCCAAGTCTGCTATTTTTATAAATTCAGTCATTCCAACACGATCCCATTGTCATGCCATTGTCATTTTCCTAAAAGTTCGTAATCTGGTAAATTCATAATGGTCGATCATTAGTCGGTCAATGTTCTCGTAATATAATTGTGTTATTATAATGGCATTGTCGTATTGCCATTATTATAAAACCCATTAGTAGAAATGTCATTCATTTGTCATTACGTACGAGATTACCAATATATGCAATTTCTTTCAATGTAGTGTCAGTGGCCGCCCATTGGAAAGTCATAATGACGCCATTATATATGATATATATGACCATTCTGACACTATTGTAATAGCAGACTTGAGGCCCTGGCCATATGAAGTCGACTTTAGGATTCCCTAATCATTACTTACTTTTTAGAGTTTTGTAGCCAAAGGGTGGCAAACGAAACCCTATTACTAAGCCTCCGCTGTCCGTCAGTCAGTCCGTCCGTCTGTCTGTCAGCAAGCTATATCTCATGAACTGTAATAGGTAGACAGTTGAAATTTTCACAGATTGTGCAAGCAAGCAAGACCTTGCTTCTTGCCAAATTTCATGATTCTAGGTCAAAGGGAAGTACCATATAGGTTTTTGGTGCAAGATATTCGCATTTTTTTTTTATGTGATAAAACTACAAATTTACAATTTTCGGCCATTTTCCTATACTTGTGCTGTAAGACCTTGCTTCTTGCCAAATTTCATGATTCTAGGTCAAAGGGAAGTACCATATAGGTTTTTGGTGCAAGATATTCGCATTTTTTTTTATGTGATAAAACTACAAACTTATAATTTTCGGCCATTTTCCTATACTTGTGCTGTAAGACCTTGCTTCTTGCCAAATTTCATGATTCTAGGTCAAAGGGAAGTACCATATAGGTTTTGATTTATTCGCGAGTATCGAAATATGTCGCAATAATGTCGCTTATATCGTCGTATTTTTTTATTGCGTTGAGTTGGAAGCTTGATTTTTTTAGAGCTTCAAAGGACTATAGACTTACGTATTTGATATTAATTTCAACTTCATCCTCCACGCGTTCCTGAGAAAAGGGGTCTTGACAGACTGACAGACAGACAGACAGAAGGACAACGAAGTAATCTTTTAAGGGTTCAATTTTTTTGTTTTGAGGTACGGAACCACTAAAAACTAAAAACACTAAAATGCACCCGAGTGCGTTACTGGCAATTGGCATGGAATGGTTGAAAGTGTGAGTTTGACCTTTTTATGATTTAAAAGTCTACTTCGTTATTTAACCGTTGAAATTAAACATTTTAATAAAAAATTTAATATTTTATTTTTATTTTTTATTAATCATTGAAATACATTGCAAGCTATAGTTTTGTATAATTTAAAAGCATTTTTTCATTTTTGTAAATGTGAGTACCATGGAGCTGTTTATTATGTTATGATGTATGTTGACTTAAAAAAGCCTGGCTCACTTAAATGTCTCGCTGATGGTGGCGCGTGTGTTGGATCATTCGGTTCCCTACAAAGTGGTTGAGCTGGATGGTGCTGATCCACGCGTCATGTTCGTGAACGGGCGCTGTCAGTTGAGGCTGGTCATCTCTTAACTGCCAGGGCTTATTTTGTAATCTTATATTTTGAATTGTTTTTTTTTTTAATATACTTATTTTTGTTTTTTACATTGTTCTCACATATAGAAGCGACAAGAATAATGTACCCAGGATTGTGTAATATCTTGATTTAAAAGAGTGTCCTTGGAGTTTCTTGCCTGTTCTTCTCCATAGAGATCTACGTTTTGGAATGGGCAAATAGCTTCCACTTTCTGACTAACTGACCGACTCTTTGACAATTCAAAAGTGCCTGTAAATGGTTTATTTGAAATAAATGCTTTGAGTTTGAGTTTTTAGTCGCTTATACGTCTTAGTTAGTCTTCCATACGACCAAAATAGTTTTGTTATATATTATATAGGTCATACACAAACATTTAAGAAGTGTTTTAATTGTATAAAAGTTATGTTAAGATTCTGCACACGCCGACGGTTGTCATAGTGTTAGGATTTTAATAAACTCATTACACAATTATACCTAGTGGATGTAATAAATGCTTTTTACATCTAAGATAAACGCATTTATTTTATCAACTACTGCCTTCCCATTCAAATCTTGTAACGGTCGCCGGGCGAAGTTATTTAAACGACGAAACGGCCGTTCGCAGCTCATACTCTCTCAGACCCGGATGACCCCATTACTCTCCTTCAGGAAAGCAATAGGGCGACAAGTACAGTGCACAAATACAAACCGTCATTCCGTCCTCGCCGCCGAGGTACCACGCGAAGTTCAAGAATTAATTGTTCCCCCCGTCCCTTGCACGTCGAACCGCCAGCCCCGAGGCTGAGTGAGCCGTAGCATTTAATAGTAATCCCCGTTAATAATCATGAATTTAAACTCTCGATCCAGCCCGTCCCCAACTTGCTGTTTTTCCCCAACGACGCCCTAAGCAGAGGTTCGTACCCCACAGGGGGTGCCCTTAGAGCGCTGTCGTTTAGTTTATAATACTTATATTTACGCTCCTGGCTGGAGGCTTTAAGCTAATACCTTAGGGCAGCCACAGGAAAGACCGGTTAAGCAGTCACGGCCTCTCAAGGTCAACTGCGAGATGCCATACCAAAAAAAAAAAAAAAAAGTTCGCAGCTCAGTTGTTCCTGCGACGCCACAGTGTAAAGACCTTAAAGTAATAACATGTCACTCTGTGTAGAAATAGTGCTATCCGTTGGAGCAAGGTCAGCTCAGTTCATTTTGTGTTTAATATTTAAATATCTGAACGCTGGTTGTTAATATTTCTTAATTACTTAATATAACTAGCCATGAACGTACTATAAGCCTAAGATGTATAATGTCATTTCTGGTGTTAATGATATCCTGTTGAATAATGTGTTTCAGTTTCCAATAAATACTTGTGAGATTATTCAAACTTTCATTTTCATACACTAGCTTACATAACCTAAAGGTAATTAATAGTGCAGTGCTTACAATAGGAAAACCTTTTATTGAACCGAAACGTTTATATGACCAATACATTGTTCAATAAACCACATGGCTGGCAGTATCCGACGTTGTATAAGTTAGTTCTGAAAACGTTTACTCAACATGTGCACTGGCACTATTGGACGACGTCGTTGTTACGGTTTAAGACATTTATTCCTCAAAAAGAATACAATTCACTTGACATGAGCAATACAAGTTAATCTTAGTACAAATACACGAACTTATGAAGGAAACGGCAGGTACTCGTAAATATTCCATAGTAGTAAGTAGTAGCTGCACAAATACTTTTTCTTTTTACAATGTTGTGGGTAACAAGAAAAAGTGAGTGTACAATTACATATCGCTTCTTGATGGCAAGTCAATGGCAATTACACATCAATAGTAGCAAGCTATCAATATTTTTAAATTTGTTAATGTTTCAAAATTATGAGATAGATTATTAGGTAACTAAAATATGTATTTTATACCTTGGTATGTATTATTAACGAGTAATACTTTGATGTAGTAGAAGTAAATTAATACTTAAATCAAAGAAATACAATTGACTCTATAATTGGGTAACTGATTTAAAATCGAGAGAAGTCTTTCAAAATTTGGTGCTTTAAGGTTTTTGTATAGAGTATAGGACTGGATCTCTTCAATGTCGTTCGGCAAACGCTGCTCCTTCATATAATATGTTTTAGTTAGTCCTGAAAACGTTTACTCAACTATTTAGTAAGACATTACAGTCACGCGACTGATCCGTCGTAAGATGAACGTCTATATAACATCATAGTTAGCTACATACCACTATAATATAATAACTGTTACATAACATGAAGTCTTAAAGCCTGGCATTATACGACGTTTTTGCTAGAATAGAATAGAATATTTATTTATTTGCTCAGAATGTAGGTATTTACAATAAGGTGGTCACAATAATATTAAAGAATCCTTGTACATTCTACCATTTTGGCATGCAAACATTGATGCAGTTCATCATCAAACATACAAACTTTAACACAACTAAAATGTATCAGCAAGAAAATCCGATACGGAGTAGTAACATTTATTTATAAGTAATACGGTTAGCTTCTTTTTGAAAGATCTTACTGGTTCCTCTTTTATGGAATTAGGAATGTGGTTAAAAATAGCCGGTGCCATACCAAAAACACTTTTCCTCAACAAAGCCGTCTTATATCCACCTGTGCGTAACAAGTTTTGGTATTGAGATCGCAAAGTTACATCTCGGTATCTGCTTTCCTATAAAGTTAAAAATAGATGTCGATTACATTTAACAAGAATAGCAATTTCTAAAATGTAAAGGCACGGAAATGTCAATAAATTATGACTTTTAAAAATTAGAACACAGCTGTCAGTAACTTTCAAACCAAATATTGCTCGTAAGCAGCGTTTTTGGGCCTTAAAAATACTCTCTCTTTCGGTACAATTGCCCCATTAAATAATACCAATCCTTAAAATGGAAACGACAAGACTATGCTTTTTTTTTTTTTTTTTTTTTTTTTGGGTGGGAAATCATCAAATAACTTCTCCCGCTCTGGGCGGAGCGGGAGGGCGTGTCAGACTTTTACTGACTAAAACCCACCCGTGTTCCTTCCGTTGCCTGTGTGCCAGGGCCACGATATCCCTTTCGGACAAACTCGCAACCCCGGCAGGCATTGGTCCTAACGGACCCCGTCAGTTTGTGCTGACATCTCTTTGAGGCGCGCGTGGAACACAACGCGCCGTCGACCCGGGCCTGGTCCTTATCGGACGGCGAGCTACCCATCGCTCACCGTCCGCAGGCCCGCGCCTACGGTGGCCGGAAATCGGCTTGCGACTCCCGACGCCCGGGGCGTCTCCTGCGGCGACTAGGGGCATGAGGGCGTGAACCTTGTCTCACCCTCACGCGTTCCGCCTCCTCCTTCGCTAGCATAACTGCTTCGCAGAAGGAGGTGACGGCCTCCCATGCACTCTCGCTCCGAACCATGGCCTGAACCAGGCCCGGACGCGAGAGATCGCCGCCGCCGATCGCCTCCGTGAGGACACGGCGGTGCTCCGCCCAAGCTGGGCAGACCTCCACCGTATGCTCCACCGTGTCCTCCGGGCGATCCACACAGTGGTGACACCCGGGCGTTTCCTCCCGCTTAATCCTAAACAGGAACCTCCCGAAACATCCATGTCCGGTGAGGACCTGCGTCAGGCGGAAGGTGAGGACGCCGTGGCGCCTCTCCAGCCACTCCTCAAAGAGGGGACTTATCGCCACAATTGTGGCGTGCCCAGCGCTGGGTTGCGACAATCGCACTCTCCATGTCGCCATGAGATCCCTCCGGAGCTCCGTCCGCTGTGCCGCAATTTCTTGCGGCAGCGGAGTTATGCCCCGGAGTTTCGCCTCTTCCCGCCACACCCAAATGTGCGCGAGGACTTTCGCCTCCAGATCCCATGGCGGCAATCCGGCAAGGAGGCTCGCCGCCTCACGGGAGACCGTGCGGTATCCCCGTACCATCCTGATGGCCATGACCCTTTGGGACGCGTTCAACCGCTGCGCTGGTCGCAGCCTCAGAGAACGCGCCCACACCGGTGCCCCGTAAAGGGCCATGGACCGCACGATCCCCGCGTAGAGCCTCCGGCAGGAGGCGTTTGGACCCCCTAGATTGGGCAGGAGCCGCTTCAAAGCAGCCCCGGCCCGCTCCAGTCTGGGAGCCAAACGTCGAAAATGCTCCACGAAGTTCCACCGGCTATCGAGGACGAGTCCCAGGTACTTCATCGTCGACTCGACGCCGATGTGAACCCCTCCCGCCGTTATCTGGGAACCCGACAGTGGCGCGTTCCGAGGACCATAAAAACACATGGCCTCGGACTTGTGCAATGCCACCTCGAGTCCCAATTGCCGGATCCTATCGACGATTGTCGCAACCCCACGTGCCGCCAGTTCGGCCGCCGCCTGATGCGAACTCCCTTGTGCCAGGACTAGCGTGTCGTCAGCGTAGCAGACTACGCTGACGCCACTAGGGAGGTCGGCGCGCAGCACCCAGTCGTACCCGATGTCCCACAGATGCGGCCCCAGGACCGATCCCTGTGGGACACCGCACGACATCTCTCGCCGGTTCCACTCTCCGTGGTGACCGGCGTAGATGACGGCCCTGTCCGTCAAATAGGCCTCGACCACACGACAGAGGTAGGTCGGCATCCGGTGATACCGAAGTGCCTCCCTAATGCAACTCCAGGGCAAGGTATTGAAGGCATTGGCGATGTCAAGAGACACCGCCAAGACGACCCCACCCCGGGCAACAGCATCCCCCGTCGTGAGGGCTCGAACGCGCATGATGGCATCCACCGTAGAGCGCCCCTTACGGAAACTAAACTGGCTCTCCGCCAAATCCGGCCCCACCCGCACCAGCCGCCCGACAAGGCGGTCTGCAATTACTCTTTCAAAGAGCTTGCCCACCTCGTCGAGCAGCACGATGGGCCGGTAAGCGGACGGAGAGTCCGCCGGGCGCCCTGGTTTCTTTATGAGGACCAGTTTCCCCGTCTTCCAACGAAGTGGAAACTGGCCCCTCTCCAAGCATGCGCTTAGGAGCCCCCTTAGTCGAGGCCCGAGAGCCTCTAAAGCCAGAACCCAGGCTTTTCCAGGCAAGCCATCGGGTCCTGGGGCGGTATTCTTGGCATTCAGCCTACGTACCGCCACTCTCAGATCTACCTCGGTCACCTCTGGAGCATCGTCGTCGTCGGTCTGGTCCGCATCTGACACCGCAGGAGGCGGAGCCATGGGCGGGGGAGTATGTTCCCCTCGCGAAGGGAACAGAGCGCTCACCACGTCCTCCACGAGCTGGGGCCGGAGACTCTGCGTCAGCGGGGGAGCCCATGGGCGGAGTTTATCTCGCACCCATTTGTAGGGGCGTCCCCACGGGTTTCTGTTGAGAGTCTCCAGCGTCTCCTCGCGGGCCAGTCCTCTGGCCCGCTGGATCTCTGCTCGGAGGGCAGTCTTCGCTGCTCTGTACCCCTCGTATAGCTCCGCCTGAATGGCTTCCGTATCCGGAGGGCTGACACGGAGCCTGCGGTGCCTGGAGTACCGGTGGCGCGCAGCAACGCACGCCTCGCGTAAAGCGGTCAGCTCACGCGACCACCAGTACACCTGGCGCCGGGCACGTCCGGGCTGGACCCGGGGCATTGCCACGTCACATATTTCGGACATGGCCTCCCGGAACCACTCCGCCTCGTCATTGATGTCGGCAGGCCTGTCCGGTGATGACACCCAGGCCTGCACGATCGTGGCTTCCAGGAGGAGCTCCCGGTCCAGCTGCTTCAGCGCCCACCGCGGACCACTCGGGGTCTGTCGGACCGGCGCGCCCGAGGTCTGGGCGGAGACGTCAAACCGGATGTACCGGTGATCGGAATAGGTCTCCACCCCCTCCATGACGCGCCAGTCGATGACACGCGGTGACAGAGCGGGGCTGGCGAACGAGATGTCCACCACTGATTCACCCCGCATCCGCACACACGTGGGGACAGAACCCCGGTTTAGGACGACCAGGCCTGTCTCCAGAGCCCAGTCCTCCACCATCCTGCCCCGTGTGTCCGTATACCGGGAACCCCAAGCCACGTTCTTGGCATTGAAGTCCCCGAGGACGATCACTGGGAGGGGATGGTACCCGACGACGACGATTCTTAACTCCCCAAGGGAGTTGTGGAACTCGGCGAGAGTTCGGTTCGGGGAGAAGTATACTCCCACCACGACAATCTCCCCGAACCGTGCTGCCACGCAACCCCCTCCCCTCTTGACGGCCTCAAGGGACGGGGTACCGGCGGCGGCCGACGAAATAATGGTCACTGAGCCGCTCAGGTCCTCCACCCAGTCGTCCCTGGGCGGGAAAAAGTACGGCTCAGCGACCACGGCGATGTTAATCGACCACTGCGCCATGCTCTGGAGCAAGAGATCCTGAGCGGCAGCGCAGTGGTTGATGTTCGCCTGGAGGAGGCGTAATGGGGCCATTTATTGGCACTCCATTTCAGCCCCCTCCTGGGCCCCCTGTGAAGGCCCTGCCGCGGTGTTAGCGGCGGCAGCGACGACGGTGGTGGCGGCAACGGCGGCGGCAATAGTGGCGGCTGCGGCGGTGACGGCGGTGGCGGAGGGCTTGCCTCTGCCCCTGGGTTTGGGGGGGGGAGCGCAGGCCTTGCCCCCAGCCCGGTGATCGGCCGGCTTGCCAACCGCCGCACATGCAAAACAGTGCGGCGTGGCATTACAAGAGCCAGCCTTGTGACCGGGCTGACCACAGCGGAAACAGTGATCGCTGCGGTCCACCTCCGAGGTGCAACATGCTCCCACGTGGTTACCCACCCGGCAGCGGAAGCACCTCAGAGGTCTGGGTTCCAGCAGTTTAACCTGCGCGGATACCCAGCCCACCCGGAGCCTTCGGCCCTCCCCGGCTATCTTTTGGGCCGCCGACACGGGGCAGCTCACCGTAACGGTTTGCATCCCCGTGTTATCAGGACGGATGGTGCCCGCCCTCACCTGCTCGGCAGAGCACCCTCCAGTCCTAGCCACGGCGGCCACAACTTCTTCCGCCGTCACGCAGTCGTCCAGGCCCAAAATGCGCATGTCAGCGCACTTGGTAGGCCTGGACACCCGGGCCTCTTCCGCATTTAAGGACGCCCTGAGCCTTTCGGCAAGGGCGTCAGCGGTAGGGCCACTGGCCGCCCCGGGGATCTCCAGCATCCGGGCCCCCGTCGCAGTGACCTTCATTCGGAAGCCATCGGCGACGCCGATCTCCTCCAGGTTCACTGCCGCCCACGCCTTAGCGAGCACCTCACGGTAGGTCACGCCCTTCTTCTCCGCTTCCGGCTGTAGTGTAATTACTACAGCTGCGGACTTCGGGGCGCGGAGCCTAGCCGCGGCGCTTCGCTTCTTGCGCCGTTGCCGCCTCTCCTTTCTATTGGCCGCCCTTTTGGCCTTACCCGCCCTCCTGTTCTCTCCAGCTACCTGCCATTCGGTATCCGCCGGAGAAGAATTGGAAGGCGGGGGTGGGGGTGGGGGCAGCCTTCCCGCCGCCAGGACTGGGGGCCTCGCCCTTTGCACAGCCGCCTGCGCAGCTGTCCCGCCCTTCTTGGCCTTGGGTGGGGGTGGCACCAATTTCGCCGCCGCGGGTTTGGCCGCGGGTTTGGCCGCGGGATTTGCCGCAGGCTTAGCCGTGGGCCGGGCCGTGGCAGCCACGGCGGCGGCAAAGGTGGCTGGCTTGCTCGCCGCTAGTGGAGGGCGCAGGACAATGCCCTCCAGAACGGAAAACCGATTATGGAAGGCAGCCAGCTCCTGCCGCACCAGGGTCAGAACCCGGTCTTCCGCAGGCACGGGAAGACCCTGCCCTTGCTGCTCCACCCCCTGTCGTACCTCCTGCTGAGGGCCAGCTCCTCGGAGCCGGGCCAGGTCCACTCGGAGTACCTCGTTCTCCTTTCGGAGAAGCTCCATAGCGGCCGTCAGGCGGCCGACCTCCGCCCGCATCTCGGACATTTCGTCCGACGTTAGGCCGGCCTGAAGGGCCCTCGCTGCCGCCATAATGGAAGCCGTGGCAAGGCCACACCCTTGATCGCAGCTACCACGACCTGCTCAAAGCTGCTGGCGACTCGCTCCGCCTTGGAGCCGGCAGCGGCGTCCAGCTCACCACCTGAGGTGTCAGAGGGCCCCTCCATTGGGAGCCTCTCGGCTCCCTGGGCCGGCTCGGCTGGGCTAGCTCGGCTGGGCTCCTGGGTGGTGAGCCCTCTGCCCCCACCCCGTCCTTGGACCCCGCCCCGCCGGCCAATTTTCCTCCGGCCCGAGTTCAGGCCACCATCAGAGGACGACCCCTGGCCGTCCCCTGGCTTGGAGCGCTTCTTCTTCATGAACTTTGCAGCCCCCACCTCCACGAGCTCCGGGCTCTTAAAAGAGCCCTTCGCGCCAGATGCAGCGTCGGACTCCGACCCCGCATCACTCCCTTCCTCTACGGCAACCGGGCGCACAAATTGTGCTCGGGCCTTTGGCACTCTCTGTGCTTTTTGTTTCGGTGCCGTGGATGTACTGGGAATAGAACCCAGCGACTCCTCAGCACCGGAGGGTGAGCCACCCTGGCTCAATGCGTCCCCGAAGGACGGGTAAAAATCCGAGTTGGATTTTGGGCGTTCATTGTCCCCCCCAGAATACGAGGGACTGACCGAGCTCTGCTCGGTGAGGGATTCTCCTACTGCGGAGCAGCAGGTACCCTCCTGGGGTAGTGTGTTTTTATGACTCGCTTCCATATTTTGCTGAACACAGCTTTGCCTTTTTTTATGGGGTGGGGTCCCCAGACCACTCCTTCACCTCAGTCATGTCTGATGAGCAGACACGTACTAGAGGTGAACCACTCTTCCCACTCTCCAAACGATGAGGAGAGAAACGCGCGCCATCCAAGAACACCAACAACTGTTGAAGTCCTCAGACGGCGCGCCCCTCGCGGAAGTCAGATGTTATTGACTCCGCCCCATGTCTCTCTTAGTCAGGTCTCTCACTTGAGGCCTTCCGGCATGAGTGACTCTACCGGCAAAGCCCCCAAGATCATTGAGACACGCAAGCCCCACCACGACGACAACGTGGAGACACACTCGGTGGGGGACAAGACTATGCTATGCTAGTAATACTGTTTTGATATTGACTTTTTTTTTGGATTGTAAGTGCATAAGCAGACGCGCTAAGTTTTTTACAGATTGCTTCTGCCTGTGCCTTCCATGTCAGTTGACTGTCAATTAATATTCCCAGAAATTTTGTATCATCTACTCTCTCCACATTTTGACTATTATAATTATTATTTAGATCATTCATACGAAGTGTTTGGTAAAAATGCATTATCTTTGTTTTTTGTATATTTATTTGTAAGTTGTTACTATTTAGCCAATTTATTATTATTTTGATGATACATGATAAATGATTTTTGTAAGTAGGTTTGGTTTTAATGGTGTGGTTTATACCGTTTTCATAACTTTCATTATTGTCGCATTTTAAGAGTGCTGTACTGTCGTCGGCAAACAATACCATGGGATTGGTGGATTTGGCGTGGGAGGTCTTTGATGTAAATTAAAAATAACAAAGGCCCAAGGACTCTTCTCTGTGGTACACCGAATTTAATTTCTCTACTGGAAGACACGTATTTTATTTCTAATTTAAACTTTACACATATTTTGTAGATTTCTGTCACCTGTTTGCGCCCGGATAAATATGTTTTTATTAGGATCAGGATATTAACCCGAATGCCATAGGCGTTTAGTTTTGGAAGCAGTATGTTATGGTTGACAAAATCGAAAGCTTTCGACATATCTGTATATTATATATAGCACATATAGGCGTTTTTGTATCAACATTCGACATAATAACATTCAAAAGGTCAAAAATTGCCATGTTTATATTCCTGTTTTTCCTAAACCCGTATTGCTCATGGCAAAGTATATTAAATTTAGTCAGGAAAGAAGATATTGCTTCCTATATGACTTTTTCTATTATTTTAGAAAAAAAACGGGAATTAAAGCTATCGGCCTATAGTTCGACATATCGCCTTTACTGTTCTTTTTATGAATTGGTTTTACAATTACAGTTTATAATTCGTCAGGAAATGTTCCTGATAATATACTAACGTTAATAATATGAGTAAAAGGGCCAGCTATACTATTAGCAACAAATTTTATGACTCAAAATCAAAATCAAGTCATTTATTCAAACTAGGCTGAGAATCAGCACTTTTCGAACGTCAAAAATTACATAAGATAGTCCCCCAAAAACGCCCACCCTTCACCACTTCTTAGTGCTTTAGCTGGGAAGAAAAAGTGGCGCAACAAACTCCCCAGCAGCACAGCTGTCTGTTCAGATATAAAACTTGAATCTATACAATAAAATGTAAAAGAATTTGCATTACGCAACACAACATTAAATTATTTGCCTTATGTTAGCTAGCACACGCCACTATACCAAAAAAAAACATAAAAATCGTCGAAAACTATACTCAAGCAGAAATAACGTAAACAGAATGTACCTAAATAAAAGCCTCCAGGCATAATGGGCGTGCCCGCCCACACAAAGCTATAGCTGCAACTCGAAGTCAAAAATGATAAACTAGCACCATCGTAGTAAAATAAAAAACAGCTAATCATTAATAACAATAATAAAACCATGGTCAGCAAGACGACCAGTCACCACAAGCAGCACCCGTTCACGAGCATAACGCAAAGATCAGCCATCACCCCCCTCGCCATATTTGAGGGAAGGAGGCAACCCGACCCCCGACGCTACCGCAAGCAGTGACATCTAACGGAGCATGACGAACTTGCTGCCGGTTGCTCAGGCAAGAATAATATAATCAATTGTCTAGATCGCTAGCTAACCACTTATTGCAATACAACTCATAAAAAAAACATTTTCATGAGTATATTATGACACTAATAAATAAAAATAAATTGACTTAGACAGTCAAATAAAAATAAACAATTATATGAACTCATATAACCTGTCAGTAGGTACGCTAATTCTGGAGAAAGAACATGAACATTGTCTTGAGTTAATCACAGCGACCAACTATTATACTTACTAAATATTATACTATATAATATATATCGTTTAAGTAGTCATTGATAGAATAGTATGCCTTTGAACAAAGATTGGATTTAACTTTAACTTTAAACGCATTAAAAGGCAAATCTAACAAAGAAGATGGTAGCTTGTTATAAAAAGTTATACCAAGTCCAACAAATGAGTTATGAACCTTATGAAGCCGGGGAAAAGGAGCACGTAATTTATCCTTATTTCTGGTGTTAATATTGTGAATATCACTGTTTTTAGTGTATAAGTGTATATTTTGCCTAACATATAAGACGTTGGCGAAGATGAATTGTGATGCCGCCGTGAGTATACCAATATCCTTAAAAAAATCTCTTAGAGAAACTCTGGCACCCAGCTGGTAAATTGCTCGAACAGCTCGTTTTTTGAGTACAAAAATATTTTGAATGTCAGCTGCTTTACCCCACAGCACAATACAGTAGGACATAACGCTATGAAAATAACTAAAATAGACTAATCGGGCTGTATCAACGTCAGTGTATTGTCTTACTTTCCTGACGGCGTATGCGGCCGAACTGAGCCTTCCCGCTAGGCTTGATATATGAGGTCCCCACTGAAGTTTGGCATCTACTGTTATACCCAGAAACACTGCCAAGTCTACAGTTTCAAGCACCTCTTTATCTAAAACGATGTTGGGACCTAAATTTCTAACATTCGGTAAGGCAAACTTTATACATTTCGTTTTCTTGGCATTGAGAACTAAATTATTTGTCGTAAACCAATCCGTAACCATTGAGAGTGCAATGTTTACGTCGTCAAAATCTGGTCTATTCCGGTCTACTTTAAAAATAAGAGAGGTATCATCTGCAAACAGTACAACGTCACAGACACCCTTTATATAGAATGGTAAATCGTTAATATACACTAAGAATAAGAATGGGCCTAGAATTGAGCCTTGAGGTACACCTAACTGAACTGGTAGCTCGGAAGATTTCACACCATCAACATCTACACATTGGATCCTATTATACAAATAAGAATTTATTACTTTAAGAGCTTCATTTTGGACGCCGTAATGATGTAGTTTACGCGAAAGCGTGTCATGGTGCACGCAATCAAAGGCTTTGGAGAGATCACAGAAAACTCCAATAGCATTTTGCGAGTTCTCCCATGCGTTAAATATGTGTTTCAGCAGTGCAACACCCGCATCTGTAGTCGAACGACCTTTTGTAAAGCCATATTGTCCATTGTGAAGGAGGCTGTTTATATTAAAATGTCTTGGCTAATGTCTTAATGACTTGAGTGGAAATCTTGTCATAACCAAAGCTCTTTGTTTTTTAGTGATTTAATTATTCTCATCACGTCTGGAGGTATCACTGGTGGCACAAATATTGAGTTTGGGTTATGGTCTATTTTCTTAACGCCATGCGTTGGTTTATCAGGTATATTAGTAATTTGGTCAATGAAAAAATTATTGAAAGATAAAATGCTATTTCTTTCGGATTCGTTATTGTCTGATTATTATTTCTTATATGTGAATTTGGTTCCCTATTAATTTTGCTGTTATTTATTATTTGCCATGAGGTTTTAGATTTATTCTTCGAGTTCTTGATCAAGTAATTGTTTTGGGCTTTCTGAGTTAATTTAATATTTTTAAAAATTAAATCTCTTTGAGTTATTAACAAAAGCGCGTTTATTTTCTGGTGACAGCCTTAGTCTATGTTTCCAAAGTAAATTTCGTTGCCTTTTACTGCATAATCTTATGCCACGCGATAGCCACTTAATTGGTTTTTCTGATTTTATTGTCACTAGCTAGTTGGGCGGTCATGGGGACTGCCGACAGAAGTGAAAACTTTAAACTATGCATAGCTACACTTATACTGATAAAGTGTAAACATTAGCATGTCGGTGACGCGAACTCATACGTTTTTCTTGTACCAAAAATCGCTCAACGCGCCTAAATTTGTTTAAAAAAAATATCGGCCGTAGTTGATTTGTTCTAATGTTCATTAGAACTTCGACCGATATTTTTTTTCTCCAGTCTTTGGACTTTTTTCCCGACAATTGTGCATAACGACAACGAAGAAGAAAAACCACTCAATTATTTAAACTATCTACGATCAACGAAATATGGCACCATCATGTGACTTTTCCAAATTACCTGAGCTAGGCTGATCAATTTAGTTTTTCTTAATTTTATGTTATTATTGGAACCTCAGATTATAGAATAGTAGAATGGAACGATCAACCTTACTCAACTTTCAAATGCTTTTTATAGGTACAACATGAGCAGTTTTGGAATCGGAAAGATAAAAACATATTGTACGTTTCGTTCAGAAAGAAAGTAGGTATTTATAACAAAAAAATATCGTACCTCTTGGAAATACAGAGTCAAAAAAGGTAACCTCTCCCAGTATAATACTTTAGAGGAAGAATAAATAACGAATAAGACTCGATTTATTCATCAATAATTAGACTTTAAATTATCACTTCATTTAAATATATTTGTTACAACAAAAAAAAAAAACATGTTTTGTTAAACATTTATTTCGATTTCTGCAATCTGTTCAATGCACTGGATTCCGTCAGTATTTGTGTCAATGGCTTTTCTTCTGTGGGTTCAAAATCGGTGCAATTTAGGGATGAGGCGTACTTATCGTAGCGGATAGAAATAACAGATATTTAAAAATAACAATTGTTCCTACCAATATAAATTACAGATAAATTCCAAATTACAAAAACAGATAATCTCAAAGACTGTTACCGCCGCTGTTACTGTTAATTCATGATAATAGTCTCCACATAGACTGTTAGTAAAGACAAGTGTTCAGTTTGGAATGTCCTAAACGAAAAAATCAATTAATCTGCCTAGCCTTTTACATCTACGTTAGGGTCGGCTTCCAGTCTAACCGGATGACCATTTAAAAAAAATAAATAAACGTAATTCTATAATTTTACACTACTCCCGTCATTCCTAGTCAATATTTCGGATATGGTTTTCAACTTTAAACGAAATGAAATAAAGAAGATATTCAATTGAGATTTAAATTCTTACTAAAAACAAAAACGTATTTATCGTCCGTACAAAAATAACAGGCTGTTATTAATAATAGATATTTGGATCTGTTATTTTTGGGTAACAGTAACAGGGGCAGCAGAGATCGTGTTTAACCTGTTACAAGTACAACCCATCTCTATATAGTGCAATTACCACTTTTGCTAAGTTGAGTCATCATGACAGGTCATGCGATGCAATTACATACAAATTACTATTAGGTACACCTCTGCCTAACCCTTCGGGGATTACAGGCGTGATATTATGTTATGTGTGTTATCGAAACATAGAAATTATCGTATTTTTGCGTACGATCATTGAATAAGGATAGTATATCGTACTTTATAACAAATAATCGTACAAATACGATAATTATCGTTCAAAATCCAACACTGCATGTGCGTCACTATCTTGGTGCGGGTCAGAAAGTCACACCTTTGTGACTAAACACAAGCAGCGCTCATAGTAGTACGTCCTACCTATGTGTACAGTAAGTAGGTGTATACCTACCTATATTTTGCAATAAACATAACATGAGAGGTGATAAAATGGGGTTTTAGATGCATAAATAACAAATGGGCGAGCTCCGCCGCTTTATACGAAATGTGAATTTGAGATCTCTGACAAATACGGAGGTACACAATTTCCTTGAGAGGCTGCTCAGCGAACTCATTGCCTCGCGTTTGAACCAGAAACTGTTCCGCTCTCGGCTTTACCCTAGCATTCGTGAATCGTGTATGTACATTACGATGAAGCTTGCAATAAATGCAGAACTGTTCGGTCACCACTACACCTAATGTCTACATGTGCCGTATGTGTGGCTTGGCGCGACTGTGACCGGAGGGTAGGCAGTGTCCCTACTCCAGGCTTAGCACGAGCACCGTAGACAAGCGTCTTGTCGACAGAAGAATAGACAAAAATGACGTTTCCGTGTAGACAGTGGAAAGTTTTCTATTGTCCTTAGCACAGCGATTACAAAATCAAACGTAAAGAGACTTGTCTTCTCTTCCCTAGACAGTTGTCTACAACGTCGAGCATGGCGTACAATTTTTCTCCGATGTGATAGTTTGGGATAGAAACCTTTCTTCCGAAATAGTCTACATGTAAAAGGTCCTAGACAAAGATTCGTTAGTTGTTTTTTTCGTTAATTCGAGTAATTTTAGGCGGTGCTTTTTTACTTTTATCATATAATAAGCTGAAATTAACATGTTTGTTTCAAATTGCGCTTTTTATTTAAGTTTATATATAGAAAAACTTAAATAGCTTGCTTTGCTAATTTTCGCTCGATTTAAAGTTCGTGTCATTTGACATTGTCGCTGGCGACACGATCGCTGGCGGCACTGTCGCTGGCGACACGTTCGCTGGCGACACGGTCGCTGGCGGAACGGTCTTTTTATTTAAGTTTATATATAGAAAAACTTAAATAGCTTCCTTTGCTAATTTTCGCTCGATTTAAAGTTCGTGTCATTTGACATTGTCGCTGGCGACACTGTCGCTGGCGACACGTTCGCTGGCGTCACGGTCGCTGGCGACACGGTCGCTTAATTAGGTGGTTACGCACTTGGTCGTCGCAAGGAGCAAGGAGATGGTGCAATGTTGATGCGAGGGACTCGGCCAGGACGTGTCGCATAAAATAAATTATAGATTTTTGGTATTAAACAATAAAATAAGAACAACAAAATATACTTTTTTTTTTTTAAATACATTTTCAGGGAATATAAAACATCTGAATAAGAGCCAAAATCTCCTCATTGAACACTGACTAAATCTCACCCACTCAGTTTTAAATGGAGCAAAATACTAATAAATAAAATATCGATTAACAACAATAAAATAACAATGTAAAAACCTAGTAAAAACATAAAGGCTCCTACAGACAGGCGTGGCGCGACAGCGCAACCCGCCAGTCTGCGGTACCATTAAAGGATACTTACTTCTTTCTTGACGTCATCAAAATAGTATAATTATGGCTCTCTATTTAAATAATGCCTGTACATTATACGCAATACACACTAGTGAGTTTTAAAACTTAGTTCTTGTATGCGCCATATCCATATTTCAATATTTATAATATCAAATATTCCATTTGCGTTTTGTTATTGAATAAATATTCGTTAAAAACACTGCTTCATTTATTTGTTTGAGAACAGGGTTCTCAAACAGATAAACAGGGTTTGGGTAGTAACACACACCACTAGCGAATACCCTGTGGCTATGGACAACACTGTCTACGAAGAACCCCGAGTCTAGGTGCGACCTCGTGCTGGCGAAGAAGAGATTACGAGAAGTGTAGACACGCGATTTCTATTCTACAGTAGAGTAGAGATAGAAAACGCCATGCTAAACCTGCTGCTGGTCTGCTACTGCGATCGCCACTGTCTGCCCAACGTAGTGACTGTTTTGTCTGAAGGTTTTAATCATGTCTAAATTAATCACTTTGGCTGTAAAGCCGGGTCTGCTATATTTGCGTGTTTCAAACAGTTAGAAACATATTTCAAACACGATTTGGGGGCGTGGCCTAAAATCAAAAACATACATAAACCTAAACTTATGTTTGCCGCCATGAACGGATAACATCACCCGCGTTCGCCTGCGGAGGGCCGGGGGGGAATATTCACTCATTTCGTGTTTAGTGGTCTCCAGACGAAGACGCTTTGTAACGTAACATTTTTAAAGTTTGTGTAATTATACAGTGATCGCAAAAAGTGAGCTAATATACCTAAAGTTCTAAGAACACAGTAAAAAAAAAGTGAGACTTCCTTACGCCAATTTTTTTTTTCGGAATATTTATTATTTACTTTATATGTTGTTTTTTTTTTACTTAAATTCATGTTGGCATGGGGCTTGCACAGCGGTAGCACACGGGGGGGTTAAATTTCTGTAATTTTTTGCCTAGGACGCACCGTTTTCGAGATATTTGAATGTCTATTTTTTTTAATTAGTTTAAAAATATATAACATAACATAACACCACAACTGTAATCCCCGAAGAAAACATCACACAAAACAAAAAAAATACATCAAATGAGCATTATTGCATGTAATATAGAGTTCATTTTAGCTTGGCTACTTTTACGTTTTCGAGATATTTGAATTTCTATTTTTTTTTTTGCGGGCGGCTTGTAAAAAGGGGCTTACAAGTCGCAGGTACGGTAGGACGCGGAATCTATTTATATTATTTCTTTGTAAAACTAAAACTGTACTATTGCTGGAACAGCAGACACGTCATCCTCGTCGGAACTCATCGTTGAAAAGAGATTTTCGTAACAAAAACATAACTTCAAACAAAAACACTCAAAAGTCGCAGCGGCACGGGCTGGATAAGCTGACATGTTTAAAACATGTATATTAACACGCAATTATGGCGCAGCAGACCCGGCTTTACAGTAACACTATCCAAAGTATCCGAAGTAGGTATGTTACATAAATATCAAATTAAATGAGTTTCAGAGCGTGTCTTTCGGCGGGCCGTGTAGATTTAGTGATAATAAGCCGAGCCTCCCTCGGGCGGCTCTCGATACAATACATCTTTATTTCTTATAAACCTTGGCATCAGCATTTATCATAGCTTCGCTGCTATATTACATCGTTTAAATCCTAAAAACACCGTCCCCCTTAATACAAAACAAGGTTTATCTTCAGACCCAGGTTTAAAACATGGAGCCATTATGGAATTTCGAACTTTATTCCGACTATGGTAAAGTTCCTAAACACAAAACTGACAACTTAGTACCGAATTAAGATTTCAGTTTTGAATAAAGAACCGTATTTCAATCACTGTTACGTTCTTATTACAAAAACTGGCTGCATGGTTTAAGTCATGTCAAAATATAAATCTTGTTTTGTAATAAGGCGGATTATGTCTAAAGAAGTTTGTAGATGGAACTTTATTATGTAGTAGATAACTGTATTATGTAGATAACTCTATTATAGGTTAGACGCTAGTGTTCCGTCTGCAGAGAGCGAGAGCGCACACTCCAAATAAAGATAATAAATAAATCAGTGGAAATTATAACTGATTTCATTGGTTCTTAAAACCCAAACCTAACCTAACCAATAAAACCTAACATTTATCTAATAGTAACACCCGTGCTCAATTAGATGAATGTTGAAAACTAGGTCAGCAGGCAAAGTGCATAATTTTTACCAAAATAAATAATTATAAATGTAGGTGGTACTCGTCTTGGCGCGAGGAGGCGAAACGCCGGGGTGAAACTCCGCTGCCGCGACAAATCACGGCACAGCGGACAGAGCTCCGGCGGGATCTCATGGCGACATGGAGAGTGCGATTGTCGCAACCCAGCGCTGGGCACGCCATAATTGTGGCGATAAGTCCCCTCTTTGAGGAGTGGCTAGAGAGGCGCCACGGCGTCCTCACCTTCCGCCTGACACAGGTCCTCACCGGACACGGTTGTTTCGGGAGGTTCCTGTTTAGGATAAAGCGGGAGGAAACGCCCGGGTGTCACCACTGTGTGGGGCGCCCGGAGGACACGGTGGAGCATACGGTGGAGGTCTGCTCGGCTTGGGCGAAGCACCGCCGTGTCCTCACCCTCCCGTCCTTTCTTTCTTTTTTCTTTAGCACCAACTGACGGGGTCCAGTAGGACCAATGCCTGCCAGGGTTGCGAGTTTGTCCGAAAGGGATATCGTGGCCCTGGCACACAGGCAACGGAAGGAATACGGGTGGGTTTTAGTCAGTAAAAGTCTGACACGCCCTCCCGCTCCGCCCATAGCGGGAGAAGTTATTTGATAATTTCCCACCCAAAAAAAAAAAAAAAAAGGTGGTACTCGTCTAAAGGAACAACATGTTGGTGTTAGATCTCTCAGAGAGTGAATAAAATAGGCAAAAACGATGACAAGTCTGTGACACATCTGTGTCCTTGCATAATCTTCAGTTAATTTTATTCTATAGTCTTTTGTCGGTAGATGGCGCCAAAGTAACAAATACTAGTACAGAGATCAAAGCATCAAGGGCATCGGGCAATGTAATAATTTACCTTTTTTAATGAATCACAAGTTAGTCTAATGTGGTGGTTCCCCGTAGAGGTGGAAATGTAGTCATTTCTGTGTAGATAATCTTAAGCGCCGAAAATACTACCTATACCTACTGTCAATCAATACCCGTACGTAATTCTTAAAAAAATAATATTACAGTCCTAATTTGCTTATGTAGGGTCCATGGTACCAAAGCAAGCAACCTAGGTACAAAATATAAAGGAGGTACCTACTTGAAATCTATTTTAGCGGTTTTAAAATTGATGACATAATAGTATGAAGCCACAGAATGACGCCCTAACGGTTTGTTCAGCGGGTGTTACGAGCTGCGAGGGTTGTTACGAGAATGCTGTGCCCTTATTACGAGACCACGGTGGAGTTGTACGGTATAACTCCACCGTGGTCCAGATTTTACCGTGATACGGATATTAGGTATAACTTATACCTAATATCTGAATCACGGTAAAATCTTGGCACTCGAACCCTTTACTCAAAAGCCTTTGGTGGATTAATCATCAACTATTATGGAGTATTTAATTTATATTTAATGCAATAACTTGAGTAGGTACAGCAGGTTTTAATTGAATCTGCATTCAACTAAAGCCCTTCTCCCATTACGATACGCACAGGCGACTCAAGTATCCTGCAAGTATCGGAGACTAGTCGCCACCAAGTATCTCACATACATTTGAATACAGGCTCGCACACTACGCTACTGGTATCCTACGCGTCCGCGACTAGTATCGCGCGACTCGCCTTGTCGGTCGCTTGGGTGTCGCGTCTCTTCCGTGTCTCGACAAAATGGCGTCGGAGCAAGAAATAAATATAAAATTTGTACAAGAAGTTGAAAAAAATGCTTGTTTATATAACTACAAATTACCAGAATACATGCGAAAAAATAAAATAGACAAGTCTTGGGCAGAAATTGGGAACAAATTTCAAATAACAGGTTAGTTTTGTTTACACACATAGTTTATTTATCATTTATTTTACATTGTATTTTGTAAACAGTATTGGTATTACCAAGGTAATGAACCTTGCTCAGATATAAAGTAGTTTGCTAAATAATTTCGTTGATTGTGTGGTGACATAGTTGCAGTTATTTCTATATTTTGAGGTTGTATAACGGGAATAGTGACCGATCTTGTTTGTATTACCTCCCTTGGACTATATCGAATGCCCTCACGTTGTCGAACATAGTTGTGTAAAATACATACAGCTTTTATTATATTTGATACTTTATCTACTGTATGACATCTTATAGCTGTACTTAAAACCTGAAATTTCTCAGTCATCATACCAAAAGCACATTCAATTGTATTCCTCCCTCGGCTTAATCTGTAGTTAAACACCCTTCTCAAGTCATTTAAGGTTCTTTGGGGATATGGTCTCATGAAGTAAGATAGAAGGGGAAATGCCTCATCGCCAATAAAATAGTATGGAAATTCATAGTTAGATGGGTCATTAGGAAGTTTCGAAGGTAAAGGAATATTAAGACGTCCGTGTTCTATCCAACGTTTGATCTTGGAAGCACTGAAGATTCCACCGTCGCTGTTCCTACCAGCATAGCCAGTCTCGATAACAGTAAATAATCCATCGGCATTACAACATGCCATTAATACTATTGAATGGTAGGATTTGTAATTAAAATTACTTGATCCTGAATTAGGTAATTTTTCTATTCTGATGTGTTTACCATCACATGCTCCTAAGCAGTTGGGTATATTCCAAAGGCGATCAAAACGAGCAGCAATGTCTTTCCAATGTTGCGCATTTGGTAATGGCATGTAGTATCCATTTAATATCTCCCATATTATAACTGTAGTTTCAGCTATGATCTTGCAAATTGTATTATCTCCTCTTGCAAAATACAATCCTAGGCTTACAAATGTACAACCTGACCCCAAATATCTGAAAAAAATAATAATTAAGTTTATTTTCAGGATCAGAAGCTAAAGAAAAGTGGAAAAATCTACGTAGTGTTTTTGTTCGCCATTTGAAACCGCCTAAAAGTGGAGCAGGTACTGCGCAAAAAAAACCGTATTACTTAGCTGACTACATGCAATTTACTATACCGTTCATAAAAACAGCAGGAAAACCATCGGGAAATTTGAAAGACACAATAGAAGATAACACATTTCAACCACAGTCACCTGATCGTGAACTATGCGAACAAACACAGTTCACAGAAAGTGTACCTACATGCTCTCAATCAATCTTGCAACAGCAATCGTTTCTTCCTTCTACAAGCACTCAATCAATCTCGCAACAACAATCATTTCATCCTTCTACAAGCACTCAATCAATCTCCCACCAGCAATCGTTTCTTCCTTCTACAAGCACTCAATCAATCTCACAACAGCAATCATCTCTTCCTCCTACAAGCACTCAATCAATTTCGCGACAGCAATTACCACCAGCAACAAGTAATAAGAGAAAACGGAATAAACTTGAAGAAACTCAATCCGAGCAAGATATTGCAGCTTATTTTAAATTGAAACGATCGAAAATTATAGAAAACTATGATAGTACTGAAAATTCAAACAAAATGTTTTTACTGAGTTTACTATCGGACATGAACAAAATGAATGATAGTAAAAGAAGACTGTTTAAGAGGAGAGTGCTTGAATTGATTGACGATATTATGGACCAAAGCATTGAAAATATTAATAGTCCCATCACACTTTTATCTACTCCTTCACCGATGTGTGCTGACATGACAATAAGTACGCCAAATACCATTAACGAAAGTCGGAATGTACAGTCAAATACTGCCACACTTTATTATGAATCAATACCTATGTTTATATCACAAGAACATGAAGAATAATAATTATAAAGTACATTCCAAAATTTAATAAACATTTTAATTATGTAACAATGGAGTATTATTTACCTTAGGGTTATCAGAATCCTTTCTTCCGCTGCAACACATTCTCTAAATATTGTATTTTGTTGATGTATAGCAGGCTTTAATAATGCAACAAGATGCAGAAAGGACTCTTTAGACATTCGGTAGAAAGATAAAAATTTATTATCATCATGTTGTAGTTCTTGTGCTGCTACAAAAAGTCTACAATTTATGTTTCGTTCAATATATGGATGAATCCAGTATTTTCTACTCTTGCGATGACGTCTTCTGTTTCTATAAAACAGAAAAACCGCAAGTGCTTCTTCGTCACTGGTATCGCTTGACATAACGTCCGCCCACAAAAAACGAGAGCACAAATGATGAATTGAGTAATTTTTCAGTAGCATAATATGCGAGCGTCGAGTTGCGAACTAGTATCCAACCAATATTCTACTCAAGTATCGTATCCTACAAGTATCGTAATGGGAGAAGGGCCTAAGAGTTAATGGTAGTCATGAATTACGTCTCCTCATTCCTCCCTCAGTGCTAAGTTGAGGCGCCGAGCTTACATGGCAGCAGTGATTCGGGAACAGTCAGTAGGATCGGATGATAGACCGCAGAGATGTTAGGGACCGCCCCACAAGTAAGTGGCCGGGAGTCAACGGGGAACAGTCAGTAGGATCGGATGATAGACGGAAAGGCTTGGTTGACTGGTAGAGAATGCCTAAGGCATTAAGTCCGCCTTTGTACCTAATTGTGTGCGAGAAGTTTAAATAAATAAATAAAGGGGACGGGAATTGATGAGGATGGCTTCTATTTGTGAGTACAATGTGCCCAATTCCTCGTACGTGAGGCTAGCGTAGCCCATAATCCGCTTGAGGTGAAAACTGGCAGACTTAACGCCCGCCTCCCAAATTTCAGCAAAAGTCGGGGAATATGGAGGATTGAAAACAAATTTGATGCCTTCAGCATTGGTGTAGTAATAATAGTAGATTATTAACCAAGGGGATAAAGCAGTGTCTTCTGTCGCGGATGACTTAAATCACGAGCGAAGCGAGGGATTTAAGACGAGTACTGAGTGTAGCGAGGGATTTAAGTTCACCCAAGACTAAGACAGCTTTATCACCGAGGAAAATACTCTACTTTTCGTACCATTTGCGAAAAAATTAACACAATAATAATATGAGATAAGCATTTATTAAAAATAATGACAATTAAAAGTAAAAGTTAACATTCGAAACATTGGTCCAATTATTGATAGAGAGAGTTACATTTTTGTTTGGTACTTTTATTGTTGATGAGTTTATTTGAGTATTTCTCTGTTCTTGCGTCTGAGGAACTTGCGTTTCATTGTAGATAGTATACGTCGGAGATAGTGGTGGTGGTGCATCGTGAGTTACGTACGAAGATAAGATGTCGGAAGTTGATGGTTGTGGCTCTGATGGATTAAGTTTTATATTTTTGTTAATTTGACTGCTTAATATGGTTTTATTCGCCATTGAGCTTGCGATATAACCCTCAGCTACTCTATCAGAGCTCCAACCACCGTGTCTTTTTATTGACGTAATATCCGCCCCTGAATCCGCCAAGAAAGTCGCCGAAGTTCTTCTAAACCAGTGACCGGTGTAGAGTTCAATATCTTTAAGTTTTAAATATTTAGCAATTTCCTTTGGCATATTGCTAATTTTATTTTTGCCGATGGCTTGTCGAGTACATTTCCGTTTATAAAAAATCTATTGTTTTCCATGTTGGTGCGACGTAATGCTTGGTATTTATGAATGATTTTAGTATATTGTCCTTGTACAATGAATGACCGATTTTTCTTTGTCTTAGTTTCCTTTACATTAATCAGCAGTAACTCATTGGAATGATTTTCAACGTCCTCCACCTTTAAGTTTACAAGTTGACATCCGCGGCAAGCACCATTGAGTCCAAAAATTAAGGCCACCTATAACAAAGATAAAAAACAGGTAAATATATAGAATAATTACCATTACTAAGATACGAAATATTCATAGTTAAATCATTTATACTTACTTTTGTGGCCAGAAAAATTTCGTCAGGAGCTTCATTAAGAAATTTTTCCACATTTTGAGTCGTAAAAATTTTAGACTTCTTTGCGCAATGCCCTTCTGATTTTCTTTTTAAAAAAGCCAGTAATTTCGTGAATCTATTTATTTCAATGCTGTGTTTGATGCTTATTGTAGCTTTCAGTTTTGAGTATATGCACCAAAGTGTATTCGGATTCTTTGTCTTGGATAAATAATCAAAATAGACAAGAAAGAAGTACTGATTCTGAAATTGATAGGCCTTTCGCACTTCTCCACGTTGAAAATTCTTCATAAGTTTTTAAATAATTTTCCTTGGATTTTGTTGGAAGCAAATTATTTATAATTGCGGCAGCATTTGCACTGATGGAATCCGACAATTCACTGTCACTGTCGCTTTGATTTAACATCGTAACGTATTTTTAGAACATTAACTTATTTATAAAAATAAATTAAAATAAACTTAACGTTTATGTATTTGAAGAAAACAAAAACGCGGCAAATTCCTAGACTAATATTTTTTTGTCGGAAAAGAAAAGGCATCAAGCTCTTCGGTTTTCGTAATTTTATTTACTAATCATAACTGCACAATAAATGCGTATTCCTTTTTCAAAAAGATGTATAATGCTTTATATACAATCTCAATGGTGTAAACACAGATGTAGTTCAATATAAATTTCGGTAAGTATTCCAAATTTAAATCACATTCTCCCCCTAGAGGATGAATGAAATTCAGTACAATTTTCTTTCCCTGTTTTTAACAGATTAAAAATGACTATTGTTATGTTCGCTTTTTGTGGCATAGAATGTCACTTTTTTGAGCAAGTGGTACGAAAATAGTATTTACACTAGGCCAGTGGTTCTCAAACTTTTTTGGAGACGGAACCCTTTTCGAAAACGAAATATTTGACGGAGCCCTAAAGTAATCAAAAATGGTTTTATGTGTATTCTTCATTAATAATCATATTACTTGACATTAAAATGTACATATTTTTTTACTTTTGTTGAAATATTTAGATTGATATTATGTTACTCAGGTACCAGAGTAAAATAAAATATAGTAGGTAGACACTCCTTTAGTTTTTTTTTTTTTTGCGGAACCCCCACAGAGGCTTTGCGGAACCCTAGGGTTCCGCAGAACACACTTTGAGTATGGCTGCACTAGGCAATAGCAACCTACCTAACTCATTATTTGCCACAACGAAATTTGTACCGTTGCCGCGTTGTCGCCATAAATCGTTCGAGGGCTACAAAACGACGTAAGCTAAGTATAAATGCGTTAGTGCTAAGGTCGGGTTACCCTTGTTTCATCGAAAAGAAATTAACAAATTATCACTTCCCAAACAATTTTCCGCATAATTTTATTTGCCAAATTATTACTTAGCAAAAAATCTCTTCACAAATAATTGTAACGCAAACCTAATGTTTAGCAAGTGTACGTATATACAATAACTTGTTCAACTAGTACTTTTATCAATTTTAATGTAGCCAAATATTTAGTATCGTCAGTTTTCAATGTATTTATTTATTTATTTATTATAGTATTACCACTTACATTTGTTTTTACAGATGCGATCCCAATGTAACAATTTAATCATAATTTCCACACTCAGAGCCGTCACCCAAAAACCAATCAGACACCACCACCAACAAAAAAAAAAAAAGATTTCTTTTTAAACTGTTTTGACTGACAGGGTCCAAATGCATACCTGCCATTAACGTGGATGGTTACCTAACAATTCCAAGTAACGACTCTGAATAACGGGACAAGTCACCCTGAGGACAATAAGTTAAGTGTCACCCTCTGGAATTCCGCCAAAGAGCAAGTAAAGATATCTAATCGCAGAGAGACGCTGTTGAGTATCTTTATTGCCCGCCCCACCGGTGCAAACTTTAACAAGTTTGTACGGGCCACCGGGACTTTAAAAACCTACCATTTCTATTCAGTCAAATGCAACCTACTAAAGTATTTTTTTCTATATATTCTAGTCGTTTCTGGCACTCGCTGGCCACTGCCGCGGCACTGCTCGCTTTGCTCGCTCGGCTCGTGCCGTTTTAACCATACCTTTTTTTTTTTTTTTTTTTAAGCTGAGAAATGCATTACGCTCGTGGGGGACGAGTCGGGGTATGTGGGACTCCTGTCAATAAGTGATAGTATACCCACTAAAACTCAGCGGTGTTCCCACATCACCGTGATGGGAGGGCCATGGGAAACCGGCTCAACCTTTACATCCATGACCCTCTCGGTGCATGCCCGCCTAACCGGCGGGCCCCGCGTGCCCCCCATTCTCAATGGGGGGCTACGGGAATGGCAGGGAACACCTGGCCATTCCCGTCCGGCACTGGTGGAGGCCTGTGCAATACAGGCAAGGGTGCCCCCGCACCCGTTGCCTGCTGGCCTCCACCTGGGAGGAGGCGCAGACGACGATCGTACAATCGCCTTCTCGCGCCTCCTCTTCGCCTGCGGAGCGGCGCCGCGAGAGGATCGTCCTCCCGCGCGCGCTCCGCCGCCTCCTTCTGTGACATTACTTCCTCGCAGAAGGAGGCGACTGCTGTCCACGCCCCCTCGCTTTCCAGCATGAAGTTGACGACGCTGGGAAGTGAGAGGTCCGGCCCGGCCGCTGCGATCAGAGTCTGGCGTAGCTCGGACCAGGCCGGGCACACCTCAAGGGTGTGCTGTGCCGTATCCTCCGCCGCGCCACAGTCGTGGCACGACGAGGTCTCCTCCCTGTGGATCCGGTGCAGGTGCGATCCGAAACACCCATGGCCGGACAACACCTGCACCAGACGGAAAGAGAGGAAACCATGTGACCACTCGAGCCAGTCCTTCAGGACCGGCCCGAGCGCGTCCAAAGTTCGGCGGCCAAAAGCGGCAGTGGCGAGGTCCTCTGTCCAGTGATGGACGATCGCGTCCCTCGCCTCCTGCCGCACGGCCTCCCGCTCTTCTGCGGCGGGGAGCTCCCCGAGCGCCTTACGCCGCGCCGTCCATTCGTAAACTCTGGTCAGCACCCACGCCTCGAGCTCCCAAGGAGGGGTCACGCCAGAGCGCACGCTGCCGAGAAGCCCACTGATCGGTAGGCCCTCGCTACCCGCAGTGCAATGGCCCTTTGGGGCCTCCGGATGGCAGTGGCGTTCTCCCTCCTGTGGAGGGTGTCCGCCCAGATTGGGGCCCCGTAAAGGGCGATGCTCCTGAGGATGCCGGCGTACAGGCGCCGGCATCTCGCCTTCGAACCCCCCAGGTTCGGGAGGAGCCACGACAGGGCGTTCTCCGTCTTCAGCAGGCGCGTCGACAGCCCACTAAAGTGTGGGCCGAAGCGCCACCTGCTGTCAAGTACAAGGCCCAAGTACTTCATCTGGGCCTTGACCTCGATCCTGACGCCCTCCACGATAATGTGGCCGTCGGGAGGCATGCGCTGCCGTGGCCCGTGGAAAAACACGGCCTCGGTCTTGTGGAGCGCCACCTTTTAAGTTATTATTTTAGTAGCAAATAGTTAGTCGCCCTTTAAGTTATTAGTCGCCAAGTTATTATTTGAAAACAAATAGCAGCCATTCACATGGGCGCAGCGCGCCCAATATACCGATACGCCGTATAGGCAAACACATTGAGGGGCCCGCATTGGCGGGTCACTGTATAGCCTCCGCGGGCGAGAGGCGACCTCCCGACCCCGCCAGCCGCGTCCCCTGACGGGGGCGCAGCGACGTCCTCAGTTCGCTTAGGTCATTCTTGTTCGAGCCGCCCGACAGTGCGGACCTCTCTGTGACGTCGTTACGCGGTTGGTTAAATAAACGAAGCCTAGAAACAAGTCTTGAAGTTTTCCTTTAAAATTCGAAGATGAGTAATCGCCATGAAGATGACATCAGCGACGTCAGCTATGCTGACGTCACACTTTTTAATAACACTACGGAGGTCCTTCCTCCGTCATCAGAAGTGGGATCGCAAGAAGATCCTACCCAAGCCGCTTCCTCATCAGCTCGTTCACCACATGATCAAACGGAACCAACGAACACACAGCGGCATGAGCCTGTGTTCGTCGCAAATACACAAACATACGCTCACCATGGACTGCAGATGGATGGGATACCACCACAATTCCTCATGCAAATGATGGAGATGATGCAGAAAATTTCGGAGCGCTTATGTGCTCCATCCACCGAACCAAAAATAAGGATCAAGGACGTCTACTTACCATCGTTCGACCCGGACACCCACGTCGGTGTACGAGAATGGTGCCAGCATATAGACCAAGCGATTGAAGCGTACAAGCTGAATGATTTCGATGTCCGCATGAAAGTCTGCAGCCTATTGAAAGGGCGTGCAAAAATGTGGATCAATGATTGGATGGTGACTACTGCTACGTGGGGAGAGTTGCGGAAGAACCTCATCACCACGTTTGAACCCGAAAATAGATACTCCCGAGACATCATCATGTTCAGAGAACATGTTTATGACTCAACAAAAGATATTGCGGAATTTTTGTCACGCGCCTGGATCCTATGGAGAAGAGTGACTAAGGACAAACTGGGAGACGAACACGCCGTAGAAGCAGTGATTGGATGCGTTAACGATGAACGTTTGCGTATTGAATTATTGAATGCCAGAGCAACCACTGTTCCTGAGCTCATCTCGGTTGCAACATCTATACGGAAGAAACGTTCTCACCCAAGCTCCAGTTCCACAATACATACTAAGCGTCCACGTTTTTCGGACAATACACCATCAACATCAAGTTGCCGTATATGTAAGAAGACAAACCACTCCACAAACGATTGCAGATTCAAACCTCCGGAGACTAAACCTGAAACTGGCAACAAGGATTCAAAAACACCAACCCCACCTGCCTGTACCTATTGCAAGAAACCAGGTCACACTTATGAAACTTGCTTTAAACGTGAACGTTCGTTGACTTCAAATGTGAACTGCGCGGGAAGCAATTAGCTGGCTCCAATCACCATTAAAATAGTCGAAAGGACTTTACAGGCTGTGTTTGACAGCGGGGCGGAATGCTCAATTATAAGAGAATCTATCGCAAAAGTTCTACCTGGACAAAGACCAGTAGTCAATTATCTGAAAGGAATTGGCCAATTCCCCGCACTATCGTTAACCAAACTGGTATGCGTATGCATTATAGACACCACCAATATTGAGCTGGAGTTTTATGTATTACCAGACTATGAAATGTCAACAGACATTTTAGTGGGTATGAACCTGATCCATGGTACTAATCTAAGTGTGATCACATCCGATGGGACGAAGCTTATTCATAAAACACTCATCAATCATATGAGTACGAGTTCTCCTATCTTCAACAACCTTGACTGCGACCTAACCAACGAAGACGAAGTCGTTCAACTACGCCGACTCCTGAATAAGTACGAACACCTGTTTATTCATGGATATCCCAAGACTCGAGTCAACACTGGCGAACTAGAAATCAGACTGAAAAACCCTGATAAATTCGTGGAAAGGAGACCATATCGTCTCAGTCCAATGGAACGAGAGAAGGTTCGCACCATAATTCAAGAACTTCTGGAACACAACATCATCCGTGAGAGCAAATCTCCTTATTCAAGCCCCGTCATTTTAGTAAAGAAGAAGAATGGTGACGATCAACTTTGCGTCGACTTTAGAGAGCTCAACTCGAATACTCTACGTGACCATTATCCACTTCCGCTGGTTTCTGATCAGATTAACCAGTTGGCAAATGGTCATTTCTACACAAGCCTTGATATGACCGCTGGTTTCCACCAGATTCCTATTGGTGAAAACTCCATAGAGAAGACCGCCTTCGTCACACCAGACGGTTTATATGAATATCTCACCATGCCATTTGGTTTGAGCAATGCTTGTTCGGTTTTCCAGCGATGCATCAACAGAGCTCTAACATCATTGCTGGGAACAGCTGCACAGGTCTACGTGGATGACGTGCTAAGTAAATGCACTGATTTCCCTGAGGGAATATCACACCTGGAGCGAATCCTCATAGCACTACAAGACGCTGAATTTTCCATCAACGCTGACAAATGCAGTTTCTTCAAACGATCCATCGAATATCTCGGAAACGTAGTTTCTGATGGAAAAGTTCGACCAAGCCCACGAAAAGTAGAGGCCCTAGTCAAAGCTCCACTACCTAAGACTGTCAGACAGGTCAGGCAGTTCAATGGTTTGGCAGGATACTTTAGAAAATACATCCCTTACTTTTCTCGTATAATGGTACCTCTCTACGAACTGACGAAACAAGGTGCTAAATGGATATGGACAGATAAACACGAGAAAGCCCGTAATATAATCATCGAATGCCTTACGTCTGCTCCAGCACTTACATTATTCCAAGAAGAAGCACCCATACAACTCTATACGAATGCAAGTAGCCTCGGATTTGGTGCAGTACTTGTACAGATAATTGATGGACGTCAACATGCAGTTGCTTTTATGAGTATGAGAACCACGGAGGCCGAAAGTCGCTACCATTCCTACGAGTTGGAGACACTAGCAGTGGTGCGTGCTATAAAACACTTTCGCCAGTATCTGTATGGCCGAAAATTCACCGTGATAACGGACTGCAACTCATTAAAAGCATCGAAACACAAAAAGGATCTCCTACCGAGGGTTCATCGCTGGTGGGCGTTCTTGCAAAACTACGACTTCGAAGTTGAGTACCGCAAAGGTGAACGTCTTCAACATGCTGATTTTTTCAGTAGAAACCCAAATGAGTTAGAAGTCAATATTATGACTAGAGACTTAAACTGGCTCAAGATTGAACAGCGACGGGACGAGGAACTGTGACCAATAATGAACAGCCTCGGTGACAATAACCCTATAGAGGACTTTGTCTTGGAGGACAACGTCTTAAAGAAGAACGTCAATGATCCTGTCTTCGGTCAGCAGCTTAGTACAGTCGTTCCCAAGTCCTTTAAATGGAGTATCATCAATTCCTTTCACACGGCGTTGAAACATCCAGGCTGGGAAAAGACATTGCAGAAGATCAGAAAAACTTATTGGTTCAAGAAAATGAGTTCTACTGTTCGAAGATTTGTGCATAACTGCGTGATATGCCGCACATCCAAAGGAAGATCCGGTGCCATTCAAGCCCAATTACATCCAATACAAAAACCAACGGCTGCCTTTCAAGTTATTCATATGGACATAACAGGGAAGTTGGGTACTCCAGATGATCAGCAATATTTCATAGTCACCATTGATGCCTTCTCAAAGTACGTTTTACTCTACTTCGCCAGCAACAAAAACCCCCACTGTACATTGGCTGCTCTGAAACGTACTGTGTATCTATTTGGTGCACCAGTCCAAATCATAGTCGATGGAGGAAGAGAGTTCCTTGGCGAATTCAAAGACTACTGTGACCAAATCGGAATAAACATCCACGCTATAGCTCCAGGAGTCAGCCGAGCGAATGGCCAAGTTGAAAGAGTCATTGCAACCATCAAAAATGCATTGGTGATGATCAAAAATTACGAAACAGAGCGGTGGCACACTGCACTTGAAGAACTTCAACTGGCAATCAACTGTACAACTCATCGTGTCACCGGTGTTGCTCCACTGACACTCATTACACAACGGAAGCACTGCGTACCTCCTGAGCTTCTCAACTTGGTGGATATTGACAACGAAACCATTGATATAGAAGCACTTACTCAACAGGTACAACAGAAAATACTTCGTTCTAGTGAACAAGACAGACAACGCTTCAATCTACGTAAGGCCAAAATTCATAATTTTCAAAGAGGAGACTACGTATTGATTAAGAATAATCCTCGCAACCAAACCTCGCTAGATCTTAAATTCAGTGAGCCTTATGAAGTCTGTAGAATACTAGAAAATGACCGATCTTTGGTAAAGAAAGTTGTTGGCAGAGGACGACCCCGCAAGATCGCCCATGATCAGCTGCGCCGTGCTCCACAACCTGGTGAACAGTTGACCGTATCGGTGGGAAACGAATCACCTACTCACCGAGACACTGCAGCACCAACCGAGCCTATTCCAACGACCTCGCAAGAAGAGCTGCCAGTACAGCCAAACTACGACCTACAGGATGAAGACAACCCATCAGAATAACGGTACGAAACTCAATTCAATATTATTATTTCACATAACCCTACGAAAAACCTTTAAATACATCTGCGATACTCCGAGAACCCTACGAGACCCTACGAGACCCTACGAGACCCTACGAGAACCCTACGAGACCCTACGAGACCCTACGAGAACCCTACGAGACTCTTCGAGAACCCTACGAGACTCTTCGAGATCCTTCGAGACTCTTCGAGACCCTACAAACCTTAATATTTTCAAACATACAAAACAGTTGTGTGATTATCTAACAACCAACAGAAAGCAACGGCAGTTGCTTAACAGATATCCAACTCAAAGAAAATTCTTCTATGCTTTAATCACAAGTATCACAACGAGAACCAACGAGGCTGGTGCAGAGCGCGCATCGCCTGTCAGTATGGCCGTATCGGCGCAATTACAATAGTTCGTCTATTATAAGAATTAATAATTTGATTGTTTAATAATTTGATTGTTTGAAATTAGTTCACAAACTATTGATTAATTATTACGATGTAAAATTTACAATGAACAACATGTTACTATATCTCTGATTTAAAACAATAACAAAATAATTGTAATAATAACATAGCTTAATACTTATAAATGTGCACGTAGGACGATTACTATAAATACGGCCGCACTGTGCGCGCTTAGGTCAATCAGACCGGTTAAGCATAACTGACCCTGCGCGTTTAGAATACACTGTGACAAAGCTATCAGAATACATAACCGAAGCTTACCATGCATGCTGCAAACTAAGGTCGCCACAAGCCAAGGCTGTGAGGAACCCCTGGTGGAACGCCGAACTTAGTAAACTCAGAGATGCACTTCGTAAGCAATTCAACAGAGCCAAGAACACCAGACTCCCGGAAGACTGGGAGCTATACAAAGAAACCCAATATTTGTACAGGAAACAGATCAGGACTGCCAGGAGAACAGCCTGGCGGAAGTTTTGTGAATCCATCGAGACAAATAATGAAGCCGCAAGGGTAAGGAAGATCCTATCAACTGACCAGGACCGAACCCTCGGCGCGCTGAAAAAGCCCGACAACTCATACACAATAACTGACCATGAAGCCAGTAAGGTCCTTCTGGAGACTCACTTCCCAGACTGCAGGCTCTTAGAAGACAGGACCTGGGAGGTTGTGCCAGAATGGACCCCAACGGATCAAGACTGGTCAAGAGCCCATAATATAGCAACAGAAGATCGTATAAAGTGGGCTATCAACACGTTCCAGCCATTTAAGTCCGCAGGGCTGGATGGCATTTTCCCAGCCCTGCTACAGTGGGGGATAGATCATCTGACACCATGGCTGGTGGAGATTTATCGAGCGTGCCTAGCACTCAGACACATACCACTAGCATGGCGCGAAGTGAAAGTCATTTTCATACCCAAACCTGGCAAAACCGACTACACACAACCCAAGGCTTATAGGCCTATTAGCCTCACATCCTTCTTACTGAAAACCCTGGAGAGGCTCTGTGATAGACACATTCGAGACGGACCTCTCCGGGTAAAACCACTCCATAAACAACAGCATGCGTACTCCACAGGCAAATCAACAGAATCCGCGCTACACAGCGTGGTCTCTAAGATTGAATGCGCAGTGGACCACAAATGCTCATCACTGGCTGCCTTCATTGATATCGAGGGCGCCTTCGACAAAACCATGTTCAACAGCATTAACATGGCGTTAGATAGACACAATATAGACTCGACCCTAAGCGGCTGGATCACCAATATGCTCAAAATGAGAGCTGTACAAGTCACGGTAAATGACACTACAAGGGCCATCGTGGCGAAAGGCTGCCCGCAAGGAGGTGTCCTCTCACCGCTTCTATGGAACCTGGTAGTAGACAGCCTCATCAAAACACTAAATGACAAAGGTTATTTTACCGTAGGCTACGCCGACGACATAACCATAATAATAAATGGCACCCACGAAAACACCTTATGTAACCTAATGCGCCAGGCTTTGAAAATAGTAGAGGACTGGTGCAATAAACACCAACTGTCGGTGAATCCAACAAAAACCGAACTGATTCTCTTCACAAAAAAGAGGAAGTTGGCGACACTACAACTGCCACGATTCTTTGGAACTACCCTAAGCCTGGCAACTGAAACCAAATACCTGGGCATCTATTTGGACAAACAGCTGAACTGGGCAAAACACACCAACTACATCACCACAAAAGCCAGCATATCACTATGGCAGTGCAAGCGACTGCTTGGAAGGAATTGGGGTATCAGCCCCAAAGTCACCCACTGGCTATACACCACAGTCATTCGACCAATTATCACATACGGCTCACTGGTCTGGTGGCCCAGGACGGACCTGAGCACAGCCCAAAAAGACCTCGAAAAACTGCAGCGGTTCGCTTGTGTAGCAATAACCAGCAGCATGAGCACTGCACCCACTGCCGCACTGCAAGTAATGCTGGGACTGCCACCCCTGCACCTCATCGTGCGAGAGGAGGCAGCTCTGGCAGCCTTCAGGCTATATATATCGGGAACCCTAAGCAGAGACTCTAGGGTCAAGCACACACGCATAAGGGAAGATGCAATCAAACGACAACCGATGATGGCATCACCCTGCGACAAAGCCCCGAAACTACACGTCTTTCAGAAGCACTACAACATCATACTCACAGAAGAACAGTGTGACTACTCAGGCCCGAAGGAGATGAGAGTATACACCGACGGATCAAAGACCGACTCCGGAACCGGAGTCGGAGTTTTCTCACATGACTTCAACATAAATATATCCAGCCCGCTGGGATTGTTCAACACCGTCTACCAGGCGGAATGTGTGGGCATTATACAAGCGGCTTACGCCATAGAAGCCAGGAGAGTTACGGACACCCGTATACGTATACTCTCCGATAGTGCCTCAGTCTTGCAATCCTTGGGGAAAAATTATATTACCTCCAGACTAACACTAGAATGTCACAACGCACTGGAACGGGTGACAGTGTGCAACCGTAATACAGTGACACTGCAATGGATAAAAGGACACAGCGGATCACTAGGTAACGACGCAGCTGACCAACTTGCGAGGAGAGCATCCAGCACGTCAGCCTGTGGACCCGAACCTATCGTACCCATCCCCTTCAACCAACTACGCAGGTGGCTACAAGAGTTCACCCACACACAAGCACAGAACTGGTGGACCTCGACACCGGGCTGCAGGCAATCCAGGGAAGCTATGCCGTCCTTAGATGGCAGGCTAACCAGGCGGTTGCTACGCCTGGACAGGAACGGCCTGCGCCTAGTGACGGGGACCATCACGGGACACTGCTCACTGAATAAGCACTTCCACACAATAGGCATAACGGACAGCCCTCTGTGCAGGGCTTGCATGGAGGCTGAAGAAACCGTTGCGCACGTGCTCTTTGAATGCACAGGCGTCACCCAGATCAGAACAGAAACCCTCGGGTCACCCAGATCTTTCACGGATATCTTAAGCAGACCAGGAGACCTAATCAGCTTCTGGAGGGAGGTGGGCTGGTTGGAATAAACAACGACGGCCGCCATGGCCCACGCACAATGGTCCACATGAAGGACTAAGTGCGGAAACCGAACCCGCTAACTAACTAACTAACTAACCGGTTAAGCAGTCACGGCCTCTTAAGGTCTACTGCGAGATGCCATACCTAAAAAAAAAAGCGCGCTTAGGTCATTCTTGTTCGAGCCGCCCGACAGTGCGGACCTCTCTGTGACGTCGTTACGCTGTTGGTTAAATAAACGCCTAGAAACAAGTCTTGAAGTTTTCCTTTAAAATTCGAAGATGAGTAATCACCATGAAAATGACTCACTGACACACTTTTTAAAAACACTACGGAGGTCCTTCCTCCGTCATATATGATATCTCTGATATTCATTGAAATCATGATGTTTTGTTCATAATTGGGACAGGACGTTTTTCTTTTGTATCGACAATCTGATCGGCAATTTTTTATATTTGTTAAAAAAGTAAACATGTGATTTCTTTAGTAAAATATATTTTAAATTATAGCCTCGTTGTTGTAGATTTCAAAAATATATAATGCATCGAAGTACTTTATCGAAGTGTTTTACAAAAATTCATAACAAAAAATCAACACCTCAGTCATTTTTTCATGATATATCAGATCTTTAGTTTCTTATTACTTTCTTATCAAGAATACAAACATTTATTTTTAGCTAGCTCCATGGGACGGAATTCTTAATATAAACATTTAAAAAATGTTATCCAATACTCTGTCACATTTTTGCTTCTTAAGACAAAAATCTTTTTAATATTATGAAAGTCTTCCAAAAAAGTAACTTGAAAATCTGGTGAACACCTTTATTGATTAGCATGTAATACTAGAAAACGTTATTTTTGTAAATATTACTAATAAACTGAATCGAATACTACTTTGAAATTAAATTATAAGGGGGACCAATTGTGACAGTAACGAAGTGACGGAGTGGTCAATAATCATTACCCGCCGAGCGAAGTTAACCTTATAACAGTTTTAAAGTTAGGAAACAATAAATAATTATAATATTTCCTTCAAATGCTACTATAAGTCTTATTTATTGGTATCATTTTTTGGCAGATATTAATTTAGTATTATATTATCTTTTCACTTACTCTACTTTTCAAATACTTCTATTGGTTGATCGAATGATCGTATTCGTAAAACACTCTTATACCTTAGGAGCTGGAATAATTTTTAACAAATTGTCAAACATCACATCTGACACATCAGATTCTACCGATATAAATAATGTTCCAGTATCATCAACAGTTTTATAAAACATCACCCGAACATCTCTTCGCTTCTTATTTCTAATCTGCCATTGTCTCTTTATTTTTTTGTGTTCTTTTGGTGTCATATCTTTAACTAACTTTTTACGAGCGTGATATCTTTTTAAATATTTAAGTTTCACTTCTGCAACGATTTCAGGGTTAAGTTTCCTATGCTCTTGTCTAGTGACCAAGGTCAACATTGCTAACGCACATTATTTTGTACCATAAAATGAGTGACAGAAGGTAGCAACAAAAATCATATACCTACGTCGGGAGACAGCTAATAAAATATTTTTTTATTTAATAATAGAAACATTTAAAATTATTTCTTCTTATTAAAACAAAGGTCAAGTAGTTCAGTAAATGTTTTTGGATAGAAACTTTCAATGTGATTTTTTTGTACGAGAGCAGCTTGTTTACATTAGTGGTCACAGAGGGACACACTTTATTTGTATGTAAAACGCCTTCGTTACGTTTTTCGTATACTATGTCACAATAATTTTGTAAAAATTATTAATAATCAAAATCTAGTGCTGAGGATATTATAATTGTTGCATTGTCAAGTGTATTTTTGTAAAAGAAAAAAAAAATATTGTCGATAAAAAGAAGAACGTCACAATTAACTTGTGATGAATAACGTATTTATTTGGATAAGGATAAATATAATGTTTAAAACACCTTCGCTACTAGGTACAAGGAACCAGTCAATAATACTAGGTCCAAGGAACCAGTCAACAATACTAGGTACAAGGAACCAGTCAACAATAGTAGGTACAAGGAACCAGTCAACAATACTAGGTACAAGGAAGCAGTCAATAATAGTAGGTACAAGGAACCAGTCAACAATACTAGGTACAAGGAACCAGTCAATAATAGTAGGTACAAGGAACCAGTCAACAATACTAGGTACAAGGAACCAGTCAACAATACTAGGTAAGGGAACCAGTCAATAATAGTAGGTACAAGGAACCAGTCAACAATACTAGGTACAAGGAACCAGTCAACAATACTAGGTACAAGGAACCAGTCAATAATACTAGGTACAAGGAACCAGTCAATAATAGTAGGTACAAGGAACCAGTCAATAATAGTAGGTACAAGGAACCAGTCAACAATACTAGGTACAAGGAACCAGTCAACAATAGTAGGTACAAGGAACCAGTCAACAATACTAGGTACAAGGAACCAGTCAACAATACTAGGTACAAGGAACCAGTCAACAATACTAGGTCCAAGGAACCAGTCAATAATACTAGGTACAAGGAACCAGTCAATAATAGTAGGTACAAGGAACCAGTCAACAATACTAGGTACAAGGAACCAGTCAACAATACTAGGTCCAAGGAACCAGTCAACAATACTAGGTACAAGGAACCAGTCAACAATAGTAGGTACAAGGAACCAGTCAATAATAGTAGGTACAAGGAACCAGTCAACAATACTAGGTACAAGGAACCAGTCAATAATACTGGGTACAAGGAACCAGTCAACAATACTAGGTACAAGGAACCAGTCAATAATACTAGGTACAAGGAACCAGTAACAATAGTAGGTACAAGGAACCAGTCAACAATACTAGGTCCAAGGAACCAGTCAATAATACTAGGTACAAGGAACCAGTCAATAATAGTAGGTACAAGGAACCAGTCAACAATACTAGGTACAAGGAACCAGTCAGCAATACTAGGTACAAGGAACCAGTCAACAATACTAGGTACAAGGAACCAGTCAACAATACTAGGTACAAGGAACCAGTCAACAATACTAGGTACAAGGAACCAGTCAATAATAGTAGGTACAAGGAACCAGTCAACAATAGTAGGTACAAGGAACCAGTCAATAATAGTAGGTACAAGGAACCAGTCAACAATAGTAGGTACAAGGAACCAGTCAATAATAGTAGGTACAAGGAACCAGTCAACAATACTAGGTACAAGGAACCAGTCAACAATACTAGGTACAAGGAACCAGTCAACAATACTAGGTACAAGGAACCAGTCAACAATACTAGGTACAAGGAACCAGTCAACAATACTAGGTACAAGGAACCAGTCAACAATACTAGGTACAAGGAACCAGTCAACAATACTAGGTACAAGGAACCAGTCAATAATAGTAGGTACAAGGAACCAGTCAACAATAGTAGGTACAAGGAACCAGTCAATAATAGTAGGTACAAGGAACCAGTCAACAATACTAGGTACAAGGAACCAGTAACAATAGTAGGTACAAGGAACCAGTCAACAATACTAGGTCCAAGGAACCAGTCAACAATACTAGGTACAAGGAACCAGTCAATAATAGTAGGTACAAGGAACCAGTCAACAATAGTAGGTACAAGGAACCAGTCAATAATACTAGGTACAAGGAACCAGTCAATAATAGTAGGTACAAGGAACTAGTCAACAATACTAGGTACAAGGAACCAGTCAAGAATACTAGGTACAAGGAACCAGTCAACAATACTAGGTACAAGGAACCAGTCAATAATAGTAGGTACAAGGAACCAGTCAACAATACTAGGTACAAGGAACCAGTCAACAATACTAGGTACAAGGAACCAGTCAATAATACTAGGTACAAGGAACCAGTCAACAATACTAGGTACAAGGAACCAGTCAACAATACTAGGTACAAGGAACCAGTCAACAATAGTAGGTACAAGGAACCAGTCAACAATAGTAGGTACAAGGAACCAGTCAACAATACTAGGTACAAGGAACCAGTCAACAATACTAGGTACAACGAACCAGTCAACAATAGTAGGTACAAGGAACCAGTCAACAATACTAGGTACAAGGAACCAGTCAACAATACTAGGTACAAGGAACCAGTCAATAATAGTAGGTACAAGGAACCAGTCAACAATACTAGGTACAAGGAACCAGTCAATAATAGTAGGTACAAGGAACCAGTCAATAATAGTAGGTACAAGGAACCAGTCAACAATACTAGGTACAAGGAACCAGTCAACAATAGTAGGTACAAGGAACCAGTCAACAATACTAGGTACAAGGAACCAGTCAACAATACTAGGTACAAGGAACCAGTCAACAATACTAGGTACAAGGAACCAGTCAATAATAGTAGGTACAAGGAACCAGTCAACAATACTAGGTACAAGGAACCAGTCAATAATAGTAGGTACAAGGAACCAGTCAACAATACTAGGTACAAGGAACCAGTCAACAATACTAGGTCCAAGAAACCAGTCAACAATACTAGGTACAAGGAACCAGTCAACAATAGTAGGTACAAGGAACCAGTCAACAATACTAGGTACAAGGAACCAGTCAACAATACTAGGTACAAGGAACCAGTCAACAATAGTAGGTGCAAGGAACCAGTCAACAATACTAGGTACAAGGAACCAGTCAATAATAGTAGGTACAAGGAACCAGTCAACAATCTACACGTGAGATTAATTGATTTATTTCGTGAGATTATGAATGTCGACCTAATGGGCTACATAGCAGATACTCGCAGAATAGGCAGATATAGCTCAAATAATCGCCCACTGGTGATCGAACTATTAAGTAAAAGAATGACTACGTAGGTATGTCAAAGAAAACAGACACCTCTTCCAGGGCATCGGATTATTTTTATCTGAATTTCTGGAAAATAATGCTCGAAGAGTTAGGAAACTAATGCGCGAAGAAATGCTGGAAGCAAGATTTAAAGGGTTGCATGCAAAAATTAGTAACAATCAACCACACAACAATGGAAGATGAGACACCCAAAAACCACAACACATAACAATGGAAGATGAGACAACCAAGGAAGATATATTAAATAAATTTTTTTAAAAAAATTACTTCAATAAATAAAAAATATTTTAAACTTAATATAATTAAAGGAGGAGACTTTAATATAAATATTTTAGAAAATAATTTGAAAACAAACCAATTTTTAGATCTCATGCTAGAATATAAGTTTAATCAACAAATAAAATCCACAAACATCAACTACATGCCTAGGCTTCATTTTTACAAAGTTTCATAGCAAATTACATACAACAGTAGAGGAGTTGGGTTTCTCAGAACATAGTGGTACCTACTATCATACACATGGCTCTGCCCCAACAAACAAAAAAAGTTATCTGGTATGTCAGAAAAAGGTCACAATAACAAAAACACCCAATTATTTAAATCTAAATTAAATTAATTAAATTGGAACGAAATAATAAAAACAAATAAAAATATTCATGAAAACTTTGGAGCATTTAATAACACACTAACCAACATATTAAATCAATGTATACCCTAAAATGATAATAAAGTTAAAATCAAATTATACAAAATACTGGCTAACCCTGCATCAAACTTTCATGTAAAAATAAAAGGCTTGAAAAGATACTTACACTTAAAACTAATAATCCACTTAATAAATAGAACCTTACCAATAAAAAACCGGCCAAGTGCGAGTCGGACTCGCGCACTAAGGGTTCCGTACCATTATCTATAAAAATTGGAAAAAAATCACGTTTGTTGTATGGGAGCCCTTAAATATTTGTTTTATTTTAATTTAATTATTTATTTTTAAAGTGAATATATAACTAAATATTCTGTGAATATTTCAAGCGTCTACTGTTGCCGTTATCAATATCGAGCAAAAACGAGCAAAAAAAAAAACTCAAGAAGATGACAGTCCCCCAAAAACGCCCACCCTTCACCACTTTCTAGTGCTGTAGCTGGGAAGAAGAAGTGGCGCAACAAACTCTCCAGCAGCACAGCTGTCTGTTCAGATATAAAACTTGAATTGAATCTATACAATAAAATGTAAAATAATTTGCATTACGCAACACAACATTAAAATAATTATATTATTTGCCTTATGATAGCTGCTAGCACACGCCACTATCCAAAAAAAAAACATAAAAATCGTCAAAAAAACTATACTCAAGCAGAAATAACGTAAACAGAACGTACTTAAATATAAAGCCTCCAGGCATAATGGGCGTGCCCGCTTACATAAAGCTATAGCTGTAACTCGAAGTCACAAATGATAAACTAGCACCATCGAAGTAAAAATATTACTAAACTAGTCAACTAAATTAGTAAAAGTATCAATTATTACTGCAAAAATATGACCTTATTACTTTAAAATCCAGACTTGAGATGATGACCCTATTTAGTATATGTCGTAATAAAGTCGACTGTACTGATCTAGTGTACAGTTTGTGCTACCTGATCCCTCGTACCGTACATGGTCGAGAGGTTCGCTCGAGACATGTTTGCAACTACTTTTTGTAGAACCAACTCATACCGTTCTTTCTAACAACTAGTAGATCTGTTTAATAATATGTGGATAACGTTGTGAGTAGTGTATTTGTTACCTCTATTATTGAGTTCCAACCTATGTTTTCATACAATTGATATTAGCTTCAGAGATTGCTTCATCAAATTAAGTTCAGCTTTGATTTTGTAACAAAATATGAAATAATTAAATAATTTTGTTCGAAAACCTTTATAATAAAGGTTAAGGTTACATAGAAAATTAACCAGTTTCCGAGCCCTGCTGAAAAGGATTACGAACCAGAGCAACAAGTTTTTATAAGGAATCCTTCATGCCAGAGGCAAAAGTTAGCGCTCGATATACTCAAGATACAGTACTAGCGAATTTGCCTACTCATATCTATACCAAAAGAACAGAGGCACCGTACCTAAATTACGCCTAAAACGGGCCTAATAGCAGGCGTTGATGGCGTTTGTTACAGGAAACTGAAAATACTACTACTCCTGACCCTGACCCTGGCCCGAGCGGACGACATAACGTTAGAGAGTCTTAACGATGGACCAGGTATTTTGCCCTTCAACAATCCACAAAAATCATCTCACATTTCCACTCTTTTCTCAAATTATAAATCTTGATGAAATGCGCAATAGTTTAGAGACGGTTAACGAGCAATTGCTGTCTATGAACCTCACATTAAATATCTAGGTACTAAATTAGAAGAAATATCGGAACAGTTAGAAACACTTGAGATAAAGTGTGTTAAAAGAGGTCTCATAGATGGTTTTGGTTCAGTCATAAAAAGCATTTCAGGTAGTTTAGATTAAATACTGATGCATTAAAATACGATAATGCCATTACAATCTTAAAACAGAATGAAAATAATTTAGTTGCTGAAATGAATATCCAAATAAGTTTAATTAAGCAGTGGGTTTCACGTAGCTCAAACGTTTCAGATAAAATAGTACAAAACCAAGATAAAATCGAAAAAATTATCAATTCTATTTTAGCCAGCAATGAGAGATATGAAACAGATACCATTAAATATGCGCATTTGGCACAGTTACTAATGATATTAGGAGACAATATATATAATTGGTTTAAAGAACTTGACAATAGGGAATATGCACATCATTCAAAACGTATCCATTATTTTAATTTACATTGTGTAGGAGTCAAGAAACAAATTCCAATATTTTTTACAGTTTTAATGCATTACTTATTTTACAATTACTTAATTAATTTATGTTGCGTTTTTTTGGTGGAACGGAACGCATACCCAAAACGCGTCCTCTTCGAAAATGCCGGAAGTGACGAAACAAAACATGTGAATAAAATCTATTCTTTGCTAAATGCTTGAAATCTCACTAAGGTAAATATTATATGTAAGTGCGATTTATGGAAGGTGCGTATGTTTAAGGACATGATGAATAGATTAGCTATGTAGAAATCGCATCGCTAACTTTTGCCTCTGGCATGAAGGATTCCTTATAAAAACTTGTTGCTCTGGTTCGTAATCCTTTTCAGCAGGGCTCGGAAACTGGTTAATTTTCTATGTAACCTTAACCTTTATTATAAAGGTTTTCGAACAAAATTATTTAATTATTTCATATTTTGTTACAAAATCAAAGCTGAACTTAATTTGATGAAGCAATCTCTGAAGCTAATATCAATTGTATGAAAACATAGGTTGGAACTCAATAATAGAGGTAACAAATACACTACTCACAACGTTATCCACATATTATTAAACAGATCTACTAGTTGTTAGAAAGAACGGTATGAGTTGGTTCTACAAAAAGTAGTTGCAAACATGTCTCGAGCGAACCTCTCGACCATGTACGGTACGAGGGATCAGGTAGCACAAACTGTACACTAGATCAGTACAGTCGACTTTATTACGACATATACTAAATAGGGTCATCATCTCAAGTCTGGATTTTAAAGTAATAAGGTCATATTTTTGCAGTAATAATTGATACTTTTACTAATTTAGTTGACTAGTTTAGTAATATTTTTACTTCGATGGTGCTAGTTTATCATTTGTGACTTCGAGTTACAGCTATAGCTTTATGTAAGCGGGCACGCCCATTATGCCTGGAGGCTTTATATTTAAGTACGTTCTGTTTACGTTATTTCTGCTTGAGTATAGTTTTTTTGACGATTTTTATGTTTTTTTTTTGGATAGTGGCGTGTGCTAGCAGCTATCATAAGGCAAATAATATAATCATTTTAATGTTGTGTTGCGTAATGCAAATTATTTTACATTTTATTGTATAGATTCAATTCAAGTTTTATATCTGAACAGACAGCTGTGCTGCTGGGGAGTTTGTTGCGCCACTTCTTCTTCCCAGCTACAGCACTAGGAAGTGGTGAAGGGTGGGCGTTTTTGGGGGACTGTCTTATGTAATTTTGACGTTCGAAAAGTGCTGATTCTCAGCCTAGTTTGAATAAATGACTTTTGATTTTGATTTTTATAAGAGAGAGTCTTTTTAAAGCATCTATAGTGCATTGCACGTAGGAATTTGCGTTGTACCAATTCAATATTGTCAACATACTTTTTATAGTAAGGGTTCCAAATTGGAACTGCGTACTGCAATTACGGTCGTATTATTGACTTATATAGATATAAGTAGGTAGAGGGAGGGGAATTCTGGGTGTTCGGTGTTCCGATATATTGTTGTAATAGACGTTCTGATAGATTCATTCATATCTAAAGGATCCCCAGGATCCTTTAGATATGAATGATCAAAATGACCGGTAACTATATAGTAGTCGCCGCGGGAGACGCCCCGGGCGTCGGGAGTCGCAGGCCGATTCCCGGCCACCGTAGGCGCGGGCTTGCGAACGGTGAGCGATGGGTAGCTCACCGTCCGATAAGGACCAGGTCGACGGCGCATTATGTTCCACGCGCGCCTCAAAGAGATGTCAGCACCAATTGAAAAATGCCTGCCAGGGTTACGAGTTAGTCCGAAAGGGAAATCGGGTCCCTGGCACACAGGCATCTGAAGGAACACGGGTGGGTTTTAGTCAGTAAAAGTCTGACGCGCCCTCCCGCTCCGCCTAGAGTGGGAGAAGTTATTTGATAATTTTCCACCAAAAAAAAAAGCTTCTTTGCGTAATCAATGTCTGGATTCCTCGATACAGCACGACGTGTAGATTCTGGTTACTCTGAAGCGACTGGATAGCCGTACTTACCGGGTGGCTTTACGATTACGGGAATCTTCCTTCTTACGAACCCGACCGCGAGGATCCTACCGACTGCGCCAATTACGTTCGGCTGCAGTCGAGGATGCAAAGAAAACCGATATGATTTGCTTAAAGAATTTAATTTATATAATTATTACAATTAGCTCGGTAAAACCAAGATGCGCGACAATTGTTAGATGTGAGAAACCAATATACCAAATCAATATAAATCACTGGCACTGGACAAACTTCGGTCCCACGCCATCGGATTGCTGAGAAGGCGAATCTCACGATGCAAAGCACAATGCGGTGTTAGTCATTGTCTTCAGAATTTAGGGTTCCGCAAGTAGTAACATAACAAGTTTGTAATTTATCTAAGTAAATGTAGCCAAATGTCAACAGTTCATCAACTTTTACAAAATATTGCTTTTCCCGATGCTGGGACGTTAATTGTTGAGTCGAATTGTAGAACTCGACTCAAACACCACCCCCACTCCTCCACTTCCCCTGGTTCTTACCTGTAGTGGTAAGAATCAGGAGAAGTGCAACTGATGGTGGCTTCACCATATTAAAGTACCATGTAGTTTCGGTGGCCATCCGTGGTCTTCATCATCAGTTCCACTTCACCAAATTGTGGTTTCCGAGTGCAAATGCATGAGTTACTATAAAAAATACCCAAATCGTTATACGGTACACTGAGTCCGCGTATCACTGGTCAGTTTCCCTCAGTAGTCAGTTTATTTAATTCGCCATTTTCGTTGATTAGTCAGTTTCACTGATTGGTCAGTTTTACCGATTAGTCAGTTGCTTTAACTCGCCATTTTCCAGTATTTGCCAGTTTTCGTCGATTCGTCAGTTTAGTACACTCAACGTAAACGATATATTTACTTTTAAGTAAACAAAAGTGGAAAATGTAAGGAACCCAATTTAAATAATACTTAAAGTTGTATTTTTACAATCACAATATTTTTTTTTAAATATATGTTTTCTAAAAAAAAAAAAATGTTTATTTTATCTCTGCCTAGCCCTTTGAGGAAACAGCCGTGATGTTATGTTACGTAATACGTACATAATTAAATTAGCAGACGTGTGTGAGTTTTCTACCGACTGTACTTTGACTGACGAATTAAATAAAACTGACGAATCAACGAAACTGGCAAATACTGGAAAATGGCGAGTTTGACTATTTCTGAAATAATCATTCAGTAGGATTTAATGAACTTAGATAGTGGTAATGCTGATTTTAATGATTATAATTCTGTAAATCCATATTGGTTACGGCCGCGAATCATATTTAGATCAACATACAACCTGTTACTGACCTGCAAACTGCAAAAAACGTAAGAAAATCTGAATTTCACGGGCTACCTTAGCGCAACCCCCTTAATCGCAACCCGTTAAATAGAGGTACTCATTATTATATTGTTCCGGTGGCCATCTGTGGTCTCCATCATCAGTTCCACTTCACCAAATGGTGATTTCCGAGAACAAATGCAAGAGTTACTATAAAAAATACCCAAATCGCTATAGGTTTGCCTATAAAATTTGAGGGTTTCTCTCGATTTCCATGGGATCTCCTCATCTGATTCTGATTTGGTGGTAATGGGACCACTTCGGGAGAATACACTTTCAAACAAAAAAATAATTTTGAAAATCGGTCCCTAATTAACGGAGTAATCGCGTAACAAACATAAAAAAAAACACCGCTGAATTGAGAACCTCCTCCATTTTGGAAGTCGGTTAAAAACAGACTCAGCTTTGTCTGACACTTTAACCTCTGAGTTTAATAAAGTGCCAACCCGGTTGATATTAGTTATTATAATAATAAGAATCGACTACCAAAAATAACACTACAAAGTGAAAAATAACTTTAATTTCGGAAGTCGGTGTCTTTGGATCTGTATTTGAGTTTTTTGCACCGACTTCCGAAATTAAAGTAATTTTTCACTTTGTAGTGTTATTTTTGGTAGTCGGTTCTTATTTTTTTGGTAAAAAGTTTTTTACTTTTCACTTTTTAGTGGGTCAGTTTTGAATATAGGTATCTAAGTTACAATAGCCTAATGTTAACTGCTCATCAACTTTTACAAAATATTGCTTTTGCGTTGATTATTGAGGAGTTCTCCTGGTAAGAACCAGGAGAACTGCCACTCACCATATGCATAGTGGCCATATGTAGTCTCCATCATCAGTTCCACTTCACCAAATGGTGCTTTCCGAGAGCAAATGCACGAGTTACTATAAAAAATACCCAAATCGCTATAGGTCAGCCTGTAAAATTTGAGGGTTTCCCTCGATTTCCATGGGATCCCCTCATCAGATTCTGATTTGGTGACAATGGGACCACCTCGGGAGTATACCCTTTCAAACAAAATAATAATTTTCAAAATCGGTCCATAATTAACGGAGTAATCGCGTAACAAACATAGAAAAAAAAACATACTGCCGAATTGAGAACCTCCTCCTTTTTGGAAGTCGGTTAATGAGAACCTCCTCCTTTTTGGAAGTCGGTTAATGAGAACCTCCTCCTTTTTGGAAGTCGGCTAAAAACCGAATTATCTACAAAAGCTGAGGTCTTTCGATGTCTCGAAAGACCTCAATATCGAAGTACAAAGTATCGATTTTTGTGTTTTCTGATTCTCTCTTATTATGTTAGTCCATAACAGGAATAAGGACAGGTGATTATCAGGACATTATAAAAAATGTCCAAGCAACTTGGCAATCTTTTTTTTTCAAACGTAGAATCAATATTTAAAGTCAATGGGAATGCGTCAGATGCCATCTACTGTTAATAAATCATTTGGATTAGGTTAGGTTAGAACAGTGACCACTAACGATTCCCTCTATTCTTGGTGAATCATTTATTTTGGTTAGATGAGGTTGTAAATAGAAAATTAACATTAAATAATTTGAATTTCGGACTTGTAACTTTAATTGAAAACGGTTTTAAGTCTTTTGTATATTATTGATTGTAATATGTATGACAAAAAGTTTGGGGCATATGTTATTTAGAGATTTCAATTTTATGGCATGTGATATTATGTGTCATTAAGTTCAGGCAAATTATGATTCGGACAAAAATGATTAGGACAATAAAATTCGGGCGCTTTACATTATGGATATAAAGTTAGGGAACACAACAGAGAACCGCACCGCTAATATACGTATTTTCTTTCTTTTTTTTTCGTTCTAATAAGTTTTTCTTAACGATGAACACATAGATATTTAAACTGTATTAATTCTAAAAGCGGGGGTGTAATTTTTAGTGTTCTCGGGAGTAAAAAGAGGTCTACATGAGAAAGAAAGAAAATACGTATATTTGCGGTAAACATGACGCAAAAAAGAACACAAACACAAAAAATACATCACAATGATGTGTAAAATTTTCGTTATGGGTGTCATCCTCATAGCTTTCGAGGCCGCCGATGCCGATAATCAGAAAATCGAAATAAAAAAAAAACAACTTTTATTTGTATTTTTTTGTAAAAAGTTTTTTATTTATCACTTTTTATTTCGTCAGTTTGTAATTTATCTGAGTTATAATAGACTAATGTCAACTGCTCATCAACTTTTAAAAATGTTGTTTGTGGAGTTCTCCTGGTAAGAACCAGGAGAACTGGATCTGATAGTAACTTCACTACATGCATTGTAACGAGCATAAATTGCTTAGCAACCATATTAAAATGCCTAATCAAAATACTTATTATTAAGTAGTTCCAGTGGCCATCTGAAAAAAAAAAAAAAAAAAAAAAAAAAATGTTCAAATTCAAGTCGCAGTGCCGCAAAAGTTCCAAAATGTCACAAAAGGTATTCTACTAAACCAAAAAAGCAAGTTAAACGTGACGTTTAACTGCAATGAGATTGCGACTAGACCGAAGCAAAATAATGTACCAGAACGTATTCTGCTAAATTTTCGAATTGACATTGTGAAAAAATTTGGTATTCCACTAAAAATAAGAACGTCAAAACTGACGTAAGCATGAGATTATTTGTTGACCGGACTGTGACTAATAATTTTAGCTTCTGCTAGTTAGATATCTATAAAATATATATATATAGCTGCATAGTTATTATATAAGCGTATGTATAAAACACAGGACAGACGTTTAGTGTATTTTTTTGTTGAAGTGTTTGGATATTCTGGTATAGTTGGATAATTATTGAAAAAGGAGTGGTTTACGTTTGCGGCATGTTTGCGGTTACTTTATTTAACCCTGGCGCAACGTGCAGACTATGCAGCGGCTTCAGAAAGACGGAGAGAACGCTGTCGTCGTCGCTTTGCAACGGATGCATTTTCCATGAGCGACCGAGAGTGCGTGAAGACCTACAGGTTCACTAAGTCGCTCGTGGCGAATAACGGAGCTGACGCCGCACATCCCTTGGGAAAGGCGCAAAGATGGACTCGATGCTCGCCAAGGTGAGTCTTAGTTACTTACACACATATTATTTATTGACAAGCAACAAGGCAGCTAGATTCCAAACATTACATTATCTACCGATTCTAGGTACTGATAACCCTGGCGTTTTATGCCAGCGGGTTCTATCAGAATTTGGTAGGGCAGCACTGCTCCGATTCAGTTTCCAAGCCGAGCGTCTGTAGGGCGGTCAAACAAGTGACTCTGGCCTTGAACCATCCACATGTATTTAGAAAGCATGTGCCTTTCCCTTTGACAAGGGGGTGCCCAAGAAAGGGCTAGGAGTAGGTAAGTCTAAAGACTAGCGCGTATATGATAGCCACATACGACGGAATTTAATCAAGTTAGTTATCCGTCGACATCGCTTGCAACAACTTAACAAAACATCAATATATTTCTTTACTATACCTATGTCATTTTAATATTAAATAAATTCTCTAAATGATGCTTAAAACCGTCTTAAAATCCGTTGCGTAGTTTAAATGAACAACGCGGTCTGTAATGTAATGATGATGCACGGCAATATTGACAATACAATATTATACCTAATACCTATTATCTGCATTTTAGATTCTATGCCAAGTTTGGATTCCCGGGGGTGGTTGGCTGCATTGATGGTACTCATTTCTGCATCATAAAACCATTAGAACACGAAGATGCCTATTGCTGCCGGAAAGGCCACCCACTGAACGTGAGAAAGAGAACATGAGGATAGTAAGTGTTAAGATTGATGTAGCTACTTAGTACCTACTACCCAGCGGCTACAATGGCGGGGTGCGACGCCTATTCTGTCAGGGCGGGCCTATTACCTCGTCAAGTCAAAAATATTTAATTAGATAACAACTTAGCAAAATAAATATTGTAGGAAGTAGGCATGACACACACGCGCCCGCTTCCCGCTGCACTATCGCCCCGTCACGCGTCGCCCGCACCCCTTTCCGCGCCCGTCAGGCCGGCTGAAATCACGATCGCAAACGGCTCAATTTTTGCAGTGTTCTAAACACACAACTAAGAATTTTCAGCGTTTTATGTATTGTGTGGGCGATTATATTGTTTTTTTTTGTGTCGCAAAACTTTATTTTATTTGATTCAACCTACAATAATAATTTTCAGATATGTGATGCAGAGATGAATAGATATACTTTACGTCGATACTAGCCCCGGGAGTTCACACGACTCGACCATTTGGATTGATCACCTAGATTTAAGTTAGTCGGTAAAGAAATGGATAAATTGTCATTAATCCATTTCTTTACCGACTAACCATTGTGTAATTTGTAGCTAAGTACCAGTAGTTGGATTCAGATGATACCTATCCACGGACCGACTGCGCGTGACCTGCGTAGCTTAACTTTGATCGATAGACTTGTGCGGCTGTTACTTAGCCTCGAGCCCCTCATAGGTATTGTTTAATAAATAAGATTGAGTTTTTTTTTGTAATATGCATATTGTTTATTAATTATAATTAACAAAATAAAAGTGAAAAAAAAGAGCCGGTGGCGCATCGCTTGCGTGGAGCATGGCGCGGCAGCGTCAACAAAGCCCTGAAAGGAAACACAATATAGTTTTTTATTTTGTACATATCATTTATTAAATAAGATTGTTTTATTTTAAACTCAGCGTTTTATTTACAAAACAACAAATGGTAGGGGAAGCCCAGAGGAGTTTTCAGCAAGCATATTCAGATCGACATATTCATTCTGAATATGCTTGCTGAAAAATCCTAAGGTAGTATATATATTATATATATATATCCAATTCTCGACTTCCACGCGAACGAAGTCGCGGGCAGAAGCTAGTTAGTAATACGTTCACAAATAACATTTACATACCTTGGCCAATCATTATTGGATACTACTCGGCAATTCTGATGCTGCTGTTGCTTGAATTCTAAAAACAATCAATTTCTTTAAATGAAATCCTATTTCGAGTATGATTGTCTGATTTATTATTATTCGCCTAAACACTTACACTTGCGTTACGTCGTCGCAGCCGAAGAGTTTCCTCATAGAGGCCGGCAAACGGTTTGCAGCCTCTGCTATTTCCTCCATAGCAGAGGCATGCCTAAAAAACAAACACATGATTATAGTAATTATTGTTTTAGTTTTGTGATGTTAAACTTCACTGTAAGCTTTAGCTCACTCTATATCTATCTGTCTCGCAGTAGGCGTGACAGTAGGCAGGTCGGCATCCTGCTGCATAGTGGTTATTCCATCATATCCTCCACTACCATCAGTTGCCCACGGGAAGAAATGGGATGGTGCTATTCTTTACGTCCGGCACCACACGGAATGCCTGACTGCATCCTCTGCTGAATCCTCTGCTGAACTGCATCCTCCCACGATGCTGATCAGGCGCTGTTCGAGGGGGAACCACAAAATTTCGGGTGCTGGCCCACCACTCCTTGTTCGACCCTCGATTATTGGATCGGATGTACTCTATAAATAGAGCGCATCTGATAAATTATGTTGTTAATTCAATAAAAGTAGGATTGCTTCATAGACATGCCTATTTGACTTAAGATTTTAAATATTAAAAACAAATATAAATTCTATTGTCACTCCTTCTCTTGTAATGATTAATGTCACTGTATTAAAAATTATATTCTAATATTATAAAAATTACTCCAGGTTTTCATTCCAGTACTCCTATTATCTTTCACAAATTTCAAGTAATTATAAGTCCGATTCTGTCTGAGTGTATGTTTATTTATAAATTCAGTCGTTCTAGCTTCTCCTAGTTCCACCGTGTGGCCTAGCAACTCAATTCGCTCACTTGCTCGGTCGCTTAAAGGAGCAGATGGAAAACAAGGGCGAAAATACCATCAGACAGTCGTATGGACAATAAAATTGAAAACAGAGTAAGTGTCGCTTCTGACCGAAGTACGATCTGCCTATCGGATTGGACGTGTATCAATTTATCGATTTAATACAAATGCAATAATATTTATTATTCAGTCCTTAATAGCTATAACCGTACCTAGTATCACACGTTTAATAACTGAATTTACCCGCACATCGGGAAATTATTCACCAAATGGCAACTCTGATTTTGACACAATTGACATTAATTCTGACATACAGTATTGAAAAACATTCCTATGGCTAGGTACAATAGTCCAGAAAATCAATGTAGTTATAAATAAAATGGAATAAATCTTTATAGAATACTTTCTGACAAAATTAAATTATATAAAATTGAATTATAGTTTGACATTCGTAAAAATAAATAATGACGTCTCTTTTTGACGTCTTAATCATTCGCATAGCGCATGCGCGTCGCGATTACCAATACGTTTCATGTTGGTTTTCTAGCCGATTATTTATTTTAATGATTTTGTATTCTCAAACATATAAAATAACAAACGGGAAATGAAAATACTATGAGTATGCACTTAATCAAGCAAACTAATAAAGACATTAAAAAAAACAGAAAATAAGGTTGCTATAAATTAAAGTATCACTAATTATCACAATATTGTCTGCGTACATTGAATCAACATGAAAATATGTTTAATTTCGTAAACGAGAACAAAGTTGACTGCTATGAGACTAGACTGCAATGATATTGCGACCGGAATGTGAACAAACCTAATTTTAAGCTTAGCAGAATACCAATTTTTGGTCTATTCACAATGTCATCGCATTCCGGTCTCATGTTTTTCATATTGCAGGATAATTAGTAGAATTGACCTTCGTTGTCTTCATCATCAGTTCCACTTCACCAAATGGTGCTTTCCAAGTGCAAATGCATGAGTTACTATAAAAAATACCCAAATCGCTATCGGTGTGACAATAAAATTTGAGGATTTCTCTCGATTTCTATGGGGTCCCCCTCATCAGATTCAGACTTGGTGACAATGGACCTCCTCGACAGCATACCCTTATAAATGAAAAATAATTTTCAAAATCGTTCCACAATTGACGGAGAATTCGGTGAACAACATACAAAAAAAAAGAACAAACACAGAGACGAATATAAACCTCCTCCTTCTTGGAAGTTGGTTAAAAATGGCGGCCATAACTAGAGGTGGATCTCAATAAATGGGTTGCTTACACACGGCCAACTGTATGTAGGAGCTCTTTTGAGGGCAAGCAATTTCTTTATCATCGTTTACGCATTTTCTTAACTCAAACAAGTTTTTAAGATATTTATTTATATATTTGTTTGTTTGGGATGCCCAACAAAGGAAAATTTTCAACAGCGCTCTTAAAGCGTGGTATCTTTACCTTGATAACATTTCAGCACACTCCACCAGAGGGGCCGTCGATTTATTGACGACGGCAGTGCACAGATATTGAGCCCCCCCCGACAGATCAAAAATCAAAGTGCCACTTGGTCGCGTTGCCATTATGAACCCTGAAGACGCAGTGACTGCATTCGAAAGGGCTGTAGTAGATAACCCCAGGTAGCGCTTCCCAAGCAAGATCGGAAGATTCTTCCTTTTCGATAGAGGAGGACCCACCTACACTTTCTCTAAGCGACACATTATTGTTTTCCGAACGAAGTCGTGGGCACAGCACAGATAGTTATAAATAAACGTCTAGAAGATTAGTTACTACTTACATAATAAATTTTTAAAAGTGTCACGCGGAAAGAAAGAGACTGGAAAATAAATACTATGCCTGTTTTTAAGGTTTCACTCGGCACACGGCGAATTTGTAACTTCAGATAACTGTAGGTGTGGCTAGAGATAGAGATATTAAACTTTCAATGAGCGGAAAGTTTATTTGGACGATTAATTAACTATTAACTTCGTAGTTGTAGTAGTTAGCGCCCATCCTCAGTTATTAGATTGAGCGCCAACGCCAACATTGACATGGCGGCATAAATTAGATTGTGTCGGATGTCGCAAGTTGCTAGAACTTGCGCGCGCGGGGCCGCCGCGCCGATATGAAGCAATACGAATGGCCTCGGGAACATTAATCATGGCAGCGGAGCCTCGGAGCCCCACGGGACACACTGGATATAAATTAGTTCGGTGTCTTGTCATACTTGACTTCAGAGACTGCCGCGTCCGAACATTGTGCTGAGAAGAAACGGACACATAGCTAAGCTTTTTTAACCGACTTCCAAAAAGGAAGAGGTTAAATGTACGTCTGTATGTTGGTTTGTTTGTTTTTTTTTTATGTATGTTCATTGATATCTCCGTCAACTGTGGACCGATTTTTATGCTCTCGAGGTGGTCCTATTGACACCAAGTTAGAATCTGATGGGAGGAACCTATGGAAATTGAGGAAAATCCTCAAATTTTATAGGTACACCTATAGCGACTTGGGTATTTTTTGTAGTAATTCACACATTTGCACTCAGAAAGCACCATTTGATGAAATGGAACTGATGGCCCCCGACTACATAAAAATTAAGTACTTCACGTGCGATTCGACGGCGCTTTGATGGTGACGTCACCATCAGTTCGTCTCCTGGTTCTTACAAGTAGAACTGATGGTGACGTCACCATCAGTTCGTCTCCTGGTTCTTACCAGTAGAACTGATGGTGACGTCACCATCAGTTCGTCTCCTAGTTCTTACCAGTAGAACTCCTGTTCCTATTTACATACGCGTATAAACATGAGCACGTAGCTGTAGCTTCGGGAAGCGATGTGAACTAAATAGAGCTGTTTTTTTTATTGGATCTCCAACAGGGGCTACACAATTACATACAAGTATTCATAGAACAGGGACAAATACAAGTGTGCACTTCCAATTATAGGACACCACATCATTTACTTATAATCTATAGGTACAGTAACTTTGACAAGGTAAAAACATTAAAATCATCAATCAAAACACATAACACGAAAATCATACAAAGGAAACAAAGTGAACTACATAACCAATGAACAATAAAAATAAATACAAACAAATAAGAAATAAAAGAATAACCATAAAACACAACAGACAAAAATAACAAAATATTACAAACTACTACGACTCTATCTCTCTCTCTCTCTTCTATTACTATTATTTTATTATATCTTTTTTGAACATTGATAATTATAAACATAACATCATGCCTGTAATCCCCGAAGGGTTAGGCAGAGGTGTATCTATAGTACACCCACATTTCGCCAGTTATGTTTTAAGTCCCATGTAATAGGGGGCGAGCCTATTGCCATCGACCGGGCACAAATCCAGACTAAATACCACTAGAATACACACACCACCACTAATATACTAGATTTGCATGTAATATCCAGTTCATTATGCTTCGATACTTCGTTATACTGCCTTCAGAACCTAGCAAAACGGCCAAGTGTCCGAGGTGCACGAGGTTTGGGTTCCCGACATGAAAAGGTTATAGTTACATTTCCGTGGCAAGCGAGGTGGTGCACCTATCTGCAGCTTTCCAAGAAGCTCGCTACAAACAACAACCCCATTGAACAGCTTGTGAAGGAATTTGAGATCTAGAAGAACCTTCTTCTATCCACCAACGACGGCAATTTATAGTGTTGTAGTAAAGGCCTTAGGTCGTATTATCCGCGAACATAGGTACAAAATATCACTGCAAAAGTGAAAACATTTTCTGATTGTCGAATTGGTACTGGTCGCAATAAATGTCCCTTAGGAACTTAATATGGCAGGTAAACAACACAAGGGCGCAGAAACACAAAGAGGCACACGGTAACACTGGGGCACAGAGGCGCAGAAACACAAAGAGGCCTGTGTGGACACTGGGGCACGGGGGCACAGAAACTCAAAGAGGCACACGGTGGCACTGAGGCACAGGGGCACAGAAACACAAAGAGGCACACGGTGACACCGAGGCACAGGGGCACAGAAACACAAAGAGGCAGACGGTGACAGTAGGCCACAGGGGCACAGAAACACATAGAGGCACATGGTGACACTGGGGCATGGCACAGAAACACAAAGAGTCACACGGTGACAATGGGGCACAGGGGCTCAAAAACACAAACAGGCACACGGTGACACTGGGGCACATAATTTAATTTAAAAAAAAAAAAAAAAGAAAAAGAAAGAAAAGAAAAATAAATAAATAAATAAATAATAAATAAATAAATAAATTTAATTTATTTATGTCAGACACAAGTGATCCATATTTTTGTTAGTATACTTAAGAATTATGTTAGTAACCAAGCTTTAAATACACACCACAATAATACTATTATAACTAAAATGAAATAACAGATGTACCAACTCACATAAATAAAATACTGAAATTCATTCAAATTGAACTTTTAAATGTTATGTAATAAATGACCATCATCATTATCATAATCCTAACTAATATTATAAATGCGAAACAAAGTTTGTTTGTTATCTTTTCACGCCTAAACCACTGAACCTATCATCCTGAAATTTTGCATATACGTTGTCAGGTGTACAGAAAAGGACATAGGGTACCTTTCATACCGAAAAATGGTACTGTTCCCGAGGAAAACAACAATAACGTTCTTATGATAATAGATGGCACCACGTGTCTTTCGAATCATGATTGAATTATATAAACGTATTAGCGCTAAATAGAAGAACATACAACATTGTGTATAGGAGCTTCCTAGAATAATGTTCCGTTCTGAGCCGGCGAAACAAAAAGCAGAGTACAACCGGAATTGATTGTCAAATTCTAAATTTACGCGAGCGAAGCTGCGGGCAAAAGCTAGTTATTAATAAAATTTAGAAATTCACTAAAATCATAAAAACAAAATGAGAATAAAAATGAATAAATAAAAATGAATATAATTTTATCAGTTTCTGTTCTTTTTTAACATGCAACTGTACACAATGCCACAATATTGGGCAGTCAGATCAGCCAGCCACAATGCTAAGAATGCTGTTGCCACTGCCGCGGACACGACTTAGCAACGATGCAGCTCTCTTTCTGAGGGTGGCATGGAAGCCATCAATACGAGCGTCGGCAAACATGCCCGACGCACTGCAGTGCCTCGGCAGCCGCATCAACATCCTAAAGGCTTTGTTGTACTGAACGCGCGGGGCGTTGATTGCCTTTTGCGTATATTTGACCCATAGACTGCACGTATGTAAAGATTGAAAAAACGCCCGAAACAATGTAACTTTTACTGCTTTACTGCAGCGTGCAAATCTACGAGCCAACATATAGCATCGGACAGCCAACCCCCGGCGCTCTCTCTCTATCCTCGTAGTCTGAGAGGTCACCCGAGACCCACTGGTCCAAGTATTTGAATCGCGAAACTCTTTGTAAAGAAACACCGTCTATGAGAACGGGTGGTACGTGCATGACCTTATGACCTGGTGATTGGAACACCAAAGGCTCAAGCATTAAGTCGGCCTTTGTACAGTATTTTTTACTTGTGGATAATTTTTTAATAAATAAATAAATTAAACCTCGCTTTTCTTTTCATTATACCTGAGCCCATATAACACACATACGCACGCACGCATATTCGACACATATAGCGAGGAGTTTTCGAACGACGCTTATAGCGGGGCCCAGCAGCACCAGATCGTCTGCGTTACTGATGTTGTTGACGTAATTTCCGTCTTTGAAGCAGCCAACTTTGGTGCTGCTGAGTCTCTCAATGAGTCCGTTTACGTACAGATTGAAGAGACGTGGCGAAGTTAAATCTCCTTGCCTTACTTCACACCTCAGTCTGTATGCATCGGAGATCGCGCCCGCCCAATTTATTATATTAACTTGGTTGTTGTAACAATAATCAAAAACGTTAACGACTTCTTCTGGGAGGCTGGTTTCCGTTTTCATTTTGTGCTGTAGCACATCATAGGACACCAAATCGAAAGCTTTTGAAAGGTCTAAAAAACAGGCGTAGACCGGAGTCTTTCTTTCTTCAAACTGAGCGTCGTTCACCTTTATGTGGCTGATCAAAATGCGAACTAGCAGACTGTCCAGCAAAATGAGCCTATAATTGCTGTTATCTGATGCATCACCAGTTTTATTTTTGATTATTGTCACAACCACGGTCTTCATACACTCATCAGGCAGGTATGAGTGTCTTAAACAAAATGTATAAAACATTGCTAGAACTCTTGGCAGATGAACCCCTGCATGCTGCTAATGCTCAATACTAATTCCATCGTGGCCTGGGGACTTACCCCTCGTCATATATCTTATAATGGCAGATATATTTTTAGGAGTAAAAGATGGCATTACTTCCGGCCCAAGCGTATTTTGCCTGATTTCACTAGTATTGAGCATTCCCGGCACACAGGAAGGAGGTTCTATCTGAAAAAGACTTTTAAACACGTTCGCAATGTCACGCGGCTCAGTAACTCCGGTAAAATTTGGAGGAACAGTGGGTTTACAATTTAATTTTCTCGTGCCTTTCCAGAAGCTTTGAAGTTTTTATATGCGTGGTGCGATGCAAGAATGTCCATCTTAATTTGCTTGGAGTTATTTTGACACCATCTTAACTTTGAAACGACGCCGAGACCCCACCATGCTATTATACATATCCATTTTCAGGCTTACCGTATGGTAGCCAGGTGTGAAAGTTTAGCCTGGCAACCTCGTGAGCACCACGAACATGCTTATTCCAGCCACAACACAACACGTTTTCGTTTTATCATGTCATTATATTATCTCTGCAATTTGAACTAATTACAGCCGCTTCACACAAAGTCGCAAAAATATCCGTGTACATTCGGTCTATAACTATTCTGTGATCCCTAATGTGATACAAATCGTCACAAGATTTTCCATCAGAATTGTCCCGACAATTCTGATGGAAAATCTACCGTTCTGAAGTGATCATTGCATATCTTCCTATAAACTTGTTTTTGTGCACAGGAGCTCAGAAACACAAAAAGGCACTCGGTGACACTGGGTCACAGGGGCACAGAAACACAAAGAGGCACACGGTGACACTGGGGCACAGAAACACAAAAAGGCCCACGGTGACACAGAGGCACAGGTGCCGCGGTTCGGGCAAGTATGTTAATGCGACGCGACGTGCCAGATTTACACATTTCCCTTTCACTGGATTAAAGAAATCTTCCTCGAGCACTGTTCATGATACATATTGATGTCTCCATATCATTATAAAAGAGCTGTGGTGCACCCGATTCATAAGGCGGGTGACAGAGACAACGTCAGCAACTATAGGCCAATCGCGATCCTAACAACGTTATCGAAGATATTTGAACGTGTAATCAACAACAGGCTAACAAAATACCTAGAGGAACACAATTTGTTTTCTAATACGCAATATGGTTTCAGAGCAGGCCGTTCAACAGATAATAATATTAAAATTAATTTATTTCGGGTAACTGGGCCCATAGAAGTCAATTTACAAAACATATCACACTAATAATATAAGGAATATAATTTTCGAGGCGACTTACAACTTAGAGGGCGACTAATTATTTGCTACAAAAAAAAATAACATGGCAGCGATTAAATATTATTTCTTAATCGCTGCAAAGTCATCTACTGTTATTGAATCATTTGGGTTAGGTTAGGTTAGAACAGTAACCATTAACAAGCGAAGGCGAGCGAGCGAAGCGAGCATGCCGCGGCAGCGGCCGCCGAGCGCCAGATCCCCTCTATTGTTGGTAAATTCAGTTACCAAAACAAAAATTCGATGCCAGTTTAAATTAAAATAAAGCTAAAAACTGATTATTGAGCTGCTACTTTCTACTTAAAATAATACTTCGCTGTAGCTGTTAACCTACTATTTTTGCTATTGGCTTTCATTATTTTTTAATCCCAAATTCCGATTAATTTGTCGCTGCGTTAAATACATGCCATAATATAATACAATTGAATAAAATAATAGTAATAAAATTCATAATAAATGTCAAAAAATAAAAAAATGAAATAAAATAAGATACGATACCATTACAATTAAAATATTATACAATTAAAATAATACATACAAAGACACACACAAGAATTAATAATGCCTGACAAACGGCCTAACCGGAACATGCCTGCTGCAGCAATGCAGCATGTAGGGGCAGTCCAGCCTATCAGCAATCATCGCCAGGACTGAGTTGGAGCTGGCCCATACTCTGCGCACCAGAGAGATGCTCCGCCTGCGCATAGTCGCGTAAAAACAGGCAGTACGCTCCTCCGCGAACATACCCGAGGCGCTGCAGAACCGAGGCAGCCCCATCACAATCCTAAACGCATTATTGTAGAGAACGCGTAGGCCGCTATAGCACTTCTTTGTGTAACGAGCCCACAGGCTGCAGGTGTACAGGGATGTACAATACGCTCTAAATAGTGTCATCTTCACCCTCCCTGAACACCTAGCAAACCTGCGGGCTATCATGTTGGCTCGTATTGAGCGCGACCTCCACTCTCTCTCTATATCCTCATTATCATTTAGGTCAGGCGTAAGAATATGTCCCAAATATTTAAATTTATTCACCCTCTCCAGAGGTGTCCCGTTCAGTTTAACTGACGGAACATTCTGGGGACTCACTGCACCGACTTCAAAAACCATGAACTGGCTTTTTGCCACATTATATCGCAAACCATGATCACGAGCATAGTCTTCACATAGGTACCTTTAACAACCTCCTCAGACCACATACCGACGCACTCAGCAACACCATGTCATCCGCATAACTGAGATTATTCACAGACACTCCATCAATATGGCAGCCGACATGGCAGTTGCTGAGCGCGACGATCAGGTCATTCATGTACACGTTGAAAAGCGTAGTAGATGTCAACCCACCCTGCCTGACACCACATTCAAGTTCATATTGCTCTGACATTGCCCCCTCCCACCTCACACAATTCTTTTGATGCCCATACCAGAACCCAAATAGGCCAGTAATTTCATTCGGTAAGTTAATCTGGTGTAACTTGTTCCACAGGACATCATATTGGACAAAAGCCTTGGAGAGGTCCAGGAAGCATGCGTACACCGGCGTGTTCCTCTTCGTATAATAGTTGACGGTGTGCTTAAGGCACAGTATCGCGCTCTCCGTTGATAGCTGCGGAAGAAACCCAAACTGGTTGTCGTGGAGAGTTACGTTATTATTCAACTGTACATTAAGCAGACCATCAAAGACTTTAGCCGTTGTGGTGGCGAGAGAGATAGGCCTGTAGTTATTGGTATCAGCTAAGTCACCCGTCTTATTTTTAACTACCGGCACTACCACGGTTTTCATAAAATCATCCGGCAAGTAGAAGTGGCTCATACACAGGGAGTAAATTTGTTTGTTTTTGTGTCGTTGATTTTGGCAGTTCTCTGCCAGAAGCCACTGAAATCGCCTTCACGGTGTTTATCGGCGAGCGCATCCATTCTAATCTGATCTTGGTGATCTTGACACCACTTCAATCTTGATTTAAATACCCGTCTGCTATAACACATATCATTATAGACAGAACCAGACCTGGGCGACCGCACAAGTCCCCATTCCATAAACCTAGACCTGGCGTCCCTATGAGCACCGGCGACATGTCTGTTCCACCGTAGCCAGCGTGAGCCCATCACACGCCGCCTGGCCCCCCCTCGGCCATCCTCCGTTGATACCTTTGCCGCAGTACGGAGGGCAGTAAAGATGTCAGGAAATCTATTAGTGCTAACAATTGATTAGACTCGTACATGTACTTCGCGATCTGTTCGGCTCTTCGCTGACCCCAAATAAATAATAAAATAAAATAAATAAAATTGTTTATTTGCACCTTTAAGTAAAAAGAACATGATTTATACATGAAATAGGCCTTAAGGTTATTAAAGTTGCAGGTTAGAGTTGCAACCAATACCTAAGCTAAGATAACTTAATATCTTGTATTTATAGGTATCAGCGCCCCACCCTCGTCATCATTATAGCCATTGTTTTTGTGCCTAGCTTGTGGAATAATATTAAAACGGACGCGAAAAACAAATGCAGCACCAACATAAGTGAAGGTAAGAATAATATGTACTTTAATTACAGGAATAATTTTGAAATATCTAGATGTGATGAGAGTTATAATCAAATTGGTTAAAAATTAAATTGAATTATAGGTTGTTTCTTACTAAGCACAAGAATATGGGACAACTTAGGTGCAAAACAAGACTTAGAACTAAATTAAGAAAAACAAAACAAAAACAGAAAATAAAAAAGAAGACAAACGGTATTTTGTGCTGATGAGTGTAGACATATGCGTGTGTGTGTGTGTATGTGCGTATATGGGTGTGTGTGTGTGTGTGTGTGTATGGGTGTGTATGTGTTTTAGCGTGAAAAACTTAGGATATCGAAATTATAACAAGGAAGTGCTAAACTAGATGAACAGGCATAATAATATATACAACTCATTTATTATTATCATTTTAAAAGATTTGAATACTTTTTTTTTTTTTTTTTTAATTATACAAAGAAATCATGCAAGTATGCTAAAAAGATTTTCAGTGGCTTCATAGGTCAGGGATTGAAGCCAAGTGATTACATTCTGCTTGCACTCTCTTTTTGTCATGGAGAAAATTTGCAACTGTTTATTTGCAATGTTGAATAGTCTTGGGCCTAGGAACAAATTGAATCTTTGAGCAAACGATGTTCTACTACGTATGTAGTACGATGTACTACTTCAAATCACATCTTTGTCCGATTCTGTAGTTTGAGATACCTTAGATGTCAATAAATTAAAATTACACTCAATTATGAGAAACCATAGAATCATATTTCACTCGTACACTAGTTACACATTGCCTAGCTGCTTGCGTCACTACGCAGTGATCCAGCCAGCTACATGTACCATATACTTGACTAATATACGAATAATTATCCGAGTCTACACCTGGTACGTCTACATCAATACATGTCAAAAACTGCTCATCGCAATAGTTTATTAGTTCCTTAAAAAACAATTCACGAGGGTCCCCTAAGATAAAAACCGACTCAATTCCGTGAGTAAGCACTAAAGCACATAGTTCACTTAAACAGTCCTTAAACAGATCGAGATTATCAGTGGAAATTGTCGGCATATAAATACTTATCATTAGCAATACCCGGCCACAGATAATAATTTTAACGGCACAAATACGCGGATTATCACACGGCAACACGGATACATTCGGAAAAACACTATGCCGCCATAATATTGCCACTCCGCCGTAAGGGCGCCCGCGCAGTACGCCCGCCGACGTATCCACAGCTGACTTCCCAGTATATCCCAAACCGCTATCTATAGTGCTAAGAAATGGTATGTCGTGTGGTAACAACCAAGTTTTTTGTAGGCACACTATATCGCACGTACGGCATAGACTCCTCACGTCATCAATGGAACGCTTCACGTTCTTGCAGTTGTAGGTAGCAAAGCGACATGGACCGCTATTCATTCCGTAGCTCATTCAGGCCGGTAACAGTCCGGGGACTGTACGATCTTTTATGTTGAAAATTAACAAAGCGTCTAAATATTATACCCGCGGGCCATAGTTGCTCGTCCAAATATAACGACACATTGCATTCGGATGTTAGAAATTTAAAATGATTTGTGCCCCCTTTGCGTCTTCATATTAATTCTGTCTAAAACAACAACTTCTTCGGTTTTTTTGCTAATATAATCGATTATGTCACACTCATTCGTGTCGAGATGAACGTTCGTGATAAAAATCGGGATTTTCTTATCAGCCGCCTTAAACTTACATTCTTAGTCTCGAGCTACACCCGACTTTCTAACAAACCGATATTTAGGTTGTTTTTTCCGTTGTACATACTGCCAACCCTCATTACCACTCGTAGGAGACATTGTAGGTTCGTCCTGACGCCGCCGACCCGCCGATGTGTTGCGAACCTTGTCGGCGGGACAAAGCACCTGTGTTATCGCTTGCGCAGGCCCCTGACATGATTCACCACGGCCGTCTCACTCGCACTCGCTGTAGAACCGGTTCCAGTACCAGTACACGTCCCGCGACGCGGTACAGCAGGCCGCCATGCACCTCCCGCGTCGCGGCAGCCCCCGCTAGCGGCCACGCAGGCCGCCTCGCTCGTTACTGATTTTTGGGGCTCGCTTGACTTAGGCACCGTGGGTTCGTGTACACAGACATCTACCCTCATTTCTCTATAGGTTGGTGAGGGCGACTTGGTGTTGCGTTCAATTTGGGACTCATTGAATGCTGACGTATGACAATCGTGCGACAGCCCCATGGGTCCACTGTCGAGCCACGCACCGCGTTTTGTATTCACTTTAAAAGCCGAAGTAGGCGGTAAAGAATCGGTCTTCATCCGACATATTTCGCTGTTCAAGTCATTCATATCGTCATGTGTTACCTAAGATGACTTAATGCAATCGATTTCACTTTTCATTAATACTATATCTTTGAGTAACTTCGTGCAGTCTAGATGGCCAAACGTGACTGGAGGCAATTTGTCTAGATCTTTTGCTACGAAAATTGGAATAACACCAGGATCAGCAGACTTAAAAAGATTGATAATGTCGTTCAAGTCTTGTTTTTCCTTGCCCGCATTTTTACGATTTATTTTACGCTTATCTGTAGGTATCGCTTCAAAAAGCAAAGACTTCGCACTTTTGATTTCACTGGCCTCGAAAGCCGACGTACACACGCGAACTAACGTATCTTCATCAACTACGGACACCTTGTTTTGCACATAAGAGAGTAACTCGTTCACTATTAGATTACACTGTATACATTTTACAATGATCGACATTTTTGCGAATTTTCGTTACGCAGTACGCAGTCTATAACACGCTCGCGTGGATGCGCGCGCGCGACTGACAGGGTACGCGGTATCATGCAGTACTTGATCTTGTTAACTTTCTAGTTAACAAATTAGACAGTAAAAATAAATATTTGACTATATTTCTTGATCTTGCCAAAGCCTTTAACACTGTCTCTGTTCCCCACCTTGTGCAAAAACTTGAAGACCATGGTATTAGGGGCATTCCACTCGCATTGCTATCAAATTATTTAAATAACAGAACTCAATCTGTGAAAATTGGAGATCACATTAGTGATGAACTTTCAGTTGAATTTGGGGTGCCACAAGGCAGTATATTGGGACCCACTCTTTTTCTCTGATACATAAATGTGCTCTGTATACTTAAGATTAAAAATTGCCGCATCTCTGCATACGCTGACGATACTGCCTTAACCTTTTTCGCACATTTGTGGAATGAGCTTTTTAGTCTGGCTCAAGACGGTTTTAACACGGTGTGTAACTGGCTATCATCAAATTCTCTTACTTTGAACGAAGACCAAACCAAATACATTGTATTCTCAATTCATAATATAATGGAAGTTGCTAACCTTACCAATTATAATATCTCTGTACATAAATGTAACTTTCCTCCATCTCCAAACTGTAATTGTCTTAATATTAGTCCCACCAAATGTCTTAAATATCTTGGAATCGAAATAGATGCTAATTTAACTTTTTAAATCCACATTCAATCTCTATCAAAAAGAAAGAATACGTAAGCTCACATACATTTTTGAAGAGCCTCGCGATGTAGAATAGAAACATATGATAAGGATGGTTTATGAAGCTTTGGTGCAATCAATAATTAGTTAGTGCATCACAACATAGGGAGGAGCATGCAAAACTAAAATGATAACCGTTGAAAGAGCCCAAAGGATGATACTAAAAGTGAGTTTATCCAAACCTCATCTTTTCTCCACCTCAAAACTTTATGAGGAAACTCAAGTGCTAACTGTACGCCAGCTGTACATACTCGTATTGCTAACTGTACTTATTCAACACTCCAACTTACCTGAAGAAAGGGGAAAACGTATAGCCCTCTCTAGAAGAACCTACGCAATAGCAATATGTGAGTCAATCGCTGTCAATATCGCCTTTGCGCAAAGATTTTTCCCATTAAAGATGCGAATTATTCAATAAAGTATATAAAATCATACATATAGCAAATTGTCGTAAAAATGAATGTAAAGACAAAATTAACAAATGGTTACTAAATCAAAGTTACTCTGAAACGGAAAAAGTCCTTGAGATAGTAAAGTAACAGGGTATATTTATTGTAATTTTATTTTTATTCTTTTTATTTATTCTACTCATGTGCCTTGTTTGGCAGTGTCTGAGGGGCTTCTACCAATGGCAAGCTACTCGGAGATGGTGATGCAGGTGCTTGGTAGTTTTCTTCATATATTTATATTAAATTTTCGATGCACATCTACATAATTTTACTATATATTTAAACCTAACTAAACCAAAAAAGACGCTCATTGCAGTAAACGTGACGTTTACTGCAATGAGATTGCGACTAGACCGAAGACAAATAATGTACCAGAACGGTATTCTGCTAAATTTCCGAATTGACATTGTGAAAAAATTTGGTATTCCACTAAAAATAAGAACGTCAAAACTGACGTAAGCATGAGATTATTTGTTGACCGGACTGTGACTAATAATTTTAGCTTCTGCTAGTTAGATATCTATAAAATATATATATATAGCTGCATAGTTATTATATAAGCGTATGTATAAAACACAGGACAGACGTTTAGTGTATTTTTTTGTTGAAGTGTTTGGATATTCTGGTATAGTTGGATAATTATTGAAAAAGGAGTGGTTTACGTTTGCGGCATGTTTGCGGTTACTTTATTTAACCCTGGCGCAACGTGCAGATTATGCAGCGGCTTCAGAAAGACGGAGAGAACGCTCTCGTCGTCGCCTTGCAACGGATGCATTTTCCATGAGCGACCGAGAGTGTGTGAAGACCTACAGGTTCACTAAGTCGCTCGTGGCGAATAACGGAGCTGACGCCGCACATCCCTTGGGAAAGGCGCAAAGATGGACTCGATGCTCGCCAAGGTGAGTCTTAGTTACTTACACACATATTATTTATTGACAAGCAACAAGGCAGCTAGATTCCAAACATTACATTATCTACTTTTTCTAGGTACTGATAACCCTGGCGTTTTACGCCAGCGGGTTCTATCAGACCTTGGTAGGGCAGCACTGCTCCCATTCAGTTTCCAAGCCAAGCGTCTGTAGGGCGGTCAAACAAGTGACTCTGGCCCTGAACCACCCACATGTATTTAGAAAGCATGCGACTTTCCCTTTGACAAGGGGAGCCCAAGAAAGGGCTAGGAGTGGGTAAGTCTAAAGACTAGCGCGTATATGATAGTCACATACGACGGAATTTAATCAAGTTAGTTATCCGTCGACATCGCTTGCAACAATTTAACAAAACATCAATATATTTCTTTACTATACCTATGTCATTTTAATATTAAATAAATTCTCTAAATGAAGCTTGAAACCGTCTTAAAATCGGTTGCGTAGTTTAAATGAACAACGCGGTCTGTACCTAATGTAATGATGATGCGCGGCAATATTGACAATACAATATTATACCTATTATCTGCATTTTAGATTCTATGCCAAATTTGGATTCCCGGGGGTGGTTGGCTGCATTGATGGTACTCATGTCTGCATCATAAAAAACCGGCCAAGTGCGCACGAAGGGTTCCGTACCATTATCTATAAAAAAAAACGGCAAAAAATCACGTTTGTTGTATGGGAGCCCCCTTAAATATTTGTTTTATTTTAATTTAATTATTTATTTTTAAAGGGAATATATAACTAAATATTCTGTGAATATTTCAAGCGTCTACCTGTTGCCGTTATCAATATCCAGCAAAAAAATCACGTTTGTTGTATGGGAGCCCCCTTAAATATTTATTTTATTCTGTTTTTTAGTATTTATTGTTATAGCGGCAACCGAAATACATCATCTGTGAAAATTTCAACTGTCTAACTATCACGGTTCATGAGATATAGCCTGGTGACAGACGGACAGACAGACAGACAGACAGACAGACAGACAGACGGCGGAGCCTTAGTAATAGGGTCCCGTTTTACCCGTTGTGTACGGAACCCTAAAAACCATCAGAACACGAAGATGCCTATTACTGCCGGAAAGGCCATCCACTGAACGTGAGAAAGAGAACATGAGGATAGTAAGTGTTAAAATTGATGTAGCTACTTAGTACCTACTACCCAGCGGCTACAATGGCGGGGTGCGACGCCTATTCTGTCAGGGCGGGCCTATTACCTCGTCAAGTCAAAAATATTTAATTAGATAACAACTTAGCAAAATAAATATTGTAGGAAGTAGGCATGACACACGCGCCCGCTTCCCGCTGCACTATCACCCCGTCCGTCGCCCACACCCCTTTCCGCGCCCGTCAGTCCGGCTGAAATCACGATCGCAAACGGCTCAATTTTTGCACTGTTCTAATCACACAACTAAAAATTTTCAGCGTTTTGTATTGTGTGGACGAATATATTGTTTTTTTTGTGTCGCAAAAGTTTATTTCATTTGATTCAACCTACAATAATAATTTTCAGATATGTGATGCAGAGATGAATAGGTATACTTTGCGTCGATCCATCTAGCCCCGGGAGTTCACACGACTCGACCATTTGGAGGACTATTTCGAGTATGATTGTCTGATTTATTATTATTCGCCTAAACACTTACACGTACGTTACGTCGTCGCAGCCGAAGAGTTTCCTCATAGAGGCCGACAAACGGTTTGCAGCCCCTGCTATTTCCTCCATAGCAGAGGCATGCCTAAAAAACAAACACATAGTTATAGTAATTATTGTTTTAGTTTTGTGATGTTAAACTTCACTGTAAGCTTTAGCTCACTCTATATCTATCTGTCTCGCAGTAGGCGTGACAGTAGGCAGGTCGGCATCCTGCTGCACAGTGGTTATTCCATCATATCCACCAATACCATCAGTCTGTTGCCTTATCGAAGGACTAGTCAAATAAATCATACATTGAATATAATTGCCTGTACTCCTAAGAGTTGTTATGTTCAATATGTGAAGACCACCAAAAAAACTACCTATATCTTATCAACAGAGCATCCAGTGCGTTCTGGCTGAATCATCATCATCATTTCAGCCAAAAGACGTCCACTGCTGGACATAGGCTTTCCCCAACGGGGGGTTGCCATAATCGCCACTTACGACACTGTCGCCTTTTATGACACCCACGGGAAGAAATGGGATGGTGCTATTCTTTACGTCCGGCACCACACGGAATGCCTGACTGCATCCTCTGCTGAACTGTATCCTCCCACGATGCTGATCAGGCGCTCTTCGAGGGGGAACCACAAAATTTGGGGTGCTGGCCCACCACTCCTTGTTCGACCCTCCTTTATTTGCCTCAGTTTTGCCTTCGTCCGGCTTTTGTACTGGTTGTCGTACTGCAAACAAAAAAATTATGTATTTGTTGTTTTCCGACTCTCCTGCAAGCACAGCTAGTGGTTACAATAAGTTACCTTCTTCCACTCCGGCCCAGATTTGGACAGTCCAGCATTCAAAATATCGGCGCAATGTCTCCAGAGCCATTCACCCACTTGGACAGGGCATTGCCCTCCCTAACTCTCACCTTGCCCAACCCCAATGATTGGTTCTCCTCCAGAAAGTCTAGAAGCAGCTCCAATTGGCGAGGCGTCACTTGGCGGGGAGGTAATATTATTAAAATCAGAAAAATATATGATGTTGTGTTTTGTGTTATTCACACTTTCGCGCGGATATGACAGAGTTGCTAGTAAATAATCGTCTATTACCCACAACCACGATAAAAATACTCACTTTTTACTTGACTATGGAAAGCATAATTTCATCTGTTCCGTCATAAGTCTAAACCCAAACCAGGATACTTGGCGGGAAAGTGAAGCGTCATGATTAGCAGTTTTGTTTTATTTTCTAAAACTTGTGTTTAGCCGAATATTAATGTGTAATAATAGTGGATTATTAACCATTAAGTGTTCGTGAACCTGCATTAATGTAGGCAAATGAAATACAAACAGTACAACATATCACTTAAATTTCTCTCAAGAAGTCCACGTGAGGTCTCAGTAAAGTGCCACGTCTTTACTGAAACTCAAGGGGAGCGTACGGGAGGGGATATCATATATCATGCATTGTTTAAAATTCATTTCATCATTACCTATACGAAGTAACTAAATAAAGAATTGGCTAAAAGGTCCCAGCAACCAGGCCATTAAACTATTGTATAAAAAAACCCAAACCAAAGAAGTGGGTAGGTAGACCTCAATGATCACAAAATAATTGAAAAAAAAAAATCTGGTACCTTAACTGAAAAAAAGGTTCTAGTTTTCAACTTTCTCATTCCTTAACATTCGATTTAAACTCAATGAAATTTATCCCAATCAGAAACGTTTTGATTACCGGTCATCGATTATTTGATCGGATGTACTCTATAGATAGAGCGCATCTGATAAATTATAAGTCCGATGCTGTCGGTGTGTATGTTTATTTATAAATTCAGTCCTTCTATCTTCTCCTAGTTTGAACGTGTGGCCTAACAACTCAACTTGCTCGCTTGCTCGGTCGCTTAAAGGAGCAGATGGAAAACAAGGGCGAAAATACCATCAGACAGTCGGATGGACAATAAAATCGAAAACAGTGTAGGTAAGTGCCGTTTCTGACTGAAGTACGATCTGCCTATCGGATTGGACGTGTATCAATATATCGATTTAATACAAATGTAATAATATTTATTATTCAGTCCTTAATAGCTATAACCGTACCGTACCTAGTGTCACAAGTTTAATAACTGAATTTACCCGCACATCGGGAAATTATTCACCAAATGGCAACTCTGATTTTGACACAATTGACATTCATTCTGACATACAGTATTGAAAAACATTGCGATGGCTAGGTACAATAGTCCATAAAATCAATGTAGGTAGTTTTATAAATAAAATGGAATAAATCTTTATAGAATACTTTCTGACAAAATTAAATTATATAAAATTGAATTATAGTTTGACATTCGTAAAAATAAATAATGACGTCTCTTTTTGACATCTTAATCATTCGCATAGCGCATGCGCGTCGTGATTAGCAATACGTTCCATGTTAGCTTTCTAGCCGATTATTTATTTTAATGATTTTTTATTCTCAAAGATATAAAATAACAAACGGGAAATGAAAATACTATGAGTATGCACTTAATCAAGCAAACTAATAAAGACATTAAACAAATCAGAAAATAAGGTTGCTAAACATTAAAGTATCACTAATTATCACAATATCGTCTGCGTACATTGAATCAACATGAAACTATGTTTAATTTCGTAAGCGAGAACAAAGTTGACCGCTATGAGACTAGACTGCAATGATATTGCGACCGGAATGTGAACAAACCTAATTTTAAGGTTAGCAGAATACCATTTTTTGGTCTGTTCACAATGTCATCGCATTCCGGTCTCATAATTTTCACACTGCACGTTAATTAGTAGTCTAGGTAGGAGTCTAAACTAAGCCTTTTTTTTTTTTTTTTTGGGTGGGAAATTATCAAATAACTTCTCCCGCTCTGGGTGGAGCGGGAGGGAGTGTCAGACTTTTACTGACTAAAACCCACCGTGTTCCTTCAGATGCCTGTGTGCCAGGGCCACGATATCCCTTTCGGACAGGCTCGTAACCCTGGCAGATCTAAACTAAGCCTAGGCCTGTATTTTAGAACTCCAGGCCCACCATTATTTAACATAGTAAAGGCTGTCAACGTGCTACAATTGCGAGTGATTGATCTGGGGGCCAAGTCTGCTATTTTCAATGATTGGTCATTATGACGATCATACCAAGGCATCGCCATGACCATTGTGCCAATAGTTAGTAACCTCCTAAATTCATAATGGCGTGACAGTCATCCTTATGAAAGTCAAAATAATAGGAGCTTGTCAGTACGAAATTACCAAATACAGACAATTTTTCCAATGGAGTATCAGTGGCACGTCATCGGAAAATCATAAAGACGCCTTTCAATTAGGAGATTAGCAAAACTGTGAAACTCTACAATTACGGTGCCAATGATCGGCCATCCGGACACAACTGCGTTAGCAGACTTGGCCCCCTGGTGTATGTGTAACAGTGTGTGTGTGTTTGTGTGTGTGTGTGTGTGTGTTTGTGTGTGGGGGGGGGGTGTGTGTGTGTGTGCATGTGTGTTGCATGCCTATATTTATTGTACATACAATATTTCATAAATAAATGATAAATTTGTTTGCCATAAAAATACAGATAGGAACAAAGGTGATGCATTATAAATAGTGTACATTGTAACATCAGAAGGTCAATTCTACTAATTATCCTGCAATATGAAAAACATGAGACCGGAATGCGATGACATTGTGAATAGACCAAAAATTGGTATTCTGCTAAGCTTAAAATTAGGTTTGTTCACATTCCGGTCGCTATATCATTGCAGTCTAGTCTCATAGCAGTCAACTTTGTTCTCGTTTACGAAATTAAACATATTTTCATGTTGATTCAATGTACGCAGACAATATTGTGATAATTAGTGATACTTTAATTTTTAGCAACCTTATTTTCTATTTTTTTTAATGTCTTTATTAGTTTGCTTGATTAAGTGCATACTCATAGTATTTTCATTTCCCGTTTGTTATTTTATATGTTTGAGAATACGAAATCATTAAAATAAATAATCGGCTAGAAAACCAACATGGAACGTATTGGTAATCGCGACGCGCATGCGCTCTGCGAATGATTAAGACGTCAAAAAGAGACGTCATTATTTATTTTTACGAATGTCAAACTTTAATTCAATTTTACATAATTTAATTTTGTCAGAAAGTATTCTATAAAGATTTATTCCATTTTATTTATAACTACATTGATTTTCTGGACTATTGTACCTAGCCATCGGAATGTTTTTCAATACTGTATGTCAGAATTAATGTCAATTGTGTCAAAATCAGAGTTGCCATTTGGTGAATAATTTCCCGATGTGCGGGTAAATTCAGTTATTAAACGTGTGATACTAGGTACGGTTATAGCTATTAAGGACTGAATAACAAATATTATTGTATTTGTATTAAATCGATAAATTGATACACGTCCAATCCGATAGGCAGATCGTACTTCGGTCAGAAGCGACACTTACGCTGTTTTCGATTTTATTGTCCATACGACTGTCTATTTTCGCCCTTGTTTTCCATCTGCTCCTTTAAGCGACCGAGCAAGCGAGCGAATTGAGTTGCTAGGCCACACGGTCGAACTAGGAGAAGCTAGAACGACTGAATTTATAAATAAACATACACTCAGACAGAATCGGACTTATAATTAGTTGAACATTGTGAAAGATAATAGGAGTACTGGAATGAAAACCTGGAGTCATTTTTATAATATTAGAATATAATTTTTAATACAGTGACATTAATCATTACAAGAGAAGGAGTGACAATAGAATTTATATTTGTTTTTAATATTTAAAATCTTAAGTCAAATAGGCATGTCTATGAAGCAATCCTACTTTTATTGAATTAACAACATAATTTATCAGATGCGCTCTATTTATAGAGTACATCCGATCCAATAATCGAGGGTCGAACAAGGAGTGGTGGGCCAGCACCCGAAATTTTGTGGTTCCCCCTCGAACAGCGCCTGATCAGCATCGTGGGAGGATGCAGTTCAGCAGAGGATTCAGCAGAGGATGCAGTCAGGCATTCCGTGTGGTGCCGGACGTAAAGAATAGCACCATCCCATTTCTTCCCGTGGGCAACTGATGGTAGTGGAGGATATGATGGAATAACCACTATGCAGCAGGATGCCGACCTGCCTACTGTCACGCCTACTGCGAGACAGATAGATATAGAGTGAGCTAAAGCTTACAGTGAAGTTTAACATCACAAAACTAAAACAATAATTACTATAATCATGTGTTTGTTTTTTAGGCATGCCTCTGCTATGGAGGAAATAGCAGAGGCTGCAAACCGTTTGCCGGCCTCTATGAGGAAACTCTTCGGCTGCGACGACGTAACGCAAGTGTAAGTGTTTAGGCGAATAATAATAAATCAGACAATCATACTCGAAATAGGATTTCATTTAAAGAAATTGATTGTTTTTAGAATTCAAGCAACAGCAGCATCAGAATTGCCGAGTAGTATCCAATAATGATTGGCCAAGGTATGTAAATGTTATTTGTGAACGTATTACTAACTAGCTTCTGCCCGCGACTTCGTTCGCGTGGAAGTCGAGAATTGGATATATATATATAATATATATACTACCTTAGGATTTTTCAGCAAGCATATTCAGAATGAATATGTCGATCTGAATATGCTTGCTGAAAACTCCTCTGGGCTTCCCCTACCATTTGTTGTTTTGTAAATAAAACGCTGAGTTTAAAATAAAACAATCTTATTTAATAAATGATATGTACAAAATAAAAAACTATATTGTGTTTCCTTTCAGGGCTTTGTTGACGCTGCCGCGCCATGCTCCACGCAAGCGATGCGCCACCGGCTCTTTTTTTTCACTTTTATTTTGTTAATTATAATTAATAAACAATATGCATATTACAAAAAAAAACTCATTCTTCTTATTTATCTTATTTATTAAACAATACCTATGAGGGGCTCGAGGCTAAGTAACAGCCGCACAAGTCTATCGATCAAAGTTAAGCTACGCAGGTCACGCGCAGTCGGTCCGTGGATAGGTATCATCTGAATCCAACTACTGGTACTTAGCTACAAATTACACAATGGTTAGTCGGTAAAGAAATGGATTAATGACAATTTATCCATTTCTTTACCGACTAACTTAAATCTAGGTGATCAATCCAAATGGTCGAGTCGTGTGAACTCCCGGGGCTAGTATCGACGTAAAGTATATCTATTCATCTCTGCATCACATATCTGAAAATTATTATTGTAGGTTGAATCAAATAAAATAAAGTTTTGCGACACAAAAAAAAACAATATAATCGCCCACACAATACATAAAACGCTGAAAATTCTTAGTTGTGTGTTTAGAACACTGCAAAAATTGAGCCGTTTGCGATCGTGATTTCAGCCGGCCTGACGGGCGCGGAAAGGGGTGCGGGCGACGCGTGACGGGGCGATAGTGCAGCGGGAAGCGGGCGCGTGTGTGTCATGCCTACTTCCTACAATATTTATTTTGCTAAGTTGTTATCTAATTAAATATTTTTGACTTGACGAGGTAATAGGCCCGCCCTGACAGAATAGGCGTCGCACCCCGCCATTGTAGCCGCTGGGTAGTAGGTACTAAGTAGCTACATCAATCTTAACACTTACTATCCTCATGTTCTCTTTCTCACGTTCAGTGGGTGGCCTTTCCGGCAGCAATAGGCATCTTCGTGTTCTGATGGTTTTATGATCATGCAGACATGAGTACCATCAATGCAGCCAACCACCCCCGGGAATCCAAATTTGGCATAGAATCTAAAATGCAGATAATAGGTATAATATTGTATTGTCAATATTGCCATGCATCATCATTACATTACAGACCGCGTTATTCATTTAAACTACGCAACGGATTTTAAGACGGTTTTTAAGCATCATTTAGAGAATTTATTTAATATTAAAATTACATAGGTATAGTAAAGAAATATATTGATGTTTTGTTAAGTTGTTGCAAGCGATGTCGACGGATAACTAACTTGATTAAATTCCGTCGTATGTGGCTATAATATACGCGCGAGTCTTTAGACTTACCTACACCTAGCCCTTTCTTGGGCACCTCCTTGTCAAAGCGAAAGGCACATGCTTTCTAAATACATGTGGATGGTTCAGGGCCAGAGTCACTTGTTTGACCGCCCTACAGACGCTCGGCTTGGAAACTGAATGGGAGCAGTGCTGCCCTACCAAATTTTGATAGAACCCGCTGGCGTAAAACGCCAGGGTTATCAGTACCTAGAAAAAGTAGATAATGTAATGTTTGGAATCTAGCTGCCTTGTTGCTTGTCAATAAATAATATGTGTGTAAGTAACTAAGACTCACCTTGGCGAGCATCGAGTCCATCTTTGCGCCTTTCCCAAGGGATGTGCGGCGTCAGCTCCGTTATTCGCCACGAGCGACTTAGTGAACCTGTAGGTCTTCACGCACTCTCGGTCGCTCATGGAAAATGCATCCGTTGCAAGGCGACGACGAGAGCGTTCTCTCCGTCTTTCTGAAGCCGCTGCATAATCTGCACGTTGCGCCAGGGTTAAATAAAGTAACCGCAAACATGCCGCAAACGTAAACCACTCCTTTTTCAATAATTATCCAACTATACCAGAATATCCAAACACTTCAACAAAAAAATACACTAAACGTCTGTCCTGTGTTTTATACATACGCTTATATAATAACTATGCAGCTATATATATATATTTTATAGATATCTAACTAGCAGAAGCTAAAATTATTAGTCACAGTCCGGTCAACAAATAATCTCATGCTTACGTCAGTTTTGACGTTCTTATTTTTAGTGGAATACCAAATTTTTTCACAATGTCAATTCGAAAATTTAGCAGAATACCGTTCTGGTACATTATTTTGCTTCGGTCTAGTCGCAATCTCATTGCAGTTAAACGTCACGTTTAACTTGCTTTTTTGGTTTAGTAGAATACCTTTTGTGACATTTTGGAACTTTTGCGGCACTGCGACTTGAATTTGAACGTTTTTTAATTAGTAGAATTGGCCTCAGATCTCCCACAAATCACAAAATATTCTCAAAATACCTGTCAACTTAATATGTGTAACTAGTCTAAGATGTAATTTGTGGAGATAAATAAACATATTTTATATTTAAATTTTTTATTATGATAGGTTTATTTTGCTAAATCACGGATTTTTCGTAAGAAATATACCGGTTCATTTCTTTTGTTTCTTTGCTAATAATAACCGTGGAAGTATGAGGTTATTACCATACAACCCGCAATAACTATACGTTTGACAGGTTTCAAGCAAATAAACTTCGTTTATCGGGTTTCTACAACTTACGACTTGTTTCGAACATTTGAGACGGATTTTAATATTTGATGTAAGGGGGATCAAGTAAGTAGCAGAAGTTTTACTCGTAGACGTTAAGTTTTATTAAATTTCGGGTCCGGTCTGGCCCGTTCGAGTGAAGTCTCGACAAAATTAGTGACCGTATGGAAGAGGCGGCCCGTGGTGGCGGCCACCGCTCCACCGCTCCACCGCGCCACCGCGCCACCGCGCCACCGCTCCACCGCTCCCCAGCGAGCCTTAAATACAATCCGAAATAATCCGAGACAATAACATATTTACTTTTTCCATTATGAGGCCTCCCTGCATGCGGCCGATTGCGGTATTTAATGTGTGTTGCTCTCTTTTATTCGCACCAGGTGGATGAGAACGTTTGCTTTAATAAGGCTGTCGTATACCTAGCGACTGACTACAATCCGCACAATAGCAACCACACGCGGGCTGCACTTAGTCTGATGAGTAGTTAGTTCGCAGGCCTAAGTTTGTGTCCCCTTTAAGTGTAGCTGGCGTCGCCGGAAAACTGAAAAGTATAAAATATTTACCTGAAGCTTGGAAATGTTGAGTACGAGTAAACATACAGTTCTATTTACGTCAGTTTGTATTTGAAATAGACTGGAAATGTCGCAGATTGCAGACCCGCGCTGCGGAGCCGGCGCGGCGTGTCAGCGGAAGTGTGCTCCGCCTCACGAACCATAAGAAGATCCGTGTGGTTAGTACAACGTGTCGCATCACACCGCGCCGGGCAGGCGTGACGCCGTGCCGCGTCGCTCGCCCGCCGCCCTCGCCCACTTCATGTCATACAGCTTCGCTCCTTCGCAACTCTTATAGAAAGTTAGAATCGCGTGTCAAGCAAATTGTATTCAGTGTTTTGTGCATTGAATAGAATAGAATACTCTTTATTATGTAGGTACACCATGAAAATTACAGATATAAATGTAGACATATTACATAGGGTGCCCAATTGGCGGTCTTATCGCTTAAGACGATCTTCTAAAGACAATCTTTGCTCTGATGGAGGCCATTTTTCACATAATGATAAACTTATTTTGCTAAAAACAGTGCTTATTCAAGTCTAGTTCTAGTTAGTGCAAGTCTAAATTAATAGCTAGGTTTAAAATACATTTTTTAAATAAGACGCAAAGGAAGTACTTCACTTATGAACTCCACACTAGGTCGAGCCTGTCTCGTGGAGTCCTTGGGTAACACATAATTGGAAACAAATTGATTGAGGCAGATAATCATATTGTTTTATGTCGATTCTATTTATTTTAAATAACATTTAACACTTCATGAACCTACACTGCTGATACGCTTATTCCTTTGTGTCTCAATAGTTTCAGATGGTAGACAATGTCATCAATAAAATAATGTTATATTCCTAGTGTGGTTGCTCGTAGGGTATGCGTAGATAAATGACAGGCGTTTATCGAGTTCAAGATAGAAGTTTAATAGACAGATAAGACTTACAGTTTGAGGTACACGAAAAGGAACAAACACTTAGAAGATACAGAATCAAGAATTAGAAGGAAACTGAGAATTTAGGTAGCTAGGTTGCGAAACGTAATTATAGATTTATATAGGTTAGCGCACGCATTCGCCGTCGGGGCAGAGTAACGACTGGCGCGGATGACCGAGCGATCGCGGGCGTGCGGGTGCCGCCGGTGCGCGGGCGCAGGCGGCGAGGTACACACATCGCGCGGTCGATTAAGGTGCGAGCTACATGCGCTCCAAACAGGTGCGTCCTCTGATCACGGACGTTGCCACAGTACTCCCCCGCTTAGACCGCTACTGCGGGCGGTAATAATCTGGGAAGTGCACACGACGCCCGGACCTCGTTCTCCTCTCTTCTTCTTTTGCTGGAAAAGGGAGTGAAGCTGATGGCTCAGGAACTGAAGGTGGCTCAGGAACTGAAGGTGGCTCAGGAACTGATGGTGGCTGATCGTCTGCTTCTTGTGTGACGTAGGCCGGCTTCAGCCGATCAACGCTGACGGTGACTTCTTTACCACGTACGTCAAGCTTGTAATATTTGGGTCGGCGCTGTATGACTTTGTACGGGCCGGCATACGGTGGTTCCAGCGGTCTTCGAACGAAGTCCTGCCGCAAGAACACATGAGATGATTCGCTGAGACTATGTGGTAAGTAAAATGGACCTTTTCTGTGACAGGATGCAGGCCTTGGCGTAAGGTTGGCCATGCGACTTCGCAAGCGCGTTGCAAGGTCAGTGACGTCAGATGACTTGTAGTCATCGGCTGGCGCGATGAATTGCCCTGGTAGTCTAAGTTGTTCGCCGTAGACCAACTCTGCTGGTGATGCTTTGATGTCCGGCTTCCATGCACTTCGTATACCCAGAAGTACCAGTGGAAGAACTTCGGTCCATTGCGGAGTAGAGTGACACATGATGGCTGCTTTCATGTGTCGGTGCAGACGTTCCACCATACCATTCGCAGCAGGGTGGTAAGCGGTTGTGCTGTAGTGGCGCGCACTAACCATGGCAGCGACAGCTCGGAAGAGGTTTGACTGGAACTGCGTGCCGCGATCAGTTGTCATTTTGAGCGGGCAACCGAATCTGGCGATCCAGCCGGACACCAGCGCGGTTGCGCAGGTCTCAGCCGTGATATCTTTGATGGTGTACGCCTCAGGCCATCTGGTGAATCTGTCGATGACAGTGAGGCAATACCTGTAATCATAAGAAATAGGTAAAGGGCCGACGATATCAAGGTGGATATGGGAGAACCTTGATGTTGTGACGGGAAATTGGGAAAGAGGAGCATAGGTATGACGCGTCACTTTACTGCCTTGACACCTTAGGCATTTACGGGACCACTCTCTACATTGTTTGCGCATCCCTGGCCAAACGAATTTCTGTGCCACCAGTCGCACTGTAGCTGTGTTTCCGGGGTGGCTCAAGTTGTGTAGCGAATCGAACGCTTGACGACGGAATTTCGGTGTAATATATGGTCGTGGCGGTGTAACTGTGACGTCACAGTAGACCTCGATGTCTGTATCGGGTATTCTAACCTTTTCTAGTTTAAGCGAGGATCCGCTCTCAAGGAGACTCTGTAGCTCTGGGTCAGTGTTCTGACATCGTGCAAGTGCTTGATAATCGACTCCTTTAGGAACTCGTACCTCCTCTATCCGGGACAATGTATCCGCGACCACATTCTCTGGACCAGGTATATAGCGTATGTCCGTTGTGTATTGAGCTATGTAGTCGAAGTATCTGTACTGCCTTGGTGAACAGTTCTCTCGTGGTGTCGTAAAAGCGTATGTTAGCGGGCGATGGTCTGTGAAAACGGCAAAGTTTCGTGCCTCCACCATGTGACGAAAATACCTTATAGCTTCGTACACTGCCAGCAGTTCGCGGTCGTAGGGGCTGTATTTCTTTTGCGCTGGGTTCAGCTTCTTGGAAAAGAAACCCAGTGGTTCCCACTGCTCACCATTTCGTTGCTGTAGCACGGCTCCTATTGATACATCTGAAGCATCCGTTGTCAAAGATAGCTCGGCGTTAGTAAGCGGGTGAACTAAAAGCGTGGCGTTGGAAAGTGCCTTCTTGCATTCGGAAAAAGCTTCCAGCTGTGTCTGCGTCATTTTAACAGGTTGGTTCTTCGTGGTTTTGCCTCCAGCCAGTATAGCGTTAAGCGGTGCCTGCGCCTTAGCTGCGTTCGGTATAAAGCGTCTATAAAAATTTAGCATACCCAGATATCTTCGTAGCTCCTTCACAGTTTGTGGCACTGGAAGGTCCTGGATAGCCTGTACCTTAGTGTCGAGTGGGCAGGTACCGGATGCAGAAACATTGAAGCCAAGAAATATTACCTCCGGCTGCCCCCAGACACACTTTGCCGAGTTCACCAATACCCCATAGTCTCTTAGGCGGTCTAGCAGTCGTCGCAGGTGCATTTTGTGCAGCTCTGGGGTGGGGGAAAAACACAGAATATCATCCAAATAGCAGAAGCAGAACTCGTCCAACCCGGCAAGTACCTCGTCCATAAACCTCTGGAATGTCTGCGCTGCATTTCTCAGACCGAAGGTCATAAAGGGAAATTCGAATAACCCGAATGGTGTAGTTATCGCCGTCTTTGGTATGTGGGGCCCATAGATAGGTATCTGATTATAAGCTTTAACCATATCAATTTTTGAAAATATAGTGCTGCCGGAGAGCTGGTGCGAGAAATCCTGAATGTGCCTCACCGGGTATCTGTCAGGAATCGTTCGTGCGTTAAGTGCGCGGTAGTCACCGCATGGCCTCCATCCATCATCTTTCTTCTTGACTAAATGCAGGGCTGAAGACCATGGGCTATCTGATCGCCTGGCCGTGCCGTTGGCCAGCATGTCGTCGAACTCCTTTTTGGCTATTTTAAAACGGTCTGGATCCAGTCGCCTAGGCTTACTTGATGCCGGTGGTCCAGGGGCAGTATTAATATAATGCACCGTATTGTGCTTTGGTTCACGTACAGTACCTGCAGGTCGGGTCACCTCCGGGAACTCACGGAGCAGCTGGTGAAATTCCGACTCGCCGGCGACAGTCTTGACAGACGCCACATCATCAGGTATCCTCTGGTGCGTTGCAGGTACGGAGAGAGATGTGATGCCATCTATCAGTCTATGGTTGCGGCAATCTATAATCAAATTATAAAACTTTAAGAAGTCAATTCCTATAATCGGTTTCGATATGTCCGCAATGGTAAATTGCCACGGAAATGCTCGCCGCAGTCCTAAATCCAAATGTATTTGTATCGGGCCATACGTATTGATGACTGTCCCATTCGCAGCTGTTAGGGCGTATTTCGTGCTCGTGCAGGGTATTCTGACCGCTGAACGTGGAAAAACACATAAATCGGACCCAGTGTCTATCAGAAACATCATCCTTGAATGACGGTCCGTTACAAAAATACGGCCAGCATGGGTTCCGCAGTCGTAGGCCGCTACTTCCGACTGCCCATGGAGTTTTCCGACGACCACTGACAGGGCTGCCGGCATCTCTTTGCCTGCGAACCATAATTATAATGATACCAGCAATGAGGGTGGTTTTCAGGCGGCTGACGTGACCGTGATGTTGACCTACTCCTAGTATTTCTACTCTCAGATCGCTGGCGGGAGCGTTCATTACGTTGCATATGCATTGCACTTACTTGCTGACCGAGTAACGCTACTTGCCTGGTTAACTCGGTGATTCGCGTTTCCATACCTTCTGTGAGGGTAGATGTCACTGGGGCCGCTGCACTCGCCACATGTTGGACACCGGTCGGCGCGATTTCGTGGACCCGGTCCGCCAAATCCACCATTTTGTCTATGGGTAAATCCGCTTGAGAAGCCACGATGGTCTGAACATTATTCGGTAACCGGCTAGACCACAGCGTTCTCAGAAATTCTTCGGGTACCACCGGTCCAGCCAAATGTTGCAGGTACCTAAAAAACTGGGACGGCTTCCGGTCCCCCAACTCTTCATGCATCAGTAACTGTTTCACCCTCCGCTCCTGCGAGGCCGATAATCGCTTGATCAACTCCGCCTTAAGCTTATCGTACTTATTTACCGCTGGAGGGTTGGTGATGATGTCCTTGACCTCTGCCACGAAACGTTGATCCAACACGCCGATGACATGGTAAAACTTCGTTGTGTCGGCGGTTACATTGGCGAGCGCGAACTGGCCTTCCATCTGGGCAAACCACAATCCAGGTTCTTCGGGCCAAAAAGGGGGTGCGCGTACTCCTACACGTAGGGTTTCAGGGCTGCTCCCATCGTTATTCGAGCCCGTCATCTTGATCACGTCGGGGTCACCAATTTGTGGTTGCTCGTAGGGTATGCGTAGATAAATGACAGGCGTTTATCGAGTTCAAGATAGAAGTTTAATAGACAGATAAGACTTACAGTTTGAGGTACACGAAAAGGAACAAACACTTAGAAGATACAGAATCAAGAATTAGAAGGAAACTGAGAATTTAGGTAGCTAGGTTGCGAAACGTAATTATAGATTTATATAGGTTAGCGCGCGCATTCGCCGTCGGGGCAGAGTAACGACTGGCGCGGATGACCGAGCGATCGCGGGCGTGCGGGTGCCGCCGGTGCGCGGGCGCAGGCGGCGAGGTACACACATCGCGCGGTCGATTAAGGTGCGAGCTACATGCGCTCCAAACAGGTGCGTCCTCTGATCACGGACGTTGCCACACTAGTATAGTGACTTTGGTAGTGGCGCTTTAGTTGACCTAAGCCGCCTCACAAACGACATGAGCCGCCTCACAAACGCCATGAACCGCCTCTCAAACGACATGAGGCCCCTCACAAACGACATGAGCCGCCTCACAAACGCCATGAGCCGCCTCTTAAACGACATGAGGCCCCTCACAAACGACATGAGCCGCCTCACAAACGCCATGAGCCGCCTCTCAAACGACATGAGGTCCCTCACAAACGACATGAGCCACCTCACAAACGACATGAGCCGCCTCACAAACGACATGAGGCTCACAAGGTACTCTCTTTCTTCTCTTATAATTGTTTGTCCAAAAATCATTATCCATAACACGTTTGCTATAAACTTCAGTAACCATAATGTTCAAAATCCCGAAATTTTGTTTAACATAATTATCTTTAGTTATAAATCAAATCAAATCAAAAAGTAGTTAGCAGCTTTTAGTTGTAAAAGTATTTCGTCATAATATCGAGTACTATAACAATAGAATCTCCTAACTTTACTTGACCTAAAGTCATATGTCCTAAGTATTGTGTTCAATAATGTGTATTACTCCATACATAATCTGCCTATAATGTTCCCACTGCTGGGACACAGGCCTCCTCTTTCTGTGAGAGGGAGTGGTCGTAACCCACCACGCGGGCCCAGTGCGGGTTAGTGGATGTCACATGTCTTCGAATTTTTAGTTCTAGGACATGCCGGTTGCCTCACGATGTTTTCCTTCACAGTGGTGATGAAATAATTTACACAAAGTAAAGCGCCTGTCTAGGTTCGAACCTACGACCTACTACTCGTACGGTTGGCGCAGTAGTTAAGCGATTGACTGCTGCGCTGCGTGTCGCGGGTTCGATTCTCGCACGGAACAAATATTAGTATGACCTACAAGTAGTTGTTCCGGGTCTGGCTGTTTGTGTATGTGAGTTTAAATGTTTGTAAACACAGCCACGATACAGGAGAAATTCCTAGTGGGGCAACGTTTTAAAAAAAAAAAAAAAGTCGAGGCCGTTAACCACTGGGCCACCACTGCTCTCTCACAATGTCTTTTGTATATTATTGATTGTAATATTTATGACAAACGGATTTAGGACATATTAAATTGGAATATAATTTTCGAGGCGACTTACAACTTAAAGGGCGACTAATTATTTGCTGCAAAAAAAAATAACATGGCAGCGATCAAATATTATTTCTTAATCGCTGCAAAGTCATCTACTGTTATTGAATCATTTGGGTTAGGTTAGGTTAGAACAGTAACCATTAACAAGCGAAGGCGAGCGAGCGAAGCAAGCGTGCCGCGGCAGCGGCCGCCGAGCGCCAGATCCCCTCTATTGTTGGTAAATTCAGTTACCAAAACAAAAATTCGATGCCAGTTTAAATTAAAATAAAGCTAAAAACTGATATATTAATATGCTACCTATTACTTATTACGATACTCCTTATTAGCTGCCAACCCATTATATATGGTACCCACTCTATTTTTTTTTAAAACCTATATTCAGTTTACTTAGTTGCCGCATTAAATACATGCCTATTAAATATAGAGATTTCAATTTTATGGCATGTGATATTAAGTTCGGATAAGTTATCATTCGGACCAAAGATGATTAGGACAAAAAAAGTTATGGCACTTTAAATTATGGATTAAAAAAAATCGGTTGTCTGTAAAGTCGGTTTACTGACGATAGTTGAACGTGACAACGTCATAAGCCTTAAATGGACCGGCTCAGAGCGAGGTAACGCCGCATGAGTCATGTTTTTTCGTGCGTGCAGCCGGCTCCATCGAATTATAAGACGTTGTCTCGTCAAAAAGTTAGGTGACACAATACAGAACCCCCTCACAAACGACATGAGCCGCCTCACAAACGACATGAGCCGCCTCACAAACGACATGAGGCTACCTTACAAACGTGAAAGTGATGTCTTTAATGTTTATGTTAATTTATTCTATTTTAGTTTTATTTATGAGTATTTGGCTAATGTGGTCAGCAGAAGGCTGACTCAGGCTCCACTTAGAAAGAAAGAAAAAAAAAAGAAGGAAAAACAATTTTATTTGTCACAGAAACACGTGCAAGATATATGAAAACATAAACTGGTAAAACAAATAGTCGGCAGCTGCACGTCATGACTGTGACAAGAAGGCTTGCACTCAGCATGATGCTGTGCTATGGGGGACCCACAGCACAGCGCTGATTTTCAGTGGTCACCCGAAAAATACGTACGGAACCCCAAGTCAGGTTTAATGAGTTGTACATAATAGCTAACAAAATAAAATAAAACAAACAGTACTTAGAATATAATGCCTATACAACCAAATATATAAGAATAAATATGATTAAAAAACATAAAAATTAATCCGCTGGCATCACCATGCATAAATAAAGTAGGTACCTACCTAAAACATTTATTTCATTCGTTACACGGGAATATCAAGTGTTTTGTCTCGCTTGCACCCTGTCCTGCGCACCCGCACACAAGTGAAGTCACACCTGTGAAGTCACGTGGCGCGTCACGCATGACTATATTACTGTGTAGTGAGTGTGAGTTACTACCGCCAAACGACATACCAATAGTGGGCAACTGGCTTATGCTTGCGTCTCAGCCGACACTAGATCAAACGTGAGGTGTTTAGTGCCTACTTACGTAATAAGTACCCATACATCGCTATCGGCATGAGGGAGAATAACGAGACGCATACGACGCATCCGACGGATCACAATGCCGCCTCGAGCCGCTTGGATGTTGGTATACCTTGCCCATAGATGATAAAGGAAAGACAATTCCTTTGTCGGTGCATGTCGCGCCTGCGATATCGCGTGTGTTTGTAAGAGCCTTATACCGTTTAGTAAGTATTTGTTTTTTTTTTTTTTTGATAGGTATGTAAGTGTTACTTATAAAATATTTGCTGCTGATACTTTTGTTTTTCTAATTGGTAATTTTTCAGATGTAACTTAAAAGTTTGTTTTGTTTTTAGGGATCTTATGGGAGGTGGTAAATCATTCCAGCAGCGAGAAGCGGCATACTTGAAACATCCTCTAAAGGCTGTGGTCCTATGACGAGGCATCGAGATCGGGTTGGACGTGGAACGAGCAGAGTAACTGTAGTGCTCATGCCGCCAGTTATTTTTTTTAAACAGGTATTCCGGTTTGTGTGTTTTTATAATACCGAACATTAAAACGGCTATGTTGTTTCCGTCGTGCAGCCATTTTTAAAATGTTATGTTCATTTAAATACGGTGTTATATGATGTCTCCGGGGTATGCCAAAGCAATAACGAGCGCACGCATTTTGGATTAGCATTCCCAACTATTACTGTAACCTAATGAGCAGCGACTGCGGCAGTTGTCACGGGGCTGTTCTCTGCAGAGACAAGCGACCACACGTGCGACCACACGTGCGACCACACGTGCGACATGTTGTAATCTCGAGAGTAAGGCCTACTACCTACTAAAACAGTTGCGTACTAAATAATTTAAGTTATCTTCGGAGGGTGAAGGCGTGAGAATGGCTTAACATTAAGGCAGTAATTCAACAATGTGCACAAGACAAGGCACGCAGGCGGCTGTGGAATGTTATTACTAACGTTTATTACGAGGGCGCGCGGCGGTCGGGCTGTCCTCGCAGCGACAAATGACGCGCGATTAGGCGCCTCCCAAGCGACTGCTTGTGGCAAGGATTAATCCGCGCCGCACCCATCACCACCTCCGCAGTGCTGCTGCTGGTGTACTCCGGCACACATCAGACGCACCCTCTGCCCGCTCGCATCACATGGAGCCCTGGCGCCGCCACCAAAGTGTTGCGGAGTCAGGTATCGCTTTGACTGGCTGTTTACATAACTTTGCATAATTTGTAGTGTCGGCGTTGTTCCTTAAAATATTTCCATCGCTTAAAACGCCTGTTTTAATATTTATTTGGGTTTGAGTACCTACGCCAATTTACGCCAATTGCGTGTTTCCGCCTCATGCAATATTCATGATGCACGTTTGTGTAAGTTCTAGTGGCGCGGGTGAGGGTCACCTCCCGCTGCGCACTAATATGGAGGATTTCAATAAATCTCGAGAGGTCGGCGAGGCGGACACAATTCGATTTGTGTGTCGACTTGGAGGACTACCTGAGAGCACACGTGTTCACTTAAATAGGGCTCCGAGGCTCACCACACTATTATTTATATTTCCAATAAGCCGCCGCCCGCCGTGTGGCCGGTGGGATGGGCAGGGGAGGCCGGGCGCATGATGCTGCCAGAGCCAATCTGATGATAACTCCTACGTTAAATTGTCTTTATCTTTGTACAATATTTATTGTCAAGGTCTTAAGATGTCCAATGAATAGTGTAGAAACGACATCACATCGATAAAATATTATTAAAACCGGCCAAGTGTGTGTCGGACCACGCCTTAACATTGTAGTTGAAAAACATGTTCTCCATACATCGAGATACGTCACGGTCAATTCTCCAACTGCAAATGTATGTTGGTCGACTCGTTAACTTGTAAAGCCTACTTAGCTGTGATAGTGTTCCTGTTATATACTTATGTACTACTGCCATGAATTGTTTCACATATCCAAAAACAACCATTTAACTGGTGGGGGGGGACGGGGGGACACCTTACTCTAACAAAAATTTGCACTTTAAAGCTTAATATTACGCAAACGGATCCCTGAATCGAAAATGGTATTCACAGACCCTCAATATTTTTGAACGGTCTATCCAACGATTCCCCACATCATACGACAGACGAGAAAAAAAAAATCATCCCCACTTTACGTGTAAGGCAACATAAAAAAAAAACAAGTTTTTCTTTTACTACTTTGTCGGTGTGAATAATATAATATGTATACCCATGCCAAATTACAGCTTTCTATTGTTTCTAGTACAAAGAGTATCTGAGCTAAGCCGGGGCAGACAGACAGAGAGATGGATAGACAGATAGACGGAAATGGCGAAACTATACGGTTCCTTCATGACTACGGAACCCTAAAAAGCACTTAACCAACTTATGTAACATTTACCTTTGTCATCGGGTCCCCGAGTCTTGTAGGTACTTGGTTTACCGGTTTACTAGTCATGACAAGATGATGACTGAAAAAATACAGTAAAAATCTATCAGATTTTAATAACAATAGCACACTACAAAGAATGATTCCTTAAACTTCGTATGTATGTATGTACCATCAGCCAAACTTCCGCATGGTCACCTCTTTTTTTTTTTTTTGGGTGGGAAATTATCAAATAACTTCTCTCGCTCTGGGTTGAGCGGGAGGGAGTGTCAGACTTTTACAGTCTTACCACAAAAAACATAGACACGCCTTAGACACGTGTTTAGCAGTTGTTTAGCAAAAGTGATACCACAAAACTATGATTAGCCGTTGTTTAGGGTTAGACAATGTTTAGACGTTGTTTAAATTTAAACAACATCAACCCCCTGTTTAACACGCGTTTAAGCCTCGCCATATTGCTTTCTCTCAGTACGCAAATTGCAAATTGCAATGGTAATGGTTCGATTATGCTGATTTTAATTATTTGGACGACATAGAATGTATGACTAACGGTTGTACGTTGTTTTATAGAAAATAGTTTCATAGAATTTCGTTTCACATAATTTTTTTCTCATATTATCATTTCATAGAATAATCAATACGCAGAATACTTACTATGAAGAAATTTAAATCAATGATTTTTGTTACAAATAAAATGTTATGTTTTAATATTCATATCATAGAATAACAAATCAAATAATGTCTATCCTCACATTGCTTAGTTAATATCAAACTTATTACCAAGAAAAAAAATTTATCGAGTGATTCATCTAACCCAAATGATTCACCAAGAATAGAGGGCGCTCGGCAGCCGCTAAAAATTGTTGACCTAATAAAAGATGATATTCCACATGATTCTCGTGGTAGGTGCTTAGATCCTCAAATTCAAGTTGCCTGTGCCTTACAGAACTGGGCCCGCCATCAGGTAAGCGCCCTTTCGTTATTGTCTTTAGTTTTTGTCGTCATTACCGATTGTCTTTTTGTTCCGTTCCGTTGTTCCGAAAAGTATGTTCCGTTCCGTTGTTAATGTACATAAAACTTTTTACATTTATGTCTACACCAGCCGTTTGTTTACCAATGGATGACAGACTTATTAATAATTAAATAGTACCTATTTTCAATATTCTAGCTTAGTTATTCCGTACTAACAACGAAACAAAAAAAAATCGAAGGAAAGAAAAAGGCTCAACAAATGAAATCTGAGTAAAAGGAAACGTTTCTTAGAATTGCCAAGTTCAAACAAAGATACGGCAATTTAGGCAGTGTTTTGTTAGTTAGATGTTAAACATGTATTTGTGGTAAGAAATTTTAAACACTTGTTTAAGCAGTGTTTATCCCTTAGACACTGTTTAACTAAACACGTGTTTAAACGTTGTTTTATTTATTTTTTGTGGTAAGACAGTTACTGACTAAAACCCACCCGTGTTCCTTCAGATGCCTGTGTGCCAGGGCCACGATATCCCTTTCGGACAGGCTCGTAACATGCTCACCTCTAAGACAATAATCGCATAACACGGCGCACGACTCAATCGTCTAATGCATGCGTTTTGACCAATAGGATGCACGAAGCGAGATTTTAGTAGTGTTCGTATTAATAGGCCTGTACCTACCTAAGCAAGCATGTAAAATAGCACAATTCATAGTCATTGGCAAGGTACTTAGTATGTCTTCGAAAGCTTCAATATAGTTGTAGTGTTTCTGAAGAGTCCCGAAAATTGCTTCCTGAAGATTGCTATGTTCACTTATTTGTGAGATATTTGTTTAATGGGCACGGTCAGCATGAGCTCTTTATGAATAATTATGACTGTTGACAAGAAGTAATTTCGTGCTCATATCTTCTGTTTGGTTTACAAAATGTAGTATTGGTATTGCTATATTAAATTAGTTAAGAATTAATTAAGAAATGTTAATGAATAATTTGTATCTATTTATTTAAACTTCGTCACACACAATAATGTACAAAGGCGGACTTAATGCTTTAGGCAGTGTACATGCCTGCGCATCTTGCACATGCGCATTCCAAACCAATAGCGGCGGAGAGACGCAGGGGACACAAGCTGCGCGGGGACTCGCGCGCGAGCCCGGCCGCCATTCGGACAGCAGCTAAGAGTGCACGTCTATTTAAGTCTTATAAAATAAGTCTCTTTAAAGTATATCTATTTATGTCTCGGCTATCTTATTAAAATAAATCTATAAGCTATCTAGAAGCTTTGAGCCCGGTGGATACCTCATAATTTGACAGAGGCCCAAAAACTCCGTTGCATTGATTGGTGTCGTGCAGAAATGGTTCAAAGATTTAACGGAGGTGACTCAAATGCTGTGTTGGACATACTTACGAGTGACGAAAGCTGGATTTATTGTTATTATTCTGAAACGAAGAAGAAGAGACAGTCTGCTGTCTGGGTGTTTCCTTCCGAGGAGTTGCCAACTAAAGTGAAGAGAGGTCGAAGCGTGGGACAAAAGATGGTGGCCTCGTTCTTCGGAAGGACAGGTCATCACGCAACAGTTGTTTTAGAGGATCGAAAAACAGTTCCTGCAGTTACTAACAATTGTTTGCCACTTGTCTTGGAAAAAGTTCGGGAGAAACGACCTCTATTATCTATCTATTTATTTATTTTCGGAAATAAAAGAAAATCTTCGAGGAAAACCTTTTATGGACGCCGAGGAAGCAGTGGCTGCGTTTCAAAATGCCGTCGAAGAGACTCCTAAGGACGAGTGGGCAAAGTGCTTTTCTGTGGTTCCATCGGATGCAGCGATGTATTGATGTAAATGGACACTATTTTGAAAAGTTATAATAAAACTAATATCTTGCTAGTTTGTTCAGTTTTTGATTTTCTAAGAACTTTCAGTGTCACCCTCGTATAATAGACTACATAACTCCTTTGTTATCAATATTCTAGCGCGGGGAGATTGCCATGATGCTGAGGAGTGCGGGGAGAATGCCATGATGCTGGGGAGTGCGGGGAGGTTATCATGATGCTGGGGAGCGCGGGGAGATTGCCATGATGCTGAGGAGCGTGGGGAGATTGCCATTATGCTGGGGAGCACGGGGAGAATGCCATGATGCTGGGGAGCGCGGGGAGATTGCCATTATGCTGGGGAGCGCGGGGAGAATGCCCTGATGCTGGGGAGCGCGGGGAGATTGCCATTATTTCTTCTCTCCAGCTTTAGCACCAGGCAGCGGCAAAGGAAGCGCTTCTTAGGGAATTTTAGCCTTCGAAAGGTGCTGGCGGCCTATCGATAGGTACTATGTTTTCTTCTATACATAAAAATCTGGAGCCTTGGTCATTATATATTTATTTTAAATTTATTTATTTCATCACATCTTTATTTATTACTGTTCAAAACTTTCAGTGTAAGTAGGATGGTTTTGAGGAGACGACGAAACAAAGAACTGTATGTTATGTTCCTGTCTACTGCTTATTTCACAACAAAACGAATGCCAAATAGAACTTAGTTATGCATCGGAGTGTTTGTAAATGAATTAGTACTGTCCACTCACCGGCCACACTGATGAAACTGTGGAGCAATATGCAGTGATATAGTGCTCTGCGATGCAGTGACCGGTCGCAAACAAACCAGTTTTTAATTGTTACACGAGTGGTGCGAGTGGGGCGAATTGGGCGAGTGGGACGAGTGGGGCGAGTGGGGCGAGTGGGGCGAGTGGGGCGCGCGGCAACTTGCAGCGACGTGTTCCGGACAGCGCGGGTTCGCTCACGGCTTCGGCTTCATACACACACACATGCGATACACCTTATTCACTTCCAATCTAAGGAATCTCTCAGACTTAAGTCCTCACTCGACACGAGTTCACTACTGAACATGTTTTCACAAATGGTCAGAGATATCAGATCTCTTTTTATTCATTCGTTACAAATAGGTTCACTTCGTTACAAATAGGTTAACTTCAGTAGAAATAGGTTCACTTTAGTACAAAGACACGCATTTTTTTTTTACGCAGTTTTTTATGGTGAAAACTCTCATTTACTGGAATAAAAGTAAGATTCTTCGACAGTTTAATTAAATTACTTGGTGGAATAAGGAAAGAATGTGTGGGGGGCGCGGCGAGGCGGCGGGAGGGGGGGTTGATTGATGGGCGGGCGACGCGCCCCAGTGGCGGGCTGCCCGCCACTGTCATGACGCTTACCCTCAAGCCGCCCAGTCATGCCGGCCGGTCGTTAGTGCCTGATCACCGCTAAAAGTTTCCGATTGGCTTGTTGCGGATACTTAGTTAGCAACGTGTTGTGCAACAATGTAGCACAAGTAACAAGTGACGGTCCGGACGGACCGATCGGTCCGGACAGTCTGGACGGTCCGAGCGGTCCGGACGGTCCGGACGGTCCGAGCGGTCCGGGCTGGCGGCGCGTTTGTCAAGTCATTGCAAGAGGCGCCGCACTCGGCTGTGAGTTTATGTAAATCTGCGAAGTTACTCGCTCAATATTCCAGTAACAGGTCAATATTAGCATTTTGAATGTTACTTTAATAATCTCCAAACTAACAACGGGCTGGTTGTTGCGACCCAGACACTCCAAGTTTTTTTCACGGTGTATCGATATAACACTTACTGACAAGTAATTTATTGGCTTTATCGAGCGCCCCGCGTCGGCTGTGACTTCTACCGACATTCCAGAATATATGAGTAGAACGCGCCGCAAACCGATGTGCTCTCGAATGAAATCCGTTGTACTTCAACATAATGAGGTCGCGCCGCATTTTTAGCAGCTAAGTGCTCGGCGCGAGTGCGTTTTTGTGTTCCACGTCCGAGTGGACGACGATTAGATATTCCCTCCACGGCTCCGAGCAGCGCGCGGGAGCTGACCCCGCGGTGCGCTGACACGAGTGCACGTCCACAGAAGGTACTCGTCGTGCGAACTGACCGCTTACAGAGCAATAAGTAGTTATGAGAGCAAGTGAGTTCAGTCACACGTCGCCACAGTGTCGGGTTCATTTATTCCCATCGCCTGCACTACGTCAATGGAAGGTCTTAAGTGAATGAACGTTCTCGCTATAATAATAATGATATATTAATATTATATATTCCACAGTTTTCAGTTCTGTTCTTAAGCAATGTACGCTGAACCGCACGCTCATGGTAACAATTTGACTTTGACAGCGTTTATTTCGTCAGGTGGTTTTCGTAGTTCAAGTCGACTCAAGTCTCACAACGGACGCACGAGTGACCAGCCATATAATTAATATCTATCTCGTCTATATTATTATTCACGGAGTGAATTCACAAGGATAACATTGTATGTAATAAGTTTTAGAAAATAAGTTGTTATTATTAAGTATGCTTCACTATTGCATTGGGTTATACCTGTAATAATAGTTGTAAGTGATTATATAAATAAATAAATGTTTGTGGCACGCTTGGAACCTCCTTCTGTCTTGTGGTGTGTACATTCAGCCTCAAAACGATGTATACATTGAAAAGAATTAATTGGATTGTCTACTGTTTGAGGCTGACTGTACTGCCGTACCGTTCTATAGAACTGTACCGTACGGCCGTATCGTAATGTACTACCGTACCGTACTATTCTAAGCCCACAACATGCTACAATAAAAGCAATACTTCTTGTTAATTTGTGTGTTCATTAACAGTTAAACAAATAAACCTCCAACATGTGCCTCTACGCACACAAATATCCCGCTACGTGCCCCTACGCGCTACGGAGTCCTATGATGGCTTTCGACAGCCTACGCGCTACAAGTCCTACGCGCTACGAAACCCTATGCGCTACGAGCCCCTACGTGCTACGAACCTCTACGCGCTTCAAACCCCGACGCGCTACGAATCTGTAAGCGGTACAAAACCCTTCGTACTACGTTCCTCTACGCGGTACGAACCCCGTGCGCTACGAAACCCTACGTGCTACGAATCCTCCCACAGCTGCCTCTACGCGCTACGATCCTCCTACACGTGACTCTCTTCAATTATCTTAAAACCTGCTACGAACATCTCTGTTCGCTACGAGTGCTACGAGTAAGGACTTCATGTTCTCATCTTGTACGGAAAGAACTGCTGGTGCTAACTTTTCGTGCGCGCTACGGGGTGCTACGAGTGCCAATGCCGTGCTCGACGAGGACGGGCTCAGTGCATGCACTAGGGACATGACGGAATATGTAAAACTGTGTTTCAATTTGGTTTTATTACTAAAGCTTTTCTACAATTCAAAATTCCCTGTAATTGGTTTATTTAAAAGAAATGCTTCAATTTTATTTTTATACGAAAACTAAATTAAGTAATTTCACAGAACAAAAGATCTGCTGTTCAGTTTAATTAAATATACAATACTCAACCATTCTTACACTACCTTCAATGATTCCATAATTAATTATTCACGATTGTTTCATGTTCCATCATCAAGTTTGTTTCATGTTCCATCATCAAGTTTGTTTCATGTTCCATCATCAAGTTTGTTTCATGTTCCATCATCAAGTTTGTTTCATGTTCCATCATCAAGTTTGTTTCAAGTTTGTTTCATGTTCCATCATCAAGTTTGTTTCATGTTCCATCAACAAGTTTGTTTCATGTTCCATCATCAAGTTTGTTTCATGTTCCATCATCAAGTTTGTTTTTTATTTCTATTTAATAAGTTGATTTAAATATTAATTAAATACCGAAACAAAACTAAATAAAAGTGCGATTATGACCTACTTAATACTTATTTTGATGTGTTTTCAATTAAATCCAAACGTTGACCGGCAGAGAATGCCGAGCGGCGTTGAGTTCGGCTTGTGCCGCCATGACGACATGAACGTTGTGGCAGCTCATAAAGTAATCATTACGAGGGAAATAAAGTTCTTAAACCATAAACAAAGAACTGGAAGCCAACAACAGGCGCCCACGAGTTATTGGGACCAGTTAGTTACAATTCCGCTCCAGTAGGTCACAACCCCTTTCAAGGAATTGCTTGAGTTTCCAATCACCCTTTTATACATTTAACAATACTTGTTAATTCTACATAATTTTAATAAATAAAGTAAACTAACCGTTCGCTATCGGTACTTAATAGCGATCTCTATGTATCTATATGCACATACATAATTATATATAATTATACAGACAGAGACAGAGAGATTTCAGTGTATATTTACCATCTGCGAATCACATACTAGTTCTGCACGACAGTCATACGATTGTGTTCCTGAAGGTTTCATGCGCGCTATAAGTTCTTGACTGCTTTAGTTTCTGTAAATTGTTCGCTAAGGGTCCAAAGAGCCTGAGACAAGCGCCACACGGGACGGGAGCTGCAATCTTCACAGACGTCCCGCGCGGTATTCGCCTCACTGGACATAACTTATGTACTTATGTAGCGGCTGTTCGAGCGCGCACCTCACACTACTTACACACCTCTGACTACTTTTTTGTAAATGTTTATCATTGAACAAGGATAGTTCAACTTACTGTAGCAACGAACTCCTACAATCCTGCCCTTTGCGTGTTACGCCTCCACATCCACTTCTAAGATCACAGGCCTCACACGTTATAGCTTTACAATTTCTTTCTCTGAATCTACCGGAGAGCAATAAACTGAGCTATTTTTATCCGCAGGAGCTTATTGACACGGCGCGGCGCACTAGCAATATTACTTCGATCAGATTTCCTGGTAGCGGTTGAACGGTGTTATTAAATTGATGTCCCACCTGTTCGCCACACGCGGTGACGCGGCTCACGCACACAATACTCGTACGGACCATTTTTTGTTGAGCTTTGTTCCACTGGATACCATTGGGAGGACGAACATAATAATATTTTAATAAAAAAAAGCCGACCAAGTTTTTTTTTTAAACCATGGGACACTAGTAGTTTCTTCTGTTTTTTGGGTGTGTTTACAAACATTTAAGCTCACATACACAAACAGCTAGACCCGGAACAACTACTTGTAGGTCATACAAATATTCGTTCCGTGTGGGAACCGAACCCGCGACACGCATCACAGTAGTCAATCGCTTAACCACTGCGGAGGTACCGCATAGTCAGCCTATAATGTTTCCACTGCTGGGACACAGGCCTCTTCTTTCTGTGAGAGGGAGTGGGCCGTAATCCACCACGCGGGCCCAGTGCGGGTTGGTGGATGAAGGGTACCTACCGCAGTTGGGATGAATTGAACACAAGCACAGAATTTATTTTATCGACCGTATGTTTGTATTTCTCGAAAAAAGTTGTTTCTGTCGTTGTAACCGAAAATATCCCATATTTCAACAAAAAAAAACTTAAATCGCAAAGAAAATCCCATACATCCATCCACCAACCCGCATCAACATTTTAGTGAGAATATCACTGAACTAGTGTTTAGCGGCGCACATAATACATCTTCTTTCCAATGTTTACTGTGTAGTGAAAGTATTCTCCGAGTAAATGTCTGTGTGACATTCAGGAGGAGGGACGAAGGGATTCCGTTTTTGCCATTTAGCTACGAAATCCTAAACGTAGCTCTGCTGTATCTAAACGAATAAACGTAGCTCTGCTGTATCTAAACGTATACAACTAGGCTGTTGCCGCAACCGAGTTACTAATAATATTGTTTATGGCTCTGATCGGACGCTTACCAAACAGTGCTCGTTAAATCCGTGCGTTTGTACTCGGTGCGGTCGAGTGCACCTGTGCGTTGTGCGCGTCGTGGAGTCCGGTAATGTTTGTACTCGGTGCGGTCGAGTGCACCTGTGCGTTGTGCGCGTCGTGGAGTCCGGTAATGTTTGTACTCGGTGCGGTCGAGTGCACCTGTGCGTTGTGCGCGTCGTGGAGTCCGGTAATGTTTGTACTCGGTGCGGTCGAGTGCACCTGTGCGTTGTGCGCGTCGTGGAGTCCGGTAATGTTTGTACTCGGTGCGGTCGAGTGCACCTGTGCGTTGTGCGCGTCGTGGAGTCCGGTAATGTTTGTACTCGGTGCGGTCGAGTGCACCTGTGCGTTGTGCGCGTCGTGGAGTCCGGTAATGTTTGTACTCGGTGCGGTCGAGTGCACCTGTGCGTTGTGCGCGTCGTGGAGTCCGGTAATGTTTGTACTCGGTGCGGTCGAGTGCACCTGTGCGTTGTGCGCGTCGTGGAGTCCGGTAATGTTTGTACTCGGTGCGGTCGAGTGCACCTGTGCGTTGTGCGCGTCGTGGAGTCCGGTAATGTTTGTACTCGGTGCGGTCGAGTGCACCTGTGCGTTGTGCGCGTCGTGGAGTCCGGTAATGTTTGTACTCGGTGCGGTCGAGTGCACCTGTGCGTTGTGCGCGTCGTGGAGTCCGGTAATGTTTGTACTCGGTGCGGTCGAGTGCACCTGTGCGTTGTGCGCGTCGTGGAGTCCGGTAATGTTTGTACTCGGTGCGGTCGAGTGCACCTGTGCGTTGTGCGCGTCGTGGAGTCCGGCAATGTTTGTACTCGGTGCGGTCGAGTGCACCTGTGCGTTGTGCGCGTCGTGGAGGCCGGTAATGTTTGTACTCGGTGCGGTCGAGTGCACCTGTGCGTTGTGCGCGTCGTGGAGTCCGGTAATGTTTGTACTCGGTGCGGTCGAGTGCACCTGTGCGTTGTGCGCGTCGTGGAGTCCGGCAATGTTTGTACTCGGTGCGGTCGAGTGCACCTGTGCGTTGTGCGCGTCGTGGAGTCCGGCAATGTTTGTACTCGGTGCGGTCGAGTGCACCTGTGCGTTGTGCGCGTCGTGGAGTCCGGCAATGTTTGTACTCGGTGCGGTCGAGTGCACCTGTGCGTTGTGCGCGTCGTGGAGTCCGGTAATGTTTGTACTCGGTGCGGTCGAGTGCACCTGTGCGTTGTGCGCGTCGTGGAGTCCGGTAATGTTTGTACTCGGTGCGGTCGAGTGCACCTGTGCGTTGTGCGCGTCGTGGAGTCCGGCAATGTTTGTACTCGGTGCGGTCGAGTGCACCTGTGCGTTGTGCGCGTCGTGGAGTCCGGCAATGTTTGTACTCGGTGCGGTCGAGTGCACCTGTGCGTTGTGCGCGTCGTGGAGTCCGGTAATGTTTGTACTCGGTGCGGTCGAGTGCACCTGTGCGTTGTGCGCGTCGTGGAGTCCGGCAATGTTTGTACTCGGTGCGGTCGAGTGCACCTGTGCGTTGTGCGCGTCGTGGAGTCCGGTAATGTTTGTACTCGGTGCGGTCGAGTGCACCTGTGCGTTGTGCGCGTCGTGGAGTCCGGTAATGTTTGTACTCGGTGCGGTCGAGTGCACCTGTGCGTTGTGCGCGTCGTGGAGTCCGGTCATGCTGGCTTACGTCGCAGAGGTAATCGGCGAGGCAGGCTTAGAGTTGCCACGACAAATAGCGCAGATTGTTCAATCTTCCAGATGATTTGTCGTTCCGTTCCGCTCCGCTCCGTTCGTCAGCGATAACCGAGCAAGGGGCGCAGATAGCCTGAATTCAACTGAACTCCGTTTTCGTCGGGCGTCGGGCGACGAGCGGCTGTGGGCGACTCATAAAGAAGTACGAAACAAAGCAAAACGTCGGCGGCCCGCGTCCGCGTCCTCAGGGGAATTTAATTCCGAATTAATTTCATTGTGGAGAAACGTTTGTATTTTTTTTTCGTTTTGACCGAGAGCAGAGTGCGGCTGTGTGTCGTTGTTTTGATTTAACGCCTTTTGTGTATAGCTCTCCTCGGTCGCTGCAGTACCGTTGCAGCCGTTGCTAAACGTTTGGTCATTCGAATAAGTATTTTTATAAAAATGTGACAACGACTGAACATTTTGTTGTTGATTTTATTTTATTGATACAAATACGAAACAATATTTTATTGATAAAAATACGAAACAATATTTTATTATAAAAATACGAAACAATATTTTTCAGTCGTAATATTTATGGTATTAAAGTAGCTACTTATGTATAAATTGGTTGTCTTATAATTCTGAAATACGATTTGCTAACAAACCGGCTCGACAAGTCAGGTGATTAGCCAGCGCGGCGCGGCGCCATATTGCGCTACATTTGTCAATTGTCTACAATTTAATGTAAATTCGATTCGCCCTTTTATTGCGGAGCGGGCTCCAATTTGAGACATTTTAAATCTCGTTATATGGACAGAGGTAGAGTAAGTCGTAGCAATGTGCTTATCTACATACTTACTCTACGTACTATGTAGTTAGCTTGTACTTATAATCATTTATCTAGATTCTAGACTAGCATGACTTGTCTGTTCTATGAAGTGAAGTGTAGTGACTAAGTGTTCGAGGGCTATTTCAGTCGTGGGAGTAACATGTCGCTGTAGACGAAATATTTAATGCTTCAAAGTGAGTACCCGAAAAATAAGTGCAGACATGATCGAGTGTTATATTAAATGACGGGAAAAAGTGTCCTCTCGGTGTCAGTCTTCTCGGCTCTCGGCCTTCGGTAATAAAAACGTCAGGTTCAAGTCCTCAGTCATAATGGAATGGAATCGGAGACGGATTGATAAACGACATCACGTAAGAGCGTAGATATTGGACGCTGCGCGCCGCCGACCGCTCCGGAGTGCGCGCCGGTCCCACGTGACAGTGGAGGTCATCGGGCTAATGCCATTGAGCGTTGACAATTCAATGATTTTTATGAGTAAAAGTTTTGCACAGTAGGTAAGTGTAACCTGTAGAATAGAATATAATACTCTTTATTATGTACAGCATAAGAATTACAGATTTAAATGTTGAAATTTTACATAGGGTGTAATGTGTAGTGGTCGGCCACCTCCTGTGCGCAGGTATCGTGAATGAACAACAACATAGAACGCAGAGCACGATTTCTTAATCCATTTGAAGCTCACTTTCATATAATATGGAGGGAGGTAAATTACGCTAATTTAGCAGATAGTATTGTTTCTCCCAGTTCCTCCAGAGTTCTCAGGAAGCGGATCGTCCCCGCTACAGACAGTATTTACTAACACACAATGACTTTTTTTAACAAGATATCCGCGAGGGGGCGCGTGGAGGCATGGGGGGGGGGTTCTCCACCGCGACAATATAATATACGTACGTGGCGCGACTGCAAACCGCCTCAGATAAAAAACACACAAATGATACCCGCAACCGTTTCTCTGTTTATTAGCTGCAATTTGTAATAGTCGTCACAAAATTATTACATCGACGCGTTCTTTAATGAGCGGTGAGTACTGCTCTAAACAAATAAGTCTCCGAGGAGCGGTGATTCATTCGCTGCTCTGTTTTGGACACCATTTTAATGAAGAATATTATCTAAGTCATGACCGGAATACGGATTGAAAATGTTCCTACCAGTTGTGAGATCACTAAATTTATTCGTACTGAGGTAGTCACACACGGACGAGCTATAGTGTGGCGGACTAGTGCACACCACACACACTCTCTGTACCGCGCCGCATTACATCTGCGGCCTACTGGAGCACGGCTGCTGCGAGGTAGTCACACACGGACGAGCTATAGTGTGGCGGACTAGTGCACACCACTCACACTCTCTGTACCACGCCGCATTACATCTGCGGCCTACTGGAGCACGGCTGCTGCGAGGTAGTCACACACGGACGAGCTATAGTGTGGCGGACTAGTGCACACCACACACACTCACTGTACCGCGCCGCATTACATCTGCGGCCTACTGGAGCACGGCTGCTGCGAGGTAGTCACACACGGACGAGCTATAGTGTGGCGGACTAGTGCACACCACACAAACTCTCTGTACCGCGCCGCATTACATCTGCGGCCTACTGGAGCACGGCTGCTGCGAGGTAGTCACACACGGACGAGCTATAGTGTGGCGGACTAGTGCACACCACACAAACTCTCTGTACCGCGCCGCATTACATCTGCGGCCTACTGGAGCACGGCTGCTGCGAGGTAGTCACACACGGACGAGCTATAGTGTGGCGGACTAGTGCACACCACACAAACTCTCTGTACCGCGCCGCATTACATCTGCGGCCTACTGGAGCACGGCTGCTGCGAGGTAGTCACACACGGACGAGCTATAGTGTGGCGGACTAGTGCACACCACACAAACTCTCTGTACCGCGCCGCATTACATCTGCGGCCTACTGGAGCACGGCTGCTGCGAGGTAGTCACACACGGACGAGCTATAGTGTGGCGGACTAGTGCACACCACACACACTCTCTGTACCGCGCCGCATTACATCTGCGGCCTACTGGAGCACGGCTGCTGCGAGGTAGTCACACACGGACGAGCTATAGTGTGGCGGACTAGTGCACACCACTCACACTCTCTGTACCACGCCGCATTACATCTGCGGCCTACTGGAGCACGGCTGCTGCGAGGTAGTCACACACGGACGAGCTATAGTGTGGCGGACTAGTGCACACCACACACACTCACTGTACCGCGCCGCATTACATCTGCGGCCTACTGGAGCACGGCTGCTGCGAGGTAGTCACACACGGACGAGCTATAGTGTGGCGGACTAGTGCACACCACACAAACTCTCTGTACCGCGCCGCATTACATCTGCGGCCTACTGGAGCACGGCTGCTGCGAGGTAGTCACACACGGACGAGCTATAGTGTGGCGGACTAGTGCACACCACACAAACTCTCTGTACCGCGCCGCATTACATCTGCGGCCTACTGGAGCACGGCTGCTGCGAGGTAGTCACACACGGACGAGCTATAGTGTGGCGGACTAGTGCACACCACACAAACTCTCTGTACCGCGCCGCATTACATCTGCGGCCTACTGGAGCACGGCTGCTGCGAGGTAGTCACACACGGACGAGCTATAGTGTGGCGGACTAGTGCACACCACACAAACTCTCTGTACCGCGCCGCATTACATCTGCGGCCTACTGGAGCACGGCTGCTGCGAGGTAGTCACACACGGACGAGCTATAGTGTGGCGGACTAGTGCACACCACACAAACTCTCTGTACCGCGCCGCATTACATCTGCGGCCTACTGGAGCACGGCTGCTGCGAGGTAGTCACACACGGACGAGCTATAGTGTGGCGGACTAGTGCACACCACACAAACTCTCTGTACCGCGCCGCATTACATCTGCGGCCTACTGGAGCACGGCTGCTGCGAGGTAGTCACACACGGACGAGCTATAGTGTGGCGGACTAGTGCACACCACACACACTCACTGTACCGCGCCGCATTACATCTGCGGCCTACTGGAGCACGGCTGCTGCGAGGTAGTCACACACGGACGAGCTATAGTGTGGCGGACTAGTGCACACCACACAAACTCTCTGTACCGCGCCGCATTACATCTGCGGCCTACTGGAGCACGGCTGCTGCGAGGTAGTCACACACGGACGAGCTATAGTGTGGCGGACTAGTGCACACCACACACACTCACTGTACCGCGCCGCATTACATCTGGCGTATTTATTTGCTTATAGCGAAACTTTTGTAATATTTATAGCCCTCCACTCTTTTAGAACATTATTTAAATAGATGTTCCAATCGAATTCTAATCAATCTCACTTAGTTCATCTTTTGTTTGATGTTAGAGCGTACTGGTTCTAAGAGCACTACGCTATAAAATATGTTTAATATTATGTAGTTACATGATTCTATAAATATTATAATAAGCCGCAGGTAGATACTGTCAAAGAAACGAGTATGGGTGAAGTATTTCACGAGCCCTCAATGACCGCTCGTCCGAAAATAACTAAAATGATGAAGTAAGTAAATTAAAGCACGTCACAAAGGCGGCCGCCGGGAGTTCGGCCCTTTTTGTGCGCTCGGTTTACATCGGCCGGCGTCGCGTCGCGTCGTTTCGTCGTCGCCGTCGGCCCATAGCCATACACTCTAATGAAATTATACAAAGTATCTACTTTGTTTTGCGACGCTCAGATTACCTGTGAGTACTGTGAGACACACCGAAGTGCGCGGTGCGGGGGGTTGGGGGGCGTCTGTGTGTGACACGGCCGGGTTAATGTGCCACGATAATGAATAGAAGAGAGTCGGTTTATGACGTATGTCGCAGCGTATCAGTAACGCGTCACATTACGTGCCGACGTCGTTACGCGTCGATAGACTTGCGCTCGTCCCCCACATTGACGCGGCGCGACGTACGACATGCCACGTGCCCTATGTCACCGATACTCGCCGTTTTCGTGAGAGTGCGCCGCGATCCAGTTACGAATTACGAGTACGACGGTCTCGGTATGAGAACCGATATCTTTTCCTAATGTTTTGTTCGAATTTAATTTTACCGAAAACTATTGGCTGCTTTTGTCTTTTTTGCTACGAGTATATGCATTATTGGATTATACTATATTATACACACACTTGGACGTGTTCCTCGATGACAGTCTGTGGCCGAATACTGTTTCTTTCAGGCGTTTTGTTAACTGCAAGGACAAAAGTACAGCCAAATCTACTGACGAGAGTGAGAGGCACACCACTAAATCTGATAATGGTAGGAAAGATCTATAACAACTTAATATTATATAATTGTAAGTCGCTGAAGAGATCCATAGATGGTGTCAGATGTCTCTGTAAGTTGGCTGATGTCATCGCTTTGCAGGAGACCTGGCAGCTACCGCATGACCTGCCATTTCTGAATGCTGTAGATGATGAGTTTGGTAGCACGGGGACCTCTGCTGTGGACACATCTGCGGGCCTACTACGGGGAGGCCTTTTGGCGGTGTCGCCATATTATGGCGAAAAAGTGCCTTTCAGTCGGTTAAAGTGTTAGAGCGCAATGACGTTCGCTTGAAATTTGAACAGTTGGGTTCGGTTAGGTTAGAACAGTGACACCCCCCCCCCCCCCACCGGATAAAATAGAAAAAAATAGGAGCCCACTTTGAATATTTGTTTAAAGTGCACATACATTGACGGCACGGTTGGCGCAGTGGTTAAGCGATTGACTGCCGCGCAGCGTGTCGCGGGTGCGATTCCCGCACGGAACAAATATTTGTATGACCTACAAGTAGTTGTTCCGGGTCTGGCTGTTTGTGTATGTGAGTTTATATGTTTGTAAACGCACCCACGATACAGGAGAAAATCCTAGTATGGGGCAACGTTTTAAAAAAAAAAAAAAAAAAACATATAACTAAATATTGTGTGAATAACTCAAGCGTCTACCTGTTGCCGTTATCAATATCGAGCAAAAACGAGCAATCAAATCATGTTTGTTGTATGGGAGCCCCCTTAAATATTTATTTTATTCTGTTTTTTAGTATTTTTTGTTATAGCGGCAACAGAAATACATCATCTGTGAAAATTTCAACTGTCTAACTATCACGGTTCATGAGATACAGCCTGGTGACAGACGGACAGACAGACAGACAGACAGACAGATGGCGGAGCCTTAGTAATAGGGTTCCCGTTTTACCCTTTGGGTACGGAACCCTAACTAGATCCCAAGAACCCCGGTGTAAGTGTGGGAAGGGAACACTGGGGTGGTTTTTAGTCAGTAAGAGTCTGACAGTCCCTGACCCCCCTCTGAAAACTTAGAACAGTGACTATTAAGAGCAGGCATTCTAAATCAAATTTCGAACGCAAGCTGCGCCCCTCACTCCCCGCCACTCCGTTATGTGCTAAACGCTAATACATCAGTAATAAAGTTGAATATCGCGTGCGCTCTTTGATCGTGTTCGAGCACGAAACTATATAGCATAAGTCTCAATTCTTATTTCGTTTTTAACTAAAGTAATAATTGATCTAGAGAAAAAATATCTTGTGTCGGGATAATAAACTAAATTTTCTTGCTGTGAATATTAATATATTAAAATATATATAAAATAATATTTTAGACATAAAAGCTAAACAATCTTGTTTGTTTTTTAGAATTATAATTATCCTTAAAAAAGACATGATTTTCGAATAAAAAAACTATTGAGAGAAAATATTACAATTACGTAACTGTCTTCAACATGAAAAGAAAAAGATCCAATAAATCATATACTAAAGTTTAATTTTGCTTGTAAGTGTGCCTGTTTCAGAACATTCATGCAAATTAACATAAAAATAGGGAGCCTCCTCTTAACGCGCCAGATCCCCTCTATTGTATAGCCGTTTGGTGAAATGAAAATATGGTAAATTAAAACAGTGGTATAATTAATGTTCGGAAACATAATACTTCGAACAAATGTTATTTCGGCTAAGTATAATTTCGGTAAAAAGTTGTTCGAAAAAAATCGAATTGATAATAGGTCAGCTGTATCAATAGTGGCAGATGTGACTTCGATGGAAGTAAAAAAAAACAAAACGATAATAGTTGGATATTTAGGTGGAATTAAATTCGATCAAATATTTTTCGAACTTATGATAGGTAACCATCGGTACTTACATACTGTGAATATTAACCCCTCTCGCCACCGCCGCCGTCACCGCCGCGCCGCGCGCCGCCACGCTGGGTAACTGACGATCCGTCTTCCAACTTTTAGTTCACGTTACATACTCAATTCATTTCAGCCAAAAGACGTCCACTGCTGGACATATGCCTCCCCTAAAAGGGCGATTATGGCAAACCCCCCCTTTGGCATAGTCGCCACGCTTGGCAGGCGGGTTGGCGATCGCAGTCTGTATGGTGTTAAAATGCATAGAGAACGTTGCTGCCCATTCTCTAGTAAGTCCCTTAGTCGCTTTTTACGACACGCATGGGAAGAAATAGGGTGGGATTCTTTACGTCCGGCATCACAAGGACAAATACTCAATTAGTTCACGGAAAATTTGCTAACAAACTGGGGCTTTATTTAGTTTAATTCAGTCAGATTCCAGGTTCCAGGTTGGTTCCATTCCCAGTCGTTTAATTTAAAAAAAATTAAAAGGAAAAAAAAAACACTTTTTTTCACTTTGTGGTGTTTTTTTTTGGAAATCGGTTGTTACTTTTATATATATATATTTTTTTAATTGTTGCTTTTCATGGGTCAGTTTATAATATATATCTAAGTTACAACAGCCTAATGTCAATTACTGCTCATCACCTTTTACAAAACATTGCTTCCCCCCACGCATGCGGGACGTTACATGTTGAGGAGTTCTCCTGAAACTTCACCATCCCCTCCACTTCACCATATGCATTGTGACGAGCATAAATTGCTTAGCAACCATATTAAAGTAATCGAATCGCAACCCGTGAGAACGTTCCGGTGACCATCTGTGGTCTTCATCATCAGTTTCACTTCACCGAATGGTGCTTTCCGAGAGCAAATTCACGAGTTATGCTTACTATAAAAAATACCCTAATCGCTATCGGTGTGCGTATAAAATTTGAGGATTTCCCTCGATTTGCATGGGTTGGGTTCCCCTCATCAGATTTGCATGGGTTCCCCTCATCAGATTCTGACTTGGTGACAATGTTACAACCTTGATTTGCATGGGTTCCCCTCATCAGATTCTGACTTGGTGACAATGTTACAACCTCGAAAGCATACCCTTTAAAAAAAAATACAATCCGTGATTGATGGAGCAATCGGTAAATATAAAAAAAAAACATCCTGACAAGTGCGTGTAGGACCACGCATAATGAAGGGTTCCGTGGTACGGATTAATAAGAAAAAAAAAGAACAAACTTAACATTGTAGTTGAAAAACATGCCATGTTCTCGGGAATACCTACATTACAACTGCAAATGTAAGTTTGAACGCACAATATTGGGAGACTTACCATATTATTTTAACATAACATCTAAATCTAACATCTTAAATAAAGGTTTTACTGTAATCTATAAGTAACGAACTATTATCAGTATTTTTTTCAAAATTTTAGGCTGAGTATTTTGGGATATAAGGGGGGAATTGTCATCAACCCCCATATTTAAAATTAATTTATTCGCATTACACGTCCGTGTATGAGTCACGCAAATTCATACGAGTACCACTACCAAGGTTCAACTTAATCGGTCAAGTAGATCCGGGCAAATCGGCTGTGACTGACGGACAGACAGACAGACACAAACACGAGTGATCCTATAAAGTATAAAGGTTCCGTTTTTTCCTTTTAAGGTAGGTAAGAAACCCTAAAACCATACAGACGAACACATAACCTCCTCCTTTTTGGAAGTCCGTTAAAAAGATAGAGTTTTGATGTTAATAATCGTTTTATATTGTACTAGTTTTTGTCCGTGGCTTCGCTCGCGTGGATGTCATAAAATATCTCACGGGAATATACTACCGGGATTAAAAGTGCCCTAAGTAACACATCAAAGCAGTATAACGGCTGGTTCAAAAGGTTGGACCGTTTAGTTGATTTGTTGAAAAACCGAACAATACTATTTAGGTGTCCAAAAAAAGTTTCTGAATATTTTCAAGGGAACGGCTAAGTTCTAAATTTAATATATGATCGTAACATGGGACAAACATTGCCATAGCCCTATGGCCATGCATCGCGAATCTTCGGTTGTTCTCAACTGTGCTCACCAGGCATAACTGCCACGCCGTCGTAAGACTGACCAACTAACTTATTCCTACAACGATACTGGTCAAGTATTTCTAACAACTGTTTGGATACAACTTCAGCAGTTCGACTTCCGCTAACATCGTAAAAACCTAGAAATCGTTCTTCGATTCCAGTTTCAGATTAATATCGAAAAATTACAGTCAATTGCTCCCTATGACTGACATCGGGAGTTTCGTCAATCATTACAGACAGAAATGGAGCTTTATCTATCTCGATTCTAATGTGGTCTCGTAAAACGGATGCAATACTATGTATTAAATCATTTTGAATATCACAAGATACCAGAAAACACGGGGTTCTGAACTGAAGAACATAGTTCCAGTCCATTACGGTGTCATACTTGCTCAGATATAACAAGATTTCAAAGTTTCAATATAGTTACCGCGGTTATCGGAATTCAGACCTTCATCGTGGCCGCGAAAAGCTACTTCTTGTTTATCTAACAAAATAACGGTGTCAATAAACCGTTTCATTAAATTCCTATTTCAATCTACTTTCCTATTATGAGCTTCATGCGAATTAGTGAAAAATGGTTCTATCCTACTATTCCCGAAGTCATGTATATCTAAACAGCTACGAATATGCTTTTCAGTCTGCACATGTTTTTTTGATGAATTCGTCAGATTATTAATATCTGTAAAACCCCCTTTATTCCATAAAATACTAGAATCTGAGAAAAGTAAACATGGGACCAAAACATTTTATTCAATTTACAACTACCAGTCAGCCATTGATATTGAGCGTAAAGGGAAACATTAAAATGTTTGAAAAACATATCGCGTCGTTTGTAGTTTATAGTCATATCGCGTCGTTTGTAGTTTATAGTCATATCTGGTCGAGCACGACCTAGCCTAATTATGTGTTTCTTATTTTCAAAACTTAACCTTGAAAAGATGTTTCCTCACGAAGCAAATAATCTGTCACACAACAATCTAAAACTATTAATGCCGACATCCTACTAATAACTTTTCAAATCTACTCTAAATAAGTAATTTCAACTTGCTAATCTATCGTCTTACCACAAATTCCTAATTACAACGACGGCGAACGCATATCTACACAATTACACAACAAACTCACAATTATCAAATTTTAATTGTTACACTAATAACTTACATGAATACATACATACATAAACTCACGCCTTCTTCCCATGGTGGTAGGCAGACACTATAGAACGCCACCTGCTACGCTCCTTACATACTTCTTTTGCTTCGCCTACGTTCATAGATCTGGTCATACACGCACGCCGATTGTGAGTACTACGCACCTGACCTTTCTGTTGAATACAACGAAAAAAAAAACGCAAATTAACTACAAGTATCAACAAGATAAAAGTTTATAATTCAATTTACGTCAATTGTCAACAAACATTTAAAATGACAATACTATTGTCCGAGCCAGCTCCCCCCCCCCCCCCCCCGCGCAGCCGACGTCTAACCCGAGCGGTTACGAAATTCAACGAATGGACCGATATTCCTACAACTCGTTCACTGTTTCTATCGTAACTCGACTTTTTCCGGCTTCCTACTGCCTCAAAAAACAGCGTGTCACGTGACCTGAAGATACGTCCTGACGAGATTACTTTGTACAGAAAGGAGAATGGCAGAGGTTCATAGAACGCTGGCATTAAAGTTTTTTGGTTTCTACAGAAATAAAAGTGGCATGGTTTGATAGGAATTATTATGAGCTATTATTTAAAAAAATATAAAAAATAATACCAATGGGGTTAAAGAGAAATCTCAATTTTTGTAAAAGTGAGGTTAAGTGCATCAATGTTAGGACTTTATTAGGTTCTTTTACCTCTATTACTATTTTAACGCTTTTAAGTTTATTGTATGCATAACTTATTGCTAATTATAATTATGCTTTATAAAGACTTGAAAAATGATAACTACTTGTTGAAGTTTGTTTAGTTCAATGATTTACCCAATGATCATAAACCTGATGACAGTTTAAGTGTACTCTGTCAGTTTCAATTAAACTCAGTAGTCACAGAAAACTCAGGAGACTTTAGAGACTCACTTATCGGAATCTAAGCATAAAATATTATTAAGGATAATAACCTAAGGATGACAGGATTTTTATAGGTATTTAGTGTGGCGTGTATCGGCAGGCACGCTCGGTGATTTAAATAAAAACTACTCGGGATTGACTGATCTTATTATTTTCGAAAACACCCTGCTTATATATACCATATGTTAGATTCCTTAGACATGGCCTGTTACTATTTACATTTCATTTGACCAATGGCGATGCGCCATCTGGCGAGCCGCGCGCGGGGCGCGGGGCACTGTGTTGATCACACCACTGTTAGCCGCGAAGGCATAAATAGGAGTAGCGCGTGGGGCGCGATCTTCGTTCGCTGAGCACATAAAGCAAGTGCGTTCGCGCGCTGCTTTCGCTCTCGGTAGGCTTCATTGCGTTCTGAACTCACGCAGCAAGTTGTCCCTTAAGGACAAATTGCGTATTTACACAGCGTGCATCCGGCCGATTATGACGTACGCGCGTGCCGCTTTCGCACACGCCCGTCCCCATCTCATTCACAGAATGCAGGCACTTCAAAACCGATTTCTCCGTAAAATTACGGACGCTCCATGGTTCGTTCGGAACGAAACCCTACACGTAGATCTTAGAATCCCCACCATCAAGCAGTTTTTGAAACGCGCGACAAAGCGGTTCTTCGAGTCCGCAGATACCCCTTGGTTGTGCAGGCAGCTAGCTATAGGCCATCTCAAATTAGTCAGACTCCCCTAGGCAGACCTAGGCATACTCTCTCAGACCCGGATGACCCCATTACTCTCCTTCAGGAAAGCAATAGGGCCACAAGTACAGTGCACAAACACAAACCGTCATTCCGTCCTCGCCGCCGAGGTACCACGCGAAGTTCAAGAATAAATTGTTCCCCCCGTCCCTTGCACGTCGAACCGACAGCCCCGAGGCTGAGTGAGCCGTAGCATTTAATAGTAATCCCCGTTAATAATCATGAATTTAAACTTTCGATCCAGCCCGTCCCCAATTTGCTTTGTTTTTCCCCAACGACGCCCTAAGCCGAGGTTCGTACCCCACAGGGGGTGCCCTTAGAGCGCTGTCGTTTAGTTTTTAATACTTATATTTACGCTCCTGGCTGGAGGCTTTAAGCTAATACCTTAGGGCAGCCACAGGAAAGACCGGTTAAGCAGTCACGGCCTCTCAAGGTCAACTGCGAGATGCCATCCATAAAAAAAAAAAAAAAAGGGGCGCGATCCTTCTGCCGGGCGCCGTCGTCGAGTGAACATCCAAGAATATGAAGACTATCTGCGGGATGCGAGCGTCGTCAGCGTCATGTATCCTCGTGTCCATCTGTGGTCCCGGGGCGTGCAGTGAAGATACGGAGTGTGCTGGTGCTTCTGCTTGCTCTGCTTGCGCTTACAAAACCGCTTCGTTCGAAGCGAACTCATGTTTCTTAAAAACCGTCTTTTTCAAGACGATTGATTCCCTGTTTCTTTACGGAATGTAAAAACGTGGTAAGGTAACTGGTTCAGTGGTATGTGGTAAGTAGCTGGTATTCTTATGTCACAGGTACGTACTGTGTCACTACATCACTCCCCCCTAAGCGAAGCGTACGTTGGGTTTTACAGTGCGGCCGGAACGTGTGACGTATGTGTCACGCGGTGCGCCGGGGTTCGATGCCCGCGGCTCGACGCTCGTAGTGTGCGCAGTGCTTGATGTTGCGCACCTGTCGTTGTTGATGTGGTACACCCGTCTTCGTTGAGTAGGTACGCTGGCTTTAGTCTGTCTATTGAGACAACTGTAGTTCGAAGTGGCATCTGTATGGTGAAATGCTTGCTATCTCGCTTAATCACTTTGAACGGGCCGTTGTAAGGAGGGGTCAACGGGCTTCGCACCACCGTGCGAAGCCCGTGGAGCCCGTGGTGGCCGTTAGATGGCGGCAGTGGTCCTACGATGTCAACGTGAATGTGTTCGAAGCGCGCTGATTTTTGAAACTCGCCGAGTGGACTGATAACATGTCGTTGAACTTTCCCACGCTGGCAACCAATGCATGACTTTGCCCACAGACCAACTTCTCTGTTCATACTTGGCCATATAAACTTTGTAGACATTACTCTTCTTGTTGTTCGCACACCAGGGTGACTTAGTTCGTGTTGCGCTTTGAATGCTACTTTACGATAAGCCGCTGGTAGGTATGGACGAACGTTGCCGGTTGATGTTTCGCACATTATTGGTCGCTGACCTCCGGGCAATGTAAAAGGCGCGAACTTTAGACTTGGGTTGGACATGCAGATCTTCAATTCTTCATCATTTTCTTGGTCTTTAGCGAGTTGGTTGTAATCGATCGTGGAGTGCGACAAGTTGATTTTTTCGATGCGTGATAAGGCGTCCGCTGCTTCGTTCTTATCACCGTGAATGTATTCGATCTTTGTACAGAACTGACTAATGTAATGTAGCTGGCGTTCTCTTCGTGGTGTATCGCTGCTACTCGGCGTTCTTGTTAGCGCGTAAGTTAGTGGTTTGTGATCGGTGAATATTGTTAGATCACTGCTCTCTATTAGTCGTCGTAGGTGTTGCACTGCGGTGTACATTGCTAACAATTCGCGATCGTACACGCTGTAGCGACGCTGCGTCTCACTCATAGTTTTCGAGTAGAATGCCAGAGGTCTCCATCTGTTGTCCACTTTTTGTTGTAGAACGGCGCCCATGCTAGTATTCGATGCGTCGGTAAATAAACATAGCGGCGCGTTAGGTATCGGGTGAGTCAGTGTTGTTGCCTCGAGTATGCTTTGTCGGCATTTTTCAAAGGCTTGTTCTGCTACTTGCGACCATTGTATCGGAGTTTTATCATTTTTCTTACTGTTGTGTAGGTATTTGTTCAATTCGTATTGGTGCTCGGCTTGCTCTGCTTGCGCTTACAAAACCGCTTCTTTCGAAGCGAACTCATGTTTCTTAAAAACCGTCTTGTTCAAGACGATTGATTCCCTGTTTCTTTACGGAATGTAAAAACGTGGTAAGGTAACTGGTTCAGTGGTATGTGGTAAGTAGCTGGTATTCTTATGTCACAGGTACGTACTGTGTCACTACAGGTACAATAAAAAACCAGTATTTAATCATAATATTTTATTCATGCTCATCATCATATATTACCAATATATGATCTTAGAAAGGTGCAGGGGGAGACAGACTATCTTGATGACGTGCCCATGCCAAATATCAGATGATTGACATGATATGGGCACAGCATCCTACTGTACTTCGTCCAACAATGCAATTACATCGTACTGCAACGATTGGAAGATATTCTATAGTTTACGCAGCCGCCCGTGATTGTCATCACGTTGACTCGTTATGTTATCCTACACACAAATAAATAAGAGAGATGATCGAAACAATTAGGTTGAAAAAAAAAAACATTCGTTTTATTAGCTTGATCAAGTCCTCATAAACTTTTATTTCATTTTTATTAATTATGCACTAACAATGAAAACATTATGTAAATTAATTTATTAATAATTTATTTTATTTTCTAGATTATTCAGTGAAAACATTATCATTTATAGTATGACAAGGCCAAAAAGCCTTGTATCCATGGCCTTAGAAACAAAGACTAGTCCGCTCTGTGTTAAATCAAATCCAGTTACTTATATTTAACGAGATTTTATCCCCATTGTCAATAATAAAGTTAATCTGGCTATCAATATATAAAAATAATCACTTTTTTTTAAAAGTAGCTTTGAATTCTGTACCTTTCCAAAATTAGTAATGCCAAAAAATGCAATCTCCTTTATGTGTTCATAGGCGGACAACGAGATAAACTGGAGCAAAATGTTTGCGCGTGCAAGGGCTAGTTCACCGCGTGAGGTGCGAGTATGTGAGCAGTGCCGCGGGAGATTCGCGCGCACTATAAATGTTTTGCTTTCGTTGGAATATAAAGACAATTTTTTTTATGTAGGTTGGGGTTTTGTCATATTTTAATTTTATGGTGTATTAAATACATTCAGTGTGATTATTAAACACTGCTGAGAACTACTGACGGTCATAATTTCCTCAGGGAAACCGACAGGAATCGGCTTATTAGATAGCTTCGCTACACTGCATTATAATGGTATAAGTTTATGCTATTTATTAGCATTAGGCATTATCTTACTACTTAAAAATGCTATAGTAGACTCTTAGGCACTAAAAACAGCTGAAAGCTGTATAACGGACTTAGGTGGTGTTATAATGGTTCATGTTTATGCTATTAAACAACATTAAGCATTTATTTACTACTTAAAATGCTATTGTAGATCCAAATGCACTAAAAACAGCTGAAAGCTGTACAGCTGCGTTGTGGTTTGCTGCACTAAAACAAAAATCTTTACAAAAGCACTTTGATATGCCATTATCCAACCGATAAACAGAGTAAAGCATCATAATGGTTTTGAAATGCCCATAAAAGCGTCAAGATGCTCTGTGAACATATAATATATGAGTTTATACGGACGGTCCGTATAAACTCATATATTATAATTATGTTCACAGAATGTTCACATTTTGAACTCGCTCAAGTTTAGGTATCTGAGTCGCAACACAACAACATTACGCGCACGCACACATTGAAACCGCTGTCCGCTTGATTTTATACGTAGCTTAACTAATTTTGGTACTTGAAGGTATTTATTTTTATTTTACTGGTATTTATTTGTATCAGAATCAGAATGCTTTATTTGTAAACATAGGTCAAATTACAACAGTGTGCGAGATGTTACAGATTGGTAGATCCTCTACGTGTTGCCCGGAGGCGTACTAATATATTTAATTAACACTGTCGAAATTTTTACTTTTTAACACAAATTTAATTTTTAAGATATCATATAGTGGTAGAAATATGTAAAATGTCACATTAGTAATAAAGACAATATTAATAGGAGCATACATGCATAACAATACAAATTTAAAATACAATCAATTTCAATAATAATGTCAAATAAATTCAAGTTACATGTCATATAATGCTAACGTCAAACAAAATTAAAAATCGTCAAAATAAGTAAGGTGATGTACAATTTTCTGAAGTAGTAATTATAGAATTATCGCCCAAATATTCCTGAAGTGAGTAATAGCATTTATTTATCAAAATTCTTAATAGTTGTGTTTTGAAATTGTCAAGATTTAACGTTTTATTTTTTTCAGGTAATTTGTTAAATATTCATTCGGCCATACAAAAGGTACTTTTATTCATTAGTGCAGTTTTTCCATAAGTCAGTTCGAGTTCAGACTTATTTTTATCGCGTAATTTTCTGTAATAACTTTTTGTAGCTATTTTGTATCGTGAAATGTTAGATTTGACAAACATTTTTGTTTCGTATATGTACTTACAGCGATGGCAAGGTAAGAATTTTTAGACGTAAAAAGAACGGTTGACAACTGTCTGTGCTTTTAAGGCCACACATTGTTCTGACTCATCTTTTTTGGGCTCTAAATACGAGTTCTCTATCTAAAGAATTGCCCCAGTATATCACGCTATATCTGAGTGTTGATGCAACATAGCCATGATAGGCTGTTAGTACGAATTCTAGGCTCACTATTTTTGATAACTTATAAAGATCATAAGCAAAATTAAGCATCAGTCTGGGGTCTCCAAGTCAAATTGTTGTCTATATTAAAACCAAGAAATTTAGTAGCAGTAGTTGATTCTATTTTGTCCCTAAATAGCTAACGTCATGGAATTTGTTTGGGATCCTTTGATAAAAATGCATAATTTTTGTCTTTTCTAAGTTTATAATTAGATTATTGTTATCAAACCATGATATAATTCTATTTATTGTCATATTTATTTCATTTTCATAAGTATTGGGATCATCACACTTAATAATTACGGTGCTATCATCGGCGAATAGCACCATGGGGTGGTTTATTTGCCTGGGTAGGTTATTTATGTAGAGCAATTGAAGAGGGAGCCCTAGCACGCTACCCTGAGGAACGCCGTATTTAATTATCTCGCTTTCAGAATGAAATTTTTTCTCGTAACTGGTATCTGAGGATATTTGTGTAATTTCTACAAATTGCTTTCTGTCCGTTAAGTAAGATCGAATGAGATCAAGTATATTTCCCCTGATACCATATTTTTATATTAGTATAGGATAGTCCACATAATCAAAAGCCTTAGTTAGATCCATATAGACAGCACATACAGGATTTCTCTTATCTACATTTGAAAAAATAGGGAGAAGCAGTCATGTATAGCCATATTAGCTTACGAAATCCCTTTTGTTCATTTACTAATATGTTTGATTTCTCAATTTAATTACAAATATACTAATTGATTGATATAATAATTGATTACATTTATTGACCATTGAATCAGACACAAGTGATTCATATTTTTGTTAGTGTACTTAAGAATTATGTTAGTAACCGCCAAATACACACCACAATTATATTATGACTAAAATTAAATTAATATAAAATAATTATTGCTTGAGTAAAGTTAGTTGTAAGTTTGCAATCGAATTTTGGTAACTGTGACTAAGTACTATCTGCGTGATAGTCATGTTTTTAGTATTTTTTAAATTAATCAGCCATTAGGTAGATAGGTACCCAAAAATTTCAAGCGCTGGCCATTATGCATTAAATACCATATTCTTACGGAAAATAACGACCTAAACATTTTACAATTACAAGGAACACCTACGGTTATCCCCCAAGTTAGAAAATATGTAAGTACTTGTAAATATTATTTTTGCTGGCAAATGTTCGAGCCCTACATAATCAAATACTAGCCTGGGAGTTTATCGTAGACTTTCGTTGTGGTATTTAAAAATAATAATCATTTCCTTATGAAAACAGTAAGTATTTTATTTACTGAGACTCGGGCGCGATTTCAGTATTTTTGATAAAAATTAAAACAAAGTAGTAAAAAGTATATTTTCATTTCATTTTTTAAAGAAGTTCAAATTTAGAATGAAGGCCAGCTCTTTCTAGGGTTCCGTACCCGAAGGGTCCAAACCGAGCACTATTAGTCCATCTGTCACACAGCTTTTGCAGCCAAACCGTTGGAGCTACAGTCCTCAAATTTTCACAATATAAGCATCTTGTTGACTCAAAGCCATACAAATTATTAACAAATATTTTTATATGTTCTAAGGGGCTCCCATACAGGTAAAGGGGGTGCGATATTTTTTTTTTACCTACCTCATCAAGTGTGGTATCGTTGTATAGTCCCTCTTTGAGTAGATACAAATACTGTATTTTTTGTTAAAAAAAAAAATTGGAAAACCCATGAATGAGAAGCTACCAAGTTAGCTTTTTTTTTACAAAATTTTGTTCCCTAGATATTTTTAAGTTCCCATTGAACTATGAACTTTAAATTTGGTGATAATCGTAATAATAAACATTAACAAATAGGTACCAATTTCAGCTCAAAATTTTTCTTTGAAATTCTATCTATTTTCCTATTACAACCAACTTAATTTTGCGGTCAAATGCGCACCTTACTGCTTATGAATAATTCTACCATTTGTACGGCTTATATTCTACATTTGGTACGGAACCCTAAATGTGCGAAGTCCAACGCACTTGACCGGTTTTGTCTCTTTTATCACCAACATTTACATCCGCCATCATGAATCAAAAATTCGATGGTTTATTCGTAAACATATATAACTATACATAACTATACATATATAACTATTTAAAAAAATACGTGGGTGTATTTTTTTAAATAAAAATTCGACATTGTTATGACATTGTTACCTTGACATTGTTATCTTGAAAAAAAACCGGCCAAGTGCGAGTCGGACTCGCACGAAGGGTTACGTGCCATTATCTATAAAAACGGCAAAAAAATCACTTTTGTTGTGTGGGCCCCTTAAATATTTATTTTATTCTGTTTTTTAGTACTTGTTGTTATAGCGGCAACAGAAATACATCATCTGTGAAAATTTCAACTATATAACTATCACGGTTCATGAGATACAGCCTGGTGACAGTCGGACAGACGGACGGACAGCGGAATTTTATTAATAGGGTCCCGTTTTTACTCTTTGGGTACGGAACTCTAAAAATTAAAGTCATATTCGTAACCACCACCCCCAAAATTTACTATTGTATCAAATAGCTAAAAAATATATTTCCTCCATTTCAATTTGATTATACATTACACAATGTTTATCCGTAATCTACAACCATTATTTATACAAAAAATTAAAACCATGTATTTATGGGAATCAAATGTAATCCGAGATACAGGTTTACCACCTAGTTCGGATGCAGAGAGTCCCAAACTTTGTATATTACAAACTTTAAGCCATTATTTAGTGTATATTGTTATTATTAAATTCTGTAATACGTGTTCTTATTTTGGTGAATAAATTAAATTATTGTATTATTATTTATTTTTAAAACAGGCGTGATGTTCTGTGTGTATGTGTTATTTTTAAAACAAATTCCAATAATCGTAATTACTTTTATTTCGGTCCGAAAAAGTATCAACTTCGTCCACCCACAGTATATACAATACAGCACTCACTTCTGTACGTAATTTTTTATTCGAAAAATCGATTCACCGGTGCTTCCACGAGTGCGTCTGAGCGCGGAATGACGAACCGCGAGTGCGAGTGTCCGCGAGTAGAAAATGTATGGAGAAATTCGAGAGCACTTCTTATTTTTCTCATAAATAAAATAGTTATTTATTTACTAAATATTATACCTACAAAATATTTAGCTAGCCGTATTTAGGAGTATAAATCAAATCAAATCAAATCAAATAATTTATTTGCATAATACATGTTATAAAGTTGTTACAGGTATAAAAGGTAGGTACATTGTATTATAACCTAATGAGGTATGCAAATTAATATATTAATTACTAATCGCAAGATTGAATTTATAGAATACATTTTAAATTGAGTTACTTAAAAAAAAAATAGAATGTCAAAAAAATAAAAAATAAAATACACAAGTCAAATCAAAACAATAATCATTACATTTGTGGCTAATTGAATAGTATTTTTTTGCAACTAGGAATTCGTGCAAACCTAATTTGAGTTGGTCCATTTTGTGATGGTATGTTATTTTTTGACAAGTTATATTATATGTCAAATTAGAATTATTTAAAACAATTTATTTAGATAATAATATATTTATTTAATACATAATGTCAAAAATTATCTGTTAATAAATCTCAGACATTATAATAACAGTTTTAGGTTCTTTGGCAGTTTATTATAAACGACAGGTGCCATATGAAAAATACTCTTATACATTAAGGCAGTATTCGTTTGACGAACACAGAGACGACTTTCATCTCTTTGGGTACGATTGAATGCTTCAGATGCAAGCACAAAAAGTTCAGGATTTTGTTTCACAAAGACAGTTACTTCAAATATATTATATACAGTGATGGCAATGGTAAGATACTGTACTTTTTAAAGAAAGGTACACAACTCACGGTAGATTTTAAGCCGAACGTAGCCCTAACGCACCGTTTCTGTGCGATCTTTATTAGTGGAGTTCCCCCAAAAAATTATGCCATATCTGAGGACAGACGCCACAAGCCCATGATATGTAGTTATGAGTGTTCTGGAATTAATTTTATATGCAAGTTCATGTAGGGCGTAAGCTGATCGACTCACACGCTTGCACAATTGTTCAATATGTGGTTTCCAAGTCATTCTATTATCAATATGCAAGCCAAGAAATTTTGCAGTGTCTGTTTCTTCAATAGGTTGGTTGTTAAAATTTACGTTTAGGTTGTTTTGTGTTGGTATGCGCTGTCTAAAGTTCATTAATTTTGTTTTTTCTAAGTTGGCTTTTAAATTATTTACATCCAACCAATTCATAATAGAGCTCAAGGTGCTATTAAGGTCATCTTCATAAGTATATTTGTCTTTACATTTGACAGTAACAGTGCTATCATCCGCAAAGAGAGCTATAGGGTTATTAGTGGCTTTGGGTAGGTCATTAATGTATATTATAAATAACGATGGACCCAGAACGCTACCTTGTGGCACTCCTTAGTTAATTTTTTGTTCATGTGACCTAAAGGTTTCCTCTTGTTTAGTAAGATCATTGACTTTAGTCACTTCAGTATATTTTTTTCGGCCTTTGAGGTATGATTCAATTAGTTTTATAACATTACCTCTTATTCCGTAGGCTATCCCCCTTATTGCAAAACAAGGTTTATCTTCAGACTCAGGTTTAAAACATGGAGCCGTTATGGAATTTCGAACTTTATTCCGACTATGGTAAAGTTCCTAAACACAAAACTGACAACTTAGTACCGAACTAAGTTTTCAATTTTGTTTAAAGAACGGTATTTCAATCACTATTACGTTCTTATTACAAAAACTGGCTGCATGGTTTAAGCCATGTTAAAATATAAATCTTGTTTTGTAATAAGGCAGATTGAGTTTACCAACTAATATATCATGGTCAACATAATCAAAAGCCTGTGTCATATCCATAAAGATAGAGCAGACGGGTATTCTTTTGTCAATATTAACCATAACAAAGTCTAAAAAGTCATATATGGCCATGTTTATGGTTTTATTAGGTCTAAAGCCTAAGTTCTCTAACTAAAATATTTTTTTTTTCTAAATAATTATTAAGTTCTTTGTGAACATGTTTCTCAAATATTTTAGAAATAACTGAAACTAGGGCGCAATTGGTCGATAGTTATCTAGGTATTCTCTATCATATTTTTTAAGGATGGGTTTTATGATCGAAGTTTTTAGTCTATCAGGGTATACTCCTTCGGCAATGCATAAATTTAAGATATAGCTAAGATGAGTAGAGATATTTCTAGCTATATATTTAATAACTTTAGTTGATATTCCATCATATCCCACACTAGATTGTGCTTTTTAGATTTCTAATAATCCGCAAAATATCATGTGGCAAGCATGGTTTCAGAAACATAGACTTTTGTTCAGTAGACAAAGAGAGTTATACTTCATTTGGTTCGAATCATCCTTGGGTATAATTTTATCTACGAAATAATTATTAAAGGCATTGGAAATTTCACGTGGGTTAGTTATAGTTCTATCGTTAATTTTTATGCTAGTTATAGTATCCTTTGGTAAATTTTGTTTTGCTTGGTTAATAATTTTCCATGCCGTTCTACTTTTATTGTCTGACGTATTAATTGAATGATTATTTTGTGCTCGTTAAGTTAGAAAAAGACAATTTCTCAACATAAGTTTTGAACTTCTTAAGATTTTCCTCACTATAGTCTCTATGTTTAATTTTCCAGCTCTTAATCAGGCATACTCTTTCAACAAGACACCTCATTATCTGAGCTGTGTGATCAGATAATGCAAAATCAATCACTTCTGCTTTGCATTTATTGTGAGCGGAGTTGTCTATACATGTTTTACTAATTTTTCTGGTAGGCTCTGTTATCTTAAACCTTAGATTATAGTTGAGTAGTAAACATTCAAATTCAGATGTGGTATTATTTTGTTTTAAAATATTAATATTAAAATCACCAGCTAATACAACATTATGCTTATTATAGGATTTATTGATATACTTGAGCACTTTATCTAATCTTGCAAAAAAATTGTTTAAGTTACTAGTCAAAGGAACCCTATAAATACAAACAATAATCAACTTATAGGCTATCTGTTCTATTGCTGAGCATTCAAAAGTTGAGCACTCGGTGAATAACACTGATTTCGAAATTGGTTTCCATTGATGACCTTTTCTTACGTAGATACACAAGCCTCCTGTTGGAATTACTTCTGCTGAAGTGGGCAGCTAGGCAGAAATTGGGTATGACACAAATATTTTCATGGCCCGACATCATGAAATGTTCAGTCAGACAAATTACATCGATATCAGTGTCATTTTCCGATAATTCTTGCCGGCCTTGCTCCTCAAACCTGCAATATTTTGGTGCAATATGGTGATATATTTATTTCCGAAAAAGCTTCTGCGAAGCAGGTTGCTGCTCATTGATGTTGTCTTGATTCGCATTTGGTTGCACAGTGTTTACGTTATCTAGATCTAGTATGAGGTCTTGCAAGTCAGATACTACGATATTAAAGCCTTTATTATTGAGATTCGAGTCTAAGATAAACGCATAGCTGTATGTCTGAACGTCCATATAAATTAAATTGTTAAAAGTATCAATCCGGCTATTAAACATAATATTAGAATTATCCATGTCTTTGAAAGTACGCAGACATAGAATAAAATTTGTGTGATTTAATTGTAATAGTTTCTCACGAATTAATGTTTTGAAGTCCTCCTCACCAATAAAAATAATACAATAATCTGAGGAAGTACAATTACGAACTTTGTTTTCAATATTTCTTAAGATATGCTCAATTCCACATTTAGGCGTACGATAATGACAGATATTATAATTACAAAGAAAAGTGCTTTCACACATTGTATATATCCTATTTGACAATTCACTGCTTATGACACATACGTTACGTTTGAAAGGAGGGGATGATGTATTAGAACTCTCCTTGTTATTACAATTATCTGACGTCTTATTATATAAGGTGCTAACAAATTAGGTACCAATACTTTTAGAGCTGATAGTACTCGTCTCTAGGAGCAGACTTAAGTATGAAACATTGAAAAGTTTATGTTACTTTTTGGAGATAATTAGGGAAACAACGTTACTGCGTAAAACACCCTGTTAATAGATAGTCAACAATCATTGACGTTAGTCACAAACGACGATGTTCACTTGACAGAAAGTGTGTCTTGTCAGTTAAAAGCACAGGATGATTATGTTTGGGCGAAATTTTAATTTATTTATTTTGTTCCGTAAATTAAAACAAAAATATCATATAAAAAGTTATCTTAATTTCTATTTAAAGTCAATTGTTTTGATGTAATGTAACACCTCTTAAAATATTGGTACTTAATTTGTTAGCACCTTATATTATTTTATATTATTATATTATCTGATGTCTTGAGCACTTCTAATATCAACATAGGCAACAATTCCTTATTATTTTTAAGTTTAACTATGCAGTAGATTTAGCTATATTGGTTCCTATTCATACCCCATTTAAAAAAAAATGGGGTCATAGTGGTGGTTAAAACGTATTTGTGTGAAAATTTTGTATGGGCCATATTCGATATGTCCGCAAATCATATTTAGATCAATATAAAACCTGTTACTGACCTGCAAATTGCAAAAAACGTAAGAAAATTTGAATTTCGGGCTACCTTAGCGCATCGCCCTCAACGTAACGTAACGGTGATGATTACTGAACACTATTCTATGTTAAATTGAAAATAATGAAAGTGTACTATAATTTTTTATAAATACTATCCTTTTAATTTTTTTGTGCTATCCTTTTCAACATACCTTTTTTTTTTTTCTTTTTGGGTGGGAAATCATCAAATAACTTCTCCCGCTCTGGGCGGAGCGGGAGGGCGTGTCAGACTTTTACTGACTAAAACCCACCCGTGTTCCTTCCGTTGCCTGTGTGCCAGGGCCACGATATCCCTTTCGGACAAACTCGCAACCCCGGCAGGCATTCCTGATTCATCTGTGCCTGATTCATAGGGTCAAAACCCCATATGAATCATAAAATAAATTAGTTTTTCTCCTCTCCAGCACGAAAGGAGCGCTTTTGTTGCGTAATTCTCCTCGTCCAATTTTTGACCGTGTACAAGTCAGTAGTTCTAGTCTTATTTCTTTTTCTGATTAATCTGTAACAAATTCTGATTCACCTGGGCACAAAATATTTGACCATCGATATCTTGAAAGACACTATAAAAAAACGAGTCTCTCATTCAAATATATGTTATTACATATAGGTAATGTTTACATGACGTGTTACAGAGCTGAAAGTGAAATAAAATTTTGCCCATATGAATCAGTTGAAGAATCAAATTTCGAAGAACCACCCATTATTCAGTGGATCCTAAAGTTATTATTCTCAGAATTACTAGGTGTCTTTGGAGATGGCGAAAGTTGGGCTGAGCGATGATGAGTTAATACAGGTTTTTAACCGCCTAGGGGACGAATTTACAAAAAACGCAAAAAGGCTTAATACCAATTTTATGGGTTAGCTTTAAATTTACGGATTTCTTATACAAATTTTTCATCCCCTATTTTACCCTCTTCTGGGATGATTTTTCAAAAACGCTGATACTTGTAATTATTAATTACCAACCAAAACGCTAAATACAAATTTTCATGGTTTGAACTACAAAATAACGGGTTTCCCATTTATACTTTCATCCCCTATTTTACGCCCTCAGCGGCTGATTTCCCAGACGGCAAGCCTCTTTAGCGGACTACCGCCATGGGACCTGGAGGCAAAAGTCCTCGCACACATTTGGGAGTGGTGCGAGGAGGCGAAACACCGGGGCGTAACTCCGCTGCCGCGAGAGATCACGGCACAGCGGGCAGAGCTCCAGCGGGATCTCATGGCGTCATTGAGAGTGCGATTGTCACAATCCAGCGCTGAGCACGCCACGGTTGTGGCGATAAGTCCCCTCTTTGAGGAGTGGCTAGAGAGGCGCCGCGGCGTCCTCACCTTCCGCCTGACGCAGGTCCTCACCGGACACGGTTGTTTCGGGAGGTTCCAGTTCAAGATAAAGCGGGATGAAACGCCCGGGTGTTTCCACTGTGTGGCTCGCCCGGAGGACACGGTGGAGCATACGGTGGAGGTCTGCCCGGCTTGGGCGGAGCACCGCCGTGTCCTCACGGAGGCGATCGGCGGCGGCGACCTCTCGCGTCCGGCGCTGGTTCAGGCCATGGTTCGGAGCGAGAGTGCATGGGAGGCCGTCACCTCCTTCTGCGAAGCAGTAAAGCTCGCGAAGGAGGAGAGGCAAAATTCGCGCCCTCACGCCCCAAGCCGCCGCAGGAGACGCCCCAGGCGTCGGGAGTCGCGGGCCGATTCTCGGCCACCGTAGGCGCGGGTTTGTAGACGGTGAGCGATGGGTAGCTCACCGTCTGATAAGGACCAGGCCCGGGTCGACGGCGCGTTGTGTTCCACGCGTGACTCAAAGAGATGTCAGCACCAGCTGTCGGGGTCCGGTAGGGCCAATCCTGCCAGGGTTGCGAGTTTGGCCGAAAGGGATATCGTGGCCCTGGCACACAGGCATCTGATGGAACACGGGTAGATTTTAGGCAGTAAAAGTCTGACACCCCGCTCCGCCCATAGCGGGAGAAATTGTTCGATAATTTCCCACCAAAAAAAAAGGTTCTGATTTCCCAATAACACTGAAACACGTGGTTTTTAGGGTTCCGTACCCAAAGGGCAGATGATGTATTTCTGTTGCCGCTATAACAAGAAGTACTAAAAACAGAATAAAATAAATATTTAAGGGGGCTCCCATACAACAAACGTGATTTTTGTGCTCGATATTGATAACGGTTACAGGTAGATGCTTGGAATGTTCACAGAATATTTAAATATATAATATATTCACTTTAAAAATAAATAATTAAATTTAAAAAAATCCCATACAACAAACGTGATTTTTTTGCCATTTTTATAGATAATGTTACGGAACCCTTCATGCGCGAGTCCGACTCGCACTTGGCCGGTTTTAAATTTTTTACCAGAATGATAAACACCAATTTTCATGGTTTAAACTACAAAAATGCCGATTTTCCATTCAAACTTTCATCCCCTATTTAACTCCCGAAGGAGTTGAATTTCGAAAAATCCTTTCTTATTCCTTGTCTTCTACATTATAAAGGAAACCTCTATACAAAATTTCAGCTTTCTAGGTCCAAGGGTTTGGGCTGGGCGTTGATGAGTCAGTCAGGCAGTCAGACTTTTCTTTTTAAGATAGATCCCATTTGCAGTCACTTCTACTTACTCGTACAAATTGTGTTGTTTATGTTGGTTCAATTGAGCAGGGCGCATGCCTACTGCAAGCTGTCCAATATGTGAGCATCATAAAGTGTTTGGTAATTGAGGAGCGGTGCAGTGAGCCGGTGAAGCAACGCGATGCACTCACCCGCGAGGCTGCTTCACACGGGCAGCGGTCAGTGACGTCACGTGACGTATGTGCTCAGCTCAGGCAGAATACGATCAGTTCAGCGTTTACAGCTTTTACTGAACACGATGGAGTAGGTTTTAAGTGAGTTAGTGCCGTACGTCGGTCGTAGCAATCCTTTGACGCATGACGTGACTAGTCGCAACGGCGCGGTGCGGTGCGATGCGGTGCGGTGCGGTGCGGATGAGTGCGGGTGGGTGGAGCGGTGCGGGGCGTGGGTTTCAAATTGGCAATTTACCGTGGCGCGGTGTCGCGGCATCATCGCTCTTGTTTCATCACCGCACACGTGTCGACATACATATAAAGCCCTTTGTGGCGGATTCTTTTGATCTATAAATCGATCACTCGCTCAAAATTCACACTGTAATTTCCTGCTTCCAAATATTTATACATACGTTTTATGTGGCGACGAAAGATTCGTTTACCTCAGCCCAGCACATAATTAACATCCGCCCAATTGAAATGAAAACTTTGCAAAACTCTTTGAAATATTCATTTAACTTCATCATGATCAGTTCAGCCCGCAATAGGCCTTCCCTTTCTTTTTTCCGTAGGCTTATGATTAGATAATGATTTGCTAATGAACACAAACTTGTGACGACGCACGGGGCGGTGAGGGCCGACATTTATGCATCGGACGGGATCGCCAGACAGACTCACGGCTAAGCCCGGGTTTATCCTCCAGATACTGCCACTCTCAATGTTTGCTATCCGGCTTCATTTGGTTTTAGTGTTTCTTCTCATTGGATTCATGGTCGCCTAATAAAGTCGCTCGTGGGTACAAGGTCTTACTCAATCTGTCGAAATCAAGTCGGCTGAACACATTAATTGGCCCACAAAAGGATCATGTCATGGATTACCACAGAATACTTCAGCTGTGGTGTTTGGTATATTACTTATATACAAACATGATAAGTCCAAAATTGATAAATTTCTGTTTTTAAATCACACGAACTCAATTATTTTTTTTACTTTCGTTTAGTTTTATCGTTAAGTACATGTACCAGTTTGATCACCAACTACCTACCTTTTATTATTTATTTCTTTAACAGCAGACAAGAAGAAAGGAACAGAAAAATACGTACAAAGGTGATGCTTATTTCTAAATAAATCTCTTCCACCATATCTGCGACAGGAAAGTAGACAAAGAGATGTAGACAACGCGTGTGAAAGTAGAAGAGAAAACATAATACATAAAATCAAAATAAAAACTTACTAATATTATTTCTATACTGATCACTAATTTAAATATAAACATACAACAAGAGAATATACTTACATACATACTTCTACAATAAATATCACTAAAATATATATTATATAAGTATAAAATAATAAATACTATACTTCAACTATGACGAAGTGGAAAGATAGTGTTCTTTCAATCTTTTTTAAAAACTGCAATGGTTTGGCAGTCCCTAATGTCAGGCGGAAGTGAATTCCACAACCGAACTGTGTGCACAGAGAAGGAGTAGAAATAAAAGTCGGTAGAGTGGTGAGGGGATTTATGGGGATTTCTAAGACGCGACCTGCAAGGCGCATCAGAAAGACGGGCGTAGGAAAAGCGTTCCCGCAGATAGGATGGCGTTCTAGGGTTGTGAAGGATGTTAAATAGCAGACACAATATCCGAGAGTTCCTGCGAACTCAAATAGGGAGCCACTAAAGTATCACGAGGAAGTTAGAAAAATGATCATACTTCTTAAGAGCGGCCAACCCAACATACTTTTCATACAAACGCTCGTACGTGATTATGGTGTTGTAACACATCTTTCTTTGAAAATTTTGAACCAATGGGTATCTTGTGCACTATATCTAGGTTTCTATTCAAGCAAAAAATAAATATTTTGAAAAACAAATTCAGTATAAGCCTGTGAAAATCTGCTTTTTGTACAAATTTTACCTGAACTTTGGCCATTCATAATGTACTCATAAATTGTAAATGTCAAGAAAAATTACGATAGAAACCTTGCAAATGTAATGGAAGTTCTAAATGACCAACATTTATTTCACAATCTGGTAAGGCTTACTCAAAAACACGTATTTCCTGGAACAAGTTTTATGAAATTTCCGCACATTATTTTTCGTTCATTGTTATCACGTTCTCATTCGTTTGTTAATAGTTTTCACTTGCGCTGGACGAAACAACAAACTTTCCGACCATGCTCGCGTTACCGCCCATTGTGCCACACTATGTAAAATTTCAACATTTATATCTGTAACTTTTATGGTGTACACAATAAAGAGTATTTATTCTATTCTATTCTATAGACGGACCGAGAAGGCCCCTCTTAAGGTCAAAACGAATACAGATATTTTGCAAACGCTCAAGTTTATTTAAAAGCTCCTCGGTGGCATCTAAATAACAGGCATCAGCGTTGTCTATGGTAGGCTGTATGTGAATTTGAGCAAGGGAGATTTTGGTATACAAGGGTAAGATTATAATTTTGATTTTTATTATAATTATGGTTGATGATTTTGATGGCGATTGTAATGATGATTCTGTAAATCTGTTATAGTCGCGAATCATATTTTGATCAAGGTACAATCTGACACTGACCTGAAAATAGCAAAAAACGTAATAAATTTAAAGCGGGCTACAGCTGCGGATGTACCTTAAGGATAGTTCTTAACAAAATATTCTTGTTTGATAAAACATAACATCACGCCTGTAATCCCCGAAGGGTTATGCAGAGGTGTAGGTATATTACACCCACATTTCGCCAGTTATGTTTAAGTCCCATGTAATAGGGGGCGAGCCTATTGCCATCAACCCGGCACAAATCCAATCTCGTTTGATAAAATGTTAATATAACTCAACATGACTTTGCGACACCAAATATACGTAAGTGAGATCTACATAATATGATCTATGTGTCCTTATCACTTGTCGACCTCTAGTTTGTTTTTGTTTAAAAGCATTTTATCTAAACAAGCTTCTACAAACAATGTATAACATCAGTTGAAACTTTCTGCGACGACTGTTGTGCCATTGGTCGAGTCGCTCGTGTGGGTCGCTGGGCTCTTCATTGGTTGAATCTTTTAGATGTGATTTGAAAGCCGGTTGCAACTTGTATCATGTAGTTGCAATAAAAAACCTAAATAGCATAAGGAAAAGGCAAACAAGTGAAGGATTGATGTTTGTTCAAATGTTAATAAGTGCTTAATTTTGTTTCAACTTATTCTTTCCTGTTTGGTATAGGTTTGATATGTAACACTAACTCCTAAACTATATCATGTTTTAATAATAAAAAATGTGCAAACTTCAAAACTTTAGCACAATAAATATATAAATCTCATCCATTCATGTTTATTCCGATAAGTAACATTTTTTTTAAGTTTAAATGCTCATAGTGTAAAATCAGTTTTTTGGAATTATCATGAACAGCACACACCATATACTTGTTATCCAGGTAGGTACATGTAGTAGTTCCCCTCGGATGCGAGTGAAGCCGCAGGCGACAGTAAATTGATAATAATGTGTTCATTCATTCAGGTTGGGTTAGGTTGATACAGTAGGTACGTCTTATAAACCACAGTTGCCCTCCCTCCCTCCACTTGGTTCAGTAATAAAAAAGTCGTAATAAGCTTAAAAAGGGTATTTCCTGAAATATCATCAGGCAAGCGAACCTCATTCGCGAGATCGTCCTTGTGACCAATGAGCTTGAAGTGCTTTACCGACTCGCAGCGCCGATCTCTACATAAGAAGTTAATTATTATTAATCTCTGACGTAGTGTGCTATAAATGTGCACAACATGCATTTGAAATTGAAGCGAACTTATAGTATGCGTAATAGTTTAGGATCCAAAGTAAGATCGACCTTCACCGGATACCGGATCTTGTTTTTCTCTTGTTAATATTGATAAGTTTCTTTTGAAATCAAGAGGCTATTTGGATCGAACACATTTATTAACACCACAATTATTATAATTAACGACTTTTTCTCCGACGGAACAGTTTTCAGTGACATATTCTAAACAGTTCTACTCGAATATTAAATCACTGTCATGTAGGTATACAACCTCCAGCACGCATCCTTAATTCCATAGCAGATGCATGCGCAAGATTACATTAAGTACCTACCTAACATATTACCTACATGTGTACGCACCCTTAAACTACTCAGTGTGCACACACCCTAAGTACACAGTATATTCAGCTTGAGCTATCGTTCACTGATGTACAATCTATCTTTATTACTTAAGTCTGTTCATAACACAGCTCCATAACAAAAATTACTAAACACAAACAAAATAAAATTATCTATTACAAATCATAACAACTCAAAATAAAAGCACATCAAAAACAATATTAGCTTACATCATTACATCACACATTGCTCGCCCCCTTAATAGATATTTTTTCTAAAACTTGCTTTAGTTTAGGGCCTGGTAAAGATTTTTAACATATCTGCTACCATTTCATGTGAAGGCATATATTTTACCTCAACCGCCTCATTAACTATAGCTTCGCGAACGTAATGAAACCTAATATCGATGTGTTTAGTCCTGTTATGGTTCATCTTATTTTTTGCTATTTGATGTGCTGATTGGTTGTCATTGTAAATGACCACCGGTTTGACACAAGTCCCCTTTGTTAAACTTTTTAACAAATTTCTTAAATAAATAGCTTCTTTCGATGCTTGACTGAGGCCTATATATTCTGCCTCTGTGGAGGACAGCGCCACGCACTCTTGCTTACGACTTTCCCAAGATACTATATTATCTCCTAGTCTAAAAATTAAACCTGTACAGGATTTCCTATCATATGACCCACCCCAATCCGCGTCTACGTAGCCATTTATTTCTAGATTACCTGTTTTCTTAAAAGTTAGTCCAAAGTTAGACGCTCCCTTTAAATATCTAAGTATCCGTTTAGCACATTTAAAATGTAATTCATCGTAACATGAATTAAATTGTGACAAAACACTAACAGCGTGCGCGATATCAGGCCTAGTACTTTGAACTAAATAATTAAGACAACCTATGAGAATCTGATATGGCAACTTACAATCAAAATCTGAAGCTTTCTCTAATTTGAGACCTACTTCCATTGGGGTAATGACTGATTTACAATCCGTCATATCAAAATCCTTCAAAACATTAAGAACGTACTGTTCTTGATCAAGGTAAATGGCACTTTTATCTCTCCTAAGTCTCATGCCTAACACGTGTCTAGCAGGACCTAAATCCTTAACTTTAAACCTTTCAAGCAGGCCATTTTTTAATTTCTGCTTCTCGGTTTCACATAATAAAATATAAAAATGTCATCAACGTATATGACTACCACTATTCTATTATATTTCCATCGCTAAACGCCTTTTGATAAAGACAAGGTTCTATTTTCGAGTGTACTAAATTGTACATCTCCTGATCTAGCTCATGGAACCAAGCGTTTGACGCTTGTTTGAGTCCATACAACGATCTTTGCAATTTACATACCTTTGCCTCTTGACCTTTAACAATCGCCCCCTTAGGCTGAAGCATGTAGATGTTTTCTTTTAGCTTGCCATACAGGAAAGCAGTTGTCACATCCCATTGGTCAATGAGCCAATCATATTCTACAGCTAATGAGAATAGTAATCATAAGGTTGAGCTTCTTACGACCGGAGAATACGTTTCATTGTAGTCTATTCTACGTACCTGCGTAAATCTTTTAGCTACTCGTACTAGCCGGGCGTTGTATTTTGACACCTTACCGTCACGGTCTCGTTTAATTTTGAAGATCCATTTGCAATGTATTGTTGTTGTTGTTGTTGTTGTTGTGTTGTTGTTTGATTTTATCCCGTGGTAAATCAACCAGTGACCACGTCTGATTCTCGTTTAATGATTTCATTTCAACATCCATAGCATTTTGCCATAAATTAGAATCAGGCCTTGCCAATGCTTCTTCAATTGTAATTGGATCGCTTTCAATTTGCGCGATAGCATTATAAATAACAGGCTTGCGCTCACGAAAATTGTATCTTCGTTCTAGTTCTGCTGTACTGCTCGTGGTAGCACTCCGCTTCATGAAACTCTTCTTCATCTTGTATATTATTATGTCGAATACACAGGCACCACTTATAACCACAGGTTCTATCCGTTTCTCCTCTATATCAATAGGAACGACTGTGTTCTTCTTCATGTCGGTACCATCTCAAGGAAAAACATTTTCCAAAAATATAAAATTTCTTGAGAATGTTATCTGACCCGTTTTTGGACTCATCAGTCGATAACCTTTAGTAATTTCACTATAGCCGATGAAAATCATTTCTTCAGTCTTCATATCAAGCTTTTGCCGTTTCTGTTTAGGTTTCAATGCATATGCTTGACAACCAAAAATTTTCAAATGACTCAAGTCAATTTTCTTATCTGACCAAGGTCCTCAGGTACTTTATTCATGACAGGCTTAGTCGGGCTTCTATTTTTTAAATATAACACTGTACATACCGCTTCGGCCCAATACTTTTTACTAAGTTTTGCCTCACAAAGCAACGTTCTTGCTTTTTCTATGATAGTTCTGTTCGCCCTCTCAGCCACACCATTTTGCTCAGGCGTATAAGGAACCGTCTCTTGGTGCTTTATACCAGCTGATCTTAAAATCTTATCGATGGCTTGGTTACAGAATTCTTTACCATTGTCAGATCTGAGACACTTTATCGACTTTCCTGTCTGCTTCTCAACTTCCGCCCTATAGTAAATAAATCAGTTACTATTTGTTGGAATCATGGGTAGATACTTAACACATTTTATTAACTCTTAAAATAACCCACTGTGGGCGTAAATGTCGTTGTGGTTTTGACGGATTTTGTAAGCGCTAGTGCAACTACGCCATAAAGTAATTATGACAAAAATATTTCATACAATTTTGGGGCAAGAATGTCACAAGTGAAAAGATTGTTTTTAATTTAAACTGATTATTAAAATCAAAGTCAAAGTCAAATTATTTATTTCAAATAGGCACATAGGAGGCACTTTTGAACGACAAAATTTACAAAAAAAATAGAATTGAATAGAGTTGCCTCTTCCAAAAGGTGGAAGAATGGGCAAGAAACTCCACCGTTACTCTTTAAAAAAAAAAAAATTACAATATTTTGTTTAAGATAATTAATTATTATGTGAGGACGATGAATCTAGAATAAAATTACTGTACCACAAATGGTAAAAAAAAATGAAGCAATGACAGATAATGTATTAATGAGATAGATACATGGTGCTCACATAAGTGAAGGTAATCATAGAATGTAAAATCAATGTCATACAAATAATAAATTATACAATAGCAACCAGTTTGATTTTGTCTAGACTCTAGATTGTCCTATGGAGCTGGACCAGCATGTCTCCAAGCATTCTTATCCTGGATATAATCCTCTAATTTGTAATAATGCTTGTTTACAAAGTGTACTTATATTAAGTGTTTTAAATTTTCTCTCATTTAATTTCAATATATCACAAGGTATTTTGTTGTAACATTTAACACAGTACCCCATAAAAGATGTATGTACTTTAGATAATCTGAAAAATGGTTGATCTATTTTATCTTTATTTCTAGTATTAAAATTATGTCTATCGCTTATCTTGTTAAAAAGATGTAGATTTTTCCTTACATACATAATATTTTCATAAATGAATTGGCAAGGCACCGTCAAAAAAAATCCGGCAATCTTTTTAAATAGTTCCCTAAGAGATTCGCGGCGACGACGGCGATGTATATTATAAATGGCTCGGCCAGCTCTCTTTTGCAAAATAAAGATGAATTCAACAAGAGGGAGCCAAGCGCATCCTTGTCAAATCCGATCAGACACTGCAGGACCTGGCACAAGTGGACCAATGACTGCTCATTTTGAATGTATTGTTTCGGTCAATAACAAAACAGAAAAAGACCATATCACTAAGCCTGTCACTTTATATTATATATTTCTTAGTATTAAGTTACCCCTTTTGTATTCATCGTTTAATTAGCATGTTTAAGTTTACCGTTACTTGTTAAGTTGTATATTTCTGTAATTACAACCAGTACACTCATACATTACAACCAGTACACTCATACATTACAACCAGTACACTCATACATTACAACCAGTACACTCATACATTACATCACATGCACTCTCCTAATATAATTTATAACGAACTTCCCTCAGATTATAGAAAGAAGGAACTTCCAATCAAACACACACAGGCATCGCTAACACTACACACTACACCAAACATCGTTATTTGCATCCTCACAACACTAATTAATCCTTCTTGAACACTTTAAATTTGTATATCTTTTGATAGATTGAAGCGACTGCCAAGAGGTCATCTTAATATAATGCCATTATGGTATACCTAATGTCTATTTAGTCATTGTCTGTGTAACACATCACCTAACTTGCTAAAGATTCAGGCTAGCGTTGAAAATACTTGCAAGAGCCGCAACTTTGATGATACATTTAGATACAGTACCTAAGTCTACTTAAATCTGAACGTAATTCCCAATCGAGCCCGGGATTATAGTGCTCTAGTTAGTGACCATCGGGCTTCGGGCGAGTCCACTTTCTAAAATGAAGGTTTTGTGTGCTCTTGTCATAAAAGGCGCTCGCCGCCGCCGCGTAATGAACCCGTGACACTCCGGCCTTATCGGGACTCCTCGCCATCGCACCGCTCACGAGCCTCAGCTTTATATTACCTTCATAAAGTCAAAGTCAAATCATTTGTTTCAAATAGGCACATAAAAAGCTCTCTTAAAGCTCTTTTGAACGTCAAAATGTACAGAAAATCTAATTGACTAGCTTCTGATGAAATGATCCCACGGAAACGTACTACCGGGATGAAAAGTATCCTATGTACCCGGGTCATGGCCTATGTGCTAATGTACATAGCTTGGCCTGTGTACAAATAATCTTCTTTTTTTAAAATTAAACAGGTTTTTATGATACTAAATGTTGAGCTTAAAAATAATAATAAAGATTTTTTATATTATTACCAGGAATTTGTTTTTTTGTGTTTTCTCTAGCGCCGCCATTGACCACGATCTACATAACTAGCTATTTTTAAATTGTACTCAATACTTTTATTGCATTCCACATGTAGCTATTCTTAGGTGGGAAACTTATAATTATACCATAATAATATGGACCCTGTCGGGCACAGCAAAATAAGTGAGATAGGAGAGAGGAAGCATTTGTTAATTATATAACATTACTTAGTAAAACTACTCTATAATGATGATGTAGGTATTTTCTGAGATAAGTTAATAGTTTTAATATATCAAATATAAACAGGTATCTATTTAGAGAATGGACATTAGATAGGGACTTGTGGAGTGTATTTTTAATCGAGAGAGAGCCTGTAGATAGTGCGTCTGAATGTCTTCACTTTTGAATAAAATGTATGATGTTTCGGCACAAATTTGCATGTTCCTAAAAGTACCTAAGGGAAAAATATACAGGGAAGGGTTCAAATCTTCAAATATTATGTTTTTGAAAGAAAGGTTTGCAACTATCTGTTTGCTCAATGTATAACAGGATTCTAACCAATTTCTTTTGTAGGGTGATAAGTGTTTGTGCACCTGTGCTGTTTCCCCAAAGGGTGACCCCATAGGTAAGCCACGCATAGACATAAGCGTAATAGGTGGTGAGAGCTGTTTGTAAATTGGTACTCTTTTTAGGGTTCCGTAACCAAAGGGTAAAACGGGAACCCTATTACTAAGGCTCCGCCGTCTGTCTGTCTGTCCGTCTGTCACCAGGCTGTATCTCATGATCCGTGATAGTTAGACAGTTGAAATTTTCACAGATGACGTATTTCTGTTGCCGCTATAGCAACAAATACTAAAAACCAAAATAACATAAATATTTAAGGGGGCTCCCATACAACAAACGTGATTTTTGCTCGATATCGATAACGGCAACAGGTAGACAGTTTAAATATTCACAGAATATTTAGTTATATATATTCACTTTAAAAATAAATAATTAAAATAAAACAAATATTTAAGGGGGGCTCCCATACAGCAAACGTGATTTTTTTGCCATTTTTATAGATAATGGTACGGAACCCTTCGTGCGCGAGTCCGACTCGCACTTGGCCAGTTTTTTTATTTCACGAAGGGTGTAAGAGAATTTAGACATTTTTGAGTGAGTTTTCTGTATGTGCACCACCGCGATGTGCGATGCGTGGCGCGATGTGGCAGACATCGCCGCACCGCGCCACGTAGCGCGGCGTTCCTCCAAAGGACTGATTACTGCGCCGCGCCGCGACAATATCGTCTAATTTACTTATTTCCGTTCCCTTTGACGGTGACAAGCATTCGCAGAGAATTCTTAGCCTCATAGCCTGCGCGCCCATTCCAGCCTTATTCAACAGTAGTGACCAATTGCGGTAGTTTGCCCCCCACCGCGCCCCGAACCCCGCGCCCCGAGCCCCGCGCCCCCGCCGCCCGCGCCCACACATCTATAAGCGTCGCTCTACTCGCGCGGCACTCTGGGACCATGTATTGCAAAGGGATTTTTCCGCCAATTTCCCCACAAACTGGATAAACCCGGCTTTAGATCGAATGAAATATACCGTCAGCAAATTCCTCACCCATCTTGATCCGCCTGAAATAAGGCTGCTCAGTTTAACGCGACACATTTTTTTGGCGTTCTTAATTTATTTTTTCTAAGCATGGCGATAAGGAAAATATTGTTAAATATGCAGAAGAGAAAACGTGCCGGGACTGAAAGTTCATAAACAAAACACCGCAGGGGTGAGTCGCGTGGCGCGGCGGCACCCGCGGGGGCGCCGCGCGCGTGACGTCGGCACGAGGCGGCAGCATCCAGCGGCGACCAGCACACTAGACAAAATCAAACTGATTGCTCTAGACAAAATCAAACTGATTGCTATTTTTATGGTAAAATCTGTTATTTTTATGATATTGATTTTACATTCTGTGATAACCTATACTCACATACTGACTTATTTTTTTATTTTTTTTAGAAAAACATACTTTTATGATGTTTGTAAATATGTGAACACCATGTATCTATCTAATAATTAAGTTATTTTTCATTGCTTAGTTTTTAATTCGTTTTACCTATTATGGTATAGTAATTTTATTCTAGGTGCATCCAAAATATTGTAAAACATTTTTAAAAGAGTACCGGTGGAGTTTCTTGCCCATTCTTCTCCATACGAAACTACCTTTTGGAAGGGGCAACTAGAATCAATTCTATTTTTTTTGTAAATTTTGACGTTCAAAAGTGCCTCTTATGTGCCTATTTGAAATAAATGGTTTGACTTTGACACGCACATTAGCACTCTATACAAACATTGTAACATGACAAATTTGAAGTATTTTTTTATACTAGCGGTTTATTGGTCGGTTTGGGGTTAACTTTGTAATTTTTTTCTGTCGATTTTTTTTATGGAATCGTATTTTCCTCAAACGGCGGAACCTTAGTAATAGGGTTCCCGTTTTACCCTTTGGGTACGGAACCCTAAAAACGATATAAAATATTATTAAAATAATAAAAGTTAGATCCTTATTGAAATTAAAATTGTAGGTAGGTATATAATGTCAAATAAATAAAGATTATGTCAAGAAAGTATGTAAAAAAAAAACATTGTAATTCGGGTACATAAAAAAACATAGTAAGTAACTTACTTAAACAACAGCTAATGCGCGGTCACTGTCAGACTGCATACAAAAGAATGAGAAACGCGATGACACAACGCTTGTAATTTATTGCAACATATGAAGTAAGTAATTTTTAAATTCGCTGTTCCATACATTTTGACCGAGTAGGTATTGCACTCCTGTAGGAAACAGCTGTTTTTTTTTTAATTACTGACGAGAAATTTGAACGCACGGGGGTCAAGTATAATGTACAGAATCCATGGTAACAGGCTTCGCGTCGATGTCTTCCACCCTGCATAGATTTGCCCAGTTTTTTGTTTAAGACAAGCCTACTTAGATATTTTGCCTCTTGTCAGCGCCTTAAGGAATACTTGATACGTAAAAAAATATTTTTACAAAAAGCAACCGACTAACAAAAAAACACTACATAAAAAAAATAACTTTAATTTTGGAAGTCGGTGTCTCTGGATCTATTCTGTATTTTAGTTTTTTGCATCCAACTTTCGAAATTAAAGTAATTTTTCACTTTGTAGTGTTTTTATTGGAATTCTCTAGTTTTTTTTATTTATTTTTTTGTAAAAAGTTGTTTGATTTTCACTTTTTAGTTGGTTAGTTTGTAATTTGCTGCTAGCTGTGGGTCCCCCATAGCTGAGCATCAAGCTGAGTGCAAGACTTCTTGTCACAGTCATGACATGCAGCTTCCGAGTATTTGTTTATGGCTAATAATTTTCGAGGCGACTTACAACTTAAAGGGCGACTAATTATTAGCTGCAAAAAAAAAATAACATGGCAGCGATTAAATATTATTTCTTAATCGCTGCAAAGTCATCTACTGTTATTGAATCATTTGGGTTAGGTTAGGTTAGAACAGTAACCATTAACAAGCGAAGGCGAGCGAGCGAAGCGAGCGTGCCGCGGGGAGCGGCCGCCGAGCGCCAGATCCCCTCTATTGTTGGTAAATTCAGTTACCAAAACAAAAATTCGATGCCAGTTTAAATTAAAATAAAGCTAAAAACTGATTATTGAGCTGCTACTTTCTACTTAAAATAATACTTCGCTGTAGCTGCTAACCTACTATTTTTGCTACCGGCTTTCATTATTTTTTAATCCCAAATTCCGATTAATTTGTCGCTGCGTTAAATACATGCCATTGTTTATTTGTGCTCGTGATTATAAGTAGATCTGTATTGTGTAATGTTTACCTTAGAGTTTATTAGATTATGTTTTTTTATGCACCTTTTTCTGTGACAATATTTTTCTTTCTTTCTTATATGCATAGTGACAAAGAGAGCGCAACAATGCGCTGTAACCAAAATAAATAAAAAACGTTCAAAAGCGAGTCGGCCTCGTGCACTGAGGGTTCCGTACGTATATATGATGTTGGTGATTTCTGATAAACTGTGCTATTTAGAGACATAGTTTTATTTTTCCTGTAATCTTTACATTAACTTCTATCACATAGAATAATTTCAGATTTTTCTGTATGCAAACTTCGGAGATAAGGGGGGAACGGTATTTTTTTTTACAATTTTCATCATAAGTCGAAAACTTTGATGCCTAAAAAAAAGGTTTGGGAATGTGCAAACAGCGCTCTTTCATATGGAGTGTGAGTTGATGAGAATTCCTATGAATTTGCAAATCTGATTTGGTATGAGAGAACTTTTTTCTAAGTTGATAACTAAACATAATTTATCAAATGTTTGTATTACTGAATTTACAGTCCTGAGACATGAATCGTAAGTATTTCCTATAGAAATAACGTGATCCAAATAAGATGCTACTGTATGGCAATTGTGCCTCAAACAAGACAGAACGGGTTTGAGTGATTTTGTATTATACTAATGGCGCCAGGCTGAGGCCATGTGAATAACGGAATCACATGACACTAATATTATAAAGGCGAAAGTTTGTGAGTGTGTGTGTATGTTTGTTTGTTTGTTTGTTACTTCGTCACGCTCAAACGGCTGGACCAATTTTTATAAAATTTTGTATGGAGGTAGCTGCCAGCCTGGATTAACATAATAGGTTACTAGCTACTTTTTATCCCGATATACCCACGGGATCGAGACTGACGCGGGTGAAACCGCGGGTCTCAAATATTTTCTATGTGAGATATGTTTAAGCATTAAAAGTAAGATTCTTTTATGTCTATTGTTGCCATGAATGCATTATTTATTATTAATTTTGATACGGTACGTATATCATCCATTTTAAAATGTTGGGCTGGTAAGAACTTATTAAGGGTGTTCAGATTTAAGATAAATATATAACCGCCTGTACTCTTAGGCGTTAAGAATACCGGTGAAATAAACTGTTGCGGTAGATCAGAACATTTTAGAAATTGCCCGTAAATCAATAAGTTTGATTATTGCAGATTCCATTTCTCCATGAGATGGTGGGTGTTTTGGTTCAGTGTTTTGAACCACTTTCCCAATAAACGGTATTTATAACCATTAACATAATTTAGTATGATGGGATCATCGGTTAACAAAATCCAGAGTTTTATAAAATATCTAATTATACCGACGTGAGGTACCTTTAACGGCGGTTCTTCTCGTCGTTCATCTTGATGACTCCTGTCTGCCGACTGCGTTGGGTTGAGTAGTTGGTCCTCCTCGCCGAAGATGTCGATGGTTTTGGTTGGTGTCGATTTGTGGATGGTGCTGCAGTCATATTGTTTGCTCGTCGAAGAGGACCCCGCGCATTTCCCGCCTGAAAAACCGGTTCTCCGGTTGCCTGTAGTATTCGCGGGAGTCGGGGTGTAGATCAAGAAGCAATTGACTGATGTCTGATATTCTTTTCAGAATATCAAGTTTGTTTACAGATTGGGCCTGTATGAGGTCCTTCGTTAGGTTGACGAGGCCAGCGATCCCTGAACCAAGCTGATTTTTCGCTGATTCCAAATGATTTTGGTGCATGTGAAATTTTCAGGAACAAGCATTTTTGCTTTTAATGATTCCTTGTGTTCTTTATCTGATCCATCGAGCAGTATTTTCCCCAACGTTCAGAGACTTCATTGGGTATTTTTTCTCCGAGTGCGGCCAAGCTTCGCCAAGCAACTCAAGAATTTCTGTGGAAATATCCACAGTAGAAATTTCACTATCCACACTCTGGTCACTCGAAGTTTTCCTTGTACTCGTAGCAAGGAAACTTCTTGAGACGCGGTATTAACGACCGATTTGACTACTGGGATTTCATCATCCTCTTGTGGTTCATCGATATTTCTGTTGTTTTCAACAGAACTTAGATATGCGTCATAAGGCGATGAGCTTTCTGAAGGCCGAAACAAAAAGAAAGTTACTTTCAGGATAGTATCACGTACTACCTCATCGAGAAAGTAGTTATTGTACTTCTGGATAACATCGCGTGTTACCTCGCTAAGAAATACCATTTTGTTATCAGGATAACATCACGTGTTATCTCATTAAGATAACGATAGAGTTATAGATCTTTATGAAAATAAACGCCTAAAATATTCTTCGTCACGTTCATTTTTTCGGTTCCCATGACTAATTTTGACTTTATGAATACTTTTCGCAATGAAAATATAAAGATTTTTAAGGATTTAGATTGAATTATTGAATACACAGCGTAACAGTGCAACACACCAAGAACGAATGAGGTATGGGTGACAGTTGACAGATGACACAGACTATTAAGTTATTATTTTTTTAGTCTCTCAACACAGTGTGCAGTGTAGTACATTCGGATACGAAACTACCATGTGAGTTAAATCTCGAGGATGCAACATTGACGTATAATTTAATTAAGTGATAATACAAGGTGCTCACATATTTATAAACATCGTAAAAGTATAAGTTATCCTAAAAAAAAATATTATGTCTGTGTGTGAGTGGTAATCATAGAATGTAAAATCAATGTCATAAAAGTAATAAATTATACAAACCGATTTGATTTTGTCTAGACTAGATTGTCCTATGGAGCTGCACCAGGCATGTCTGCTGGTATGTACTGGAAGATACTGGTGCCGATTTTCGATCCACACAAAAAAACAGGTTACCGTATGTATTTTTCTCCGTCGAAGGTCAGCAGTTCGGTACAGCAAACAACCCACCTGTCAGCTGTCTATTTGGGTTTATTGATGTTATTCCTTGTTCCGAATTATTTTTTTATTTCTGACGGAGTTAGGACGAATTTGAATTCGATTATGAGATGAGCTCATTTTATTATGACAAAAGTTAAGTGGGTACTTTATTTTTTCATTTTGCTGGCATAAAGTGGCGTATAATTGAAAAGTTATTTTGGAATGAAATGGAGTGTACAGCCACGATAATATGGTGTCACGTGGTGCGTGCGCGTCACGGTTGCTCCGCCAAGTTATCCGAACACAATAAAAATTCGCCAAAAATTTGTCAAAGTAGAAATAAAGAAGTTAATAAGGGTTTTAAGTTGGCCGCGCGAACGTAACGTGGAGGATTGCGCGGCCATGGAGTTCTCAGCAACTACTTGGGTTAGAGATCTAATTCTTTTGTCAATTGAAGACTGAATTTGTCAAAAATTGTTGAAAAAACAATTTAAAGCTCTAGATCAATCTTTTACGAATTATTCACATTGGAAGTTATGGCTGCGCGATCGTTCACTTGTTGTTTCTTTATTGTTGATTATTTCTTTAAAACTTAAGATTTATACAGTAAAACTATTACAAGAAGAATTGTCTTAATTTGTCATAACTAACGAAAGCAATAAATACTTCAAAAGTTTAGTTAAACATACGAAATCAGTCCAAAACAAAAAGCACGTGGCCGCGCGATCGAAACGTTACTTTGCACGCTGATATCTCATTATCTATAATTGCTAGGATTTCGGTGTGAACATCCAATTTTTCGACATATTTAGTTCATTAGAATGACATATCGTTTTACCCTCAAAACAGTTTTCAACGCGAGTAATCTCAAAATTATGTTATCTCATACAATGTTCGAGCAGGGGTAACCATAATTTCGATTTGATTTGGGAATACCTCTAACTGGAGACTAGCAATTATCAGTCCGGTCAAATTAGACCAAAAAATAGGAGTGAAGGTACAATAATTCGCACCCAGCTCAAAATTGATAGAATTGTTCAAAACACTATTATAAATGAAATCTAAGAAGTCCTCATCGATCCGATACCTGGGAAAAAAAACACTGGGGGTCAAGGTCACAAAAGCGGGTTTTTCGCGATTTACAGCAAAAAGGTAAGTTTTATCATACAATTAGTTCAGACTAAAATTGTAGATCAGATAATTATCTATAAAAATGTGTTATTACTATTTTTCCTAAGAGCCACCGTTACTGAGATATAACGATTCAAAAGGTGTAATCGTCATAATATGAATAAGTACACCACGTATATACATCACTAAAGCTGTAATACAAGTAAAAACATTATTATATCGGTCAGTGTAACTTACACATATAAAATATTATGAATATGAGAATGTCAGGTAAAAATGAACCCAGTCCCTCATTTTATATGCCAGTGTAAACTTGAGCAACAGTTATCTCTTATTAAAAAACTACGTGCTTAGATAAGTTTCGTTAAAAATACTCGAAATAAAAAACATGTGCTAGTAGCATTAGCTTGTCTTCCTTCAACCTCAGCGGTTGCTCATCAACATCTTCTACGGGTATATTACCAAGTGCAAGTGTGGCTTGGTTATTAGCTAGACTGGGGTTAGAAGTTGGTCGACAATACATTAGAACCAGTTCAGACTTCACTCCCACCTGCGCCGGAAAAACTACTAAACACAATTTTTTGCAACTTTAAAAAGGAATGTAGTGCTTAATGTTGTTGCAAAAAAGTTGTACTGTTTTGTTCTCTACGAGTAGCTTGTACAAAATAATTGTCAAGGCCGGTCGTGCTCCAATGTTGAATCACCAACAGTTGAGGATTCGTTTGATACCAACGAGGAGACATGCGATGTATCACTATTGAGTCAACTTACTTGCACCCAGGATGAAAAAGAAGGAGAAGAAGAAGAACAAGAAGAAGAAGAACAAGAAGAAGAGGAAGAAGAAGTTTTAGACAATTATGAATCAGACGAAAAAAAAATCCTTCTTTTTTTTTTTATTTACACCGGTTTTATCATTTTCAACCCTTGCCAAAATCTTTTATTATTCAATAGTTTCAAATTAAACAGATTAACAACAAATCCGTGGAAGACCTACCGGGGAAACCATGTTTAAAAAAAACGCACTAAGTATACTACCTCAAAGGTGGCGCAGAAACGTGTGCAAATTATGACGATTACAACTCTTCCAGCTTTTTGAATCATTATATCTCAGAAACGGTAGCTCTTAGGAAAAAAAGTATCAACACATTTTTATAGATAATTATCAGATCTACAATTTTTGTGTGAACTCATTTTATGATAAAACTTACCGTTTTGCTGAAAATCGCGAAAACCTACTTTTGTGACCTTTGACCCCCAGTTTTTGTTTTTCCAGGTATCGGATCGACGAGGACTTCTTAGATTTCATTTATAATAGTGTTTTGAACAATCCTACCAATTTTGAGCTGGGTGCGAATTTATTGTATCCGCGGATGTCTAAATTGACCGGACTATAATATTGGACAACAAATAGCTCAATCTATAAAATTTCTTATTAAGGGTCCCCCCGCACACGGGCCACAGGCCACAACCACAAAACGACGCCACCGGCATATTTCCGGTAGTTTTCATACATTTTATATGGACTCGCCGCACACGGTTGACGCCGGTGGCCGCCACACGCTACGTATACTATACGTAAACTAGCTTCTCGTGGCGGCGTTTGTGGCTGTGGCGTGAAGCCCGTGTGCAGCGAACCTAATATTAAATAAAAAAACTTGTATACCTACAGGGTGGATTTTTGAGATGGGGCAGTAAGGACAGCTATTTTTTTTTTTTTTTGACGCTGGGAAAAATGCATTACGCATACCCACCCATCGGGGGATGGGAGGGCTATGTGGGACTCCCCGGAAGATCCGGTATACCCACTAAACGACCCAGCGGCGCTCCTACCTCGTCTGCAAGGAGGAGGACTGGGAATCCGGCAGAGCCATAACATCCAGTCCCCCGCTGACGACCGCCCGCCTTGCAGGCGGGCCCGACACGCCCCCCCCGTCGGGGAGGGGCCCAGGAATGACCGCGAGCGCTCTGTCATTCCCGCCCGACGTGGATGGTGAACTGTGCAATGCAGGAGAAGGTGCCCCCGCACCCGTCTCCCGCTGTTCACCACCAGGGGGCATAAGACGATGATCGTACAATCGCCTTCTCATGCCCCGTCTTCGCCTGCGGAGCGGCGCTGCGTGAGGGTCATCCTCCCGCGCGCGCTCCGCGTCCTCCTTCTGCGACATTACGTCCTCGCATAAGGAGGCGACCGCTGTCCAGGCCCCCTCGCTTTCCAGCATCGAGTTGACGACGCTGGGAAGCGAAAGGTCCTGCCCGACCGCTGCGCTCAGACCGCGGCGCAGCTCGGACCAGGCCGGGCACACCTCGAGGGTGTGCTGTGCCGTGTCCTCCGCTGCGCCACAGTCGTGGCACGACGGGGTCTCCTCCCTTTGGATCCGGTGCAGGTGCGTTCCGAAACACCCATGTCCGGACAACACCTGCACCAGACGGAAAGAGAGGAAACCGTGGGACCGCTCGAGCCAATCCTTCAGAACTGGCCCGAGCGCGTCCAGGGTTCGGCGGCCGAAAACGGCAGTGGCGAGGTCCTCCGTCCAGTGATGGACGATTGCGTCCCTCGCCTCTTGCCGCACGGCCTCCCGCTCTTCTGCAGCGGGGGGCTCCCCGAGCGCCTTACGCCGCGCCGTCCATTCGTACACTCTGGTCAGCACCCATGCCTCGAGCTCCCAAGGAGGGGTGCCGGCCAGAGCGCACGAAGGGCAGCTACCTTAACCGTTGTAACTACAGGAAAACGGTCTTAAGAGGCTGGCCTTATCTTTTTGAGAAATTTTGATTTACATTCACAGATTTTGAAAAAAAATTACAGTCAGCAGGAAAATGGGCAATTTTCACAAAATCTTTTTTTTATGCCAATCGATCCTGTTTCTTATAAAGTTCAAAAGCCTCTAGGGACCGACAGAGGTTTGAGTACTAGAAAAGTCATAAATCACTGAAAACTTTTCGTAACATTTCGTAGGAAATGAGACTCCAACTTAGTTTTTTAAAAGATAGATAGACCGCTACAATGAACACTGGCCAAAAATAAACAAAAAAAATTAACTTCGAATTGCGAATAAATACACGTCATAATTTAATTTGCTTTGAAAACAGAATCTAGATAGTTGGTTCCTTGGTTGCTTGTAATTTCTGAAATTCTGCGCCACAGTCGCCATACTCGTTCTAATTTGAACCAGCAATTCGCAACGCAGTGGATACAAACATATGGTCCTATACCGTGACCACCTCGCAATCCTGATCTCACGCCTCTTGATATTGTTATTTGGAGCTATTTAAAAAAAGAACTATATAAGAAGAAATATGACAGTGTTCAGGAATTCAAAGATTTACTTACCACGGTTCTCTATAGAATTAATTCTAGCACATTATCAGCTGCTACCCGCTCTGTAGATGTCGTTTTGTGGGTGTAGTACACCTACATTTCACCAGTTACGTTTAAGTCCCATGTAATCGGGAGGGGGCCTATTACTATCAACCGGGCACAAATTCAGACTCCGGGCTGCTACTGGGAAACTCCTAATGGAAAAACTCAATAATACTTTGCCCGATCTGGGAATCGAATCCAGGACCTCATGCTCAGCAGTAGTGCTGGTGACCACTAGACCAACGAGGCAGTCAGTGTAGATTAGGGATGTGAGAAAATAATCGATAATTTCTTCTATAATAATCGATTTGTATGAAAAGAATACAACAACATAACCGATTTGCATAATTATCCTAATCCATCCCTCCTAAATAATTAATGATCTTTTTCTATACAATTACTACACATAAGTTAGATGCATTGCATATTTCAAATAGAATAACACGCTGGGTTCTGAACGGTATCGATTTTGTTTAAAATATATCGATACGGATCTAATGTAGTCAATCAACTCAACTGTAAAGAAGATTTACCAAAGAGTAAAATGCTACATAATAAGTCTATAATTACTATCATTAAACTTTGTCTTACTTACTTGTTATTTAGAACACGCAAAGTAATTTTCCTTCGCTGTTAGTTCTGGGGCGAAAGATCTATGGATGCAGAACAATCTCCTTTGTGAATTCTCATAGAAAAGAAAAGTAATAATTAAATCTTATTTTTATTCAAATTCAAATTCTTGTATTTTATGTACACGGTTTTTTTATAATAATAGATATCATTGTTGCTACACTGCAAGCATAGCAACCGTAGCGTTACCCGTAGCCGCTCTCGACAACCAAGAGGCTATCATTCGGTCCACTGGCCAGCAGTTGTACGAGTGAGAAGGAGTGAGAGCGCAAATTTTGCAAGCTTTGATGAATAAACATAAATCGAATTATTGAAATAGACAAGTTTTTTATTTAATATTAATAATACATTTGACAGATTGAGCTATTTGTTGTCTAATATAATTGCTAGTCTTCAGTTAGAGGTATTCCCAAATCAAAATTATGGTTACTCTTCTCGAACATTATATGAGATAACATAATTTTTGAGATTACACGCGTTGAAAACTGTTCTGAGGGTAAGACGATATGTCATTCTAATGAGGTAAATATGTCGAAAAATTGGATGTTCACACCGAAATCCTAGCAATTATAGATAATGAGATATCAGCGTATAAAGTAACGTTTCGACCGCGCGGCCACGTGCTTTTTGTTTTGGACTGATTTCGTATGTTTAACTAAACTTTTGAAGTATTTATTGCTTTCGTTAGTTTTGACAACTTAAGACCATTCTTTTAGTAACAGTTTTACTGTATATGTCTTAAGTTTTCAAGAAATAATCAACTATCAATAAAGAAACAACAAGTGCACGATTGCGCGGCCATAACTTCCAAGGTAAATATTTCGTAAAATATTGATCTAGAGCTTATAATTGTTTTTTCGACAATTTTTGACAAATTCAGTCTTCAATGGACAAAAAGAATTAGATCTCTAACCCAAGTAGTTGCTGAGATCTCCATGGCCGCGCAATCCTCCACGTTACGTTCGCGCGGCCAACTTAAACCCCTTATAACTTCTTTATTTCTACTTAGACAAATTTTTGGTTGCGATTTTGGTTGTTTTGTTGTGGTTGGGATTTTGTTTGTATGAAAAATCTTATTCCATGAGTTAATTATCAGTGAAACTTGGCACGAATACTTACCTAAGTAAATTGTAAAGTTTGGCATTTTTTGGTTTTCTAAAATATAAAAATCCCAATTTATTTGGGGTCGGCGTTAACAAACCCCAAATAAATAAAATAAGAATAAAAACTACAAATAAATAAAATAAGCATAAGTAGGCCCCCCCCCCCCTACTTATGCTTATTTTATTTATTTGTAGTTAATTACAACGGTCACCAATTACAATAATTAAAATGGAAGCATAAAATAATATTAACATACTTTTGTATAAATGTTATACAGATTCAATTTAATTTGCATTGTTAAAACTAATATGGAACAGTGGACTCCCTTGCATACTTCCTCTCACAGAACACCAGACGGATCCGCATAATTTTTCTCCATTCATCCGCAAACACATCACATTCAGGGTTGGCAGTCAGAAGGGCATTGAGCATCTTCAAAGTACGACACACTGGGGATTCAGCTCTGGCGACAGTTTTGGATGAAGGCTGCGCAAACAGATTGTGCCGGCGGCTCGGACGGTGTCCGATGTATTTGTCGGGCACAAATAGCCGGCAGAAAAGGCCGTGGAGCTTTGAGCAGTCTATATGTGCCCATAGGGTTTTACAGGCTACCGTGAGCTGGTCAAGTCCTCGTCTCACCTCCAATGAGTTAAAACCCAACATCCCTAAAAGAAAGTTGGTAGGCTACATATATGGAAAGAAATTGTATAACCTTTGGAAAAGGAATCTTAGAAAGTTTTTCTGGACCTTTTCAAGCATCAATGTTTGGGTCGTGGTATAGGGATGCCAAACAGAGGCACTGGACTCGAGTTTGCTTCGAACTAGAGTGGTATACAAGATACTAATAACATTTGGTTTGCGGAAGTCACGAGCATTTCGCAAAACAAATCCCAGGCGCCTGAAAGAATCCTTTGCAAGGGTAGAGATGTTGTCTCTAAAAGTAAGACAGCGGTCAAAGGTCCCAAGTCCTTTATGTTGGTGACACGAGTATTTATTTGACCACCCAAACTATAGCTATGATGGATTGGTCGCAGCCCTCTACCGTACGTCATGACGTAACACTTATTAATGTTGAAACATAGTTTGTTCACAATGCTCCACTCGACGACGGTGTCAATGTCTATTTGTAGGAGTTTACAATCCTCATCTGTTCTGATATGTGCGACAAGCTTTAGGTCGTCGGCATAAAGAAGGCATTTGGCAAACTTAACCTTTGCTATGAGATCATTGATAGATCAGGAACAGAGGTGGCCCTAACACTGATTCCTGACTCACGCCCGAGCATGTGTTATAAGGCTTGGAGTCGAAGCAGCCAAGTCTGACAAACTGCTTGCGATCACGCAGGTAGTCGGAAAAGAAGCGAAGAAGAACGTACGAGAAACCAATGGCCCCTAGCTTTGTCAAGAGCACAACCCAACCTGTTTAACCTGTTTTATTCAACCTGTTTACCGATGTCCAAGCCACGCGAAATATAGTCTACGTGAATCAGTAGATTCGAATTTACAGAGCGACCCGGCCGAAAACCGTGTTGCGCATCAGACAGAGACCGCAGCATCATGAAGTGCCGCAGCATCATGCTGAGATAGGGGCCTTTTGGCCTCGTACAGAACTTTCTGTTTTTATTTTCATTTTTACTTTATTTTTGTTTTTGATCTTTATGTTTCTATGAGTGTGTTTTTTGTATAGTTTAATTTGTGATCTGTGCGAGGTTCAATAAATGCTTTTTCTTTCTTTCTTTCTTTAGACATATTTATGCGTTTAAAAATTAAGGCATGGAGTATATGCTCGAAAACCTTAGCAATGGTTGGCAGGATAGCGATGGACCTGTGTTCCTCCACTGATGTTTTGTCACTGGTTTTGGGGATGGGAGTGACTCGCGAAGTTTTCCATTGCTCAGGTTATACACCGGACTGGAGGGCTAGGTTAAAGACATGACATAGAGGGGCTGCCAAGATATCATGACACCCCTTAAGGATAAAGGCTGGAATGTTGTCAGGGCCAACCGAGCTTCGGAGTCGGAGTTTAGCAATCCCCTTAACTACATCCGGTGGGGTTAAAACGGGAAGAGGAATGTTATCGCCGTCACTGCTCACACTTATGTTTCTTGGATCCAATTTAGGTGAATCGGGCAGAAACACGCTGGAAAAATACTGGGCAAATGCCTCGGCCGCTTTGACACCCGAAAAAGTCTCACCATGGAGTATGACGTTTGGCTCGAAACCGCCCTTTGATCGCAGGCCAGAAACATGCTGCCAGAACTGTCTCGGATTTTTACCTATGTTATCTTCTAAGGTATTACAGTACAATCTATAGCCGTCCTGGTTTCTTGTTTTAAGATCTGATCGCAGAGCACTAAACTCCGCATATGTGATATCACATCGCGTAAGTTTCCATTTACTATGCAGTTTAGTTTTACGCTGAGTATCGTTTATTATATCTCTAGAAAACCAAACTGGGTACCGCCTATTTCCAAAAATCATTCTCTTCTTCTTTGGAATGGAAGAATCAAATAAGTTATAAATTATGTTGTAGAACTTACCTACCAGTAGCGGTGGGTACGTCATTGCAACGAAAAACGTAACAAAAAACGACTTGCCATGGAGCAGAACGAATTAGATCGCTTAAAAGTGCGAAGTCCCCTTTGACAAAGTTCCAATCCCTACAACGATCAATGTTACTGGTGTCCAATTTTTCCCTATCCTTACGCGTTGTGATGGTAATCGCAATATCTAACGGAGGGTGATACAAGTCGACTGGAACCAGCTCCGTGCCTTCGACATGCTCGCAGTTTACTTCGGTACCCTCCCGAGCCAACACTACGTCTAACTTACTCCCACGCATATTCACCACTTCATTAATTCAGCTAGACTACAAAAGCTTAAGAAATAACAGTAATAATTGTTTATATTGACCGATGCACGTTTTAAGTGAAGATCGCCTAAAATCATTATCGTTCCATTCATATTGGATATGATTGATGCTCTCAACCTTACAAAACCACGTCATGTAATCTTCATCAGTTGCAGTGGGCTTTATGTAAACAACACACACAGAAATACTAAGGCCGAAAATTGTGATTGTGTCTTCGCCACGGTCAGTCTCAAGATCTCTCCGCCTCTTCATGGTAATGTAGATACAAATCTTCTATATATAATTATTTTATTTTATTTTATTCAGGGACAATAAACAGCTACAATATGTGTTGGAACATAGAAAAGATAATACAAAATTTGACAATATTGCAGCCCACTACATTACCCGCATATTAACAAATAAAATATGACAATGAGTGCCACTAGATAGGCAATAAATAATTACATCACATTATAATAATTAATAAAATCATGCAAAATATAAAATCCAATTGATTGATTGCTTGGCAACAGAGTAATAATGAACACGAAAAAATAACTAGCTAACATTCCTAATAAAATTATTGGTTTATAATAATTTTCATAACATTACATTTAAATTTAGATTTAGAGCATACAAAAATATCAATATTAACAAAATTACAATTATAAGATTCAACCATTCGACGGATAGGGCAGCGCAAACCAGAATTAGTTCGACAGGAATTGACAGCAAATAGGTTACCTGCACGGATACTACGTATATTAACAATGCGTGGAACTACATAACAGAGTTTGCTCGTGAGGTCGATACAATCAAAATCCCCATGAACAGTACCATACAGTACAGAAGCTTCTAGATACTTACGTCTAGATTCAAGGTTGACCTGCCTATATTTATCTAGTAATTGTGAGTACGACAAATACGTTTTGTCTCTGTCTATCTGTAATGCATGGCTCGTGGAAACTTCCGCTGGACTTTTTCAATCTCGTCTATGTATTTCTGGTAAAACGGGTTCCAGATTGGCATATTCTAATTGTATGTGTGTGTGTTTATATAAAAGAAAAGCGTCACTGACTGAATGACTGATCTTTCTACACATAGCTCAAACCACTGAACGGAGTGGACTAAAATTTGGCACACAGATTGTTATTATATCGTCTTTCATGATTTTTCAAAAAACTATAACCCTTCAGGGGGTGAAAAGAGGTAAACAAAAATCAACATGGGGATTGGGGGGTAATAAAGGTTGGCATTTTTTGGTTTTCTAAAATACCGGGGGATAATAAAGGGGGATTGGAGGATGACAAAGCTTGTATAGAAGAATTTTAACGACGAAGTCCGATTAAAGGCTTCTACATACTGGCGCGACTTGTCGCGCGACGTAACACCGGTAGAAAGATAACACAAATAAAAGGAAAGTTACACATTTAGCTTTTGAAATGCCCGTTCCAAAGCCAGAACTTTTTCGGCGGAGTTGCGGTTACATGGCTAATAATTTAATTAATAATATAATTTAATTTAATTAATATTTATATATATATATATATATTTTTTTTTTTTTTCTAGGTCAATTACTCAACTACCCTTCAATAAGTTTTGTGTTGCGTTGCGGGAAGTGGTTGTTTCAAGAATGTTTTTATTCTATAGATGAGTTCTTTGAAAAGTGTCCCTGTAAATTTGATACGTTAAAGCACAGATATATTTAACTGAATGTAAAAACTTGTACTATTGCATGCTTGTGCTATTGGCCAAATGTGTGTTACTAAATATTTTATCTAAGAACTTTATGTACCTACCATATTTGATGCAATAAATGAATTGAATTGAATTGAACAATTTCCTTGAATTTTTCATCGAAATTGTTCTACCGGTGTCGCGTCGCGCGACAAGTCGCACCAGTATGTAGAAGCCTTAACTCGAAACTCAGTATACTTAAAAAAAAAAAAAGGATAATATGGAAAAAGGGTTATTCGAAAATCTGCCCTAACGGGGTAAAAAGGGGTAGTCAATTTTACATGGGAGGATTTCACTGTGTAGCTTGATTAACTCGAAAGTTGATACAAATAACCTATAAGTCAAATAATGGAAAACTCGCAAAACATTTTTCAAAAATTAACCCCTTTTGGTTGCAGTAAGGCCTCTGCGCTGCTACAAGTGTCTCGGAGTCGGACACACTCGGCCCCTCTGTCCGTCCGGGGTCGACAGAGGGAACACCTGCTACCGCTGTGGCAAGGACGGCCCCCGGCCGCCTCCTGCGAGGCCACCACGCCGCGCCGCACTGCGCAGTGTGTGCCGCCAGTGGCTGCCCGGCGGACCACGTCATGATGGGGAGGAAGTGCAACCCTCCCCCTAAGAAGGGCAAGGAGCAGGCGCCGATCCGGCCTGTCGCTGCCACCGCCATCCCTGAGGCTGGGACATCGGCGGAGAATCCTCACAGCAGTGCTGGGGAGGGCGGCGCCACGCCAGGTTGCCATTTTGGGTGACCTGAACGCCAAATCGACGGCCTGGGGCAACCCGGCAGCCTCTTGCAACGTCCGGGGACGCGCCGCAGAATTTTGGGCGGGGTCGTGCGGTGTGTCCCTCCTAAACAGAGGGACTGTTCACACGTGTGTGCGGCAACGGGGAGGATCGGTGGTCGACGTATCGTTTGCCACCCCCGTGCTAGCCGCCCGCGTCGTGAACTGGCGGGTGGAGATGGCGGAGACCTTTTCGGAACACCGATATGTGCGCTTCGACGTCTTTACCCAGAGCTCCCAGGCGATGGTCCGACGGGCCAATCTGCGTTCCCCCGGTGGGCTTTCACCCGCCTGGACCGAGAGGCTGCCGAGGAGGCGGCGTTCGTCCAGGACTGGCTCACGCCTCCTGTCGAGGTCCTGGACGTGGACGCAGCGCTCCAGCTGAGGGGGTCCCTGACCGAGGTGTGCAACTCCAGCATGCCCCGGTCTCGCGGCCCACCTCCCCGACGCGCCGTCTATTGGTGGTCGGAGGAACTTGCAGGGCTCCGGACCACCTGCGTAGCGGCCAGGAGGGCTTACACGCGGAGTCAGAGGCGCAGGCCCCGAGACCTAGCCAACGAGAGGGCCCTCTATGCTTCGTACGTCGACGCAAAGAGGGTCCTCAAGTTGGCAATGTGCGCGGCCGAAGACTCGGCGAGAGCGGAGATGCTGGAGGGTGTCGACAGAGACCCGTTTGGAAGACCATACAAGGCGGCGCGGAGTAAACTGCGCCTCTGTGGTCCTCCACTGACGGAGACCCTCGAGCCGGCATTCCTGGATGGGGTGGTCTGGTCCTTGTTTCCATCCAGGACCGACTTTAACCCCACCAGTGACGGACCCCCCGCGGGAGGCGGTTCCGCCGGAGGAGGAGGTTCTTCCGGTGACAGCGTCGGAGCTCTACGCGGGGACTCTGCGCCTCCGCGCAAAGAACACAGCCCCAGGGCCGGACGGCGTTCCCGCACGGGTGGTGGCCATAGCCACCTCTCAGATGGAGGAGAGGCTTCGGGACGTCTTTAGCGCGTGTTTCACGACTGGGAGGTTCCCGAAACCCTGGAAGGAGGGGCGGCTTTGCCTCCTCCGAAAGGAGGGCCGCCCGGCGGACTCCTACTCGGCTTACCGGCCCATCGTTTTGCTCGATGAGGTCGGTAAGATGTTCGAGGGGATAATCGCCGACCGGCTAAATAGCCTGCTGGGGACGGTAGGGCCGGACCTGTCGGACGCCCAATTCGGTTTCCGACGGGGTCGGTCGACGGTGGACGCGCTGGCCCTACTCAAGGGCCAAGTGAAGGAGGCCGTGGAGGCGGGGGACGGAGTGCTGGCGGTGTCATTCGACATTGCCAACGCCTTTAACTCTGTCCCCAACTCGACAATCTTGGAGACGCTCCGATATCACGGAGTGCCTCAATACCTGCGCACACTCTTGGCCAACTACTTGGAGGACCGCGTGGTCCTCCTCGCGGACAAGACGGCCAGAGTGAGGCAGTATGGTGCAGAGTCCGGTGTTCCACAGGGGTCGGTCCTAGGACCACCACTGTGGAATATTGGATTCAACTGACTCCTGCGGGGGACCCTCCTCCAGGGCACGAGCATCATCTGCTACGCAGATGATACCCTCCTCATTGCCCGGGGGAGGAACTTCAGGGAGGCGGCCATTCTGGCCTCTGCTGGCGGATCCTTAGTTGCTGGTAGGATCCGCCGCCTAGGGCTGAAGGTGGCGCTGCACAAGACCGAGGCCGTGTATTTCCACGGGCCACGGCAGCGCACCCCACCCGATGGACACATTGTCGTGGAGGGCGTCAGGATCGGGGTCAAGGCCCAGATGAAGTACTTGGGCCTTGTACTCGACAGCAGGTGGCGCTTCGGCCCACACTTCAGCGGGCTGTCGACGCGCCTGCTGAAGGCTGCGAATGCCCTTTCCTGGCTCCTCCCGAACCTGGGGGGTCCGAAGGCGCCATGCCAGCTTCTGTATGCCGGCGTCCTTAGAAGGATGGCCCTTTACGGGGCTCCGATTTGGGCGGACTCCCTCAACAGGAGGGAGAACGCCACTGTCATTCGCAGGCCCCAAAGGGCCATTGCACTGCGGGTGGCGAGGGCCTACCGATCGGTGGGCTTCTCGGCGGCGTGCGCTCTGGCCGGCACCCCTCCTTGGGAGCTCGAGGCATGGGTGCTGACCAGAGTGTACGAATGGACGGCGCGGCGTAAGGCGCTCGGGGAGCCCCCCGCTGCAGAAGAGCGGGAGGCCGTGCGGCAAGAGGCGAGGGACGCAATCGTCCATCACTGGACGGAGGACCTCGCCACTGCCGTTTTCGGCCGCCGAACCCTGGACGCGCTCGGGCCAGTTCTGAAGGATTGGCTCGAGCGGTCCCACGGTTTCCTCTCTTTCCGTCTGGTGCAGGTGTTGTCCGGACATGGATGTTTCGGAACGCACCTGCACCGGATCCAAAGGGAGGAGACCCCGTTGTGCCACGACTGTGGCGCGGCACAGCACACGGCACAGCACACCCTCGAGGTGTGCCCGGCCTGGTCCGAGCTGCGCCGCGGTCTGACCGCAGCGGTCGGGCAGGACCTCTCGCTTCCCAGCGTCGTCAACTCGATGCTGGAAAGCGAGGGGGCCTGGACAGCGGTCGCCTCCTTCTGCGAGGACGTAATGTCGCAGAAGGAGGACGCGGAGCGCGCGCGGGAGGACGACCCTCACGCAGCGCCACTCCGCAGGCGAAGACGGGGCACGAGAAGGCGATTGTACGATCGTCGTCTTATGCCCCCTGGTGGTGAACAGCGGGAGACGGGTGCGGGGGCGCCTTCTCCTGCATTGCACAGTTCACCATCCACGTCGGGCGGGAATGACAGAGCGCTCGCGTTCATTCCTGGGCCCCTCCCCGACGGGGGGGGGGCGTGTCGGGCCCGCCTGCAAGGTCGTCAGCGGGGGACTGGATGTTATGGCTCTGCCGGATTCCCAGTTCTCCTCCTTGCAGACGAGGTAGGAGCGCCGCTGGGTCGTTTAGTGGGTATACCGGATCTTCCGGGGAGTCCCACATACCCCTCCCATCCCCCGATGGGTGGGTATGCGTAATGCATTTTTCCCAGCGTCAAAAAAAAAAAGGCCGTGTAGATTCAGAAGCTTGGCTCTACATGAGATCTGATATCTTTTTCACAGGGCAAACCTTATTGTGGTCGTCTTGGCAACAACAATTTAAAACTTGACGGCAAGAAACTAGATGCTATTACGGAAACTGTATTTCTAGGAATTACTTTAGATTCAAAATTACAATGGGGTGCCCACATTAGAGCTCTTTCAAGTAGATTAAGTTCAGCTGCATATGCAGTAAGAAAAATAAGGCAGTTAACTGATATAACCACAGCTAGGTTAGTGTGCTTTGCTTATTTCCACAGTATTATGTCATATGGCTTTCTGCTGTGGGTATCGGCTGCTGACGTAGATTCAATTTTCATTTTACAAAAGAGGGCAATCTGCGCGGTCTATGGAATGGGTCCTCGTGAGTCCCTTAGTATATCTTAGAAAGTATTTTATATGTTCGCAAAAACTTAGGACTTTTCAAAATAAGAAGCGATTTGTATTTTTGAGTATGCCACTTTGCCCTAAAGATTATGATCGCTTACTACTGTTAGAATGTGTTGTTTGATAGGTTAGGTGGCATACGACTGGGCACGCCACAATTGTGGCGATAAGTCCCCTCTTTGAGGAGTGGCTAGAGAGGCGCCACGGCGTCCTCACCTTCCGCCTGATGCAGGTCCTCACCGGACACGGTTGTTTCGGGAGGTTCCTGTTCCGGATAAAGCGGGAGGAAACGCCCGGGTGTCACCACTGTGTGGATCGCCCGGAGAACACGGTGGAGCACACGGTGGAGGTCTGCCCAGCTCGGGCGGAGCACCGCCGTGTCCTCACGGAGGCGATCGGCGGCGGCGATCTCTCGCGTCCGGCCCTGGTTCAGGCCATGGTACGGAGCGAGAGTGCATGGGAGGCCGTCACCTCCTTCTGCGAAGCAGTTATGCTAGCGAAGGAGGAGGCGGAACGCGTGAGGGTGAGACAAGGTTCGCGCCCTCGCGCCCTTAGTCGCCGCAGGAGACGCCCCGGGCGTCGGGAGTCACAAGCCGATTTCCGGCCACCGTAGGCGCGGGCCTGCGGACGGTGAGCGATGGGTAGCTCACCGTCCGATAAGGACCAGGCCCGGGTCGACGGCGCGTTGTGTTCCACGCGCGCTACAAAGAGATGTCAGCACAAACTGACGGGGTCCGTTAGGACCAATGCCTGCCGGGGTTGCGAGTTTGTCCGAAAGGGATATCGTGGCCCTGGCACACAGGCAACGGAAGGAACACGGGTGGGTTTTAGTCAGTAAAAGTCTGACACGCCCTCCCGCTCCGCCCAGAGCGGGAGAAGTTATTTGATAATTTCCCACCCAAAAAAAAAAAGGTGGCATACGACCACGGTTGTCTTATGAACATCATTATGAATATGTATTAAATACATTAAAATATATTACGTGTAAGTTGTTTATTTAATAGACGATAAATATTGAATAGTTTGTACCTACATAATAATTTCAGATGAGAATATTTTCTTGTTTCATACTTTTTTCTTGTGTTATAATTTCGTGATAAAGTATTTGCAGAGGTGCTTAAATTTTTTTTTTTGGTTAGGTTCATTCGAGTGCACCTCATTCATTCATTCATTAGGTTTAATGTTTTATATGTACCTGCGTTATTTACCAAACATATACCATAGGTTTATGTTTCCAAATTTGAAAGACTTCTTAACCTTTCTGATTCCTGAAGAGATCGTGAGTCATGAGGATTTTTCAACAATTTGTTATGATCCAAGGAACAAATAAATAATCCGTCTAAGGATCTGAGTCTGCTGAGGGTAACATAGGCCTGTCCCTTAGCGAATAGTGGCTTCTCTAAATCAATTACCGCTATATATAGGTTTAAAGATATTTATTTCTCCTAAGAACTTATGAATAGTTCACCTAAACTATACACTACACTACACTACACATAGACTACACTATACTATATACTTGTATCTTACGTCTATACCTAGAGTGCGCCCACGCAACTCGTGCACAGTAACTGCCCAAGTAAGGATTAATGGTTACATTTTGCGTTGAATTTTTCCCGATCCTCTTAATCCGTCAAATTCAGTCAGACAAGGTTCAACTCTAATAAGCCCATGTTCATCTGCATTTATAGTGCAATCATCGAATTGTATGAGAACTGCACATGGCTGTTTTCCATGCTCCAGCTGGTCACGACGAAAAGCAGGCTATATTAAGTTACCGGCCACATTGAAATACGTATTTATTATAACATAATTATGTATTTTGTGGAGGTTTGGAGAGAAAATATGTTTGTTGTTGCTTATAATTTTATAGAAATTATACCTAAATATTTTGTACATGCAAGCAAAGTGAAGCAACAGCTGACAATATATATATTTTTGAAATGTGCTAATTAAGGCCTTTCATTTGATACCCATGAATAAACAATTTTTTGTTTTTAGGCTTTGACTTTATGTCCGCTAGAGGGCGCCATATTAAATTAATGTGACCTCACATAGCCTATAACCAGTGGACAATCAAGACGTTTCCAACAATACCTCATTTGTCAAATTATGACAAGCGGTTTAGAAGTAATGAGGGAACAGATGAACATACATACATATGACGACGTCAGCGACGGCGGCGGCGGAGCGATACGGTCGTCACTATCTTGGTTCGGTGGTAAAGGGTCCATTTCGTTAGTGTTGTGGAATTATAACACGAAGTGTAAATATAATGTCACTTTTAATCAGAAAAACTAGATTGATGATAATTTAACTAGGCAAACCGACAGTTTCGTTTTGGAGAAGTGACTTGGTCCGCGTCTCGATGCGAAGTGCCCGTTCGACAATCCCCACCTTCCAAAACCACTCTGTCCACGTGCCGCCATTACAAAATAACGTCACGGCGTTTGCCCCACTACTACATTAATCAATTGAGCCACTTTTATTAAAACAATATCGTTATCCACGACACTTACATACATACATACATACCGGTCAAAACAAACCCTTCTTTTTGCTTCGCCGTTGTCGGGTAAAAACAAGCAAGTCACTTCTTATAAACAGTATCCGCTTCTATAACAAGTTGCCAAAGTCGGTTATAGAACTTAGCGATGGAAAATTCAAAACTCACATCAAACGTGTCCTAATCAAAAAAGCATACTATAAGATTAAGGACTGCGTTGAAGACAAGGAAGTTTGGCAATAATTCCTTCTGCACATGTGGCTTCCCTGGTACCTCATAAACGGCATAACTATGTAAATGTCTATTAACTGCTCCTAAATTACGATTTATATTCCGTTTTTTTTACATACTTTGACATAACCTACAATTTTAATTTAAAATATTTATTAGTGACTTGTGGACAGAACATTTATTCAGTTTTGTTACAGTTGTAATGACAATGTTATTATTTGGTTTAAATATGTAGTTTTTATTTTTATTATTTTAGTAATATTTTATAAAGATTCTTTTTTAATTTGTGAATGTGAGAACGTTGTAGGCTTAATAGACTGTAGCTTTGTAAACTATCTTATATTTTGTTAAGTACTTGGTACTTGTGACGGGCCTACACTGTCCTCCCATACCTATTAACACTGTAACTTGGAAACATTGTTGAAGCCCACTTTTTTTTAAAAGAGTAACCGTGGAGTTTCTTGCCGGCTCTTCTCCATAGGAAACGACCAATTGGAACCGTGCACCTAGCTTCTGACGTTTCATAAGTGCCCATGTAGGTTTATGTGATTTTTTTTTTTTTGATTTTGAACATTTTACATGAAATGTTTTTGGTGGGTGAAATTATTTTCTAACCTTACCTACAGGTAGTTTTTCTACTATACCTTATAACTAACTATACATAAACTAACATTATCAGGTTTTTAAATGTATGGGACGTGGGCAGTGTTCCTTCTGGTGTATATAGTAGGGAGTGGTCTATTTATCTGGGTACTTAGTCTGAACGGCCCAAATCGAATGGCACGTGGGTCATTCGAACGTAAACAAAAATCGTCTACGTACAAATGGCCCGTTGGTGACACAATCTATCTTAATTCAATGGATAAACTACATTATGTACATTCGGGTGCAAAAGTAAAAAGTTTAAATAAAAGATGATTTTTTCTTAGATTTGTATTATCTTCATTAAAACAATCAACAAAATATACAATAAGATAAAATAAAACAACAAGCCAATCAACAAAATGTAAAAAAATACAATTAAAAAGTTAGTCAAAAGCAGCCTAATTTTAATGAATAAAAATCCTCAATTCGTGGGAATTTACTATTACACAATAAGATTTAGTGAAAATCATCTCTAAGTGCGTTGTAATAGCCATTATTGTGCACCAGCGCTTTGTTCAGGTTAAGTTATTGGAACGTACTCAGACAAATCGCAATTTATGTTAAAAGTTGTGTATTACAATAGGCACAACTTTAAACTTAACTTACCAGTTTATATGTAGAAACAGTACCGATCTTTCTTTGACAAGAGTTCAGGGGGCCCAGTCTGCTATCTATCTATATAAATAAAAAGACAAGTCCTGACTGACTGACTGACTGATTGACTGACTGACTGACTGATTGACTGACTCATCAACGCCCAGCCTAAACCCTTGGACCTAGAAAGCTGAAATTTGGTACAGAGGTTCTCTTTATAATGTAGACAAGGAATAAGAAAGGATTTTTGGAAATCCCACCCCTAAAGGGGTAAAATAAGGGATGGAAGTTTATATGAAAGTACGTCAGTTTTGAAGTTAGGATCTTCAAATTTGTGTTTAGGCTGACGATTGAAAATTAATATAATATACGTGTTTCAGTGTTTTTGATAATTCCACCCCCGAAGGGTTAAAAAGAGGGATGAAGTTGTGTATGGAAAGTCCTTCATTTTAGAATGTAAAAATCACTAAATTTATTATCTAGGCTTATGGTCGGAAGCTAACGCAACGGTGTAGTTATAATTGCAACCCATAAGGGGTGAAATTTTGTTTTTAATTAAAGTCCTTTATTTTTTAAGTTCAATTCACTAATAGTTCGGCTTATGGTTGGCTGATACAACGTAAATCGTTGTTTTTTTTTAAATTTCAACCCACAAGTGGTTGAAAAGGGGGATAAAGTTTTGTATTGAAGTTGTTCAATCGCAAAATTTTGTATTCAAGTAAAAATAATAAAGTTGACAAACTTGAAACTTAGCACGAATACTTACCTAAGTAAATCATAAAGTTTTCCGTTTTTAGTTTTTTCAAGGTCCTCCCGAAGGGGGATTGAGGGAAGTCAAAGTTTGTATAGAAGAATTTTAACTCGCAGTCCGATTAACTCGAAACTCAGTAATAAAGAATAAAATGTATCAGGTCTTTTATTTTAATCTTTCCCTAACGGGATGAAAAAGGATTGTCAATTTTACAAGGGATCTTCCCTTGTAAAATTGACAATCCTTTTTTTTTTACTGCGTGGCTTGATTAACTTGAAAATTGGTGTTAAGGACGCTATCACATTTTTCCTCAAATATCAGTGCTTTTCAGGTACCATTTTAATGAATTAGGAGTCACAACTGTAAGGATATCATTGTCTCAAATTAAAGATAATATATTCATCGCCAGAATGGGCTCATAAAAATTGTAACCCCCATACAAATTTTTCACACAAATACGTTTTAACAATCACAATAAAACCAACAAATGAAAAAAAAATAGGTCAGAATAGGAACCCTTATAGCTAAATCCACTGCATAGTTATACATAAAAATAATAACAAACTGTTGCTTATATAGTCCTCTATACGGTCAACTAAATATTTTGTAAGTAAATAAATAACTTTTTTATTTATGATTAAAATAAGAAGCGCACTCAAATTTCTCCATACATTTTCTACTCGCGGTTCGTCATTCCGCGCTCGGATGCGCTCGTGGAAGCACCGGTGTATCAATTTTTCGCAAAAAAATATTTACGTACAGAAGTGTGTGCTGTATTGTATACTGTGGGTGGACGAAGTTGATACTTTTTTGGACCGAAATTAAAGTAAGTACTATTATTGGAATTTGTTTTAAAAATAAATACATAGTTCAAAATTTTTGTATGAATCATGGTTGTAGATTACGGATACACATTCTGTAAATAATTATAGTATCTTTAATCAAATGGCTGAAATATTTCTTTTTTGAGATATTCGATACATAGTCAATTTTGGGGTTTTTGGGGGTGGTGATTACGTATGTCATAATTTTTTTTATCCAAGTATTTTTTTATTAAAAATATTCGTTATTGTTAGCAATTGTGGAGGTTTATTATCAAGGTGGTGTTCCAACTTCCAACTTTTGATTCATGATGGCGGATATACATTTTGGTGATAAATCGACTTAGTTGTCAATTCATAAATCCAGAATAGTAGATGGTTTTAACTTTCGACACCAAGTATGGTTTTTGATTGTGGTGTGCATTGCTAAAATATTTACATTTGTTATTACAGATGCCACGAATTCAGAAATTTGGATAAAGGACAAAAAAACCATACACGTAGCAGTAAACAAAAGTAATGAGACTTGTATTTTCATTCAGAAATCACAAATCTACTCTGGAGTTTTGTTACTGACGTTGATATACGTCTGTTGGTAATTTGTTTTATTTGCTTTACCTTCGGTACTTACTAATGTCGTCTTTTTAGGGTTCCGTACCAAAATGGTAAAAAAGAACCCTTATGGTGAGACTAAGTCTGTCTGTCTGTCACACCTAGATATCTCAAGGACTACTAATGCTATCAACTTGAAATTTAGAATAGTTTTAGATGACGTTTGCTCAACTATTTTGCAAACAAGAAAGAAATTTAAAAAAATATACCTTTTTTGCAAAAGGGACTGAAAGGGGGTCTTAAAAATTTTAAATGGAGCTACTAGGGCATGTGGGGTATCATATGAAAGAGCACTGTTTGCACATTCTCAAACATTTTATTTTTTTAGGCATCCAAGTTTCGACTTTTGATGAAAAATGTAAAAAAAAATACCGTCTCCCCCCCTTATCTCCGAAGTTTGCATAGAGAAAAATCTGAAATTTTTTTATGTCATAGAAGTTTATGTAAAGATTACAGGAAAAATAAAACGATGTATCATAGCACAGTTTTTCAGAAATCATCAACATCATATATACGTACGGAACCCTCGGTGCGCGAGTCCGACTCGCTCTTGACCGGTTTTTTATTTTCAGGAGCAAGAATGCGCAATAAGAGAATATAAGCCAAAAGGCACAAAAATAATCGAGATGGATTTCCTTTTTGAGCAGCTAATCTTTCTAGGTAGCCACACTCCTCTTTTTGATTGCGGCGTGAAGTATCTCATCATGAATAAAGAAAAAACAAGGGTTAACAAGATGCTTATACTGTGAAAATTTAAAGACTGTAGCTTCATCAACCGTTTGGTTGTAAAACCTGTGTGATAGCCGGACATGTGAGTGACAGCAATAGTGCTCCGCTTGGACCCTTCGGGTACGGAACCCTAGAAAGAGCTGGCCTTCATTCTAAATTTGAACTTTTTTGAAACATGAGATGAAAATATACTTTTTACTACCTACTTTGGTTTTAATTTTTATCAAAAGTACTGAAATCGCGCCCCAGTCTCTGTAAATAAAATACTATTTTCATAAGGCAATGATTATTTTTAAATATCACAACGAAAGTCTACGATAAACTCCCAGGCTAATATTTGATTATGTAATGCTCCAACATTTGCCAGCAAAAATAATATTTACAAGTACCTACTTACATCTTTTCTAACTAATAGTAGCCTGGGGAATAATCGTAGGTGTTCCTTGTAATAGTAAAATATTTAGGTTATTAGTTATGTAAAAATATGGTATTTAATCCATATGGCCAGCGCTTGAAATTTTTGGGTACCTACCGACGCTACGTAATGGCTGATGAATTTAAAAAATACTAAAAACATAGTTATCTACTAAAATTCGATTGCAAAGCTACAACTAACTTTATTCAATCAATACCAGCAAAATTTAAAAAAATATACCTTCAAGTACCAAGATTAGTTAAGTTACGTATAAAATCGAGCGGTCAGCGGTTTCAATGTGTGCGTGCGCGTAATGTTGTTGTGTTGCGATTCAGATACCTAAACTCGAGCGAGTTCAAAATGTGATAGCGTCCTTAATACTTAGCAACAAAACTTAAGAATAACATGTATCAGAGTTTTTCGAAAATTGACCCCTGACGGGGTGAAAAGGGGTAATCAATTTGACAAGGGAGGATTTTACTGCGTGGCTTGATTAACTCTAAATTATGACGTAGGCATCTGCTAAGAAGGGGTTTTTGGGAATTTGACCTTAAAAGGGGTGATTTCGTTTGTATGAAAAATCTTATTCCTTGAGTTAATAAATCTGAAAGTTGTAATTTTTGTTTTTTAAAGGGATATTGGGGGATGTTAAAGTTTGTGTGGAACAATTTTAACGCGCGGTCCAATTTACTCGAAACTCGGTATTTTATATATACCTAAAGCTCACAGAATATAAAGCCTTACATGTTTTTAGGTTTATTCAAATGCAACCCTTACGGGGCAAAAGGGGGTTTTTAAGTTCTAGGAAAGGATTTTACTGTGCATCTTGATAAACTCCAAAGTAATTGAATATTTTCACATGATTTAATATTTTTCAAAAATAAACACCTTTTAGGGTGAAAAGGGGGACACAGTTTATATGAAAATTATGTTTCCTTTGATCAATAAACTTGAAAATTGACCTAAATAAAACGACCATAAACGTACATTTTCGAAAATAACCTTTTAAAGGGGGTGTTGAATTTTGTGGGGGGAAATAATTGTATGGAAAGATATATCGCGCGGTTAGATTAACTTGAAACGTGGTATTTATAATTTACGATCGGAAATAAAGGAAAAGGTATCTGGGTTGTCAAAAAATCTAGCCCTAACGGGGTGCAAAGAGGTAGTTAATTTTAAAGGGGATGATTTTATGTTTCGGATTGGCGCATAAATGGCTGAACGGATTTAGATGAAATTTGGTAACATAGTTTATAGTTTATAATCTGCAATAACACAGCGTACTTTTAATTCCGGTAGTAAGTTCTCGTAACATTTTTCCGACATCCACGCGGGCGATGCCGCGGGCAAAAGCTAGTTTTCAATGATTGGTCATTATGACGACCATACCAAGGCAACGCTATGACCATTGTGCCAATAGTTTGTAACCTCACAAATTCACAATGGCGTGACAGTGGTCCATAGGGAAGTCAAAATATTATGAGCTTATCAGTACGAGATTACCAAATACACACAATTTTTCCAATGGAGTGGCACGTCATTAGAAAATCATAGAGACGCCTTTCAATTAGGAGATTAGCAAAACTGTCAAACTCTACAATTACGGCGCCAATGATCGAAGCAGATTTGTCTCCCAGTTGTACAGATATTGACGTAATCGAAATGTATTGCTTAATATACGTTCTACCTATAGGGTAATATTAGCGACGCACGACATCCAAGTGGGTTTGCTGCGTTTGAAGTGTATGTACGGTTGTATGATGAGGCGTACAGACGTGTTCGCGGACCATTCGTGTGTCTGATAGCTAGTCTTAACTCACTCAGAAATTACAGCAATTTCTGTAAAATAATTATAAAAGCACACTAACAACCTCCAAATTTAAAGGTTTCCAACTTTTGTACATAAAACAAGAAGGTAAAGAATTGTTTTATTGTTCTTAGTCTTGTCTGGTTCTTTAAATAATGTCCTAAGTTTGCCACGTTTCTCCGCAAAGCTTCAGCGATTCTGTTAGTCTTCTCTACAGGACGTAAATAGGATTTTATTGTTACGGTATAGCTAGAGCCGAAGAGCCCAGCAATTGAACGAAACATCATTACGCTGCATAATTAAACGCGTAAATCAGTGTGGGCAGCTGCGACCTGTGTGCCGCCGAAGTTAAATAGGGTACTCATTTGTTATAAAAATTACGACACTCACTTAAATCGACATTATGATAAGTTATTACTATGTAATAGAAATAAGACGTTCGAATTGAAAATATCGGCAGAGTTTAATTAGTTTATTACAAAGTAGCTTTTACCCACGACCTCCCTCCCGTTTTCCAACATGCCACACGCGACAATTACTCACTCTCGCGCGAGTAATTCTTGTCTATTTCTGTAACCTATCTCGTTTTCTGACAGTGCTCCCATACAAAATACTCGACTCGTTCTGTCAAACTTGATGTTTTCTCGACAAACCGTATCATGGCACGTATGAATCTCGAATTTTGACAATTCAACTCGAGTTATCTCTGTTTTTTCTGTCATTTACTCGTCCTCGATTTTGACGACGAGAAGAGTAGACAAAATTATGATACAAAAAAAAGGAATTCACTGGCGACAGACGTGAAAAATTAAAACTTTGGACTATCATAATAAATACGTATACATGTACACAGGCCGCTGTGGGACGCCAGTCTGCTGCAACAAGTCACATTAGCATTTCGGAAACGCGGCTAACATGTTTGCGAATCGGTAAGCATGTCGGTGAAGCAGTTAGCATGTCGGTGACGTGGTTAGTTAGTCAGGCTCGGGTAGCATGTAGGTGATGCAGGTAGCATGTCGGTGATGACGCGGTTCAAACTCAACTCAAACTCAAAGCATTTATTTCAATTAAACCATTTACAGGCACTTTTGAATTGTCAAAGAGTCGGTCAGTTAGTCAGAAAGTGGAAGCTATTTGCCCATTCCAAAACGTAGATCTCTATGGAGAAGAACAGGCAAGAAACTCCAAGGACACTCTTTTCAATCAAGATATTACAAAATCCTGGGTACATTATTCTTGTCGCTTCTATATGTGAGAACAATGTAAAAAACAAAAAAAATAATATATTAAAAAAAAACAATTCAAAATATAAGATTAAAAGATTACAAAATAAGCCCTGGCAGTTAAGAGATGACCAGCCTCAACTGACAGCGCCCGTTCACGAACATGACGCGTGGATCAGCACCATCCAGCTCAACCACTTTGTAGGGAACCGAATGATTCAACACACGCGCCACCATCAGCGAGACATTTAAGTGAGCATGACATAATCTCAACTGCCAGGCTTTTTTTAAGTCAACATACATCATAACATAATAAACGGCTCCATGGTACTCACATTTACAAAATTGAAAAAATGCTTTTAAATTATACAAAACTATAGCTTGCAATGTATTTCAATGATTAATAAATTTTTACTAGCAAAAGGAAAATCGTTGTTACCTATTGAAGTATTCAACAACTAAAACTTGATTAAGTACATAAAAATAAGCGATAATTACGAATGTAATGTCAAAATAAAAAAAGGGGGGAAGCATCACTTCCAAATATTAAAATTCTAACAAGTGAGCCCAAGTTGTTGTGGAGCAGGACCAGCATTAAGCCAAGCATCTTTATCTACGATTAAGGTGCAGCGCAAACGACAGACTTTTTGTGCGAAGGAGTCTGCGGCACACACCAATGTGATTACATTTTATTAGCTCACAAGCTTCATTAATCACTCTTTAGGTGCAGCGCAAACAACAGACTTTTTGTGCGAAGGATCGAGTGATTAATGAAAGCTTGTGAGCTAATAAAATGTAATCACATTGGTGTGTGCCGCACTCCTTCGCACAAAAAGTCTGTCGTCTGCGCTGCGCCATAATCATCCGACTTATAATATGCTTGTCTACATAGTGTGCGTTTAATGCGTTTTTTTCTTCTCATTTAGTTGAAGAATACCTAATGGTATTTTAAAATTTATTATAACATTTAACACAGAACCCCATAAAAGAAGTCTGTACTTTTGACAATCTGAAACGTGGTGGTTAGTTAGTCGGGCTCGGTTAGCCTGTAGGTGACGCAGGTTGCATGTCGGGGACGCTGTTAGCATCTGGGTGACTAGGTTAGTGAGTTGGTGACGCAGTTAGTATGTCGGGACGTGGTTCGAATTGCTGTGACTCAGTTAGCATGTCGGTGACGCAGGTACTATGACAGGGACGCTGACAGCATGTCGGGACGCAGTGAGCACGTTGGTGATGCTGTTAGCATGTCGGGACATTTTTAACATGTCGGGATGCTTTTAGCATGTTGGTGACTTGGTTGGAACGTCGTGTATTGGTTTACATATCGGGAACGCTGATAGCACGTCAGTGACGCTTCGGACATGTCGGTGACGCGGTCGAAGTCAGACTCGGTTAGCATGTCGTGACGCAGGTAGTATGACAGGGAAGCTGATAGCATGTCGGGACTCTGTGAGAAAGTGGCGTTTAGCATGTTGATGATGCGATTAGCACGTCGGTGACACGAACCCACAGATTTTGCCCCTACCAAAAATGTCTCCCTCATTTCAATTTGCGTGATTTTGTTTTTAACCGAAGTCACTATCAGTTCTCCTGGTTCTTACCAGGAGAATTCCTCAACAATTAACGCCCCTGCATCGGGAAAAGCAATATTTTGTAAAAGGTGATGAGCATTTGACATTAGGCTATTGTAAATTAGATAAATTACAAACTGACCCACTAAAAAGTGAAAAATAAAAACTTTTTACAAAAAAGAAAAACAACCGGCTTCCGAAATTAAAGTTATTTTTCACTTTGTAGTGTTTATTTTTGGAAGTCGGTTGTTTTTTTTTTTTTGTAAAAAGTTTTTTATTTATTTTAATTTCGGCATGCCAAAGTAAATCATTTAATTTTAATCAAAAAGTCTGTTACACAAAAATACCAAATACGTAAAATCGAATGAATGAGCTGATGTTGCTATCATAAAAATTATTTGTTTTTAACAATTTGCTACATCGGTCTCTCGTTGCGAGATAAAGAACCGTCAAAGTGCCTTTCTCGAGTTTACTCGAGCTTATCGGTCATGTTAGTGTTTAGAATGACGTCAGAATCGTCGACAAATTTCGACAAATCGAGAACGAGAGCGTTCTCGCGCCTGTCATGTTAGCCCTGCTGCCCACGGAGACTGCATTTTTACAAACTATCTCTATGCCAAAAAGCACATCAATCCGTTGCACCGCTGCCACGCTGCTGCGTAAAAGACGAACATCAACGTGCGTATTGTCGCATCTACAATATTAAGTACCTACCTACTTAGATTCCATTTAACAGTAGGTAATGTGTTCGTCGAATATAAAAATTGTGACGTTTCACGGACGATTAGCAAAGCTCACTTGACTCGGCCAGCACACAATCCAATCCAATGTTCAGTATTGGGAAATAATACTATATCATGCGAATTTTCGCAAACGTATCGCAAATATTACAATAACTTTTGCGCCGTACCTTCCGGTTAAATATCATGACTTTAAGTTTGTCTATATATATTATATGCATGATATAAATGTGTTTGGTCTAAACTACGTTTAAACTGAAATCTCGTATAGAAAAATATTGCCGTCCGTCTCGCCCTCTAGCCTCGAAAGGGATCTCTCTGGGGAACAGAAAGCGCGGTACCTACATAGACAACTCAATATTACATCCAATTGATTGAGATGGGGACAAATCTATCGCAGTTTATTGGACTGAGCCCCAATTCCAAGCTTTAACAGGCTATTAAATAAAATAGGCAATCACGCCTTACGCTCGCTATTACTAGAATAAATAGAACCGTAACCCAGGACCCAGGACCACGAGACGAAGAAACAAAAAGATTTAGAAGCTGTAAAAGGAGAAAGTAAAATTAAAACCTTGAATCTACCTTGACGGAGCCGGTATCCTCCGGGCGGTCGACTTAGCAACGCGAACTTTGATGAGCAGGTTTTTACATTCTATTATATTAGGATACTAGCTGCACCCCGCAGTTTCACCCGCGTAAGTCTCGATCCCGTGGGAATATCGGGATAAAAAGTAGTCTATATGGTAATCCAGGTTGTCAGCTACTCAATACCTTGCCCTGGAGTTGCATTAGGGAGGCACTCCGGTATCATCGGATATATATCACCTACCTCTGTCGAGTGGTCGAGGCCTATTTGACGGACAGGGCCGTCATCTACCTCGGTCACAAAGGAGAGTGGAACTGGGGCTGCATCTGTGGGACATCAGCTGTGACTGGGTGCTGCGTGCCGACCTTCCTAGCAGCGTCAGCGTAGTCTGATACGCTGACGACACGCTGGTCCTGGCGCAGGGGAGGTCGCATCAGGCAGCGGCTGAACTGGCGGCACGTGGGGTGGCGACAATCGTCGATAGGATCCGGCAATTGGGACTCGAGGTGACCTTGCACAAGTCCGAGGCCATGTGTTTTTATGGTCCTCGGAACGCGCCACTGTCGGGTTCCCAGATAACGGCGTGAGGGGTTCACATCGGTGTCAAGTCCCTGGGACTACCTGGAAGTACCTGGGATTCATCCTCGACTGCCGGTGGAACTTCGTGGAGCATTTTCGACGTTTGGCTCCCAGACTGAAGCGGGCCGGGGCTGCCTTGAAGCGGCTCCTGCCCAATCAAGGGGGTCCAAACGCCTTCTGCCGGACGCTCTACGCGAGGATCGTGCGGTCCATGGCCCTGTACGGGGCACCGGTGTGGGCGCGTTCCTTAAGGCTACGACCAGCCCGCCGATTGAACGCGTCAATCCATCAGGCTGATATGGGGTCACCGCACGGTCTTCCGTGAGGCTGCGAGCTTCATTGCCGGACCACCGCCATGGGATCTGGAGGCAAAAGTCCTCGCGCACGTTTGGGAGTGGTGTGAGGAGGCGAAACGCTGGGGTAAAACTCCGCTGCCGCGAGAAATCACGGCACAGCGGACAGAGCTCCGGTGGGATCTCATGGCGTCATTGAGAGTGCGATTGTCACAACCCGGCGCTGAGCACGCCACAATTGTGGCGATAAGTCCCCTCTTTGAGGAGTGGCTAGATAGGCGCCACGGCGTCCTCAGTGCATGGGAGGCCGTCACTCAGGGCGTCTCCTGCGAAGCAGTAATGCTCGCGAAGGAGGAGGTGCAACGCCTGAGGGAGAGGCAGGGTTCGCGCCCTGACGCCCCTAGTCGCCGCAGGAGACGCCCCGGGCGTCGGGAGTCGCAGACCGAATTCCGGCCACCGTAGGCGCGGGTTTGCGGACGGTGAGCGATGGGTAGCTCGCCGTCCGATAAGAACCAAGCCGAGGTCGACGGCACGTTCTGTTCCACGCGCGCCTCAAAGAGATGTCAGCACCAACTGACGGGGTCCGTTAGGGCCAATGTCTGCCAGGGTTGCGAGTTTGTCCGAAAGGGATATCGTGGACCTGGTACACAGGCAACGGAAGGAACACGGGTGGGTTTTAGTCAGTAAAAGTCTGACACACCCTCCCGCTCCACCCAGAGCGGGAGAAGTTATTTGACATTTTCCCAACCAAAAATAAAAAAGGGTGTAAAAAAAAAGCTACCTCCATACAAAATTTTATCAATTTTAGTCCAGCCGTTTGAGCGTGAAGAAGTAACAAACACACACACTCAAAAACTTTTGCCTTTATAATTTATGGTTTATTGAACTTACCTTAAGTGAACTTCAACCAAAATTATACGAGCTGTTGCATCCGAAGAGATTTAACTCACATGGAAGTCCATTACCTAATGCACTACACTGTCACACTGTTGAGTGACAAAAAATAAAAAAAAACCTGGATAAGTTACGCTTTTTAATTCGCCAAGACACGTACATGTTTTGTTTACCGGTATTTTTACAATTTGAGCGGTATGGTCCGATAAACCGAAGTCGACTACATCGCTCATACAATTTTGTTTGGAATTCTGGGTGAAATTATCTAAACACGTGTTGCTTTTTGGTCTAGTTGCTTGATTAATCACTAACTTTAGATTATAATTCAACAGTAAATTTTCAAAGTCGAATGTAAAGTTATTTTTTATCAGTGTGTTGATGTTGAAGTCACCGCATACTACTATTTTTTTATTTGCCTTAGTACACAATTTCTTAAACCATTTATCTAGATAATCAAAAACATATTAATACAGGGCATGTTCGGTGGTCTATAAATACTAACAACCATTAATCCCTGCTGTCTTAATTCTCAATACACCCGTAATAGATGTGTTAGGTAGCTCTTTACATTCGTATTTGTTTTTAATAAGGATACATGCTCCTTCTCGCTTCTTACTTCTTGAATAACACGCTGCAAGCTTATAATTTGGAACGTTGATTACAGATTCCTGTCCTGAGGTTAAGAAATGTTCAGTGATGCATAAAACATCTATCTCTAAATTTTGGTTTTTTGTGTATGGCTCTCTTGGATATGCAGCGTCAACATATCAGTTTTATTAAGAAGTCCAGCGATGTTTTGGTGTATGATGTTCATGTGCTTATGAAAGAAATAACTGGTCTTGTGTTGTTGTTGATTTGTCTTCAGTCACGCTGTTTGAGAATGGCGGTATTTGGTCAATATTGTCGTTTGTGAAATCGTCTTAAGAGCTAAATAATTTGTAGTCTATCAATATGTTAGACATGATTTGTTCAAAAATGTTCCTCCATCCACTTCTCCTTAATTTTCCTGTACTATTGGAAAACATTTCAAGTGATAGGTTGCGATTATTATCGAAAAAATATGAGTATTGATTGTTTTTTATGTCTAAACATAGTAGGTTATTAAATAAATATAATAAATATTTTTCATCGCCTTTTTAAGTTCGCAAAGTATATTCAAATAGTCTCCATTGTTTAGATCATTTTTTTTCCAATGAAAAACAGGCAGTAATCGCTCATCGTGAACTCTTAATTTATATAAAAGAGAGTTCAGGAAGCCTGGTGCGGTGACTTGTGGCAGTAAATGATGACAAAAATTCAAATGTTTTGAGAAGATTTCTTCGATTAAGGGCAGCGTTCCCTTTGTGCAATTGCTTTTTCTTTTTTTTTTGGGTGGGAAATTATCAAATAATTTCTCCCGCTCTGGGCGGAGCGGGAGGGCGTGTCAGACTTTTATCGAGTAAAACCCACCCGTGTTCCTTCCGTTGCCTGTGTGCCAGGGCCACGACATCCCTTTCGGACAAACTCGTAACCCTGGCATTCCTGCCAGGGTTACGAGTTTGTACTCTATGCTTAGTTACACCTATATCTTATAAGTAAGGAGGGAGTTTTCTTGCAGTTTTTCCATAAATCTAATTAACCGTCAGTTGGTGCTGACACCTCTTTGAGGCGCGCGTGGAACACAACGCGCCGTCGACCCGGGCCTGGTCCTTATCGGACGGCGAGCTACCCATCGCTCACCGTCCGCAGGCCCGCGCCTGCGGTGGCCGGAAATCGGCTTGCGAGTCCCGACGCCCGGGGCGTCTCCTGCGGCGACTAAGGGCGCGAGGGCGCGAACCTTGCCTTACCCTCACGCATTCCGCCTCCTCCTTTGCTAGCATTACTTCTCCGCAGAAGGAGGTGACGCTGATCACATTATTTAAAGATATAAAATAAATGTTGTCTGTGGAGTGCCTGCTGGCGCGCTCGCTTGACATCTGTCAAATCATTCTTTCAAAGCCTATGAATGGGACTTCATGATGACCGATACAGGCATCTTAATGTCCCGGCAAAGTGCATGCAGCACCATACAACTTTTAGAATGGGGCTAGATAAGGCAATCCAATACATGAGTTGATTATCTGGGAAGGGTTGGGATACAATGAGAACGAGATTACCTCACATAATTAAGGATCGGACGTCACTAGGTAAGTTAGTACGATCTATGTAATTTATGCTTCGTAATCTCGTTCTCATTGTTTACTATGTAGAAGTTCAAAGAATAAAGTTCTGTTGGTAATAAATTCAGTAAGTATTGTTAATATAATATTGTAACTTAACATGTTATTCTAAGTTTGTTACTTACTTAATTATGATTAAAAATGTGTTTCTATTTAAGAATCAGTCTTCCGTTAGGGTAAATATAGTTACCTAACTTAATTTATAATTCTCTAGTTACTATTAGTTCCTGAAATTCTTATTCAGTCTGAATGAACTAGTGTCATAATCTAATATGGCACACATCATTTACTTAAAATCAAACAATTGTCATTAAAATATAATAAGTTTTATGAACAGCCACCCTGTATAGAACACACAGCTTGTGCAAGAGCATAAGGATTACTTACTAAGTATTGGTTTTAACGTAGTTTAGGTAGGTACTCGTAGTACACACATTTAACGCAGTTTAGGTAGGTAGTACACACATTTAACGCAGTTTAGGTAGGTAGTACACACATTTAACGCAGTTTAGGTAGGTAGTACACACATTTAACGCAGTTTAGGTAGGTAGTACACACATTTAACGCAGTTTAGGTAGGTAGTACACACATTTTCTAAACACTTTGCATATGAATCGGCAATGCTCAGAATATTGTCAAGATATTTAACAGAAAGCAACCCCAATGACCTCAGGAGATAGGCAACTGTCTTCATGATCCTTGTGAATACATATGGTTTGAAAGGCATGTAAACTGTTACAATATCTTGAAACAGAAACTGGTGATATCTTCTAACATATTTTCTTATGGGTAACAAGTAATATGCTTTTTTGAATCTATTGTAGGCAACAACTGTACTGTCCTTAACTATTGTAGGCAACAAATGTACTGTCCTTAACTATTGTAGGCAACAACTGTACTGTCCTTAACTATAGTAGGCAAAAACTGTACTGTCCTTAACTCTACCAGTTTAAAGTGGTATGTATTAACATATTTATTAGGTTTTTTTTTTTTTAGTTTTTATGTGAATATCCAAGTGCCATCTGATTTTTATAAGGCACATAGTTGTATGAGATTATTAATTTCTATGGAGATACGATTGCTTTTTTTCTGATTGAAGTTGTTTATAACCTTTGATCTTGTCGCGGAACAATAAACAATTGGACCACCACCTTACATTTTAGAGCGGGATCGCTCCGCTTATGAATCTTGGGCCCAAACATGCAGATCATACGATATTTGCACCGTGTGACCGCACGGTAGTACGGGTTCGATTCCCGATCAAGTAGAAATTGGTGACCATACCAGTTTTCTACAATCTGATCGTGTATGGTTGGATTAGTAGTTATACTATTCCGTACCTCAGAAATGCTGCATCTACCAGTCCGTACGTCACCCAACGACAGTCCAGTACCCTGAGTGTGAGTTTCTTGCCGTATCACGAAATACGCGTTGATCAAGTTAATCGAGCAAAATAATGAGCGATGTTATTTAAAACCGGTGCGAGTGTGAGTTGAAGTTTGTCGTACGATCATTAGCTCGTATCGTCACTTGTCTGATAGTATGCCGAACGATTTTTTTTTTTTAATGTCGCCTACTCTGAAGTTATTGTAAATAAAGACAACCATTACTATGTTTATAATAACATACCATCATGCCTTGTTTCCCCGAAGGGTTGGGCAGGTGTACCGGTAGTACACACACATTTTGCCAGATATGTATAATAAAGTACATACTCTATGTTTTATTTACCAAATAACAGTTATATATTTTGCTATGAGTGTTTCATTAAAGTAATGGTTTAAATGTGTTATGTATGGAGTAAGAAGTAAATAAATATAGTTCGTGTGAAAACAGAGGTAGAATCAAATAAAGGTCCAGTAAAAAAAGGATAAAAATTAAGAAATTACTGATGGAATCATCGGGCTATTAGATCACGCAATACTCTTCCTCGGATGAGATAATCTTTCCTAATTAATCATCGGGCTATTAGATCACGCAATACTCTTCCTCGGATGAGATAATCTTTCCTAATTAATCATCGGGCTATTAGATCACGCAATACTCTTCCTCGGATGAGATAATCTTTCTTAATTAATCATCGGGCTATTAGATCACGCAATACTCTTCCTCGGATGAGATAATCTTTCTTAATTAATCATCGGGCTATTAGATCACGCAATACTCTTCCTCGGATGAGATAATCTTTCTTAATTAATCATCGGGCTATTAGATCACGCAATACTCTTCCTCGGATGAGATAATCTTTCTTAATTAATCATCGGGCTATTAGATCACGCAATACTCTTCCTCGGATGAGATAATCTTTCTTAATTAATCATCGGGCTATTAGATCACGCAATACTCTTCCTCGGATGAGATAATCTTTCTTAATTAATCATCGGGCTATTAGATCACGCAATACTCTTCCTCGGATGAGATAATCTTTCTTAATTAATCATCGGGCTATTAGATCACGCAATACTCTTCCTCGGATGAGATAATCTTTCTTAATTAATCATCGGGCTATTAGATCACGCAATACTCTTCCTCGGATTAGATAATCTTTCTTAATTAATCAATTAATAAGTATCCTCGGAGAATTCTAGTTCTTGACAAAGAAATGGAAAGGTATCCTTTGATAAACGATATCCATTCCTAAATTCAGTATCGTTTAGATCGTCCACTAGATTAAAATAGGCATGAAAATCGGCTCTTTGTTTCCGCAGATGATTCCGTTCACCTTGAGCAGTCATCATCATTTTCCATGCGAAAAAATTACGTGCTGTCATTATTAAACACAATTTACCACAAAATTACACGCAAATAATACAAACGTTACTAATATAAACAACAGTTCACCTGCCACACACCAAGTGAGTGAGTTTACTACAAAGATTACGTTTACAAACATTTGAACATCGCTTAGAAACGTCAAATTTTAACTTACACTCGCATTAACCCGCAAAATGTTCTCCGAAATGCTACTACGTAAGTCACGTTTAAAATACCGAACTATTCTCGTACCGTTAAAAAACTTATACTCGCTGTTTTGGTATACAATACTCTCCGCCGGCGCTTTATACGTTTTTGTACATTTAATACTCGATACTGTTACAAAATATAGTAGTATTGTGTACATTTAACTAGCAACACTGTTCAGAGTTGGCAACACAATACCTCTCCTACTAACCGTAGTGTATAGGAGATAGCTTAGACTCGACCATTCGATCGCTGACAGCCGACTCGAGAAGTACTTATAGTGAAACCTCTGCCTGACTGACCGTTGGTCGTTGAAAGTTTAAAATATTGTTAAGTACCGGAAATATTATAATTTACTGTAGGCGAATTTGTGATAAATTGTTTTGCTTTGGAGTTTATTTATGTTGATAAAGTGATTAAATAAAAGTATATTATCCTGAAACTGCCGTTTTTCTGAGTTGTTCTAACAACTCAGAAGTGGGATTACGATAACAAGGTAAGGAAATAAGTTTATTTTTCCTTTTCTCATTATCCGTTACACTTATCGTCCACTTGCCCACGGACATTTAAAAATTGCAAAGGTGTTTGTAGTGTAAAGATGTAAGGGTGAGATTTGTTAACATTTGGTCAGGGCACTCCCTGACAATGTTGATAAAGCACTTGAGTCTTCTACGATCACAACAACATTTGGCCGGGGTACTCCCCGGTATTGAGGTTGTGTGGTTAGAATTTACTTTCCGAATTATAGTCACATAGTTAAACCTTTACCAACTTGACAATGTTATTGTTAGCACTTAGTCAGGGCACTCCCTGACAGTGTTAGCATGATATGGACTTATACAGTAGTTCATGATCTTAGCGGCATTTGGCCAGGGTACCTCCTGGTAATGCACTTACGTGAAAAAACTATTCCTATTGACTTTTTCTTGCTTACTTTTCTGTAATAGAAAGTACAAGTTTGTATATTGACAGCGCTTTTTATAGTCTCTTTGAAAACATTATCCAAAATAATTTTCGGTGATTAGGTTAAGTGACTATGCATTTTTTTTTGGATTAGTAGCATTTGGTTAGGGCACTCCCTGATAATGTTAGTGATCCTTTGCACTTGGTAAATTCACACGCAAATGCTAAGTTTTGGCCTCAACGTCAAGCAATTAAAACGAAATGATGCGTTTTTCGTTTTTTTTTTTGTCTTTATCAGTATACCGATGGAACCTGAGTGGTTTCGAACACCGTCACGTTGCCGGGATGGCAGCTGTGAGGCTGATGACCAATGCAGTAGGCGCAACCGGAGCAAGCACCGGCGCTACTTCGAAACGTCGCACCAAGCGACGTGACAGTAGTGACTGCAGTGACGAGAACCCCGGCGAGCATGGAAGCAGGCGCAGCAGGGAGCGCCGCAGCGTACTGAGTGAATCACGCAGTCGCAGCCCGAGCCGACCACGAGACCGGCGCGGCGGCGTGACAGCCGACTTGGCAGCAAGTGTCGGGGCGACCGGCATGGACACGTAGCAGAGCGAAGCATAGTTATGATCGTGACGGTGAGGCTAATGAAGCGAAACGTAGCAGATGTGATTGAAAATTCCATGCGTATACCGTGACCAGGAAATGATTCATGTTCAAGGTATGGCATGGCATGATTGACAGACTGTCTATTGTGGGCATGATTGGCGCAATGATGTGCCGCCTAAGGATAAATCAATGGACAACCTGAAGTGATATTCGGGACTACTTATTGTGGGCATGACGTGCACATGATGTGCCGCCCAAGGAGAAGCAATAAGCGGTTCTAGTGATTTTGGCTTAGGTTGCTTATTGGGGCATGATGTGCACAATGATGTGCCGCCCAAGGAGAAGCAATAAGCGGTTCTAGTGATTTTGGCTTAGGTTGCTTATTGGGGCATGATGTGCACAATGATGTGCCGCCCAAGGAGAAGCAATAAGCGGTTCTAGTGATTTTGGTTTAGGTTGCTTATTGGGGCATGATGTGCACAATGATGTGCCACCCAAGGAGAAGCAATAAGCGGTTCTAGTGATTTTGGCTTAGGTTGCTTATTGGGGCATGATGTGCACAATGATGTGCCGCCCAAGGAGAAGCAATAAGCGGTTCTAGTGATTTTGGCTTAGGTTGCTTATTGGGGCATGATGTGCACAATGATGTGCCGCACAAGGAGAAGCAATAAGCGGTTCTAGTGATTTTGGCTTAGGTTGCTTATTGGGACATGATGTGCACAATGATGTGCCACCCAAGGAGAAGCAATAAGCGGTTCTAGTGATTTTGGCTTAGGTTGCTTATTGGGGCATGATGTGCACAATGATGTGCCGCCCAAGGAGAAGCAATAAGCGGTTCTAGTGATTTTGGCTTAGGTTGCTTATTGGGGCATGATGTGCACAATGATGTGCCGCCCAAGGAAACCAATAAAAATTAAAATATTTTATGATGTAAGCAGTAGTGAAATTTTGACCAAATTAATATGGTTATATAATGATTTGATGTCTCTTATTGAAATACTGAATTTGCCCGATTAGTTAATTTTATTAAAACTAAATAGAGGATAAGAACTTGCTTTCTAGACTGTTTTTCCAGGCACAATGATTTGCCGAGGATTTTGTGATAATGTACTAACTTAAATTATGGATTCGATAATTGTGTTTGATTGTGAGATACTGATACTTTGTCTCAAAATTATGATGTAATTTAAACAAATGGAGAATTAGAGAGTTGTTAGTTTTGTATTCATACAAATAAAACCGTGATTGATTGATTAATAAAAATATAGATAATGTATTAGATAACTGTAGTAGTTAAGTATTTACTTTCAAGTTAAACTATTTGTATTGTTAAACTGTATTTCCTCTATTGTACTTGCGAAATTACTAAAACTACGAAGGGACTCGTTGGCGAGCGGATGGTCGGTCGAGCTGTTACAAAATATAGTGTATTGTGTACATTTAACTAGCAACACTGTTCAGAGTTGGCAACACAATGCCTCTCCTACTGACCGTAGTGTATAGGAGATAGCTTAGACTCGACCATTCGATCGCTGACAGCCGACTCGAGAAGTACTTATAGTGAAACCTCTGCCTGATTGACCGTTGGTCGTTGAAAGTTTAAAATATTGTTAAGTACCGGAAATATTATAATTTACTGTAGGCGAATTTGTGGTCAATTGATTTGATTTTGAGTTTATTTATGTTGATAAAGTGATTAAATAAAAGTATATTATCCTGAAACTGCCGTTTTTCTGAGTTGTTCTAACAATACAGAAACGTGGTAGTAGAAATTTCTATAAGAAAAACTCACACTCAGGGTACAGGTTCTAGCGACGTTTGATGGCATTGAATTTATCTTGAAGCTTGTAGCCGAACAGGTATTCAGATAGTGGTGTTTGCTCCAATAATTATTTCCTTTCCTCACTTGGGTAGGATTAAGAACGTCAATGTGGTGATCATGATAAATGTCACACAATAGTCTAGCAGAGTCACTTAATGTTGTAATTTAATCTGCACCCCCTTAGGAGGCTATTAAAATATTAAGGACTTTGCCAATGGACGTAATGGTAGCAGCCATTGTAATACACTGCGCCCCCTGCTTCTTTGGTCCTATTTTATTCCAGTTGCATTTACTGCTGCCGCCACTTTTTAGTCCATTTATTAAAAAGCATGCTGACCACCGTGTGGCCAGACTGCTATGCATTTACATAGGTAAGTGAAGTTGCTAACTGTAGCCCCTCATCTCTGAGTAGATTCTCAATACTTGAAGGTAAGGTTTCAGTTGGGGTATGGATACCATTTCACTCTCAAACCGCCCCCCCCCCCCCCCTTTCTGGTTGTATTGTAGTAGAATTTAAGTACTAACATAGCATACAAGTTACAATTGTATACTAATATCTAGAATCATTGTAACTATCTTGGAATTTTTGAAGACAACTGAATGTTGTCTAATAAATGAATCATTTATATTTGGCAGCATTGTGTACAGCTATGCCGAGTCCGGCTGAGTAGGCTTCGGCCTGCCGAGCCTGTTTGACTGTAATGTCTTCCACAGAAGCGGGCTTCATACACATCTACTCGTACGAAGAATAATATATTTTTTTTTTTCACTGCTAATAATTTGTTATTAGATGAAACAAAAAAAACTAAATGCATTAATTAGATTTGCTTTACCGACTGTTAAAAGAAGTGATTGTGAATGACATAGTATTTAATAGGGAGAAACTTGATTTGGTCGATCAAACTGTTTTCTTGGGGATCACGCTCAACTCAAGGCTGCAGTGCAATGGGCTCGACGGCTAAGTTATCCAACAGGGAATGGCTGGACCTAGTTGTAGCCGGCATGATGAAGGCTAGACCTAGTTTTACCCGAAAACAATCGGCTCGTACTAGGTTTAACCAAGAGTAAGTGGCTACACCTAGTTCTAACCGGCTAAAACTAGGTGTAGCCGCACTTCGGGTATTAGCCGTAACATATATACTACTGCCATGATTTTTTTCACATACCCAAATACAACCATTTAGCTGGCAGGGGCTAAACTGCAATTTAAAGGTTAATGGCAGGTTAAGGTGACGCTTTTCAAAGCCTACTGCCAATCCTTTTACACGTGCAGCCTGTGGGTGAACTTCACGCAAAGGGCATACAGTGGCCTGCGCATACAATAGGTGCGCATCTCTGCTACGCCAGGTTCGCGGCAGCCCCAACACCTTTCTCAGGACGTTGGCTGATAGGTGGGACTCTCCGATCTTGGGGCGGTAGATACGACTGGACGCAGTCAAGTAGGCAGTCCCCAGGACCGGCGTGCCTCACGCACCTTAGAATTTTTGTACTAACACTAGTTTTATAAGTTTACACTGTTACTAACATATATGGAGCATGATTCTGAAATAAACGTTATATTATTATAATTTATTATTAATATTACGCAAACGGATCCCTGAATCGAAAAATGGATTTCACAGACCCGCAATATTTTTGCACGGTCTATCCAACGATATCCCACATCAAGGGATAGACGAGAAAAAAATATATCATTTTACGTGTAAGGGACGTACCCTAACAAAATCATTAACATAATCATAAGAATCCATCCATAATCATAATACATCTCTCTAAGTTAGATTTGTTCCCCAATGTCATGATTTCATTCATTTAGTTAGTTGTTTAATAGTTAGTAGTTTTTTTATTTTATTAATTTTTATTTATTATAGTTTTATATGCAATATTCTGCTAAGTGTCATAGCTTAAAAAGAGAAAGTGTTGCCTGTATGTTGGTTGTGACGAGATAAAGGAGAGAATTTGAAAACTGACAAAGAAATAAAAGTCTTGACTGTACATTAATATTTGTGTTAAAAATATCTCTTACGACTATACAGTTATTAATATCGAGCACATGGAAACATATAATAAAGCTGGGTCAATTTCATACGATATATGCACAGGAAATGAAGCACTTAAACATTTTTGACTTCTGTTGGCGGAATTTATATTAGTAGTGTTACTTGAACATCACAATAAATGATTTTAAAATTAATTACAGCTATTTGAGCAACAATATTACTTACCGATGGTAGGTAATACCTCCATTGAGTCGATTTACTACTCTAGAAGAGTTTTTACAGTTTATAACAGCGCAATTTGGCATGTTTATGTCCTCGACGACACAACTCGCTACTGGCGCGATCGAACACAAAATAATGTAGTAGCGCGTCAAGTTTGTGGATTCGGTAAATTTCGGGCACGCTTGGTCGGACGGTTTGTGGTATCTAAATGAGGTAACCCTTTTTTCGCACATCGGTTTGCGGCGTCGCCGTCGGTGTGCTAACGGCGTTACATATTTGAATGTCATTGAAATAGTTTCTACTCCAGATGTTGCTTCACAAATATCCACCTTTTAATGGGGAAGGTCGGTCAATGCTCATTGTAGATGGCGTGACCATAGCTGGGCTGTAAGTGGATGTAATATAGGTACACCTCTGCCTAACCCTTCGGGGAATACAGTGGTGATGCTGTTATTTTTATAAAAAGTCTCTGTATACTACGTTTGTAGTTTTGATCTCAGCAGACAATATATACTGACTCAGGACTATTGACGCGTGAGCAAGTGATGTACAGTTTTCCATGTGAGAAACAGTTATACCAGAGTGCGAATTACGAACTAAAACTACGAATTCCTTCCTAATCCTCTGGAAGTGTTCGAACAGTAATAGCAATCATTAATTAATTTTTAAGTAACCGCTTGTGTAAGTGCTGTGATTTAGCAAAAATGATTAAGTAATAATAATATTATATATATTTTTATCAATGTTAAATACTTTTCTAAGATATTTTTACACTTATAAAATGTTATTTAAAATATTTTGAAACAAAAGTGCACAACAGCAGAGGCTCGTGACACTTATTTGTGGGGGTTCACTAAAAAAAAAAACGTAGAACTAGAGCTTACCATTTATTTTATTTGTAAAGAAAATCCATTCGGCGATCTTTATCGATTTTCATCAACGCGTTCATTGAACTCTCTAATAGATTTTCGATACCTACGCAGAATCGAGCGCCTTACGAATATCTTGACGGCCGATAGATGCCAATTGCACTTCACATAAGATATGAAATCGAGATTGCGAATGTTTTTTCACTTTTATTGAAAGATGCGCTAAATCGTCAACACGGCCGTTTCCGTCCATGCAGATTCACCACCACTGCCGGCGCCAGCTCCAAACACCAGACACGGGAAACAAAATAATTTGTTGCTTTCTTCACATCCACACAACCAAGGTGTTTTGAAATATTGTTCAGATTTTTAAAACCACGCGTAAAAGATTTATTTTTCGTAACACATTTTTGAGAAAGTGCAATTTCGGGACGTGGTGGTCCCTTAGCTTTCAGTTCGATACGCATTTCGAGAGTCTTTTCACAATTTTTAATAAAAGATACACTGTATTGTTCCATTTTTAATACAAATGTCGCGCACAAACTATTTTTAATAATTATTTAGAATAAACGAGCCGACCGTTTGTTTACATAAGATCGGCAACAGCGCATAGGAATAGATCGCATTCCCGCGCGCGGGCGTTTGGCAACGTCGCGCGTGAGCGGCGCTCCAAATTAGGCTAATTTCTCATACAAAATCTTTTGTTTCACGCGTCGGACTGTGTCGATATTTCTCTTTCGCACTCATTGAATACAGTGCTAGAAATCGTACTGAACTTTGTTTCATAGGAGCGCAATCGCTGGCGCTCCACACGTTTCAACTTGACGCCAAATGTACCTACGCGTAGGAAATGGTTATCTAGTAAACTGCTATTGTATGCGTATGGGCATAGTGGGAAGAATGTATGTATAGGATTATAATGAAGAAATATAGATTATACTATTTTCGTGGGAGTGCACTGCACCAGCGCTCTTTATGACGAGCCGCCTCTGCACAACAGTAACACAGTTGTCTTTTAAATGTGATTTAAACATCTTAATAAATGATAATTTTTAATTAGAGTTATGAGAAAGAAAGATCTACGTTCTTTAAATACGTTTTGTTATTTTTTTTGTTGTAATGAGTGACTAAAGCTGAAAGCTGATCAATAAAATTATTTTGATTGGTAACAAAGTGGTATGATTTTTCTACCTTGGTCGACAAAACCTTTATTTTCACAAAAATATATGTACAAAATTAGCTTCTGGCAGTGTATTGCAATTGATTAGGTATAGTTACGCATACATACAATGAAATAACTTCATTTATCTATACCCAATAATGGTTTGAAACCTGGTACTACTAGTGCCAAAAACCTGCCGTAAAAAGTAGAATGATTATTACTAAAATGACAGTCACCAAAATAGAGTCACAATAATAAATAGTTCACCATAAAATTTGATTTGCTTTGAGAACAGAATTTAATTTAAAAAAAAATCCACGAGTTGCTTTAGGCCACAATCTAATAATATTACGGTATTTATGAAAATTGTGGACTCATTTAGGAGTATTTAACAATGAGTCATTTTCGCATGAATAAAAGAAAACCACCTCTCGCCTTGTACAGACGCCAGCTGGTCAAGCTACCCGAAACTGTAAAATTTTCCCAATTATCCTTGAACCTTAGAAATTTGACAGATTGTAGTAGCTTGATGTGCTGGCGTCTGTACTATTAGCTTGTTTTGGGAAATAGTTACGACAGCGCCATTTTGACAGTTGCCTTCCTTATTCACCCAGGCGAAATGTATGTGATTTGAACAAATTGTATACGTAAACATTTAACTGCATTCATTACGTACTACGACAACGGAGCCCTTTAATGTGCGTGGTTTGACATGCGCTTGCCGTATCGATATGCTATAGTTGGTAATGTCCTGAACAAAGAATAGATACGTCCCATCACTACAAACTGTATGCAGGTGCCGTTCGGAGACTTAAAGTAATATTAGAAAACTGTTACACCGAACCGCACTCATCAAAATTTTATTTCAGTGCCGTTAGTGGAAGTGATCAGGTGCTGTTAGTACAAGTGCTGTTGAAATCAGTGCTCTGAGTGGAATGCCTCAAAATTTGAATTTTGACCAAAATTAAAAAAAATTGAAAAGAAGTTCTTTAGGTACTTATAGATTACAGGAAAACCTATAAGAAGTCATGATGGTCTTCAGTTATCATGGTAAATCTCTCAATATTGAGCGTATAAACTTACATTTACAGTTGGAATGTAGGTATGAGGGAACATGTTTAACAACTACGATGATAAGATTGTTCTTGGGATAAATTCATCCCAACTATGGAACCCTTCATTGTGCGTGGTCCCCGGCCACCGTAGGCGCGGGCTTGCGGACGGTGAGCGATGGGTAGCTCGCCGTCCGATAAGGACCAAGCCGGGTCGACGGCGCGTTGTGTTTCACTCGCGCCTCAAAGAGACGTCAGTACCAATTGACGGGGCCAATGCCTGCCAGGGTTACGAGCCTGTCCGAAAGGGATATCGTGGCCCTGGCACACAGGCATCTGAAGGAACACGGGTGGGTTTTAGTCAGTAAAAGTCTGACACTCCCTCCCGCTCCACCCAGAGCTGGAGAAGCTTCCCAGCCCGAAAAAAAATAAAAAAATTGTGCGTGCTCGGACACGTACTTGGCCGGTTTTATTTTACAAATAATAAGAAAATTTGTTTTAATTGGCCACTTTCTCGTTACATACCGCCCGCTACCCTACCGGTAGATAACTAAATACGGTTATTATTTTAGAATAAATATAATGTACCTAATTGATTATGTCCTGTTGCCGTGAAAGTTAGTCACAGTTATTAAGTGGCCGGGGCTCTTAATCTCTCCGCTAATAAAAACTATCGCGGAATCATACGATTGGATGAGCAATTATTAAGGCTGGCCGTACATTGGCTACTATCACTGAGCGATAGTGGCCAGCAGTAGGTACTATCGTTTAAATCGTTCGCCAAACGATTTCTCAAGCTTTTATCCTGCCTACGGCAACAACATCCACAACACTGTTGTTTTTGTTGGAAATAGTAGTTGCTAGAGCGACAACAAGATGGATCGAACACGCGTCTGTATGATATGAGCCCCCCCCCCCCCCCCCCCCCCTCCGCGGCTAAGGCTCAACAATAGCGAAACTCACATTAGTTCGGTAAACAGTCGCTAACCCTTTGACGACGATCGTCTATACATTCACGCCACATTAGCGTACTCCGCAGTTTGTGTGGTTTTATTTAATTAGCGCACGCTTTGTAATCAGCCTAAGTTGTGCGTTAATCACGTAACACAGCGCTCGCTCGATCACATGCGTGTACATAATGGCGCCGTATATAAGTGCATTATGTGTTTGTTTGACAGAGCTCCGTAGTTAATTGGATCAGCTTGTAATTGGACATGTTCCAATATGTTTACTAAATTAATTTTCTATCACAATCGACTGATTGGAATTGGATTGTTATGCAGCCCTTCAAGTCCTCCGGCGCCGCGCACCGGTCGCGAAAGGCGGGTGTAGCAAGCTGGGCACTGACTCCTCTGTGACGAGTGTGATCACATCGTGTCATGTGGCATGTGCAGTGTGCTCATGGCTCTCGGCTCGCGGTCGCTCTCGCTTGAAAGTCAACAACTTGATTTATTTCGGATGTTGAAGTAGACGAGAGTGCTGGATAATGGTTTATATTTGCATATTAACTGTTGTTGAAGGGCTCACATCCGTTGAATCCTAACTTATACAATATTAGTTTTAGTATTTATGTGAACCCCCGAAACACGTGTCTAGTATTTTTATATATATATATATATAAATAAATATATATTTTTATTCAGTATTACAATTGGCAAAATATTAACATAAAATCAAATAATTTACAAAGGTATTATAATGTTAGATGCCTGTACCCTTTCCCTCCTAACGGTACTTATAAGTACCTCCTCCTTTCTCTTCAAATATTTTGAATATGAAAACAAATCATAATTACAACTCCTGACGATCCTCTAGAATACCGTACGCGTGAGCCAATCACAGCGCATTATTCGAATTCGTGCCAATAATTGCCGAATAATTTGAACAGCAAGTCATAACGTGTCATACATTCAGTCACTTCGATGTACAGTGATTATGAAAAAGTTTTAAAATAGGATTTTCATAGGTAAGTGATAATAATTATGATTATTTCAATGGTTTTATTCATCAGCTATAATTGTAGCAACTTGTATGGAGTATAATTACTTTCTTTCCTACGAAAAATTCACAAAAACTGACGAGGACTATAAAGTACCGCCAGGCACTTTATAGTCATTAGGGAGGCACTTCGGTATCACCGGATGCCGACCTACCTCTGTCGCGTGGTCGAGGCCTATTTGACGGATAGGGCCGTCATCTACCCCGGTCACCACGGAGATTGGAACCGGCGAGTGATGTCGTGCGGTGTCCCACAGGGATCGGTCCTGGGGTCGCATCTGTGGGACATCGGGTACGACTGGGTGCTGCGTGCTGACCTCCCTAGCGGCGTCGGGGCGTCCCTAGGGGAGGTCGCATCGGGCGGCGGCTGAACTGGCGGCACGTGGGGTTGCGACAATCGTCGATAGGATTCGGCAATTGGGACTCGAGGTGGCTTTGCACAAGTCCGAGGCCATGTGTTTTTATGGTCCTCGGAACGCGCCACTGTCGGGTTCCTAGATAACGGCGGGAGGGGTTCACATCGGCGTCGAGTCGACGATGAAGTACCTGGGACTCGTCCTCGACAGCCGGTGGAACTTCGTGGAGCATTTTCGACGTTTGGCTCCCAGACTGGAGCGGGCTGGGGCTGCTTTGAAGCGGCTCCTACCCAATCTAGGGGGTCCAAACGCCTCCTGCCGGAGGCTCTACGCGGGGATCGTGCGGTCCATGGCCCTTTACGGGGCACCGGTGTGGGCGCGTTCTTTAAGGCTGCGACCAGCCCAGCGGTTGAACGCGTCCCAAAGGGTCATGGCCATCAGGCTGGTACGGGGTTACCGCACGGTCTCCCGTGAGGCGCGAGCCTCCTTGCCGGACTGCCGCCATGGGATCTGGAGGCAAAAGTCCTCGCGCACATCTGGGAGTGGCGCGAGGAGGCAAAACGCCGGGGTGAAACTCCGCTGCCGCGAGAAATCACGGCACGGCGGACAGAGCTCCGGCGGGATCTAATGGCGCCATGGAGAGTGCGATTGTCGCAACCCAGCGCTGGGCACGCCACAATTGTGGCGATAAGTCCCCTCTTTGAGGAGTGGCTAGAGAGGCGCCACGGCGTCCTCACCTTCCGCCTGACGCAGGTCCTCACCGGACACGGTTATTTCGGGAGGTTCCTGTTCAGGATAAAGCGGGAGAAAACGCCCGAGTGTCACCACTGTGTGGATCGCCCGGAGGACACGGTGGAGCATACGGTGGAGGTCTGCCCAGCTTGGGCGGAGCACCGCCGTGTCCTCACGGAGGCGATCGGCGGCGGCGATCTCTCGCGTCTGGGCCTGGTTCAGGCTATGGTTCGGAGCGAGAGTGCATGGGAGGCCGTCACCTCCTTCTGCGAAGCAGTTATGCTAGCGAAGGAGGAGGCGGAACGCGTGAGGGTGAGACAAGGTTCGCGGCCTCGCGCCCTTAGTCGCCGCAGGAGACGCCCAGGGCGTCGGGAGTCGCAAGCCGATTTCCGGCCACCGTAGGTGCGGGCCTGCGGACGGTGAGCGATGGGTAGCTCGCCGTCCGATAAGGACCAGGCCCGGGTCGACAGCGCGTTGTGTTCCACGCGCGCCTCAAAGAGATGTCAGCACAAACTGACGGAGTCCGTTAGGTCCAATGCCTGCCGGGGTTGCGAGTTTGTCCGAAAGCGATATCGTGGCCCTGGCACACAGGCAACGGAAGGAACACGGGTGGGTTTTAGTCAGTAAAAGTTTGACACGCCCTCCTGCTCCGCCCAGAGCGGGAGAAGTTATTTGATAATATCCCACCCAAAAAAAAAAAAAAAACTTTACTAAAAAAACTTAACTAGTCGTGAATTTTATGATAAGTCTAATAACATTGCATGACGAAGTTAGGTATTTTATTTAATTATATTAGTTTATTTCTATTGCTATTATTATTTTCTTACGTACTACTTATTGTTTTAGATATTTTATAATGGATATTTCTGAGAATACTGCCTTGATCGAAGCACTGTTATTAGAAGAACTTCCAGACTGCGACGAAAATTCTGATGCTGGTGTTTCCCATGAAGAAATGGACGAAGATTTTCGACCACCTATACCAAGGAACTTCGATGAGGTTTTTGTGGAGGCTCTAGACAGAGTTTTTGCTGAGGTTCAACCGTCATCGTCGATGAATGAAAATGTGCCACCAGATTGCTTCATAGATCAGGTACCTACATCTCCAATACCTAGCTCCAGTATTCAAATCGATCTTCCGCCAGCAGATCGTTCTATGCCTAGAGCTCGCCAACTGAGGGTAGTCGAACCAAATCGCAAATGGAAAAAGCGAGAATTGGATTCAACTTTACCCGACTATACAGAAGATACTGGAGTAATAGAACATTATTTCAGTCATTGTACTTAACCGACTGATATATTCCTAGTGCTTATTGAAGATATATTGGATAATATTGTATACCAAAGTAACCATTATGCTACACAGAAAGGCAAGGTATTGAACCTAAAAAAGGAGGAACTTTTAACATTTATAGGTATAAACTTCTTTATGGGTTATAACAGTCGTCCGGCGTGGAGAGACCATTATTCTTCAGCACCAGATCTAAACAATCCACTTGTATGCAAAATAATGCCAAGGGACAGGTTTTCTGTAATTTTATCCTATCTCCATTGCAATGATAACACTCAAATGCATAAAGACTGCAAAGATAAGCTGTTTAAAATTAGACCAATGGTTAATGCACTCAATAAAAAATTCCAAGACGTTTATCATGGTACTCGCGAAATGAGCGTAGATGAATCGATGATTAAATTCAAAGGTAGGTCCGTCTTGAAGCAGTATCTACCCATGAAACCAATAAAACGAGGTTACAAGTTGTGGTGCCTGGCTGATCAGAGGGGATATATAAAGAAGTTTCAAGTCTACCAAGGAAAAGACGAAGAAATGAACTCGAAATTTACCAACTATGGCTTGGGAGAAAAGGTTGTTTTGGAGTTGACGGAGCAAGAATGGGGTAAAGGGAAAGTCGTCTATTTCGATAATTTTTTCTCTTCTGTTGCTTTGCTAGAAAAATTAAAAACTGAAAACACCTACGCATGTGGGACAATCCGAAGTAATAGAAAAGGACTACCTGAAAACCTAATCGCCGATTCTAAAATGAAAAGAGGTGATAGTGATCACCGTTTTTCAAATTTAGATATAGGATATTGGAAATGGAAGGATAACAAGATCGTTCATTTAGTGTCTAATTTTCATGGGAGTCAAGAGGGAACTGTGGCACGTAGAGAAAAAAATGGATCGAAATCTGCTGTAAAATGCCCAATAGTGGTCAGAGATTACAACAGTTACATGGGCGGTGTAGATACAGCTGATCGTCTGAGAGCCCTTTACTGTATAGATCGTAAATCTCCAAAATGGTGGCATAGGTTGTTTTGGGGACTTCTAGACATTGCATACGTCAATGCTTTTGTTATTCATGGGCTTTTATTGGAAAAGACTAGGTACCGTAAAAGATTTTCGACGCTCTGTTACGACGATCAATTAAGGTTTTTTTTCAAATATCTATACCCCGGCAGGAAAGGGTTAAACCTATATCACAGGCGGCATGAGCTCATACATGGTAATTGTAGGACGATAAAATTCTTAACAATATTTAGATTACAAGTCTTGAAATAATGACAAAATTTAATTAATTCAATATTTTATATACCTAGTTTGCTTAAATACTATTTACCTTAAAGATAAAAATAACAAAAAGTCTTATAAGTAAACGTAATTTCTTATTTAGTTTGCATAAAATAGTTTCTTGCACTCTATAACGTAGTTAAACATATAATTATGTTATGGCCAGTAAAATTGTTGCACAATCACATCACATTCGAGGCTATGTGTATATTCGATTTTTGCAGCGGGTGACTGATGTGCTTAGACATCAACAAAATCGAGGGTTTGTAGGTTAGTGCAGTGTTTCGTTGAGTCAGCAGCAGGCGTTAAACACGAAAGTCTGGCTTTGATTACGACGCTCTAGGCGCCCTCATACTCGTAGTCGATAGAGTTGATGTATCTGTATTCCGCTATTTTCCTAGCAGGGCACGCAGCATCTCCCGTTTTGTGGCTATTGGGCTTTTTAAAGCGTGAGCAAGTTGCACATTTTGGTGTGTCAGCTTTCTTTGTGCATTCTGACATCGAGTGTCCTTCTTCACCGCAGTGACCACACGAAGATTTCAGCTCTCTGCATGTTTTTGCTGCATGACCGTATTGTTGGCATTTGTAGCATCTGGTAACCAGGGTGAAGTCCCTGACAGGGCAGGATGTCCAATTTATAAAAAGCCTTGATTGGGACAATAGGGCTTTACGTATATTGGCTGTAACTTCAATAACGTAATTACAGGTCAACGCATCCTTCTTCCCAGATTTGTGGCTTAATTTAACTAAGCTCAAAAAGGACTCCATAGGCATTTCAGGAAACTTGTCGGCTACGTTCTGTTCGTAAATGCACTTGAAGACTTCAGTTTCAGCTAAAGTAGTCGGCACACCTACAGCCATGATCCGAGGTTTGCGCTTGTTGGGTTCGTCGGCGGTAAGTCCGGATGTAGAGAGCTGGACTGCATGCTTCAGTTTATCATAGTTTATAAAAAAAAGAGTAAGAGAAAGAAAGAAAAGAAGAAAGAAGGGTATAAAGAATATACGTACAAAATTTCAAAACTGTATCTCATTCACATTTCGGCTTGCACGATCGAGGCTTTCAGGAGGAGCTCCCGGTCCAGCTGCTTCAGCGCCCACCGCGGACCACTCGGGGTTTGTGGGACCAGCGCGCCCGAGGTCTGAGCGGAGACGTCAAACCGGATGTACCGGTGATCGGAATAGGTCTCCACCCCCTCCATGACGCGCCAGTCGATGACACGCGGCGACAGAGCGGGGCTGGCGAACGAGATGTCCACTACTGATTCACCCTGCATCCGCACACACGTGGGGACAGAACCCCGGTTTAGGACGACCTGGCCTGTCTCCAGTGCCCAGTCCTCCACCATCCTGTTTTTACTAAAAAGGTGTAGATTTTTTGCCTAACGTACATGATGTTTTCATAGATATATTGACAAGGTACCGTCATGATGTTAATATCTTTAAACAGTTCCCTTAGAGAGTCGCGCCTGCGGTGGCCATACATGGCTCGATGGCTCTTTTCTGCAGAATAAAAATAACTTTTTCTGTAAACACAATTATTTAAATTACGTAAATATGATCGCACCGTTTTGCGAACGAACGAGCGTGATGATAATGATTACTTTTAACCGACTTCGAAAAAGGAGGAGGTTATATTATATGTTCGGCTGTATGTTTGTTTTTTTTTTATGTATGTTCACCGATTACTCCGTCAATTGTGGACAGATTTAAAAAAAATCTTTTTTTGTATGGCTGTATGCTTCCGAAGTGGTCCCATTGCCACCAAATCAAAATCTGATGAGGGGATCCTATGGAAATCGAAGGAAATCCTCAAATTTTATAGGCATACCTATAGCGATTTGAGTATTTTTTATAGTAACTCGTGCATTTGCACTCGAAAAGCACCATTTGCTGAAGTGGAACTGATGATGAAGACCACAGATGACCACCGGAACTACTTAATAATAACTATTTCACCGTTGCGATTGGATTAGGCACTTTAATATGGTTGCTAAGCAATTTATGCTCGTCAAAATGCATGGTCAAGTCATCATCAGTTCTCCTGGTTCTTACCAGGAGAACTCCTCAATAATTAACGCCCCTGCATCGGGAAAAGCAATATTTTGTAAAAGGTGATGAGCATTTGACATTAGGCTATTGTAAATTACAAACTGACCCACTAAAAAGTGAAAAAAAAAACTTTTTACAAAAAAAAAAACAACCGATTTCTAAAAAAAACACTACAAAGTGAAAAATAACTTTAATTTCGGAAGTCGGTGGCAAAAAACTAAAATACAGGTCCAAAGCCACCGACTTCCGAAATTAAAGTTATTTTTCACTTTGTAGTGTTTTTTTTAGAAGTCGGTTGTTTTTTTTTTTGTATAAAGTTTTATATGATAAGCAAAAGAAGAGATGGCGATAATGTGCGTGCACTCGGAATAAAACAACCTACCTATGTGCCAAAACGAATTGCCGCTTTTTCTAAATAAAAAGTATAATTCAAACTAAATCTGATTTCCTTAAACCTTGATACGATTACTCTCTATGTTTAAAGTAAAGTCCAATTAATAACTCATAAGCGTTACTCTTGGTACTCAAAAAATCATAAGAGTAGATAGATTTTTGTAATTTGTTTCTATCGAGAAAATTTCATTGTATCGTGTACTCCAGGATGCTAGGCCATATCGTCAATAAACATACACCAAAATGTAAAATCCCTATTTCATATATTAAAAAGGTAAACGATAAAGAACAAGTACATTTTTCAATATATCACCTTAACATTTTTGCGGTAAATGTTTCTACTGGCTGCGATTCAGTCAAAAAGTCGTAGATTGGAGGCGGGGCTAGGATTTGTTTAGTTTTAGTTTAGGTTGCATTCTCTTTACTATTGAGTTGCTGCTGCTGAGCGCTAGTTTTAGGTTGTGGGGTGGTGGTGGAGTGAGGGAGGTGTTCAACATCCTTTTCTTCATGTTTTTCGCCCTAATCCACCGTCTCTTTGGCGAGTTCATCGTCATCCGTGCAGTACCTACTCAACGTCTTCACAGACCCGAAATATTTTTGAACTGCCTATCCAACGATACCACCATAGGATAGACGAGAAAAATTGGAAAATATGACGTAGGCATCCGCTAAGAACTGGTTTTTGGAAATTCGACCTTCAAGGTGGTGAAAAGGGGGATTTTGTATGTATAAAAAATCTTATTCCTTGAGTTAATAAATCTGAAACTTGGCACGAATACTTAAGTAAATTATAAAGTTGTCATTTTTTGTTTTTTTAAACTACCCCCTAAAGGGAGATTGGGGGATGTCAAAGTTTGTATAGAAGAATTTTAAAGCGCGGTCCGATTAACTCGAAACTCAGTATTTATACTTAAAACCAAAAATAAAGAACAAAATGTATCAGGTTTTTTTAATTCTGCATTTCACGAGGTGATAAGGGGTTGTCAATTTTACAAGGGAGGATTTTACGGCGTGGCTTGTTTAACATGAAAATTGGTATAAATAACTTATACGTCAAATGATGGAAAAGGCGCAAACCACTTTACAAAAGTTAACCCCTTTGAGGATAAAAAGGGAGGACACAGTTTGTACGAAATAATCTTATTTCACAACGAGTCAAAACTGTACATTGAATATTTTTGAAAAAAGTAAATACTAGGTACGAGGTCTGATGAACGAGTCTGATGCCGAAAATATAGTGTTTTTTTAATTTTCGTCCGTTTGTGTGGATGTATATTGCGGATTGGCGCAAATCAGCTGAACGGATTTGGATGAAATTTGACACACGTAGGGTACCTAATCTTAATCTTTTAAACCCGGTAGTACGTTCGCGTGAGATTTTTCCCGACATCCACGTGGGCGAAGCCGCGGCCAAAAGCTAGTAACATAATTAAAAAAAAAATGCAATTACAAAACTTATATTTCCAGTTGGAAAATTGACCGTGGCGTATATCGATGTATGGAAGAACATGTTTTTCAACTACAATGTTAAGTTTGATTTTGGGATAAATTCATCCTAACTACGGAACCCTTCATTGTGCGTAGTCTGACACGCACTTGGCCGGGTTTTTTTTTCAGGTTTAATTTTGCCTCTTTGCCGGCCTTTGAATGATATGTATACCCATGCCAATAAATTACAGCTTACAGCTTTCTAGTACTAAAGTCTCTGAGTTAGGCCGCGGACAGACAGACAGACAGATAGGCAGACAGGCGGACATGGCGTTACGTGAAGATCTTCACGAACTCTTTATTTTACAATCTGTTTATTACTATAAGCAATTACAAGCTATGAGTTTCTAAACAGTCATTAATTGATAAGTATGCGTTGCACAATCACTGAATTCCAGCAGGTACATGGTCCTGTGTGCTCAACTGCGCACTCTGCAGATTGTTCTCATCAGCGCCGCGGGTGGTGTGTGTGCTCAGTGATAACGTGTTCACAATGATGTCGGCCCCGCTGTTCTTAGCATTCCTTATTTACGCTACCAGTTAGTACTACGTTGAGTTTATTGGTCATTTGTTTCAAAATAATATTGACTATGTAGGTATCATTGACTACCAATAATGTTAAGTGCAATAAATATCTTAAGAAGTGCCACTTTACGTAATAATGTAAATGTATGTTATAAAGACTAGGTTGATGCGTACACGTCGGCTTGATGATGGCTCTTTTTAAAATAAAGAAAGAAAGAAAAAAAAAATATTGAGACTCAACACAGGAGATCACAAATTAAACTAAAACACACTCATAAGAACATAAAAAACAAAAACAATAAAAAAATAAAGTAGAATGAAAATAAAAACAAAGTCCTGTACGAGGCCGAAAGGCCCCTATCTCAGCATGATGCTGCGACGACTAAGAAAAGTGGCGCAGCGCTGATATATTATATATATTCTAGAACGCCTAATAAAGTTATTTAGGTATATTGTGGTAAGTTTATTGCTAGCATTTATTATTTGTGTGCATATTTGTTTCAGTTTTGTGGACTCCTTGCAGTCCTCACTATATGTATGACGCACACCGTAGACAGCATGGCCTGTTGCGGTGGTTGTCGCACGAGCTGGTGATCGACGCCGAGATGAAGATCAAAGCTGTACAGCACTACCGCGACCAGTACTATAAGTCGCTGCAGTACCAGCTGGGGGACATGATGTACGAGATGCGAGACTTTTTCAAAAAAATGGTTATAATTTACCAAGGAACTGACAAAAATGTCTCGTATTCGTATTTTAATCACAACCAGGTGTCACACGATGGAAATTACTATAAATTAACTTGTGTTTATTTTTTAATTTTTTGCAGTTTTCATTTGTACTTACTTTTTTAAATTTCTTGAACAGAACATCTTAGACTTCATACGAATACATCGGATGAGTATGGATATCGAAACTAAAGTCGTTATGGTACAAACGTGGCAAATGAAAAGAGAAAATAAGGAACAGCACCACGAACGCATGCAAGCAGTGCTGCGGAGCGGAACCACCCAAGAGTACGACGAACTGGAGAATGTGCCTCTGCGGGAGGTGCGGGTGCGCCAGCGCTTGGCGCGCGGGGCGGCCGTGGTAGCGCCACCGCCCCGCGCGCCTCCCCGCCGCGCGCCCCTTCGCGCACCCGCGCTCGACCTCGGCGACAAGAGAAAGAACAAGAAGTGGCGACACGTTCATAACGACGATTTTGCTCGACGCTCCATATAACTATGTATGGGCGGCGGCGCCGGCGCACAGTGGATCGACACTGCTCTACGAGGGACATTCGTTTTTTTTTAACAAATTGTATTTTTTTTAAATGCCTATCGAAAGATCTCGTCATTCCGATGAATAAAAAAATAATATAAATAAAATTTGTATTTAAAAAAAACAGCTAAACTCCAACAAAATTAATCACTATCACTGTCTTGTAAAGTGTATCTATAAAATCCAATTCGGCTTCAGTTGGAAGAGACACCAAAAGCTCGACTGCTCTTGGTGAGAGGACCATTTTTCCTTGTTTCAACATTTTTGGCATTAGAAAGGTGAAAATTCAGAAAATTAAAATTCAAAATTCATTCTTCCTTCTCAAGAGAAGATTGTGCAAGATATTTCATTTGTCGCTATCCTACTTACTTTTCTCAAACGGTTCTCTCTATACTTATGAAAGTCTTTATTTCGAGCCTCTGATTCTTCCGACAGTTTCCTGATTGGTAAAAGTCCTAAATGCTTAATTATATCAGTACCATGCACTAGCATCTTATGTACGCTAGAGGGCATGTAATACCACGGATATAACTGTACATACAAAGTGGCCACCAAAAGCCACTGTGTGCAGAATTCCACTTGCTCACCAGAAGCCACTGTGTGCAGAATATGTGTAACCTTTCGATCATCTCTTCATCAACTCCTGTGATGCGAGCCGATGTTTTTGCATCACTAAAAAATCTTCTGGCAATCTTCTGCCCCTTGTTTCACAAAATCAACCAGCAAGCAGTTTTCATCTTTAAAGGCTTGCTGGGTTTGTTTTTTTCTTTGCGCCAACTTTTCTTTGTCCTCGCCTCTTGAGCTCCATTTTTTGAAGTCCATCCGGTAAGCTGAAATAAAGGAAGCAATGCATTAGTTTTGAAAAACGTAACTTCTACAAAAATATTCCTGGGCATTAAAAATTATATACCTATATGAAGCAAGCATTCCATGCATCGGATCCACGCATGTAATGAAGACAACATATCTACATTTTCCATTCTGCGGTCGATGTCTTCCAGCTTATTCTGATGGATTCGCATTACAAATGTCACACACAGCCGTCGAAGTTTCCGATAAGTACGAGGTAATCTTTCCATCGATCATTGTCATTAACAATTGATGTGTGACGGTCACTTCCTGCAGTTTATGTGGATAAAGATCATCTATCTGCAGTTCTATGGCTTTTTTTTCACGTTTTACTGAACTTTCACACTCCATCATGAACTTGAAATGAATTGGGCGGCAGTAAAACGTAGAAGACGGACGATCATTTTTCCACAGTATTTCTTCGTCACGTATCAGCCTTATGGGTACTAAGCTGACCATAAAAACACTGGAATCGTCAAATTCTGAACTGCTAGCTATCTGCTGGTAATTGCTTAGACTATGCTCCATCAAAACCCCACTTACATATCAGCTTTAAATCAGCTTTAGATGATAGGTCCAAATCCATTTAGAAGCATTTTTTCATTTTTGTAAATGTGAGTACCATGGAGCCGTTTATTATGTTATGATGTATGTTGACTTAAAAAAAGCCTGGCAGTTGAGAGTAGGTATGTCATGCTCACTTAAATGTCTCGCTGATGGTGGCGCGTGTGTTGGATCATTCGGTTCCCTACAAAGTGGTTGAGCTGGATGGTGCTGATCCACGCGTCATGTTCGTGAACGGGCGCTGTCAGTTGAGGCTGGTCATCACTTAACTGCCAGGGCTTATTTTGTAATCTTTTTATCTTATATTTTGAATCGTTTTTTTTTTAATATATTTATTTTTGTTTTTTACATTGTTCTCACATATAGAAGCGACAAGAATAATGTACCTACCCAGGATTTTGTAATATCTTGATTTAAAAGAGTGTCCTTGGAGTTTCTTGCCTGTTCTTCTTCATAGAGATCTGACTAACTGACCGACTCTTTGACAATTCAAAAGTGCCTGTAAATGGTTAATTTGAAATAAATGCTTTGAGTTGAGTTGAGTTGATTGCATCAAGTAATCTGAAGGTAGTCAAATAAAGTAGGGCCTGCAGTTTAATAGATGCTCAATTTTCGGTTATGGTGATGTCCTCTTTTGCAAGATAACAGTTTAATTTCGCTTTCATTATTTTGTAGTGGGAGGGATACATAGATGCTGCATCTTGTTCAATTGCAGAATCTCGTAGTTTAATATATTGCCACTTGGATAAGTTAAGTTTTAAGTTTTTTTTATGTTTTATGTTTGTTCTGATTTTGCTTTTGCTTTAGTGGTAAGTGTTGTCAATGTCCGGTTCTGGAATTGTCATGAGCAAGGTGGTTAGAAAATGTCCAGGTGTCAAGCAGTTGATTTCGTCCACGTTCTTTTTTACAGTGCATAGTGGTCGTGAGTTCAAGCATGCTTCGATCTGGCATAACAGAGTGGTGAATTCTTCGTAAGTTAGGCGCTGTTCTCCAATGACACGTTTTAAGTGGTAAAACGTTCGCCTCCCACAGTCCGCCTGCGCTCGGCGAAACTGGGGCATTGAAGTGCCACTTAACTCCCATCTCTGATACCTTGACCAAGAAGAAGTTGGCAATAGTTTCTACAATGCATTTATATTGTTGCAATAGGATCCGATTTGCTCCCACAAAAGTGCCGTTGTCGCTGTACATATTCCGTGGCGTACCTCGATGCGCACAAAATCGGATAAAAACGCTGTGCTGGTCAACTCTGTGACTAGTTCAAGTGGATAGCTTTTGTTGCCAGACAGACGAATACGGCAATGTAAGCCAGCAATGTTTTTAGTCCTCGGCCCTTATTCGCCTTCATCTCCACGTGACCAGTGAAATCGACCCCTGTATGTGTGAACGGGTGAGATACTGTCACTCTAGGCTCAGGTACATTTGTTATAATCTGATTAGGAGTTTTTGCATGAAATCGGCGAGATGTTGTACATTTATGTAGAACCTTTTTAACGGCGCGATGTCTTCGCACAATCTACAATTTTCGTCGTCAATATGTCAGGGTTAGCTTGGGATCTCCGTGTAATATTCTTTTGTGCGCTTGCCAGATAAATAATTCTGTCAGTTTGTGGTCATGTGGTAGCAACATTGGGCGTTTGGTGTTATCATTTAAATTCGAGTTATGTAACCTTCCCCCCACTCGCAAAGGGTCCTGCTTGTCAAGAAATGGGTTTAAGGACTGCATGATGAGGTAAGTAGCATGTTGGATTGTTGTCATTCTTCCTCTCTTTCATGTGTCCCATCTCCAAATATTCTTGCATGAACTTAATGTAGCTTTCAGATAATTTGTCATTCCTGGTCAATTCTCCTTTCTAATTCCATGAATTGTGCTGTTGCACGCGATTTTGATTTGCCCAACTCTTTTGGTCTCGATTTAGCCAATGAGTTGATTGAAATTAGACTTCATCGGCAAACGAACTGCATATTTGTCATTCCGTAAGCGCGTTGTTGTTGCAATGAAAAACTCCTCGCAATATATCTCTTCTGTCGTCATTGAATTGCATGTCGTTGATGTCTTCCACTTCCCAATACTTTGTCAAATCATCAACTTGATTTATGACGACGTTGCAGTTGAATGTCTTGTTGCCGTTGCCTGATAGAATCCATCCTAAATGTGTCTGTTGAACTATAGGTTCGTTAACCTCGTCCTTGACCAAACCATTAATTAAAATTTCGAAAAATACGTGTGCATCTAGAAGTATTTCAATGGGTCTTGGTACGTTGTAGTCTGGATCCGCTAGTGTAATGTCTGTCACGTGAGCCTAAGGCTTATTTGCAAATGTAACGTTAGGCAGATTATTTACCACCCTTATCGTGACCATTGCTTCCGTTGTAAACTGGAAATCGTTGTGTAGAGACTTGCAGAATAACTGGAACTTTCCTTTATTCCTATTGAACAAAGTGCCGATATCACTTATGCTTGCGCTTAACTGCTGACGCTATATACCCATTCTTTGAGTTGCATTTTCAGTGATTAAGGTTATTTGTGAACCTTGATCAACCGTAGTGTAGTATATTCGCCACTAGCTGTCGCTACTTAATGCAGCCACTAGCTGTATTAATGCAGTCGCCAGTAATATCTCGTCATCATTATTTGAGGCGAAGTTATTTTGCACGATTTTTGTTGACCTGGTTGTCGTTAATGACGACGGTTTAGCCGCGGCGGTTTTGGCGGTTTGGCGGCTGAGGTCATTTGCGCTGACTTGACAATATCGTTGTGTTGTGTGATTTGTTGCACTCTCTGCATCTTTTTGTGACGCGCAGTAACCCTTAGTATGCACAAACAGACAATTTTTGCAGATGTTATTGTCCTTAATAAATTTTAACTTTTTCAAACCTGCGCCCTATTTAGCTTTTATATTTAATACCAGTGTGGACCAAGGAGTCTTTCCGGATCTCATGAAACACAGTAAAGTAGTTCCGTTGTTCAAATCCGGAGATAGTAAAGAACCCAACAATTATAGGCCTGTGTAAATTCTGCCAGTTCTCAGTAAGGTGTTTGAAAAGTTGATGCTCAATCAAATGTTACGTCACTTTAATAAAAATTCCATCTTTCATGAACAACAGTACGGTTTCACTAAAGGGCGTTGTACCACTGACGCCGGTGTTACCCTAATAAAGAACACTTTTAACGCCTGGGAGGAAGCACAAGATGCCATTGGAATCTTTTGCGACCTCTCTAAAGCGTTCGATTGCGTGAACCATGAGACACTTTTGCTGAAACTAGAGCACTATGGGATTAGGAATGCAGCTCTTTATTTAGATAGAAAGGTTAACGTTCAAGTAAACGGCGTTAACTCATTAGGGTCTGAAATGGCAATATCTGAATGGATATTGGGTCCATTCCTCTTTTTAGTTTACATTAATGATTTACCCCAACTACTTGAAAATCAACCGAAGATGGTGTAATTTGCTGATGACACATCATTGATCTTTAAAATAGACCGACGATCACAAAATCTTGACGACGTGAATAACTCTATTCTTTAGGTCCAAGATTGGTTTACGGTAAATAATTTGGTACTAAATGAAAAAGATGATGTATTTGTGTTACCGCTATAACAACAAATACTAAAAAACAGAATAAAATAAATATTTAAGGGGGGCTCCCATACAACAAACGTGATTTTTTTGCTCGTTTTGGCTCGATATTGATAACGGCAACAGGTAAACGCTTGAAATATTCACAGAATATTTAGTTATATATTCACTTTAAAAATAAATAATAAAACAAAATAAAACAAATATTTAAGGGGGCTCCCATACAACAAACGTGATTTTTTTTGCCATTTTTATAGATAATGGTACGGAACCCTTCGTGCGCGAGTCCGACTCGCACTTGCCCGGTTTTAGTATTTGTTCAGATTATCTAAAGTACATACATCTTTTATGGGTTACTGTGTTAAGTGTTACAACAAAATACCTTGTGATATATTGCAATTAAATGAGAGAAAATTTAAAACACATATTAAAAGTACACTTTGTAAACAGGCATATTACAAGTTAGAGGATTATATCCAGGACAGGAATGCTTGGAAACATGCTGGTCCAGCTCCATAGGACAATAGAGTCTAGACAAAATCAAACTGGTTGCTATTTTTATGGTAAAATGTGTAATTTTTATGATATTGATTTTACATTCTGTGATACGAGTAACCTATACTCTCACACTGACTTATTTTTTTTAGAAAAACATACTTTTACGATGTTTGTAAATATGTGAGCATCATGTATTAAAAAAAAATGGAAAAGTATTTTTATTTAAACAAAATGATTCATATACAATGATTTGTGTTAGGAGCATCCTTTAGGCAAACAATCCCTGCGTTAGGAGCCTCCTTTAGGCAAACAATCCCTGCGTTAGGAGCCTCCTTTAGGCAAACAATCCCTGCGTTAGGAGACTCCGCTCCTCCGTATCTTAGATATACTAATGTTACATATTTATATTACGGTAATTATTCTAACATCTTGAGTATGTATCACGTGAATCGTGGTGTGCTAAGTTAGGCGTGGCGTTTTTGGTGGGTGGGAAATTATCAAATAACTTCTCCCGCTCTGAGCGGAGCGGGAGGGCGTGTCAGACTTTTACTGACTAAAACCCACCCGTGTTCCTTCCGTTGCCTGTGTGCCAGGGCCACGATATCCCTTTCGGACAAACTCGCAACCCTGGCAGGCATTGGTCCTAACGGACCCCGTCAGTTTGTGCTGACATCTCTTTGAGGCGCGCGTGGAACACAACGCGCCGTCGACCCGGGCCTGGTCCTTATCGGACGGCGAGCTACCCATCGCTCACCGTCCGCAGGCCCGCGCCTACGGTGGCCGGCTGGGTTGCGACAATCGCACTCTCCATGTCGCCATGAGATCCCTCCGGAGCTCCGTCCGCTGTGCCGCGATTTCTTGCGGCATTGGAGTTATGCCCCGGAGTTTCGCCTCTTCGCGCCACACCCAAATGTGCGTGTGTGTACGATGTAGTGCGGTTAGATGTGATGTGTGGTGTGGTGTGTAGTGCGGTGTGGTGTGGTGTAGAGTGGTGTGTTGTAGTATGGTGTAGTGTAGTGTGGTGTGGTGTGGTGTGGTGTGGTGTAGTGTGGTGTGGTGTGGTGTAGTGTGATGTAGTGTAGTGTAGTGTAGTTTGGAGTGGTGTAGTGTGGTATGGTGTAGTGTGATGTGGTGTAGTGCGGTGTGGTGTGGTGTGGTGTAGTGTGGTGTGGTGTGCTGTAGTGTGGTGTGGTGTGGTGTGGTGTGGTGTGGCGAGGTGTAGAGTAGTGTAGTATATGGAGAACAGTAAGGTTTGTATCGTTATGGTGTGTGATTATGTTACTCATGATAAACCAGAAGAGCTTCCGTATCCTCATAACTAAGAGACTTTGTCCAGTTTGTTATAACTTTTTTACAGTCGTGATTGTTTTTATTGTGTATATATATAATATGTTTTTATTAATCCTGTTGTATATTTGAGCTGAGAGATGGTGAAATCGTCTGCTACTAAATTTGGTTTTACATGGGGGAACTACTGCAATGATATCTTTTCTCCTTTTGTGTTTCTTATTCATATGAGGAGGGTTTTATGTTTTTTTAGAACCGTTTGAGTTATATACAGTTATCTAACTAAGAGTAAATTATTGATTTCGTATAGGTTTTTAGTAGAGTGTCTTTTAGTTTTAAAATACATAATCTTTATAAGTGCTCGTAGTGCACGTTCCACGTCCAAAAATCTAGTTTTAGCTGCGCCACCCCAAATGGGGATACAATATAGAAGGACGGATTGTGCTAGAGCAAAATCGATTTCATTAAGGAGATTTCTAGGTCGCTTATCACTCCTTAACATTTTGGTTGGAGCCACGTATCTTAATGTTTTGAAGATCCAAGTAAGCTTTCTGACCCTCGCAATCACCTGCTCAAGGTGAGGATACCAAGACGGAAACTGGTCAACCATCACGCCCAAGTATTTCGTATTAGAGACTCTATTTATAAATGAACAATTACAGCTTATCCTGTTTATATCTCCGCATGTGTGTACCCTCAAATTGAGGTCATCATTGGGCTGTGTCCGGTTACTAACACTAAAACATACGTAGTTAGTCTTGGTGGTGTTTAATGTTAGTAAATTGTTTTTCAGCCATTCAGCTACGTGGGCAATCCCTACCTCTGCACTCAGTTTAACATTTTGCCAAGAATCACCAGCAAATACAATAGCAGTATCATCGGCGTATGCAAATACCCTGGCGTTTGTTAATTTAATATTACACAGATCATTGATGTATATTAAAAACAGGGTAGGACCCCAAACACTACCCTGTGGTACGCCGTATGTTACCTCTGCATTGTCGCTAGTGTATTGTCCTATTTTAACTTTTTGCTTTCTGTTAGAGAGGTAATCCCTGAGCAGGCTGAGTGCAGTACCTCTTATTCCGGCTTTTTGTAATTTGTTCACTAGGATAGGGACAGAGACGATGTCAAAAGCTTTTTTGAGGTCTAAGAAAATGGATAGGCACTTTTTTCCCTTGTCAAGATGCCCAATTATATGAGAAGTTAATGAAGTTAAGCATCTTCGGTACTTACAGCCTGTCTGAAGTCAAATTGTGAAGGAGATAGTAAGTTAAATTTGTTTAAGAACTTAGTTAGTCTAGAATTAATAATCTTTTCCAGAACTTTTGATATGGCTGGAAAGACCGAGATAGGTCTATAATTATTGACATTGTCTCTGTCCCCCTTGTGTACTGGGGTTATTATAGATTATTTTAGGGGAGTCGGGAAGACGCCTTGCTGGAGACACAGATTTACAAGGTGGGTTATTACAGGAACGACTTCTTTTCTTACAAACTTTAAGAATTTAGTTGAAATGTTGTCCCAGCCCGGGGCACTGTCAGATTTTAAATTCATTAATATAGCGTTTACTTCAGATTTGTCAGTGTCAATTAGTACGAAAGTGTTTAGCGGAGATGTATCTGGATCCGAAGAACAGGGATATGGACGTTATTTAAAGTTGGGTGAATTTGACAGGGTAGTTGTTTTCCAATGTTAGCGAAGTAATCATTAACATAATTTATCGAGTCATGAGAGGTGGGTTTTGTATTTAACAATTCTAAGTTTTGATATTTTATTTTATTAGAGTAAGTGATATTTTTTATGTTTTTCCATAGTATTTTATTATTAGTTACAGATTTTGCAAGTAAGTCTCGTTCATATTTCTTTTTTTTTTTTTATAAGCTGATTGCAGTAATTCCTGTATCTAGTATACGTTATTTTTAGTATTTCATTGTAGGGGTCAATGCGACTCTGTTTTTGTAGATGATTCCGGTTCTTAATACATCGTAGTATACCCACAGTGATCCATGGTTTGATGATCCGTTTACTATTCGGTTTTTTTTTCGTGATCGTGTTTTATAATAGACGTTAAGGTATTTATAAAGCTAATAATTAATAAGTCTGGGTCATCACAAAATAATAGATCAGATAATTTCTTCTCCTTTAGATCTTTCAGAGCTTGCTCGTAATTTATTGTAGTCGTATTTCTATTTTCCGTGTAAATATTTTTTAATTTTGCTAGAGATAGGAATGTGGTGTGATGGTCAGTGATAGTTGAGTATAAGACAGCAATAGACGCAGAGAACTTCTTTTTGTTTATATTTAACATGCTTCATAAAATGGTCAAGGCAGTTTTGTTCCCTGGTGGCAAGTGTATGTCCAGGCAGTATACCAAAGTGAGATAGCATATTTAGGTAACCAACTCTATTCTTGCGATCTTGGGATGATTCCGTCTCTCTAGCAATGATGTTGATATTAATATCTCCAGCTATAATAGTGTTTTTATGTGACAATTTGTGTGCTAAGAGAGTCAGTGAATCCATCAATATTAGAATTTGAAGGTGAGCGGTATATATGTTACGGCTAATACCCGAAGTGCGGCTACACCTAGTTTTAGCCGGTTAGAACTAGGTGTAGCCACTTACTCTTGGTTAAACCTAGTACGAGCCGATTGTTTTCGGGTAAAATCATTTGGGTTAGGTTAGGTTAGAACAGTAGTCGACTGCCGGGAGGACACGGCGCGGCATACGCTGGCAGAGTGTGCCGCTTGGGAGGAGCCACGCCGTGCCCTCATCTCAGAAGTAGGCAGTGACCTGTCGCTGCCGGCCGTGGTCGAGTCGATGGCCGGCAGCGAGGAGTCCTGGGACGCGGTGGTATCCTTCTGCGAAACAGTCGTGTCGCAGAAGGAGGCTGCGGAAAGGGAGCGGGAGGTCTCGTCCGCTCACCCGGCCCGCAGCAGGCGCACCGGGCGTCGGCAGAGGGCAGATAATGCCCTCTTCCGGCCCCCCTAAATGGGTCCAGGGACGGCAGACTTGGGGACGTCCGCCGCCCCCTATCACACTGGACCCGAGGTGGCGGCGCGTAGTGTTCCACGCGCGCCCCTTTGAGATGTCGCGGGGGGGTCTAACACCTCACCCCCCCGCAGACTTGAGGTGGCCCGCAGAGGCGGGCCGGCACTAGCCGGGGATCACGGAAGTAATACTAGCTCCCAAGATCCCCGGTGCAAGTGTGGGAAGGGAACACCGGGGTGGTTTTTAGTCAGTAAGAGTCTGACAGACCCCTCCGCCCACCCCAGGGCGGAGGACATCCATGAGGATTTTCCACCCCGGCAACAAAAAAAAAAAAAAAAGGTTAGAACAGTAACCATTAAAAAGCGAAGGCGAGCGAGCGAAGAGAGCGTGCCGCGGCAGCGGCCGCCGAGCGCCAGATCCCCTCTATTGTTGGTAAATTGGTTTTATCCAACAGGGATTGTCTGGACCTATAATTCTAACCGGCTAAAACTAGGTGTAGCCGCACTTCGGGTATTAGCCGTAACATATACAATACACAGTCATCACAACCCAGGACACCCAGCCGTAGACAGGACGCTTGGTCGAGCTGTATTTCCTCAACTTTGTGCTTCATAGAACATTTTACATATACAACAACCCCTGTATGTGTCTATAGACAACAAAGAACTGTTTTATTACTGTTACAAGTCTTTAATAATATTTCTTCCATATATTTCTCAAAAATATCATATGAAGCACATGGGGGCCTGTATACACTCACTACAATGAACTGCTCAAGCTCAATGCAAGCTATTTCAATAACTCGCTCAACAGAGAGGCTCACAATATCCTTACGTTCTTTAAATTTCATATTATTACGAACAATTATTAAAGAGCCACCACGTATCATATTAACTCTGCTGAATGAGCTGGCAACCTGGTGGTTGTTAAAGCTGAACATGAACTGGTGGACTTTTAACCAATGTTCAGTTACACATAGGATATCAATATGACTACAGTTCATGAACAACTCTAATTCTAATTCCTTACCTATCACACCCTGTATATTTTGATGAACTATTTTTAAAGTATTATTATTACATTTATTTTGATTACTACAATTGGTGGGTGTGATATCAAAGAAGTTTGTGTAACATTTATTAAGCAAGAGGTTTCCTCTATTGTCCTAATTTCTAATTTAAATGATAATCAATGTCATTAGTTGTTGCCAAATTATTGGCAGAATTATTTAAAAAGTCATTGCATTGCTCAAAAGAAGCAAGTTGTTTAGCCAAATTTTTGGCTGAAATAGAAAAAAAATATGATAGCGACACAGCTATCTGTCTTTTGTTATAGTTAGAAAGATAGTACATATAAATATTATATCTATCTTTTGTCAGATACAAATTATTACTAACATAATTGTTAATATCCACTAGATGGAATAGGTTATTGTTAAATGTCAAATTATGCAATGTAAAATTTATTTCAAATCGTATTTTATTTTCTTCCTGTGGCAAACTGTTACTGTAAGGGAATGTAAACAATACATTTTTTTTTAAACTAAGATTACACAAAGTCCTATAATATTGGAGCAATTCTCCTTTGTTCACATTTCCCCTATTACCCATAAAAATTAATAATGTAGTGTCCTGGTTAAAGTTACATTTAATCATTTCTTTCATAATAACAAATAAAGAACAACCAGGCATACAGTAATTTATTATGGAGTGTCCCGGATATTCATCTGTCAGCAAGTGGCCCAAGTCCTTTCCAATTTCATCGCAAAATAACACTATATCACTTTTTACAGTAGGAAATATCAAATCAACACAGGGCTGTGGTAAGGTGGCATTGCATGTTGTCAATGAATGGTCCGGTGTAAGTACATTGGATGGTATTTGACACTGCTCACAGTTGCTTGTTTGTGAGTTTACCAGCTCATTCATTGCCAACCTTCCTTTGATGTTGCATTTTTTGGGTTTTTGCAATAGCGGTGTTATTATGAATCGCTTGAACTACGTACTGATCCATGAAAGTAGGCCATGATGTATAGTTTCCGTTATAACTAGGTATGTTAATTTTAGGCAAAGTTTGTTGTTGATGCACAGAGGCGTTTAGATTCATGTTTAACGGCCGTTCTACTTTTAAAAAGGTTATTTCACAACGACAAAAATCGTCATAATATTCGTTAGGTATGCCTTCTAGTATACCATCAAACTGTACATGTAACTTGTCAATTGCAGCCTACCGAGACTCTAAAGTCTTTAACATATCACGCCGAACACGCCGAGGGTGCAGTTACGGGAGTCACGCCGCAACGTCAACTTTAAGGCGTTTGTGGTGCGCGTACCTAATTGTTATCTGCCCCTCGTCATGGAAGAAGACTTTTGGCCGCATGATGTGGTGTTCCGTTGCTCCCGCGGACAAGTACCACAGGGCAGCACATAGTCACAGGCTGGTACGGGGTTACCGCACGGTCTCCCGCGAGGCGGCGAGCCTCCTTGCCGGACTACCGCCATGGGATCTGGACGCAAAAGTCCTCGCGCACATCTGGGAGTGGCGCGAGGAGGCGAAACGCCGGGGCGAAACTCCGCTGCTGCGAGAAATCACGGCACAGCGGACAGAGCTCCGGCGGGATCTCATGGCGGCAAGATCAAAATCAAAATCAAAAGTCATTTATTCAAACTAGGCTGAGAATCAGCACTTTTCGAACGTCAAAAATTACATAAGACAGTCCCCCAAAAACCCCTACCCTTCACCACTTCCTAGTGCTTTAGCTGGGAAGAAGAAGTGGCGCAACAAACTCCCCAGCAGCACAGCTGTCTGTTCAGATATAAAACTTGAATCTATACAATAAAATGTAAAAGAATTTGCATTACGCAACACAACATTAAATTGCCTTTAAACCTTATGTTAGCAAGCACACGCCACTATACCAAAAAAAAACATAAAAATCGTCGAAAACTATACTCAAGCAGAAATAACGTAAACAGAACGTACCTAAATAAAAGCCTCCAGGCATAATGGGCGTGCCCGCCCACACAAAGCTATAGCTGCAACTCGAAGTCAAAATGATAAACTAGCACCATCGTAGTAAAATAAAAAACAGTTAATCATTAATAACAATAATAAAACCATGGTCAGCAAGACGACCAGTCACCACAAGCAGCACCCGTTCACGAGCATAACGCAAAGATCAGCCATCACCCCCCTCGCCATATTTGAGGGAAGGAGGCAACCCGACCCCCGACGCTACCGCAAGCAGTGACATCTAAGGGAGCATGACGAACTTGCTGCCGGTTGCTCAGGCAAGAATAATATAATCAATTGTCTAGGTCGCTAGCTAACCACTTATTGCAATACAACTCATAAAAAAAAACATTTTCATGAGTATATTTATATATATGTTTATATATATTATGTTTATTTATAATATATGTCACTAATAAATAAAAATAAATTGACTTAGACAGTCAAATAAAAATAAACAATTATATGAACTCATATAACCTGTCAGTAGGTACGCTAATTCTGGAGAAAGAACATGAACATTGTCTTGAGTTAATCACAGCGACCAACTATTCTTATCGTTTAAGTAGTCATTGATAGAATAGTATGCCTTTGAACAAAGATTGGATTTAACTTTAACTTTAAACGCATTAAAAGGCAAATCTAACAAAGAAGAGGGTAGCTTGTTATAAAAAGTTATACCAAGTCCAACAAATGAGTTATGAACCTTATGAAGCCGGTGAAAAGGAGCACGTAATTTATCCTTATTTCTGGTGTTAATATTGTGAATATCACTGTTTTTAGTGTATAAGTGTATATTTTGCCTAACATATAAGATGTTGGCAAAGATGAATTGTGATGCCGCCGTGAGTATACCAATATCCTTAAAAAAATCTCTTAGAGAAACTCTGGCACCCAGCTGGTAAATTGCTCGAACAGCTCGTTTTTGGATTACAAAAATATTTTGAATGTCAGCTGCTTTACCACACAGCAGAATACAGTAGGACATAACGCTATGAAAATAACTAAAATAGACTAATCGGGCTGTATCAACGTCAGTGTATTGTCTTACTTTCCTGACGGCGTATGCGGCCGAACTGAGCCTCCCCGCTAGGCTTGATATATGAGGTCCCCACTGAAGTTTGGCATCTACTGTTATACCCAGAAACACTGCCGAGTCTACAGTTTCAAGCACCTCTTTATCTAAAACGATGTTGGGACCTAAATTTCTAACATTCGGTAAGGCAAACTTTATACATTTCGTTTTCTTGGCATTGAGAACTAAATTATTTGTCGTAAACCAATCCGTAACCATTCAGAGTGCAATGTTTACGTCGTCAAGGAGAGTGCGATTGGCGATAAGTCCCCTCTTTGAGGAGTGGCTAGAGAGGCGCCACGGCGTCCTCACCTTCCGCCTGACGCAGGTCTTTACCGGACACGGATGTTTCGGGAGGTTCCTGTTTAGGATAAAACGGGAGGAAACGCTCGGGTGTCACCACTGTGTGGATCGCCCGGAGAACACGGTGGAGCATACGGTGGAGGTCTGCCTGGCTTGGGTGGAGCACCGCCGTGTCCTCACGGAGGCGATTGGCGGCGGTGATCTTTCGCGTCCGGCCCTGGTTCAGGCCATGGTTCGGAGCGAGAGTGCATGGGAGGCCGTCACCTCTTTCTGCGAAGCAGTAATGCTCGCAAAGGAGTAGGCGGAACGCGTGAGGGAGAGGCAAGGTTCGCGCCCTCGCTCCCCTAGTCGCCGCAGGAGACGCCCCGGGCGTCGGGAGTCGCAAGCCGATTACCGGCCACCGTAGGCGCGGGCCTGTGGACGGTGAGCGATGGGTAGCTCGCCGTCCGAAAAGGACCAGGCCCGGGTCGACGGCGCGTTGTGTTCCACGCGCGCCTCAAAGAGATGTCAGCACCAACTGACGGGGTCCGTTAGGACCAATGCCTGTCAGGGTTGCGAGTTTGTCCGATAGGGACATCGTTGCCCTGGCACACAGGCATCTGAAGGAACACGGGTGGGTTTTAGTCAGTAAAAGTCTGACACGCCCTCCCGCACGCCTCCCAGAGCGGCAGAAGTTATTTGATAATTTCCCACCCAAAAAAAAAAAGGGCAGCACATAGTCAAGCTAGTGCAAAGTGAAGTTCTACTAGCATAGTCTTAAGTCATTTTATTAACACAAGTTTTGTTTGCAATAAAAATATATGTATGTTTAGGTTATGGTATTTATTTGAGCCTGTATTGCCTGAAAAAAAAAATGGATTTATTATTATTATTATATCCTCAATCTCACATTTTGCCTTAACGTCGTCACTACCCTATCAAATGCACGGAAATTAGCTTGTGCAACTGCTGTAACTCGAGTAGCTTCCCCTTTGCTTTTGAGGACGTATCGAAAAGGGTGTTGTCAAATTCAACGCTTGACCTACTATGGCTGGCGTTGATAGGTCCGCTTTGAGGCTTGATCTCGTATGGTGCCACTCTTCTGACAAGCTCCTTGGTACCCACTCCTGATAACCGCATATATACAATTGTTTACTGTGCTCAACTCCTGGGGGCCTACTCCGAAGCGCTAAACCGAAGTATCGGCCGAAGGTTCGGCCGTTTTATAACTTCCATGGTTTCTTTTTTTGACTTTGAGTCCTTACCCGACTTCAAGTCACAGTTTTGACTATGGCTTATCTTTTCGACAGCCATTTTTTTTTTTCGCCGTAGTCAGCGATAGTTAGACGTAGTAAAGAAAGACCGAACATCTTTTCTTCACATTCCGCCCATAATTGATCCAATCGCTCAAGCCTTTTTCGAATGTAGGTACTCGGGATTCTTCCTGCTCGCTGAATCTTTCTTAAAATTAGAATGCATTCTCTTGAACTCCTCGAGAACCTCAGCTTGACGCGCGATTAAAGCTTCCATTGTCATAGTGGTAAGTAAAAAATGAACAATCTTACTTGAACTTCAGGAACTCTCCTTTTTTCCGTACTGCCAAGCGTCGCTAGTCCAATACATCGGTCAGTATCACGTCGCGTCGTCGCTCGACGGACCAAAAAAATATGTTCGGTGTGTTGACCAAACAGTAAAATATGTCAAAGAATGTCAGTGTATGTCAATGGATGCTTAACGTGTATGAATCTGAATGAAAATGCAAGTGGTCTGACTCAAACCACGTCTAATTGAACACTAATTAAATTATGTACAAAAATGCATCATCTAGGCTCCGCCGTATGTCAATGCGCTCCAAAATGTAGGTCACGATCAAAGTGCAAATACGCGAGCCCATAACTAACTCAAAATACTTATATATTTTAAAACCATATACGTACACCGTACAATTCCAACTATGCCGCAGGGATCAGAATACCAGGTCAGCCTTTCACACAATGGCGATGCTTCAATACGAAGCTTACGTGTGTCTGTGTGGCTACTGTGGCTCAGAGTATTGCTAGTGAGCGTTCAGCGTCGAGCGCCCCCACTAATTACAAAGACCTTCCATTAACATTTTCCGCGTCCCGCAGATACATCAGAGGCTGTGCCTAGCCTCTCTTTGTTTTAGGCAGACGTCTGCTACGTCAATGAAAAATATTCCCTTTTACACTAATGAAAAAACGCAGCAAAAGATCGTTAAGAATGAGCTACCAAATGAACCGTTCACGTTAGCTGCGCGGTTTATTTATTATTGTCAGTCAGGCATAAGTGCGTGGCATGACTGTGTGTCGCCACGGACGATCCCACTGCCTTTTTCTGCGTATGGAAGTCCTCGTGGACATCTTTCGCCCAGAGGCGGTTGCGTCAGACACTTACTAGCTTAAATCAGACGAAGTTCTTCTACTACCTTTGGCCGAGGTGCTGGTGCACTTGGACAGTTCATTACTGCCCAGGCTGGGTACTCCTCCAGAGTGTACTGTACTGTGCCATGGAGGCAGTTACCGCAATGGTAGCAACCGGGCGTACTGGCCGGCCTATACGTGACAGATACTTTCCGAAACCCCCGTGACTTGAGCGCACCTGTGACAGCCGGAAAGTGAGGGCACCATGCCGTCTCTTCAGTCAGTACTTAACGAGACTTATCGCCACTATTGAGGCGAGCCCTGTACGGGGTCGCGCAAGTCGCTGCTTCCATTCCACCACCAGGAGCTGGCGGAGCTCTGCCCTATACGCCTCGACACGATCCCGCTGCTAATATTTTCAAACAAAGAGAAGTTAAGTAGGTACACCTGCGTACATCGGCAGTAGGTTACTGTGGAGTGGCGCCTTTTTCAATCATAATTTTGTGTACCCAATAAATTAAATTAGCCAACGAAAGTGTTTGAGGCTGGAGACGGTGCGCCACTCCGGTGCGTGCGACGAGTGCGGTGCGCCACTCCGGTGCGCGCGACGAGTGCGGTGCACTCTGTGTGTCGAAGGTACCGCGGCACGACATGCGAGCGACAATCCCAAACAAATTAAAGTTTTTAATAAGCAATTTGTTTGCAAGTACGCGACCAAAATGGAAACAGTCCGGAAGACGAACAACGCCCATTTAAATACGAACTGTACATTGTACCGATAACGTAACAACAACTTTTTTAATTTGACGGCAATTTCCTCCGAAGTCTACGAACCAACGCTACATGTGTGTCGTGCCGGTCGTGCGCTCTCCAGCTGACGTAAATGACAAAATTTAATTTAAAACATTATGCTATACTTACTTAAAGTAGCTGAACTATATAGTGGGGCTAATGGTTCATTATTTGGGGTGCGTGCTGAAAACCTCCCCGTATGCCTGATGCCTGCTGGTCCCTTATGGATACGACCGAGGGGATAAGCAGTCGTCGGGTCGGTGCACCCTGGGCATGGACAGTAATGTCTTGGAAAAAGGTAGTGGAGTTTTTCGGAGAGGTTATTGTTTGTGGCGAACTTCTGCGAGGGAGAGAGCGTAATGCTCCTCCTGGGTGGATGGTGGCCTACTCCCCCCTCTGTTTACAGAACGAAGGTCGATTGGGCGCTGATTGGACCTGATGGTCCGTGGAGAAAGGGCCCAATATGAGCCGAAGGAGGACGTTTCTCCACGTGTCTTTCTGATCTAAGCAGGACATGGTGGAGAAGCATGGGCGGCGCTCGTTGTGCACTCAACCTGCCAACGAGTTGGCAGCGGGGAAACCGATTCTCCTGACTGCACCCGTCGACATCGTAATCCGGAAAGAGATAACGGTCATGTTTTGTGACTCGGAACGAAAGAAAAAAGCATGTGTTAATATCCGTAATAATGATGAGTATTGATTTTTATGGTCAGTTATTGCTGCTTTATATCCAGCTAAAAGTCATCCTGAAAGAGTATCAGGTTTTTTTGTTTTTTTTTTAACTCTTTAACTAATGAGTAAATTACTGATGAAGACTATGAACACGCTCAGTCCGATTGGTCACTATTTAATATTCGTAACATGGGTATGTACACAGTTTTTTTTTTTTTAAGCGTTGCCCCACACTTGTTATTTCTCCTGTAACGTGGGTTCGTTAACAAACATTTAAACTCACATACACAAACAGCCAGACCCGGAATAACTACTTGTAGGTCATACAAATATTTGTTCCGTGCGGGAATAGAACCCACGACACGCAGCCGACGATCACAAAATCTTGACGACGTGAATAACTCTATTCTTCAGGTCCAAGATCGGTTTACGGTAAATAATTTTTTTACCTTTAGATTTAAATTACCTAATGTTAGAAGTAGCGAATGTGATATCATATATAACGGAGAAAAACTGGAATTTATTAATCAAACGGTTTTCCTAGGAATCACTCTAGACGAGAAACTGAATGGGGACCACATCTTGCGGGGCCGCTAAGCTCGGCCGCTTATGCTGTTAGAAAGATAAGACAGCTAACAGATATAAAAACCGCGCGTTTGGTTTATTTTAGCTACTTCCACAGCATTATGTCGTATGGCATTTTACTGTGGGGTCGGGCTGCTGACATTGAGTCCATCTTTATTTTGCAAAAGAGAACTGTCAGCGCAATTTATAATCTACGTCGCCGCGAATCTCTTAGGGAACTATTTAAAAAGGTTTAATATTATGACGGTACCTTGCCAATTTATTTATGAAAATATTATGTATGTAAGGAAAAATCTACATATTTTTAATAAGATAAGTGACAGACATAATTTTAATACTAGAAATAAAAATAAAATAGATCAACCATTTTTCAGATTATCTAAAGTAACATCTTTTATGGGGTACTGTGTTAAATGTTACAACAAAATACCTTGTGATATATTGCATTTAAATGAGAGAAAATTTAAAACACATATTAAAAGTACACTTTGTAAACAAGCATATTACAAGTTAGAGGATTATATCCAGGACAGAAATGCTTGGAAACATGCTGGTCCAGCTCCATAGGACAATCTAGAGTCTAATAATTAAGTTATTTTTCATTGCTTAGTTTTTAATTCTTTTTACTTATTATGGTATAGTAATTTTATTCTAGGTGCATCGTCTTCACATATAATCATATAATTAATGTAATCAAACAAAATATTGTAAAACATTTTTAAAAGAGTAACGGTGGAGTTTCTTCCCCATTCTTCTCCATCCGAAACTACATTTTGGAAGGGGCAACTAGAATCATTCTATTTTTTTGGTAAATTTTGACGTTCAAAAGTGCCTCTTATGTGCCTATTTGAAGTAAATGGTTTGACTTTTTTGCAGCGCAGCAGTCAATCGCTTAACCACTGCGCCAACCGTCATGGTCTCAATGGAAAGATAAAGATAAATAATTTATTTGTTCAAACATGTGTAACATGATACATAAATATTAACATATAGATGGAAGCATAGTTTTTCTGGACCAATATGTTTTGCCTTACTAGGCGTACAAACTTTTTACATTTTAATAATTAAGTTTGTAATTTCAAATTCATTAGAGTTAATGACAGTTTCATTTATAAAATTAAAGTTAGTGAAAAATATAGTCAATAATTCATTAAACAATCAGAGTCAGTACAAATGTAGTCAATATTAATGACAGATAAAATATGTCAATATAATATAATAAAATTAAATCAACAATAAAATTCATTTGTCATTCAAAAAATTCTACAATGTTATAATAGCATTTATCAGTAAACAACTTTTGAGTGTTTTCTTAAATAAATTAAAATTCAATTGCTTAATTTCATTCGGAATTTTATTGTAATAAATATTAATGGGGCCATGCATACAACACTTTTTCTTAGAAGTGCTGTGAAACATTACGAAGATACGTGTTTACCCACCAAAAAAATGTTTTTAAACTCTTTAACTAATGAGTCAATTACCGATGATGACTATGAACACGCTCAGTCCGTTTGGTCACTATTTAATATTCGTAACATGGGTATGTACCTATACAGATTTATATCTCATACTGACGTTCTGTTGCTAAAAGATGTATTTGAAAAATTTTGAAAAACTTGTAAACAACATTATAATCTCGATCCCGCGTTCTATCTTACAGCACCAAGCCTATCTTTTGCTGCAATGCTTTTAAAAACAGGAATTCAATTAAAATTGATTAGTGATATTGAAATTTTTAGGATGATCCAAAAAGGTATTCGAGGAGGTATTTTTATGTGTTCCAAAAGACACCTACCTACGATCCATCTCGTTCAAATTCATTTATCACTTATTTAGACTGTAACAATTTATGCAGTTATAGCATACAATGTGTCAATCCCTGCCCTATTCCGATTTCAGTTTTATGAATAGAAAACAAATAGATAATTTTCAATTGAACTCGGCAGGTATTAGTGATACCGCGGGAAACGGTTATATTTTAGAAGTTGATTTAATATATCCAGATAATTTACACACTGAACACAATGACTTTCCATTTTATCCCGAAAACTGTTTGCAACCCGGTGGTAAGAATAAAAAACTAATACCTAATTTATACGATAAATATCACAATGTTATTCATTATATATGACACGGCGAGGAACCTAGTGCCATCTCTGACCAGTCTGTGGTGTACTTAATGCTTCACTGATGGTAGATAGGTAGTTGGTTTTCAATCACACACAACACTTAACTCAAACTCAAAGCATTTATTTCAATTAGAACATTTACAGGCACTTTTGAATTATCATTTCTCATGGTTTCAGTTTGAGTTAATATGAAGCTAGTCGCCCGTTCCAAGACGAAGCAAATTCTCATGGAGAAGAACGGACAAGAAACTCCATGGATACTCTTTTAAATCAAAACCATAATGTTACAGAGGTTGCTTGTTCGACAAATACAATCACAGAACACCTTTATTCATAGAGATTGCAATTTCAGTCGTTAGCGTTACAAGCCACACACACTCATACCACACTGGCTGCCGGCCTGCCGCCCGCGCGGCAGTCGTATTCTCTAAATCTTATTACTTAATTAGCTGAATAAAACTTACAAACTAAGATGCTTATCAGTTAATTCTTTTATCATTAAAAAATGCTTATCACAAATGCAAAGGCGGTTTTAGATTAAAGCTTAATTAGTAACTTTACTACTTTTTTAGTTAGCGTCAGAATGGCTGGTTGCCTATGGCAAGCGGCTCTGAAAGTATATTCAAGAACTGCTACCCAATTGCTTATATTTGCTACGTTTCTTCAATAATTGCTACAATGCATCATACATTCAGAGAAATACACATACATACACACATAAACTCACGCCTTCTTCCCATGGGGGTAGGCAGAAACTATAGAATGCCACCTGCTACGCTCCTTACATACTCCTTTTGCTTCGCCTACGTTCATACATCTGGTCATACACGCACGCCGATTGCGAGTACTACGCACCTGACCTTTCTGAAGAACATCACCAATTTGGTCACTATATGTCCTCCTAGGGCGTCCCCTCCCGGCATTTCCACTCACCGCTGCTTTATAAATACCTTTTGTTAGTCGCGTTCCACTCATCCTCTCAACATGACCAAACCATCTAAGCATACTCTTTTCAATTTTTGTTACTACATATTCTTTTAAACTGCACCGTTGCCTTATCACCTCATTTTTCAGCCTATAATTCATAGTCACGCCAGACATGCTTCGAAAGGAACGCATTTCCACTGCATTTATTCTACTTTCATGCTTCTTTTGCCACACCCAACATTCACTTCCATACATAAGCGTAGGCACCAGCACACGATTGTGAACAGCCAGTCGAGCCTTTTTGGGCATCGACTGATTGGTTACAATCGCATGTATAGCACCATTCACTTTATTTCCAGCATTTGCTCTCCTTTCCACATCTTCATCAATCTTTCCATCGCTTGTAAACTGACTCCCCAAATATATAAACTCACTTACTTGCTCCACATTCTTATCATTTATTTTCACATCACACACCGATACATCCTCTTCTCTTTCAAACACCATAACATTCGTCTTATTCACATTTATATTCATCCCTTTCCTCTTATATGCTTCATCCATCACAGTCACCATGTCTTGCAACTATTCTGCAGACGAAGCAAGTAGAACTTGATCATCTGCGTAGAGAAGGCATTTGAAAGGCAACTCATTCATTCTCAATCCGCATTCACTCTCTTTCAAATCTATCAAACAACTATCCATGTACAAGTTGAACAGCCACTGTGACGCTACACAACCCTGTCTAACACCCCTTGAGATGCAGAACCAGTCCGTGTATGCCCCATTTAACCTAACACAAGCACTGGAATCCTTGTATAAAGATTTCAGTGCCCGTACCAAGCTCCAGTCCACACCGTACACTGATATTGTTGACCACAGTTCTTCCCTCCATACACTATCATAGGCCTTCTCCAAGTCAACGAAAGCACAGTAGAGTTTCTTGTGCTTTGCCAGATATTTTTCGGCTATGCACCTTAAGGAGAAGATCTGATCCATACATCCCATTCCCTCTCTAAATCCTGCCTGCACATCCCATATTTTCTTATCTGTCATTCTTACCACTCTATTTATCAAAACCTTTGCATACAGTTTACCGACAACACTCAAAAGACTGATGCCGCGATAGTTTTTACACTCCTGCTGAGAGCATTTTCCCTTATATAGTGGTACGATTACAGCCTTGCACCAGTAATCTGGCACACGGCCATATCTCCAATACATATTAAAGATCCGGCACAACAGACTTGCTACCACCCCGTCACCACCCTTCATCATTTCAGCAGACACTCTGTCATACCCTGCAGCTTTCCCAATTGTCATCCCTTTCAACGCTCTTACAATCTCATCTATTTCTATTTCATTCCACTCATCTGCATGTGAGCTTGGGTCCTCAAAACTGGCTTCTGCCCAATTACCTACTCCTTGTACACTATCCTGACAACTAAATAAACTTTCAAAGTATCCCTTCCAGCGTTCCAAGACCTTGTATTCTTCGCTTAATAAACATCCATCTTCTGCTCTTATAACGTTCATCCTCGATGTTCCTGTCACTCCGCGAGCCAATCTTACTTGTTTCCAGAACAGCTTAACATTGGCCCTGAAGTTATCAGAGAACTTCCTGTTATACTTTTCTTCCTTTTCATCCTTCTTCATTTTTACAATCTTTTTCACTCTCGCTTTTATTTCAGAGTATTTCTTCTTCACTTTTTCCAAATCCATCTGCCACATTCGTTTTCGTTTTCATTCAGAGAAATATTAATCTTTTTTTGACCAGCCATTCTGACGTCAGGATGGATAGTTGCCTCCGTGTTCAGCATGAAGGACGCAGAATTTCTAAAAGTTTGTTGTAGCAATAATTGCTTACTAATTGCTACTTTCATAAATTAAAATTTGAGATCCGTACTTATACTAAGTAAAAAAATATAGCTTTTATTAAAATTTGTACGAACAAGTGCCTAATAATTTGGAAAGGCAACAGATTGTTTTACTACAGTGTCTTGCTTGTTCAAATCTTGCAGGCGTTCACTTCGACTTAATTTATTGATTTTTGGTGAGTACAGTCAGATTTTTAATTTGACGGAATTCTGACATTTCTTTTGTGTTGCACAAAATAAAATGGTCCTACTAAAAACAGAATGCACCTATGTGAATTAAAAAAAATAATGTTTCTTGAATTTAAGGTTTCAATTAGAAAAACTAAAACTTAAAAATTCACTGATAATTTTAAAATGGTAATCAGATTGAAGTTACAATAATTAGTAAGGTATATATCTTTCTTTCACAGGAATCCCTGTTCACTAATCCATAGGTTACAAACCTTTTTTAGGAAAACCTTTTTGGCTGTAAAATCTTCGCTTCTTGTAACTACAGATTTGGCAGTATGAGCCTGGATCTCTTAGTCTGTTCTGAAAACCGTAAATAAAGTATGGGTTGATACATCCATACAGTCTTCTCCTGAAGCTTTTCTCGAGGGCTTAACAACAGGACTAAAGGCTCTTTCAGGAAAAGAGAGGTGGTTAATTATTAGCCCTAAAGGAAGTGAATAAGACTTTTTAGACGTAAGTTTGTTCATTTTAGAATCAAAGAATGGTTGGCAGATTATCACAAAAAGATGACTGCAGAAGTATTTAAGGATTGCTTTGGGCGATTAGTACTACCTACATTGAAATCAAAAGCCGTACTCGTCATGAGAGAGCAGTGGTGGCCCAGTGGTAACGGCCGCGATTTATGAGTTGTAGATCGTAGGTTCGACGCTGGGTTCACAAAGTGCGCTTTACTTTGTGTAAATTATTTCATCACCACTGCTCTCAAAACGGTGTAGGAAAACATTGTGAGAAACTGGAATGTCCCAGAACCAAAAAGAAATCGAAGACATGTGATATCGACCAACCCGCATTGTGCCCGCGTGGTGGATTACGGCCCGCTTCCTCTCACAGAGAGGAGCCTTGTGTCCCAGCAGTGGGAACATTATAGGCTAATTATGTACTCGTCATGGACAATGCACCATATCACTCCAGCAGCATGGAGACAATCTGACATCCAAAGTTGGTTATTGTCAAAAAAAAATGATTTTAGTGAAACAATGCTGACGGCAAAGTTGGAAATCGTAATACAAGAAAAACAAATATCAACAATGTGTTGTAGACGACATGGTTGCCGCACAAGGTGTTCCGACTGCCCCCATACCACTGCGAGCTAAACCCCATAGAGTTTATATGGGCTGAAGCAAAGGGGCATGTGGCTAAAAATAATAAAACTTGATGGCGGAAGTGAAACAATTAATTTTAGAAGGCATAAACAATATCACAGCTGAAAAATGGCAAGAATGCATAAACCACATTACTAAAGAAGAGGATAAAATGTACCCTCTTAATGATCTGATGGACAACGTGTGCGATTATTTTATAATTCGAGTCGATGATGATGATATTAGTGATAATGATACCTATAAATATGTATTTAAATTTTAAAAATATGTTCTGTTTTCTTTTTGCCATTTAGCTATTTAAAATTAATATTTTAGTTAATGTGCATTGAATGCACATAAAAATACTATTAACATTGTCATATTAATAGTTTTCTTAATCTCATTCTCTTTCATATTTTTTGTTATTCTATAATCAAAAAATTCTAGTCATTTATATCCTAATCCTAACTAATATTATAAATGCGAAAGTAAGTTTGTTTTTTACGTTTTCACGCCTAAACTACTGAACCGATCATCCTGATTTTTTTTTTAGATTTGTTGTCAGGTGTACAGAAACGGACATATGGTACCTTTCATCCCGAAAAAAAGTATTGTTCCCGAGGAAAACAACAATAACGTTCTTATGATTATAGATCGCGCCACGTGTCTTTTGAATCATGATTGAATTATATTATTATAGAAACTCAATTAATAAATAGTGTGTTGAGAGTTTTTTGCCACCAAACGCCAAACAACAAGCAGTGTACAACCCGAATTGATTGTCAAATTCGAAATTAACGCGAGCGAAGCCGCTAGCAAAAGCTAGTAACTTATAAAAAGGTCAAGACAGAAAAGGTTTAGCATATCTGAAGTATCAAAAAATTACAGCTGTCAGAATCCCGTCGAATTAAAAATCAGACTGTACTCACAATACATCAAATTAAGGCCTGCAAGATTCGAACAAGCAAGACGCTGTAGTAAAACAATCTGTTGCCTTTCCAAATGATTAGGCACTTCTTCGTCACAAATTCTAATAAGTAAAAACTTCTATTAAGTCAACTTCAACTTCTAGTCAACTTCTATTAAGTAAAAAAATATAGCTTTCTATATTTTTTTACTTAATAGAAGTACGAAGCTCAAACTTAAATTCGTGAAAGTAGCAATTATAATAATAATAATAATAAAAAAAAAATGTGACAGACGTGTGCCGCCCGGATGATGCAGCCACGAGTGCATTCTGGCGCAGCATCTGGTCGAAGCCCGTCTGTCACGCTGAGGCTGACTGGATGCGGGAAGTTGAGCGAGTGTGTGAAACTATACCAGAAATGGAAACAGTAATAATCACCCCTTTAGACGTAGCCAGAGCAGTCCGTCTGTTACCAAATTGGAAATCACCGGGGCCGGACGGACTGCACAACTTCTGGTTGAAATGTTTAATTAGTTCACACACTTGCCTGGCATCTCAGTTCCAGTCATCCTTAGAGTCTGGGTCGCTACCACAGTTTCTAACAACAGGCGTTACCCACCTGCTCCATAAGTCAGGTAGTCCCGCGGAACCCAAGAATTATAGACCGATCACATGTTTGTCAACGGTTTATAAACTTCTTACATCCATTTTGAGAGTGAAAATTAATACGCACATTGACAATAACTCCATTATGTCTGCCTCTCAGAATGGATGTAGGAATGGGTCCCGCGGTACTAAGGAGCTACTCCTCATCGACATGGCCATAAGCCAACAGGTTCGTCGATCCCGCAAGGATCTGTCGACATGCTGGATAGACTATAAGAAGGCCTACGACTCGGTGCCACATACATGGCTCATGAGGGTGCTGGAGTTGTACAAGATAAATGCAACTCTGCGCAACTTCCTGATGTCATGTATGGGGCAATGGAGAACGGTCCTTCGCTATCCAGGATGTCGGCAGATCCAGGGGAATGATGAGCCTGTATGGAGTAAACGGGGAATATTTCAGGGCGACAGTTTGAGTCCACTTTGGTTCTGCTTAGCCCTGAATCCTCTAAGTACACTGTTGGAGGATTCAGGTCTAGGCTATCGGTTGAGGAGAGGAGGTCAGGTCATATCTCACCTCTTCTACATGGATGACTTGAAACTCTTTGCCCCCAACAAATTGCGACTGATCGAGCTACTGAAGGTAACTGAAACATTCAGTAGCGCCATCAGGATGGAATTTGGTGTGGACAAATGTGCAGTCATGCATGTAAAACGAGGAGAGATTATGGAATCCGAAGGAACCCAACTCTCGGATTCCATACACCTTAGATCCCTTTCCTCATCCGAAAGCTATAAGTATTTGGGTATGTCAGAAGCGTTAGGGATCAACGTTGCTGACATGAAGCAATCGTTGAAGGAGCGCTTCTTTGGTCGCCTGAAGAAGGTATTTATTAGTCTTCTTTCAGGCGGAAACAAGGTGCGCGCCTTCAACGGTTGGGTCATGCCGGTTTTGATGTACTCTTTTGGCATACTCAAATGGACTCAGACCGAACTAGACGCCCTGGATAGGAGGGTCCGTACACTGCTGACCGCAAACCGGATGCATCACCCACGATCATCGGTGATGAGACTGTACATCCCGCGGAAGTGCGGGGGTCGAGGCTTTTTAAATGCAAAGACCCTCCATAACCGCGAGGTGTGCAGTCTCAGGGAATATTTTTTAAAAACCGAACTGGGTATGCACCGTGATGTGGTCGCAGTGGACAAGGGACTCACCCCGCTCTCCATGGCTAAAGAGAACTGGCGCAAACCTGTAATACTTACTACCGATGACCGCAAGGAGGTATGGCAAAGCAAGGAGCTTCACGGACGCTTCTATCGGGCTCTTCATGAACCCGGTGTAGATTTCTTAGCGTCCGTATCCTGGCTACGTTTTGGTGACCTTTTCGGGGAAACCGAAGGTTTTGTCTGTGCAATTATGGACGAAGTTATCTTGACGAATAACTACCGGAGACATATTATGAAGGACGGGACGGTTGACGTGTGTCGGGCATGCCACCGTCCGGGTGAGTCCATCAGACATATTATCTCTGGCTGTTCTCGTCTTGCTAATGGCGAGTACTTGCACAGGCATAACCAAGTAGCCAGGATTATTCACCAGCAACTTGCTTTGAAATATAAACTTGTGGATTCTGAGGTACCGTATTACAAGTATGTGCCCGACCCAGTTCTCGAAAATGACCATGTCACGTTGTACTGGGATCGGTCTATCATTACTGACAGGACTATTGTCGCCAATAAGCCCGACATAGTAGTGATAGATCGATTAGCGCGCCGCGCAATGATTATCGATGTTACCATTCCGCATGACGAGAACCTCGTGAAAGCTGAGAAAGAGAAACAAATAAAATATCTTGACTTAGCACACGAGGTTGTTGACATGTGGAATGTGAGCTCGGCTATCATTGTGCCGATTGTCGTATCGGCCAATGGCCTGATGGCCGAAAGTCTCGAGCAACATCTTTCGAGGCTCTCGTTAGGTGGTTGGATCAAGGGCCTGATTCAGAAGGCAGTACTCCTCGATACGGCTCGCATCGTGAGAAGATTCCTATCTCTGCAGCCCTAGCCACCGGTAGCTTGGACCCTGCTCCCGATACCGGTGGATAACTATTTTTTATATTTTTAAATGTTTTTATATATTTTTTATATTCTGATATTTAAAAATATAATTTGTATGTATCTAAATTAATAAAGAAAATAATAATAATTTTATTCATAAGTTCACATAAAAATTACATAAAAATTACCAAGAAGTTACATCTTTACCAAGTTACATATTAATTAGTAAGAACATGTTAAATTATGTCTAAAATAAATCAAGTGTATAACTTAGTTAAGTTAAGGGTCTAATTGAACACAATAGCGAACTGCCTGATGTAGGTTTATTCAAACCTGTGTTTCAGGCCATCACTTAACAACGCTGTGTGCTTTAGTGGACATTAAGTTACTGTACATAGAGCTAGCATTGATACATAGTAATTTTAGTTTTAAATAAATATTGATTTAACACTAATAAGCTTATTGCATTACATCTTTTCAGTGTCTGAGTAATTAAGTATCGCTAAATATTCACACAACAATTCACTACATTTTTTACGACTTACAATATATATACTTAGAGACTTATTGATTTTATTATATAAGAACGGTCCTAAAAATACATAAAATTTATTTATAAAAGTAAGTCTAGTTTGAGGCTTTATGCAAACCAAGTCTTTTCTTCTCTTATCTATAGATATTGGGATATAAGGAAGTTTGCTGTGCTGGTGTAGTACTATATTCAATATAAATAGTTGACGCACGGTTAAAACCTTACATGCCGTGTATAGCTTGTGTGTGGGAAATCTAAATGGGCGAAAGGTGGCTACCTTAAGGATAGCTCTCTGCGCACGTTCTAATGGCAGTAGAATTGATTTAGCAGCCCCACCCCATGAAGTTATACAATAAGTGAGGATGGATTGGCACAAAGCTAAATAAACCTGTTTAACTAATTTATAGTTTGATATGTATCGTAAATTCTTAAAAATGTATATTAATTTACGCATTCGTGTGCATAATAAATCGATGTGTTTACGGAAATTCAGATTTGTGTCAATCGTTACACCTAAATATTTCATATGATCGGTTTTTGCTAAAGTAGGACAACTACATGCATTGTCAGCATAAGTGCTGCACTTATGCGCATACATGTTTATGTTAGTAGTTGGCAGGTTAGTATTTCTAATAGTAAATAAAATGTGTTTGGTTTTATCTGCATTTAAAGTTAAGAGATTTACATGTAGCTAATTAGACACTATATTAAAACTATTCTGGGCTTGTTTATACACCTCATCTCGAGATTTGTCTGAAAACAATAGAGCTGTGTCATCTGCATATGACAATATGACACCATTTTGGAGTGACAAGCTTAACAGGTCATTTATATATACTAGGAATAAAGTAGGACCCAAAATACTACCTTGTGGTATTCCGTAATTACTATTTCGAAGCTCAGAACTGACGTACTGACCAATTTTGACACATTGTTCGCGGTCAGTAAGATAATCCGAAAGTAGTGAGAGCGTTGTTCTTCTTATTCCGAGTGTTTCAAGCTTGCGCAATAGTAAAGGACAAGAAATTGTGTCAAAGGCCTTGGCGAGGTCTAGGAAAATCCCAATGGTGTGCATGCCCTTATCCAAATTAGTCGTTATATAATCTGTCATTTGATGTACTGCTTGGTTAGTTGATTTTTTAGTCCTAAAGCCAAATTGGCTATCTGAAAGTAAATTGTTATCTTCTAGGTATTTAATTAATCTAATATTAATGGTTTTCTCTAGGATCTTGGAGAGCTCTGTTAAAACTGAAATGGGTCTGTAGTTGTTAACACATTTTTTGTCACCAGATTTATATACAGCAGTAACCACTGCCTTTTTAAGAGCCTTGGGGAATATACCATTAGTTTAACATAACTGTAAAATATGAGTTAGCGGCGGAGCAAGTAGGTATTTGAAATTTTTAAGTATTTTGTTTGAAATATCATCCCACCCAACAGCACAAACGTCCTTTAATCCAGAAATAATTGTTAGTACCTCATCGACATCCGTATCTAGTAAGACAAACGATTTGAGATTGGGGAATGTTTTAGGTTGGATTTGAGGGAAAAAACTTCTAGATTTTAAGGTCTTTTCTGCCAAGGTTTTGCCTACGTTAGAAAAATTGAAATTAATTTTATTTGCTGATTCGATTGGGTTGTTCTCTATTGTCAATAAGTCAAGTGGAGGTTCAGGGTTTTTTGTTCTAAATGTATTTGATTTTATAAATTTCCAAATAAGTTTACTACTTTTGCCTGCTTTCTGCAGTTCATTTCTATCGTATTCATTTTTTATTTTTTTCAGAAGGGTGTTGCAGAAGTTTCTATATCTTTTATACGTAATGGAAAGTATTTCATTTCCAGGCTCAAGTTTGGATTTTATGTGAAGTTTGTCTCTATGCCTAATACATCGAACAAGTCCGGGTGTAATCTAAGGTTTAATGCACTTATTATACGAGTACTTCCTTGGCGTTATTTTAGCAACTGTATGTTTTATTATTGCACAGTGAAGTGAATTTATAAAATAATTAATAGAAGTATTTGCATCGGTAGAATTATACACAGGGTCAAAATTAATATTACGTATGTCTTTTTCGAGGTGTGTCATGTTGACTTTAGTATAGCTTCGTAAACATTTTTTTCTGGGTAAAGAAACTTGTAATGCTAGTAAAACTGCTTGGTGATCAGTAAGCGAAGAGTTAGTAACAAATGTTTTGGTTGGGTTATTTGTTTTTATAATGAAATGGTCTAAGCATGAACCGCTTTGATGTGTGGGGTGGTAATGAGCTGGCAAGAGTCCGTGGAATGTGCATATATTAAGATAGTTATGTGCAAGTATATCCATTTTCCCGGAAGCAATGTTGATATTGATATCACCCATTAATATTATGTTTTTAAAATTTGTAAGGCTTTGTAACTGTACGTTTAGTGAATCTAAGAAATTAGCGACATTTTGAGAGGGAGGTCTGTATATAGCCATAACTACCGTATCTGAATTAATTTTAATGAGCAAGCAATTACTATTTTGTAGCAATGGTTCTTCTACAGCTGCACTTAAATTATTGTTAACAAAAACAACTAGACCATCATTCTGGTTGATGTTTCTGTAGGTTCTATGTGAAATATATTCGTCTAATGATGGTATAACAGCTGATTGGTTTGACAACCAACATTCTGTTAGGACAATAATGTCGCAATTTATACCCAGGTTCTGTAGCAATATTTCAAAACCATTTATATTTCGATTTATGCTAAGAATATTTTGTGTCAGTAGGATCAGCGGTTTCTCTTCCAAGGGAAATAAATGTTTACACTCATCAACATTACAAATTATAGCATCAGACACAGAAAATTGATCTAGGTCACTAAGTAATTGATCAGTCATGCTAAATAAACAAAAACTAACAAATATAAATAAACAAAAACTACTACTAGTGTGCTTAAAAGATAGGTTAATAGGTAGCGCTCTTAGGCGCCTTCATAATCTATGGAATGAATATAGTTGTCCTCGGCATATTTTCGTGCTGGACAATTTACATCACCAGTTTTATGGTCAGTTTTCCTCTTAAAACGTTTGCATGTCGCACAGTTGGGTGGAGTTGATTTTGTGCTGCATTCCTTGAAAGTGTGGCCAGTCTCTCCGCAGTGATTGCACGTCGGACTAGTTTCACGGCAGAACTTGGCCGCGTGACCGAACTGCTGGCAGTTGAAACACCGTGTAACGATCGTGAAATCTCGTACTGGGCATGACGTCCAATTTATAAATATTCGTCCTTGATTCACTAGAATCTTCCTGATGCTAACCGGCACTTCTAGTATGTAATTGCAAGTAGGAAGGTCTTTTTTACCAGTTTTGCTCGTAAATGCAGTCAAAAACCTCCTTATCAGTCAGAGCTACTGGGACACCAATAACAGTGATTCTTGGGCGCCGTTTGGATGGTTCTTCAACCTTAAGGCCCGAAGAAACTAGTTTTTCTAAGCTTCTGAGCTTTTGAATGTCCTCTTTGGAGTCGGTACTAATAAGAACACCTCCATTTTTGACTTTCTTTAGGCCACGAACATGTAGTTTAAGTGCCTCGGGCGAAATAATTTTTTGAACGAGAGACTTGGTATCATCACTAGATTTGGTCTTGTCACTGGGATATATGGCCACTGAGCTTAAATTTGCTGGCCGCACAAAGTTGTCCGAGCCTTTTTTGACCATATTAGCGTACGAAAAGGGTTCTGGAGGTTTTGAAATGCCTTCAACTACCTCTTTGAACTGTAGGAGAGAGTTCGCTATGTTCTGTTGTTGCTGTAAGTGCTGAATGGTATTATGGGCTTGAATGGTTTTTTGCTTTAAGGCTTGATATAAAACAGCACATCTGTGACGCGCCATTTGAGGCCTTACCTTTGTTCCGCGATCATTTTTCCCTCAGCTACTAAACTGCATACTTCAGTTAGGATGTTATCTATTGCCCCCATCCATTTCTGAATCTCCGGCGTAGAAATAACTTCAGTAATTGGTAGCTCGTTCTCCAAGGGAGGTGGTGGATTTGGGTCTATAGGCTGGAAATCTTGAGTTGGTGTCGGCGGAGGACTTCGTCGTAATAGTTGGCTACGGTCAAACGGGCTAGATCCTGCGTTAGACATATCTAACACAGTAACACTGTTTCTCTTAAAAACTACTTTAGTTCATTCTTGCACAAAGTCTGTAACCTAGTAATAATCACTCGCGACACACTTATATCACTGACGACGCAAATAATTCGAACAATATTATTTGTAATTAATTAATAGTGTCATGTCAAGCTAAGCAAGATACGTCCGCGCAGTCAAGCGATCGATCGCGAAATCCCGAAAAAATTGGTAAGCAATTATTGATACAACATTCTTTTAGAAATTCTGCGTCCTTCATGCTGAATACGGAGGCAACCAACCATCCATCCTGACGTCAGAATGGCTGGTCAAAAAAAGATTCATATTTCTCTGAAAGTATCATAAGTAGCAATTATTGAAGAAATGTAGCAAATATAAGCAATTCTTGAATATACTTTCAGAGCCGCTTGCCATAGGCAACCAGCCATTCTGACGCTAACTTTTTTTACCACTTAAATTGACAATGTTTCCGGTAGATCCCGATTTTAAACAAACAACAAGTTTTCAGAAATAAATGTCTGTAAAATAATCTTGTCACTTTATAGTTTCTAAATTATTATTGAAACTGATTTAGTTATCGTATTAAATTATAACATTGAGGTATTGACCACTCAAATGTAATCGGCGCCATTACTACGATATTAGGTGTTTGGAAATCATAAACAAAACTTACTATACCCTAAGTCATCAATTCAGATAATTTTAGTAAACAAAGAAATGTCACTGTCAAAATGACAGGACAGTGCTGCAAAACAATTTATCATAAAAAAATTCTATCTTTTAATTACAGTTAATTAACTATTTAGATGAGCTATGCAAACAAAATACCGTAGCCGAACAGTGTTTGTTCTGTGTCGGAGTCGCGGCTTATTATTATTATAATCAGCCCTTTTAAGTCCACTGCCAGGCGTGGCCTACGCCTAGCAGTGGACTTAGGGCTCCCAAAATCGCCGTTTTCATCCTACATGTGGCAAATGTCTTGCCTGCCTCAATTAACAAACAAAACTTAACAAAAACACAACAAAAACAAGGAAATATAACAACTAACAACAAAATGAAACACTTAACACGATGGTAACAAAGCACAATTAACAAACACGCAGCGAATAATATGATCGGAGAAAAGAAAACGAACGTATTGAAAAGACGCGAGTTTGCAAATTATGTCAAATGAAATTTGAGAATGTTGGGAACTCCTGTAGTGTTACCAGTATCATAATATTTTTTATACCACAATATTTTCTTTTTTTAATAACTTTGTTTAAAACCGAAAACTTATAAAAATTAACACGGTATGATAATTGTTTAATTATTATTTCTAAAATCAGTACATAAAAGTCAATATAGCCTTGTTTTCCGCCATTTTATGTGAATTACCATTATGACGATATTTTTTTGATCTGTTATCACCTTTGTTTACATAAATTATCTGAATTGATGACTTAGGGTATATGTCAAATGTAGAATTGTTAAATTTGACTCCAACAAAAAAGTCATTCAATGTTCTCTTTTAATTTTAACTAGATATAGTTTTAACGAGAACATCATAATTATTTTAATAATTAATTTTAAAACAATACTAGATGTTTCTAATTCACAAAAGAGCTAATAGATGGCGCCTCAAATCAAATCAAATCAAATCAAATCATTTATTTTTGCAAACATGGGTAATTCGTACATAGTTGTTTTCTTAAAAAGTAGTCCTCCATATTCTACCGTCTCATGGGCATGCAAATAATATTCAATTCCAAAAAAAAATCGATTGATACCGAATAAATATAAATGTCAAATCATTAAAATTACAAAAAAAACAGACTAATTCAGTAGAAACATTTTCACATTAATGTCACAAAAATATAATAAAGTATGTCAAGGTATCAATCAGAATAAAAGTGTCAGAATAGGAACATGTATGTCAATCATAATAATAGTTTATCAATCAGTGCAGGGATTTATCATTAAGGAAGTCGTCAATTGTGTAATAGCTTTTCTCAATTAATATTTTGTTTAGTGCCCTTTTAAATTTTATTACAGTCATATTTTTTATTACATCAGGTACTTTATTATAAATATGTGGGGCAATACCAAAAAAACTTTTCTTCATAAGTGCGGTTTTACATTTCACTTGGCATAGTTTGTTTACATATTTAGTCCGTATCGGATTTTTTCGAACTGCTGACAGTTTTACAAATAATTGTGGATTGTTTTTTACAAATAGAGCTGTTTCCAAAATGTACAAAGAAGGAAAAGTTAAAATTTTTAGAGACTGAAAATAGGACAGACAGCTATCTGTTGTTTTAAGACCGCACATTGACCTTATACATCGCTTTTGCATTCTAAATACCAGTTCCTTATCGGTAGACTGCCCCCAGAAAATAATGCCATACCGCAAAACCGAGGCCACCAGTCCATGGTACGCTGATAAAAGACCCTGACGGTTGACTTTTTTAGAAAGTTGATGGAGAGCATACGCGGATTTGCTGAGTTTTTTGCACACAACTTCAGCCTGAGGTTTCCAAGTGAGTTTGCTGTCAATCACTATACCTAAAAACTTCGCCTGACTCTCTTCATCAATATTACAGCCTTGGTAAGCAATACTAACTTTTGGGTTTTCGGTGCGTTGATGAAATTGCATTATTTTCGTCTTACTTAGGTTTATTACTAAGTTATTTTTGCTTAACCAGTTAATTATGTCATGCAGACAAGTATTTATGTCCTGCTCGTAATTATTATGATTTGTACACTTGATTACAGCTGTACTGTCATCCGCAAAGAGAACCATTTTGTTCGATGTTACAGTCGGGAGATCGTTAATATATATTAGAAAAAGTGGCGGCCCCAGTACGCTACCCTGTGGAACACCATATTTTACATGCCTTGGTTTAGATTTATATATGGTTTCAATTTTACTTTTCGGACAAATCCTAGAAATTTCTGTGTATTGCAGCCTATTACTTAAATACGATTCTAATAACTGAAGGATGTTCCCTCTTATACCGTAACTATGTAGCTTGTGTAGCAGAATTTTATGGTCCACATAGTCAAAGGCCTTGGTCATGTCAGTATAAATAGCACAGACTGGATTTCTCCTATCTACAGATGACATGATGTTTGTTAATAGGTCGAAGAGTGCAATATTAGCGGTAGTATTCTTACGGAATCCCTTTTGTTCGTGACAAAATAATTGAAATTTTTCAAAATAACTGTAAAGAGAGTTGTAGATAACTTTCTCAAAAATTTTGGAAAAACTGGGAATTTTCGCTATAGGTCTATAGCTTTTTAACTCTGTTTTGTCATCTTTTTTGAGTAAGGGTTTTATTATAACTATTTTGAGCCCGTTTGGGAATATGCCATTAGCAATACACAAGTTAATTATATGCGCCAATGGAGGAGCTATCATTTCTTTAGTGAATTTTATGACTTTTGTAGAAACACCATCATATCCAACAGTGTTAGTGTTTTTTAGGCTAGAAATTATTTTTATAATGTCATCAGTTGTAACTGGTTTCATGAACAGGGAATTTAATGTCTGATTGTTTAAATTAATATTATTTAATGTAATGTCAGTTTTAGAATTATTTTCAATTTCGTCAATAAAATAATTGTTAAATTCATTTGCAATGTCTGTGGGGTGCGTAAATGACAGATTACCTCTATTTATGCACCTAACTGACTCCTGTGGCAAACACAGTTTGGTTTTATTTATTATTTGCCAGGTAGCCTTGGATTTGTTTTCAGCGGTGTTTATAAAATGATTATTTTGCGCTCTTTGGGTTAGCTTGATAATTTTTCTATAAAGTTTTGTATAGTTTCTAAGAACTTTTTTATTCAGTGAGTCCGAATTTAACCTATATGCCCAAAGCAACTGCCTTTGCTTTTTGCTACATGTTTTTATTCCTCGTGATATCCATTTCGTTTCTTTATTAGTTTTGATCGTTATCATCTTTTGCGGAAAACATAATCTATAAAAAAGAGAAAAATCATCCATGAAATGATCATAAGCTTTATTTGCGTCTTGCGCATCAAAGACTTGAACAAAAGACAAACAGCTAAGGTGTGTTTTAAAAGTTATTAAATTATTCATGCTAATGTCCTGTTTTTTAGTTTTCCAATGCTGTAGTTTACATGTTTTTTTAATTGGTATTTTAATTATTTGAGATGTATGGTCCGAAAGAACCAGATCTACAACTTGAGCCTCGCAGTCTTTCCTATAGTTGTGTGCAAAATTATCAATACAGGTGTGACTACTTAACCGTGTGGGAGTATAAAGAGCTAGTTTTAGGTTGTACTTCATAAGAAAAAATTCTAAGTCTAAAGTGGCCTTGTTTCTTTTTAAAACATCAATGTTAAAATCTCCACACAAGACAACTTTTTTATTTGATGAAATAAAAACTTTTGTTAAAATATAATCCAATTTTTCATAAAATATTTCGTAACTAGGCTTAGGAATTCTGTATATACAAATAATAATAATTTTATGCGCTATTATCTCTACAGCACAGCATTCAAAAATCCCCGAAACTGATTGTTTCGATATGTCCGGTACTTCTTTGAACTGCAATCCTATTCTAATGAAAATACACGCTCCACCTCTCTTTGCATTTCTAGAGAAGAAAGCAGCTGGACAAAAATTTGGAATGTGTAATAAATCCTCATAACCAGTTTGTATGAAGTGCTCCGTGATACAAATAAGCCTCAAGTAATTATTACGATTATGATAAATTGGAATAATTCATTAGATAGGAATATTTAAATAAATAAATAATATTAAGATTTTTAATAATCTTAACAGGCAGACGCTTGTAGCGGCGATATATACATTTAAAAACGTGTTTACAGCACGGTTTAATATTGAAAAGGATCCATCGCGCTATTGTATTTAAGCAAAGTGGCTTTTTAAAACAATATATTGATATTAACACTCAGTTACGTCAAAAAGCAGAGTCAAAATTTGAGCAAGATTTTTTCAAATTATTAAACAATAGTATTTTTAGAAAGACTCTGGAAAATAATGAACATCGAATAGACGTTAAGTTAGTAAATAAGTGGTGGGACTTGAAAAATAAAACAAAAAAGACTACTTGTGCTGAGAAATTGATCGGCAGTTCGTATTTTCATAGCGCCTCTGTATTTTCTGATGATCTAGTAGCAATCCAAATGAAGCCCTCGCGTATTATTCTTAATAAAGCAATATACATAGAATTTACTGTATTAGAATTATCTAAGAGTCACATATATGACTTCCACTATTCAATCGTAAAGCCTTTTTATGGTAAACGAATTGAATTGTGTTGTACTGATACGGACAGTTTAGTTTATGATGTAAGTACCGATAACATTTATCAAGATATCAATGAACATTTTCTAAAATATTTTGATACCAGCAACTACGACTTAAACAACGAATTTAACTTGCCAATTATTAATAAAAAGGTTCCAGGGATATTTAAGGACGAAATGGGCGGCAAAATTATTAAAGAATTCGTAGGACTGTGCTCAAAGCTTTATTGTATTAAAACTTTAGACAAAACAATAAAGAAAGCAAAAGGTACAAAAAATTTACCTTTTTAATGTCATTCGCAAAAAAAAATGTCTTGTTTAAGTCAATTAAACAAATGAAATATTCACTCAGGACGTAAATAAAATAGCACTTGCAAGCAATTTATTTAGCAAAGTTTGATAAGGTGTCTACTGTAGCCTGGGGTAGTGCTACTATATATAAGGTGTCTGCTGTAGCCTGGGGTAGTGCTACTATATATAAGGTGTCTACTGTAGCCTGGGGTAGTGCTACTATATATAAGGTGTCTGCTGTAGCCTGGGGTAGTGCTACTATATATAAGGTGTCTGCTGTAGCCTGGGGTAGTGCTACTATATATAAGGTGTCTGCTGTAGCCTGGGGTAGTGCTACTATATATAAGGTGTCTGCTGTAGCCTGGGGTAGTGCTACTATATATAAGGTGTCTGCTGTAGCCTGGGTAGTGCTACTATATATAAGGTGTCTGCTGTAGCCTGGGGTAGTGCTACTATATATAAGGTGTCTGCTGTAGCCTGGGTAGTGCTACTATATATAAGGTGTCTGCTGTAGCCTGGGGTAGTGCTACTATATATAAAGTGTCTACTGTAGCCTGGGGTAGTGCTACTATATATAAGGTGTCTGCTGTAGCCTGGGTAGTGCTACTATATATAAGGTGTCTGCTGTAGCCTGGGGTAGTGCTACTATATATAAGGTGTCTACTGTAGCCTGGGGTAGTGCTACTATATATAAGGTGTCTACTGTAGCCTGGGGTAGTGCTACTATATATAAGGTGTCTGCTGTAGCCTGGGGTAGTGCTACTATATATAAGGTGTCTGCTGTAGCCTGGGGTAGTGCTACTATATATAAAGTGTCTACTGTAGCCTGGGGTAGTGCTACTATATATAAGGTGTCTGCTGTAGCCTGGGTAGTGCTACTATATATAAGGTGTCTGCTGTAGCCTGGGGTAGTGCTACTATATATTAGGTGTCTACTGTAGCCTGGGGTAGTGCTACTATATATAAGGTGTCTACTGTAGCCTGGGGTAGTGCTACTATATATAAGGTGTCTACTGTAGCCTGGGGTAGTGCTACTATATATAAGGTGTCTGCTGTAGCCTGGGGTAGTGCTACTATATATAAGGTGTCTACTGTAGCCTGGGGTAGTGCTACTATATATAAGGTGTCTGCTGTAGCCTGGGGTAGTGCTACTATATATAAGGTGTCTGCTGTAGCCTGGGGTAGTGCTACTATATATAAGGTGTCTGCTGTAGCCTGGGGTAGTGCTACTATATATAAGGTGTCTACTGTAGCCTGGGGTAGTGCTACTATACATAAGGTGTCTGCTGTAGCCTGGGGTAGTGCTACTATATATAAGGTGTCTGCTGTAGCCTGGGGTAGTGCTACTATATATAAGGTGTCTGCTGTAGCCTGGGGTAGTGCTACTATATATAAGGTGTCTGCTGTAGCCTGGGGTAGTGCTACTATATATAAGGTGTCTGCTGTAGCCTGGGGTAGTGCTACTATATATAAGGTGTCTGCTGTAGCCTGGGGTAGTGCTACTATATATAAGGTGTCTGCTGTAGCCTGGGGTAGTGCTACTATATATAAGGTGTCTGCTGTAGCCTGGGGTAGTGCTACTATATATAAGGTGTCTGCTGTAGCCTGGGGTAGTGCTACTATATGTATGTAATGCATTACCATTATTTTTAAATGTAATTATTTACTAACATTTTTACGATGTATTTTAGACCACGCGACGTCTGAAATGTAAAGATAAGAAATTCACTTTTTGAGCAAATGTGTTGAAAATGTAATTTTAAAACATGTATTTTCTTGGTGCCCCGAATAGATATTATTATTTTTAGCAGATAATGTTAGAACTTAGTTAGTGTTCGTTTACGCGACACGGCATTTCATAAATTTACTAAAAATATTCTTTACTAACTTTTATATTTGATGATTATACAATACATCACTTTCATAGTCAATAATAATATTCTTCCTCTCAGTTTTTTTTAATGTAATGAATGAATCAAGTAGGTACTTGCAGTAAGTGTAGGCTGAACAAACAATGGATTTTGTACTGTTTACTGATTCATAAGAACTTGAAACATAACATAACATTTAGGTTTATTTTACCCAAAGTGTTAGACAGAGGTGTATTTACATATTATTATAGTACACCCATATTTCGAACTTGAAATGTTAGTAATAATAAGGTGGGATAATAGAAATGAAAAACGTAGATATAGTTAATTAATTAATTATTTATTCATATTTACATAAAGTATCGACCACAACTAGGCGGAGAATAAACTTGTACAATTAAAACTATATCCTCCTCCTGTGGTATTATGTCTTCCCTTCCTTGTAAAAAGGGTCTACGAGAATTAGGCTGTCTTTCAAGCTGCACTACTCTAGTAGCAGCTGTGAAACATGCGCGGCATACACTTTCCAGTCTTGATGCCTAGAACAATTAAATACATTTAATCTCACAGAGAGTTCGCTATAAAACCTTCCTAGCTTTAGGGAAAGATCAACTGCTAAGTAGTTTACCTACCTGATGTTAAAGGTGTCCATCTTAATATCACGTTTCTCTGAGGACAATTGGGTGGCACTCGAGAACGCCTTGCAACACGTAGCATGGACTGTCCACAGTGTCCACATCCAAAGCACACATCACTGTGACCAAGTGTAGGTTCAGGTATCAGTTCGGAATCTAAGGGAGTTCTTTCTTGAATGAATGTGAAACATTCATGGCATATTATACTACCAGGATTGATCTGAAAGCATAAGTGTTTTATGTTATAAAATGAAATCCCTGAATTGGACAATAGTCCCGGAAGTGAGTATTAAGAAGCTAACTATACTAAAAATACTAGGTGCGGTAGTACTAACAGGCGCCGGAGCAAGATGATCCATGATCTTAAAACACGAATTATAGCCACGGATATATTTTCTGTGTCATGTAGGTACTCTAAATTGTTCTAACAATACCAGTGAATAGTTTATACATTGGCGACGATGACTTGCTGGCCGATATCTTGCTCTAGATGGGAGCATCGCTAAGGATTATCACACAAACACTACGTTAAGAAAAAGCACTTGAACGCTTGTTCTTATAATCAAATAGTTAATATGAAACCAAAATTGAAAGATTGAAAGTAACGTCATTCATGGCGGCGCCAAAACACTACAGATAATATAATTAAATTAGCCAAAAAAAAACAAATGTAATACGTCACAATAAACACGATATTTTCTTTTTTGAATCGGTCCTCTTTTCATTAAATGCTTAAAATGTATTCCAAAATAATCATTTAAATTATTATGACGCGACGCGTGACCTAAATAAAGATTTTATTTTTATCACACATAACATACAATGTCTAATATCACGTATTCTAAAAAGCAAATCGGTACGATACTTACATAATTATCTTCTCCATTTAAATCTTGTTTTGTTTGTTTTAAGTCTTGTTTTTTTTCTGTAGTATTCTGTGGTAGTAGCCACATTCGGAAATGAAGTGCAATGGCAGTGACATAAACGTGGAAAATACGTACAAAGTAAAAATAATACTTTTATTTTTGATCTCCGAAATCCGGGAATCTTTTTCATAACAAAAGCGTAAATCTGATTTAAAAAATAGTAGTAATTTTATGAAATAAATTTGGTTGTGACACGCTACCCCGCAAGTTGTGACGCGCTCCCCGCAAGTTGGTACTGCACAACGGCATTCTCCTTTCACTAACCAAACAAAGAAGAACGGTCATTTGTGACCCAGACCCGACACGAAAGAGACATATCTCTCTTTGCCTTATGTTTTTTTTTATGTTTTTGTTCAGGCGATACGCAAGAAAATATTGTTAATACCTGTTTACCTTCCAAATTCGTAATTTTAACAACTCAATTCGTTACAATAATTATGGAATTATCCAGATGAACTGGTGATGGATCTGGATTATGTAATTTTTAAACTTCTAGAAGTCTATCAATCGAGTTAGGGTTAAAAGCGTCTTAATCGGTGATTCATTGCAGATTAGAGATTAGGGTATCATTAAGAAGCTGGATAGATAGTGGAATATTTTGGTAGCTAGGTACTAAATACACCGAGTACTGGCATCTCGCTGTTGAGTATGAGGCTGTAAATGGTGCATGTGGGCTTTGTTCGCGTCGCAGGGAAAGGAGTCGTAGGCACAAATGGTCACGTTCTTCTCGGTTATCAGTTCACGTCAGCCGGTACTTTCCAGCGATGGTCTTCCATCACCGGAACTTCCCGTGAACAATCCGTCTATACGGATTGTACGTGTTCTGTAAACGAGTCGATCGCGCCCGTCGTGTCTGCGACTGAGACTATGAGGTCAGGAATGGAGTCCGAGTGAGGCGATGTGATGCATTTCAGTCTTTCACTAACTTTCCTCCTGTCCAGTTGGTTATCACTTTGGTCTGTAGGCGACAGAAAGCCAAGGACTGCGCACGAGCTTCAAATGAAAGAGTGAGATAACATGATTTGTTACTGCTACTGGGTTAACTGAGCCGCAGCGGGTATTGAAATTAAGATTAGGAGATTATAATAATACAACTTAAAATAAAGGCACCAAATAAGACCCCCGCATATTGTATTCCATCACGAATATTTTAGCTCTAATGGAGCTAAAAGCTTGATGACTGTCTATTTTTTGTCTTTATCTAAATTGGCATAATTTTAAATAGATATAATTGCTATTAATTAAAAAAATAATTTTAAAATATTTTGCGTAACCAATATCAAATAGCAATAATTATATAGGTGTTAGCCACTGATATTCAGAATAGTGTTAATTTATTTCTGTTATAATTATTATAACGAGAAAACTGAGATACGTTCCTTTGGTGTCGGGCCTGGGTAACCTAAGGACCATGACCGTTCTTCTTTTAGCAACCTTTTTTATACCAATGCAATATTTGGAATGATTTTAGTACGCACATTTTCATTTGGACAAATTTTTACTTGGCAGATTAACCAAGGATAATGTCATTAAGGCATTTGGTGTTGAATTTGCTCTACTGGCACTCAAGTAGAGCAGACGTGTGTATAAGCAATATTATTTATCATATGACGTTAAAATATTTCCGAGTGATCTGTGACCTAGAAAACGAATCGCGCATTTTTCAGCTAACAACCAATCAAAATAATTACTTGCGACCCAACAATGTCAGCTCTATTGCAATTTATCCAACGGATAAATTAAAATCTAGTGACGACACTAAATCTCTTGTCCAAAAAATCATATGTCCTGAACAAATGAAACTGCACGTTAGAGGATTGCGCAAAACAAAACACGGAGGCGTTACTCGTATAATCAGCACGGAGTCCAAAGACGACATTGAAAAACTTAGGAAATCATCGCAGCTAAGTAGTTCCGGCCTGAAAGTGGAAGAGCCCCATAGGAGAAGACCAAGAATTGTAGTTATAGGTGTACCGAACGTTTTAAGTGACAAAGGTGTTTATGATTGCATCTATGAGCAGAATGTGGCCGACAAGCTGCCTAGTTTATCCCGTAATCTTTTTTGGCTTCTATAAATTTAAGTCACAAGTCTGGTAAAAAAGAGGGACCTACGTGCAACTTTATTCTTGTAGTAACTGCTAGCATAAGGAAGGCGCTTATAAACCAAAGTCGAGTGTTCATTAATTGGACATCCTGCTCAGTGAGGGACTTCACACTTGTGACCAGGTGCTTTAAATGTCAACAGTATGGACATGCTGCAAAAACTTGTCGTGAGGCTACCTATACGTGTGGACATTGTGGAGAACAAGGTCATCAAGCGAATGAGTGCACTAAACATGCTAAACCACCACATTGTGCAACATGCTTGCGATTTAAAAAACCGAGCAACCACAAAACAGGTGATCAAGAATGCCCTGCAAAGAAAATAGCTGAGACAAGACATATAAATTCTATAGATTATACTGAAGTCGCGTCATAGCGACACAGTTTATTATTAAGTCTTTATTCATTAATGTTATATACTTGTTATTTACTCTAATATTGCCCTTTACACATAAAAATAGTTTTAGTTTTTACAATTCGCATCAATAAACATGCAATATTTACTTTTTGTTGACACGGCAAAATTTTCTGTATGATAAAGTACAAGCGACCTAGTTAAAAAAGTTACATTGCTAAAATCATAATAAGTCATGGTTGTAAAAAATATCTTACGATGATGCAAAAAAGTAGCATACAATTTTTTTTTTTTTTCTAAATTTGAATAAAACCATAATTTATAGTAAAATTAAATTAGTTACAATATTTTGGAATCTTAGATAACACTTATGTATAAGCTCTTGAGTGAGATACCTGAGATACAGGTTTATTCCTAGTTCAGGTAGAATCCAATTTATTATTTACCTTAACCTCTAGTCTAAGGCCCTATTTTGTAAATATTTATGTAAATCAATTATTTCAATTAACAATTTCAACAATTTCAATTTCAATCAAATGATTTATTACAGCAAACAATCTTTAGACAATAAACTTTTGGTAAATGATTTTTTGTGACAAAAATAAGATTTTTGGGAAATATATTTTAATTCAAACATGCAATTTTATTTGAATATAATCATTAATTTAATACAAAATCCAGAAACGACTAAATTAAGTATTGTAAGGAGAATCCCCTCTACCCTACTTCGCCTATAAAAGCAGGGCGCTACGGATAGAACGTTCACTTGCCGCGCTGCGCTCGGACTGGACGGACGTGTGAATCATCGGCTAGTCGTAAGGTTACGTAAGCCATTTGAGTTTAGTTTAGTGATAAAGTGTGCAGTGTTCCGTTTAGTGAATTTTAAGTCTTAGTTGACTTTAAGTAATTTTGTTGATTGTAATTTGACTTAACTGTAATTATGAAGTAAAAATGTTTTCTTTGTTGTAAACTGTTTATTTTCATTGAATTTCCACTTCTGAAACTTATATCAGAAGTGGGATAAAGGACTTTTAACAGCCCACTTAGACGAAGTTCCGTAGCTAAAAATTGTTGTGAACAGAAAAGCCGTTTTCTTTTGAATCGTTGAACTTTTTGCACACTTTATCATTTTTTTCGATTATTTTACTTGTCTGATTTGTTTGTGATTTTTTATTGAGATAATGGGGCGTGAAAGCTCGCGTACTCATGAAGAACGGTCGCATACTCGGGATAAGTCACGCGATCGCCAACAACGTCGATCTCGTAGGTCATATGATCGCAGTAGTGGTAGATCATGCCGCGATTCGAGTAGGAGTCGTCGTACCTCGCGAAATGGCTCACGTAATCGAGATCGGCATGATTCTCATAGTCCCGAAAGGCACCGATCGCTTACTAGGGGTAGGCGCGATTCGCGTAGTAGGGATCGTTCGCGTAGCAATATTGGGAATAGAAAACGCACACTTACTCCTTCGCCCCCGGTTCAAACGAGTTCTACCCACAAGAATAGTGAGGTTTTGCCAAAAGCTAAGGAGTCAATAATCCCTAATACGTCAGAACGACATCGGTCTCTGGAGTCTGGTGTCCCCGGCTCCGAGGTATCCACTCTCGCTCATGCCTTAATGCAAGCAATAAAAACAATGCAACCAGCAAGGTCACAAAACTATTACGTATCTAACTTTGACCCATCAATTACCAGCATCGAGGCATGGTGCGACGAAGTGGATCGTGCTAAAGAGGCTAACGGTTGGAGTGACCACGAATGTCTGTCGCGTGTAGCTACCTGCCTTAAGGGTGACGCTAAGGTCTGGTTAGGGGAATGGGTGACCAACGATAGGACGTGGTCTAATTTTGTACGCGAGTTCAAACCCCTTTGCCCAAATAAATTAGACTACGCGAATATTTTGTTCGAAGCTATGAATACTACGTCCGACAAGTATTCAACTTACTCAGAATACGCCCGTCGTACCTTATTGCGTTTGAGAATAGTTCAGGGGCTAAGTGATGAATTACGAACGCTAATCGTTATACGCGGTATAGACAATCCACAGGTGCGTGCAGCTGCTGCTAACGCAAACTTAACCCCTGACACTATTGTCTCGTTCCTGTCAATTTACGTGAAACCTTCGAGATACAAGGTCGCCGATCCTAAAAGGCAAGGGCAAATGAAATCAAACCACCGCTCTGGGCCAAGATGTTTTAATTGCAATCAAAACGGTCATCTCAGTCGTCATTGTAAGATGCCTAAGACAAATGCGACCAATAGCAAGCCTGCTAACGTGGCTTCGGACCCATCTTCCAATACACGACCCTCTTCGAGCAATTCTTGTACGTTCTGTAAGAGATCAGGGCATACTGAGGACAAATGCTTTACCAAAGCTAAAACCGAGCAACGAAATCCGCGTAATATCAACCTTTGCTCTTATCGATCAAACATCGCACAAAACAACGACATGACTACCGCGATAGTAGATGGAATACCCGTAGACGTGCTCATTGATAGTGGAGCCCTTGATGTGTCCCTTATTGCTTCAGATATTTTGAAACATTTCACGTGTCAGCCAAAACCGAGACGCTGTGTGTTGAAAGGTTTGAGTGAGAAAGAAGTGGTCGCCACATCTTACGTCACGTTCACTGTGGAATTCAGCGACATTGCTATTGAAGTTGACTTAGTAGTAGTTCCATCGTCTTTTATGAACGCCCCTATCATAATTGGCACCGATGTTTTGAACCGCGAAGGCATCACTTACATTCGTACTAAAGACAAGCAGTACCTCACGCGTTCCGATAACATTAGCGCAAAAGTCAATGCCGTTTGTGTGGGTGATCAGGTCAAAGTAAATACACCCCTTCAGGGTACTGAGTTGGATAGCCTTATGTCTGTCATAAACGAGTTTTCCGACTATCTAATATCAGGGACTGCTATGACCACAGTCCAAACAGGTAAGATGGAGATAAAGCTCACCAGTTCCACCCCTGTCGTCTACCGTCCGTATAGACTCTCTTACTCTGAGAAACTCAAGGTTAGGAAGATTACACAAGACCTTTTAGATAAGGGAGTGATTAGGCATTCGAAATCTGAATATGCGAGCCCTATTATACTCGTAAGAAAACGTGATGGCTCAGACAGGCTCTGTGTCGATTTTAGGGCACTAAATCGAATTACAGTGAAAGATCGATATCCTCTTCCACTAATAGACGACCACATTGATAGGTTAGGTACTTGTAAATTCTTCTGTAGCTTTGATATGGCTACAGGGTTTCACCAAATTCCTCTTAGAGAAGAGTGTATTCCCTTCACTGGTTTTGTGACACCAGAAGAACACTTCGAGTACGTCAAAATGCCTTACGGATTAGCTAATTCCCCAATAGTTTATCAGCGCATTATAAACGATACCTTACGCTGTCATCTTAATGAGGGAAACGTCCTAGTCTACGTCGATGACGTTCTTCTGCTAAGTAATTCTGTGTCAGAAGGGATTGAACTGTTGCGTAAGGTACTCAGGACGCTAACATCAGCCGGTTTTTCAATAAATTTGGCTAAGTGTTCTTTCCTCGTCACTGAAGTAGAATATTTGGGGAGGTTAGTTAGTCAAGGTCAGGTTAGGCCGAGTCCACGAAAAGTGGAAGCCCTAGTTAACACCCTGCCGCCTGAAAATGTAAGACAAGTGCGCCAACTCTTAGGTTTGGCGGGTTATTTTCGGCGATACATAAAAGATTACTCCACTAGAACTGCTCCCATTGCTCATCTAACCCGTAAAAATGTCAAATTCAATTGGACTTCCGAGTGCGAGGCTATTCGCCTCGATCTCATTAAAGAACTGACCAATGAACCGGTCCTTTCCGTTTTTAACCCTGGCTTTCCCACCGAAGCCCATACAGATGCCAGCAGTGCTGGATACGGTGCGGTACTTCTACAAGTTCATCCAGATTCAAAAAAGCGCGTTGTGGCTTATTTCAGTAGGTCCACTCAGGGTGCCGAAGAGAAGTACCACTCCTACGAGTTGGAGACCCTCGCCGTCGTCAAAGCTTTCCAAAACTTTCGACACTATCTGGTTGGTTTGAAATTTGTGCTGGTGACAGACTGTAATGCCCTTAAGGCAACCAAACGAAAGAAAGACCTTTTGCCTCGAGTAGCCAGGTGGTGGATCTACCTCCAAGACTTCGATTTCTCAATCGAGTATCGAAAAGGAGTGATGTTACCCCATGCAGACTATTTAAGTCGCAACCCTATCAGCGTCAATCAAATTTTTAGACCCAGAAATTGGGCTCAGATTGCACAATCAGCCGACAACGAGACTCAAAATCTTATACAAAGACTTCACGATGGCAGTCTCGATGCTAATCGTCATTCCGTCCGAAATGGAGTCTTGTATTACAAGTACACCCCAGTAGGCCAAGACTCACGCCTACTCTGCTATATACCCAAAGGGCACAGACTTAGTCTCTTGAGAGTATTTCACGACGAACACGAGCACATTAACGTAGAGAAGACCCTTGACCTTATCCTAAGACATTTTTGGTTCCCCGGACTCAGACAGTTCGTTAGCAAATATATTGCTCACTGCCTCGTGTGTGTGTCGCAAAAGAGAGTTCCTCGGGCTCCTTTGCAAACTATTACTTCTTGGGAAAAACCCGACACACCGTTCCACACTGTTCACGTTGACGCCTTAGGCCCTCTGCCTGTGTCTGAAGGGTACAAATTCGTTTTACTCATCGTCGACGCTTTTACCAAATATACTCTCCTCTACCCGATTTGTAGACAAGACGCAGGTGAGTTAAAGCGTGTCATTTCTCAGGCTATTTCTTTGTTCGGAGTGCCTAGGCTTATGGTCAGTGACAAGGGACGAATGTTCGAGTCGAACGAGTTCGTGACTTGGATAAATGAACTCGGTTGTAACCTGCATTACATAACTCCGGAAATGCACCAGGCAAACGGTCAAGCTGAGCGTTACATGCGAACCGTCCTCAACATGCTACGTATCCAGACGAACTACAGGAATGTACCCTGGTCAGAAACGTTGTGGAAACTTCAGTTGGTGTTAAACGTCACCAGGCAGAAGACTACACAAGTATCACCATTGAATCTTCTGATTGGTACCGAATCAACAACTCCTGTTGTTCGAGCTCTGGTGCGCGATATAGCTGTCGAAGGATCGACACCGAACAGAGAGGCCCTACGTGAAGTAACCAGAAGCAGGGTCCGTGAACTCCTAAGAAACAATCAAGCTAGACAAGATGAACAGGTCAACCAACGGCGACGTCCACCTCGCCAATTTAATGTTGGTGACTGCGCGTTTGTAATAAAATTTTCCCAGTCAACAGGAAAACTTGACTCCGGAATGCGTGGTCCGTATAAGGTGGTAGAAGCACTGCCTAGTGGACGCTATACGCTGCGTTTGCTAAGCGGTAGCTACGGTAAAACTACGCAGGCTGCTGCCCAGTACATGGTGCCGTGGCGCGGCGAGTGGTGCCCAGAAACGTGTGCCGCATTCTTTGAGAGTAAGTAAATCACGGTTGTTTGATTTACAAAACTAGCATTGTGTAAATTTGAATTTACAGACAGGAGTGATGTTTTGGCTACCGCGTTGTGCTGCGGTGTCACCGGTAACAGGCGTGTGTGTCGCCGGTCGTGTTGGTGGTCAGTAACTGAGTTACTGGTGGCCGTATAAATTTGGCCATGTGCGGTCAATTTGTGGTCTCACATGTATGAATACGGTCTGCATGTTGAGAACTCGTGCGTATGAATACGGTCTGCGTATCGAGTGGGCTCGTACACATGATTGCGATCAGTGTATGGGTCGGCTTACACGTATGAATACGGTCTGCGTGTTAAGCGGCTTGCACGTATGAATACGGTCTGCGTGTCAAGCGGGTCTGCGGGTTGTCAGACCATGTTGCAGGTGGCGAAAGCTGGACGCTGGTCGCGGTCGCGGTCGCGGTCGCCGTCAGCAAGACAGCAGCAAAGAAACCGCCACTTGGACGCTGGACACATACAGGACAATCCTTTAGCTTTGTTTATGGTTTGAGAAAGATGGATGTGTGTGTCAATTCAAACTTATGAACTATTTGAGAGAACGATGAATGAATTAATTGGCTGAAGATGAACGGATCTGTGTGAGAGACTGAACGCTTTTACACAAATTGCTCGGGTAGCTTCTAATAAGATTTTGTTTGCAGATGAAGATACTGATGACGACTCTGAACAAACTGCGTCTTCTACTGCATTCGACACGTCACCTCAGCCAAGGGGAGAAGCGGAGGTCGAGTTGCCGACCTCTCCCATCGCGGGTCCTGGCGGGGCCAGTCCAAGACTTTGTGTCGAGGACGACACCTCGTCAGGAGAGGCCGTGTAAGGAGAATCCCCTCTACCCTACTTCGCCTATAAAAGCAGGGCGCTACGGATAGAACGTTCACTTGCCGCGCTGCGCTCGGACTGGACGGACGTGTGAATCATCGGCTAGTCGTAAGGTTACGTAAGCCATTTGAGTTTAGTTTAGTGATAAAGTGTGCAGTGTTCCGTTTAGTGAATTTTAAGTCTTAGTTGACTTTAAGTAATTTTGTTGATTGTAATTTGACTTAACTGTAATTATGAAGTAAAAATGTTTTCTTTGTTGTAAACTGTTTATTTTCATTGAATTTCCACTTCTGAAACTTATAGTATATAGAAAAAAATATGGAAAAAAGAGATTTTTTGCAGGCTATCGAGAACCAAACTATTTAGACGATGTTAATAAAAAAAAATGGTTAGGTTAGGTTAAAACAGTGACCTCCTACGCACGAGCCGAGCGAGCGAAGCGAGCGGTGCCGTAGGCAGCGGCCGGCGAGTGCCAGAAACGACTAGATTAAATAGAAAAAAATATGGTAAGAAAAACTAAGACAAATGGCTACCCGAAACTGAACTAGTTAGACGAGATTAATTATTGAAAAAAACAAGACTACCAGAATAATTAATATTATTATTATTATTACAAGGTTAGAATTTGTCCCAAGTGGAAAAAACACCCTTGTAATAAAACGTATATTCTGTGCAACTGACATAAAGATGCAAACTTTTTGTCATTGGCTGAGCAATTGACTGAATAGCAATGGTAAATTGAAAACTGACGATCTAAATATTTAGCTTATTTTATTTTGCGTAAAATGTGTTACTCCAACTGAAATAGTTATTTGTTTAAACGTTCACTTGTCAAACAGTGTTGTGAAGAGATTTTTTGCTAAGTAATAATTTGGCAAATTAAATTATGCGGCAAATTGTTTGGGAAGTGATAATTTGTCAATTTCTTTTCGATGAAACAAACCCATAAAACTTGTTACAATCATAATTTTTTATAGTGGAATCAGCCTTTGGCAGTCTTATGACGATAGGATCAATAAAAATCAAGCAAAAAAAAAAACTCCTTCCAACAAATAAATACAAAAAAATCCCCTCATAAATTGGTCTTTTTCAAGGGCCAAGCAGCTAGTGCATGTTGGTACTACATGCTCTAGACATTATCCCCCTTATTACAAAACATGGTTTATATTCAGACCCAGGTTTAAAACATGGAGCCATTATGGAATAATTTCGAACTTTATTCCGACTATGGTAAAGTTCCTAAACACAAAACTGACAACTTAGTACCGAACTAAGTTTTCAGTTTTGTATAAAGAACGGTATTTCAATCACTGTTACGTTCTTATTACAAAAACTGGCTGCATGGTTTAAGTCATGTCAAAATATAAATCTTGTTTTGTAATAAGGCGGATTATGTCTTGCAATGTATATCTTGTTTTTCGGTTTTACGGCCATCGTGTTGGGTTACGTCGCGCTCCCTCTCCCCGAGAGGAGGCCTGTGTCCCAGCAGTGGGAACATTATAGGCTGATTATGTATCAAAAAGTTAAAATAAAAAAATGTGCCTCACGCACCGGGTTGGCGGTGCCCTCACGCACCGGGACGCGCAATGAGGAAAGTACACGAAATCACTACTTCTATTCTAAAGCATGTCATTTTTATGGTTTTCAGGAGTAAAAAGAGGTCTAAATCAAAATGATGTGCAAAATTTAAGTTACGGGTGTCATCTTCATAGTTTTCGAGAGCGCTGCGCTGGTGCCGAAAATCAACATACAAAATGGCTGCCGTAACCAGAGGTGGATCTCAGTAAATGCGTTGCTTTTCGCAGGAGCAACTGTATGTAGGAGCTCCTCCGAGGGGCAAGCAACCTCTCGTAACATCGTGTACGGAGAATCATTTCATAATTAAAACAAGTTTTTAAGATATTTATTGATTTATTTGGGATCTCCAACAAAGGATACATAGATACAAAATAAATCACAATAATATTAAATACATATAGCGTTTAAAAAAATAAAGTTTTTTACGCTCTTGAAGCGTGGTCCTTCTTCACCAAGATAATGCTTCAGCACATTACATTATTGAGTACGGCTGGTACACAGATAATGAGCCCCGACCAGGCGCCTTGATTTTTTATTTATTCTCAAAAATCAAAGTGATACTTCGTCGCATCAATTGACATTTTGGACCCTGAAGTTGCAGTGACTGCTACCACATTCGAATGGGCTCTGTGTTACAGAACCCCAAATAGCGCTTCCCACCAGGCAAGATCGGAAGATTCTTCCTTTTCAATAGAGGATTGGTACCTACACCTTCTATAAGCGACACATTATTATCTTCCGACATGCATGTGAACAAAGTCGCGGCACGCCTAGTAGGTACTTTAATCAAATGGACGTATTTAAAAAGTACTAATCCAGCTGGATCCAAGAGGATTGAAAAGGCGCGGTCCTTCTCCTTTTTTTTTTTTGTTGCCGAGGTGGAACATCCTCATGGATGTCCTCCGCCCTGGGGGGGGCGAAGGGGTCTGTCAGACTCTTACTGACTAAAAACCACCCCGGTGTTCCCTTCCCACACTTGCACCGGGGATCTTAGGAGCTAGTATTACTTCCGTGATCCCCTGCTAGTGCCGGCCCGCCTCTGCGGGCCACCTCGAGTCTGCGAGGGGGAGGGGGGGAGGTGTTAGACCGCCCCCGCGACGTCTGAAAGGGGCGCGCGTGGAACACTACGCGCCGCCACCTCGGGTCCAGTGTGATAGGGGGCGGCGGACGTCCCCTAGTCCGCTGTCCCTGGACCCATTTAGGGGGGCCGGAAGAGGGCATTGTCTGCCCTCTGCCAAAGCCCAGTGCACCTGCTGCGGGCCGGGTGAGCGGACGTGATCTCCCGCTCCCTTTCCGCAGCCTCCTTCGGCAACACGACTGTTTCGCAGAAGGACACCACCGCGTCCCAGGACTCCTCGCTGTGCGAAAGGTCACTGCCTACTCCTGAGATGAGGGCACGGCGTGGCTCCTCCCAAGCGGCACACTCTGCCAACGTATGCCACGCCGTGTCCTCCCGGCAGTCGACGCAGTGGTGACACCGGGCGTCCGGCTCCCTGTTTATGCGACACAGGTACTTCCCAAAGCAACCATGCCCCGAGAGCACCTGCGTCACCCGAAACGACAGGGAGCCGTGCCTCCTTCCGAGCCAGGGCTCGAGTACCGGCTGGACCGCCTCGATGGTGGCGAGGCGTGGTAGGGCGTGAAAGCCTGTCCCACCATTTCGCCACCAGGGCTGCGCGAAGCTGTGACTGACGCAACTCTACATGTCGCTGCATCAGCCACTCGCCCCGCGCCCTCGCTTCCTCGCGCCACCGATACAGTGACGCGAGTACTTTCGCCTCGAGGTCCCAGGGCGGGGATCCGGCCAGTACACAAGCCGCCTCGTAGGAGATCTTGCATTATCCCCTGATGACTCTGACGGCCATCGCTCTCTGCGGTTTCCGCAGGACTGCGATGCTACTGGCCGTCAGGTCAGCCGCCCAGATCGGGGCCCCATAAAGGGCCATCGATCACACGATCCCCACGTAGAGCGCCTACAGGCGGCGTTCGGGCCTCCCAGATTGGGAAGCAGCGTTGACAACGCCCCAGCCGCGCCCAACAATTTGGGCGCCAGCCGCCGGAAGTGGGGGCCAAAATCCCACCGGCTGTCAAGCACCAATCCAAGGTACTTCATGGTGGACTTGACAGCGATTTGAGCCCCCCATGGTCACGATGTGTGATCCCGGTGGCGGTGCCCGCCGGGGGCCATGAAAGATCAAGGCCTCCGACTTGTTGAGGGCAACCTCCAGACCTAGGCGACATATGCGGCTCACCACCTGTGAGACCGCAGCCGTCGCCAGCAACGCTGCCTCCCTGTACGAGCTCCCCCGGGCCGTGACCAGTGTGTCGTCCGCATAACACGTCAGGTTCACGCCCGGCTGGAGCTCGCCCCGCAGCACCCAGTCGTACCCGATGTTCCACAGGAGCGGTCCCACGACCGAGCCCTGTGGAACACCTTCTCCTGCCCCAGCCAGGCTGCCCGCGCCAGCCCTCGCCTGCCCGCTCCTGCCCGCGCCAGCCCGCGCTTGCCCGCCGACGACCGCGGCTTATCCAGTGATGGACGACGATTGGAACTTACAAAAAACAATCCGCTTCGTCCTTTGGACACAATCGACCTACTTAATACTTATTTCACGTTATTTTCTGTTGTATACAGCTGGCACCAGATATATAGGTTCAAAGAATTGAAGACTTTGTAACACGGGATGGCAAAGTGCAAAATGCATAGAAACTATAGTTGTCAATAAGCTGGCTGCACGGCACACGGACCGGGCCAGGCCGCCGCCGCGCCGGCTGCCGACGCCGGCCGCCTGGCTCAAGCACACACAGGTGCTCTAGCAGAAAGCTTGTTAGGTTCCGTTCACTCACCAAACAATTTGCTGTCCGTGGGTGTCTCCGAGCTTAGTATCTTTGTGCCAATACTAATATTAGCCAAGTGAAAGCTCGAGTAAGGCTCAGCGCGGGGCGTACGTGTGCGGCTGCACGGTGATAACGTTCGTAATCGCTCTAAACGAGGATTGATTAGATAGTTAAAACGGATTACGGGATGAGAGAAGCTTCAGTAGTTACCCCGCCCCGCACCGCGCCGCGTAACCGAAATTACCGTCGATTAAACAAATATTCGATATTTTGAACACTCCATGTAGTGTTCGATTTAAACTCTTCGATAAAATGAACTTAATATTTAGGCATTTGGATAATATTGGTCGATCAATTGATATTCGATGATTGAATGTTGATGATTTGGAGTTTGCACCGCACCGCACACCACTGCGTCGCGCCGCTCGGTGCTCCACCGCGCCGCACTGCGTCTGTTTTGTGCCAAAGCCGCACAACCTCTCGACCAGTACATTTTCCAGTATATAATTACTAATAATCTATATATTAATATTATATGTTCCGGCAACACAGACACAATATTTACAAATTTAATACATATTCAAAATGATGTTCAGAAGACAGCCATGGTCGTATGCCACTTTGCCCTAAAGATTATGATCGCTCACTACTGTTAGAATGTGTTGTTTTGATAGGTTAGGTGGCATACGACCACGGCTGTCTTCTGAACATCATTATGAATATGTATTAAATACATTAAAATATATTACGTGTAAGTTGTTTATTTAATAGACGATAAATATTGAATAGTTTGCACATAATAATTTCAGATAAGAATATTTTCTTGTTTCATACTTTTTAGAGCGTGATTTTTCAGTGGTCGGGTTTTAGTTTTTGAACTTATTTTTTATTTAAGTTATATTGGGGTTATAATTTCGTAAAGTATTTGCAGACGCGCTTTAAATTTTTTTTTGGTTAGGTTCATTCGAGTGCACCTCATTCATTCGTTTTAATGTTTTATACGTACCTGTGTAATATACCAAACACATACCATAGGTTTATGTTTCCAAATTAGAACTTAACTTCTCTAATTCCTGAAGAGATCGTGAGTCATGAGGATTTTTCAACAATTTGTTATGATCCAAGGAACAAATAAATAATCTGTCTAAGGATCTCAGTCTGCTGAGGGTAACATAGGCCTGTCCCTTAGCGAATAGTGACTTCCCTAAATCAATTACCGCTTTATCTAGAGTGCACCCATGCAACTTGTGCACAGTAACTGCCCAAGTAAGGATTAATGGTAACATTTTGCGTTGAATTTTTCCCGATCCTCTTAATCCGTCAAATTCAGTCAGATATCAAGGTTCAACTCTAATAAGCCCATCTTCATCTGCATTTATAGTGCAATCATCGAATCGTATGAGAACTGCACTTGGCTGTTCTCCATGCTCCAGCTGGTCACGACGAAGAGCAGGCCATATTAAGTTCCTGGCCACATTGAACTACGTATTTATTATAATATAATTATGTATTTTGTGTAGGTTTGGAGAGAAAATATGTTTGTTTTTGCTAATGGTTTTATAGAAATTATACCTAATTATTTGGTGCATGCAAGCAAATTCATAACCAACAGCTGACAAAATATATATTTTTGAAATGTGCTAATTAAGGCCTTTCATTTGATACCCAACACGGCATGAATAAACATTTTTTTGTTTTTAGGCTTTGACTTTATGTCCGCTAGAGGGCGCCATATTAAATTTAATGTGACCTTACATAGCCTATAACCAGCGGATGATCAAGACGCTTCCAACAATACCTCTTTTGTCAAATTATGATAAGCGGTTTAGAAGTAATGAGGGAACAGATGAACATACATACATACCGGTCAAAATCATAACCCTCCTTTTTGCTTCGCCGTAGTTGGGTAAAAAGAGAGATAAATTGATTTTTAATTTCCTGAATTTTGTATAATTGAGAAAGTCGTTCTAACATATAAATGACTAGCTTTTGCCCGCGGCTTCGCCCGCGTGGATGTCGGAAAAAATGTCACGACAACGTACTACCGCAATTAAAAGTACGCTATGTGTTAATGCAGATTGTAAACTATAAACTACATATATAATTCTTTCTTTTTTTTTTGTTTTTGTTTTGCAGTGCCCTTACAGGGTGCATATTTGAAACTTTTATGCTTATTCCAACCTCTGTACAACATGTTTGCAATAAACTGATTTGATTTGATTTGATTTCATATGTTACCAAATGTCATCTAAATCCGTTCAGCCATTTTTGCGCTAATCCGAAACATAAAGTCATCCCCTTTCAAATTGACTACCCCTTGCCACCCCGTTAGGGGTAGATTTTTTGACAACCCTGATACACCTTTTCCTTTATTTCTGATCTTAAATATAAATACCGAGTTTCAAGTTAAACGAACCGCGCGATATATCTTTCCAAACAATTATTTTCCCCCCACAAAATTCAACACCCCCTTTAAAAGGTCATTCTTCCTCCATATTCGGATGTCCTGGAACAAGGTCTAAGAAAAAGAAGCAAGCCTTGTCACAACAACACAACGTGCATTCTACGCCATCCTCTCCATCGTCATCCACATTGAACGTGGAAGTTACTGATCACGTAAATATATTACGCCTGAAACAGGAAATTCTAACCCTGCAACAGCAATTAAAGACCGCAGAAAAAAAGAGATTTCAACTCTTACTGAACGTATTACAATATTGATGCAGAGTCAGAATGCCTGCGAACTTTCCATGCAAGAACCGAAACGGAATACGTCTAGTGTTAAAACTTGCACTGCCATAAACGAACAAAGTCTGATTTCCGGCAAGAAAATACATATTTTCGGTACTCAACGTTGCGTCGGGTTAGCAGCCGCCTTATCACACTCAAGAGTAAATACAAAGTACGAAAAATATCAATTTGTGGCCCAAACTAAACCAAATGCACCATGTATCGAAGTAACATCGAACTGTAGAAATGTAAAATTAACAACAGATGATAAACTTGTAATTTGTGTAGGTGAAAATGACCATAACATAAATCATATCTTGTCTGAAGCAAAAAATATAGGATTTATTTAGTAATAACACTATAATTGTATTAAATGTCGTAAATAACGTGTTCGTGAATGTCAATAAATTAAACAATTCTATAAAAAATATATGTACCACAGCAGCACCTTGTATGTGCAGTACCTTTGTACTAGTATTATAATTATGTCGTATCTCTCTGTATTTTATTGTGTGTACCTACATAAATAATAAAATAAATAAATAATATGTACTAAGTATAAAAAATGTCACTATGTAAAACAAATAAGCACCAAACTGTCTGATATTTGTAAGTCAATCAATTTCGTAATAGATTGTAGTGACTATAATGATAAATATTTGAACCCTAGTGAAATTCGTAAGAGAATAGCAAGTGGCAAATCAAGTTTCAAATTGAACATTGGTACACGTGAACCAAAAAAGGGACAATTCCCTACTACTTTAAAGTACAAAGTCGCCTTGAAAGTGTAAAGCATCCTAAAAGTAACAACTTTACGCAACCCAATACAAAAGGTCGGAAACGAACTATATGTAAACCTACTATTTTACTGTTTTAAATAAGAGCGACTCATTTTTTCGTAACTAAATCCAACAAAACGCACCATTTTAGAATATTTCATCAAAATATCGCTAGTGTTCTATCCAAGCTAGAACTACTGGAACTAACTATTCAAGAATTAAAGGATGAAAATAATGACCCGGATGTAATATGTCTATCTGAAACTTTTATAAAAAAGGGTTATGAAAACTATGTCAAAATATTTAACTATGAAATGGCTACTAACTTCTGTAGAGAAAAACAGAGGGCGGCACTTGTATATTAGTAAAAAAGGAACTAAATTATAAAGAATTATTATTTGTTAAGAACTACGCAACCCAAAACACGTTTGAAGCCTTTTTTTTTTTTTTTTTTGGGTGGGAAATTATCAAATAACTTCTCCCGCTCTGGGCGGAGCGGGAGGGCGTGTCAGACTTTTACTGACTAAAACCCACCCGTGTTCCTTCCGTTGCCTGTGTGCCAGGGCCACGATATCCCTTTCGGACAAACTCGCAACCCCGGCAGGCATTGGTCCTATCGGACCCCCGTCAATTGGTGCTGACATCTCTTTGAGGCGCGCGTGGAACACAACGCGCCGTCGACCCGGGCCTGGTCCTTATCGGACGGCGAGCTACCCATCGCTCACCGTCCGCAGGCCCGCGCCTACGGTGGCCGGAAATCGGCTTGCGACTCCCGACGCCCGGGGCGTCTCCTGCGGCGACTAAGGGCGCGAGGGCGCGAACCTTGTCTCACCCTCACGCGTTCCGCCTCCTCCTTCGCTAGCATAACTGCTTCGCAGAAGGAGGTGACGGCCTCCCATGCACTCTCGCTCCGAACCATGGCCTGAACCAGGGCCGGACGCAAGAGATCGCCGCCGCCGATCACCTCCGTGAGGACACGGCGGTGCTCCGCCCAAGCTGGGCAGACCTCCACCGTATGCTCCACCGTGTCCTCCGGGCGATCCACACAGTGGTGACACCCGGGCGTTTCCTCCCGCTTAATCCTAAACAGGAACCTCCCGAAACATCCATGTCCGGTGAGGACATGCGTCAGGCGGAAGGTGAGGACGCCGTGGCGCCTCTCTAGCCACTCCTCAAAGAGGGGACTTATTGCCACAATTGTGGCGTGCCCAACGTTTGAAGCCTGTGGTATAGAATTAATGTGTGGTAAATTAGTTATTATATGTGTTTATCGCACACCTCAATCCGATCCTACTCAGTTTTTATCAAAATTACACAAAGTTTTGCACGACTTAACAAATAAACACAAATCTAGAGTTAGTATAGTTATAGCTGGTGATTTAAATATAAATACACAAAAAAAAGGCAATATTACAAATCAGTTGCAAGACTTATCCAATAATTATAATTTGAAAATTCACATCAATGTTCCCACGCGTAAATTGGCTTGTATTGATCATATCTTGAGCAACATTTCCAATGCTATTGCAACCGTACTACCTTTACATCTCTCAGATCATGACACAGCACAAATGCTTAGCTTTCCTTCTAAACATACACCACAAAAAGCATAAATATACTAAGTTTATAAAAGAGATTTAAACTTAGACAATATCCGGAAATTCCGGGAATGCTTACAAAGCCTTCACTGGTCTGATATATATGTAAACACAGATACAAATTCTGCTTTTAATGATTTTCATGAACTCTGGTGCCTTTTTTACAATCTCTATTTTCCCAAGGTAAGAGTCAAGGTCAATAGTAACACAAAAAATACACAAAAGTGGATAAGTAAAGGTTTAAGACAAAGTTGCAAGACTAAACGGATATTACGTTATGAATACTATAAAACCAAAAATAAATCTATTAAAACTAAATATAAAAAATATTCCTATATACTTAAGAAATGTATTTACAGCTCAAAAAAGAACGCGAACATAAAATATATTGAAACACAAGATAATAAATGTAAAGCCACTTGGACTGTCATCAAAAATTAAATAAGTAATAATATCCCCAAAGACAACATAGATGCAATAAAATTGAATGATATTGTAGTTACAGACCCTGTAGAAATAGCTTCTGCATTCAACAATCACTATGTGAATTTAACGCATACGACAACGCAACTTCGTGCAGTTCAAAATTATAAGCCAAATAGATGTGTCAACTCAATGTTTCTTAAACCAATGTCAGAAAATGAAGTGCGCCATGAAATAATGTCCCTGTCCAACACCAGATCAGAGGGCTATGACGAGATTAATACTAAAATCATAAAATCTTGCTGTAATGATCTGACTGGTATCTTAACTTATCTAATAAACATGTCATTTGCAGCAGGGACATTTTCCAATAGTTTAAAACTCTCCATTATAAAGCCGTTATTTAAAAAGGGAGATAAAAATGATATTAATAATTACCGACCAATTACATTGATACCTATTTTTTCTAAAATGTATGAGAAATGTATGTTTAAAAGACTAATTGATTTCTGCAATAAATTCCAAATAATAAATACTGAACAGTTTGGATTTCAAAAAAAGAAATCCACATTATTAGCCATATTCTCTCTTATGAAGGCAATACTTTCGAATATTAATAGTAATTACCTGACTACTCGACTTTTTTTCGATTTATCAAAAGCCTTCGATCTGGTGTCGCACAGCATATTGTTGGATAAACTAGAGACTATTAGAATTAGAGGACCTACACTCCAGTGGATTTCATCCTATTTAGATAATAGACGGCAACGTGTCATTATTAATAAAATTTACTATAATAAAGATATGATACCGTACTCGTCAGAATATAAGCAAAACAAATATGGCGTCCCACAAGGAAGCGTGCTAGGTCCAATATTGTTTCTTCTATATATTAATGATATCATAAAAATAACCAAGCATAAATGCATATTATTTGCCGATGATATATCTATCATAGTAACATTAGATACAAAGAAAAACAAGACAGATCATGAGATTGACATTAATAATACAATAGACGCATTATTGTTTTGGCTTGACATGAATAATTTAAAAATAAATTTAGATAAATCGGTTTACATTCAATTTAATCAATCAAATAATAATAAAAGCAATATCAAACTTAATATAAATAAAATCGAAGAGGTAACCCATACAAGGGAGGGGTTCACATCGGCGTCGAGTCGACGATGAAGTACTTGGGACTCGTCCTCGACAGCCGGTGGAACTTCGTGGAGCATTTTCGACGTTTGGCTCCCAGACTGGAGCGGGCCGGGGCTGCTTTGAAGCGGCTCCTGCCCAATCTAGGGGGTCCAAACCCCTCCCTCCGGAGGCTCTACGCGGGGATCGTGCGGTCCATGGCCCTTTACGGGGCACCGGTGTGGGCGCGTTCTCTGAGGCTGCGACCAGCCCAGCGGTTGAACGCGTCCCAAAGGGTCATGGCCATCAGGATGGTACGGGGATACCGCACGGTCTCCCGTGAGGCGGCGAGCCTCCTTGCCGGACTGCCGCCATGGGATCTAGAGGCGAAAGTCCTCGCACACATTTGGGTGTGGCGCGAAGAGGCGAAACTCCGGGCCGTAACTCCACTGCCGCAAGAAATCGCGGCACAGCGGACGGAGCTCCGGAGGGATCTCATGGCGACATGGAGAGTGCGATTGTCGCAACCCAGCGCTGGGCACGCCACAATTGTGGCGATAAGTCCCCTCTTTGAGGAGTGGCTGGAGAGGCGCCATGGCGTCCTCAACTTCCGCCTGAAGCAGGTCCTCACCGGACATGGATGTTTCGGGAGGTTCCTGTTTAGGATTAAGCGGGAGGAAACGCCCGGGTGTCACCACTGTGTGGATCGCCCGGAGGACACGGTGGAGCATACGGTGGAGGTCTGCCCAGCTTGGGCGGAGCACCACCGTGTCCTCACGGAGGCGATCGGCGGCGGCGATCTCTCGCGTCCGGGCCTGGTTCAGGCCATGGTTCGGAGCGAGAGTGCATGGGAGGCCGTCACCTAATTCTGCGAAGCAGTTATGCTAGCGAAGGAGGAGGCGGAACGCGTGAGGGTGAGACAAGGTTCGCGCCCTCGCGCCCCTACTCGCCGCAGGAGACGCCCCGGGCATCGGGATTCGCAAGCCGATTTCCGGCCACCGTAGGCGCGGGCCTGCGGACGGTGAGCGATGGGTAGCTCGCCGTCCGATAAGGACCAGGCCCGGGTCGACGGCGCGTTGTGTTCCACCCGCGCCTCAAAGAGATGTCAGCACAAACTGACGGGGTCCGTTAGGACCAATGCCTGCCGGGGTTGCGAGTTTGTCCGAAAGGGATATCGTGGCCCTGGCACACAGGCAACGGAAGGAACACGGGTGGGGTTTTAGTCAGTAAAAGTCTGACACGCCCTCCCGCTCCGCCCAGAGCGGGAGAAGTTATTTGATGATTTCCCACCCAAAAAAAAAAAAAACCCATACAAGGTTTTTAGGCGTAATAATAGATAAAGGTATTAACTGGAAAGAACATGTAGATAATATAAGCACTAGAATTAATAAATTTGTATATGCACTGAAGCAAGTTAAAAATATAACGAACATAAAAACTGCCATTATGTCATACTACGCCTATGTTGAATCGCTACTGCGTTATGGTCAATGTGTGGGGCAATGGTACCAATACGGATAGAGCATTTATGGCACAAAAAAAGTGCATCAGAGCAATATGTGGACTTCAACCTGATGACTCATGTCAACTAATGTTCAAGAGGTTTGGTCTGCTACCGCTACCGTGCCTGTACATATATGAGGTATGTGTATTTGTAGCTAAAAGTAAAGATTTATTTAAGTCAGCAAACGATATTAATCCCAGAAACAGACGAGATCCTTATAAACTGGTATTAAGTTATCTGCCGAGACTTGCCAAATATAACAAAAACTGCCTAGCAATGTGCGTACGCATTTATAACAAAATGCCAAGTCGCTTTAAGGTATTAAACTCGAGGAAATTAAAGATTGAATTACACAAGTGGCTTAATGAATGTAATTTTTACAGTTTAAAAGATTTTGTGGATGTAAGATGTTGATTCCTTGCTCATTTTGTTAAAACATAAATTTTTGCTTGCTATGTGTTATCTTAGCGAAACATGTTGATCTATTCTAATGATATTAACAGCAATATATACCATGTTTTACGCAAATAAATGATTTACTTACTTATTTACTTACCAAAATTCAATAATACACCGATTTCAGAACATGGCGTATTCGTGAGAGTCACAATGATAAAATTACAATTATAATCTCACAATTTATTAAATTTTATTTGCATCTTTCTTTCATTTTATTTTATCTCCATAGAAGTACGAAAATAATCTTAATGCTGAATATTGACTGAATAACTGAATTTGAACACTTTCAACTAGTTTAAAGAGTTGTAACCTATGTTGCTATAATATTGCTATTTTACAGATTAAAGCATTTTATTTTGTGCCCGAATTGCTGGAATAACGTCTGTATAAACTCAGACATTAACCAGTCAACTATGTCAGCTTGAAGTAAAGGCTTTAGAAACGCTTTTATACAATGATTATTCAGCCAATCTGTGTTGCTTAGGCGGGTTGGCGATCGCATTATGGTGTTAAATGCATAGAGAACGCTGCTGCCCATTTATTTAATCATTTAATAGTTTATTTCATGTAATCGTTAAAATCTGAAGTGCCCAGCTTTACAGAACTGTAACTTTTTTTGGTGTACTTCTAATAGAAAACTAATTATACTATTAAATTCTGTAATTATTTTCCTTTTTTATGAAATATAGTTCATCTTTGTAGGTTCTGGCCGGGTCTTGTAGGAAACCTTGGCATTCTCCTTTGATTGTTATTCTGATGCTGAATGTTCTTTAATGAAGGAGAGTATTAATTGTAAATTTAGAGGTAGAAGATTGAATAAAGTGGTATCTTTACTTGATATAGGCAATCAAAATGTTAATAGTACTTTGCAATTGCTGTGTCAGGTAGAAATTAACGATATCGCGACGGAGATTCTATTCCACGTTTTGGCAGATAAGCACTTACGTAGTAACATCCTATTAGGTCAAGAGATTTTGAATACGGGTTTTTGTGTGAGCATGACTGCTATTGAATAAATTATGACTAGAGAGAAAACTATAAACGTGTGTAAAGCTATTCAGACGACGGCAATAAATAATAATTTTGATAAAATTGACACCGATTTACCATTTGACATAAGACGTGACCTTGTAAACTGTTCCCGTGCAGCTAGTGATCCAGTGCTTATGATCTTCGACCCGCAGCATCCAGTGGAGCTTCATACTGATGTCAGTTCAGAGGGCTATGGTGCGATTTTTTTATAGGTTGTAGAAGGTAAGCAACATCCTATTGCCTATTTTAATAAGCGCACGACACCAGCAGAGTCTGGATAACACTCATACGAGCTAGAGACGCTGACGGTCGTCAACGCGGTGAGACATTTTCGACAATATCTGCATGACCGAAAGTTCTTCGAAGTCGTCTCGAAACGAAATCCACCTGACACCGAGGTTACACAGGTGGTAGGAATTCTTTCAGTCGTTCGATTTCAACGTAAAATACACGTAAGTAGGTAAGCAAATGGCGCACGCAGATTTCTTCTCTCGTAACTTATTGCCTGTACCACAAAAACAACAATCTTGTAGAGTTGAACAGAAGCAGGTAAACCTTACCGAATTAACTGACAACTGGCTTGTGGCAGAACAGAAGCGAGAAAAAGGTTCAAGAAAAATATTTCTGATGTAGAGCAAGGACAGCTCAACGAAGACGTAGCTAATACGTACCTCTGAGGTAATATCAGCTGTATTTTACCGTAAAGTTCAACGTAACGGTCGAACGAAATGTTTACCTCGATAGGTAACAGACCAACGCATAGCATGACGAACGATTTCCTCGTGCTATGCGTTGGCCTGTTATCAATAATGTCCACGAGTCTATTATTCATCTAGGATGAGAGAAAACGCTGGAGCAGCTGTACAACCATTATTCGTTCGAGGGTATTGAGTCGCTACTTAAAAAAGGTTTGTAGATAATTGTGTCACCTGTAACATAGCAAAGTCGCATTCAAGTAAAGTACAGGCAGAACTTCACCCTATACCCAAGCCTGCGATTCCATGGCATACCATGTTCATAGACGCTACAGGAAAGCTGAGTGGCAAAAGTGACAACAAGGAGTACGTGTTCGAGATGATGGACGCATTCACCAAGTACGTATTGTTCTTTCACAGTAAAAACATTGATACCAAGAGCAGCATCAAGGCAGTGTCAGATAGCGCTGCACTCTTTGGCTCTCCTGTACGTATAATCGCTGATCAGGGACAGTGCTTTTCGAGCAAGGAGTTTCGAGACTTCTGCCGGTAAAGATATCAAACTACACCTTATCGCGACTGGTTCATCTCGTACTAATGGTCAAGTGCAAAGAATGATGAGTGTGGTCAAGTCAATTTTAACCGCGACAGAGACTGATACTCGTAAAGATCGGTCGTGACAGGACTCGCTAGATGTACAGCTACCTCTAAATTGTACGGTTAATCGCGTTACAAAAGCTAGTCCATTAGAACTTTTGATACGTAAGGTAGCACGTCTACTTCATTTAATGGCTATCGACAATGACGACATTATAGACGTTGCTGACATTAGGAGATTGGCATCTGAAGGCATTGAGAAGTCTGCGCGTTATGATAAAAGTCGTTTTGATAGTACAAAGGCAAGCGTGAGTAGGTTCTCTGTCGGTGAATTCGTGCTTATTGAGAACGAGGAGCGTAATCAAACTAGGCTTGACGTGAAGTCAAGGGCCGTTTCAAATTGTTGGAAGTGTTAGAGGGCGATTGGTATGTTTTGAAATCTCTAGTTAACAAGCGTACTTTGTAAGTACGCTTGTTACGCTCATGACCGTGTTCGGAAGATGCCCGAGGGCCAAGTACCTATTGAGATTGTAGACGAAATAGATGATGAGTTGGCATCACTTTAGATGATACACAGGTTCTCGATTCAAGGGGTCGGAGACTGTATACCAGCGTATCGTAGCCGTAGCCCGTTGGAAATCGGTATCTGCTCAATGAGTAGTCCATGGGTACGTGGTAGGCGGTAGCTCTGGATGGTATAGTCGGGTTTTGCCTAGAGCCCGATAGAGTCACCCGAAATAAATAAAAGAACCCGAATACCGAGTTGACTCGGTATTCCCGTGGGGAAAAGTGTGTGAGTGTTGTTGACCATGTATGAGATACCGTATCGTAGGTTAGTCTAGTTTATAGTTCCTTGCTTTCAAATTCCTTGGAAATTGAAACGGATTTTGAAGTCAAGTCCGTTTTAATTATCTCATCAGTCTTCTTAAGAGTCAGGATTGGACGAGCAGAGACTGTGGCAAGATATTGTATTTTTCAGATTAACAACACACGAGGACGTGTGCATCGCAGGATGGCCGTGTCGGATCTGGTCATTAGTACGGACACGAAACGAATCGCAAGCGCGCCACTGGCGACATCACGTGGTCTAACCACACCTACAGAACGCTTCCCATCCCGAGCCCATGGCGTGGAAGATGGAAGATATTGAGCACAGAACATATATATTGAGTGTCTGATCGCATCGGAGTTAAGACGTCGCGAAACTCTACTCGATTCCTTGTGCTCACTTATTGTGGCAATTATAACTTGTAGTGATTGTGTCAATTTGTGATTTCAATAAACGCTGTGTATCGCACCCAGTGTGTTTTCATTGCACGACCCCATCTTCTGCCCACATGATGTCCGAATCTAACGGAGTAAATCCTGACGAACTTCCATAATGAGTAAGCTAGTGTCAGAATGTATAATGTAATAATAGGGCAAGCAATATAGATATATAAAATACTAAAATTAATAAATGTAAATACCTACTATGTTTGTGCTCACCGTAAAACGAAAAGTGCGTCTGCAACTGCAAACGCACGTGTTGTGTGATTCATAACGTTGTGTGATTCATAACGTTGTGTGATTCATAACGTTGTGTGATTCATAACGTTGTGTGATTCATAACGTTGTGTGATTCATAACGTTGTGTGATTCATAACCCCACCACTAAGTAGGTATAATAAAAACCGACCAAGTGCGAGTCGGACTCGCGCACGAAGGGTTCCGTACCATTATCTATAAAAACGGCAAAAAAAATCACGTTTGTTGTATGGGAGCCCCCCTTAAATATTTGTTTTATTTTAATTGAATTATTTATTTTTAAAGTGAATATATAACTAAATATTCTGTGAATATTTCAAGTGTCTACTTGTTACCGTTATCAATATCGAGCAAAAACGACCAAAAAAATCATGTTTGTTGTATGGGAGCCCCCTTGAATATTTATGTTATTCTGGTTTTTAGTATTTGTTGCTATAGCGGCAACAGAAACACATCATCTGTGAAAATTTCAGCTGTCTAGCTGTCACGGATCATGAGATACAGCCTGGTGACAGACGGACAGACAGACGGCAGAGCCTTAGTAATAGGGTTCCCGTTTTACCCTTTGGGTACGGAACCCTAAAAACGTTTGTTGCACAAGCAAACGGGGGACTCGGCCCGACCATGACTTACGCCTGTGCTGTTTCCGCACACGCTAAGCCCCACCTCATTCATAGATTGCAGGCACTTCAAAACCGATTTCTCCGTAAAATTACGGACTCTCCTTGGTTCGTTCGGAACGAAACCCTCCATCTAGATTTTAAAATCTCCACCATTAAGCAGTTTATGAAACGCGCGACAAAGCGGTTCTTCGAGTCCGCAGATAGACATCGCAAGCCCTTGGTTGTGCAGGCAGCTGGCTATAGACATCGCAAGCCCTTGGTTGTGCAGGCAGCTGGCTATAGACATCGCAAGCCCTTGGTTGTGCAGGCAGCTGGCTATAGACATCGCAAGCCCTTGGTTGTGCAGGCAGCTGGCTATAGACATCGCAAGCCCTTGGTTGTGTAGGCAGCTGGCTATAGACATCGCAAGCCCTTGGTTGTGCAGGCAGCTGGCTATAGACATCGCAAGCCCTTGGTTGTGCAGGCAGCTGGCTATAGACATCGCAAGCCCTTGGTTGTGCAGGCAGCTGGCTATAGACATCGCAAGCCCTTGGTTGTGCAGGCAGCTGGCTATAGACATCGCAAGCCCTTGGTTGTGTAGGCAGCTGGCTATAGACATCGCAAGCCCTTGGTTGTGCAGGCAGCTGGCTATAGACATCGCAAGCCCTTGGTTGTGCAGGCAGCTGGCTATAGACATCGCAAGCCCTTGGTTGTGCAGGCAGCTGGCTATAGACATCGCAAGCCCTTGGTTGTGCAGGCAGCTGGCTATAGACATCGCAAGCCCTTGGTTGTGCAGGCAGCTGGCTATAGACATCGCAAGCCCTTGGTTGTGCAGGCAGCTGGCTATAGACATCGCAAGCCCTTGGTTGTGCAGGCAGCTGGCTATAGACATCGCAAGCCCTTGGTTGTGCAGGCAGCTGGCTATAGACATCGCAAGCCCTTGGTTGTGCAGGCAGCTGGCTATAGACATCGCAAGCCCTTGGTTGTGCAGGCAGCTGGCTATAGACATCGCAAGCCCTTGGTTGTGCAGGCAGCTGGCTATAGACATCGCAAGCCCTTGGTTGTGCAGGCAGCTGGCTATAGACATCGCAAGCCCTTGGTTGTGCAGGCAGCTGGCTATAGACATCGCAAGCCCTTGGTTGTGCAGGCAGCTGGCTATAGACATCGCAAGCCCTTGGTTGTGCAGGCAGCTGGCTATAGACATCGCAAGCCCTTGGTTGTGCAGGCAGCTGGCTATAGACATCGCAAGCCCTTGGTTGTGCAGGCAGCTGGCTATAGACATCGCAAGCCCTTGGTTGTGCAGGCAGCTGGCTATAGACATCGCAAGCCCTTGGTTGTGCAGGCAGCTGGCTATAGACATCGCAAGCCCTTGGTTGTGCAGGCAGCTGGCTATAGACATCGCAAGCCCTTGGTTGTGCAGGCAGCTGGCTATAGACATCGCAAGCCCTTGGTTGTGCAGGCAGCTGGCTATAGACATCGCAAGCCCTTGGTTGTGCAGGCAGCTGGCTATAGACATCGCAAGCCCTTGGTTGTGCAGGCAGCTGGCTATAGACATCGCAAGCCCTTGGTTGTGCAGGCAGCTGGCTATAGACATCGCAAGCCCTTGGTTGTGCAGGCAGCTGGCTATAGACATCGCAAGCCCTTGGTTGTGCAGGCAGCTGGCTATAGACATCGCAAGCCCTTGGTTGTGCAGGCAGCTGGCTATAGACATCGCAAGCCCTTGGTTGTGCAGGCAGCTGGCTATAGACATCGCAAGCCCTTGGTTGTGCAGGCAGCTGGCTATAGACATCGCAAGCCCTTGGTTGTGCAGGCAGCTGGCTATAGACATCGCAAGCCCTTGGTTGTGCAGGCAGCTGGCTATAGACATCGCAAGCCCTTGGTTGTGCAGGCAGCTGGCTATAGACATCGCAAGCCCTTGGTTGTGCAGGCAGCTGGCTATAGACATCGCAAGCCCTTGGTTGTGCAGGCAGCTGGCTATAGACATCGCAAGCCCTTGGTTGTGCAGGCAGCTGGCTATAGACATCGCAAGCCCTTGGTTGTGCAGGCAGCTGGCTATAGACATCGCAAGCCCTTGGTTGTGCAGGCAGCTGGCTATAGACATCGCAAGCCCTTGGTTGTGCAGGCAGCTGGCTATAGACATCGCAAGCCCTTGGTTGTGCAGGCAGCTGGCTATAGACATCGCAAGCCCTTGGTTGTGCAGGCAGCTGGCTATAGACATCGCAAGCCCTTGGTTGTGCAGGCAGCTGGCTATAGACATCGCAAGCCCTTGGTTGTGCAGGCAGCTGGCTATAGACATCGCAAGCCCTTGGTTGTGCAGGCAGCTGGCTATAGACATCGCAAGCCCTTGGTTGTGCAGGCAGCTGGCTATAGACATCGCAAGCCCTTGGTTGTGCAGGCAGCTGGCTATAGACATCGCAAGCCCTTGGTTGTGCAGGCAGCTGGCTATAGACATCGCAAGCCCTTGGTTGTGCAGGCAGCTGGCTATAGACATCGCAAGCCCTTGGTTGTGCAGGCAGCTGGCTATAGACATCGCAAGCCCTTGGTTGTGCAGGCAGCTGGCTATAGACATCGCAAGCCCTTGGTTGTGCAGGCAGCTGGCTATAGACATCGCAAGCCCTTGGTTGTGCAGGCAGCTGGCTATAGACATCGCAAGCCCTTGGTTGTGCAGGCAGCTGGCTATAGACATCGCAAGCCCTTGGTTGTGCAGGCAGCTGGCTATAGACATCGCAAGCCCTTGGTTGTGCAGGCAGCTGGCTATAGACATCGCAAGCCCTTGGTTGTGCAGGCAGCTGGCTATAGACATCGCAAGCCCTTGGTTGTGCAGGCAGCTGGCTATAGACATCGCAAGCCCTTGGTTGTGCAGGCAGCTGGCTATAGACATCGCAAGCCCTTGGTTGTGCAGGCAGCTGGCTATAGACATCGCAAGCCCTTGGTTGTGCAGGCAGCTGGCTATAGACATCGCAAGCCCTTGGTTGTGCAGGCAGCTGGCTATAGACATCGCAAGCCCTTGGTTGTGCAGGCAGCTGGCTATAGACATCGCAAGCCCTTGGTTGTGCAGGCAGCTGGCTATAGACATCGCAAGCCCTTGGTTGTGCAGGCAGCTGGCTATAGACATCGCAAGCCCTTGGTTGTGCAGGCAGCTGGCTATAGACATCGCAAGCCCTTGGTTGTGCAGGCAGCTGGCTATAGACATCGCAAGCCCTTGGTTGTGCAGGCAGCTGGCTATAGACATCGCAAGCCCTTGGTTGTGCAGGCAGCTGGCTATAGACATCGCAAGCCCTTGGTTGTGCAGGCAGCTGGCTATAGACATCGCAAGCCCTTGGTTGTGCAGGCAGCTGGCTATAGACATCGCAAGCCCTTGGTTGTGCAGGCAGCTGGCTATAGACATCGCAAGCCCTTGGTTGTGCAGGCAGCTGGCTATAGACATCGCAAGCCCTTGGTTGTGCAGGCAGCTGGCTATAGACATCGCAAGCCCTTGGTTGTGCAGGCAGCTGGCTATAGACATCGCAAGCCCTTGGTTGTGCAGGCAGCTGGCTATAGACATCGCAAGCCCTTGGTTGTGCAGGCAGCTGGCTATAGACATCGCAAGCCCTTGGTTGTGCAGGCAGCTGGCTATAGACATCGCAAGCCCTTGGTTGTGCAGGCAGCTGGCTATAGACATCGCAAGCCCTTGGTTGTGCAGGCAGCTGGCTATAGACATCGCAAGCCCTTGGTTGTGCAGGCAGCTGGCTATAGACATCGCAAGCCCTTGGTTGTGCAGGCAGCTGGCTATAGACATCGCAAGCCCTTGGTTGTGCAGGCAGCTGGCTATAGACATCGCAAGCCCTTGGTTGTGCAGGCAGCTGGCTATAGACATCGCAAGCCCTTGGTTGTGCAGGCAGCTGGCTATAGACATCGCAAGCCCTTGGTTGTGCAGGCAGCTGGCTATAGACATCGCAAGCCCTTGGTTGTGCAGGCAGCTGGCTATAGACATCGCAAGCCCTTGGTTGTGCAGGCAGCTGGCTATAGACATCGCAAGCCCTTGGTTGTGCAGGCAGCTGGCTATAGACATCGCAAGCCCTTGGTTGTGCAGGCAGCTGGCTATAGACATCGCAAGCCCTTGGTTGTGCAGGCAGCTGGCTATAGACATCGCAAGCCCTTGGTTGTGCAGGCAGCTGGCTATAGACATCGCAAGCCCTTGGTTGTGCAGGCAGCTGGCTATAGACATCGCAAGCCCTTGGTTGTGCAGGCAGCTGGCTATAGACATCGCAAGCCCTTGGTTGTGCAGGCAGCTGGCTATAGACATCGCAAGCCCTTGGTTGTGCAGGCAGCTGGCTATAGACATCGCAAGCCCTTGGTTGTGCAGGCAGCTGGCTATAGACATCGCAAGCCCTTGGTTGTGCAGGCAGCTGGCTATAGACATCGCAAGCCCTTGGTTGTGCAGGCAGCTGGCTATAGACATCGCAAGCCCTTGGTTGTGCAGGCAGCTGGCTATAGACATCGCAAGCCCTTGGTTGTGCAGGCAGCTGGCTATAGACATCGCAAGCCCTTGGTTGTGCAGGCAGCTGGCTATAGACATCGCAAGCCCTTGGTTGTGCAGGCAGCTGGCTATAGACATCGCAAGCCCTTGGTTGTGCAGGCAGCTGGCTATAGACATCGCAAGCCCTTGGTTGTGCAGGCAGCTGGCTATAGGCCTTCTCAGATTAGTCAGACTCGCCGACCCAGGCATACTCTCTTAGGCCCGTATTAATAAACGTTACTCAGCCCAAGAGCTTGCACTTGATAACAGTCTTGAGGTCATGATCGTATTAATAAACATAATAATTGATGTACTCAAGTTACGGCTTGGGTTTACGTTATCAGCCGAGTGATGGACTGATTAATAAACGAAAATCGACACTTAAGTATACAATAGGTGTGTGTACTCGAGATGCTAAATCTGAGTGTAGGCAGTCCGTGACTTGAGGTCGTGATTAGTAGCGCGAAACATGGAGTTTGAAAATATTTTGGGTGAAATTAATTATTACGATGAATTAGAGTAAGTAGATACTATGACGATATTTTTGCAAAAAATCTATTCATGGGATGCCTCGAATCCTTTTGAGTTACCAAGTGATCATTTAAAAAAACCATCAAAGTACGCACAATGACGGGTTCCGTAGTTGGGATGAATTTATCCCAAAAACAAACTTAACATTGTGGTGGATATATTATGTATCTTCAACAATATTCAAATGACTGTAATTTACCATTAACTATTTATAAATGAATATGTCAATAACCTACTTAATTCATTAATAAAAATAATAAAATTATATCCTATCATATATCCTATCCTATACATTGTAGTTGAAAAACATGTTCTTCCATACATCGATAGGATATTATACGTTATGATCAATTTTCCAACTGTAAATGTAAGTTGGTCGACTATTACTAGTTAACTTGTAGAACCTACTTAGCTGTGATAGCTTTCTTTTTATTTTTTTTACAAGTTAATAAGTTTTAAAATAATTTAAGTTTTCACAGATCCGCAATAGTTTTGAAAGACCTGGCCAACAATAACACACCATGGGATAAACGAGAAAAAAAATATCATCCCTAATTAACGTGCAAGGGAGATACCTACCAAAAAATTTTTTTCTCGAGCTTTTTTGTACCACTTTGTCGGCGTGATTGATAAGATTCATAAGGAAAGACAGAGATAGCGAAACTATAAGGTTCCTTGTTGACTTCGGAACCCTAAAAATGATCGGGGTTTGTTCAAGAGTCACATTAATAAAAATAATCTTTGGTGAAATAAAGTAACAGATATAATATAAGTAACAGAGGTCTCCCAATTTCCCTAGAAATATTTATAACGTGATACAGCGTTAACATTAAAGTTATAACAAAATACAAGTATTTCAATAAATCTTACGACTTATCAAGAACGAAATGTGATGAATGTCATTCTAAACTTCGGTCAATGTGATGTAATTGTTCATCACGTACAGCTCCTTGAGGAGCTGGGGGTCTACTCCCTAAGCACGAAGTCCGTTGTGTCGGCCTTCGTTACGGGCGTTTCCTACTCCTTATCACCTTCGGACGGATGATTCGTTCCGGGCCCGAACGAAGAATGAATGATAACACGAATTTACAGTTGTCCCTACTCCCGATGCGTTTTAGCCCGTCTGAAAAGTTCAACTTGACACTTGTTTTGACGGCTCGTTATGTCTGTTGATACGACATCAAAAAAACAAAATAGGCAAAGGTATCAACAGGATAATGCCGGTTTCGGAACAAAAATGGCAAAAATAATTCAATTCTATGTTTAGACATAATAAAAAGTATATTGTTAAAAATGCGGTCGTTTCCAACGAGAAAAACATTAATTTTTGATTTACCTGAAAACCACAAAATAAGTAAACCGGTAATCGACCGGTAAAATTGCACAACTCTATAGTCATGTGTCATTCGTTCACGAAGATTGTCTATGATTCCGTTGGAAACTGATGAATCCGAAATCATTAGGGAGTAGGGTTCACTGCGACGTATCGAACTACTGTCGGACGGGCCCGTTGCTTCGTTAACGGACTTAGGGAGTAGACCCCCTGATCTTGGTAACTGAGATACTGTTTTTATGTGTTTATTAATTAGTAATGATCTTGAGATGCTGATATCAGATATCTCGATCTGATATCTTGAGTACGTTGTTGGGGAACGTTTATTAATACGGGTCTTAGACCCAGATGACCCCATTACTCTCCTTCAGAAAAGCGATCGGGCCACAAGTACAGTGCACAAATCACACAAACCGTCATTCCGTCCTCGCCGCCGACGCGACGTACCACGCGAAGTCAAGACTTAATTGTTCCCCCGTCCCTTGCACGTCGAACCGCCACCAGCCGCCCGCGCCGCCGTGGCTGAGTGCGTCGTAGCATTTAATAGTAATCCCCGTTAATAATCATGAATCTAAACTTTGATCCAGCCTGTCCCCAACTTGCTGATTCCCCAATGACGCCCTAAGCCGAGGTTCGTACCCCACAGGGGGTGCCCTTAGTGGGCAGTCGTTTAGTTTTAATATATATATATTTATTTTATATTTACGCTCCTGGCTGGAGGCTTTAAGCTCACACCTTAGGGCAGCCACAGGAAAGTCCGGTTAAGTAGTCACGGCCTCTCAAGGCCAACTACGAGATGCCATACAAAAAAAAAAGAAAAAAAAAAAGCAAACGGGGAGTCGAGCTCGAGTGATGGGAGAGTGCGGACCTCTGTCTAAACTTAAAGTGTGAGTACTATAACTTATTATTTTATGCAACAATGGTTGTTGTTGTGATTCTGAATGTTTTTATTACATAATATAATTTTGTGAAACCAAGTTTCGGCTCATTTATTCCACACCCACATTTATATCCTTAGGTCATAATCTTTATGATCGACACAATTTAAATAGAGTAAAATAGATAAAGTAAGATTGTCCTACAAAAAGGTACGACGATCTGACACTAGTTAATATGAAATTAGCGAAGTTCAAAGTTTGGGTGTCATTTTTTATACCTAAAACTGATTATATTTTAGACTTGGAAAACCGTTTGCTCCCATAGTGCGGCGGCGCCGCACCGCGCGCCGGCTCTGCCACAGCGGACGGGATGCACCACGCCGACACTACTTACGCACTCCATGCCCAGTGCTCAGTTGCTCAGCACACGCACCATCGAACTTGCCGGCGGCGCGCGGGCGATCCCTTGCGCATATCTGTACTAATACCACAAAGAGAGCAGGTGGCCTAGTGGGAACGGCCGCGACTGCCGAGATGGAGGTTGTGAGTTCGCCAGGCCGGCGCTTTACAGCAGGGTATTTAATTTAATCACCACTGCTCTCAAAACGGTGAAGGAAAACATCGTGAGGAAACCGGCACGTCCTAAAACTAAACATTCTAAGAAACGAGATATCTACCAACCTGGACTGGGCCCACGTGGTGGATTATGGCCCACTCCCTATGCAGAGAGGCCTGAGTGACCCAGCAGTGGGAACAGTAAAAGCTGATTATGTAATATCCTATAGAGGCATGTGAGTTTGTATGTACGTACGGGGTAAAGTTTGTATGTACCTACGGGGTAAAGTTTGTATGTACCTACGGGGTAAAGTATGTATGTACCTACGGGGTAAAGTTTGTATGTAGGTATATTAATCTCTTTAAATTTGTCTGAGGGAGTGTCTGGGACTTAGTTTATAAATTGAACGAATTGCTCTTTTTTGTAAAACAAAAATTGTCTGAATGTCGGCGGCATTTCCCCACACAACAGAATACCGTACGACATTACAACACGAAAATAAGTAAATTACGTGTATACTAAGCGGCCTGTCTCTAAATCAGTTCTAAAATCCTACTTGCTTTTTACTTACCAATACTAGCGGTAAAATAGCAAATATTTGTACATGAATTCAACATGATAATAATTACAATTACTATGACATTATTAATTTGCTTTGACAGCTGTTTTATTTTATTAGTTCAGATTTAATTTAATGTGTAACGAAATTGACTATGTATGTACCTATATTTTCAATGACAATTTAATTTAATAAGAAAACTGATTAAGAATAATTGAGTTTTGAATGCATTGAATGAGCGTAACCTTTTTATACATGATGGTATTTTGTTGTATAATTGTGCTCCTTCAAAAGTTAACATTTTCACGCACAATGGTCCACATGAAGGACTGAGTGCGGAAACCAAACCCGCTAACATAGAACTTAACATTTTTTGCCAAACTTAGTTCTCATCTTCGGTAAAATCAGAAAACTAGTTTGGCGAGTGCTACGTTGGGTTACTTGTTTTACTTTAGTAAACGATAAATTAGTCTGTATACTTTTGATGAGTGCCTTACGAATGAAAATACAAGTATTGTAAATATATAACTGTCTAATGTTCATTATTTTGGTTTCTTCATTAATTTTGCATGTTGATGATAAATATGGATAGTTAAAAATCATTTTTATTAGTTTGTTTTGGGCAACTTGGAGACTTGCTAGCTTCGTCTTGGCCGCATTGGTTTATGATATATTAAGTTTGCACCTCGCATGGTCGATCACATGGTCCTCAAATGATCTGACCAAGATTGTATCCGTATTGTATATACACATTGACATTGATGAATTTTATATAGTTATACAATGACATGAATATTTACTTTGAAAATTAATATATTGTTTTATTAAGGTTTGTAAATGTGAAGACTATGTGGGTTATTGTTTATTTTTCTTTTTTTCTCGGTTAGTTTTTATCATGGTTTTGGCAGTTTGAGTAATTTATGCGGCCTTAACAAAATGTCCTTTCTTTGGTATTGTTCGTTGAATCGTTGACCTCCTTAAGTTCTTAGTTGAGCTGCATGACTACTGAAAAATGCGTGCACTGACTGGACAGGTCCCCTCAATCTGTGTGGTTCTTTCATCAAAAGATCATTTCAGGCATCAATCTACATGATCTGACCAAGATTATGTCGGGACTTTAAAAGAGACTGTGACCTCTGAGTTTTCGGCCTTTCTTCTCAGAGTAGTCGGATAAGAAACGCCGACCTCATCATTTCATTATCATTTACGGTGTACTTTATGAACCTTTTGTAACATCCTCTGAACCTATGCTAAGCAAATAAATGATTTTATTTGATGACCAACGTTCTTTCCAGGGTTACACAGATTCGGTTTCAAGTTCCGGTACACCGCCGCCTAGCAATTCCGTGTTGCATCCTGCTCCGTGTCCAGTGACCTACGCCTACCACATACTGAGTTAAGTACCATGTTCTGGAACTCTCCAGGACACAGTATTCGACTCAGTTTGCCGTGGCCACTCTCCAGAGGCGTCATTTTGTGACAATATTGACAATTTATGTGGTCATATTTTTTATCCACTTCGTAAACCTCTAACATCATAACGGATCACTCCACCACTGCCTACAGCGCCCACAGCGCCTACAATGACTGTTAATTCCCAGTAAATAGTTGGGATCAGGTCCGCGACCCGTAGAGCAGTGGTGGCCCAGTGGTTAACGGCCTCGACTTACGAGTAGGTTGTAAGGTTCGATCCCAGGCAGGCGATTTACTTTGTGTCAATTATTTTATCACCACTGCTCTCAAAACGGTGAAGGAAAACATCGTGAGGAAACCGGCATGTCCTAGAACTAAAAAAAAATTCGAAGACATGTGACATCCACCAACCCGCACTGGGCTTGCGTGGTGGATTACGGTTACGGCCCACTCCCTCTCACAGAAAGAGGAGGCCTGTGCCCCAGCAGTGGGAACATTATAGGCAGATCATGGGTCCGCGACCGCGACTCGCCACATAGCTATTTAAGTTAGCTCAAGTTAATAATAAAATAGTCGAGGAGCACGGCCGCATTAACTTTTTAATTGGAAAATTTCATTACACAGATAAGGCTGCGCCGACCGTGGTGACAGTGGCGGCACCGCTGCACTCACAGGCTGCACTGCTGCAGCGCTGCGCCACGTTCGAGCTGCTCTGAGCGCTGCGAACGAAGCGCGCTATTCTTCCATTGTGCTCGCGCTAAATAGCTCTAATCGCGTTAGTGTTCACGTTTATTCATCCGATTACTGACAACCCCTCGATTTGAACTGAGCTCACAATAGCTTTCAAACTATGAACATTTCGTATCGAACACTTAATAAGCAGTTTTTTTATGCGCCTGGAACCCTGTTTGGTGAATATTTGTAGATATATTATATGGCGGCCGCTAAGCCTATAATAAGTTCGCAATATTCTAAGTGCGCAATTTGATTGAATCTGCCCTTGCACTAAAACGATCAATTATTTTTAATTGCCTTATAAAAAGAGGGAGTATTCCGCCAGTGTTTTTTCATGTTCCTACACTGACTTGATTTGAGATTTGTTTTTTTTTTTTTTTTAAACTGCGTGGTGGTCCCTAATCAATTTTAATAATTTTACTTGTGTTGTTAGCTTCAATAACAGATTTTGAATTCAGTTTGTCTATGTTAATGATGTTGTTACCTTTACATAGTAACTTGAATGAATCACATGAATTTGTGTGGGGTACTACAAATACAAACTCAAAAATAAAAGCTTTTCCCCAAAAAACAACATTTTCGGAACTCGATGGCAATTTGGAAATGTACAATTTGCCATTGTACAATTTAGCAATGTACAAACAACTAACAAAACCAAAGACAGCGACTTTCGAAACTAATATTATTTTCCATTTTACAGTCACTTTTTCTTATCTGTTGTTTTTTTAAACCTACTTCAAAAAAGGAGGAGGTTTATTATATCATATAAATCTGATGGCAAAGTTGAACCTAGTGTGAGTAAATAGTAGTTTATCAAATATCTGCTACCGATGTGGATAGACAGGCCACCGGATAAGTAAATAGTAGTTTATCAAATATCTGCTACCGATGTGGATAGACAGGCCACCGGATAAGCCACTGTACTGTCAAAGACAGCATCAAGTGTTCCTTCTACACCAAGTTATGGCAGCCTGCAAGCTCAAATCTAAAACTAGGATCGTGAAGGATGTTGAAGTGAAATAGATTTCTGATCCAAAAATTTATCAAAAGTTTTACAAACCGGTTTTGATAAACAATGTGGAATGTAGTGCTTTTTATTATATGGGCAGTGACTGTTGTTTAATTAAATCTGCAAACCAATACAAACCAATTGAAGTTACAAACTGAGGCTGTCGCAGAACTTAAACTCAAAGACGATGATGTGGAATTAATTCATACACTATACGTTATTGATGTTCTATCCGGCTGTGAGTGATATTTTGATAGGAAGGAACTTTACTGAAGTTATAAATATAATTTATATCCGTGTCAGTGGAGAAACTTTAACTTTTCAATCAGTTCTGCAGCATTGAATGTTTGCAGTATTGCGGTTACTAAAAACGTAGGTAGGTATCGCATGAATACGAAATGGTATTAAATAAGATTTTATTATAATATCCTCAATCTTTTTCTTAAGACTTATCAAATTTAGGAAAAACATCATGTGTAGAATTGGCCAACTAACGTCTAATAAACCTATTCACCAACGACCGTATAGGATGTCCGAGTCGGAACGAGCAATTATGCGAGAAATAATAGATGATCTTTTAAAAAAATGGTATTCAAAACAGTACGCTACATGCGCTTCTTGTTTTTGTTCGTTGGGTTATCCCTTCCTCATGGATGAGCCGCCCGGTGACGGGTGGAGGGCTCTGTCAGACTCTTACTGACTAAAACTACCCCGGTGTTCCCTTCGCACCGGGGATCATATGATCAAGTGCGACTTCTGCGATTCCCGGCTGGTGCCGACCCGCCCCGCGGGCCACCTCATGTCTGGGGGGTGAAGAGTTAGAAATTAATGTTAAAAAAAATAGTGTCTTTGGTTCTGTATTTTCATTTTTGGGCACCGACTTCCGAAATTAAATTAAATATAATATTAAATGTCGATGTACTACAGGTACACCTCTGCCCAACCCTTCGGGGAAACAAGGCGTGATGTTATGTTATATGTTTTCGAAATTAAAGTTAGTTTTCACTTTTTTGTGTTTTTTTTTTGGAAGTGGGTTTCTTTTTGTAAAAAAGTTTATTATTTTTCACTTTTTAGCTGTGGTACCTACCCCACATCAATTCGTATAGGTACCACTTGCTATACAAACAGCAGTGAGAGGAAGTTTTATACAAGCTTTGACATCCCATCCATTGAAGTTAAGATAAACAAAAAATTACAAACTTTATAATTTACTTAGGTAAGTATTCGTGCCAAGTTTCAAGTTTATTAACTCTAGGAATAAGAATTTTCATGCAAACAAAATTCCCCCTTCCCCCCCTTAAAAGTCAAATTTCCAAAAACCCCTTCTTAGCGGATGCCTACGTTATAAGAACTGTCTGTGTGCCAAATTTCAGCCCAATCTGTTCGTGGTGTGCGCTATGTGTTTACAGACCAATCAGTCACGGTTTCCTTTGATATAAGGCTAGATGTTATATTGAGAACCTCCTCCTTTTTGAAGTCGGTTAAAAATCATATACATATAGCCAGAGTGCATCTCATGACAATTTGAATAAGACCAAACACGCGGATACATTGTTTTATTACGGAGTTCCAGTGACTACCTTCCGGCTTCATCATCAGATCAGTTTGATGGTACCATTTTGATCAGAACTATTTTTTTAAATTTGCTTCGCTTAACTGTCTTAATCCAGATATCTTATCGCCACCCGTGAAATACTTATCATTGAGAAGTTCCGGTGGCCATCTGTGGCCTTCTTCATCGGTTCCACTTCACCAAATTATACTTTCGGAATGCAAATGATTGACTTGTTGATGAAAATATAAAAATCGCTATATGTATGCCTATACCTAATATTTGAGTAGTTCCTTCAGTTACTCATGGATCCCAACATCAGAACTGGATTTTGATAAAAATGGGACCAATCTGGAAGTATAATCCTTTCAAATAAAAAAAGAATTTTCCAAATCGGTTCATAAACGACGGAGTTCTGACGTAACAAACATTAAAAAAAAAAAACAGACGACTTGAGAACCTCGGGAACCTTCGTCTTTTTGTGAAGTCGGTTAAAACTAATGTCCATGATAGAGGATCTCATTGACAGATTGCTGTACATTCTATACTTCTCTAGGCCTTAAAAGTGGGTACCATCAAATTACTTGTAGCTTCAAAACTAAGGATGTGCACAAAACTGCGTTCTTATAAAGTGATGGCCATTTTGAATATTTGAGAATGCCTTCGGAGTATGTAATGGACCAACTGTCTGTCAAAGACACAGGTTTGGGACACAGTTTTGGGCAATCTACGCATTGGAAGGGTAATATATTACATGGATTACTACATTACATAGGTACATAACAATCATCGTACTTGTAGCCACAAAATTGATTGAAGAAAATATGGTTTGCATAAAAATTGTTTTAAATATTTTTGTCAAAAACGGGTTGGGTCTTTAACCGACTTCCAAAAAGGAGGAGGTTCTCTATTCGGCGGTATGTTTTTTTTTGTATGTTTGTTACGCGATTACTCCGTTAATTATGAACCGATTCTGAAAATTCATTTTTTGTTTAATTCACATGGCCCACCCACACATTCACAATATAAGAACTATGTGTGAGTGGCAAGGTAAACACATCAGGTACTCATTATTATATTGTTCCGGTGGCCATATGTGTTCTCCCTCATCAGTTCCACTTCACCAAATGGTGCTTTCCGAGAGCAAATGCACGAGATACTATAAAAAATTGCCAAATCGCTATAGGATTGCCTATAAAATTTGAGGGTTTCCCTCGATTTCCATGGGATCCCCTCATCTGATTCTGATTTGGTGGCAATGGGACCACTTCGGGAGTATACCCTTTCAAACAAAAAAATAGTTTTCAAAATCGGTATAAAATTAACGGATTAATCGCGTAACAAACCTCCTCCTTTTTGGAAGTCGGTGAAAAATACGACCATAAGCCCTACAAGCCCTACAGCCCTAACCTACCATATACCTAGTATGTGGTAAATAAATATATAAATAAGTTCAGGATGTCTGCACCATGCGACCTAAGGTTACAGACGGATAGTATACAGGATTTCCAGGTTTGGGAAGGGTAAACTCACTGCCAGTCGCGCAGACTCACGAGACTGATCAGAGATGGCTAAAGGTGTCTTGGCCACAGTGAGGGGTAATGAGACAAGAATATAATTCAAATCTGATTTATTTACAACATGATACAGCTTATATACTACTTTTTCTTCACACACACTATTATATAAAATCTTTGTGTCCTATGCGTGTGAGATGCAACCGAATCAATATTTTTAACTGGGCCGCGCGTCACCTGGGCCGAGTGCTGAGTCAATGTCCAAAGGTAACGTTGAACAACCGACTTCCGAAATTAAAGTTATTTTTCACTTTGTAGTGTTATTTTTGGTAGTCGGTTCTTCTTTTTTTGTAAAAAGTTTTGGGTGATTACATTTTTGGGCTATGATATTTCCGAACATTTGTCCTAGTTCCCGAAAGCTTGATGCTTTATCAAAATACCAAATTACATAGTCAGTTCATCAATTAAGACAATTTTTCCGCTTGATTAATTATTTTAGGAAAATTAATAACGGTGCGCTTCTCTGCAAACCGTTGACTAGTTTATTCAAAAACCGGCCAAGTGCGTGTCAGACCAAGCACAATGCAGGGCAATTGGGATGAATTTATCCCAAGACCAAACTTAAAATTGTAGTTGAAGGACATGTTCCCTCATAAATTCCAATTGCAAATGTAAGTTTGTACGCACAATATTGAGTGATTTACCATGTTATTTTAAGACCATAGACTTCTTATAGATGTTACTGTAATCTATAAGTAAATAACTAATACTAGATTACTACATCTTTCACAAAATTTGAAGCTCCGTAGTTTTGGAGAAAATTTTCATCGATTTCCTAAATAACTTTAAAAGTATTTATTGAAAAATTATATATCTGAAATCCTTACCTAAAACAACCTTACCTTTTATTTGATATGGCACACGCTACCGAATACATTTTTTTTTGTTGTATATTGCTCCCACAAGTTGTATATTGCTCCCACAAGTTGTATATTGCTCCCACAAGTTGTATATTGCTCCCACACGTGACCCACAAATTTACGTTACACGTCCGTATTTGGGTCACAGAAATTCTCATGTGTACCAAGTTTCAACTTAATTGTTTCAGTAGATTCGGAGCAAATTGGCTGTGACAGACGGACAGCCAGACAGACACACGAGTTATCCTGTGTAGGTTCCGTTTTTTTTCCGTTTGAATAGGTATAGAACCCAAAGAGGGTGCGATCTTTCAATGGGGTCTCCAACAAGACCAGGCTGTAGTATGTGAAAAGATGCATTAATAGAAAATGTGCGAATAATTGAAAATTTAAAAAATTAATAATTAATCTGATATGGTAGAAAGTGTAAACACAATTACTGAAGGCGATTGGTTGCTAACGGTCCAGTTACAAGACCCCAGGGTCTGTAGTATAAGAGATTATATTACAATCAGGTGAGGCCGAGACTAATAAACACATATTCAATGAATACGAGTTATTAGGAAACTGGTACTAACCATTAACTAACGCCTGTCAATTCAGTTCAGTCAATTCAGTCCAAAAAAAGGTGTATGGTACGTAATCCATGCTAATCATGATGATGTAAGAAATTTCGCAGTAGACGAAACTGTCGAAAGAATCAGGTCAAAATATTGGTTTCCCCGTTTAACCTTTTCAAAATATATAAAAAGTTGCTTCAATTGTATCTATTACAAAAGCATCCATCGCAAAAAACCAGGCAAGTAATACCCGATTCTGAAATTCGCCGCCATTCCACACACTTCACGTCACTCACCGTCCATTTGTCAAGACGACGCAGCAAAACAATTACCTCTTAGTGATAGTTGACTCGTTTACCAAATTCGTTTTAATTTCGGCTGTAAACACACTTAAAGCAAAGTTGACACTAATGAATTCAGTTATTAAAAGTATTTTTAAACATTCAAAACGCCTTGTTTGTGATTCTGGTAGTTCTTTTACATCCAAGTTCTTCACTAATTATAACAAAGACAGAAAAATTAGGCTTCACATAATTACTACTGCTGTTCCACGCTCAAATGGCCAAGTGGAGCGCTGTAATCAGACAATTTTAGAAGCACTGCGTAGTATGAGTGCGGAGGAATGAAGAAAATGTCGTGAGGAAAGTTTTGAGTATGAATGTCGATGGCTATAAGAGTAGGGGAAGACCAAAGAAACGATGGATGGACTGTGTGAAAGATGATATGACTAGAAAGGGAGTGACTACCGAGATGACGACTAATAGAGAAGTATGGAAGAAAGGGACATTTTAAGCCAACCCCAAATAAATTGGGATAAGGCAGGAGATTGATGATGCGTAGTATGAGTGCTGACACTGTTATCGACAAGTGAGATCAGCACATAACTAGTATACAACAAGGCATTAAGATAAAAGTATCTCGACACAATGTTTGACATCCTGAAATACTCAAAAAACTTTGATTCATCATCTATCAATGTTTAAATAGGGTGGCGAACTCTCCTTCTTCTTTTCTTTTCCTCCACGCTTTATGAACCCATTGCCTTCTTCTCACATAAATTTCTTCGTCTTCACCTAATATTAAAGCAATCGCTGCTAACTGTGATCTTGAATATCGAGGAAGCACGTGAAACTGCTGCAGGTTACTAAAAATCACTGCACGCGTCATGTCGCTACTGACATGTATGAATAGCACGTCACGGAACTGTATGGTACGGGACTGTCGGTCAAGTGTCGGCACTGTTGTGTGCGGATAGGCCTTAATTGTCGAATCCGCTGTTTTACAAAACAGCTGCCGACGTTTAGACGTAATGCAGAATGGCTTTTTTGCAGTCTCCATAAGAGTCTTTCTAATGACCTATAGCAAATTTTGTCTTTAAAATCACTGTTTTCATTTGAGTTAAGGTAATTTTTACTCATATTACTCGTTTTATTTATTTCTGTTTCGGACGCCATTAGTGTTGTTATAATTGAATGGAGTAGAGCTCAGTCGAGTGTATCTTTTTAAATATCTAGGACACTATCTTACTGAGGGCCTTGACGATCAAATGGATATTGAAAGGGAGCGCAGGGCGCTGGCCGTCAGAAATAATATGTTGGCGCGCAGGTATGCTCGTTGCAGTTCACAGGCTAAAATCACCCTGTTTAAAGCATACTGCCAAACATTTTACACGAGCAGCCTGTGGACCACATATACTCTGAGATCGCTCAGTGCCTTGCGAGTCCAATATAATAATGGATTTAGGATGTTGTTGGGGCTACCGCGTTTCTGTGGTGCTTCGAACATGTTTGCGGAAGCTAGGGTTGATGGCTTCCACGCCATCAGACGTAAAAGAACTGCTTCATTATTGAGCAGGTTGCGCGGTCGTTCTAACAACATCTTGCAGGTTATTGCGGATAAATTCGATTCTCCAATTATGAAGGCGTTCGTTCGGGTTTTGATCGAATAACCTCTTAGTAGGATATTCGATCGAAACCAAAATGAATTCGTCCTAAATGTATTTTTCAATTTATAATGTTTTTCTATTTTTGCTGTTCTTACTAACATTGTGTATAAGTCAGTGTCATTGTGTCATTGTGTGTAAGTCTAACAAAGTGGACTAAATGTCTGAAAATAAAGAATTTGATTTGATTTGATAACACACAGAGCCACGAGTGACAAAAATTCGAACTGAAATCTATAATCTGACGTTTCATTTGCAATGATAAACGTAAAACGTTTATGCAATTCTGCATGTTAAAGTTCAGTGATTATGGAAAATCACTAAACATTTAATAGAAAAAAAAGTTAGTTTAGTTTGAATGTGTGTAAAAAATGCTGTGATTGTTATCATAACCAGAAGCACTGATGTGATCTACATGATGTTTTTATTACTTACAATTTTCCTAAAGAAATCTTGATGGATGGTTCCAACACAATCTAAATTCTTCCCTTACACTACATTTTCTCCCAGAACAACCTGGATACATTCCTAACTCACCCCCTGGATACATTCCTAACTCACCCCCTGGATACATCCCTAACACACCCTGGATATATCTCGAAACAATCATAAAACATAGAGTGCAAATTAAACATAGAGAAAATAAATCTTTCAAAATAAAGTAAATTTTAACTAGGCACCTATTGATTTTATTTTATTCTAACACTTTTGAAGACGTCAGTACGAGAAATAGTCAAGTATGACCTTTAAAAATAAATGAATTTTACATTTTTGGGACGTTGGGAATGAATGTATGAAAAATCATTTTGGGGAACTTGAAACTTGGAGAGATAGGGCATCACCCAAATTTTCATACGCAGTAAAAAAAAAAACTTTATTTCAGACTTGAACACATACATGAACAGTCCATTGGTTGTTTAGCGATGGGTTAGTAACAGAAAGTACTTATAGTCTATATTCGTATTGTAAGTAAGGACACAAACACAGCTAAATGGCCTAAGCCCGCCCTCGAGGCTCAAAATCAAAAATCTAAATCAAAATATTTTTATTTTACATAAACCTACATGGCCACTTATGAAACGTCAGAAGCTAGGTGCACGGTTCCAATTGGTCGTTTCCTATGGAGAAGAGCCGGCAAGAAACTCCACGGTTATTCTTTTAAAAATAATGGGCTTTTATAATGTTTTCAAGTTACAGTGTTAATAGATATGAGAGGACAGTATAGGCCCGAAAACAAATCCCAAGTACTTAACAAAATAGAAATAGGTTAACAAAGATACAGTCTATTAAGCCTACAAAAACCGGCCTAAAAACTGCGGTTCTAAAAACCGGCCAAGTGCGAGTCGGACTCGCGCACGAAGGGTTCCGTACATCTATAAAAATGGCAAAAAAAACACGTTTCTTGTATGGGAAAATTAAATATTTAAGTAAGTACTAAATATTTGTTTTATTTTAATTTAATTATTTATTTTTAAACTGAATACATAACTAAATATTCTGTGAATATTTCAAGCGTTTACCTGTTGCCGTTATCAATATCGAGCAAAAACGAGCAAAAAAATCACGTTTATTGTAGTATAGGAGCCCCCTTAAATATTTATTTTATTCTGTTTTTTAGTATTTGTTATTTTATAGCGGCAACAGAAATACATCATCTGTGAAAATTTCAACTGTCTAACTATCATGGTTAATGAGATACAGCCTGGTGACAGACGGACAGACAGACAGACAGACAGTCAGACGGCGGAGCCTTAGTAATAGGGTTCCCGTTTTACCCTTTGGGTACGAAACCCTAAAAACATTATAAAATATAATTAAAATAATAAAAGTTGGAACCTTGTTTAAATTAAAATTGTAGGTTTATAATATCAAATAAAAAAAAGATTATGTCAAAGAAGTACGTAAAAGAAAACCATTTCCTACGCGTACATTTGGCGTCAAGTTGTAACGTGTGGAGCACCAGCGATTGCGCTCCTATGAAACAAAGTTCAGTACGATTTCAAGTACTGTATTCAATGAGTGCGAAAGAGAAATATCGACACAGTCCGACGCGTGAAACAGAAGATTTTGTATGAGAAATAAGCCTAATTTGGAGCGCCGCTCACGCGCGACGTTGCCAAACCGCGCTAGGCGGCCGCGGGAATACGTTCTATGCCTATGCGCTGTTGCCGATCTTATGTAAACAAACGGTCGGCTCAACTCGGCTGTCAGTAGATTCGCAGTGTTTATTCTAAATAATTATTAAAAATAGTTTGTGCGCGACATTTGTGTTAAAAATGGAACAATACAGTGTATCTTTTATTTAGAAAATTGTGAAAAGACTCTCGAAATGCGTATCGAACTGAAAGCTAAGGGACCACCACGTCCCGAAATTGCGCTTTCTCAAAAATGTGTTACGAAAAATAAATCATTTACGCGTCGTTTTAAATCTGAACAATATTTCAAAACACCTTCGTTGTGTGGGTGTGAAGAAAGCAACAAATTATTTTGTTGCTTTCTTCATTATTTTGGTGTTTGGAGCTGGCGCCGGCAGTGGTGGTGAATCTGCATGGACGGAAACGGGTGTTGACGATTTAGCGCATCTTTCAATAAAAGTGAAAAAACATTCGCAATCTGTATTTCATATCTTATGTGAAGTGCAATTGGCATCTATCGGCCGTCAAGATATTCGTAAGGCGCTCGATTCTGCGTACCGAAAATCTATTAGAGAGTTCAATGAACGCGTTGATGAAAATCGGTAAAGATCGCCGAATGGATTTTCTTTATAATAAAATAAATGGTAAGCTCTAGTTCTACGTTTCTTTTTTTAGGGAACCCCCACAAATAAATGTCACGAGCCGCCTCTGACTTGCTTGTTTTAGTTAATCTAAATTTGAGTATCACAATTTCATGTTTACTACGTGTATTTATATTATGAAAATCGCTTCTTATTTTAAAAAGGCCTAAGTTTTTGCTAACATATAAAATACTTTCTAAGATATAAAGAGAAGACAGAGTTAGTACATCAATTTCTTTGAATTTGTTTCTAAGGGACTCACGAGGACCCATTCTATAGACCGCGCTCAGTATGGTAGCACCATAAGTATATCTACGCCTCTGCCCAACTCATCTCATCACAAGTCTGTTAAACAAAAAAAACAACATGAGATTAAGGTAGAAAACAAATTAGCTAATAATGCAGCTGACGTAGCTGAGGCATTCAATGAATTTTTTGCCAACATACCTATAACTACGATTCGCTCCTTAAATTCAAGCTGAAAATCTTTTCCATAGTAGTGTGCCTAAATGTAGTCGTATATTTAGTTTCGAACGTGTAACACCTTGTGATGTAGTTAATGTTTTTAACACACTTAAGTCTAAAAACAGTGGTGGTACTGGGGCATCTCCATTAAACTGTTAAGAAATATAATAGACATCGCAGCCCCCTATCTAGCTGTTACTTTAAAAAAATGTGTTGATTTAAGAACTTTTTCCGACCTCATGAAGAGTAGTAAAGTCATACATTTATTTTAGGCCTATTTCTATATAAATATTTGAAAAGTTAATAGGTATAGGTATAGGTAAAACGGGCTGGTTTCCGCAACTCCACGTCAATATGCGCGTATTTTGCGTACGGGTGGGAACATCAATTATTCGATCCACCCCAGCTCCTCAAGGAAGGCCAGCAACGCCTTGGTGTTACTGACAATCTCACAGAGGGTACCTGGGTTACCGAAGTACTTTGCCCTGTATGTGGCGACCACTGGGCAGTATAGTAGCAGGTGCGCTGCTGTCTCGTCATCCTCCATGCAGGCCCTGCACAGCGAACTGTCTGTGACTCCTATGACAAAGAGGTGTTTATTAAATGACCCGTGGCCAGTTAAAGCTGCTGTCATTGTACGCAGCTGTTGCTTAGTTAGTCGGAGAACCTGTTTCGTGAGGCGGCCATCAATTGTAGGGAGTGCTTCCTTGGCCTGCCTGCACTCACCTTGGTCCGACCATAGTTTGTGATGTTGATCCCTGGTGCGTTTCCTTACCAGAGTGCGTAAGTACCCGAAGGGGAGTGGCACGATGGGCACAGGTCCCACCGGTGCCATGCTCGACCCCCTTCTGGCAAGTTCATCGGCTGCGTCGTTGCCTAGCGAACCGCTGTGTCCTTTGATCCATTGAATGGTTATGTTGTTGAGGCTACCCACCGGGTTGAGGCGCTGGTGACACTCGTATATTAGCCCAGAGTCAATAGTGTGACTGCTTAGCGCTTGCAGGACAGACATGCTGTCCGATAGTATACGAATCGAGTGGTCCTTAACTTGTCTGGCCATGATGGCCGAGGCGGCCAGAGAAATGCCCATGCATTCAGCCTGGAACACTGTGTTATGGATCCCCAAAGGCGTGGCTATGTGTATGTTCAAGTCCTCCGAGAAGATCCCAGCACCTGTGCCACTACCTGTTTTGGATCCATCTGTGAAGATACGCAGCTCTGCGGGGCGCAACCCCTCGCATCGGTGGTCCTCGTGAAGTTGGATTCTGTATTTTTTATCAAAGATAAATTGTTTGGGTAAATTTGAAAAGTTAATACTCAAGCTGCAGTTGTTAAGACATTTTAATTTAAACAGCCTCCTTCACACTGAACAATATGGCTTTACAAAAGGTCGTTTGACTACAGATACAGATGCGGGTGTTGCACTGCTGAAACATATATATAACGCATGGGCGAACTGGCAAAATGCTATTGGAGTTTTCTGTGATCTCTCCAAAGCCTTTGAATGCGTGCACCATGACACGCTTTTTGATCTTTGCGTTATGCTCGTGAACGGGTGCTGCTTGTGGTGACTGGTCGTCTTGCTGACCATGGTTTTGTTATCGTTATTAATACTGTTTATTTATTTTACTTCGATGGTGCTAGTTTATTATTTTGTGACTTCAAGTTACAGCTAGCTATAGCTTTATGTAAGCGGGCACGCCCATTATGCCTGGAAGCTTTTATTTAGGTACGTTCTGTTACGTTTTTATTTCGCTTTAACTTTTAATTTTTTCTTCTAGAGTAGGTATAGTTTTGACGATTATTATTATGTTTTTTTTTTGTAAAATGGCGTGTGCTAGCTAACATAATATGGCAAATAATTTAATTTAATATTTTTTTGTTGCGTAATGCAAATTATTTTATATTCTATTATATAGACTCAATTTTTCTAACTGAACAGACAGCTGTGCTGCTGGGGAGTTTGTTGCGCCACTTCTTCTTCCTAGCAAAAGCACTAGGAAGTGGTGAAGGGTGGGCGTTTTTGGGGGACTGTCTTATGTAATTTTGACGTTCGAAAAGTGCTGATTCTCAGCCTAGTTTGAATAAATGACTTTCGATTTGATTTGATTCATCGGGAATCATAGGCATGAACGTTATGTGTTGAAATAACACACAACAACCAATAACACACAATAGCCTTCTTGTCACAGTCATGACGTGCAGCTACCGACTAGGTATTTGTTTTACCAGTTTATGTTTTCATATATCTTGCACGTGTTTCTGTGACAAATAAAATTATTTTTTTCTTTTCTTTCTTTCTTTAAATAACATAACTACGTGTAAACCAAATAAACAACACAACCAAAACCAGACCAAGTAACCAGTAACCAATCTGACATTATTTTTGAGTCTAACATTCAAAGCTTGCCATTTGTGTAATATCTATACATATACTCCTAGGTTTGAACCCCTCCTCTAGCACGCTCACAAACTAACATACGAACCGAGAAACAGAAAAAAATGTAAAAAAAATTTTTTTACGTTCTGTTATACAGCGTGGAATTTTGTAATGCCACCTGGAGGGAAAGTACTCTTAATACTGCAGATAGAAAATTTTACTCAAAGGAAACATTCCTTTATTTTTGAATAGAAAGCAAACTGCATTCAAAGATTTTCGAAAATTCTCTTCTCCCACACCCGGGAATCGAACCGGCTAAAATCTGAAAAAATTATACCCTGTACTTTTATTGCATCGATCGTTAGGGTCAATTATAAGGATGAAATCTCTCTAACAAACATGATAAATTAAATGAAAGGAAAACCAGGAAATCTGAAGTTATAAATTCAATGAGTCAAGTTAAAGCTTTTTAACTAACATCCATCTTTTGTAATGGAGACTCCTTTGCGACATACTCGTAGCTGCGTATATGAGGTAATTTAAATATGGAATGTTAGATTAAAATTTGAAAATTAGATTGTCATAGTTGTTATTCACATTTGATTGTTTAGTTCATACGTTGTGCGAGCTGTGTTTACTATTTTAGGGCATGCAGTGTTATAATGTTTCTACAAGTAATATTCGATTTGTGAAACATTATAAAAAAAAAACTACTGCAAAGGTGTAGTGTGTACACGTGTATGTGGGTTCAAGTCTCAGGGAGGCGCGCGGCGGGCGGCGCTGTCGATACCGTCCTCTGAGGATACTCCTCCGTTGTTATATTAAAGATATTTGTGGTAAATCACAGCGAGCACACATTGTATCGGTCCTAAGTCAACAGTCGCAGCCACGTCCAAACACACCACACAAGTGAAGTTCCCCACAAAGGGCTTGCCGCCAAACGCCAGGTGATAATGTAACTCCACTACAGCGCTCACAGCTCGCTAACCCGGCCTCGTGTTGTTGTCGCTGACGATTTTCCAATTAAATTTTTTGAAGAGCGCGAGGCGGGCGTGGGGCGGGTGCGAGGCGGGCGTGGGGCGGGCGCGAGGCTGACGCGTGGCGTGTGCGGGTCGACTTCGATAAATGCAATTTGAGATCTATTGATGTGTCTGAACGCAGCCGTACAGTGGACACGTACCGCGGCACTAAGTGACAAACAGACAGATCCGAAAACGTTAACGTATATAAACAAACAATTAACAACCGTTTCATGTTTTAATAACAAGAGCAATTTACTAAGTAGTGTGTATTATTTGAGGAATATGAAAGTCTTGTTTGTAAGGTAATGGTGTTTTCACTTCCATAATCAAAATCAATTATAGTAATTTAAATTAGTATGCCAGAGTAAGACATGGTGATGGAGGGTTGTGAGACGCGGTTTACTCACTGATAGAACGTTTGCATATACGGCGAACCTACTTTCTGCCGAGTCTTTTGAAAACAATCGACATTGAAATTAGAAACGAACGCTTACTTAATTGGACATTTATTTGAGCAAAAGATAATATCGTTCCTCACTTGCCCGAGGCAGCTGCACCGCAAACAGGCCGAGGTAAGGTAATTGCCTCTTTTCAGCCAAAGTAAGGCGGCTTTACTTGCGAAGTTATCGAATAAAGTGTTGGCCCTTGTGCCAGTCCGCCAGCGCCGCCGCTCCTGCAGCTGGGCCACGGTTTAACAATGACAGCTTTATTGCTGCTAATATACTAAGAAAATACATCTAATGATAACGTCAGCCCATGGCTTAGAAAAAGCTAAGCGGGAAAGTGGCTACAACGGCTTCATTTTTAGAAAAAGCTAAGCGGATGTCCGCAACTAAAATACCAACACTGTCCATTGTACCAAGCCCGTTCCTAAAACCAAATTGGTGATTCGGCAGTAAGTCTCTCGATTCAACTATCCACTCGAGACGATTTTTAATAAGGTGCTCCAGTAATTTGGCTAGTACTGAAGGTAAAGCAATTGGCCTAAGGCCATTCGGATCATCTGCATGTTTGCCTGGTTTCAAAAGAGGGATAATAATTTGTACATTCCACAGACTGATCTGGGACCCAACCATGAATATAACAAAAATTTTAAATATTAATATTTAAATAGTAGATTTTAGCCTTTTCACCAGAATGGGTTATGAAAGAATATGGCACGCCATCAATACCAGGTGCTGAGTCCAGGACATGTTTGAGTACCACATTCAATTCCTCCAAAGTAAATGGCGCATCGAAAGGATCCTCTGTTACATTAAAAGCAGGGGTGCGTTTTGAAATTCAGATGAGAGTGGAACATATTATATGATGGTGCATTTTTTGACAAAAGTCAAAAAAATGTTCAGCTGTTTCCCTAGTGATTGGTGAAGAGATTGATGGAGAACATGTCCATGACCACGTCTAAACCTATTGATATTTTTCCAGACAACTGAAACTGGAGTAGATAAGGAGGTACAAAACTTAACCCAACCCGACGTTTCTTTTTACGAAGAAAACGTTTGGATCTGGCATTAACCTGACAGTATGCCAACTGATTTTCAGTGCTTCATATCTGCTCGCACACCTCAGCCTCGTTCCTTTCCCTGATCGCCGAAGTGCATTCTGGATCCCACCATGGCGGTAAAGGTATTTTATTACAGGCACTATTTTTTAATGGGAAGCAGGAATCTGCACTGGAGGTAATTGCTGTTACTAAACCCTCATAACAGTTCTTGGCATGGCAGTAACCAGCAGTATCTGATAAATTTGAATTGAAATTTGGATGAACATCAATTTTATCCTCCAATAATGATACAAATTTAAGTAAAGGTATTTTATTACAGGCACTATTTTTTAATGGGAAGCAGGAATCTGCACTGGAGGTAATTGCTGTTACTAAACCCTCATAACAGTTCTTGGCATGGCAGTAACCAGCAGTATCTGATAAATTTGAATTGAAATTTGGATGAACATCAATTTTATCCTCCAATAATGATACAAATTTTGTCCAATCTGGTTTGGACAGGTTAGATTTCAAAAGTGGATGGGAAGTTTTTTCTAAATAAAATTTATTAACCAAAGTAATGACTATAGGGTAGTGATCACTACCATGCGACAAGGTTGTGCATTCCCAGTGAGTCGATGCTGCTAACTCAACCGAACAAAATGTAAGGTCTACGCAACTCTTTTGCTGTCCTGGAAGTGATCGTCGTGTTGAGCAACCGTTGTTTAAAACGCAGAGATCAAAGTCATCCAAAAGATCAACTAGAGCTACACCAAAGGCATCACAGCGTTCACACCCCCATCTATAATGATGGCAGTTAAAGTCGCCCATGACCAGTATCGGACCATGAACATTTGAAAAAATATCTTTTAAAATTATCAAAAAATCATGGTGAGGATGTGTAATATAAATGGAAAACACTGTGATGCCCTCAACCCTCGCTGCGGCGATGCTCATATCACCCGTAAGTGAAGGCAAAGTAAAGGGAAAACTGGGACCCGGTTGTTGACTAAGAGGTCCGACCCTCCATAGCCATCTGGTCTGTCACATCTGAGAAGGTTGAAATGTGGCATACGAAAGCTAAGACTTGGGTAAGCCAAGTCTCAGCGATAGAACAAGGCAATGGCTTGTACTTATTTAAAAGAAATATGAGGTCGTGCTTTTTATGCCACACGCTCCTCACGTTCCACTGTAGGTGTTCGAGGCAACAATTGCAATCGAACACGTTTGCTGACCTAGCGATACAATACGGTCGCACTAAATGCGCCGTGAGCTCTGTGCATTACGGACAGCAACCGGGTGCAGTCATTTCCATCATTTTAGCGATAGCTTAGCCTAAACGATACCTTGTTAACTCTCTTTCTAAGCAATAAACCTTTGAAGGTGATTTGAGTGTTTAACTTAGTAGCGTAGCGAATCCCACCAGGTACCACTTAGGTCACGCCCCTACATTTTGGTCCTTCGAGCCTCTAACAAGGACTTCGCGGTTGGATTTTAGTTTTTCGTAACTAATGGTTCGTGAAGTGAACTTGAACTGAACTAGTGTCACCTTGTATTACAGTGTTTCTTAGCTTTTTTTTTGTGACGTCATATGATTCGCTTTCTATTTCGTTACTTGATTTTCGTTTTGAATTTAGAAATGTTGTCGTACTCGACAGTATCTGCGATTTGATTCGGATACTGTCTTGTTGGAGTTTTTGTTTCTCATGATGGTTATAATATTATATTAAATGATAAATATTAACGTCAAAATTACATGAGACAGTCCCCCAAAAACGCCCACCCTTCACCACTTCCTAGTGCTTTAGCTGGGAAGAAGAAGTGGCGCAACAAACTCCCCAGCAGCACAGCTGTCTGTTCAGATATAAAACTTGAATTGAATCTATACAATAAAATGTAAAATAATTTGCATTACGCAACACAGAACCTTAAAGATATTTATATTCTTTGCCTTATGATAGCTAGCACACGCCACTATAAAAAAAAAAAACATAAAAATCGTCAAAAAACTATACTCAAGCAGAAATAACGTAAACAGAACGTACTTAAATATAAATCCTCCAGGCATAATGGGCGTGCCCGCTTACATAAAGCTATAGCTGTAACTCGAAGTCACAAATAATAAACTAGCACCATCGAAGTAAAATGATAGACTGGATAAACAAATTTAATTAAAAAAACGATGGTTTTTCCTTAGGTACCGTTGAAGCTCTTGAGTTGTGTTTCTTAGCTCAGCTTAGCAGTGACTGTGGTGGTTACCTTAGCAGCGAGACTTTAGGAGTGACTTCAGCGGCAAGCGAGCGAAGTCAGCATGGCGGGACTTATTCAGCTAACTAAGCAATGCTTTATGAAGGGTCATGATGTAACACTTTATTCTCATCAGCAATTAGAGAATACGCTTAATCTTAAACCAAATATTATTTTGATATGATTGTTCTATCACCTTGTCAAACATCTCTCATCTAATGTTGTCTTAACTCCTTAGCATTTAAGCTCACACTCACGTAACTCTTTATTTTTGTAGAAGCTTATCTCATTAACTCATCTCTTCCCCTCGGGAGCATGTTCGAGGCAAAAATTGCAATCGAACACGTTTGCTGACCTAGCGATACAATACGGTCGCACTAAATGCGCTGTGAGCTCTGTGCATTACGGACAGCAACCGGGTGCAGTCATTTCCATCATTTTAGCGATAGCTTAGCCTAAACGATACCTTGTTAACTCTCTTTCTAAATAATATTTTTTTGCGAAAAATCGATACACCGGTGCTTCCACGAGCGCGTCTGAGCGCGGAATGACGAACCGCGAGTAGAAAATGTATGGAGAAATTTGAAGGCGCTTCTTATTTTAATCATAAATAAAAAAGTTATTTATTTACTTACAAAATATTTAGGTGACCGTATAGAGGACTATATAAACAATAGTTTGTTATTATTTTTATGAATAACTATGCAGTGGATTTAGCTATATGGGTTCCTATTCAGACCTATATTTTTTTCATTTGTTGGTTTTATTGTGATTGTTAAAACGTATTTTTGTGAAAAATTTGTATGGGGCTACACAATTTTTATGTGCCCATTCTGGAGATGAATATATTATCTTTAATTTGAGACAATGATATCCTTGCAGTTGTGACTCCTAATTCGTTAATACGGTACCTGAAAAGCACTGATATTTGAGGAAAAATGTGATAGCGTCCTTAATAGGTATGGGAGGACAGTGTATGCCCGTCAACAAGTACCAAGTACTTAACAAAATATAAGATAGTTTACAAAGCTACATTCCATTAAGCCTACAACGTTCTCACATTCACAAATTTAAAAAAAATTCTATACAGGGTGGATTTTTGAGATGGGGCAGTAAGGGCAGCTACCTTAACCGTTGTAGCTACAGGAAAATGGTGTTTAGAGACTATCCTTAACTTTTTGAGAAATTTTGATCTTCATTCACAGATTTTGAAAAAAAAACAGTCAACAGGAAAATTCACAATTTTCACAAAAACTTTTTTTTATTCCAATCGATCCTCTTTCTTACAAGGATCAAAAACTTCTATTGGACCAACAGAGGTTTGAGTACTAGAAAAGTCATAAATCGCAAAAAACTTTTGCCATACATTTCGTATGAAATGAGACTTCCAACTTAGTTTTTTAAGATGGATAGATGGACCGCTACAATAAATACTGGCCAAAAATAAACAAAAAAATAAACTTCGAATTTCGAACGAATAGGTACGCGTCTTAATAAAATTTAAGTTGCTTTGAAAACAGAATCTAGATAGTTTGTTGCTTGGTTGCTTGTAATTTCTGAAACTTTGCGCAACAGCCGCCATACTCGTACCCGTACGTACTAATTTGAACCGGCAATTTGCAAGGCAGAGACAAACAACACACATAAACAAACATAAAAATATGGTCCTATCCCGTGACCACATCACAGCCCTGATCTCACGCCTCTTGATTTTTTTACGTGGCGCTATTTAAAAAATGAACTTTATAAAAAGAAATACGACAGTGTTCAGAAACTCAAAGATTTACTTCCCACGATTATTTATGGAATTAATCCTAGCACATTATCAGCTGCTACCCGCTCTGTACTGCAGTAAAGAGATTAAACCTATGCGTACGTGAAAACGGCTACAATTTTGAACACCTCATATCTTAGTATAAAAGTAAAATTTCTAGGCGAGTCCAAATGTAAACTTTCAAGTTTTTTTAGTTTAAGGTGAAATAATACCCAAAGTAGAAGTTATTGCTTTTTATTTGTTTTTCGATAAGTCCTTTTTGTAGCGGCCAGTATAACGCAGTCCCGTAAGGTATATCGAATTACCCTTGAACGATATAACTGTCTACAGAAAGCATGGTTCACCGACGAACGGTAATACGAGAAAACTATTAGTCGATACCATTATTTAGCGACAGCACGTTTCGCCGAATAACGCTACATAGAATGAATGGTTGGGCGATACCAAGATTTGCCGATGTCATGGTTCGCCGGAACACGCTTGAACTAAATAATCCTTTATCGATAGCAGTTGCATGACAATGGGGTCGTGTTGGAATGACTGCATTTATAAAAATAGCAGACTTGGGCCCCAGAGCGTATATACATTCTTTGCCAGATTGAATCATTTGGGTTAGGTTAGGTTAGAACAGTGACCATTAACGCGCGAAGGCGAGCGAGCGAAGCGAGCGTGCCGCGGCCCCCTCTATTGTTGGCTAGCAAACTGCTATCGATAAAGGATTATTTAGTTCAAGCGTGTTCCGGCGAACCATGACATCGGCAAATCTTGGTATCGGCCAACCATTCATTCTATGTAGCGTTATTCGGCGAAACGTGCTGTCGCTAAATAATGGTATCGACTAATAGTTTTCTCGTATTACCGTTCGTCGGTGAACCATGCTTTCTGTAGACAGTTATATCGTTCAAGGGTAATTCGATATACCGTACGGGACTCAGTATAACGATGGTAAAAACACTTAAGTTCGATTCTCATTTCCTACGAAATGTATGGGAAACGTTTTTTGCGATTTATGACTTTTCTAGTACTCAAACCTCAATTGGTCCGATAGAGGTTTTTGATCCTTATAAGAAAGAGGATCAATTGGCATAAAAAAAAGTTTTTGTGAAAATTGCCCACTTTCCTGCTGACTGCTAGTTATCTATAAAAATGGCAAAAAATCACGTTTGTTGTATGGGATTCCCTTCAATATTTGTTTTTTTTTAAATTTCATTATTTATTTTTAAAGTGAATATATAACTAAATATTCTGTGAAAATTACAAGCGTCTACCTGTTGCCGTTATCAATATCCCGCAAAAACGAGCAAAAAAATCACGTTTGTGTATGGGATTCCCTTCAATATTTGTTTTTTTTTTTTAATTTCATTATTTATTTTTAAAGTGAATATATAACTAAATATTCTGTGAATATTACAAGCGTCTACCTGTTGCCGTTATCAATATCTCGCAAAAACGAGCAAAAAAATCACGTTTGTGTATGGGAGCCCCCTTAAATATTTTTTTATCCTGTTTTTAGTATTTGTTGTTATAGCGGCAAGAGAAATACATCATCTGTGAAAATTTCAATTGTCACTAGACTGTATCTCACGATCCGTGATAGCTAATCACGGATCGTGAGATACAGCCTGGTGACAGACGGACAGACAGACAGACGGCGGAGCCTTAGTAATAGGGTTCCCGTTTTACCCTTTGGGCACGGAACCCTAAAAATGGCAAATAAATCACGTTTGTTGTATGGGAGCCCCCCTTAAATATTTGTTTTATTTTAATTTAACAATTTATTTTTACAGTGAATTGAAAAGCCAATACTACTTAAAAGCCAAAAAGCTTTTTTTTGTACAAATCTGGGCTTAACGTTTTTTTCTAATTTAGTAATCGAAATAAAGTAAAGGCAATAAAAAAATATGACACTATTATCTACGTACTGGAATAGAGATATTCTGCATATTTCTTGTAATTCAGGAGCTAGCTGTCACATAAGTACTTATGCTTTGTACACTTCGCACGGAAAAAGTACTTATCTTCATAATCATTTTTAAGTGCAGTGGTCGAAAAATACTGACATTTCGCTTCCTTTAATATTGTATGAAAGGAAAACGTACTAACACGCGTTACGGGTGGATGTACCCCCAGGATAATAGTACTTAAAAATTATAATTTGTCAGAAGACCGTACGGAAAACTGATGTATAGCATTAAAAGTTGGTACTATTGTTATGCCAAAAAGACTTATGTAAAAGATATAAATATAAATTGAAATCAGTTTTTCTTATCGGACATAGATAACAGTAAGTAAGTGCTAACAATTGTACCAGCTGTTTACTGTATTGGTTGAAATAGGAAAAAAAAAACACAGCTTGCTTAATAATCAACATTAATGAAAAAAAAAAAAATGTTGACAGTTTTTTAACAGTCTCAAAACTTGGTTGCTTGTGGCTAAAGTCACGCAACACAATTTTATTACAAATCTACAATATGTAGACGCGGCTACACATGAAGCTATATAATTCCAGTATAATTTGGTCAGTTTATAATGGAAATGTATCAGCCTAAAATGGATAAATGTATAGCTTAATATTTAGCCGTGTGTACCACCAGGTAACCTATAATTTGGCACAATTTCCAAAGAGATCAAACTGATTAGGCCTAGTAGATTTTGAATACCGAAAAAAAAAATATTTATGCATTTTGAAAAATAATACTTGATCGGTATTAAAAATCGGCTAAACTTATAATTATTGATAATGGTAAAATATTTTATAATTAGGTATTGTCTTCGACACCCGTATCTTGGAGGGTGTGCTGGACATTAACGGCACAAGGAAAATTTTCATATTCATAGTGATACATGTCAGGAATTATCTTTGACGTACAAAGTTTCCACAAATCTTGGTATTTCTTCTTTGATATAGGCAATCGAGTTTTGTAATTTTTTTTAAGTTGTAGATTTTTGTTTTTATTTATTATTTCAATTTCTTCTACTGGACCATCTGTCGCCATTGTATATTTGATTGTAATTTTATGTGGCTCAGATTTTTTAAATGTCGCTGTTCGTACCTGCAAATAAAATAAAATATAATTATGTAGGTTACCAATACGTTAGGTAAGGTCTGACGGCTATAACTTTATGATCGAGAAAAGTCAACGTTAGAATTACCTTCGATATTTTCCCCGTCAGATTTCCTTTAAAGTATTTATCTCCGATAACATCCCAGCCATAAAAATCTTTATGTGTTAATATTTCCACATAGTAAGGCTTAGGATTCTTTCGGGCTAGCGTAAAAACAGTTGCCCATTGTGAAGGTGCCCAAACGATTGTGTTTGTTATGCTTTTTTCTATTACAGAATGCATCGAATCCACTGGCATGTAACTATGACCAGGCAAGAGATAATTCATCTGAATGCTGGCAATGTTATTGCAATTTTGCAGACAAGTATGGATACATGCAAGAACAATTCTGTTTTTATTTTGTCCCGGGCACGCATCGCTATAAAACAAAAGATGTCTGACTGACCCACGATCGTCTACCATCTTGATATATTTTTCTAAGATAGTGCACACTTCATTAGCTCCACGTTTGCCTTCTGTCTCGGTCCAAGAATAACATTAGCCTTCTCTAGTTCTGGACTCATAAAAAGTAAGATTATATACAGCCAATTTGCGACTGTAGTATAGTAACAACGTCGCTTACGCATACGCGTGAGATATATTGCTGCTGGCTTGCTCGCACAGTCATGTCTGGCCTAACATCGTATGATTTACACATTCTTGCTAACTTTACTTATTTTTACCCACATTATAAATTCATACCTCTTTTATGCGTAACTAGTAACTGTGTCGAAATGATTTGGCTAATTTTATTTTATTATATTGTTGCTGATGCTTATTCAATTATTGATGGATTTAAGTGCAATGCCTAACAACAGTGAACAGTGTCTTACTGTCTTTTACCAGAACGTACGGGGATTGCGAACAAAGTCTGACTCGTTCTACCGTCAGGTTCTACAGAACTCTTACGATGTTATTGTGTTAACGGAGACGTGGTTAATGGATGGCATGTTAGACTCAGAGTTATTTGATGATCGTTACTTGGTGTGGCGCCGTGACCGGGACTATGCTATGACTGGTCAATCAAGAGGTGGTGGTGTGCTTATAGCGACGCGTAGGGAGTTACCTGTCACTCCGCAACCATTCCTGCAGTCCTCGGCGGAAGATCTCTGGATCAGCTTACGGATTAAAAATTCGAAGTCACGTGAGTACGTGAACCTATTTATTTGCACTGTTTACTTGTGTAAACAAAACAAAGGGTTTTCGTTTTCGGAACAACTTCATAACTTCCTGGCCAAATTAAATCATACAGCTTTGAATAAAACTTCAGATGTGTTTTTAGTTTTAGGTGACTTTAATATGAGTGGAATCACGCGGGCTCCATCGAATACCCTTTCGTTGGTCCCAGTGAGTCCCACCACTAGTGATGAATGTTTGTTCTCGGACGAGCTATGTACGCTGGACTTTGGACAGTATAATGGGGTAGCTAATGGGTACGGAAAACTGTTGGACTTAGTCCTCTCAAATAAGTTAGCCTGTGTTAGTGAGTGTGTTGACCCTCTAGTGCCTATTGATCCCTATCATCCTGCGTTGTTAATCAATATTGACATCTTTGAAATACCTCCCCTTGACCATGCGCCGCGGTTGCGATATATCTATAGCAAAGGCGATTTTGATTCTATAAATAACGAGATTACTAGCACTAATTGGGAACATGAGTTTTCAATCCGATCACTGGATGGGTCGGCTGAGTACTTTATAGATACTTTAAAACAGTTTCAAAACAAGTATATACCACAAAAGCTAGTATGTAATAATAAATACCCAGTATGGTTCAGCTCATCGCTCGTCAAACAAATTAAAGAAAAATATAAATATCTAAAAAAATTCAAGATTTACGGCAATAAATCTGACGAGTTAACTTTTAAATATTTGCGTGACAGAGTCAAGACTATGGAAGCTTCTTGTTATAAATGTTATCTTAGTCAAACTGAAAAATCCATTAAAGATAACCCTAAACACTTCTGGACCTTTGTTAAAAATCGCTACAACTCTAATTCTATACCTAATACATTAAAGTATAACGATGAATCATTACTCACTGGAGACTCAATTTGTGAGGGTTTTTCATCTTATTTCATGTCGACCTTCCTCAACCCCACTTCGTCTAATACTCCCAGCCCACCTCCTGGCTTCTCTTTTGATACTAACAGAACTTCATCTGATATTTGTCACATAGAAGTGAATGTTGATGCTGTGACCGGTTTGCTTCGTAACTTGGATCCAACTAAAGGTGCTGGCCCTGATAATATGTCATCTAAATTTCTAATTAAATGCGCGCCTTCTATTGCCCTACCTATATCAATTTTGTTTTCCAAGTCTTTGACTCAAGGTGTTGTCCCCAAAGTATGGAAATCTGCTTTTATTACACCCGTACATAAGAAGGGGTCTAAAACGGAGATTACCAATTATAGGCCTATATCCAAGCTGTGTATTATAGCTAAAATATTTGAGAGGATTGTCTATAACCAGTTATATTCCGCCTTTGCTAGCTCCTTCAACTACTTTCAGCACGGATTTTTGAAAGGACGGTCTACCACTTCTAACTTGATTTTATTTAATGATTTCATTGCGGATGCTATGGATAATGGTAAGCAGGTCGATGTGGTTTACACAGATTATAGCAAGGCATTTGATCGGATCGACCACGATACCCTGATAAAGAAGCTAAGCTACATGGGCATCCGTGGGGATCTCTTAAGGTGGTTCTCTTCTTACATTGATAACAGGTCCCAAGCAGTAGTGCTCAATAATTATATGTCTAGTTGGGTAACCATCCCCAGCGGAGTGCCTCAGGGTTCGTTGCTCGGTCCTCTGTTATTTGTAGTCTATGTGAACGACATCGATCAGTGCCTCCAGTCATCCAAACTATTATGCTTTGCCGATGACATGAAAATATTTGCCACTATTTCAACGCTCGAAGATAGTCTAGCACTCCAGGCTGATTTGTATCGGCTTGAAGAGTATTGTCGGGCTAATAAACTGGATCTCAACCCATCCAAGTGTTCGGTGATCACTTACACTAGAAAACGTGCAGTCCTAGCCACTACTTATACTTTGGCGGGCCAGATCTTGTCAGGATGCAATACTATTCGTGACTTGGGCGTTCATCAAGACAGTAAGTTAGTTTTTGACACGCACATTGATGCAATTGTCAAAAAAGCTTCTAAACTGCTTGGGTTTATTATACGTCTGTCAAAGTGTTTTACTGATGCTAAAACACTAAAAATATTGTATTGCACTTTTGTAAGAAGTCAGCTTGAGTATGCGTCTCAGATATGGAATCCACGTTATCATAAATACATTGACCGCATAGAAAACATACAAAGACGGTTCATAAAATATCTTTGCTTTCATCAAAAGATTCCATATCAGTCAACTGATTATCTTGGACTCTGTAAGAAGTATCATCTGCTACCACTGGTAGATCGACGTAAAATTGCAGACTGTTTATTCTTGTTGAAAATCCTCAATAACAATATTGATAACCCTGAGTTATTGTCAAAATTTTATTTTAATGTGCCAAGTAAAGCATTTCGTTTTTATCCACCCATACGTGTACCTCATACCTCTTCGAATTATAGGCAAAACAGTTATATTGTGCGCGCAAGCAGAAATTTCAATGATATATGCAAGGAATATGATTTTGATCCATTCACAATTAGTGTGAATTCGGCCAGAAGGTGCTTAAGCCTCAAATTTTTCAAGTAGTAGTAGGTTTATTATTTGTTTTTTTTTTTTTCATAATATTTTCTCTGTTATATAATTTAATTGCAAACCAAGTAACCAAGTAGTGTATACGAGTATTATGTATGTTTTATATTGCTTCTTACTTTTTAAGGCGATGTGCTTTTTTGTGTGTTGTTTTTTTTGTTTTGCTCACACCATAATTTATTATTATAAGTCTATAAGTGAGGATTTGTAATTGGCTTTCTAGTGACTAAGGTTTCTTTATTTTTGTCTGTTTTTAGTAGCTGTAAGTCCTCCATGTTTTAAATAAATAAATAAATAAATAAACATACTTTGGCCATACGGTGTATTTATAACTTTTTGTAAATCAAAGGACACGCAAAGTATGTTTTCATCTTGAATTTTCTGATGTGCTTGAAATCTTTCATAAGTTTCTTCTTTGTCCTTAAGATGAGCCAGCTTTTCTTCACTTCTTTCTTCTTCTTCATTTTCTTTTTCGAAACGCACACACTTAGCACATTTATCTTTACGCGGGATATGAAATCCTATATTATTATCTCTTTATCTTCACGTATCAATGATTCTTTGTAAATTTTATGCAAATTAGCCAAACTTCGAAGTTCTTGAGGAAGATAAAATCTTTTTGAATTTTTGCGACAGTAATGCGACGGTAAATATGGTAATTTTTTTATATAATTCTTTGTTTCCTCTAAGTTTTTCTCTGACGTTTTGTTTGATGAAATATGCTTCCCTCGTGAATCTTCTTTAGATGAGCCGTGAGTGGCTTCTGTAATAACATTATATAAATATTTTTGCTTAATATCCAGTGTGTTCAATAGATATTCAAACAAACTTTTCTTTTTCCCTCGCCTTCGTTAATAAAATAGTCAAAAGTGCATTGCCTACGACTTTGGTCACCTTTGGCACGCTTTCTCTTAATTTCCTTCTTTTTAGAATTGCTCACTAACCTACCTATAATCTCTTTGTCGCTCATTATTAAGACTCCAATAGTGATTAAAAATAGCTTGTCTCTTATCTGAACTTATATTATAGCATTCATTATGGCAATTTTCAAGTGCACATGTGTTACTCTTAATTTTTTTTTCTGCTATGACTTTTCCTGATATAGAAGTATCTTGCTTGCCACTGTTTTTTAGATGGGTTCTAAGTTTATTCTTATTAATTTTTCGCTCTTTCTTTTTTGGCTCTGAGTTTTCCTTCGTATCATCAAAATTATTATATTTTAGTGGTTTTCTTTTCTTTTTTGATATTTTTTTTGTTTTTGTTTTTTTAGCTTTTTTTCATTCGAATGTAAAATGTTGTCCGTATCAATTGATTCTGTTGAATTCTTCCGAGAACTTGAACTATAAATAAATTCTTCGCTGTCCGATAAAAAATCAATATGCTTATAAATTCTATTCCTTTTCAAATTGTCTCGGTTTTTCGAAACATTTTCAACCCGCCTGGATTGATCTGTGTTTTCTTCTGGTTCTATATCAATAACGATAGTTGTCTCGATTAAGTCATTTGTGACGCCTTCATCATTTATTTCCTGTAAGCAGACTTCCATCTCCTTAAGCCGCTTATATAATTTTCTTTTTTTATATGGTTGCTTGAAAGATAGTTCAGAAGATTTACTTTCGAAAGATGTGCATGCTTGGAGATCATATTTGGGACAAAATGATCTTTGCTCTCCATAAGCGTCTTGATCAATAGATTTTTCTTGTTGGACATAATCTTCTATTTGCGAGATTGATGCTTGCGATTGATGTATGACTTGGCTTGAGAACGTTTCTGCCTGAATGCAATCGCTTGTCTGTGAAGATGTCTTGGACGAAGGAAGTCCCATCATGAGCGTCGACTTCTGTTTCTGATTGATTTAAGACTTGGTATATAAACGTTTCTGCTTGAACGCAATCGCCCGTTTGTGAGATTGATGCCTGTGTGGGGTGGATTTCGTGGCTAAGGGATGTCTCTAACTGATCGTGGTCTTCTATTTGCGATTCATGTATAACTTGGTATATGGATATCCCTTCCTGTATATATTCACTCATCTGTGAGATTGATGCCTGTAATGGATGGATTTGTAGACTGTGAGATGTCCCTTCTTGAACGTGATCTTCTGCAGCATGTAAGATTGCTGGTGGTAGGTGTAACTCTGGATCATGAGATTTGTCAAGTTCTTCAACCACACCTGATATAACGAAAAACAATAATTATAATTATTTATATTTTTCATAATTAGGTTTTACTTATTTTAGAATACCCACAAAAACCAGCCAAGTGCGAGTCGGACTCGCGCACGAAGGGTTCCGTACCATTATCTATAAAAATGGCAAAAAATTACGTTTGTTGTATGGGAGCCCCCCATACAACAAACGTTAAGTATTTGTTTTATTTTAATTTAATTATTTATTTTTAAAGTGATTATATAACTAAATATTCTGTGAATATTTCAAGCAGCTGTTGCTGTTATCAATATAGAGCAAAATGAGCAAAAAAATCACGCTTATTGTATATAACCCCCCTTAAATATTTATTTTATTATGTTTTTTAGTTATAGCGGCAATAGAAATACATATGTTTACGCATTTACCGCCACCCGGCGTCTAGGCGACGCAACTGCGCACGCGCCATCGCAAGCCAAACATTGACAGCGGCACCACTGCACAGTTCCAGACAGACGGACGAGATGGCGCTGCTCCGCTGCTATATAAGACCTCTACACAGCCGTAGAGGTCGCATTACAACCCTTTTTCCAAATTGTGAACATCAAAATCACAACTACTTACTGTTTAAACTCATAACGGTTTTTCTAATATAAAACTTAGAACTTGTAATTAGAATCATTCAAGAAATTATAGTATTAAACCAGGAAGAGCATCTTTATTTTACCCTGAAGAACACACAATCCAAACAACATCATCTGTGAAAATTTCAACTGTCTAGCTATCACGGCTCATGAGATACAGCCTGGTGACAGACAGACGGCGGAGCCTTAGTAATAGGGTTCCCGTTTTACCCTTTGGGTACGGAACCCTAAAAAACGATACATAGCTTAATACTCACCTGCTTTTGTCTGCTGTATCTCCAAAGTATCATATTCTTCCCTAAGTGGATGTCTTAATTTTGTGACGCAATTATCACGTTCAGAATCTGAATTATCATAGGTTTCGTCTTCGGTAAATAGTCTCCGAACAACATTTGGCATAGATGGTGGTTTTTGGTTTGTATTTACAAATTTTCTAAAAAACGAGGATCGACGGCTGTCCATACCTAGGTATTGAGTTTGAGATGATTCTGAAAATATAAATATGTAATAATAATAAATGATTCATAGAAATAAGACAATAATTTGATTAAAAAAGAGTAATTAGCTACATTTAAATAGGTACGTTATTCTATTTAGTTAGTCTGATTTATTTACCTACTTATGTATAGTATGATCATAATTATTATTAAGTAAGTGTATCTCATCAACCTGCAGCATTCCGACAACTGCCTATTTATAAGTAAGTAGGTACCTCATCAACCTGCAGCATTCCGACAACTGCCTATTTATAAGTAAGTAGGTACCTCATCAACCTGCAGCATTCCGACAACTGCCTATTTATAAGTAAGTAGGTACCTCATCAACCTGCAGCATTCCGACAACTGCCTATTTATAAGTAAGTAGGTACCTCATCAACCTGCAGCATTCCGACAACTGCCTATTTATAAGTAAGTAGGTACCTCATCAACCTGCAGCATTCCGACAACTGCCTATTTATAAGTAAGTAGGTATCTCATCAACCTGCAGCATTCCGACAACTGCCTATTTATAAGTAAGTAGGTATCTCATCAACCTGCAGCATTCCGACAACTGCCTATTTATAAGTAAGTAGGTATCTCATCAACCTGCAGCATTCCGACAACTGCCTATTTATAAGTAAGTAGGTACCTCATCAACCTGCAGCATTCCGACAACTGCCTATTTATAAGTAAGTAGGTACCTCATCAACTTGCAGCATTCCGACAACTGCCTATTTATAAGTAAGTAGGTACCTCATCAACCTGCAGCATTCCGACAACTGCCTATTTATAAGTAAGTAGGTATCTCATCAACCTGCAGCATTCCGACAACTGCCTATTTATAAGTAAGTAGGTATCTCATCAACCTGCAGCATTCCGACAACTGCCTATTTATAAGTAAGTAGGTATCTCATCAACCTGCAGCATTCCGACAACTGCCTATTTATAAGTAAGTAGGTATCTCATCAACCTGCAGCATTCCGACAACTGCCTATTTATAAGTAAGTAGGTATCTCATCAACCTGCAGCATTCCGACAACTGCCTATTTAATTACTATCTGCATTCAATGATAATAGTACACGAATGATTGCAAACTGCAAAGTACAATACACACAAAGTACAGTAAAGTAGTTATTTACAAAGTTTAACAATCGCAAATCGGCCGGGCAACCGAAACAACACATTTTTAGATGTGCACGGTTTATCTTTGTAGTTTTTAAAAACAATCATCTATAAAGAACAAATTATAATCAATATTTACTTACCTATCTAGTCTCCAAACTCAAATAATCTGAACGATTCACTCTGCTGCGGGAACTGCATAAACGCGTCACTCGTTAGTCGCTGCGCGGAACCGACTATAAGGTCTACAAGCTAGATCGACTCATCGACTGAAGCGCCGACAACTCGCGCGCAAAATATAAAATACGTACTCAGCGAATCGTAATGAAAACAAAATTTTATTTCAAAAGACTTAACTGAATATTTTTTGTACGTTTTTCACACATCAAAATGCTAAACCAACCATTAATATTTTGTCGAGTAAAATAGTCCATTCTTAATAAAATAATTATTCGATATCATTGAATGTAAAACATTCTAAATAGACAATCAAATACTCAGATAGGTAAAGCAAAGTTACTAAAACCGTTCCCTATCAGAAAATTGCGAAGACAAAATATACTAAAGCACTATGCTCATCAATTTCTAAGTAAAGCAAAGGAGACGTTCACGAAATGTGAACGAAATGGGGCTTGGTAATAAAATAATTGAAAATTTAAACAGCCTTCTGACCTATATAGGCTGAAAGAGGGTAATTATTTTGATGTCTTTGGGCATTTAATTTTTTTTTACAGCCACCCGTTTTTTTAAAACAAGTGTTGAAAAATAAAATGTTCTACAAGCATTATTTATATTTTAGGGATGGCAGCCCTGTGGCAAATGACGTGACAATGACAACGTCAGTCAGCAGGACTCGGCTTGACATTTACAACGGATATTTAGTCCGAGTTTACAGCTTTTACTTTTTTCGATACGTTTTGTTATTTCATTGTCATGATAATCAATATTTTTTGTCTTAATTTCATGGAGCTGCAGCTAAAATTATAATAACATCTCAAAGTATTTAATAGAAACGGAAACATTAGCCACATAAAATAATTATATTGCATAGAAATTAATAAATAAAGACTATGTGCGTTTTGTTTGTATTGAAACATTTTTCACTTTTTCACAAAAACGGGCGCCTGAAAAAATTAGATTTAACTATAATCGAGTAGCATAATAAATAAGCTTTCTAATAAGGTACATCACATTAGCGTTTAGAAATCGTTGGAATATTATACCAAATTTGACCTCTCCTTTACTTAACTACATATCAACTGGTGTTTTCGGTAAAAATACTAAAGTGACATCAATGACTCAATGTACAGTATTTTGAGTTGCTAAACAAAGTAAAGTGGCTGGTGTCAGTAACGAAAAAGCCTAAACTGACAACGAATAAAAATTAATCATAACTTGCATTACGTAAGTATTTGTTAAAACATGAACATTTTCAACAAGTACCATACTTTTGCAGTGCTTAAGCGCCAAAAAAGTGCTCAGATCATCACGAAATCCCGACTAAACGATGCAGCAAAAAAAAAACTAATCCAACGATATATATAACTCATTTTGGCCAAAATGGCGCTTAAGTGGTATTGGCTTTCCGGTGAAGATATATAACTAAATATTCTGTGAATATTTCAAGCGTTGCCGTTATCAATATCGAGCAAAAAAGAGCAAAAAAATCACGTTTGTTGTATAGGAGCCCCCTTAAATATTTATGTTATTCTGGTTTTTAGTATTTGTTGCTATAGCGGCAACAGAAATACATCATCTGTGAAAATTTCAACTGTCTAACTATCACTGTTCATGAGATACAGCCTGGTGACAGACTAACAGACAGAAAGACAGACGGCGAGCCTTAGTAATAGGGTTCCCGTTTTACCCTTTGGGTACGGAACCCTAAAAATCACGTTTGTTTTATGGTAGCCCCCTTAAATATTTATTTTATTCTGTTTTTTTGTATTTGTTGTAATAGCGGAAACATAAATATATAATCTGTGAAGATTTCAACTGTCTAACTATCACGGTTCATGAAATACAGCCTGGTGACAGACGGACAGACAGACAGACAGATAGACGGCGGACCCTTAGTAATAGGATTCCCGTTTTACCCTTTGGGTACGGAACCCTAAAAATCACGTTTGTTTTATGGGAGCCCCCTTAAATATTTATTTTATTCTGTTTTTTAGTATTTGTTGTTATAGCGGCAACATAAATATATAATCTGTGAAAATGTCAACTGTCTAACTATCACGGTTCATGAGATACAGCCTGGTGACAGACGGACAGACAGACAGACGGCGGAGCCTTAGTAATAGGGTTCCCGTTTTACCCTTTGGGTACGGAACCCAAAAAAGAAATAAAAATCGTAATTTAGAAGCAGTTAATAGACATTTACATAGTTATGCCATTAATGAGGTACCTGGGAAGCCAAAGTGCAGAAGGAATTATTGAAAAACTTCCTTGTCTTCAACGTAGTCCTTAATCTTATAGTATGCTTTTTTGATTAGGACACGTTTGATGTGGGTTTTGAACTTTCCATCGCTAAGTTCTATAACCGACTTTGGCAACTTGTTATAGAAGCGGATACTGTTTATAAGAAACGACTTGCTTGTTTTAGGTAAGGGGCCGTGCACGAAATCGGCTGATTTTGATCACTTTTGTTCATTGGTTGTGAGAAAGTGAAAAAGAATTTAAACAAAATTATTTGTGATTTGAAATGTCGAATTCTTTGTTTTGCATGTGGCGAAAAGAGATTTTTCAAATAGATTAAGTATTCATGGAAAATCACTAATATTCGTAACAAGTTTTCCGAAAAATGACGCGAGACAGACGTTTGATCATCTTTTTACAAGACACTCCTTATGATTTTAAAAATTAATAAATATAATCAGCATTATTATATGGTCTACTTGCATGTGGGGGAAGCACTTTTTTCAACTTCAATACAAAATATAGCAGAAAAATCATTTAGAAAAACCTATATTTAAAAAAAAACCCAGTCTTTAATGTATTTTTTCCTATTATTTAGCAAACCAAGCACCTTTAGGACGAAAACGATGTAACTCAAAAAAAACTAAAATTTAGTTATTGTCATAAAATGACTCAAAACGAAATTCTCAATGTAACAATAGTTCAAACAAAGCCATATTCGAGTGGGAACAGGATAAAACTGTTATATCGGTCTCTTTCTTACGCGGTGACATGCGGGCCTGAGGCGGGGGAAACGACGCAGTTAGTGTTGTGTTCGCATCCCTAAGTACAGGACGTCGTGCAGTCAGCCGGGTAGTGACCCAAAGCATACTACGTCGTTTTCATTCCGAAACAATTGGTAAGTTCACTTTCGATTATTAGTATGGAAACGACCAATTTAGCTTTGCGATTGTTTACTTCCGATATATAAGTTAAAATTAGTGACCTAATCAGGTTTGTGGCATTTTAATATTAGAAACACTTATAATTCCAATGACGGATTTAAGTCTGTGTCGTTTTATTATTAAATAATGTTAAATGTTTTGGAACTAAATTTGTCCTATTAGAAATCAAGTCGTTTTTTTATGTACCAAAGTAATATTGTTTGTGGCTCATTGATTATTAGGTCATTTATTTATTTATTTCTAGATAAAAAGGAAGGCACATTGGTTAATGTGTCACTACACAATTTCTGAGCCAGCAAGTTATTAAAGAAAAAGTCACATAAAAAGATTCTAAAATGAAAAGAAGGAAGGACATTATCATGGATAATGCATTAAGAAATGTGAAAAATTCCAAAGCAAACGAACCCGAAGTATGACCATGTACATATTATACAAATCTTTGAAATATATTCTCTGAATTCCACAGAGATTGTCAATTTTCCAAAAGAAAAGACTGGAAGTAACAATTTTTATGACATCAATAAGATTGAATAATTTTAGTTTAGTTGTTAGTTTGACCTTGAAAGCGCCTTTATTCCGTTATGATAAGAGCTATTTTCGTAGTCTAGTACGTTAGGTACCACTGATGTATCTACTGCAGTTGACCGTACCTTTTTTAGTCTAATTTCTCACTTATTTAGCTATAGATAAAGTGTATGTAAGTTTATACTGATAATACTATTGACTTTTATCTTCCGCTAGGAATCGCCGGCTAAAATCCAAATTCCGCAGCTACTGAAGAATCACTAATTAAAATGACAAACAGCGGCAATATTGCTGGCAATTATCAGAGTGAACTTGTAAGTAAAATATGATATCATTTTTAAATCTAGCTAAATAAACTTACAAACTGACAGACTAATAGCAGCGGCAGTTTTAACCTTACCCACTATATAGAAACTGTAAGTGAGAAATGTCTCTATAGGGTATAGGTACTTATTACTATAATATATAATCTACTCTACTTACCTAGCGGTTTGCATCTTTTTTCAGCACCGGAATGATACTTGAGACAATGAGTCAATTCTTAATCAAGACACACTCACCAGAAGACCTATTCAGGAAAAGAGTTACTTCATCTTGTAATAGTTCAAGTTCATCTCGTTCAAGTTCCAGCTCCTCAAGTTCTAGCTCCTCAAATTCTAGCTCCTTAAGTTCCAGTTTATCCTCTTCTAGTAACGCTCTTCGAGTAAATCTAACGTGATTACCTCTCATAATAATGCGAATGGTGCGAGTACCATCCAATTAGCTACACCCCGAAATCGAATTATTGTGTATCACCTATTAATGCTCCTAAAAGGAAAGTGACCCTGATTTAAGTGATATTGACCCCACATTTCAAGATCCCTATGAAATATCAGAAGTTTGTCCTCTTCTTCGACAGACTCTATTTCACAACCTGAAACACCCCAACATGACATACAACAACCTGAGACAAGTAACACTAATGAATCGAACACGACTCAAAGAAAGTCAAGAAAAGGCAGCGTAATCCCGCATCATGGAAGCAAAATATTACTAAGGTATTGAGCAACACTTCCCTATCGAAATCTAGATAAGAAGTTCCATCCTGTTGTATGAAAAACCCATGCGCTCCATGTCGATTAAAATGTCCTGACCAAATTAATGAAGTCCAAAAGACTGCGATTTTTGAATCGTATTGGAACCTTGCAAGCATGGAACTTAAAAAATCTTTAATCAGTTCTTGCATGATGGAAGTCAAACCTAAATATAAATATACCAATGCTGAAAAGCCCAGAGCACCAAATAATGCGTTTTTTTTTCACTGTTAACAATCAGAAAATTCGAGTTTGCAAAACATTTTTTATAAACACCAGATTTAACAGAAAGACAGATAAGAAATACAAAAGAAAAAACCAATGAAAACGGATTCATAGCTAAAGATCGAAGAGGAAAGCACACTAATGAAAATATAATTGACGAGACCATTATAAAATAAATTGAAAACCATTTATATTAAATCCCAAGGGTAGAATCACACTACTCTTATAAGGCGTCCACATCTAGCGTTCATTAAAGAAGGGAAGACCGTAAAAGATCTGTGGAGAGACTTCTCAGAAGCAAGAGATCCAAATAAAAACAAAGTAGACTACTGGCTATACAATCAAATGTTTAATAACAATTTCAACTTGGGATTCTTTCAGCCTAAAAAAGATCGATTTGATTTGTATTTGGAGTGCGAAATGGCATCTGTAGATCATAAAGAAAATCTGAAGAAAAAATCGATACCCATTTGCCTTTGTCCCTGAAAAGAAGAACGACTGCAAAAACATTGGTGAAGGAAATATGTACCCTATATGATTTGCAAGCAGTCATGCAATGCCCTTTAGGAGACTCGAGTTCTTTTTATTACTTATCAAAACTCAACTGCCTAAATTTTACTATGGCTGCGCTGGTTTAGAAATCCGACAAGAAAACAAATAAAAAACAAAATAATGGGTAAGAGTTTGAAGGGAACGAGGGAGAAGGTAGAATTGAAGAAGAAACTGTAGGCATATAATTACTTTTGGGATGAAAAACAAGGAAAAAGGGGGGCAAATGAAATAGGATCGTGCATATTTGAGTATTTACAAAATGTCAGTGAAAAATATCTTGATAAACAACTGAATATAATTTTCTATTACTTTATTCATTATTTTAGTATGATTACTACACAGCAATTGCTGTGGGAAAAATAAAATGAGGTATATTGCACGTCTATATGTGTCGCAATTTACACTTCTCATCAGTATGTTGCCCTGATAAAAAGTCATGTGCAATGTGAGGTGTAATGAACAAAGATCTCGGTTAATTATTATAAGTGTTGATTTTGATTTTTTAATGGCACTAGTAAAGGATTATGCTTAACAGAATCATTATGACCAGTTTCGTTTATGTTTCAATTTAAACATTGCAATTAATAAAAAAATCTTAACTTTATTTTGTTTTATTATTGCTCCAATGACTCAATTTCCACTATGGTATCCCATAATTTGTTATATAATGTGGAAAAACAAACCTAAGTCGAAAAACGTCAAAATTTTTCTTACGCATATAAAAACAAAAAAGGCGTAACTCTTAAACTTTCACATTTAAGACATTTTTTTCGGACGAAAAAAGACGCAACTCCTATTCCTATAACGTCAAACTTATATAATTTTTCTCGGTCCAAAACTGACTGATAAAATAAATTACCTTTTTTTCTACATTATTTATTTTAATAATTACGTTTTTTTGTCACACAATAATAGCTGATTGACTTTTTTATAATTTGCCGCACAAACAGTCAACTCTGTTTTATACATTATTTTACGTTTTATTTAATCAGTAAGTATTTCTTTACTAGTCTTTGTATAATACAAATTAAATAAAAATAACTTAATAATTAGATAAATTAATCATGCAGTATGTTATTGAGTTCGCACGACTGAAACGGATTTTTTTGACATTTGACAGTTCTGCGATTGGCATTTGCGTAGTACTGAGAGATGGGTTGTAACGGGTTAAACGCGATATCTGTTATCACTGTTACTGTTACACAAAATAACAGCCTGTTATTTATGTATGGACGATAAATACGTATTTATTCAATTGTGTTTATAATGGTGACTGGTCACAGTAACAGGTAACATGACCTAATCGAGGAGTCACTTTTTCGAAAATGTTTGTTCTTGTAAGACCACCAACGGTATTTTAGGGATAATAAATACTAAGTGCTTCTCTTTTTAGCATAGTTTATCCGCTTTAGTAAGAGTGAGAAGTAAACATATTTCGAAGTAAATTAAACAATAGGTGTTTCATTGGAAGTGCTGTGCCATTTTTTGTGTGTTGCTTCTTTTTACGACCCTATTTACCGCCCCTGGACCTGGAACTTGATATCGAACCATTGGATGGTGCGCTCACGTTATGACATTAGTGTGGTACCTTGGATGGGCTATTTACTTACCAATCAAGAAAATATAACTGTTTCAGCAGCATTTCTGGATGACTTAGTTCTAGCACATTTATTTCTTTATACTCGTATTTGGTATCGGCAATTCCTAACCTAAAAAGTAATATTAATATTTTTTGGACTTCGTAGCGTTTATATCGTCAAAATGAGTATAAGACATTATTTTCTAAACTTACATGTAGTCTTTCCCTACCTTCCAACATACCTTCTAACTATACATACATTCATTATGAGGTTTTCAAATGTATGGGCAGTGGGCATTGTTCTTTAGGGACTTGAATACAGGTACGCAACTGTATGTTACTTTCATGTTACACATTGCCCTTATGCATCGTTTTTGAGCTTTGAATACCTGTTCTCTCAGACTACAATTTCCCCTGAATATTATCCCGATGATGATGATGTAGATGAAGACACAGTTACGTAAGTTTATTATTTTAGAGATTTTCCAACGTACTTGTTACGATTGTAAAGTTATCACTAAATGCAATAGTACTCTTTTGTTAGTTCGCTACATTTGATTAATAGTGATAAATGATTTATTTCTGTAAGTAGGTTTGTACAAACACTTTTACAAAAAACTAAAAAAATCTTATTAAAAAAAACTGGATGAGGTCGGCGTTTCGTATCCGACTACTCTGAGAAGAAAGTCAAAAAATCAAAATCAATTTTTTTTATTTTACATAAACCTACATTATGGAACGTCAGAAGCTAGGTGCACGGTTCCAATTGGTCGTTTCCTATGGAGAAGAGCCGGAAAGAAACTCCATGGTTACTCTTTAAAAAAAAAGTGGGCTTTAACAATGTTATAAGTTACAGTGTTAATAGGTATGGGAGGACAGTGTAGGCCCGTCAACTAGTACCAAGTACTTAACAAAATAAAAGATAGTTTACAAAGCTACAGTCTATTAAGCATACAACGTTCTCACATTCACAAATTAAAAAAGAATCTATATAAAATATTACTAAAGTAATAAAAATAAAAACCTACATATTTAAACCAAATGACAACATTGTCATTACAACTGTAAAAAAAAACTGAATAGAAATTCTGTCCACAAGTCACTAATAAATATTTTAAATTAAAATTTGTAGGTTATGTCAAAGTATGTAAAAAACAGAAATAAAAATCGTAATTTAGGAGCAGTTAATAGACGTTCACATAGTTATGCCATTAATGAGGTACCAGGGAAGCCACATGTGCAGAAGGAATTATTGCCAAACTTCCTTGTCTTCAACGTAGTCCTTAATCTTATAGTATGCTTTTTTGATTAGGACACGTTTGATATGGGTTTTGAACTTTCCATCGCTAAGTTCTATAACCGACTTTGGCAACTTGTTATAGAAGCGGATACTGTTTATAAGAAACGACTTGCTTGTTTTAGTTAATCTAAATTTGGGTATCACAATTTCATGTTTACTACGTGTATTTATATTATGGAAATCGCTTCTTATTTTGAAAAGTCCTAAGTTTTTGCGAACATATAAAATACTTTCTAAGATATAAAGAGAAGGCAGAGTTAGTACATCAATTTCTTTGAATTTGTTTCTAAGGGTCTCACGAGGACCCATTTCATAGATCGCGCGGATTGCCCTCTTTTGTAAAATGAAAATTGAATCTACGTCAGCAGCCGATCCCCACAGCAGAATGCCATATGACATAATACTGTGGAAATAAGCAAAGTACACTAACCTAGCTGTGGCTATATCAGTTAACTGCCTTATTTTTCTTATTGCATATGCAGCTGAACTTAATCTCCATTGTATTTTTGAATCTAAAGTAATTCCTAGAAATACAGTTTCCGTAATAGCATCTAGTTTCTTGCCGTCAAGTTTTAAATTTAGACTCAGTTGGGGTACATTTGGTAATGAAAACTTAAGACATTTTGTTTTGTTCGCATTAAGTAAAAGATTATTAGCTGCGAACCATTTTGAAAGAACAGCCAGACTATCGTTGACATGTAAGACATCCGTATCTTTTCTATCTATTTTATAAATAAGGGAACTGTCATCAGCGAATAGAATTATATTCGATAAGTTAGCCATCATGTAAGGCAGATCATTAATATAAACTAGAAATAAGAAAGGGCCAAGAATTGAACCTTGAGGGACGCCCATCTTTACTAGAGACCCCAAGGACGTTGCCCCGTTAACGTTTACTTTTTGCTGCTTGTTTGATAGATAGGAAAAAACAAGATCAGCAGCTTGTCCACGAATTCCGTAGTGGTGTAATTTACAGATTAGTGTATTGTGGTCAACGCAGTCAAACGCTTTTGAGAGATCACAGAAATGCCAATGGCATCCTGGGATTTCTCCCAGGATTCCAAAATGTGACTGATGAGTTTCACTCCTGCGTCAGTCGTCGACCTACCTTTCGTGAAACCAAACTGGCGACTATGTAAAATCCCATTTGAATTAAAATGTGACAACATCTGGTCTAGCATTATTTTTTCGTATATTTTACTCAATGCTGGTAGCACAGATATAGGCCTGTAATTAGAGGGATCACTCTTACTACCCGATTTGAAAATTGGTACTACTTTACTATGTTTCATTAAATCAGGAAACGTACCGCTGTCTAAACATTGATTAAATATGCCTGTTAGGACAGGGGCTATTGTGTCAATTATATCTCCAAGAACCTTAACGGAAATTCCCCCATAAGTCTTCAGTGTTCTTTATGTTAAGACTTTTGAATGCTTTTTTAATAGTGACAACAGAATTGGGCTTGAATTCGAAACTTCGAATGTCTTTAGAGAAGTTTTCTTTGAGAAGAGATTCAGCTAATACGGATGATGAGGAGAGAGATTTCGTAACCTCTATTGGGATGTTGGTAAAGAAGTTTTCTAGTGTCTCAGCAACTTTTAACTTATCTGAAATGATATCATTATTAATTTTTAAAGACAATTCATTCTGATCTCGCCGTTTTGTGTTTCCAGTTTCTTTGTTAATTACCTGCCACACAGCTTTTATTTTATTATTAGAAATACTAACTTTGTTACTTATTAATTTAGATTTAGCTTGAGCGCAGACTCTTTTAAATATCTTAGAATAGTTTCTGACATAATTATGAAGGACTTGATCAGAAGTCAATGATTTCTCGTAGTACAAATTATATAAAACATCTCTGCTTTTTCTAATGCCAGCAGTGGCCCATTCACTAAATTTTGGTTTAGTATTGATTGTAACTTTTTTTACAGGACATGCTTTATTGAATTCTTGGCACACTGTAGAAAATAAGGTACCGTAGTTTATATTGGGGTCTTGTGAATCAAAACTAGCTGTTGATAGATTGCTAAGAACATTATTATTGAACATTTTCAATTTATTTTTTGTGATAGGTCTTAATTCAATGATTTTATCTACTATCTTTTTATCTAAAACAAATGATACAAGTTGGCCAGTATGATCAGACCTGACGCCACTAATTAAGGACGAGTCTTTTATTTTACAATTAGTAAATACGTTGTCTATGCATGAAGCTGAGGTTGCTGTTATTCTAGTTGCTTCATTAAATATACATTTTAAATTGAATGATTTAAACAATGATATAAGCTTACATTTATCTGGTGAATTAACGAATAAATCAATATTTAGGTCACCACAAACAAAATTAAAAACTAATTTATTATCTTTAAAAAGTTTGCTTAATATTTCTTCCATAATTATTAAAAATGATGACAAGTTCGATGCTGGAGGTCTATAAACACTTAAGAAAGTATGGCCTTCAACCTCTGCACATGCTACCTCACATAAGCGATCAACAGAGCAAGCAGTGATATCCTTCCTTTCCTTATGTTTGAAACAACTATTACATAATATCAAGGTACCACCCCCCGTTGAAGACCTGTTGTACGCACTGGCAACTGAAAAATTATTTACATTAAACAACATCCTATCCGGTTTTAACCAGGTTTCACAAAAACATAAGATATCCAAATGATATTTATCTATTAACAATTCCACGTCTAGGATTTTGCCAGAGAAGCGATTTATATTTTGGTGATATAGTAAAATATTCTTATTTTGCTTCTCTTTTGTCGAGTCTAAAAGTTTAAAGAATCTATTACAGTATTATTAGAAATACTAGATAATACTGTTTCGTCACTTAACCTAGTCTCAGTTAAATTATCAATAACTGCGTGTATATTGTAAGCTAACAGAGTAGCCAATACATGTTGACTTTCTTGGGAAGAAACATATGTTCCCCAATTAAAACAAAATCTCTAACAAAATTGTTAGTATCAAAATACAATAAACGGTCACTATGACGACATGTCAAAATATGCATTAGGTTGTTTAAACTATGAATATAATTGTTTTCTTCTACATGCAAATGATTTGAATATGGTAATGCGCATAATATTAATTTACCTAATTTTAATTTAAGTAGAGTGTCGACTCCGTTAACTATGTCCCATTTATTTAAGCTCAGACTGTTTCCAATTAAAAGAACTACAGTAGTCTGTTCATTCATTTGTGTGTGTTTTATTTTATGAACAAGCTCGTTAAAATGCAGGTTATGGTAACAACAGCTAACTATAGTATGTTTAGAGCGATTATTTAATAATGATCCAAAACCTGCTCCTAATCTATCTGAATAGACCAAAACATTACTTTGAGTGGGGTTTACAGTTTCTAAAGTATGAGTTAAAACAACATGCTGTGACATGAGAGGTGGCGGAGTGGGAGCACAACTACAGATGGGACTGTTTGTCAGTGACTCACACATTTCTGCATTGCACTTCACCAGGTCCACCAACTCACAGGCCTCTTGCATGCGCAAAGGCCGAAACAAACTCAGATGTCACAGTTTCTTTTAAGGTCCAGACATAATCTTGGTCAGATCATGTGAAGACCATGTAGATTGGTGCCTGGAATGATCTTTTGACGAAAGAACCACACAGATTGAGGGGTCCTGTCCAGTCAGTGCACGCATTTGTCAGTAGTCGTGCAGCTCAACTAAGCTCAACGATTCAACGAACAATACCAAAGAAAGGACATTTGGGTAGGCCGCATAAAATTACTCAAACTGTCAGACTATGTTAAAAACTAACTGAGAAAAAAAGAAAAATGAACAATAACCCACATAGTCTTCACATTTACAATACTTAAAACAATATAATACTTTTTTTTTTTCGGTGGGAAATTATCAAATAACTTCTACCGCTCTGGGCGGAGCGGGAGGGCGTGTCAGACTTTTACTGACTAATACCCACCCGTGTTCCTTCCGTTGCCTGTGTGCCAGGGCCACGATATCCCTTTCGGACAAACTCGCAACCCCGGCAGGCATTGGTCCTAACGGACCCCGTCAGTTTGTGCTGACATCTCTTTGAGGCGCGCGTGGAACACAACGCACCGTCGACCCGGGCCTGGTCCTTATCGGATGGCGAGCTACCCACCGCACGACATCTCTCGCCTGTTCCACTCTCCGTGGTGACCGGGGTAGATGACGGCCCTGTCCGTCAAATAGGCCTCGACCACACGACAGAGGTAGGTCAGCATCCGGTGATACCGAAGTGCCTCCCTAATGCAACTCCAGGGCAAGGTATTGAAGGCATTGGCGATGTCAAGAGACACCGCCAAGACGACCCCACCCCGGGCAACAGCATCCCCCATCGTGAGGGCTCGAACGCGCATGATGGCATCCACCGTAAAGCGCCCCTTACGGAAACCAAATTGGCTCTCCGCCAAATCCGGCCCCACCCGCACCAGCCGCCCGACAAGGCGGTCTGCAATTACTCTTTCAAAGAGCTTGCCCACCTCGTCGAACAGCACGTTGGGCCGGTAAGCGGACGGAGAGTCCGCCGGGCGCCCTGGCATCTTTATGAGGACCAGTTTCCCCGTCTTCCAACGAAGTGGAAACTGGCCACTCTCCAAGCATGCGCTTAGGAGCCCCCTTAGTCGAGGCCCGAGAGCCTCCAAGGCCAGAACCCAGGCTTTTCCAGGATAGCCGTCGGGTCCTGGGGCGGTATTTTGGCATTCAGCCTATGTACCGCCACTCTCATATCTACCTCGGTCACCTCTGGAGCATCATCGTCGTCGGTGTGGTCCGCATCTGGCACCGCAGGAGGCGGAGCCATGGGCGGGGGAGTATGTTCCCCTCGCAAAGGGAACAGAGCGCTCACCATGTCCCCCACGAGCTGGGGCCGGAGAATCTACGTCAGCGGGGGAGCCCATGGGCGGAGTTTATCTCTCACCCATTTGTAGGGGCGTCCCCACGGGTCTCTGTTGAGAGTCTCCAGCGTCTCCTCGCGGGCCAGTCCTCTGGCCCGCTGGATCTCTGCTCGGAGGGCAGTCTTCGCTGCTCTGTACCCCTCGTATAGCTCCGCCAGTATGGCTTCCGTGTCCGGAGGGCGGACACGGAGCCTGCGGTGCCTGGAGTACCGGTGGCACGCAGCAACGCACGCCTCGCGTAAAGCGGTCAGCTCAAGCGACCACCAGCACACCTGGCGCCGAGCACGTCCGGGCTGGACCCCCGGGCATTGTCACGTCACATATTTCGGACATGACCTCCCGGAACCACTCCGCCTCATCGTTGATGTCGGCAAGCCTGTCTGGTGATGACACCCAGGCCTGCACGATCGAGGCTTCCAGGAGGAGCTCCCGGTCCAGCTGCTTCAGCGCCCACCGCGGACCACTCGGGGTCTGTCGGACCAGCGCGCCTGAGGTCTGGGCGGAGACGTTAAACCGGATATATCGGTGATCGGAATACGTCTCCACCCCCTCCATGACGCGCCAGTCGATGACACGCGGCGACAGAGCGGGGCTGGCGAACGAGATGTCCACCACTGATTCACCCCGCATCCGCACACACGTGGGGACAGAACCCCGGTTTAGGACGACCAGGCCTGTCTCCAGGGCCCAGTCCTCCACCATTCTGCCCCGTGTGTCCGTATACCGGGAACCCCGCGCCACGTTTTTGGCATTGAAGTCCCCAAGGACGAACACGGGGAGGGGATGGTACCCGACGACGACGACTCTCAGCTCCCCAAGGGAGTTGTGGAACTCGGCGAGAGTTCGGTTCGGGGAGAAGTAAACTCCTACCACGACAATCTCCCCGAACCGTGCTGCCACGCAACCCTGTCCCCTCTTGATGGCCTCGAGGGATGGGGTACCGGCGGCGGCCGACGAAATTAGGGTCACTGAGCCGCTCAGGTCCTCCACCCAGTCATCCCTGGGCGGGACAAAGTACGGCTCAGCGACCACGGCGATATTAATCGACCACTGCGCCATGCTCTGGAGCAACAAATCCTGAGCGGTGGCGCAGTGGTTGATGTTCGCCTGGAGGAGGCGTAATGGGGCCATTTATTGGCATTCCATGTCAGCCTCCTCCCGGGCCCTCTGGGATGGCCCTGCCACGGTGGTAGCGGTGGCAACGACGACGGTGGAGGCGGCAGCGGCGGCGGCAATCGTGGCGGCTGCGGCGGTGACGGCGGTGGTGGAGGGCTTGCCCCTGCCCCTGGGTTTGGTGGGTGGAGCGCAGGCCTTGCTCCCAGCCCGGTGATCGGCCGGTTTGCCAGCCGCCGCACAAGCAAAAAAATGCGGCGTGGCATTACACGAACCGGCCTTGTGACCGGGCTGACCACAGCGGAAGCAATCGTTGCTGCGGTCAACCTCCGAGGTGCAGTGTGCTCCCACGTGGTTGCCCACCCGGCAGCGGAAGCACTTCAGAGGCCTGGGTTCCACCAGTTTTACTTGCGCAGATACCCAGCCCACCCGGAGCCTTCGGCCCTCCCCGGCTATTTTACTGGCCGCCGACACGGGGCAGCTCACCGTAACGGTTTGCATCCCCGTGGTGTCAGGACGGATGGTGCCCGCCCTTACCTGTTCGGCAGAGCACCCTCCAGTCCTAGCCACGGCGGTCACAACGTCTTCCGCCGTCACGCAGTCGTCCAGGCCCAGAATGCGCATGTCAGCGCACTTGGTAGGCCTGGAAACCCGGGCCTCATCCGCATTTAGGGACGCCCTAAGCCTTTCAGCCAGGGCATCAGCAGTCGGGCCGCTGGCCGTACCGGGGATCTCCAGCATCCGGGCCCCCGTCGCAGTGACCTTCATCCGGAAGCCATCGGCGACGCCGATCTCCTCCAGGTTCACTGCCGCCCACGCCTTAGCGAGCACCTCGCCTCAGGACACGCCCTTCTTTTCCGCTTCCGGCTGTAGTGTAATCACTACAGCTGCGGACTTCGGGGCGCGGAGCCTAGCCGCGGCGCTTCGCTTCTTGCGCCGCTGCCACCTCTCCTTTCTGTTGGCCACCCTTTTGGCTTTACCCGCCTTCCTGTTCTCCCCGGCTACTTGCCATTCGGCGTTGGCCGGAGAAGAATTAGAAGGTTGAGGCGACCGTCCCGCCACAATGGCTGGGGCCCTCGCCTTCTGCGCAGCCATCTCGACCTTCTTGGACTTGGACTGCACCGATTTCGCCGGAGGCGTGGGCTTGGCCGCGGCAGCCACGGTGGCCGCAAAGGTAGCCGGCTTGCTTGCTGCTAGCGGGGGGCGCAGGACAATGCCCTCCAGAACGGAAAACCGATTATGAAAGGCAGCCAGCTCCTGCCGCACCAGGGTTAGCACCCGTTCTTCCACAGGCACTGGCTGGCCCTGCCCTTGCTGCACCCCCACCTGTGGCACTTCCTGCGGGCCAGCTCCTCGGAGCCGGGCCAGGTCCGCTCGGAGCTCCTCGTTCTCCTTTCGGAGAAGCTCCATAGCGGCCGTCAAGCGGCCCATCTCCGCCCGCATTTCGGACATTGCGTCCGCCGGAGTTCCGACTTGAAGGGCCCTCGCTGCCGCTATGATGGTGGCCGTGGCAGCGGGTATGACCTTGTCTTTAGAGGACTGAATCCTCTTCAAGGCCACACCCCTGATTGCGGCTGCAACGACCTCCTCGAAGCTACTGGCCACTTCCTTCGCCTTGGAGATGCCGGCGGCGTCCAGCTCACCGCCCGAGGACTCAGAAAGGGTCGCGTTGCGGCTGGCCTCTCCAAGTTGTTCCTTCTCGGCTGGGCTGGCTCCGTTCAACTCGCTGTCCTCCTGGGTGGAGAGCCCTCTACCCACCCCCCGCTCCCGAACCCCGCCCCGCCTGCAAATTTTTTTGCGGGCGTTGCTCAAGCCGCCATCAGAGGACGACCCCTGGCCGTCCCCTGGTTTGGAGCGCTTCTTCTTCAAGAACTTCGCGTTCTTAGCAGCCCCCACCTCCACGGGCTCCGGGCTCTTAAAAGAGCCCTTCGCCCCAGATGCGGCGTCGGACTCCAACCCCGCATCACTCCTCTCATCCTCTCCTGTCGTCTTTTGGGTTTTGGTTTTGTTTTTAATAGTTTCCATTTTGAATCCCACGAGTGTGGGGGATATAAAACGTCATTTCTAGGTTTACCCCCTGTGCCTAGGTAAGTCGGGTTACATTTGTTTGCCAACCAGAGGTTCGACTGGTCCCTGGCTGGGGGTGCGCTAACGACTGATGCGCCACCTGCAACTACGAAGTTACAGATGGCACTACTCCTCAGCCATTCATACCCTCGTCACGCACCAAATCTTGGTATTAGAGGATTTTTTATAGAGGTTATCGTCCTCGCGATCCGGGCGACCAAGCCAAGATCCTCGTCCCGTTCCGAGTCACAAAACATGACCGTGATCTCTTTCCAGATTACGATTTCGACGGGTGCAGTCACGAGAATCAGTTCTCCCGCTACCAGCTCGTTGGCAGGGTAAGTGCACAACGAGCACCGCCCCTGCTTCTTCACTCATGGAGAAGCGTCCTCCTTCGGCCTTTGGGCCCTTCCTCCACGGACCATTCAGGTCCTAACCTGCGCCCACTCAACCATCCCTCTGTAAGCAGAGAGAGGAGTAGGCCACCGTCCACCCAGGAGGAGCATTACGCTCTCCCCCTCGCAGAAATTCGCCTTAAAAATTACCCTCTCCGAAAAACTCCACAACCTTTTTCGAAGAGAGTATTGTCCATGCCCAGGGTGCACCGGCCTGACGCCGGCTCTTCCCCTCGAACGTGTTCATAAGGGACCAGCAGGCATCAGGCATACGGGGAGGTTTTCTGCACGCACCCCAACAATATAATACTTAACAAAGTAAATATTCATGTCATTGTATATATAAAATTGATCAATGTCAATATGTATATAAAATACGGATATAATCTTGGTCAGATCATTTGAGAACCATGTAGATTGGTGTCTGACATGGTCTTTTGACGAAAGAACCACACAGATTTGAGTGGACCTGTCCAGTCAGTGCACGCATTTGTCAGTTATCGTGCAGCTCAACTCAAAACTTAAGGAGCTCAGCGATTCGACGAACAATACCAAAGAAAGGACATTTGATTAGGCCGCATAAAGTACTCAAACTGCCAGACCTGCATTAATTTTTTTTTTATTGAGACTAAAAATACGAAAAAAATATAAAAAAACAATGCACATAGTCCTCACATTCATAATAATTAAAATAATATAATACTTTACAAAGTAAATATTCATGTCATAGTTTAGCTATTTAAAATGGTTTAAATAAAAAGAAAAATATAAATAGTTGGCAAAAAAAAAAAATCAAATCAAGATTCACTGGAAATTGCTCAACCCCAAGCCTTTTTGTCCTCAATATAGTCTTTAACAGTATAAAATGCTTTCTGGCACAGTTTCCGCTTTATAAAACATTTGAATTTTATTAACGCTTAATTCTTGAATATGGCTAGGAAGTTTATAATAAAAACGTATACACTGGCATCTAAACTACCCACCTATTTTTTTAAGCCTGGTTTTAGGAACAACAAATTTGTGCTTGTTCCTAGTATTTACATTATGGATATCACTGTATTTTTTAAACAGATTATTATTTTTATGTGCATACAAAAGATTTTCATAAATATACTGAGAAGCTACAGTCAGTATATTAATCTATTTAAATTTGTCTCTGAGGGAGTGTCTAGGACTTAATTTATAAATTGAACGAATTGCTCTTTTTTGTAAAACAAAAATTGTCTGAATGTCGGCGGCATTTCCCCACAACAGAATACCGTACGAAATTACACTATGAAAATAACTAAAGTATACTAAGCGGGCTGTCTCTAAATCAGTTAAATCACGAATTTGTCTAACGGCGTATGCTGCAGAGCTAAGCTTTTTCGACAATTTATCTATATCCCCATTGAAGCTTGGCATCCAAAGTTATGCCTAAGAACACTGTAGTATCTTCGGGTTTCAACTCTTCACCCTTTATGAGCCAACTAGTTTTTACTTGTCTAACATGAGGTATTGTAAACTTAATACATTTAGTTTTTTTCTCGTTCAGAAATCAGAAATCATTTATTTTGCAAAGACTGTGGGTACAAAATAAGGTGTTCACATTTTAACAAATAGCTCTTCCACATTCTACCTTACGGCATGCAAAGGTAATGAGTAGGTATATAAGTTTCTAGATCCACTCAGTTGAACAAAAAACAAAAGTATATAAACAAAGTACAGTGGATGGATGGAACAAATATCATTCATGCATGAATACAATAAATAAAACAATAATCTAATTCTAAAAATAGTAATAAACAAAATAAATTATTACATTTGCGCCAAAATTAATAGATTACCTAATATAACATTATAAACTCACTCACTTCGTTAAGAAGTAAGTTATTAACATTAAACCAGTTAACTACTTTTTCGCGGGCACTATTTACATTGTCAGTAACCCACTGCTGACGTTTGAGTTTAAGTAAAAGTCAAGTGTCGTCTGCAAACGACACTATATCATATTTATCCTTTATGAGGTAAGGCAAGTCATTTATATAAATAAGAAACAAAAATGGGCTAAGAGTTGAGACCTGGGGTAACCCCATTCTTACTACTGATCCGGGAGATATTTTTCCGTTAACATCAACTCTCTGAATCGTATCACTTAAATATAAAATAAGAAGATCCAGAGAGGCATTTCGGATTCCGTAGTGGTGCGGTTTCCTGATTAATGTTTCATGAAGAACGCAATCGAATGCCTTGGACAAATCGCAAAAGATGCCCAAAGCATCGCATTTATCCTCCCATGCATTATAAACATGTCCTAATAGTTCTACACCGGCATCAGTAGTATGTTAGTTCTCTACATTTGATTAATAGTACTTACCAGATGATATGATAAACTCATTGAGTGTTAATGTTGATCAATATTAGAAGTTACTACGAATAAGTTTTAGTAAAATTTTATTTTATTTGTCCTAAATTAATATACCTACTTAATTATAATGTGTACATTGATTAGTTTGAGATATGATTAATATAACTTACTTACCTTTTTTGTAATAAAAAACGTATAATATTATATATGTAATATTACATATATATTATATATGTAAGTATATATATTATTATATTATATATGTAAGTTAGTATTTAATGATTGTATATTATATCAAAGATTTGTGGAAAATAAAGAGTGTGTAAACTAAAACAAAGAAAAAAGTATAATAAATTGACTATTAATTAACTATTGTTTTGTGAACTGTGAATTTCGAATATCATAATTATAATTTCGTTCAAACAATTTATGTATTTATTTCCTGTGAGAAATGAAGGACTCACAAGTAAGCTTGGATATTATTTCTACTTGGGTGTCAAAGACCACATTAGTTGTTATATAGGCCAGGTAACAGGGCTGGGTTCAACGTGTAGTTGACTTACGTCAGCATCACGAGCGAGCTTATGTCCAGGGGCGTGTATTTCTACTTAGTTGTGGATGTTAATATATTGTAGTTTAAAAGCCAGGTGACAGGCTTAGCCAGGTCACGGGCTGTTATAATTTAGTAATTACTTAACTTGTATTTATTTATTTTATTATTTATGTTGTACACCCAGTAAAATGGATACGGACAGTTGTATGTTATTTTATGTGTTAGATAGTTTACATGTAGTATACAAGCATGATGATTTTCTTATGTACTAAGTATATAAATAAGGAATTTTATTTTTACGGAATTGTTTAATATAAATGGTTATTAGTAATAATTCATAAGGTTCACAATTCATTTGTATTCCAATTCATATTCTGGCAAGGATAGTTCGCAAACAATGTTTATACATTGTTTGCGAACTATCCTTGCCAAACTTGCTCAAATTCGTTATTTCTAAAACATAAGTTTTAGAAATAACGTGGAAAACAAATTTGAGCCGAATTCAATGCCTACCTACCTGCCTGCTTACCTTTACTGGCCGAGGTTTAGGTTTTAGAAGCTAAATAGCTTACGTGCATGAGGACATGGACGACGTCAGGATGGTCGTGTTAGGTTTTGAAATAATATTAAATCGTTAAATTGTCTTAATCGATCATTGGGACATTGTATTTCTTATACTGGCAACACGGGTTTTAAAAATGACGTTTTTGAGATGACGGTTGAGAAGGCGGGAGTGAACTCGGCCTATTTGCTCGGGGATAGCATCGAATTCGGACGTTTTCCAAGTGGTCTCCAATATAATTACTTCCAATAATTAATGTGAGTAGATATTATTTTATTATACTAGACTAACCTACGAGTTGTACCTATCTAGTTTCAAGATTTCGTTTCAAGATTACCGAGACCAAGCACAACGATTCCACATTGAATTAATCAAAGAAAACAAAACCTCAGGTATCTCATTCATGGTCAACATGCACAGCTATGACATAGCTCCCACACATTAGTCACATACGCACTTCCCGCAGGAATGCCGAGTCGTCCTTGACTCTACGGTCTTGGCTTCGAGGCTAGACCCGACCATACTACCCAGAGCTACCGCACTAGCACGTACCAACGGTCTAGCAAGTAGATACCGATTTCTAACGGGCTAGGGCTACGATACTCTGGTACGGTCTCCGACCCAACGAATCGAGAACCTGTTTACACAAACGAAAGTGATGCCAACTCATCATCTATTTCGTCTACAATCTCAATAGCCTATATACCTACTTGGCCCTCGGGCATCTTCCAAACACGCTTGTTAACTAGAGATTTTAAAACATACCGATCGCCATCTAAGGCTCAGCGCAGACAGAACGGAGCGCAGCGGAGAGGATTTTATTAACGCACTAGAAAATAAACTTTAAAATTATTTCAATAAAGTGCATAAATGCTTGAACCTGCCAAAAAATACTCGCGCGTCCTCGCGCGCAAGCTCGAGCATACGCGATCCGTAAAGAAAATACCCGAGACCGCGCGGGGATTATTCCTCTCTGTTTGCGCTGATCCTAGGCCTAAAACGCACTAGCGGCACGCCGTATTCCAGCTAACCGTATAGTCTCGGTTCTATTGCGGTCCGCCGCATTTCAAAAGAAATATTGGACATGATGGACGTCGAAGAAGTTGCTGCAGTTATTTATTTATATTATTGTAGAAAACGTCGTCATAAAAATAAACATCGATTTTGGATACACCCTCTACTGGAGACACGACATGATAGCAAAGAGTTTAATATTTTTATATCAGAACTAAAGAAATATGAAGCTAGATACACTAGGATGTCAGTAAATTCGTATGAAGAATTAGTATCAAAACTATATTTATTATAGCGGGGAGCGCGGTAAGCGCTTGCGGCACACCGCGCCGAGTGCGTGCAGGGGGTGCGGTGCGCCGCGAAATTCACCCGGTGCGGCCCACCGCAGCTCCAAGACAACCGGAGCGCTTGACGGCTGGCCGCAAGTCAGTGCATTGGTATCAAGCGGTTTCATATAAAAATTGAAGTGCGGCCAACCGCAACGGCACGCCGCGTCACGGCCTGCCGCTAGTGCGTTTCAGCTCTAACACTTCAACAATTTGAAACGGCCCTCTATACTTCACGTCAAGCCTAGTTTGATTACGCTCCTCGTTCTCAATAAGCACGAATTCACCGACAGAGAACCTACTCACGCTTGCCTTTGTACTATCAAAACGACTTTTATCATAACGCGCAGACTTCTCAATGCCTTCAGATGCCAATCTCCTAATGTCAGCAACGTCTATAATGTCGTCATTGTCGTTAGCCATTAAATGAAGTGAACGTCTGATTTATCTAAATTAAATAAAGTCGAAACTTGAAAAAAACTATTTCATTTTGTAACGCCCGCCAAAGATGTCGCCACTGTATTGACAGGCAGCCAGCCAAACCGCCATTGCCGTGACGTCACATCCTACCACAAGGCCAAGTGGCGGGTGTGACAGTTGCCGCCAAGCCAGCCAGCCCGCCAGCCAGCCACAGCGATGAAAAAAACGAGTTGCGCCTTGGCATGAGCCCTTTGATAATTTGTAAAATCGAGGAAATATAAGTGATTGCATTTATACCGTTTGAATTATTTCCGCGCCTACTACCTGAGTGTTATAATTCAGAAGTGTGATCCACGCAAAATGCAAAGACGAATCTATTGTGAAGAAGATGAAAGTGCCGATTCTGACGGTGATGAAGTGCCTTCACGCAACGCCGAAGACAACTCACCGCCTGCAAGAAAAATTTTGAAGACTCCTCTTACTCCTGAAGTAGAAAAAGCATTTTAAAACCTGCAAAATGAAATCCCTACCCTAATGCCATTGAAACAGCAGCGCGCGGCATCCTTGATTCCGGAGTTTGACCCTGATAGTGAGGAATTTACGATAGCAGCATGGTTGAAGAAGATCAGCAACAGTGGAGAAAAGGATGTTAGCTAGAAGGAAGGGACCAATTGCTGCGTGCTGAAACCTGCAGGGATATTCAGGTCAGTGCCACCGCCAGTAATTGCCTATTGCTTGACAAAAATTGCCTTTTATCTGCCAAAAATATACACTGTGGCAGTATAGCCTCTAGTAGTAAGCGTGGATTAGAGGGGGGATAGATGTAGATCAAATTAACCTGGGGCTCATAGGAACAGTAGCGCACAAAAAAAAATAGAACTTTTATCACAAGTCGGCGACTGTTTCGCAGCTAGCACTCAAGAGTTCGGATCTACCGATCTTGTAAACATGCGTATTAAGCTTACAACCGATCAGCCTTCATTAAAAAAAATATACTTTATGTTACCTCGGTCACGAAATATATAGGGCCCGGGTAGCATTCAACCGGGTGATTTGAAGTTATCACGAATGTTTCACAATTTCCGACACCGCGTAATGTTCATGAGATTAGACAGTTCATTGGATTGTGTAGTTACTTTCGTAAATTTGTAGCTAATTTTGCATTAATAGCACGCGCACACACACGGAACTGACGAAGAAAAATGCAATTTGGACTTGGAATGAAACCCAGTCAAAAAGTTTTTGTGAATTAAAGTAAAAACGTTGTAGTAAATCGTTATTAGCAATTTACGATCCGAAACTGACTACCGAAATTCCCATGGTTGCTTGCAAGTTAGGAATTGCGGGTATGTTACTACAAAAACAAAACGATGACAGTTTGCGCCCTGTTATGTATTTTAGCCGCGTCACTATATAGTCGGGAAGAAAGTGTGTACTATAGTGCATAGTTATGAACTCGAAACATTGACTGTAGTAGAATCTTTACGTAGGTTTCGAGTTTAAGTAGTAGGTATACAAGTACGGGTAGTGACAGACTGTACCGCCGCGGCGCCGCGCCGTTCGCGACACATTAACAAAATGCGACCTCATTCCGGGTATTGGTCGGCAGTGGTTACTAATTCAGAAACACGAAATATCTATTGATTATAGGCCCGGTGAGGGGATGCAGCACATAGATGCATTAAGTAGAAATCCTGTACAAACGTTTAATGTTGACCGTTTAGATGTAATGGATTGGTTTGTCACCGTGCAAAACGAAAATCAAAAATTAAAACACATCATAGATTTGTTCAAAGGCTGTAAGGATAGTGGCGTAGTAAATAATTACGCGTGGATTAATGAGAGACTTTATCGTAAAACCCTGAATGGCAACCGCTAGTTATTCCGGGAGTAGCTAGGTGGAAAATATTACAAAAACATCATAACGATATAGGTTATGTAGGTCCTAAGCGATGTACTGAGGCTATTAAGGAATATTTTCTGGTTTCCCAAAATGTCGCGCTTCATAAAAAAGTATGTGTCATCATGTCTGCATTGTGCTTACGGAAAAGGTGAATATGGCAAGAGGGAAGGCAAACTCCACCCCATACCAAAGCCTAATGAGCCGATGCGGATGGTCCATATTGACCACCTAGGACCGTTCACTCGTACTAAAAAGGGGTATCAATACATGATCGTGATAAGTGATGCTTTCTCTAAATTTGTGGTAGCTGAACCAGCTTATACTGTTAAGACTGTGGAAACCATTCAATTTTTGAAAAGATATTTAGTTTATTTGGGTACCCTGAACGAGTCGTTTCTATTCATGGCAAAGCCTTCACGAGCAGGTATTTTAAAAGATTTGCTACTGAAAAACAATTTAGGCATATATTAAACGCTGTAGCATGTCCCTGAGCAAACGGTCAGGTCGAACGCACCAACCGTATCATATTGGATGCTCTACGGATCACTGAACCCAGTGATGCTTCTCACAATTGGGATAACAGCTTACCTTACGTCATTTGGGGTATTAATAGTACGGTTATTGCAACTACAGGATAAAAGACGTACGATCTAATGTTTGCTGAAACTGGTAGCCCGCATGTGATGTTTTCATTCCTAATCAGGTATCAGAATCTGTTTCAGTCTAGGCGTGCTAAAGCTCGAAAACGTATTCAGGTAGCTACGAGTAGTACAAGAATAAAAGCGAAATTACGTCATCAACCAACAGCGTTGGTAAAGTGAACTCTAAGTTAGACGACGTATATTCTGGCCACTATGTAATTTTAAAAGTTTTAGGCAACGATCGGTATAGGATTAGAAGTATTAAGGGACTCAGAGGATATTAAACAGTTTACCGGTCTAGTAACAGCCAACGCTATTCGCCTATATAAGAGCACCCATGCACCCATGTCCGATAGTGCAAGTAGTACTGACGAGCAGCTAGATCTAATAGATCAGCTCGAGAGTTGATCTGGTCCCAGGGGTTCCTTCGTCCTATGCTATGTGTATTGTATGACTAATCGTTTTTTGTGTTCCCATTGCGGGAGCAATGCTTACAGGATGGCCGAATGTAACGCCCGCCAAAGATGTCGCCACTGTATTGACAGGCAGCCAGCCAAACCACCATTGCCGTGACGTCACATCCTACCACAAGGCCAAGTGGCGGGTGTGACAGTTGCCGCCAAGCCAGCCAGCCCGCCAGCCAGCCACAGCGATGAAAAAAACGAGTTGAGCCTTGGCATGAGCCCTTTGATAATTTGTAAAATCGAGGAAATATAAGTGATTGCATTTATACCGTTTGAATTATTTCCGCGCCTACTACCTGAGTGTTATAATTTTGAACTAAACTAGAGTAGGTACCTTATTACTAACAATCAATGAAAAAATAGAAGAAAATTAACATCTTATCAATAATCAGGAAATCTTTTGCGCATCTCGCAAAAGACACAATCAAACCAAAAATGTGAGAACAATAATTCATAAATCAGCCTTAGAGCATATCAAAACACAAGTCAGGAATCTCATTCGTGGCTTGTGGCTTTTCATTAAGCCCCTTCAACAATCCCCATGTTTGTTTCACTGAATTCTCCTGAATTCCGAGTCCCGCGGACTCTATGGTCTCTACAAGACCCGACCTCCGCCAGAGCCACCCGCGCACCGCGTGTCCACGGACTCTATGGTCTCTACAAGACCCGACCTCCGCCAGAGCCACCCGCGCACCGCGTGTCCACGGACTACTATAAGCAGCTACCGACTTCCAACGAACTACGGCTAGAAAATGGCTCACCACTATCACTCGACTCAACCTCTTCTACTTCAAGTGGCTATCATGCGCGTACTTGTAAATACGCTTGAAATGGAATGCTCTCAATGTGTAGCGATCACCGTCAAGAACCTCTATGACCTCAAACGGTCCTTTCAATTTTGGATCTAACTTTTGCACCAGTCGAGAAATTTGGTCAAAACTCAACGGTAATGGATAACGATCTGGCACTGTATTATTATTAAGCTCTCTATAATTTGTGCACATACGGTCTGATCCATAATACTTTTTACCCAAAAGGGCCGGACTAACAAACGGCAGACGACAAATTGTTTTAGCTTGTAACAATTCATTAACCCTATCGCGCATGATTCGACGTTCGTCCGGAGACAGTCTGTACGGACGTCTTTGCACTGTACGATTAAGGTCTATCAATCCTACTTCCAACTAGGCATTGCAATCGAATATTCGAATAATTCGAATATCATTCGAATAATTCGAACAAGGCTGAACCAGTATTCGAATACTAAAAATTATCGAATATTTGAAATCCAAATCTCCAGTGTTATCACGCGTTGCCGGAAAACCGTTAATAAAAAAGTCAGAGTATAATTCCAAGATGTTTACAAGATCACGTTTGCTCACACAAAAACTCTCGACTTAAGAGGGGGTAACAACCAAAATTGCCTACCTTCAATTTGATTTTTCAGGAAATTGATAAGACTAAGGTATAAAATAAAAATAATATGAGTAACTTTTTGTGGAACAGAAACATAAAATATTAAAACTCGATAAAATACCATCACGAAGTTACCTCAAATTTTCACGTATTTTCGATCTGTACTTAATATGCTAATGACTAATAGAATAAAAAAATGATGATTATTTGTATTAAAAATATGTGCAGGTATTTTTTGAAATTCTTTTTATTTTTGTTTTTATCACGACTACAAGCTACTAGCTACAAGCACGTACGACTACAAGCTCAAGTACTTCCGACATTCTTAGTTCGTGGGAGAAGTCATCTTCCGTCGCACGTTGCGGGAACTTCAAGCATAGATATTTTTGACTGGTATACAACTAGCGCCGTTGTTCTATAATTCAGTCAATTTTCTTGCGGACAAAATTTACAACATAGCCCAATTCCACGTTCATTTGAAAGTTCGTGAAGGAGATTTTAGATTTTATTGCGAATAACTTAGGATCCAAATTCGTTTACTCCCAATTTGGTTCACAAACTCCGTATAATATCCGTATAATATATATATCGTTATATATCCGTACCATTAGACGACCAATTTCGAGCGACTTTTGCCAATCAAGTTGAAACTCGTTTAGGATAAAGGTAACTTATTGGTATATTATTATTATTCGAGTATACAAAAGAAATAAATCGGAAAACTTTAATAGGTAATGGGTTTATTAAGGACAAAAGTAAGAAACGGTCATGTGCACGAGAGTGGTCATTTTTCATACGGATGGTGTGGTGTTCCCATGAATTGAGCAAATATCATCAAAAATATGGTAAGGGGTAAGTCTCCGGGACATGATCACCTCACCGTTGAGCACCTCCGGTATGCGGGTGCACACTTGCCAAGGGTATTGGCTATGTTTTATTCGTTGTGCATGAAACACTCCTACCTACCGAATGACCTTATGAAAACCATCGTTGTCCCAATAGTGAAGAATAAAACGGGTGATGTGGCAGATACTTCGAATTACAGGCCAATTTCCCTGCCTACTATTACAGCTAAAGTGCTGGATTGTCTGCTTGATACGCACATGGCCATTCGCATAAAATTACATGATGCGCAATTTGGCTTTAGGCCCGGCCTATCAACAGAAACTGCCATTTTGTGTCTCAAGCGGACCGTCCAGTACTATGCAGATAGGAAGACGTCAATGCTTGCTTCCTCAATTTATCGAAGGCATTTGACCTGGTGTCTTATGACATTCTATGGGAAAAGCTGTGCCGGGAAACTGATGTAGAAAATACAGTAACATCTTTGCTCAGGTAATGGTATCAGAACCAGACTAAATATGTGAAGTGGGTGGGGGTACTATCCGAGGAGTACCGATTGAAATGCGGGGGAGGCAGGGGGGGGGATAACCTCACCTCGCTTCTTTAATTTGTATATCAATCAGCTGATCGTTGAACTCAGCAACACAAATATCGGTTGTCACATTGATGGGGTGCGAGTTACTTGTGTTTAAAGCACGTGGCAATTGTTACTCCAATGTGGCACACGTCACGATATGTGATACCCCGCTGAATAGAATCACACAGTTTAAGTACCTGGGTCACTGGATCACCGATGACTTGATTGATGACATGGATATTGAGAGGGAACGCAGGGCGTTGGCTGTCCGATGTAATATGCTGATCCGCAGATTTGCACGCTGAAGCAAGCAGGTAAAAATGACGATGTTTAGAGCTTACTGTCAGTCATTCTACACTTGCAGTCTGTGGGTTAGGTATACGTAAAGGTCATACAATGCCCTGCGTGTACAGTACAATGATGCGTTCAGGATGATGGTGGGACTGCCGCGTTTTTGTAGCGCTTCGGGGATGTTTGCTGTGGCGAGGATTGATGGATTTCATGCCATCATCCGAAACCGGTGTGCCTCGATCCTTCGCAGAATGCGTGCCAGCTCCCCCAGCATCCTGAGCACGTTATGCGGTAGGTGGGATTGTCCGATGCTGCGTCACTGGATCGGACTTCATACGTCTACAAGTACGTACTATATACTGCGTGGATAGTGTGAGGTCCGACTCCGGAATTTAACATAGGATTATGATAAGTACTAACATTAGTTTTTAGGTTTTCTTTACTAACACTTTATGGATCTCTGTGGTCTGTCAATAAAAATTAAAATTAAAAAAAAATAGGGGATTACAGCTTATTCTTCACAGACTACGTTCGTAACAGATTTCAATGTGTCAAAGTTGGCGACTGGTTAAGTGACGACCTTCCTATTACATACGGAGTTCCTCAACGTAGCGTCTTTGGACCTACTCTATTTCTCATTTACATTAATGACCTTTGTGACCTTGAACTCCAAAATAGGAAAATTGTTGCCTTTGCGGACGACACGGCCCTTGTTTTCAGAGGCAGCTCATGGGGCAGCACAATTCAACACGCTCAATGTGGGTTTGACGCCGTTACCCAGTGGCTGAGATGTAACCTCTTAACATTAAATGTAGACAAAACAACATTTTTAAAGTTTTCTCTCCGAAATATCCCACAATCGATTGATAGTAATTCAGAATCCATTGTGGCACACTCCCATTAGTCGTCTAACTTCCTGTAGCTGTCCTTCGCTTGATCTAGTGAGCACCATTAAATACCTTGGCGTCCTAATAGATAGCAGACTTAATTTTGCTCCCCACATTGACCTGGTTTCTTCGAGGGTTCGAAAATTAATATATATTTTTTAAAATCTCAGACGTTTAGCTAGTCCTAAGGTACTAAAAACTGTTTACTCCGCCTTGTGTCAGTCACTGTTGGTTTATTGTATTCCTGGGGCGGTGCGTGTAAAACAATAATTTTGAAACTTGAGCGCGCTCAAAGAGCGCTGCCAGCTTGTAGCGGTCGAGTGGGAACTCTCCACTTCTGCCTTTGTTGCAGCTCAGCTAAATACTCTAGCTGCCAGCGTCTCCAAAAACCTTGGCGCAGTTGTTCCAGTCGCTGAAAACGGTCTAGTCTGTTGAAATTTAAGTTTTCCAGATTAGGAGACGGCATCGAAGTTAGCGGTCGTCCGATCAGGAAGTGACCCGGAGTTAAGGACAGAGGGTCATCAGGACAGGAGGATAAGGGATATAAAGGGCGGCTATTAAGGATAGCTTCGATTTGACTGAACAAAGTGGCTAACTCTTCAAATGTCAAATGTGCATTACCTAAAACCCTTTTCAAGTGAAACTTGGCAGATTTCACGCCAGCCTCCCATAAGCCTCCGAAATGGGACGCATACGCTGGTTGAAATTTAAACTTGATACCCTCACCCGAAGCAAAGACTACAATATCATCAGCATGCCTTGAGATCAAGTTCTGAATTTCCTTGTCCGCAGCAACAAAATTGCGGCCATTGTCGCAGAATATTTCTGCAGGTTTTCCTCTGAGAGAGATAAAACGTCGCAAAGTAAGTACAAAAGCATCTTTCGAAAGCTCACTCACAGCTTCGAGATGTAAACAGTTAAATCGTAGACAGATAAAAATGCAAAGGTAAGTTTTTGTAATTTTGCATCCTCTCCCCTTCCTATGTTATCAAAAACGGTCCAGCGAAGTCGACACCAGCACTAGCAAATGGGAAGTTGGGATTAACACGCTGTTCAGGTAACGAACCCAACATGGGAGTTAACGTTTTCCCGCTAGCCTTCCTACAAACGATGCACTGCCTCGCAGTGGTTCGCGCGAGATCTCTGCCAGCAATGGGCCAGACGAATTCTCGAATGGATGCAAGAAGTAGCTGTGGACCAGCATGGAGAAGACGTAAATGCTCATGCTGAAACAATAATTTCACAAGTCTATGCTTAGCGTGCAACAACATTGGATGACGCTTCTCAAATGATAAAATCTCATATAAGAAGAATATTTTAGACGTCCTCCAACTCTCATAATATTTTTACTATCGAAAAAGGGACTTAAAGCTTTTTTTTTTTTTGGGTGGGAAATTATCAAATAACTTCTCCCGCTCTGGGCGGAGCGGGAGGGCGTGTCAGACTTTTACTGACTAAAACCCACCCGTGTTCCTTCCGTTGCCTGTGTGCCAGGGCCACGATATCCCTTTCGGACAAACTCGCAACCCCGGCAGGCATTGGTCCTAGCGGACCCCGTCAGTTTGTGCTGACATCTCTTTGAGGCGCGCGTGGAACACAACGCGCCGTCGACCCGGGCCTGGTCCTTATCGGACGGCGAGCTACCCATCGCTCACCGTCCGCAAGCCCGCGCCTACGGTGGCCGGAAATCGGCTTGCGACTCCCGACGCCCGGGGCGTCTCCTGCGGCGACTAAGGGCGCGAGGGCGCGAACCTTGTCTCACCCTCACGCGTTCCGCCTCCTCCTTCGCTAGCATAACTGCTTCGCAGAAGGAGGTGATGGCCTCCCATGCACTCTCGCTCCGAACCATGGCCTGAACCAGGCCCGGACGCGAGAGATCGCCGCCGCCGATCGCCTCCGTGAGGACACGGCGGTGCTCCGCCCAAGCTGGGCAGACCTCCACCGTATGCTCCACCGTGTCCTCCGGGCGATCCACACAGTGGTGACACCCGGGCGTTTCCTCCCGCTTTATCCTGAACAGGAACCTCCCGAAACAACCGTGTCCGGTGAGGACCTGCGTCAGGCGGAAGGTGAGGACGCCGTGGCGCCTCTCTAGCCACTCCTCAAAGAGGGGACTTATCGCCACAATTGTGGCGTGCCCAGGGGACTTAAAGCTAACAACGGATTTTTAGGACTTAGTGACCTTTGAGAAAAAAGCATTTTCAATTCTGAACTAAAAAGTTCCTCTTGAGCAAGACGCACTAGCCCTTCTAACGAAGCTTAAGTTCATCAGGCTGTAAAACACCCGTAATTTTATTATTTGAATTTTTGCAATTATCTATAAATCGAAGTACATAAGCAACAGAACGTTGTAACCTAGATAACTTGGAATATTTATCGAAATTTATTAATTTATTTGCATCGTCATCATTATTTGTACCTACATTTGATTTTATTTCAGGTAAGTCACTAATATTGTTTATCATTTTATTATTTGCAGGCCAAAACGTATCCGACATAAGTAAATATGAAGGACCGTTCCACCATAAGCCTAAGTTATTAGTTTTAATTTCATCTACTCCTCTTGATCCCAAGTCTGCAGGGTTGAGTGTGGTAGGCACATGACGCCATTCCGAGCCTTCAGTAAGCTCTAAGATACTGCACACTCTGTTAGCAACAAAGGTTTTTAATTTATCGTACCTGGCCCCTAACCATGCTAGCGCGATGGACGAGGCAGACCAAAATATCTTTCGAGTGATAACACATCGCAGTGCACGACATGCGGCCGCGGCGAGCTGAGCTCCTAGCAAGCACGCACACAACTCAAGCCTGGGCACCGTAGTCGGCTTCACCGACGCAACACGAGCCTTAGCACACAGCAATCGCACTGTGACGTCACCTTGACTATTCGCTGATCTCAAGTAAACACATGCGGCATAGGCGGTCATAGACGCATCACAAAAACAATGCAATTCTATCAAAACCGGATTGTTACATAACACATGACGGGGAATGAATAGATTGCGAATATTAGACATATTATTTATGAAAGATTGCCACGATTTAAGTATATCGTTGGGCACTTGATCATCCCAATCTATCTTTTGCACCCATAACTGTTGAATTAATATTTTAGGTTTAATCGTAAACAAACTTAACAGACCAAGAGGATCGAAAACTTTACATGAATCAGATAATATGGATCTTTTAGTAGGGTCGTCACTTCTATTTTCATAATTTGTAGGAAAATGAATGTAATCCTCATTAGGATTCCACCCCACTCCTAGTGTGTGTGATGATGAGCTGATCATCAGATTGCGTTGTACATTTTGGGATTCGGAAATAAAGGAGTGTGAATTCGACCTATATTTACGCAATGGAAAACAACCAGCTGACAAAGCATTTTCCATCGCGTCCCTAATTTTAATCAATTCAGCTTCACTATCGCAACCTGTCAACAAATCATCTACAAGAAAATCATTTTGTATTATGGCTCTTATTTTAGGGTCACTACATTCCTCGCCTAATTGCCATAAACAACGAGTACTTAAAAAACTTGAACTAGTGTACCCATATGTAACCGTGTTCAATCTGAGTGATTGTAATGGCTCAGTATCACAATTACGCCATAAAATTAATTGCAAATTACGATGATCTTCGTGAATTAGTACCTGCCTGTACATTTTTTCTATATCGCCTGATAAAACGTAGGCATATTGGCGAAATCTAATCAAAATGAATCCAAAATGAAATGAATCTTGTATATTTGGACCGGTTAACTGCAGATCATTAATGGAATATCCTGACGTTGTAGGTGCACTACCATTGAATACCACACGTAATTTTGTCGACTCGCTAGTCGGTCTTAACACTGCATGATGCGAAATAAAGTAAGACTGTTGGGGAATTAAAACACTAGATTCCGATAAATGACCTAGGTCCTAGTACTCCTGTATAAATTTTGAATACATGTCCTTCAGTTCCGGATTTTTAATAAAACGTTTTTCTAACGCGATAAATTGCCTTTTAGCCATTATGAATGAATCGCCTAGACAGTCGGGTTCCTTAAGAAGGGGCAACTTAACCATAAACCTGCCTTCATTATTTCGGGTGGTATTGGTAACAAAATGATTCTCACATGCAATCTCCTCGTCAGTCTCATAATTGTTTGAGTGAGGAATTTGTTCCAACTCCCAGAACTTGGCTAACCTTTTGTCTAATAATTCATTTGACACACAACTATCTGTACAATCGATAGCAACATGATTACAATTTATAAATTTGTTTCGCGACTTACAAATATCTCGAACATACAGTGGGCCTGCCAAAATCCAACCTAACTTTGACCTATGCATGATAGGCTGGACCAAGAGATATTTGTTCACCCTCTATAACCGACCGAACAAATCAACATATCAATCTTAGCACATTGGTTGAATGTGGGATCGGCTAATTTAAGGTTAGGAGGTAAGTTGACTTGCGAAATATCAAATGTTTTCTTAGGTAAATTACCTGTTAACTGAGGCAATACCAAACATGACACATTTGCTTTAAAATCATTGTGTTTTGATTTAATTTGCACTACACATGTCTGTAGTGCTTGAGAAGTAGATACGTTTCCTATACCTACAATATCGACCTGGATTGGCTGAGGAGTCAACTGAAGTTTATTTCTCAAACTATCAGTGATTAATGAAGACTGACTCCCGCTGTCTAGCAGCGCTCGAATTGTTGTGTATTGATTCTTTACTGGATGAAAAACATCAACCAGAGCTGTTGAAACTAACACGCTATGGTTGGCTTTCACTGACATGCTAACTACGTTATCAGTAGCAACACTTAAAACTTGCTCGACTGCACTTTCAGTCGAGGACGCCGTGTGAACATCTGAATGTTCACAGACTGAGACGGTTCCCTATGCAACAAATTGTTGTGTCGTCTTTTGCAAGTAGAACATGGACCTAACCTGCATTGGCGTGATGAGTGTCCCTTACGCAAGCAATTCAGGCACAGCTTCAATCTCATCACCTCCGAGGCCCGATCTGCTGGAGACTTGGCCAAGAAAGACGCACAATTGTACAAACGATGACTACCCTTGCACAGGATGCACGCGTCAGAGGAAACAACAGCATCAGCTGAAATTGCAAAAGACTTAGTGTGAGACTTATCACCTTTATGAGAAGAAGAAGAATTTGTTTCACCTTTCGAATTAGACTTATTACTTTGAACAGCCTCTAAAATATTAGCTCGATTCTTGAGAAATTGAAAGAATTCTTGTAACGTAGGAGAATTTTCTATTGTGTTTGTATATTCCTCCCATTTGAACTTTGTACTGCTATCGAGCTTCGCCGAGGCCAAATGGACAACTAGCCCGCCCCACCACTCTGTAGGCTCACCCAGAGTCTTCAAGGCACGTAAGCCTTTAGCGACATGGTCTATCAAAAATCGCAGAGACTTGGCAGAATCTCGAGAGGTAGATGGAAAATTACAGAATGAATTAAAATGATTCCTTTTCAACTGTTTAACATTGTTGTACCTCTCACAGAGGAGATTCCAGGCATCTACATAATTTGCAGAACAAACAGACAAGTTGCTGATGACATTGGAAGCCTCTCCCTCAAGGTAAGAGTTCAAGTAATGAAACTTGTGTATAGGTTCAATTATGTCATTGCTGTGAATTAAAGAAGTAAATGTATCTCGGAATTCCATCCATTTAAAGAAACTACCATCAAACTTTTCTATTTTAATCAAAGGCAATTTAAAACCCATAGGTTTATTATTACTACAGCATTTAGAAGAATCGCGTGAAGAATGAGGAAAATTAGGACTATTACTTGGTTTCGGAAGATTAGCATCTATGAATAATTTTGCCTTTGCAATCAGCGAACTAAAATCACCTTCCAGGACATCTCTAATGTCTAGTTCACTTTCTAACTCAGAGGAGTTCAATAATTCTATATCTGATTGAAGATCTTCAAAACAATTAAACAATTCACGAAACCTTTCGTACCTATTTACTAAAGTTTGCACTTCATCATCGGTAGGGTTTTCTAATAAAGTTAATTCGTTCAAAAACTTACGGAACTTAGTTACGCGACCTTTGACTGAACTACGTTTTATAATCAAATCTTTTCAATCATTTTTTGACGGACTAGCTGTAGGAACTTGAAGTTTAACACTTTCAATAGGTGATTTAGAACGCATGTCACTTGTACTTGTAAGCGACATAGTACCTAGTTCAAATTCAGCAGTACACAATTGAACACACAAAGATAATGAAGCAATAAAAAATACTTAATCGCAATCCAGCGTATGCGTCGATGATTCAATGTCACAATCACAGGTAACAGGACAAATCAGCTGATGGATTGGCTGGCGATAGATAACGCGCCGAGTGAAACAATAGGCATCGGGCGTCAGCTGGTCCGTTTCTCAAGGACGCACTTCACTCACACACAAAATGCACTGGAATGCGTATTCAAATAAACATTAATTACCTACCTATAAGAAAAGTACCTATGAAATGATTAGCGATTAGATCTTTAGAAATAATTATGTACGATTAAGCTTAGACTGGCAATTTGTGCATGCGCACGTGGCTGTGAATATCAATGCGTTGCACGGCTTGCGACTTATTAATGTTTATTGGGTATATTTTAACGATGAATAGCTAGCTGAACTGAGTTTTTAGCTTGTGTAAAATACTTGTCATTCGCATAAAATTTAACTAAAATTAAGAAAATTAGCACAATCCTCAGGCAAATACGAGTACTCGTAGAGGACAGGAAATATGGGGAAATAATAGAGGAAATAAAGGATGGATCACTTCCCTGGCTGGCTTCCGTGGCTGCGGCGCTCTTAGTTTGCAATATAGCTGACCGGCTGGGCTACAAGCTGTCTCTGGGATGATCTCCTGGCAATGAGTTTTGACTCCAATCGTATTTCCTTGGCACTAATAGGTTGACTGTCCACAATATCGAGATTTTCTGGTGGCTTCTCCTCAGGTTAAAGAAACCAATCTCTTTTCTTGCAGGAACTATCTTGAAAATTGGCGGTTGAATGGCTTGATCACGTCGTGGTCAACATGTTTCGACCCAGGGTTTGATAAATAATAACCTGACTCCAACTTTAAATGCGTTTATTACTTCCTTTTACAAGGGATGGTTTACGAGATAATGCCACGTTAGCTGAGGTTGAGCGAGCGAATGAATGTATAAAAGATCGTATGTACGAATGAACTGTCGCGGCGCAGGTACGCATTCGTGTGTGTGTTGATGTGTAAGACATCTCACATCAGTGCGGGGCATGGACACTGCTAAATACTCTGTTTGATTTCCAGTGTTCGCCAGATTCGTTGATTCGTCAGTTTAGTACACTCAACGAAAAATATATGTTTACGTTCAAGTAAACAAAAGTGGATCATGAATACTTAACCCCATTAAAATCAAACTTAAAGTTGTATTTTTTAAATCAAAATATTTTAAAATTTTAAAAGTATATTTAACTTCTAACATTTCATAACTGAAATCGAATAGGTAGACTATAAAACGTATTTGTTTTTTATTTAGCTTCGTTGGCTGGTGGTCGCAAGCGTTACTGCTGTGCATGAGAGTCTGGGTTCAATTCTCAAGTCGAAAAAAGTTATATTGGGTTTTTCCAGTGGCTCGGAGTCTGGTTTTGGGTCCGGTTAAAGGCAATAGGCTCGCCTCCTATTACATTGCACGTAAATATACCTAGTAAAATATGTGTGTACTCTAACTACACCTCTGCCTAACCCTTTGAGGAAAAAGTGGTGACACGTAATTAAATTAGCAGACGTGTGTGCAGTTTTCTACCGACTATACTTTGACTGACGAATTGAAAAAAACTGACGAATCAACGAAACTGGCGAACACTGGAAACTGTCGAGTTGACGCAACTGTCTAATCCGAAAAATGACCAATCAGCAAAACTGGCGAATCAACGAAACTGGCGAATTAAATAAACTGACGAGTGAGGGAAACTGACCAGTGATACGCGGACTCCCGCATACAGTCGGAATTCCGTTTCGAAATATCGATTTGGAATTTCGAAGGCAGCAAATCCATACAAAATAAATTCGAAGGTTGAAAATTTCGAACCGAGAACTACTGTACGTGTCCTCTTTGATTTTGTATGAATTTCCTGCTTTCGAAAACTACGAATCAATATTTCGAAACGGAATTCCGTCTGTATGTGGCCGGCCTTATTGCACTTAAAAGTCAAAGTCAAAGATTTATTTGCAAACTAAGTGTACATTTTGAAGTTCCCGTCCTACGACTGCTTGTGGCGTCTAGATAATAAATTGAACTGAGGTCACGGGTCATGTCATCATGTTACCTACCCTACCTACCCTATCTACCTACCTACCTACCTACCTACTCTACCTACCTACTCTACCTACCAACCCTACCTACCTACCTTACCTACCTATAATACCTACCCCTACCTACCTACCTTACCTACCTATACTACCTACCCCTACCTACCTACCTTACCTACCTATACTACCTACCCCTACCTACCTACCTTACCTACCTATACTACCTACCCCTACCTACCTACCTTACCTACCTATACTACCTACCCCTACCTACCTACCTTACCTACCTATACTACCTACCGACCCTACCTACCTACCTTACCTACCTATACTACCTACCCCTACCTACCTACCTTACCTACCTATACTACCTACCCCTACCTACCTACCTTACCTACCTATACTACCTACCGACCCTACCTACCTACCTTACCTACCTATACTACCTACCCCTACCTACCTACCTTACCTACCTATACTACCTACCCCTACCTACCTACCTTACCTACCTATACTACCGACCCTACCTACCTACCTTACCTACCTATACTACCTACCGACTCTACCTACCTACCTTACCTACCTATACTACCGACCCTACCTACCTACCTTACCTACCTATACTACCTACCGACCCTACCTACCTACCTTACCTACCTATACTACCTACCCCTACCTACCTACCTTACCTACCTATACTACCTACCCCTACCTACCTACCTTACCTACCTATACTACCTACCGACCCTACCTACCTACCTTACCTACCTATACTACCTACCCCTACCTACCTACCTTACCTACCTATACTACCTACCGACCCTACCTACCTACCTTACCTACCTATACTACCTACCGACCCTACCTACCTACCTTACCTACCTATACTACCTACCCCTACCTACCTACCTTACCTACCTATACTACCTACCCCTACCTACCTACCTTACCTACCTATACTACCTACCCCTACCTACCTACCTTACCTACCTATACTACCTACCGACCCTACCTACCTACCTTACCTACCTATACTACCTACCGACTCTACCTACCTACCTTACCTACCTATACTACCTACCCCTACCTACCTACCTTACCTACCTATACTACCTACCCCTACCTACCTACCTTACCTACCTATACTACCTACCCCTACCTACCTACCTTACCTACCTATACTACCTACCCCTACCTACCTACCTTACCTACCTATACTACCTACCCCTACCTACCTACCTTACCTACCTATACTACCTACCCCTACCTACCTACCTTACCTACCTATACTACCTACCCCTACCTACCTACCTTACCTACCTATACTACCTACCCCTACCTACCTACCTTACCTACCTATACTACCTACCCCTACCTACCTACCTTACCTACCTATACTACCTACCGACCCTACCTACCTACCTTACCTACCTATACTACCTACCCCTACCTACCTACCTTACCTACCTATACTACCTACCGACCCTACCTACCTACCTTACCTACCTATACTACCTACCCCTACCTACCTACCTTACCTACCTATACTACCTACCCCTACCTACCTACCTTACCTACCTATACTACCTACCCCTACCTACCTATACTACCTACCGACCCTACCTACCTACCTTACCTACCTATACTACCTACCCCTACCTACCTACCTTACCTACCTATACTACCTACCCCTACCTACCTACCTTACCTACCTATACTACCTACCCCTACCTACCTACCTTACCTACCTATACTACCTACCCCTACCTACCTACCTTACCTACCTATACTACCTACCCCTACCTACCTACCTTACCTACCTATACTACCTACCCCTACCTACCTACCTTACCTACCTACCTTACCTACCTATACTACCTACCCCTACCTACCTACCTTACCTACCTATACTACCTACCGACCCTACCTACCTACCTTACCTACCTATACTACCTACCCCTACCTACCTATACTACCTACCCCTACCTACCTTTTTTTTTTTTTTTTTTTGTTGCCGGGGTGGAAAATCCTCATGGATGTCCTCCGCCCTGGGGTGGGCGGAGGGGTCTGTCAGACTCTTACTGACTAAAAACCACCCCGGTGTTCCCTTCCCACACTTGCACCGGGGATCTTGGGAGCTAGTATTACTTCCGTGATCCCCGGCTAGTGCCGGCCCGCCTCTGCGGGCCACCTCAAGTCTGCGGGGGGGGTGAGGTGTTAGACCCCCCCGCGACGTCTCAAAGGGGCGCGCGTGGAACACTACGCGCCGCCACCTCGGGTCCAGTGTGATAGGGGGCGGCGGACGTCCCCGAGTCCGCCGTCCCTGGACCCATTTAGGGGGGCCGGAAGAGGGCATTGTCTGCCCTCTGCCGACGCCCAGTGCGCCTGCTGCGGGCCGGGTGAGCGGACGAGATCTCCCGCTCCCTTTCCGCAGCCTCCTTCTGCGACACGACTGTTTCGCAGAAGGATACCACCGCGTCCCAGGACTCCTCGCTGCCGGCCATCGACTCGACCACGGCCGGCAGCGACAGGTCACTGCCCACTCCTGAGATGAGGGCACGGCGAGGCTCCTCCCAAGCGGCACACTCTGCCAGCGTATGCCGCGCCGTGTCCTCCCGGCAGTCGACGCAGTGGTGACACCGGGCGTCCGGCTCCCTGTTTATGCGACACAGGTACTTCCCGAAGCAACCATGCCCCGAGAGCACCTGCGTCACCCGAAACGACAGGGAGCCGTGCCTCCTCCCGAGCCAGGGCTCGAGTACCGGCCGGATCGCCTCGATGGTGGCGAGGCCGGCGGTAGGGCGTGAAAGCCTTTCCCGCCATTCCGCCACCAGGGCTGCGCGAAGCTGTGACCGACGCAACTCAACATGTCGCTGCATCAGCCACTCGCCCCGCGCCCTCGCTTCCTCGCGCCACCGATACAGTGACGCGAGTACTTTCGCCTCGAGGTCCCAGGGCGGGGATCCGGCCAGTACACAAGCCGCCTCGTAGGAGATCGTGCGATATCCCCTGATGACTCTGACGGCCATCGCTCTCTGCGGTTTACGCAGGACTGCGATGCTTCCGGCCGTCAGGTCAGCCGCCCAGATCGGGGCCCCATAAAGGGCCATCGATCGCACGATCCCCACGTAGAGCCGCCTACAGGCGGCGCTCGGGCCCCCCAGATTGGGAAGCAGCGTTGACAACGCCCCAGCCGCGCCCAACAACTTGGGCGCCAGCCGCCGGAAGTGGGGGCCAAAATCCCACCGGCTGTCGAGCACCAATCCTAGGTACTTCATGGTGGACTCGACAGCGATTTGAGCGCCCCCGACCACGATGTGTGATCCCGGCGGCGGCGCCCGCCGGGATCAAAAAAACGAAAAAAAAAAACGAGGATCGACGGCTGTCCATACCTAGGTATTGAGTTTGAGATGATTCTGAAAATATAAATATGTAATAATAATAAATGATTCATAGAAATAAGACAATAATTTGATTAAAAAAGAGTAATTAGCTACATTTAAATAGGTACGTTATTCTATTTAGTTAGTCTGATTTATTTACCTACTTATGTATAGTATGATCATAATTATTATTAAGTAAGTGTATCTCATCAACCTGCAGCATTCCGACAACTGCCTATTTATAAGTAAGTAGGTACCTCATCAACCTGCAGCATTCCGACAACTGCCTATTTATAAGTAAGTAGGTACCTCATCAACCTGCAGCATTCCGACAACTGCCTATTTATAAGTAAGTAGGTACCTCATCAACCTGCAGCATTCCGACAACTGCCTATTTATAAGTAAGTAGGTACCTCATCAACCTGCAGCATTCCGACAACTGCCTATTTATAAGTAAGTAGGTATCTCATTAACCTGCAGCATTCCGACAACTGCCTATTTATAAGTAAGTAGGTATCTCATCAACCTGCAGCATTCCGACAACTGCCTATTTATAAGTAAGTAGGTACCTCATCAACCTGCAGCATTCCGACAACTGCCTATTTATAAGTAAGTAGGTACCTCATCAACCTGCAGCATTCCGACAACTGCCTATTTATAAGTAAGTAGGTACCTCATCAACCTGCAGCATTCCGACAACTGCCTATTTATAAGTAAGTAGGTACCTCATCAACCTGCAGCATTCCGACAACTGCCTATTTATAAGTAAGTAGGTACCTCATCAACCTGCAGCATTCCGACAACTGCCTATTTATAAGTAAGTAGGTATCTCATCAACCTGCAGCATTCCGACAACTGCCTATTTATAAGTAAGTAGGTATCTCATCAACCTGCAGCATTCCGACAACTGCCTATTTATAAGTAAGTAGGTATCTCATCAACCTGCAGCATTCCGACAACTGCCTATTTATAAGTAAGTAGGTATCTCATCAACCTGCAGCATTCCGACAACTGCCTATTTATAAGTAAGTAGGTATCTCATCAACCTGCAGCATTCCGACAACTGCCTATTTAATTACTATCTGCATTCAATGATAATACTCGTAGTACACGAATGATTGCAAACTGCAAAGTACAATACACACAAAGTACAGTAAAGTAGTTATTTACAAAGTTTAACAATCGCAAATCGGCCGGGCAACCGAAACAACACATTTTTAGATGTGCACGGTTTATCTTTGTAGTTTTTAAAAACAATCATCTATAAAGAACAAATTATAATCAATATTTACTTACCTATCTAGTCTCCAAACTCAAATAATCTGAACGATTCACTCTGCTGCGGGAACTGCATAAACGCGTCACTCGTTAGTCGCTGCGCGGAACCGACTATAAGGTCTACAAGCTAGATCGACTCATCGACTGAAGCGCCGACAACTCGCGCGCAAAATATAAAATACGTACTCAGCGAATCGTAATCAAAACAAAATTTTATTTCAAAAGACTTAACTGAATATTTTTTGTACGTTTTTCACACATCAAAATGCTAAACCAACCATTAATATTTTGTCGAGTAAAATAGTCCATTCTTAATAAAATAATTATTCGATATCATTGAATGTAAAACATTCTAAATAGACAATCAAATACTCAGATAGGTAAAGCAAAGTTACTAAAACCGTTCCCTATCAGAAAACTGCGAAGACAAAATATACTAAAGCACTATGCTCATCAATTTCTAAGTAAAGCAAAGGAGACGTTCACGAAATGTGAACGAAATGGGGCTTGGTAATAAAATAATTGAAAATTTAAACAGCCTTCTGACCTATATAGGCTGAAAGAGGGTAATTATTTTGATGTCTTTGGGCATTTAATTTTTTTTTACAGCCACCCGTTTTTTTTAAAACAAGTGTTGAAAAATAAAATGTTCTACAAGCATTATTTATATTTTAGGGATGGCAGCCCTGTGGCAAATGACGTGACAATGACAACGTCAGTCAGCAGGACTCGGCTTGACATTTACAACGGATATTTAGTCCGAGTTTACAGCTTTTACTTTTTTCGATACGTTTTGTTATTTCATTGTCATGATAATCAATATTTTTTGTCTTAATTTCATGGAGCTGCAGCTAAAATTATAATAACATCTCAAAGTATTTAATAGAAACGGAAACATTAGCCACATAAAATAATTATATTGCATAGAAATTAATAAATAAAGACTATGTGCGTTTTGTTTGTATTGAAACATTTTTCACTTTTTCACAAAAACGGGCGCCTGAAAAAATTAGATTTAACTATAATCGAGTAGCATAATAAATAAGCTTTCTAATAAGGTACATCACATTAGCGTTTAGAAATCGTCGGAATATTATACCAAATTTGACCTCTCCTTTACTTAACTACATATCAACTGGTGTTTTCGGTCGGCAAAAAATACTAAAGTGACATCAATGACTCAATGTACAGTATTTTGAGTTGCTAAACAAAGTAAAGTGGCTGGTGTCAGTAACGAAAAAGCCTAAACTGACAACGAATAAAAATTAATCATAACTTGCATTACGTAAGTATTTGTTTAAACATGAACATTTTCAACAAGTACCATACTTTTGCAGTGCTTAAGCGCCAAAAAAGTGCTCAGATCATCACGAAATCCCGACTAAACGATGCAGCAAAAAAAAACTAATCCAACGATATATATAACTCATTTTGGCCAAAATGGCGCTTAAGTGGTATTGGCTTTCCGGTGAAGATATATAACTAAATATTCTGTGAATATTTCAAGCGTTGCCGTTATCAATATCGAGCAAAAAAGAGCAAAAAAATCACGTTTGTTTTATGGTAGCCCCCTTAAATATTTATTTTATTCTGTTTTTTTGTATTTGTTGTAATAGCGGAAACATAAATATATAATCTGTGAAGATTTCAACTGTCTAACTATCACGGTTCATGAAATACAGCCTGGTGACAGACGGACAGACAGACAGACAGATAGACGGCGGACCCTTAGTAATAGGATTCCCGTTTTACCCTTTGGGTACGGAACCCTAAAAATCACGTTTGTTTTATGGGAGCCCCCTTAAATATTTATTTTATTCTGTTTTTTAGTATTTGTTGTTATAGCGGCAACATAAATATATAATCTGTGAAAATGTCAACTGTCTAACTATCACGGTTCATGAGATACAGCCTGGTGACAGACGGACAGACAGACAGACGGCGGAGCCTTAGTAATAGGGTTCCCGTTTTACCCTTTGGGTACGGAACCCAAAAAAGAAATAAAAATCGTAATTTAGAAGCAGTTAATAGACATTTACATAGTTATGCCATTAATGAGGTACCTGGGAAGCCAAAGTGCAGAAGGAATTATTGAAAAACTTCCTTGTCTTCAACGTAGTCCTTAATCTTATAGTATGCTTTTTTGATTAGGACACGTTTGATGTGGGTTTTGAACTTTCCATCGCTAAGTTCTATAACCGACTTTGGCAACTTGTTATAGAAGCGGATACTGTTTATAAGAAACGACTTGCTTGTTTTAGGTAAGGGGCCGTGCACGAAATCGGCTGATTTTGATCACTTTTGTTCATTGGTTGTGAGAAAGTGAAAAAGAATTTAAACAAAATTATTTGTGATTTGAAATGTCGAATTCTTTGTTTTGCATGTGGCGAAAAGAGATTTTTCAAATAGATTAAGTATTCATGGAAAATCACTAATATTCGTAACAAGTTTTCCGAAAAATGACGCGAGACAGACGTTTGATCATCTTTTTACAAGACACTCCTTATGATTTTAAAAATTAATAAATATAATCAGCATTATTATATGGTCTACTTGCATGTGGGGGAAGCACTTTTTTCAACTTCAATACAAAATATAGCAGAAAAATCATTTAGAAAAACCTATATTTAAAAAAAAACCCAGTCTTTAATGTATTTTTTCCTATTATTTAGCAAACCAAGCACCTTTAGGACGAAAACGATGTAACTCAAAAAAAACTAAAATTTAGTTATTGTCATAAAATGACTCAAAACGAAATTCTCAATGTAACAATAGTTCAAACAAAGCCATATTCGAGTGGGAACAGGATAAAACTGTTATATCGGTCTCTTTCTTACGCGGTGACATGCGGGCCTGAGGCGGGGGAAACGACGCAGTTAGTGTTGTGTTCGCATCCCTAAGTACAGGACGTCGTGCAGTCAGCCGGGTAGTGACCCAAAGCATACTACGTCGTTTTCATTCCGAAACAATTGGTAAGTTCACTTTCGATTATTAGTATGGAAACGACCAATTTAGCTTTGCGATTGTTTACTTCCGATATATAAGTTAAAATTAGTGACCTAATCAGGTTTGTGGCATTTTAATATTAGAAACACTTATAATTCCAATGACGGATTTAAGTCTGTGTCGTTTTATTATTAAATAATGTTAAATGTTTTGGAACTAAATTTGTCCTATTAGAAATCAAGTCGTTTTTTTATGTACCAAAGTAATATTGTTTGTGGCTCATTGATTATTAGGTCATTTATTTATTTATTTCTAGATAAAAAGGAAGGCACATTGGTTAATGTGTCACTACACAATTTCTGAGCCAGCAAGTTATTAAAGAAAAAGTCACATAAAAAGATTCTAAAATGAAAAGAAGGAAGGACATTATCATGGATAATGCATTAAGAAATGTGAAAAATTCCAAAGCAAACGAACCCGAAGTATGACCATGTACATATTATACAAATCTTTGAAATATATTCTCTGAATTCCACAGAGATTGTCAATTTTCCAAAAGAAAAGACTGGAAGTAACAATTTTTATGACATCAATAAGATTGAATAATTTTAGTTTAGTTGTTAGTTTGACCTTGAAAGCGCCTTTATTCCGTTATGATAAGAGCTATTTTCGTAGTCTAGTACGTTAGGTACCACTGATGTATCTACTGCAGTTGACCGTACCTTTTTTAGTCTAATTTCTCACTTATTTAGCTATAGATAAAGTGTATGTAAGTTTATACTGATAATACTATTGACTTTTATCTTCCGCTAGGAATCGCCGGCTAAAATCCAAATTCCGCAGCTACTGAAGAATCACTAATTAAAATGACAAACAGCGGCAATATTGCTGGCAATTATCAGAGTGAACTTGTAAGTAAAATATGATATCATTTTTAAATCTAGCTAAATAAACTTACAAACTGACAGACTAATAGCAGCGGCAGTTTTAACCTTACCCACTATATAGAAACTGTAAGTGAGAAATGTCTCTATAGGGTATAGGTACTTATTACTATAATATATAATCTACTCTACTTACCTAGCGGTTTGCATCTTTTTTCAGCACCGGAATGATACTTGAGACAATGAGTCAATTCTTAATCAAGACACACTCACCAGAAGACCTATTCAGGAAAAGAGTTACTTCATCTTGTAATAGTTCAAGTTCATCTCGTTCAAGTTCCAGCTCCTCAAGTTCTAGCTCCTCAAATTCTAGCTCCTTAAGTTCCAGTTTATCCTCTTCTAGTAACGCTCTTCGAGTAAATCTAACGTGATTACCTCTCATAATAATGCGAATGGTGCGAGTACCATCCAATTAGCTACACCCCGAAATCGAATTATTGTGTATCACCTATTAATGCTCCTAAAAGGAAAGTGACCCTGATTTAAGTGATATTGACCCCACATTTCAAGATCCCTATGAAATATCAGAAGTTTGTCCTCTTCTTCGACAGACTCTATTTCACAACCTGAAACACCCCAACATGACATACAACAACCTGAGACAAGTAACACTAATGAATCGAACACGACTCAAAGAAAGTCAAGAAAAGGCAGCGTAATCCCGCATCATGGAAGCAAAATATTACTAAGGTATTGAGCAACACTTCCCTATCGAAATCTAGATAAGAAGTTCCATCCTGTTGTATGAAAAACCCATGCGCTCCATGTCGATTAAAATGTCCTGACCAAATTAATGAAGTCCAAAAGACTGCGATTTTTGAATCGTATTGGAACCTTGCAAGCATGGAACTTAAAAAATCTTTAATCAGTTCTTGCATGATGGAAGTCAAACCTAAATATAAATATACCAATGCTGAAAAGCCCAGAGCACCAAATAATGCGTTTTTTTTTCACTGTTAACAATCAGAAAATTCGAGTTTGCAAAACATTTTTTATAAACACCAGATTTAACAGAAAGACAGATAAGAAATACAAAAGAAAAAACCAATGAAAACGGATTCATAGCTAAAGATCGAAGAGGAAAGCACACTAATGAAAATATAATTGACGAGACCATTATAAAATAAATTGAAAACCATTTATATTAAATCCCAAGGGTAGAATCACACTACTCTTATAAGGCGTCCACATCTAGCGTTCATTAAAGAAGGGAAGACCGTAAAAGATCTGTGGAGAGACTTCTCAGAAGCAAGAGATCCAAATAAAAACAAAGTAGACTACTGGCTATACAATCAAATGTTTAATAACAATTTCAACTTGGGATTCTTTCAGCCTAAAAAAGATCGATTTGATTTGTATTTGGAGTGCGAAATGGCATCTGTAGATCATAAAGAAAATCTGAAGAAAAAATCGATACCCATTTGCCTTTGTCCCTGAAAAGAAGAACGACTGCAAAAACATTGGTGAAGGAAATATGTACCCTATATGATTTGCAAGCAGTCATGCAATGCCCTTTAGGAGACTCGAGTTCTTTTTATTACTTATCAAAACTCAACTGCCTAAATTTTACTATGGCTGCGCTGGTTTAGAAATCCGACAAGAAAACAAATAAAAAACAAAATAATGGGTAAGAGTTTGAAGGGAACGAGGGAGAAGGTAGAATTGAAGAAGAAACTGTAGGCATATAATTACTTTTGGGATGAAAAACAAGGAAAAAGGGGGGCAAATGAAATAGGATCGTGCATATTTGAGTATTTACAAAATGTCAGTGAAAAATATCTTGATAAACAACTGAATATAATTTTCTATTACTTTATTCATTATTTTAGTATGATTACTACACAGCAATTGCTGTGGGAAAAATAAAATGAGGTATATTGCACGTCTATATGTGTCGCAATTTACACTTCTCATCAGTATGTTGCCCTGATAAAAAGTCATGTGCAATGTGAGGTGTAATGAACAAAGATCTCGGTTAATTATTATAAGTGTTGATTTTGATTTTTTAATGGCACTAGTAAAGGATTATGCTTAACAGAATCATTATGACCAGTTTCGTTTATGTTTCAATTTAAACATTGCAATTAATAAAAAAATCTTAACTTTATTTTGTTTTATTATTGCTCCAATGACTCAATTTCCACTATGGTATCCCATAATTTGTTATATAATGTGGAAAAACAAACCTAAGTCGAAAAACGTCAAAATTTTTCTTACGCATATAAAAACAAAAAAGGCGTAACTCTTAAACTTTCACATTTAAGACATTTTTTTCGGACGAAAAAAGACGCAACTCCTATTCCTATAACGTCAAACTTATATAATTTTTCTCGGTCCAAAACTGACTGATAAAATAAATTACCTTTTTTTCTACATTATTTATTTTAATAATTACGTTTTTTTGTCACACAATAATAGCTGATTGACTTTTTTATAATTTGCCGCACAAACAGTCAACTCTGTTTTATACATTATTTTACGTTTTATTTAATCAGTAAGTATTTCTTTACTAGTCTTTGTATAATACAAATTAAATAAAAATAACTTAATAATTAGATAAATTAATCATGCAGTATGTTATTGAGTTCGCACGACTGAAACGGATTTTTTTGACATTTGACAGTTCTGCGATTGGCATTTGCGTAGTACTGAGAGATGGGTTGTAACGGGTTAAACGCGATATCTGTTATCACTGTTACTGTTACACAAAATAACAGCCTGTTATTTATGTATGGACGATAAATACGTATTTATTCAATTGTGTTTATAATGGTGACTGGTCACAGTAACAGGTAACATGACCTAATCGAGGAGTCACTTTTTCGAAAATGTTTGTTCTTGTAAGACCACCAACGGTATTTTAGGGATAATAAATACTAAGTGCTTCTCTTTTTAGCATAGTTTATCCGCTTTAGTAAGAGTGAGAAGTAAACATATTTCGAAGTAAATTAAACAATAGGTGTTTCATTGGAAGTGCTGTGCCATTTTTTGTGTGTTGCTTCTTTTTACGACCCTATTTACCGCCCCTGGACCTGGAACTTGATATCGAACCATTGGATGGTGCGCTCACGTTATGACATTAGTGTGGTACCTTGGATGGGCTATTTACTTACCAATCAAGAAAATATAACTGTTTCAGCAGCATTTCTGGATGACTTAGTTCTAGCACATTTATTTCTTTATACTCGTATTTGGTATCGGCAATTCCTAACCTAAAAAGTAATATTAATATTTTTTGGACTTCGTAGCGTTTATATCGTCAAAATGAGTATAAGACATTATTTTCTAAACTTACATGTAGTCTTTCCCTACCTTCCAACATACCTTCTAACTATACATACATTCATTATGAGGTTTTCAAATGTATGGGCAGTGGGCATTGTTCTTTAGGGACTTGAATACAGGTACGCAACTGTATGTTACTTTCATGTTACACATTGCCCTTATGCATCGTTTTTGAGCTTTGAATACCTGTTCTCTCAGACTACAATTTCCCCTGAATATTATCCCGATGATGATGATGTAGATGAAGACACAGTTACGTAAGTTTATTATTTTAGAGATTTTCCAACGTACTTGTTACGATTGTAAAGTTATCACTAAATGCAATAGTACTCTTTTGTTAGTTCGCTACATTTGATTAATAGTGATAAATGATTTATTTCTGTAAGTAGGTTTGTACAAACACTTTTACAAAAAACTAAAAAAATCTTATTAAAAAAAACTGGATGAGGTCGGCGTTTCGTATCCGACTACTCTGAGAAGAAAGTCAAAAAATCAAAATCAATTTTTTTTATTTTACATAAACCTACATTATGGAACGTCAGAAGCTAGGTGCACGGTTCCAATTGGTCGTTTCCTATGGAGAAGAGCCGGAAAGAAACTCCATGGTTACTCTTTAAAAAAAAAGTGGGCTTTAACAATGTTATAAGTTACAGTGTTAATAGGTATGGGAGGACAGTGTAGGCCCGTCAACTAGTACCAAGTACTTAACAAAATAAAAGATAGTTTACAAAGCTACAGTCTATTAAGCATACAACGTTCTCACATTCACAAATTAAAAAAGAATCTATATAAAATATTACTAAAGTAATAAAAATAAAAACCTACATATTTAAACCAAATGACAACATTGTCATTACAACTGTAAAAAAAAACTGAATAGAAATTCTGTCCACAAGTCACTAATAAATATTTTAAATTAAAATTTGTAGGTTATGTCAAAGTATGTAAAAAACAGAAATAAAAATCGTAATTTAGGAGCAGTTAATAGACGTTCACATAGTTATGCCATTAATGAGGTACCAGGGAAGCCACATGTGCAGAAGGAATTATTGCCAAACTTCCTTGTCTTCAACGTAGTCCTTAATCTTATAGTATGCTTTTTTGATTAGGACACGTTTGATATGGGTTTTGAACTTTCCATCGCTAAGTTCTATAACCGACTTTGGCAACTTGTTATAGAAGCGGATACTGTTTATAAGAAACGACTTGCTTGTTTTAGTTAATCTAAATTTGGGTATCACAATTTCATGTTTACTACGTGTATTTATATTATGGAAATCGCTTCTTATTTTGAAAAGTCCTAAGTTTTTGCGAACATATAAAATACTTTCTAAGATATAAAGAGAAGGCAGAGTTAGTACATCAATTTCTTTGAATTTGTTTCTAAGGGTCTCACGAGGACCCATTTCATAGATCGCGCGGATTGCCCTCTTTTGTAAAATGAAAATTGAATCTACGTCAGCAGCCGATCCCCACAGCAGAATGCCATATGACATAATACTGTGGAAATAAGCAAAGTACACTAACCTAGCTGTGGCTATATCAGTTAACTGCCTTATTTTTCTTATTGCATATGCAGCTGAACTTAATCTCCATTGTATTTTTGAATCTAAAGTAATTCCTAGAAATACAGTTTCCGTAATAGCATCTAGTTTCTTGCCGTCAAGTTTTAAATTTAGACTCAGTTGGGGTACATTTGGTAATGAAAACTTAAGACATTTTGTTTTGTTCGCATTAAGTAAAAGATTATTAGCTGCGATCCATTTTGAAAGAACAGCCAGACTATCGTTGACATGTAAGACATCCGTATCTTTTCTATCTATTTTATAAATAAGGGAACTGTCATCAGCGAATAGAATTATATTCGATAAGTTAGCCATCATGTAAGGCAGATCATTAATATAAACTAGAAATAAGAAAGGGCCAAGAATTGAACCTTGAGGGACGCCCATCTTTACTAGAGACCCCAAGGACGTTGCCCCGTTAACGTTTACTTTTTGCTGCTTGTTTGATAGATAGGAAAAAAACAAGATCAGCAGCTTGTCCACGAATTCCGTAGTGGTGTAATTTACAGATTAGTGTATTGTGGTCAACGCAGTCAAACGCTTTTGAGAGATCACAGAAATGCCAATGGCATCCTGGGATTTCTCCCAGGATTCCAAAATGTGACTGATGAGTTTCACTCCTGCGTCAGTCGTCGACCTACCTTTCGTGAAACCAAACTGGCGACTATGTAAAATCCCATTTGAATTAAAATGTGACAACATCTGGTCTAGCATTATTTTTTCTTATATTTTACTCAATGCTGGTAGCACAGATATAGGCCTGTAATTAGAGGGATCACTCTTACTACCCGATTTGAAAATTGGTACTACTTTACTATGTTTCATTAAATCAGGAAACGTACCGCTGTCTAAACATTGATTAAATATGCCTGTTAGGACAGGGGCTATTGTGTCAATTATATCTCCAAGAACCTTAACGGAAATTCCCCCATAAGTCTTCATTGTTCTTTATGTTAAGACTTTTGAATGCTTTTTTAATAGTGACAACAGAATTGGGCTTGAATTCGAAACTTCGAATGTCTTTAGAGAAGTTTTCTTTGAGAAGAGATTCAGCTAATACGGATGATGAGGAGAGAGATTTCGTAACCTCTATTGGGATGTTGGTAAAGAAGTTTTCTAGTGTCTCAGCAACTTTTAACTTATCTGAAATGATATCATTATTAATTTTTAAAGACAATTCATTCTGATCTCGCCGTTTTGTGTTTCCAGTTTCTTTGTTAATTACCTGCCACACAGCTTTTATTTTATTATTAGAAATACTAACTTTGTTACTTATTAATTTAGATTTAGCTTGAGCGCAGACTCTTTTAAATATCTTAGAATAGTTTCTGACATAATTATGAAGGACTTGATCAGAAGTCAATGATTTCTCGTAGTACAAATTATATAAAACATCTCTGCTTTTTCTAATGCCAGCAGTGGCCCATTCACTAAATTTTGGTTTAGTATTGATTGTAACTTTTTTTACAGGACATGCTTTATTGAATTGTTGGCATACTGTAGAAAATAAGGTACCGTAGTTTATATTGGGGTCTTGTGAATCAAAACTAGCTGTTGATAGATTGCTAAGAACATTATTATTGAACATTTTCAATTTATTTTTTGTGATAGGTCTTAATTCAATGATTTTATCTACTATCTTTTTATCTAAAACAAATGATACAAGTTGCCCAGTATGATCAGACCTGACGCCACTAATTAAGGACGAGTCTTTTATTTTACAATTAGTAAATACGTTGTCTATGCATGAAGCTGAGGTTGCTGTTATTCTAGTTGCTTCATTAAATATACATTTTAAATTGAATGATTTAAACAATGATATAAGCTTACATTTATCTGGTGAATTAACGAATAAATCAATATTTAGGTCACCACAAACAAAAACTAATTTATTATCTTTAAAAAGTTTGCTTAATATTTCTTCCATAATTATTAAAAATGATGACAAGTTCGATGCTGGAGGTCTATAAACACTTAAGAAAGTATGGCCTTCAACCTCTGCACATGCTACCTCACATAAGCGATCAACAGAGCAAGCAGTGATATCCTTCCTTTCCTTATGTTTGAAACAACTATTACATAATATCAAGGTACCACCCCCCGTTGAAGACCTGTTGTACGCACTGGCAACTGAAAAATTATTTACATTAAACAACATCCTATCCTGTTTTAACCAGGTTTCACAAAAACATAAGATATCCAAATGATATTTATCTATTAACAATTCCACGTCTAGGATTTTGCCAGAGAAGCGATTTATATTTTGGTGATATAGTAAAATATTCTTATTTTGCTTCTCTTTTGTCGAGTCTAAAAGTTTAAAGAATCTATTACAGTATTATTAGAAATACTAGATAATACTGTTTCGTCACTTAACCTAGTCTCAGTTAAATTATCAATAACTGCGTGTATATTGTAAGCTAACAGAGTAGCCAATACATGTTGACTTTTCTTGGGAAGAAACATATGTTCCCCAATTAAAACAAAATCTCTAACAAAATTGTTAGTATCAAAATACAATAAACGGTCACTATGACGACATGTCAAAATATGCATTAGGTTGTTTAAACTATGAATATAATTGTTTTCTTCTACATGCAAATGATTTGAATATGGTAATGCGCATAATATTAATTTACCTAATTTTAATTTAAGTAGAGTGTCGACTCCGTTAACTATGTCCCATTTATTTAAGCTCAGACTGTTTCCAATTAAAAGAACTACAGTAGTCTGTTCATTCATTTGTGTGTGTTTTATTTTATGAACAAGCTCGTTAAAATGCAGGTTATGGTAACAACAGCTAACTATAGTATGTTTAGAGCGATTATTTAATAATGATCCAAAACCTGCTCCTAATCTATCTGAATAGACCAAAACATTACTTTGAGTGGGGTTTACAGTTTCTAAAGTATGAGTTAAAACAACATGCTGTGACATGAGAGGTGGCGGAGTGGGAGCACAACTACAGATGGGACTGTTTGTCAGTGACTCACACATTTCTGCATTGCACTTCACCAGGTCCACCAACTCACAGGCCTCTTGCATGCGCAAAGGCCGAAACAAACTCAGATGTCACAGTTTCTTTTAAGGCCCAGACATAATCTTGGTCAGATCATGTGAAGACCATGTAGATTGGTGCCTGGAATGATCTTTTGACGAAAGAACCACACAGATTGAGGGGTCCTGTCTAGTCAGTGCACGCATTTGTCAGTAGTCGTGCAGCTCAACTAAGCTCAACGATTCAACGAACAATACCAAAGAAAGGACATTTGGGTAGGCCGCATAAAATTACTCAAACTGTCAGACTATGTTAAAAAACTAACTGAGAAAAAAAGAAAAATGAACAATAACCCACATAGTCTTCACATTTACAATACTTAAAACAATATAATACTTTTTTTTTTTCGGTGGGAAATTATCAAATAACTTCTACCGCTCTGGGCGGAGCGGGAGGGCGTGTCAGACTTTTACTGACTAATACCCACCCGTGTTCCTTCCGTTGCCTGTGTGCCAGGGCCACGATATCCCTTTCGGACAAACTCGCAACCCCGGCAGGCATTGGTCCTAACGGACCCCGTCAGTTTGTGCTGACATCTCTTTGAGGCACGCGTGGAACACAACGCACCGTCGACCCGGGCCTGGTCCTTAACGGATGGCGAGCTACCCACCGCACGACATCTCTCGCCTGTTCCACTCTCCGTGGTGACCGGGGTAGATGACGGCCCTGTCCGTCAAATAGGCCTCGACCACACGACAGAGGTAGGTCAGCATCCGGTGATACCGAAGTGCCTCCCTAATGCAACTCCAGGGCAAGGTATTGAAGGCATTGGCGATGTCAAGAGACACCGCCAAGACGACCCCACCCCGGGCAACAGCATCCCCCATCGTGAGGGCTCGAACGCGCATGATGGCATCCACCGTAAAGCGCCCCTTACGGAAACCAAACTGGCTCTCGCCAAATCCGGCCCCACCCGCACCAGCCGCCCGACAAGGCGGTCTGCAATTACTCTTTCAAAGAGCTTGCCCACCTCGTCGAACAGCACGATGGGCCGGTAAGCGGACGGAGAGTCCGCCGGGCGCCCTGGCATCTTTATGAGGACCAGTTTCCCCGTCTTCCAACGAAGTGGAAACTGGCCACTCTCCAAGCATGCGCTTAGGAGCCCCCTGAGTCGAGGCCCGAGAGCCTCCAAGGCCAGAACCCAGGCTTTTCCAGGCAAGCCGTCGGGTCCTGGGGCGGTATTTTTGGCATTCAGCCTATGTACCGCCACTCTCATATCTACCTCGGTCACCTCTGGAGCATCGTCGTCGTCGGTGTGGTCCGCATCTGGCACCGCAGGAGGCGGAGCCATGGGCGGGGGAGTATGTTCCCCTCGCAAAGGGAACAGAGCGCTCACCACGTCCCCCACGAGCTGGGGCCGGAGAATCTACGTCAGCGGGGGAGCCCATGGGCGGAGTTTATCTCTCACCCATTTGTAGGGGCGTCCCCACGGGTCTCTGTTGAGAGTCTCCAGCGTCTCCTCGCGGGCCAGTCCTCTGGCCCGCTGGATCTCTGCTCGGAGGGCAGTCTTCGCTGCTCTGTACCCCTCGTATAGCTCCGCCAGTATGGCTTCCGTGTCCGGAGGGCGGACACGGAGCCTGCGGTGCCTGGAGTACCGGTGGCACGCAGCAACGCACGCCTCGCGTAAAGCGGTCAGCTCAAGCGACCACCAGCACACCTGGTGCCGAGCACGTCCGGGCTGGACCCCCGGGCATTGTCACGTCACATATTTCGGACATGACCTCCCGGAACCACTCCGCCTCATCGTTGATGTCGGCAAGCCTGTCTGGTGATGACACACAGGCCTGCACGATCGAGGCTTCCAGGAGGAGCTCCCGGTCCAGCTGCTTCAGCGCCCACCGCGGACCACTCGGGGTCTGTCGGACCAGCGCGCCTGAGGTCTGGGCGGAGACGTTAAACCGGATATATCGGTGATCGGAATACGTCTCCACCCCCTCCATGACGCGCCAGTCGATGACACGCGGCGACAGAGCGGGGCTGGCGAACGAGATGTCCACCACTGATTCACCCCGCATCCGCACACACGTGGGGACAGAACCCCGGTTTAGGACGACCAGGCCTGTCTCCAGGGCCCAGTCCTCCACCATTCTGCCCCGTGTGTCCGTATACCGGGAACCCCACGCCACGTTTTTGGCATTGAAGTCCCCAAGGACGAACACGGGGAGGGGATGGTACCCGACGACGACGACTCTCAGCTCCCTAAGGGAGTTGTGGAACTCGGCGAGAGTTCGGTTCGGGGAGAAGTAAACTCCTACCACGACAATCTCCCCGAACCGTGCTGCCACGCAACCCTGTCCCCTCTTGATGGCCTCGAGGGACGGGGTACCGGCGGCGGACGACGAAATTAGGGTCACTGAGCCGCTCAGGTCCTCCACCCAGTCATCCCTGGGCGGGACAAAGTACGGCTCAGCGACCACGGCGATATTAATCGACCACTGCGCCATGCTCTGGAGCAACAAATCCTGAGCGGTGGCGCAGTGGTTGATGTTCGCCTGGAGGAGGCGTAATGGGGCCATTTATTGGCATTCCATGTCAGCCTCCTCCCGGGATGGCCCTGCCGCGGTGGTAGCGGTGGCAACGACGACGGTGGAGGCGGCAGCGGCGGCGGCAATCGTGGCGGCTGCGGCGGTGACGGCGGTGGTGGAGGGCTTGCCCCTGCCCCTGGGTTTGGTGGGTGGAGCGCAGGCCTTGCTCCCAGCCCGGTGATCGGCCGGTTTGCCAGCCGCCGCACAAGCAAAAAAATGCGGCGTGGCATTACACGAACCGGCCTTGTGACCGGGCTGACCACAGCGGAAGCAATCGTTGCTGCGGTCAACCTCCGAGGTGCAGTGTGCTCCCACGTGGTTGCCCACCCGGCAGCGGAAGCACTTCAGAGGCCTGGGTTCCACCAGTTTTACTTGCGCAGATACCCAGCCCACCCGGAGCCTTCGGCCCTCCCCGGCTATTTTACTGGCCGCCGACACGGGGCAGCTCACCGTAACGGTTTGCATCCCCGTGGTGTCAGGACGGATGGTGCCCGCCCTCACCTGTTCGGCAGAGCACCCTCCAGTCCTAGCCACGGCGGTCACAACGTCTTCCGCCGTCACGCAGTCGTCCAGGCCCAGAATGCGCATGTCAGCGCACTTGGTAGGCCTGGAAACCCGGGCCTCATCCGCATTTAGGGACGCCCTAAGCCTTTCAGCCAGGGCATCAGCGGTCGGGCCGCTGGCCGTACCGGGGATCTCCAGCATCCGGGCCCCCGTCGCAGTGACCTTCATCCGGAAGCCATCGGCGACGCCGATCTCCTCCAGGTTCACTGCCGCCCACGCCTTAGCGAGCACCTCGCCTCAGGACACGCCCTTCTTTTCCGCTTCCGGCTGTAGTGTAATCACTACAGCTGCGGACTTCGGGGCGCGGAGCCTAGCCGCGGCGCTTCGCTTCTTGCGCCGCTGCCACCTCTCCTTTCTGTTGGCCACCCTTTTGGCTTTACCCGCCTTCCTGTTCTCCCCGGCTACTTGCCATTCGGCGTTGGCCGGAGAAGAATTAGAAGGTTGAGGCGACCGTCCCGCCACAATGGCTGGGGCCCTCGCCTTCTGCGCAGCCATCTCGACCTTCTTGGACTTGGACTGCACCGATTTCGCCGGAGGCGTGGGCTTGGCCGCGGCAGCCACGGTGGCCGCAAAGGTAGCCGGCTTGCTTGCTGCTAGCGGGGGGCGCAGGACAATGCCCTCCAGAACGGAAAACCGATTATGAAAGGCAGCCAGCTCCTGCCGCACCAGGGTTAGCACCCGTTCTTCCACAGGCACTGGCTGGCCCTGCCCTTGCTGCGCCCCCACCTGTGGCACTTCCTGCGGGCCAGCTCCTCGGAGCCGGGCCAGGTCCGCTCGGAGCTCCTCGTTCTCCTTTCGGAGAAGCTCCATAGCGGCCGTCAAGCGGCCCATCTCCGCCCGCATTTCGGACATTGCGTCCGCCGGAGTTCCGACTTGAAGGGCCCTCGCTGCCGCTATGATGGTGGCCGTGGCAGCGGGTATGACCTTGTCTTTAGAGGACTGAATCCTCTTCAAGGCCACACCCCTGATTGCGGCTGCAACGACCTCCTCGAAGCTACTGGCCACTTCCTTCGCCTTGGAGATGCCAGCGGCGTCCAGCTCACCGCCCGAGGACTCAGAAAGGGTCGCGTTGCGGCTGGCCTCTCCAAGTTGTTCCTTCTCGGCTGGGCTGGCTCCGTTCAACTCGCTGTCCTCCTGGGTGGAGAGCCCTCTACCCACCCCCCGCTCCCGAACCCCGCCCCGCCTGCTAATTTTTTTGCGGGCGTTGCTCAAGCCGCCATCAGAGGACGACCCCTGGCCGTCCACTGGTTTGGAGCGCTTCTTCTTCAAGAACTTCGCGTTCTTAGCAGCCCCCACCTCCACGGGCTCCGGGCTCTTAAAAGAGCCCTTCGCCCCAGATGCGGCGTCGGACTCCAACCCCGCATCACTCCTCTCATCCTCTCCTGTCGTCTTTTGGGTTTTGGTTTTGTTTTTAATAGTTTCCATTTTGAATCCCACGAGTGTGGGGGATATAAAACGTCATTTCTAGGTTTACCCCCTGTGCTTAGGTAAGTCGGGTTACATTTGTTTGCCAACCAGAGGTTCGACTGGTCCCTGGCTGGGGGTGCGCTAACGACTGATGCGCCACCTGCAACTACGAAGTTACAGATGGCACTACTCCTCAGCCATTCATACCCTCGTCACGCACCAAAACTTGGTATTAGAGGATTTTTTATAGAGGTTATCGTCCTCGCGATCCGGGCGACCAAGCCAAGATCCTCGTCCCGTTCCGAGTCACAAAACATGACCGTGATCTCTTTCCAGATTACGATTTCGACGGGTGCAGTCAGGAGAATCAGTTCTCCCGCTGCCAGCTCGTTGGCAGGGTAAGTGCACAACGAGCACCGCCCCTGCTTCTTCACTCATGGAGAAGCGTCCTCCTTCGGCCTTTGGGCCCTTCCTCCACGGACCATTCAGGTCCTAACCTGCGCCCACTCAACCATCCCTCTGTAAGCAGAGAGAGGAGTAGGCCACCGTCCACCCAGGAGGAGCATTACGCTCTCCCCCTCGCAGAAATTCGCCTTAAAAATTACCCTCTCCGAAAAACTCCACAACCTTTTTCGAAGAGAGTATTGTCCATGCCCAGGGTGCACCGGCCCGACGCCAGCTCTTCCCCTCGAACGTGTTCATAAGGGACCAGCAGGCATCAGGCATACGGGGAGGTTTTCTGCACGCACCCCAACAATATAATACTTAACAAAGTAAATATTCATGTCATTGTATATATACAATTGATCAATGTCAATGTGTATATAAAATACGGATATAATCTTGGTCAGATCATTTGAGAACCATGTAGATTGGTGTCTGACATGGTCTTTTGACGAAAGAACCCCACAGATTTGAGTGGACCTGTCCAGTCAGTGCACGCATTTGTCAGTTATCGTGCAGCTCAACTCAAAACTTAAGGAGCTCAGCGATTCGACGAACAATACCAAAGAAAGGACATTTGATTACCTACCTATACTACCTACCCCTACCTACCTACCTAAACTACCTACCCTACCTACCCCTACCTACCTACCTTACCTACCTACCCTACCTACCCCTACCTACCTACCTTACCTACCTATACTACCTACCCCTACCTACCTACCGACCCAACCTACCTACCTTACCTACCTACCCTACCTACCCCTACCTACCTACCTTACCTACCTACCCTACCTACCCCTACCTACCTACCTTACCTACCTACCCTACCTACCCCTACCTACCTACCTTACCTACCTACCCTACCTACCCCTACCTACCTACCTTACCAAGTCTACCAACCTACCCTCCCAACCTACTCTCTTTCTACCTAAGTCAGGTCGTCTTCTCCTTGGCATTTTAAAACAATATTCCAACAAAACAGACCAAAGAGATCTGACCTCATACTACAGCTATGAAAAAGATAAATTTCTGAACGAACCTATAAAATATTTGACAACCAAGTGTAAATTTTTTATTTCTAATAAAAACTTTTTACAAAAAAAAAACAACCGACTTCCAAAAAAAAACACTACAAAGTGAAAAATAACTTTAATTTCGGAAGTCGGTGTCTTTGAATCTGTATTTTAGTTTTTTGCCACCGACTTCCGAAATTAAAGTTATTTTTCACTTTGTAGTGTTTTTTTTTGGAAGTCGGTTGATTTTTTTTTGTAAAAAGTTTTTATTTTTCACTTTTTAGTGGGTCAGTTTGTAATTTATCTAATTAACAATAGCCTAAATGTCAAATGCTCATCACCTTTTACAAAATATTGGTATTCCCGATGCAGGGGCGTTAATTGTTGAGGAGTTCTCCTGGTAAGAACCAGGAGAACTGATGGTGACTTTACCATATGCATTTTGACGAGCATAAATTGCTTATCAACCATATTAAAGTGCCTAATCGAATCGCAACGGTGAAATACTTATTATAAGTAGTCCCGGTGGCCATCTGTGGTCTTCATCATCAGTTCCACTTCACCAAATGATGCTTTCCGAGAGCAAATGGACGAGTTACTATAAAAAATACTCAAATCGGTATAGGTATGCCTATAAAATTTGAGGATTTCCCTCGATTTCCATGGGATCCCATCATCAGATTCTGATTCTGAATGGGGCCACCTCGGGAGCATACCCTTCCAAACAAAAAAATAATTTTCAAAATCCGTCCACAATTGATGGAGTAATCGGAGAACATACATAAAAAAAAAAAAAAAACATAATTATTATTTATGTTTCCCATCGTTTAAACCTTCCCTGAACTTCCACAAATATTTCAAGATCAAAATTAGCCAAATCGGTCCAGCCATTCTCGAGTTTTAGCGAGACAAACGAACAGCAATTCATTTTATGTACATTATACATGCTTAGATACATTTCTTGTGTATTATACGAGTAACAAAACGTTAAATATCAAAGTAAATTAAAATACATTATAATATTCACTGAACCACGCGCATTGTATGTAAAAATAAGTAGATCTTGCTACATAACTTCTTGAGCAAATTCGTAGCAACAAGCTACGCGGCAGTACTACGAGTGCTCGTAGCCATACCGGCTACGCCGCTACGCTGCCACCTCACAAGCCTCAGCTCACAAAGTGGTGCGGCGTGCGTTGCCCCGTCTGACGCATGACTGCGGTCGTGTGGGACGCCACATTGACTAACAATCCAAACACGTCAGCGAGCTGCAGGTGTTTACTCGTGTACAACAACATGCGGTTTGCGGTCGGTTTGACATTAAATTGAACACGGTATTGAAACGGCATTGAATTTCAACATTTATATCTGTAACTTTTATGGTGTACATAATAAAGAGTATTCTATTCTATTCTATTCTAACTAGCCGCTCACTTGAGCAGCCGATCCGTCCGCCGCTCGCACCACCAGAACTTCACAATAATATGGGTGCTTGTAATGTCGGGCGCACACTTGTAGCCATTCATCAATCAGATCGGTGCGCCAGCGCTGCTCGTCCTACTTCATGTGGTCACTGCACTGGGAACTGCTACATCAAGTAGATACGTGATGATGTTAATTATTTATTTTTGTTAATATTTAATCGTGCTTTTGTATCTTTAGAGGTATGAGGAACAGGTGGAAAGTTCACTCATCCACCATAGAAAAGGGATGATCTATTATTATTTTATGGCATGTATTTAACACGGCGACAAATTAATCAGAATTTGGGATTAAAAAATAATTAAAGCCGGTAGCAAAAATAATAGGTTGGCAGCAAAAATAATAGGTTGGCAGCTACAGCGAAGTATTATTTTAAGTAGAAAGTAGCAGCTCAATAATCAGTTTTTAGCTTTATTTTAATTTAAACTGGCATCGAATTTTTGTTTTGGTAACTGAATTTACCAACAATAGAGGGGATCTGGCGCTCGGCGGCCGCTAACGCGGCACGCTCGCTTCGCTCGCTCGCCTTCGCTTGTTAATGGTTACTGTTCTAACCTAACCTAACCCAAATGACAGTAGATGACTTTGCAGCGATTAAGAAATAATATTTAATCGCTGCCAAGTTATTATTTTAGTAGCAAATAGTTAGTCGCCCTTTAAGTTATTAGTCGCCTGGAAAATTATTATCCTTATTTTATTATTTATTTATTTCTGTAACAATTTTTACATTGTGTCGAAATTTTACACAAAATGATAGATAACAATTAAAAATTAAAAGAATTACAATATAAATCATTAATTAAAACAGTAAAACCAAATAAGAAATTAAAACATTTGCAATTCCCAAATATAATGTTAAAAGTAAAAAAAAAAAAAATGTTTATCTAAGATTAGTAACAAAACAATTAAACTAAAGATTATTACGTATGTCAAAAATATAATCTAATGTTAATAAAAATTGTGATGTTATAAATGATATATGTCAAATAAAGAATACAAAAACCAATTAAATCAAATTCATCCATCAAACAATGTCAAACATACAAAATATCATGTCATCATAAATAGTATACCAATAATTAATTAAGCCTAGTTTTAAATGTCACAGAGAAACTCATCAAGGGTGTAATAGCACTTTTCTATCAAAAATGATTTTAACTGCTGCTTAAACTGATTTAAGTTGTATAATGACTTGAAGTTTACAGGTAGTTTATTAAACAGTTTAATTGATTGATAACCTGCAGCATGACTCACTACTTTTAAATGAGGTTGTATCTTATTTTGTAAGTCCCTACGCCTAGTAGCTTCCCGCTTACTTCTTTCTTCTGGTGTTTCGAAATTCTGCACCTGTTTCATAAGATCCGTGAGAAGAACTAAATATATAAACAAGGGACCGTTAGTATCTGGAGTTCTTTAAAGTACTCCTTACACGATACCCACTGTGGAATCCTCACCATGGTTCTGATTGCCCTTTTTTGTATAATGAAAGCTGTATTTATATTGTACGCGTAACTACCTCCCCATAGAGTTATACTGTACCTAAGCTTTGACTCTACTAGCGAGTAATATACTACTTTTAATTGCTTAATAGCGATCACATCTCGAAGACTTCTCAGTGCATAGCAAGCTGAGCTAATCGAACTTTCTATAGCTGTCAATTCTTTTTTCCAGTTTAGGCTTTCGTCAATGTGGATACCTAAGAATTTCACGCTGTCTACCAATGTTATTGTATTTTCATTTAATACTATGTCAACTTTTTCCTTGTTTCTCGACATCGTTCTAAATAACATGGCATTTGTTTTACTGGCATTCAATTTGAGATTATTGCTGGTAAATCAATGATGAAAGAGAGCAAGAGCATTCTTTACTTTACTACTGAGAGTATCAATATCTTTAGCGGCTATAATAGCATTCGTATCATCAGCAAAAAGCACAAGTTCAGTATCACTTCGTTCCACCATATAGCTAATTAAATCGTTAACAAATAAAATGAAAAAGATTGGTCCTAATATCGAACCTTGTGGAACTCCTTGCTTTATTAGTTTAAGTCCAGATTTGAAAACTTTTTGACTACTATCTTCATTAACTTTAATTTCCACATATTGCTTTCGATTTTCTAAGTAAGACTTAAATAGACACAAGACCGGTCCTCTTACTCCGTAATGCTCCATTTTTCCTAAAAGTAACTTGTGATTTACCGTGTCAAAAGCGGAACTAAGATCGAGGAATAACCCTACGACTTTCATTTTATCATTAATTCTGTCAACCACTTGCTCCATTAAAGTATTAATTGCGTCATTTGTTCCCACCTTTTTCTGATAGCCAAATTGTCTGTGATTGAGTATTTTATTACGATTGAGATGTCTAAGAAGTCTAATTTTGAGTATTTTCTCAAAATTTTTCGAAATGATTGGTAATAAAGAAATCGGTCTATAATTATTAGGATCTAATTTGCAACCTTTTTTGTAAAGTGGTAAGACTCTTGCTATTTTTAGTTGTTCAGGGAATATATTCATATTTATACATGTGTTTATAAGATGTGCCAGAGGTCCTGCCAGTATGTCAATGTGATCTTTAATAGTCTATATCGGTATTTCATCATGACCAGAAGATTTCTTTGGAGCCATAGAATTTACCAGTTTTTTTATTTCGGAGGCAGTAGCTAGATCGCAAGTCATTTCTTGATCTACTCTTTTGACGCTATCTCGTAAAGTTTTTATAGCTTGATCAAAATAATTAGAGTCACCAACTGTGTCTGCACTTTCAAACGTTTTCGAGAAGATGTCTACTATTTGCTGGGGATTTGATAATATTTTATTATTAATTTTAAGGTGTATGTTTTTACTATTTTCGCGTTTTGAGTTTGTGTTCCTGTGTCTATTTACAACCTGCCATAAAGCTTTAGAAGATTCATTTGCTTTGGTTAGTTCTTTATTGACTGCAATGCGTCTAGCTTTTTTTAAGACTAGTCTGTATATTCTAATGTATGATTTTGTATATGCCCTTATTTTCTCCGTACAGGTCACATTGTTTATATTTTGAAGCAAAAATCGCTTCATTTTACTAGAAACTCTAATTCCTTTCGTTAACCAGGGCGATTTTTGCCATTTCTTAGAATTTACCCGTTTTTTCTTCTTTTTGAAACTAGCGCGGAATATTTGTCCAATTTTCTTTAAAAAGCCATTTATACCTTCTTTCAACCAATTTATGTTCAATATACGTTGTCCAAAGCTATTTGAATTTTTGTCACCAAACTGTCTAAACTCTATATTTAAGAAGTCTTTGTCGCTATCGGGCTGTACTTTTTCAGATTTTAAGCAACAAAATAACGCTGCGTGTCCATCAGCCAAGCAATTATGATCAACAAACTGCTCATTGATAAAATCATCTGGTAAATTCGTCAAAAAATTATCCAAACATGATTGCGCATTATGCCGTTTAAATGTCACTTCGTTTATAATTGGTCTAAAATTGTAAGATGTCAATAATGTCAAAAAAATTGAAGATTTTTTGTCGCTTTTAAGCAAGTCAATGTTGAAATCTCCACAGATGATACATTTTTTACTGAAGAAGTGTTCTAGTAACTGTTCCAACATAGATAGAAAAGTTTCATAGTTCTGATCGATAGGATTTCTGTAACAGCAGAAGATATAAATGTTAGTGCTAACATCTTTAACTCCGCATAGTTCGAAGCTTTTGATTTTGTATAATTTTTGACAAAAAGGCACCTCTTCACAAGCAATATCGGTTCTCGTCATAATGAGACTGAGATAATGAGATCCTCCGACCAGACGGGTGTTGTGTCTGGTTGGCAACTGCCCGGCGGTTGATGTCGGGACGTTGTATATATGCTAGTTGCGCGGTAAACTCTGCTTGCGCGATGCAGGATTTATGAGACGTCCGTGTGACGCGTGCAGACCCTCCAATATGGTTTCCTTAGAAAGGTCACGGGAGCCCCCTTCTGTGTCCGCAATTTGGATCTACATTTAGATCTCAAAATGCCACCGTCCAGCAGTTCATCAAATGCCTCTCGAAGTGGTTCTTCGACTCTACTATCAAGCACCCCAATCCCTTGATTACGGCATTCTCCCTGCCGCATAAGTAGGATTCGCCGACCGAGGCATACTCCCACTATTCCGCCATGACCTTCCTCCAGGAGAGTAATAGGGCCACCAGCACTGTGGCCCGCAAACTCAGAATCCAACCGCCGTCCTTCCATCCTCACCGTCGAGGCCCGCTGCGACGTCCCCGTCCAACCCCGCACCGATCCTCGCTCGAGCCTGTAGCTTTAAATTCGTCCCCTAATATCCATATTAATCCGATCCAGCTCGTCCCTCGCTGTCCTCCCCGAGCGACATGAGCGACAGTATTCCATAAAGTTTAAGTAATTTAATACGATAAAACTTGAAAATTAAATAGAGCGATATTAGCTTGAATGATTTGAATTGTGCCGATTCATTTTGACGCCACGGTTGGCGCAGTGGCTAATCGATTGACTGCTGCGCTGTGTGTCGCGGGTTCTATTCCCGCACGGAACAAATATTTGTATGACTTACAAGGTAGTTGTTCAATACTCAATATATTTATTGCTTCGACATGTGAACTTAGGTGGTAAGTTTTACAGAATTATGATCTTTGTGGACCCAGTCGGGCACAGCAAAGGTAGGAGAGAGGAAGAGGGCTTTTATTTGACTACTTAGTTATTATAATAATTATTGTAATTATTTAATAAAAACATGTAATTTAAAATTTGTCATTTAAATATTCATTTATATTATACAGAGTGGAATTTTGTAATGCCACCTGGAGGGAAAGTACTCTTAATACTGCAGATAGAAAGTTTTACTCAAAGGAAACATTCCTTTATTTTTGAATAGAAAGCAAACTGCATACAAAGATTTTCGAAAATTCTCTTCTCCCACACCCGGGAACCGGCTAAAATCTGAAAAAATTATACCCTGTACTTTTATTGCATCGATCGTTAGGGTCAATTATAAGGATGAAATCTCTCTAACAAACATGAAAAATTAAATGAAAGGAAAACCAGGAAATCTTAAATTAATTTAATTATTTACAAAAAATGGTAAACTAACTAATTAGTTGCTCGAAATGGGCTCCATTCTCTTGGATACACAAATTTATTCTTTTAACGAATTCATTTCTAGTAACCTTTAATAAAGTGTTGTGGTGAATATTATAAATCGTATTCTGAACTTCAACTCTCAACTCGTTGTCATTCGCATAAGATTTCATGTAAATTTGATTTTTTACATATCCCCACAAAAAAAAAATCTAATGGGGTGAGATCTGGCGATCTCGCAGGCCATCTGATTGTGCCGTTTGTACCAATCCAAATAAATGTTCCTAATTCATCGGCAGCATCTCTACTTGAAGCCTTTGGAAATGATTCAAAGTATGTTAAAACATCTAGTTCAAAATCGAAATAGTTTTGCTGAATAGTTTGCCGTCTCTTCTTGAAACCACCCGTATTCTTTAAATTTTCTACCATTCTTTTCAATACGAACCGAGTTGGTGCCTGTCGGTCTTGATATCTCTCTCCATACCACCGCAGAGCTAGATTCACGTTTTTGTTATTTAAAAAATAAGCTTCCATTAAATCAAACTGTTCTTGATAAGCCATTTTCACCGTGAGACAAAATGTGAAATGAGTTGTAAAAACAATCAAATGTGAATAACAACTATGACAATCGAATTTTGAAATTTTAATCTAACATTCCATATTTAAATTACCTCATACACGCAGCTACGAGTATGTCGCAAAGGAGTCTGCATTACAAAAGATGGATGTTAGTTAAAGAGCTTTAACTTGACTTATTGAATTTGTAACTTCAGATTTCCTGGTTTTCCTTTCATTTAATTTATCATGTTTGTTAGAGAGATTTCATCCTTATAATTGACCCTAACGATCGATGCAATAAAAGTACAGGGTATAATTTTTTCAGATTTTAGCCGGTTCGATTCCCGGGTGTGGGAGAAGAGAATTTTCGAAAATCTTTGAATGCAGTTTGCTTTCTATTCAAAAATAAAGGAATGTTTCCTTTGAGTAAAACTTTCTATCTGCAGTATTAAGAGTACTTTCCCTCCAGGTGGCATTACAAGATTCCACCCTGTATATATTATATATATTAGCATTTATATAATAGACATTGTTTTAATTTATTTGTGAATGTATTAAATTTTTGTTCTTCTTTAATTAATTATTTCTGGTAATATATTGTATATTTTAATTGACATGACCAGTGTACTTGTTGACTGCATTTTTAACTTAGAGCTTGGTAAGTTTAACTTATTTTTATGGCGTAATGTATATTTTGAATGTATATTTTCTCTAGTTGTGTAAAATAACGTTTAATGTTTATTTGGACTCAATAAAATATAGCCTAATACAGTCATATTCCTAAGAACTAGAATACAAATCATGGAAGTCAGTAGACGGCTAAAACTATATGAACTTCTGAATTCCAAACTAGTGCGAATATGGAGACAATCGAACTTGAACCTAATGCATCCTTTGAACAAACACAAAGCACTTCATCAGTAGACTCTCCGCCTCATACACCATACGAGTGTAAAGGGAAATGCCCGAGGGAGGAGTCCGAAGCAGTCGTCACGGCAGCTAAAAGTTCGCCACCGTCTACGTCATCGCCGATCATTGATAGTCGTTTACGCCGGAGAGCTGCCATAGATTGTGCGAAGAAGTTAAAGACTACAAAATAAAATCAATAGCAATTATAATTTCTGTTCTAAATATAAGAAGACCAGTCGGTTGACGTACTTGTGCGTTTTAAATTGTAGTAAGTATATAAGTAGTTGTCGGTACTAGTAGTATTACATAAGTTTTATGTATGTTTCCTTTTTGATATTCTACTTGTTAGTTATTTGCATTTACCAGCAGTTTCGCCCGCGTGTAACATATTATATACCTATGGGTATCCTTTAATGAACAAAAATGATATGGACTTTACATTATTTTATAAGGAAGTAAGGACACTTAAAACGTCTAATAATAGATGTGTGATTATAGATTAAGCGGAGACAGATGGATTAGGTATTAATGTATCTCATAACAAGTACACCTTGTGAGGGAATATCGAAATACTTGAGCAATAAACCAGTCTGCTTTGAATCTCTGTTTCATTGTCACGAACATAACAGAAGCTATCCTCAATAGCCGACCCCTTTGAGCCCGTCCCCTAACGATTTCCGGCCTCTTACCCTGGCTCACTTTTTAATCGGTAGACAAATGACGGTGCTCCCTTCACCGAGTTACCTGGGCTCCAGCACGAATCGCCTCAATCGGTTCCAGCGCCTAGAACAAGCCAAACAGCACTTCTGGAAAAGATGGTCTTCCGAGTACGTCGCTGAGCTCCAACAAAGGACCAAGTGGCGAGTGAATTGCCGGGATCTCAAGCTCAACGACAACCTTCGCCATGACGTGATATTATGCATTGGCAAATGAAATGACCGCTACATCACGATACTCGTGCCCGCTGGAAAACGGACGCCGCGCGCAACTTGCTCGACCGCCACCTACACTTCTGCATATTTGTGCTCCATATTTTGAAGGCGAAAAATCTAAATAATATTGTAATACTTGGTGTCGTTACCTATTGTTAAACGCACATTAAACCCAATTCAACAAAGATTCTAGTTTTCTTTCCCTTGTTCCCTATATCGAACATCTCATTACAGACTGATCACTGATTGTCCTAGCCCAAATAAAATAGACACCTAAAGTTGCTGTTCCGCACGGGAATCGAACCCGCGCCCTCAAGATCGAGAAGCTAGTGCTCTCACCACTAGACTATGGAGGCAGTTGATTGTGATGAGCAGATAGGTACTTACTCGACATGCAATCGAAAAACAGTATCATCCAGTTCTTGAGTAGCAATTTGCTTGTTCGCCAATCTATAATAATAAAATCACAGCTGACCCTACTGTAGGTACTGTAGGTACTGTAACGTTGTAACGTTCCCGTTTATTTTAATTTAATTATAAATACATAAATTAAATATTTATTAGTAGATTAAGCTTCTTTTAAGCATTTTACTTGTTTACTTTTTTTTTTAAACCAAATTACCAATGCCTACATTCAACGCAATGCGCGTGACCTTGGTCGACGCAGGACAACTCGCTTGGTAAGGGACCTCCTCTTCCGTCTCCCCTGTCACCCCTCGCGGCAGACTCGCTAGGAGCCCTGAGCAATGCAGCACACGCCGCTGGTGACAAGCACAACGTCCTACGCTGGCATGGTGGCCGCACGTATTCGCGTCGCTCTTTCTCAGCGGTGCATCATTCCTATACGTGTGGCCCGTCCGTCGGCAACGTTTGTCGTTTTTAATTTCATAATGAATTACACATGTTATAGTCACTAGCTTTTGAAAATGTTACAGATTATAAACTATAAACTATGTTACAAAATTTCATCTTAATCCGTTCAGCCATTTTTGCGCCAATCCGAAACATAAAATCATCCCCTTTAAAATTGACTACCACTTTCCACCCCGTTAGGGGTAGATTTTTGACAACCCTGATACACCTTTTCCTTTATTTCCGATCTTAAATATAAATACCGAGTTTCATGTTAATCGAACTGCGCGATATATCTTTCCTATATTTTCCCCCACAAAATTCAACACCCCCTTTAAAAGGTTGTTTTCGAAAATGTATGTTTATGGTCATTTTATTTAAAGAAAATATACGGGTCAATTTTCAAGTTTATTGATCAAAGGAAACATAGTTTTGATATAAACTGTGTCCCTCTTTTCACCCCAAAAGGAGTTTATTTTTGAAAAATATTTAATCATGTGTTATTCAATTACTTTGGAGTTTATCAAGACGCACAGTAAAATCCTTCCCTAAAACTTAAAAACCCCCTTTTGTCCCGTAAGGGTTATATTTGAATAAACCCAAAAACATGTAAGGCTTTATATTCTGAGAGCATTAGGTATAAATATATAAAATACCGAGTTTCGAGTAAATCGGACCGCGCGTTAAAACTCTTCCATACAAAAATCAAAAATCAAAAGTCATTTATTCAAACTAGGCTGATAATCAGCACTTTTCGAACGTAAAAATTATATAAGACAGTCCCCCAAAAACGCCCACCCTTCACCATTTCCTAGTGCTTTAGCTGGGAAGAAGAAATTGCGCAACAAACTCCCCAGCAGCACAGCTGTCTGTTCAGATATAAAACTTGAATTGAATCTATACAATAAAATGTAAAATAATTTGCATTACGCAACACAGAACATTAAAGATATTTATATTATTTGCCTCATGATAGCTAGCACACGCCACTATACAAAAAAAAAAAAACATAAAAGTCGTCAAAAAACTATACTCAAGCAGAAATAACGTAAACAGAACGTACAAAATAAATATAAAGCCTCCAGGCATAATGGGAGCGCCCGCTTACATAAAGCTATAGCTGTAACTAAACTTTAACATCCCCCAATACCCCTTTAAAAAAACAAAAAATTACTCACTTTATAATTTACTTAGGTTAGTATTCGTGCCAAGTTTCAGATTTATTAGCTCAAGGAATAAGATTTTTCATACAAACGAAACCCCCTTTGCACCCCTTTAAAGGTCAAATTCCCAAAAACCCCTTCTTAGCAGATGCCTACGTCATAATTGAGAGTTCATCAAGCCACGCAGTAAAATCCTCCCTTGTCAAATTGACTACCCCTTTTCACCCCGTCAAGGGTCAATTTTCGAAAAACTCTGATACATGTTATTCTTATATTTTGTTGCTAAGTATTAATAGCAATTTTCAAGTTAATCAAGCCACGCAGTAAAGTCCTCCCTTGTAAAATTGACAACCCGTTTTCATCCCGTTAGAGATAGATTTAAAAAAAACCGATACACTTTATTCTTTATTTTTGGTTTTAAGTATAAATACTGAGTTTCGAGTTAATCGCACCGCGCGTTAAAATTCTTCTATACAATCTTTGACATCCCCCAATCCCCCTTTAGGGGGTAGATTAAAAACAAAAATGACAACTTTATAATTTACTTCGGTAAGTATTCGTACCAAGTTTCAGGTTTATTAACTCAAGGAATAAGATTTTTCATACAAACAAAATCCCCCCTTTCACCCCATTAAAGGTCGAATTTTCAAAAACCCCTTCTTAGCGGATGCCTACGTCATAATAAGTATCTATGTGCCAAATCTCAACCCAATCCGTTCAGTGGTTTGAGCTGTGTGTTACCAGTCAGTCATGGTTTCCTTTTTGACTAACCCTTTTCACCCCGTTAGACGGACCCTGATACACGTTATTGTATATTTTTGGTTTTAAGTATAAATACTGAGTTTGGAGTTAATCGGACTGCGAGTTAAAATTCTTCTATACAAACTTTGACATCCCCCAATCCCCCTTCGGGGGGAACTTTGAAAAAACTAAAAATAGAAAAGTTTGTTATTTACTTAAGTAAGTAAGTAGGTAAGTATTCGTAGACGATGCCGACACTCTTGACATCTTCCCGAAGCATTTGGCCGCGCGCTCCCCTATCTGTCGTCGCGGTGACGCTCCTGACCGAGTCCCCGGCAAGCTTGACTGTGAGGGGCTTGCTGGAGAATCCCAGCCTGTTCCTGGCACCCCAAGTCGCGACCAAGTCCGGTGTTATCTTGGCCGCTGCCTCAATCACAGAACGAGATTGGGACTCATCAGGAAGGTCACATCGTCCGCGTATGTGACCATACGGACGCCGTCAGGCAGTGGTAGCCGAAGCAAATCATCCAGGAGCAGGTTCCAAAGTGCCGGACCTAAGACAGACTCCTGAGGACAGCCCATGGTGGAAACCTTCCATCCCACCCAGTTCCCGACGAAAAGCCCGACTTCTCGACGGACTAAGAAGTCCGCCAGCATCTCAAAGATGTTGGACGGACACCCTACCCGCTTGACTTTCGTCAGAATCATCGGCCACCAGGCATTGCCGAAGGCGCCCGCAATGTCCAGGAAAATGGCCGGCCGTCAGTAGGTTCCAAGGAACATATACTCACCTACGGCGAGCGGCAAGGGTGGGTTCGTGTGCGGATGAGGGCGCGGGCGCGTGCTGGCCGCGCGCCAGCTCGCCGCTGTGCAGCATCGCTGGTAACGAGCGGTTATTGCGAGGTCAACTGTTATGGGCCATGTTATTAAGCCACGAGGCCGCCCGCACCTGGCCGGTAAACACTTCGCAGAACCACTCGTATAACCCGGTAATATTTAGTCAGTGGGTTCCGGTAGTTAGTGCGCTAGCTAAATTCTTGTATTTGTGTGGAACTAATAGTTAGCTCGCCCAGTTGAGATCCTAATTAACGCAAGCGGAGCCAAATTAGACTAAGGTCCTAATTATTCGAATGTTTTTCACTAGTTTTCTGAATAAATAGCCGTTTGGGTTAAGTTAAATGATAGTTTAAACGTCACGGAACGACTTACCTGTTGAGGCTATAATATATAATATAGGCTAATATTTGTTAATGGACATGAGAGTTGTGAATAATGTGGGAGTTCGTTAGCCGTTACCAACACGCCGGACACCACACACCGCACGCCGCACGCCACACGTCGCCTTCAGATCCAATCATGAGAGATGAAGCGTTGCTCGTACGGCTTCCGGCAGGTATGGTATGTATGGTACCACAGGCCCATGGTATGGGCATGTGATGCGGAGGAATGAGGGAAATGTCGCCAGAAAAGTTTTGAGTATTCATGTAGATGGCTATACAAGTAGGGGAAACCAAAGAAACTATGGATGGGCTGTGTTATAGATGATTATGGCTAGGAAGGGAGTGACTACCGCGATGACAACTAATAGAGAAGTATGGAAGAAAAAGATAATATGTTGCCGCTGTTGCGCCGACCCCAAGTAAATTGAGATAAGGGAGGAGGATGATGATGATGATGTACTCTCTAAGTGTATCTTGGACATCACTGGCATCGGTGAAAGAAAACGTTGTGAGGGACCCTGGACTTATAAATAATAATCCGAAATCGTCAATCCACCTTGGGCAAGCGTGGCGTTTGGTGATCAATGGCGGCGCCTTCTCTGTTTGAGAAGAGGCCTTTGCCCTCCAGTGGGAAAATAATATGGTTTTATTATTATTATAAAGATTCAAGATTCTTTATTAATTGTGAAAACATGAGTACACATTAAATACATTGTAGTTTAAGACCAGTCATGTTTGGCCTTAGTGGCGTACAAATATTTAAATTTCAGTCCCTAATAAAAGTTATTGAATAAGTATTAGATTACAATAACGACAAAATACGCAGTCCTCCATTGCCCCATACATGACATCAGGAAGAGTTGCATCTACTAAATTATTATTTAATTTAGTAGATGCAACTCTGCGGAACTTCCTGATGTCATGTATGGGGCAATGGAGGACGGTCCTTCGCTATCCAGGATGTCGGCAGATGCAGGGGAATGATGAGCCTGTATGGATTAAACGGGGAATATTTCAGGGCGACAGTTTGAGTCCACTTTGGTTCTGCTTAGCCCTGAATGCTCTAAGTACACTGTTGGAGGATTCAGGTCTAGGCTATCGGTTGAGGACAGGAGGTCAGGTCATATCTCACCTCTTCTACATGGATGACTTAAAACTCTTTGCCCCCAACAAATTGCGACTGATCGAGCTACTGAAGGTAACTGAAACATTCAGTAGCGCCATCAGGATGGAATTTGGTGTGGACAAATGCGCAGTCATGCATGTAAAACGAGGGGAGATTATGGAATCCGAAGGAACCCAACTCTCGGATTCCATACACCTTAGATCCCTCTCGTCATCCGAAAGCTATAAGTATTTGGGTATGTCAGAAGCGTTAGGGATCAACGTTGCTGACATGAAGCAATCGTTGAAGGAGCGCTTCTTTGGTCACCTGAAGAAGGTATTTATTAGTCTTCTTTCAGGCGGAAACAAGGTGCGCGCCTTCAACGGTTGGGTCATGCCGGTTTTGATGTACTCTTTTGGCATACTCAAATGGACTCAGACCGAACTAGACGCCCTGGATAGGAGGGTCCGTACACTGCTGACCGCAAACCAGATGCATCACCCACGATCATCGGTGATGAGACTGTACATCCCGTGCAAGTGCGGGGGTCGAAGCTTTTTAAATGCGAAGACCCTCCATAACCGCGAGGTGTGCAGTCTCAGGGAATATTTTTTAAAAGCCGAACTGGGTATGCACCGTGATGTGGTCGCAGTGGACAAGGGACTCACCCCGCTCTCCATGGCTAAAGAGAACTGGCTTTAACCTGTAATACTTACTACCGATGACCGCAAGGAGCTTCACGGACGCTTCTATCGGGCTCTTCATGAACCCGGTGTAGATTTCTTAGCGTCCGTATCCTGGCTACGTTTTGGTGACCTTTTCGGGGAAATCGAAGGTTTTGTCTGTGCAATTATGGACGAAGTTATCTTGACGAATAACTACCGGAGACATATTATGAAAGATGGGACGGTTGACGTGTGTCGGGCATGCCACCGTCCGGGTGAGTCCATCAGACATATTATCTCTGGCTGTTCTCGTCTTGCTAATGGCGAGTACTTGCACAGGCATAACCAAGTAGCCAGGATTATTCACCAGCAACTTGCTTTGAAATATAAACTTGTGGATTCTGAGGTACCATATTACAAGTATGTGCCCGACCCAGTTCTCTAAAATGACCATGTCACGTTGTACTGGGATCGGTCTATCATTACTGACAGGACTATTGTCGCCAATAAGCCCGACATAGTAGTGATAGATCGATTAGCGCGCCGCGCAATGATTATCGATGTTACCATTCCGCATGACGAGAACCTCGTGAAAGCTGAGAAAGAGAAACAAATAAAATATCTTGACTTAGCACACGAGGTTGTTGACACGTGGAATGTGAGCTCGGCTATCATTGTGCCTATTGTCATATCGGCCAATGGCCTGATGGCCGAAGTCTCGAGCAACATCTTTCGAGGCTCTCGTTAGGTGGTTGGATCAAGGGCCTGATTCAGTACTCCTCGATACGGCTCGCATCGTGAGGAGGTTCCTATCTCTGCAGCCCTAGCCACCGGTAGCTTCGACCCTGCTCCCGATACCGGTGGACAACTATTTTTTTATATTTTTAAATGTTTTTATATTCTGATATTTAAAAATATATATTTTGTATGTACCTAAATTAATAAAGGAAATAATAATTTAATATTTAATAATAATTAATATAATGGTCAAAATAACGTAGGTACTTAACAATTACTAAATTTCAATAAAATTATCATCATAGCAGTAATAATGTTCCTTTATGTACAGATTATGTCAAAGATGTATTGATAATATTGGGTATTAGATGTTGTCATTAAGAAATTCTAGAATACTCAAACTCAAACTCAAAGTATTTATTTCAATTAAACCATTTACAGGCACATTTAAATTGTCAACAAGTGGGTCAGTTACAAATATGAAGCTACTCACACCTGTGCTATGCAATTATATAATACAAAGGAGATTTGAGTTTATACTCGTACAATGAAAAGATAGTCTTACAGTCTTCAGCAGCTCCAACAGTATTTTCAAATGTTAACTGTAGTATGCTTTCCCTTCTAGCAGTATCTTTAATTTATTTTTTAATTAACGGACATTAAGCTCCTTCCAACTCTTTGGGAGTTTATTAAAAATTTTAGGGGCCATACAGAAAACACTCTTGTGCAGTAATGCTGTTTTCGATCTATGTAAACAGAAAATACTGTCATCGCGTCTACTACGGTTGTGATCGACCGCTTTTGATTGACGTGGAAATAAGTGTCGATTTGATTTCACAAACATGACAATGTCTAAAATGTAAAAGCAAGGCACAGTTAATATTTTACATTTTTTAAAGTAGGGATTACAACTTTCGGTTGAATGTAACTTAAACATAGTCCTGATACACCTTTTTTGGGCTTTAAAGAGTATGTGCTTGCCGGTTGAGTTGCCCCAGAAAATTATCCCATACCTTAAAGTGTGAAAAAACCCAACCGTGATAAGCCGTGAGCAATGATTCAGTGTTAAGAACTGGGACCAGTTTGAACAGCGCGTAACAAGAATTACTAACTTTTTTACTGAGTTCTTCCATGTGTGCTTTCCAGTTTAGCTTTTTGCCAAAAAAAAAAAAATCAATCTGCCTTTTCCCAACTATGTTGGGGTTGGCTTCCAGTCTAACCAGATGTATCTGAATACCACTATTTTACATGGAGCGACTGCCTATATGAAAAACTCAAAAAAAATATTGCTTTTCCCAATGCAGGGGCGTTAATTATTGAGCAGTTTTCCTGGTAAGAACCAAGAGAGCTGAAACTGATGGTGACTTTACCTGCTTAGGCATTGTGACGAGCTACATTCATAAAAGGGACTATAACTTACAGAACATCCGAAAATTTAAGGAATGCTTACAAAATCTTTCTTGGTCCGATATTTATCTAAAAACTGACACAAACTACGCATTCAATGATTTTCATGAACTATGTCTATTTTATGATCTCTGTTTTCCCAAAGTAAGAGTTAAAGTCAATAGGAATAATAAAAACACGCAAAAGTGGATTAATAAAGGTTTGAGACAAAGTTGCAAAACTAAACGGAAGCTACGATATGGGTACTACAGAAAGCGCGCACCGACTGTTTTCACGCCACCATGCGCAAGCGGTGCGCGACCTTAGTGCGCAGGGTGCGGCCAGCCGCAACACTGTCCTGGTTAAGATCGCTGAACGTGTTGACTGCCCCTACATACGACAATGGTGTAACAGACATGTATTTGTATAGCCACTTAGTGCGCAGGGTGCGGCGCCGCAACACTGTCCTGGTTACGATCGCTGAACGTGTTGACTGCCCCTACATACGACAATGGTGTAACAGACATGTATTTGTATAGCCACTTAGTGCGCAGGGTGCGGCCAGCCGCAACACTGTCCAGGGGCCTTACTCCCGACAGCATCGAGTACTGAATCAATCGAATTAGATTCGAAATAAATGACGATCCATACTCTTGAAACCGACACTAGCGCACGATCGTGCGGTGGTTCAAAACGACACCAATTTCGATCGAAAGATTCGTTAGAATCGAAAAGTTCGTACTCCACACGCCATCTGACAGTTATGTATCGAGTAGTTGAATCAAAACTAAACGTCAAATTACTCGATAGCAAAGAAGCTACTTTATGAAGATCGAGTGAGATTTTTTTGTGTTCTTTACCGCTTTATTTCTTCAAAATCTTTATTATTATGGCTCGCCTTACTTTGTTTTTCAATGTTCTTGAGAAAACATCGTATGGATCTTCGTGCGAAAAGAAATATGAATCGATATAATACCCGGGGCTATAGAAATGGATTCGGAAGAATTTCGAAGAAGTTATAGTTTCTCGAAGGAGTTGTTTAATGTGTTGGTAGAAGATTTAACACCATACATGAACATACGTGACATTTCCATTAAATGCAAGGCGAGAAGCCCGAAAGTCTGACAACCAGTCTTACCAAGGGGTATCGTATTACCCAGTCACTGGGTTGAGGAGGTCAGATAGGCAGTCAACATAATCAGCCTATAATGTTCTCACTGCTGGGGCACAGGCCTCCTCTGTGTGAGAGGGAGTAGGACGTAATCCACCACGCGGGCCCAGTGCGGGTTGGTAGTTTTGACATGTCTTCGAATTTTTGGTTCTAAGACATGCCACCGGTGTCCTCACGATGTTTTCCTTCGCCGTTTTGAGAGCAGTGGTGATGAAATAATCTATACAAAGTAAAGCACCTGTCAGGGTTCGAACCTACGACCTACAACTCGTAAGTCGCTGTCGTTACCACTGGGCCACCACTGCTCTCAAGTAGGCAGTCGCTCCTTGTAAAATACTGGTATTCAGCTGCATCCGGTTAGACTAGAAGCCGAGCACAACATAGTTGAAAAAAGAATAGGCAGATTGGTTGATGTCTTTTTCATAGGGTTTTATTTGTTAAGTTAAAATAAAGCACTAGGGTATCGTTTTTTACGTGAGAAAGTGATAGAGAAGTAAATAAATTCAACCACATAAAAGATTCTAACCACAGACATAAGACACTTGACAATGACGTAATCCATGAATGATAGGATATAGACAATGACAGGCATAACGACGCTGATAATACTCGAACCTATGTCGATTTTGGTTTACGATTCGATTTGGTTCGGGAGTAAGGTTTTAAATCGAGTTCAGATCAGAAACGAGTTCGAATCGAAAACAAAATCAAACTCGAATCGTTTTCGGGAGTAAGGCCCCTGGTTACGATCGCTGAACGTGTTGACTGCCCCTACATACGACAATGGTGTAACAGACATGTATTTGTATAGCCACTTAGTGCGCAGGGTGCGGCCAGCCGCAACACTGTCCTGGTTACGATCGCTGAACGTGTTGACTGCCCCTACATACGACAATGGTGTAACAGACATGTATTTGTATAGCCACTTAGTGCGCAGGGTGCGGCCAGCCGCAACACTGTCCTGGTTACGATCGCTGAACGTGTTGACTGCCCCTACATACGACAATGGTGTAACAGACATGTATTTGTATAGCCACTTAGTGCGCAGGGTGCGGCCAGCCGCAACACTGTCCTGGTTACGATCGCTGAACGTGTTGACTGCCCCTACATACGACAATGGTGTAACAGACATGTATTTGTATAGCCACTTAGTGCGCAGGGTGCGGCCAGCCGCAACACTGTCCTGGTTACGATCGCTGAACGTGTTGACTGCCCCTACATACGACAATGGTGTAACAGACATGTATTTGTATAGCCACTTAATCTGATTGTTTTTATATAAAATTTATATTATTATTATTATTATTATTTTCCTTTAAATTGAATTTTGTGATCCAAATTTGACATTTTATTTTATTTTAATTTAAATTCTATGACATTATATTTCTGCTACTTTCTCGCATTTATATTAATTGCGTTTGACATTTAATTTTTATTTTTATTCTGAGGCCTTTTTACCTACCTACCTGTTCGTTTATTTTAATTGTATTGACATTTTATTCTATTCTGTTGCAGTATTGTGAAATTTTATTTTATTTTATCTTGTGTAATATGGGTTTTGCCTGAATTAAATGATTTTTTTTATTTATTAAAAACGAAATAAATAATAACACTCAAAAAGATAACATAGAATTTATAAAATTGAATAATATTATAATTACAGACCCTGTACAAATAGCTACTATATTTAATAACTATTATGTAAATTTAACACATACTCCAGAGGAAAAAAGCACTAAGCAAGACCTCTACAAAGTACATCTGTCAACTCTGTTTTCCAGACCAAAGCTGATAAACGAGGTACGACAGGAAATAATGTCTCTGTCCAACAGTAGGTCAGAGGGCTATGATAAAATTAATACAATTATCATAAAAGCCTGCTGTAATGAACTGACTGTTATTCTCACTCATTTAAACACACAAAACATGTTTTTTAACATGGAACCTTCCCTGAAAAATTAAAACTGTACTTAATTTAGCCTTTATTCAAGAAGGGAGATAAATGTGACATTAATAATTACAGACCTATAACTTTAATACCCATCTTGTCTGAAATTTATGAAAAATGTATGTACAAAAGATTAACTGATTTCTGCAATAAATTTCAATAATTATAAGTGAAGAACAGTTTGGATTTCAAAAGAACAAATCCACAACGTTGGCAATTTTTTCACATGCAAGCTGTACTTTCAAATATTAATAATAATTTTATAACTACTGGCCTTTTTTGATCTATCGAAACCCTTCGATCTAGTGTCACACGGCATATTGCTAGAAATTTCGAAGCTATTGGGATTAGAGGACCAGTACTTCAGTGGCTTCAGTGGTTAACCGTTGAGCCCCACGCAACGCACGGGTGCGGTGGGCGTCCAGCAAGTAATTTACTCTGAGTTTTAAATAAGTTTCAGACAATCTGTTGATTTTTTTATCGTACTGAAACAAGTATAATTGCTATTTGATGTGGTGATAGTTAAGATTTTGTTTATTTTTTACGTTGATTAATTAAGAAAGTTTGTTTTTATAAGTCAATTATAGTAGGTTTCATGGAGATTTGTTTTTGAGAACAGATGATTGTTTTACTAATATGTATTTTATTTCCTTCCCTTAGAAGATTTGAAATCTTTCGACGTAGTGTCGGTTTTAAGCAATGACACATCGTGATTATTTTGTGACAAACTAATTTCACATTTCATACCTACCATGTATGCCTTACATCCCAGATAGCAGATCAGTTTGCTGCGAACTTGATTTTTATTTGAATTTAAATTGTCACCTCAAATATCTCTGGAAGAGTAAAGAACCACTCAATATGTTCGTCTTATCATTTAATAATGACGAAGATTTCAATAAAATCTATGGCATAAAGCACATTTTAGGGTGCAAAATTGAAATACACCCTCTCAAAAATCCGAAACTTATTCCTCAATGTAAAAGATGCCAGGCTTATGGACATACTCATAAATACTGCAGAAATGAGCCAAGGTGTGTAAAATGCACTGGCAAGCATCTTACAGCCAACTGTACTAAATCTCCGCAAGAGAAACCAAAATGCGTCCACTGCGGCTTACCCCACCCAGCCAACTACAGAGGGTGCGAAGTAGCTAAGGAGATGCAAATTATGAAAAATAAAAATATTAAAAAGAAACTTGTTGTGCCAAGTGCCCAACAGTCTGCTTACATAAGTAATTCTGACCAACGAGCACGGAAATAAAGTTTTCAGAAAACTGCAAAATCTGTTCAAGGAAGTAGTTCCTATGCGCAAGCTGCAAAACAAGGCACGCAACCTTTGAATTTGGAAGATAAGATAAATCAGATCTTGAAATATATTACTATATTTGACAAAAGATTAGAGAAGCAAGAATCCAGCACCAAAACAGCTGTTTTTAATAATTAAAAATGAGTAACACACTAAAGATAATGGCGTGGAACTCAAATGGGCTCCTTAAACATCAGAATGAGTTACAGGCAGTCCTAGAGACAGAACATAAAGACGTGTGTTTGATTTCCGAAACGCACTTCACTAAACAATCTTTCATCAAATTTAGAGGATACATGGTATAACTCGCTCCACCCTGACAACTCTGCCAGAGGAGGTACCGCGGTTATAATCAAAGAAAATATCAATCATTACGAGCATAGTAAAATTGAAAAATCAGACTAAATTTTGTCACGTTTCCATAGCAGCCGTATACTGTCCTCCAAGGCACGTGATAAGAAAAGAGCGATATTTACAATTCTTTGAACTTCTAGGCCAACGGTTCATCTTAGGCGGTGATTTCAATCAAAATCAAAAAAAAAAATTTCACATAAACCTACACGGGCACTTATGAAACGTCAGAAGCTAGGTGCACGGTTCCAATTGGTCGTTTCCTATGGAGAAGAGCCGGTAAGAAACTCCACGGTTACTCTTTAAAAAAAAGTGGGCTTTAACAATGTTTCCAAGTTACAGTGTCAATAGGTATGGGAGGACAGTGTAGGCCCGTCACAAGTACCAAGTACTTTACAAAATAGAATATATTTTACAAACCTACAGTCTATTAAGCCTACAACGTTCTCACATTCACTAATTAAAAAATAATCTATATAAAATATAACTAAAGTAATAAAAATAAAAACCTACATATTTAAACCAAATGACAACATTGTCATTACAACTGTAACTAAACTGAATAAATACTCTGTCCACAAGTCACTAATAAATTTAAATTTAATTTAATAATTAAAAATATTAATAATTAAAATTAAAATTGTAGGTTATGTCAAAGTATGTATTAAAAAAGAAATAAAAATCGAAATTTAGGAGCAGTTAATAGACATTTACATAGTTATGCCGTTAATGAGGTACCAGGGAAGCCACATGTGCAGAAGGAATTATTGCCAAACTTCCTTGTCTTCAAATGCCAAGCATACGCACTGGGGATCAAGACTTACCACAACAAAGGGAAGGCAGCTCTTAAATGCAGTTAAAGATACATAATGTCAAGTTATGAGCACAGGCAAACCAACATACTGGCCCACTGAGCACCAGAAAATACCGGATCTTATAGACTTTTTTATATGTAAAAACATATCCACCAATTACATTAATTTGGAGGAAGGTTTTCACTTGAATTCGGACCATTCCCCTATTATCCTAAGACTAAGTCAAAAAATTCTACTAAGAGAAAGCCATGTAACCCTGGTTAATAAGTCTACAGATTGGGACAGTTTTGCTCTTAATCTAGATAATATTATCGATCTACTAAACCCCGTTACCAAATCAGGATCAGCTAGACTCAGAAGTAAACAAATATTTTGTTAATATCCAACAAAGTGCGTGGAAAAACACGCCACAATTAAAACGTAAATATAAGGGACACATCTATCCCAATGAAATTGTGAATTTACTATCTGAGAAAAGAAAGCAAAGAAAGCGATGGCAGCAAACAAGATGCCCGCGGGATAAAACATTATTAAATATAATGAAAAAACAATTAAAGAGGAAAATTATACAATTTGAGGATGAATGTCTAAATAGTAAATTTTTGCAGCTAACCAACGACCAATCAACGGATTTTTCTCTTTGGAAAGCGACAAGAAAACTAAAAAGGCCGATTATACAAATACCGCCCATCAGAAACAACGACGGAAAATGGGCAATAAGCAATGAACAAATAGTGTGAAAAGTTATCAAATAGTCAAAGAATTCGGCTTGTGACTCCTAAAGAAGTTCTGAGAGAAATTCAAAACAACATTCGCTCGAAGAAATCCCCAGGTTACGACCTCATAACAGGAGAAGTTCTAAAACACCTCCCGCGCAAAGCCATAGTAAAGCTGACCAGACTTATCAATGCCGCATTTATGCTAAAACATGTACCTGAGCCATGGAAGGGTGCTGAAGTCATTATGATTGCAAAGCCTGGGAAACCACCCCAAGAAGCAACATCATTTAGACCCATTTCCTTGTTGCCCATATTATTGAAATTATTTGAAAAACTGTTATTAAAACGGTTAAAACCAATAATAGAAGAAAAATACCTAATACCAAACCAACAATTTGGCTTTAGAGAAAAACACTCTAAAATAGACCAGGTTCACAGAATAACTAACATTATTGAAAAGACACTCGAAAACAAGCAAATCTGCGCCACTGTATTTCTCGTTGTCGCGCAAGCTTTTGACAAAGTTTGGCATGAGGGTCTTTAAGCTCAGACGCATGCTACCTCCAGAATTTGCAGATATTCTAGAATCATATATAAGTAACAGAATGTTTAAAGTAAGGCAAGAGGATGCATATTCCGAGCTAAAAACTATAAAAGCCGGGGTACCACAAGGAAGTGTGTTAGGCCCAATCCTCTACTTGCTATACACATGTGATATCCCAGAGCTGGAAATCAACACGATTGCGACCTTTGCAGATGACACTGCTATTATGGCTACCGGATCAAGCCCCAAAGAAGCAGTAGAAAAAGTTCAACTAGCTGTGAACAAAGTTTATGACTGGACACAAAAGTGGAAGATCAAACTGAATGAGTCAAAACCAAACGGCATGCAAGTGCCTTATGCTAATACAGCCAAATACCTTGGCATAACTCTTGACGCCAAACTGCGTTGGAAATCTCACGTCAAAAAGACGGGAACTTGACATACGTTATAAAAGTATGTATTGGTTACTCGGAAGCAATACATACTTTTATAACGTATGTCAAGTTCCCGTCTTTTTGACGTGAGATTTCCAACGCAGTTCTGCCTATCAATACATAATCAAATTATACTATACAAGCATATTCTTATGCCAATTTGGACGTATGGCATCCATCTTTGGGGCTGTACTAAACGAAGCAACGTTAAAATAATCCAACAATACCAAAATAAAGTACTCACGGACGCTGTAAATGCACCATTATACATTAGCAATAACGACCTCCACCGAGACCTTAAAATAGAACTCGTCACTACCATCATCCAAAAATTTGCTGAAGCCCACGAACACAGACTTCACCACCATGTGAAAGTCGAGGCAATTCAGCTGCTAGACAACACAGACATAGTGCGTAGGCTAAAGAGAACTAAACCATTTGCTCGTAGTGTATAAATAGTGAATGAATAATAGTAACAATGCTGTGCTATACATGTAACACATGAACAAAGTGTTTTTATTAATTATCAGACTCTAAGAAAGTGCTACGGACTTGTGTAACAGTGCAAATTGACACTATTCTTAGTTATAACGTATTCTGTCACGTAAAATAATAAGTTAGAGTGAAATTGCTTATTAGTCTATTAGGCTAGATTGTAATAAATTATTAAGAACTTTAGTTCTTATTAACAAGGAGAAAAAAACATGATTGGTCGACGCGCGCACTGTATGAGTGCAGCACGCTATGATTGGCTAATAAGTATGACGTTGACAATCTCATTATTCTAATTGGTGACACTTATTGACGCATCGCATCTCGCGTTCGGCGAGTTGAGACTTGTTTCGTTTTGACTTGACGCCATTATTGCTTTCCATTTGTAATAAAATTGTACGATTAGAATCTGTGCCAGTACCCCAATGGATTCAAAGTGTAGTGTACCTAACTTTAAAGAGTGGATTACTTAGGTGCTTCTGTTGAGTTGTGCGCGAGGGACGCGCTTACTTTGTTGAGTTGTGCGCGAGGGACGCGCTTACTTTGTTGAGTTGTGCGCGAGGGATGCGCTTACTTTGCTTAGCGGGCTAAGGAATAACGGTAAGTTTATTTATTTATACTTTTACAGACAGAACAAATGATATGTAAGTATCTATTAGATCCAATCTAATCGACGGTCCAAGTGCTGAAATTCTGGCTTATTTTTAATAATTGGTCATTGAAATGATCGAAACTTGCATCATCTTTTACTGAAAGACTTGCCAATAAAAAACATAATAGACTTGTCAATAATAACTGATATGTTATTGTTTACACATAAAACAGTTACAGGCTGTTGGCGTGGTCAACAGAACCCGAAATAGGTACATATAATACAATCGGCTAGCCACCACAGATGCTAGCCGCTAGAGCAAGAAAATATAGGAACAGAGTTGTTAATTTTTGAAGTTATACCTTTATGGACTTATTATAAATATCAGCTAGCAATACAGGTACATGTGGCCACTATTTACGAACACTTGGACCGTCGATTAATCAGGTACCTACTTACTTATCATTTTTTCTGTGTGTAAAAGTATAAATAATTAAACTTACCGTTATTCCCAATGATGTAGACCTTTAGATCCGATCCCGCGCTCAATAATGGCGAAGTAAAAGCAAGGCAATTGCCTGACTTGGAATTAGTCGCGCGCCATCCAGTGACGCGGCTACACGTCACTATCACTCGCAAATCTCAGCAATTATTTGTAAAGAAAATGCCTTCCTGCGTATTCAAATTACACTACTGTCTGAGTTAAGAAAAACGTCTCATGTCATGCGTAACTACTTACTGTATTTTTTTATTAAACCATATTAAAATGGTTCTTGTTTTGAAATTCCTCTTACTGCTGCGACCCACGCTTACCCGCCAATGAACATGCAGCAGCTAGTGACGTAACCAAATATGTATGTTCATCTCTTTCTAACAACAGATATCGGTATAGGTTTTCCTTTTCTTCACGCACTGTATGATTGAATGCAAGTATGTAGCTACATTCATGGCTTACGCTGTTTTTGAGTGCACTAATGTTCGTGTATGACGCGTCTATTTATAATACGTCATTGGTTATTCCTTAGCAAGTTATGCAAAGTAAGCGCGTCCCTCGCGCACAACACAACAGAAGCACCTAAGTAGTCCATTCTTTATAGTAACATTACTCTTTGAATCCACTGGGGTACTCGTACTGCACAGACTCTAATCGTACAATTTTATTATAAATGGAAAGTCATAATGGCGTCGAGTCAAAACAAAACATGTCTGAACTCGAAGAACGCGAGCGAGATCGATGCATCAATAAGTGTCACCAATGAGATTGACAACGTCACACTTATTAGCCAATCAAAGCATGCTGCCCTCATACAGTGCGCGCGGCGACCAATCATGTTTTTTTGTCCCACCTCTTACCCCGCTACTCCTTCCTATCTTCCTGTGCCGATATCGAAAAAAAAAGCAAGCTTGTACCAACCTTATACTTAATAAGTTTGTTATTTTCATCTTTGAAATATAGGGCAAAATGCAAGACTGTTACAAACTTACTATAAACTTCAATCATCATCCTTAAATCAACAAGCTTGCAGCAATATTGCCATAAACTTATTTTATCATATTTGAGCTGACAATTTAAATTCAAATAAAAATCAAGTTTGCAGCAAACTGATCTGCTATCTGGGTCACTACGCCTAACCGGCCGTTATCTATTTAATTAGAAGTTAAAACTAACTAACAGAGTAGGTATGGTGAAACTAGCTCTAAGTCATGAAAGTTTTTATGAATCTTCTCGCTTATACAATTCTCTCAACAAAATTCTCACCATATATACCCTATGAAATACCACGATTGCAAAAAGACACTCACTGAATGGTTGAAGAGCAAAAGTTACGAAGAAATCTAGGTTATAAGCTCCATACAGTCACATAATTCCCAAAATACATCATTATAATCTATATATACAATTTGTCACTGACTAAAACAAAAAGTACAGAAATCACACCTTTCGCACCAACATTCACACCCCTACACCCTCCTACACCACACACACCGCCACCTCACACATACCACACACACGCACACACATAACACTGTGCGCATTCCTAATTCCTTGCTTTCAAAATTATCTTTTGTTTATTCTCTCACTCGTATAGTCAATGTAAACTGGAAGAGCGGAACCACCTAATACAAGCAAATCTTTGCTTAAAAGGTGACTCCAAACAACAATGTAATTTACAAATGCTGATGATTAAACATTTTTTTAAAATTTAATTTTAAGAATAACAAGAAGAATCGTATATCGTTTTCAATGAGTTTATACGTTTGTTCATTTAAGAGCTAGCAAATTTTTTTTAGGGTTTTCATAAAAATGCATGATTACTTTAAAACGGTAAATATTTTTGAAAACCTAATCAATGCACAAATACGCACATACTAGGAGCTACTGATACACGTTCGTATTCTACGGGCGCACAATCATTGGTTTCCGAGAAATAAGATTCTCCAAAACATTACTCCAGCAGAAAATGAATCATGTCCTTAGGAAGTTAGGACGCACTAATTTCATTTTCGGCGCACATTTACGCACAAATACCTATAAGTTATCCGCCCATGTGTACTTTGTTTATCTCTCCGGTCATTCATTTAAAATCTTCTTACTGGAGCAACGTTACTCCAGCAGGATTAGTTTTTCTTTTTTTTTTCCAAAACGACTGCACGCACAGATTTTTTATTTGGCGCACATTTATTTATTTATTTCTCTCTTTCTTTGCAAACATGGGTATATTTGTACGTAGATGTTGTTCATAAAGTTAGTTCTCCATGTTCTGCCGTCACGTGGGCATGCAAATCTTACTCAATGAATATAATTCGAACTTAAAATATTATTATAAACAGCAGATTACGCTCTAATTATTCGTTGAACTCAATTCATTCTAGAAGAGATTTTCTGGCTGGAGCAACCTGAGTAGGTGCGGCATGACGAGAGAACACCGAAAATATATTTGAAACGTTTCAGATAGGAGCCCCGCGGTCAGGAGGCACTTTCAGATTTGGAACGTTTCAGATAGGAGCCCCGCGGTCAGGAGGCACTTTCAGATTTGGAACGTTTCAGATAGGAGCCCCGTGGTCAGGAGGCACTTTCAGATTTGGAACGTTTCAGATAGGAGCCCCGTGGTCAGGAGGCACTTTCAGATTTGAAACGTTTCAGATAGGAGCCCCGTGGTCAGCAACGTTATTATCTTCATTTTTTAATTAATGTAATCAATTATTATGCATGCTAGTTTTAGTGAATTGATTTAGAAACTTAAAATACCCGACCATCAGTAATGTACTACAATTCTTGCAAATAAATTTCATTTCAGGAGTCCACTTTTTGATTTCGAAAATGGATCATAAAAACGTGATCATCAGAGCCTTTGACTTTGGTATAATCGTGTGCGGCCTAAGCCATAATGACTTTAGTAGGCAAATCAGATAAGGACAAAAAAAAAAATTGGGGGGTTACCCTAAATTTAACGAGTTTGAAAACTCCGGTTTGGACAATGATTAAAAGGATATTCAGGGCGAATAAAAATGATTCCGTGCAATAGTGTAACCTTATCTTTTCTTTTTTTTAAAAACGTTGCCCAACACTAGGAATTTCTCATGTATCGTGGGTGCGTTTACAAACATTTAAACTCACATACACAAACAGCCAGACTCGGAACAACTACTCATACAAATATTTGTTCCGTGCGGGAATCGAACCCGCGACACGCAGCGCAGCAGTCATTCGCTTAACCGTGCCGTCCTACCTATTCTGATAGGGAATGTTATAAATATCTGACGGATTGATGGAGCCTTTTGAAAAGCTTTGATTGCTATTTGAATTTAAAGCTGACCCTTTTGTGAAGATTTGTCGGTATTCAGAAATTTGTCGGTATTCAGAAATTTGTCGGTATTCAGAAATTTGTCGGTATTCAGAAATTGAAAATATCACACACTTGAAAGTAACGGTTAGTAAAATTAGAACATCGTCAGAGTACACCACAGACAGAGTTGATTATTTCAAATGTTTACAATGTCACTAAGCAAATTATTTGAAAAACATCCTCATCGGGCTATCCAAGAAACTATAATATTTAAAAAAATATTCAGAGGTACCCGTCAATTCAAATCAGCATGGATGGTCAAGTTCGAAACTATAGGTAGGTAATAACGAAAAATACTTAATAGTCTTGGGGCAGACATACTAAAAATGCATCATTAGATTTTTGAAAAACCAATTTTCCTAGGAATATAAATCGAAATAAATGAAGGAATCGAAATCACTGAATTTGAAAAAAAAAAAACATCTTATATTATTGCACCGTCCTATGGTATCGCTAACAGGGATCAAATTCTGGGAAGTAATAACACATGGCACATACAAGTCCAGCACGCTTGTTAAATACAGTGCATTGTGAACCTAAAAGAAGCGCAATAAGAGCGACTTTATGAGCAAGTGTGATGAAAAAACTATTTTAGTTTGAATAGTTATGATTGATTTACATGAAACTCTGATTGCTGCTTTGTCAAATTGAGCTCGATTAGTTGCTGGCTCCGCATTGTTACGGTTCCTCCTCGTGGTTCCCTGAGGATGTCCCGTGGTGCTGGTACTGCTGGTGATGGTGACGGGGAGCGCGGGGCGCGGGGCGAGGGGCGGGGCGCGGGGCGCAGCGGGCCGCGGCCGCACTGTCGGCCCGACCACCGCCGCGCCGCCACTGCTCCCGCCGCACTACGCGCCCGCGTCCGGCTGCCGCCGCCACCGGCGCTCCGACTCCTCGCCGACACCGCTCCACCACCAAGCTCCTTGTGAAGTGACCACCTAAGTGCAGTGCTATACCTACTTGCGATCAGTTCAGTGACAAAGAATAGTTTGAACGTAGCGCGCGGGAAAACTTTAAGCAAACTTCAGCACCGAGCAGTCTGCAGCTTGTCTTCCGGCACAGCACTCCATACAGGTACTTATCTCATTATTTAATAATAAATAAACATGTTTATTTCTGGATCAGGAGTCCCTTGTGTTCCAATCCTGGAAGTAGGGAAACGAGTTGATTGAAAGTTGCCGAAGTTTATCAACTTCTCGCACAGTTCGTTGAGTTGATGATGAGACAGTTTGCTTGCGCCGACAATTCTTTACATAAGATTCATGAATACATTCGACGATATTATTATTATTCCAACAAAAACGCTCGTCAGCTTATAGTTAGCTGCTGATCGCTGAAACTTTCATTCTTGGCCGCATGTCAAGTATTACGGACAGTTTTCTTATAAACGTGACGTTAAGAACAATATATTATGTAGGCCATAACTTTGTGTAGAAATATGAATTGACGATAGGCAGCTACTACATCACGGAATACAATACATAGTACAGGATAATGAGTATACAGAGATAGATGATGATGAACTCTGTGTTGAACCGGCAAGTAGGTAGGTATAGGTAGGTTTCATTACGAAGAAACCTTGTCACCCTAGCTTACTTATAAATTGTTGAATTTTCTTTGTTAAATCACATCAAAGACCTATAAAATATCAAATGAGCTAAGACTGTCATAGAGTGAGGGAAGCACTGAGCTCCTGATGCACCATGTTCACATGGTCACAATGTCACTTGGTCACTACTTGGTCAGCGCTGCGGCGCTGAGATCAATCAAGATCAAAATATATTTTTTCTCTTCACTTATGAAACGTCAGAAGCTAGGTGCACGGTTCCAGCTGGTAGTTTCATAAGGTTACTCGTTAAAAATAATTGGCTTTTAGAATATTTCCAAATAACAGTGTCAATAGGTATGAGAGGACGTGTACGCCTGTCAACAAGTAGCAAATACTTAACAAAATAGAAAATGGTCAACAAAGCAGTCTCAAGGCTTACAACGTTCTCACATTCACTAAGTAGAAAAGAATTTATATAAAATAATAAAAATAATAACCTATTTAAACCAAATGACATGACAGCCATGACAACTGTAACAACCTGAATAAATATCATGTCCTTAAATGCCACTAATAAAGACTGGAAATTAGAATATAGTAGGTATGTCAAGTATTGAGATGAATATGTCAAGGAAATATGTAAAAATAATCGGAGCGCGGTACTCAGCGCGGCTGCTTCTTTACTCAAAAAAATTATTTTATAGCATTTATTTCAATTAAACCATTTACAGGCACTTTTGAATTGTCAACAAGTCGGTCAGTTACAAATATGAAGCTAGTTGCCCATTCCAAATAGTAGGTTCCTATGGAGAAGAACGGGCAAGAAACTCCACAGACACTCTTTTAAAATAAAATATTTGATACAAAGTATTGGTTACATCATTCTTATTGAAAATATACATGTGAGAACGATGCAAAACGTCAGAAGCGTCCGTGATAAAAAAAAAACAATTCAAAACTAAAATAATTAAAAATAAGCCGTGGCAGCTAAGAGATGACCAGTCACGAACACTTACTACTTATATATTGATTCAACCGAGCAGTCCACTGCTGGACATAGGCCCCTCCAATTGCATGCCATTCAGCTCGATTCTCGGCAATTGATTTAACCTTGCCACAACCATTCGTGTGAAGTAGCATTTGATTGTTTTCATTATTAAACGGTTCCTCTCCACATGAAAACGTTTGTATCGGGAGATATCTATTACTCCTGAAACCAACCTCTCTTAACTTTAAAGTAGACAGGAATAGAAAATATTTTGGTTACTACAATAATAATGAATCTAGTTCTGAATGCCAAGAAAACGAAATGCGTTAAGTTCGCTTTACCAAAAGTTAGAAATCTAGGACCCAACATCATCTTAGATAAAGAGCAGTTGTTACCCGTTCCACGAGTATTTTTTTTACCCGTGGTACCTTAGAGAAATACAATGTTGCCAAATTAAAATGGTAGACCGTTAGTTTTAGCTCTCAGTTACTTGAAACATTCAAAATGATTCACCAAAAATAGAGGGAATCACATGGTCACTGTTCTAACCTAACCTAACCCAAATGATTCAATAACAGTAGATGGTTTTAATCTGGCAGCATTGTATTTCTCGAAGGGACAATGGGTAAAAAAAATACCCGTGATCCCTTCCAGGGACTACGGGAGGGACCATGGGTAACAAACTATAAAGAGGTGCTTGAAACTTTAGACTCGGCTATTTTTCTGGGCACAACAGTAGATACCAAACTTCATAGGACCCTCATATATCAAGCCGAGTTGGAAGGCTCGGTCGCCTACGCCGTCAGAAAGTAAAACATTATATCGGTTAGTCTCTTTCAGTTATTTTCATAGCGTAATGTCGTTCGGCATTCTGCTGTGGGGCAAAGCCGCTGATATTCAACATATGTAACTATAATTGTTCTTCAAAAACGAGCTGTTCGAGTAATTTACCAGCTAGGTGCCAGAGTTTCTATGAGTGTATTTTTTAAGACGTTGGTATTCTCACGGTGGCATCACAATAAGCCAACATCTTATATATTAGGCAGAATATACATCTAAAGGTACACTAACAACAATGATATTCGCAATATTAACACTAGAAATAAGGACAAACTACGTGCTCTCTTTCACTGGTTTCAAGGTTCATAGGTAAGTTATTTGTTGGGCATTGTATAACCTCTAATAACAAGTTACCTCTTCTTTGCTAGACTTGCCTTATAATGCGTTTAAAGCTAAAATAAAATCTGACCTTTGTTTAAAGGCTTTAAGTACCAACGACTACTTTGTCCAAAGGCATTAAATACCAACGACTACTTTGTTCAAAGGCATTAAGTACCAACGTCTACTTTGTTCAAAGGCATTAAGTACCAACGACTACTTTGTCCAAAGGCATTAAGTACCAACGACTACTTTGTTCAAAGGCATTAAGTACCAACGACTACTTTGTTCAAAGGCTTTAAGTACCAACGACTACTTTGTTCAAAGGCATTAAGTACCAACGACTACTTTGTCCAAAGGCATTAAGTACCAACGACTACGTTGTTCAAAGGCATTAAGTACCAACGACTACTTTATTCAAAGGCATTAAGTACCAACAACTACTTTATTCAAAGGCATTAAGTACCAACGACTACTTTATTCAAAGGCATTAAGTACCAACGACTACTTCATTCAAAGGCATTAAGTACCAACGACTACTTTGTTCAAAGGCATTAAGTACCAACGACTACTTTGTCCAAAGGCATTAAGTACCAACGACTACTTTGTTCAAAGGCATTAAGTACCAACGACTACTTTATTCAAAGGCAACGACTACTTATCATCTATCATCTGCCTAGCCTTTTCCCTACTATGTTGGGGTCGGCTTTCAGTGTAACCGGATGCAGCTGAATACCAGTATTTTACATGGGGCGACTGCCTATCTGACTTCCACAATCCAGTTACCGGGTAATACGATACCCCGTGGTAAGACTGGTTGTCAGACTTTCGGGCTTCTGACGACCCGTAACGACTGTCAAAGATCCACGAATGACAGCCGCGACCAACGACTTAACGTGCTTTCCGTGGCGAATTGGAATGACCTACAATCTGACACTACAATGAAATACAAAAGCAATAAAATGGCTGGAATCTAATAATTTACGTGTAAACATTGAACAAAGTTAGTACAATTCCGAACATACATTCTTTAGTAAAACCACCTCAAATACACTACAATTATTAAATTTTTGAACCAGTACTATCAACCTTATTCTTGGCTAATAATTATGGATTATCGTCCATAACTATTAGCCAAGAATAAGGTTTAATTGGAAATAGAACATATTATAAAAAAAAAAGCCTGCACTCGTTCGACAAAGTGTTTGCTCTTAGAAAACTGAGACGAACAGCCAGTACAGAAGCAGCCCCCTAACGCATATCATGGCTATGTTTCATCAGTGCTGCCTAACGCATATCATGGCTATGTTTCATCAGTGCTGCCTAACGCATATCATGGCTATGTTTCATCAGTGCTGCCTAACGCATATCATGGCTATGTTTCATCAGTGCTGCCTAACGCATATCATGGCTATGTTTCATCAGTGCTGCCTAACGCATATCATGGCTATGTTTCATCAGTGCTGCCTAACGCATATCATGGCTATGTTTCATCAGTGCTGCCTTACGGCCTCGTGATATGGAGTAATTCAGTAGACGTGAACAGAACATTTATTGCAAAAAAAAAATGTGTCAGAGCTGTGTATGGAGCAGAATATTTAGAGCATTGTATGTAACCTATTATTTAAAGCATTTATAAAGCCGGCTCCGCTGCACCATGTTTTCGTGTTATAAAAATATCTAACATCGTTATCTAACTTATTTGGCCAATTGGCGCCCCCAAATCGGTTAGGTAACGATGTTAGATGTTTTTATAACACAAAAACATGGCGCAGCGGCTACGGCTAAATTCGGTATGTAAAGTAAAAATTAACCTATGCCGATTCCAAAACCATTTCGAGATTTTAAGCTTCTTAGATTTATTTTTCTATTAATAGGTCTTAAAATTATAAGATCGTATTTATTTTCACAAAAATACTCTGAAATGAATTGACCTCTAAATGTCATCCAAAGTAGCCTGAATTGGGAACTTTCAGTGCCTCTTGTAATTAAATAATTAAGTTGTTCTGTATGTGTCAAGTGTCAATGTCAACGACAAATTTACATGAAGCACGTAATATTATTTTATTCAGATAGGTAAATAGTGTAGTTTTTCACCAGCGGCCGACAGTACAAGTCGAATCACATCGATGTATCGCCTCAGGAAAACTTAACTTACGTTCAAATGATCTTCACAATAAAACAAACGCCGCCCAGACTTGTACTCAACATTTACTTCCTCGCACCATTTCTTTTTTAAGGTTTATTTTACTAACAATCAATTTGTGTCGGCTATTTGTTGTGGTGTTTATACTTGAAGGTATGAAGCACTTAGTAGAAGTAGTCTTTGATCCATTCATTTTTATTTGCGATTTCCGTACCTTTAGTTTAAAGTTATAGCTTATAACTTTAAACTAAAGGTACGGAAATCGCTAAACTATGAAATGTAAACAAATTAACTGTCAAATTTGACACTTTTACTCTACTAAATTTTGGTTTTAAATAAGTGTGAAACGTGGCAAAGATCCTAAGCTATTCAGACTACTTTAGAAATCAGTACGAACAATACTTTAAAAAATATATAAAAATAACTACAGCTGGTAAAAACAAAAAGATGAAATTATGTGTTTCAAATACTCTTATCTTTAAAATAACAATATAAAAAACATACCTTTTTTTTTTTTGTTTGGGTGGGAAGTTATCAAATAACTTCTCCCGCTCTGGGCGGAGCGGGAGAAGTTATATAGTGTCAGACTTTACTGACTAAAACCCACCCGTGTTCCTTCCGTTGCCTGTGTGCCAGGGCCACGATATCCCTTTCGGACAAACTCGCAACCCCGGCAGGCATTGGTCCTAACGGACCCCGTCAGTTATAAAAAAATAATAAATAACAATATAAAAAACATACCTGTAGAATACTTTACATACCGAATTGTCGCGATAACGCGAACTACACTTCGCACGCTCTCTCTCGCACACCGCTCAACGTCTCGCTGTGAAACAAAAAGAAATGTAGTCATTTTATCGCGACAATTTAGCCGTTAATAGCAGCAGCCTCAATAAATTGCTTGCTTCTAGCCAGAGTAGCCAGTGTCTACATTTGTATAGCAGGAATTCAGATTGCATGATAATGAAAATCTTCAACAATTTCCCCCCACGCATCAGAGTGTTGCCCAGTAATAAATTCAGGAAATCAATTATATGTGCCTGGCTTTTAGACAACTGTTTCTAAAATTTTGACATCACATTTTACCAATACTTTGTGTGTGTATATTGACTTTTTATTCTTATTTTGTAATTGAATTATATAATTAGTAAATTTTGACAATTATTTAAAAAAATAAAAAGAGTAGGTACTTACTTATAAAACTGGAAATTGTATTCAAAAAATATCTGTTATCATTTCAAACGAATTTATTGTACTTTAATTTTAATATTTCTACATCGGCAACGGTAGTTTATGTGAAGCTGTTTTTAATATTTGAGTACCTATATTATAATAATATTAACGTTGAGAATTGTTGGTCGCTGTGATTAACTCAAGACAATGTTTATGTTCTTTTTTTTTTTTTGCTTACATTATCTATTGACAGGTGACCACGCTTTCGCATTAGGTGTACACCTGCAGTGCTATTCTGTAACCATCTCACCGTGGAAACTTAGATGAAGTTAGCGTGGAGTGAACTATCAGTGTAATCCTAACCTAGCATCAGTGGAATGACATTGACAGCCCACTCCACGTAAGAATTCTCAGTGAGATTTTTACAGAATGGACATGCTGTAATGATAGTTGTAGGGGAGGTTTGAATAAATAAATAAGAGTTCATAATAATTGTTCATTTGTTTGACTGCATATTTAAGTTGATTTATTTTTCTTTCAACTACGTAGTAATGTTATTAATCACTAAAAAACCGATCACAAAGTACGTATGTTTTTCTTAGAACTAAAACAGTGCAGAAATGTTGTATGAAATGTCATTGTTGCAGTCTACAGTGCAACAATGCGATTTCATACAACATTTCTGCACTGTTTATTTTACTTTATTAGTTATAAATTTACCACAGAGTTTTAATGTCTCCCATCAAGTTTATTAGAAATGTATGCATTAGGTCAAAAAGATACTGACTGAAAATAAAAATCGGCTGAATAAAACCGACTTGGTGAAAAACTTTGTTTTCATTAACTTGAGTTTTCATTTTGACTACGAATATTTTATCAAGGTAGGTAGAATGGTAGTTGAAAGAAAAGTAGAACCTTGCTAAAGTGAGTAATTACTGCACTCGTGTTAATTTAGTGCCCTCGCTTGCGCTCGGGCACCAACATAACACCCACTCGCTTTGCGCTCGGTGCAACAATCTAATATTATTTTCATCTGTTGACAAAATCTACAATGTTTTGTGGTCTATTGAAATATTATGGAAAATAATATAATGTAGTGTTTTGTGTTTCTTTGTTTGGAAATGTTAATTATGTAGGTATTATAGGTACTATTATAAAATAGAATCAAGTTTGTTAACTTACCTGTGCTGATGCAGCCTGCTTAGCTGTGCTGCTGGGTGTTTGTTGCGCCACTTCTTCTTCCCAGCTAAAGTACTAGGAAGTAGTGAAGGCCTGGTCTTTTTGGGGGACTGTCTTAATGATATTTTGACGTACAAAAATTGCTGATTCTCAGCTTAGTTTGAATAAATTACTTTTGATTTTGGTTAAACTGAAGTTGCCCAAGATTCCCATTTATAACAAATTTAAGTTACTTTAATAAATAATAATAACAACGTTTATTATAAAACAGCTATTCATATTCCTAAGAACTAATAGGGAGTCATTTTAATAGGTAACATTAGACAATTCATCAAAATTCAACAACATAACCTTGGCATAAAATAATATATTTTTTTGTTTTGCTAGAACTGCACAATTGCTTAACTTTTTTCAATTACGATTACATATTTATTGTAGTAATGACCGATACGAGTCATTTTACGATTTGCTTTCACTAAACTGACAGACGTCAAATGTTACCTATTAAAATGACTCAGTAATAGGCATGTAATAGGATACAAATCATGGAAGCGAGTAGACGGCTAAAACTATATGGACTCCTGAATTCCAAACAAGGTAAACACCTGTATCTTGGAAAACAGTGCTCTTCCGTGGTAAATTAGGTGTAAAAACTTGAAAATTTCATACATGCCAATTCCAAAATTAAATAACTTAGACTATGAAAGGAGGTAGTTAAGTTTAAAACTTGACGGGTGAGTGATGTAAGTGAGTGTTTGTGGTGTGTGTAGTGTGGATGTAGCGTGTGAATGTGTGGAGAGTGTAGTGTAGATATGAGGTGTGTGTGTGTACGCGAACGTGTGGGTGTGCTTTCGGTATGTCAATTTTATTTTAAAATATCCAGTGTTTTTTCCGTATTTATATAATCAAGGCTTAGGAGCCATTTGGTGACCACTATTTTACATTGTTGTTTAGTTAAAGGATATAATATTTTTAGGATATGGTTAATTTTGTTGTACAAACGGCCACCTAAGAAGTTGAAAAATCTCTGTGAAAATGAGTGTGGCAAGTTTTATATACGCAGACTGCGCAGACTGCTAAGTTTCTGCTGAAAAGCTGTAGGTTCATACCTACGTCAGTAAACCATGCATTTTGAGGATAGTGTGAAGTATGAAAAGCTGTCTTACAGTTAATACTTCGCAGGTTTTGTAAAGGTCAGTAGTGGGATGAAAGAATGGGAGGAACGCACTAACTTTAAGCAGTTTTTTTTTTTGTGCTTTATTAAAAAGAAACAGGTTCTTAATAATTAATTACAATCTAGCCTTTAAGACTAATAAGCAATTTTAATTTAACCTAATTTTTTATGTGATAATTATTTTAAAACTTAGAATAGTGCTGATTGTACTTTACATATGTCCGTTCCACTTTCTTAGAGTCTGATATCATAATAAAAACACTTTGTTCATGTGTTTTATGTGTGTCATTGTCACTATTATTTCTACACTTTTTTACACTACACTAACTGAAATGGTTTTGTTCGTTTTAGTCTTCGCACTATATTTGTGTTGTCTAACAGCTGAATTGCCTCGACGTTCACATGTTGGTGGAGTCGGTGTTCATGGGCCTCAGCAAATTTTTGAATTATGTTGGTGACGGGTTCCATTTTTAGGTCACGATGGAGGTCGTCATTTCTTATATACCAGGGCGCGTTAACAATACTCCTGAGTACCTTATTTTGGAATGTCTGTATTATTTTGATATTGGCCGGCTTAGTACAGCCCCACAGTTGGATGCCATACGTCCATATCGGCATGAGAATATGCTTATATAATAACATTTTGTTATGTATCGATAGGCAGGAATTCCGTCCAATCAACCAATACATGTTTTTAAAACGCATGTCTAGTTCTTGTCTTTTCTTTTTGACGTGCGCTTTCCAGCGCAGTTTCGCGTCAAGCGTTATGCCAAGATATTTGGCTGTGTTTGCGTATGGCACTTGTTGACCATTTATGAAGATAGGGTGGTAATCACAATTCTTGTTGGTGAAATCAATGTGAAGTGACTTTGATTCATTCAATTTGATTCTCCATTTTTGTGCCCAGTCATGAACTGTATTTACAGCGATTTGCACCTTTTTGACTGCATCCTTGTGGCATGACCCTGTAGCCATAATGGCAGTGTCATCTGCAAAGGTCGCAATAGTATTATTTTCCAGCTCAGGTATATCATACGTGTACAACAGGTAGAGGACTGGACCCAGCACACTACCTTGAGGCACGCCAGCTCAAATAATATTTAAATCGGAATAGGCATCCTCGTGCCTCACTCGAAACATTCTATCTGTAATATATGATGCCAGGATATCGGCAAAATCATTGGGCAGCAGTAATCTTAGCTTGTATATGCAAGCCCTTATGCCAAACTCTATCAAAACCTTGTGATACATCTAAAAATACAGTAGAGCAGACTTTTTTATCTTCAAGCGTTCTCTCAATGGTGTTGGTAATTCTGTGTACTTGGTCTATTGTGGTGTTTCTCTCTGAAACCAAACTGATGGTCAGGGATCAAGTTTCTTTCGTTTATAATAGGTTTTAGACGTTTTAAAAACAATTTTTCAAACAGCTTTGATAGCACAGGCAATAGGGAAATGGGTCGATATGATGATGCTTCGTGAGGTGGTTTAACCGGCTTTGCAATCATGATCACTTCAGCAACTTTCCAGGGCTCAGGTACATGCTTTAACACGAATGCAGCATTGAAAAGTCTGGTAAGTTTGACGATGGCTTTACGCGGGAAATGTTTCAAGATTTCTTCCGTAATAAGGTCATATCCTGGGGATTTTTTCAGGTTAATGTTCTGAATTTTCTTTGAACTTCTTTCGGGGTCACAAGCTTAATTCTCTGATCTTGCAGAATATTGGCAAACTGTAGGTTGTCTACAGAGTTGTCATTTGGCTGGAAGGTTTCTTTCAAATGATGTGCAAATCTAAGAGCTTTTTGCTCATTACTTATGGCCCATTTTCCGATACCATTTCTGATAGGGGGAATTTGTGTAATCGGCCTTTTTCAGTGACTTTGTCGCTTTCCAAAGAGAGTATTGCGTAGTATGGTCGCTGGTTAATTGACGTAGGTTAGTATTGAAAGCCTCATCTTCAAAGGCTTGTATATTTCTCTTTAATCTTTTCGTAAGATTATTTAATAAAGTTTTATCTGGCGGGAATCTAGTTTGCTGCCATTTTTTTCTTTGATTCCTTTTTTCAGATTTATCCTTTTTTCAGGTCTATTATCTCCTTTGGGTATGTATATCCTCTAATTTTTTTAATAAACTGTGGTGTGTTGTTCCATGCGCATTGTTGGATATTATTGCTATTTTTTTTTACTGCAGAATCGAGCTGACCTTTGCTTTTTAATTAAGTTTTTAGGTCGATTATATTTTGTAGGTCTAAGCTAAAACTTTCCCAATCTGTAAACTTGTTAACTAATGTCAAGTGGTTTTCTCTGAGTAATATTTTGTGACTTAATCATAATAATATCGGAGAATGATCCGAGTTCATGTGGTACCCCTCTTTCACACTCAGATAATTGGCTGATATATTCTTCACTATGAAGAAGTCAATTAGGTCTGGTAATTTCTGGTGGTCAGTCGGCCAGTATGGAGGTTTTCCAGTACTTATTACCTCGCAGTGCATGTCTTTAACTGCACTTAGAAGCTGTCTTCCCTTAGTTGTAGTTAATCTCGATCCACAATGAGCGTTCTTAGCATTGAAGTCACCGCCTAATATAAATCTCTGTCCAAGGAGTCTGAAGAACTGTATATATTGTTCTTTGTATATAGTGTATCTTGGGGGACAGTATACGGCCGCTATTGTAACATTAAATTTGTTTGTTTTAACTGATATTGCCACAGCTTGCAAGTCTGGTTCCTCGTATGCACACTGTTCGTAATGACAGATATTTTCTTCAATGATAACTGCGCTACCTCCTCGGGCCGTGTTGTTCGGGTGCAGCGAGTTATAAACCTTATAGCCTTTAAATTTTACAAAAGACTGTTTAGTGAAGTGAGTTTCAGAGATCAAACACACATCAATATTTTCTGTGTCTAGGACTACTTGCAACTCATGTTGGTGTTGCAGCAGTCCGTTGGAATTCCACGCCATTAATTTAAGTGTGTTATTCATGATTGATTTTTCCTAGTGTTTGATTCTAATTTCTCTAGTCTCTGATCAAATGAGGATATGCACTTCAAGATCTGGTTGAGCTTGTCCTCAAGACTTGATGGTTGTGTGCTTGGTTTTGTTGATTCTGCATAAGAAACACTATTCGATGCATGTGCACTTATCGCGGTTTTCCGTGCAAACTGTGAACTTGGTTTTGATGTCTGTTTATCGATGTTTCTGACAATCTGTTTAACGGCAGGTGTTACTGGATTATTTTTTGAGTTTCTGTTCTTTGACACTTGCATCTCTTTGGCAACTAAACACCCTCTGTAGTTGGCTGGGTGAGGTAAGCCACAGTGGACACACTTAGGTTTTTCTTGTGCAGGTTTGTTACAATCAGCCGTGAGGTGTTTACCTGTGCACTTAACCACCTAGGCTAGCACCTTGGCTCTTTTGAGCAATACTTTTGGGTATGACCATAAGCCTGGCATTTCTTGCATTGCGGTATTATTTTGGAAATTTTAAGCGGGTGTATTTCAACTTTACACCTTAAGATATGTTTTATGCCGTATATTTTACCGACATCTTCATCATTCTTAAATGATAGTATAAACATGTTTAGCGGTTCTTTTGTTTTCGTTTTTTTTACTTTAAATAAACGGAGTTAACTCATTGGGGTCTGAAATGGCAATGGGCGTTCCTCAAGGCCTCAAGTTCCTTTAGTTTACATTAATGATTTACCCCAATTACTTCAAAATCAACCGAAGATGGTGTTATTTGCTGATGACACATCATTGATCTTTAAAATAGATCGACGATCACAAAATCTTGACGAAGTGAATAACTCTATTCTTCAGGTCCAAGATTGGTTTACGGTAAATAATTTGGTACTAAATGAAAAAAAAACCAAATGTATTAGATTTAAATTACCTAATGTTAGAAGTAGCGAATGTGATATTATAATGAACGGAGAAAAACTGGAATTTATTAATCAAACGGTTTTCCTAGGAATCACTATAGACGAGAAACTGCAATGGGGACCACATATAACCTCTCTGGCGGGGTGGCTAAGCTCGGCCGCTTATGCTGTTAGAAAGATAAGACAGCTAACAGATATAGAAACCGCGCGTTATTTTAGTTACTTCCACAGCATTATGTCGTATGGCATTTTACTGTGGGGTCGGGCTGCTGACATTGAGTCCATCTTTATTTTGCAAAAGAGAGCTGTCAGAGCAATTTATAATCTCCGTCGCCGCGAATCTCTTAGGGAACTATTTAAAAGGATTAATATTATGACGGTACCTTGCCAATTCATTTATGAAAATATTATGTATGTAAGGAAAAATCTACATATTTTTAACAAGATAAGCGATAGACATAATTTTAATACTAGAAATAAAGATAAAATAGATCAACCATTATTCAGATTATCTAAAGTACATACATCTTTTATGGGGTACTGTGTTAAATGTTACAACAAAATACCTTGTGATATATTGAAAAAAATGAGAGAAAATTTGAACATGTCTATCTATCTAATAATTAAGTTATTTTTCATTGCTTAGTTTTTAATTCGTTTTACCTATTATGGTATAGTCATTTTATTCTAGGTGCATGCATCGTCTTTACATATTATAATCATATAATTAATGTAATCAAACAAAATATTGTAAACATTTTTAAAAGAGTACCGGTGGAGTTTCTTGCCCATTCTTCTCCATACGAAACTACCTTTTGGAAGGGGCAACTAGAATCAATTCTATTTTTTTTGTAGATTTTGACGTTCAAAAGTGCCTCTTATGTGCCTATTTGAAATAAATGGTTTGACTTTGACTTTTGACTTTTCCAGCTTAACTTGTTAATCGTATTTTCTATCTGGAATCCTTGCGACGTTAAGTCGTCTTTGATCCGATCCGGCGCAGGATGAATGCAATTTTTTCGCCACTACTCTTATTGGCCTAGTCTGCTTATCCTCGTATGAGTGCCATAGGCAATCATTTTCTGTTAAGCGTCGAGCAATCACTCTGTAGGACTCTTCCGATTTGGCATTTATTTTAACATTATTCCCGCTTAACATTTTTGCGGTAAATGTTTCTATTGGCTGAGATTCAATCAAAAAGTCGTAAAATGTTTGATAATTCTTAACAACGTCCACTACGATTGGAGGCGGTGCTAGAATTTTTTTAGTGGTTGCATTCTCTTTACTTTTGAGTTGTTGCTGCTGAGCGCTAGTTGTAGGTTGTTGTGGTGGTGGTGGAGTGAGGGAGGTGTTCAACTTCCTTTACTTCCTGTTTTTCGCCCTAATCCACCCAGTTTCTTTGGCGAGTTCATCCTCATCCATGCAGTACTCAACGTCACTTTTAGTACGCTGAGTAGGTGATATGGTCTCACTTTCCTGTTTCTCTGAGGATTCTTTTTTTCCTTGTACTTTCAAGCATTTTAATTCTCCTTGAAGAACTTGTACTTGTTCCTGCAACTGTAAGCAGATATTAAAAAGCCTAATGAAGAGTATATTATGTGATACGTGTAGGTGCCTACACATTTATGTGATGGTCAAGGTGGTTCAAATTGTGCCTAGTATAATATTTGTCTTGATTATGATTGTTATCAGTGTGTCCTCGAGTTCCAACATGGACGATATGGGCTCTGGTGGCGCCACTGGCTCGTCACCTCTCCAGTATCACGTGCATGGCTGACTTTAGTTCCCACATGGACGATATGGGCTCTGGTGGCGCCACTGGCTCGTCACCTCTCCAGTATCACGTGCATGGCTGACTTTAGTTCCCACATGGACGATATGGGCTCTGGTGGCGCCACTGGCTCGTCACCTCTCCAGTATCACGTGCATGGCTGATTTTAGTTCCCACATGGACGATATGGGCTCTGGTGGCGCCACTGGCTCGTCACCTCTCCAGTATCACGTGCATGGCTGACTTTAGTTCCCACATGGACGATATGGGCTCTGGTGGCACCACTGGCTCGTCACCTCTCCAGTATCACGTGCATGGCTGACTTTAGTTCCAACATGGACGATATGGGCTCTGGTGGCGCCACTGGCTCGTCACCTCTCCAGTATCACGTGCATGGCTGACTTTAGTTCCCACATGGACGATATGGGCTCTGGTGGCGCCACTGGCTCGTCACCTCTCCAGTATCACGTGCATGGCTGACTTTAGTTCCCACATGGACGATATGGGCTCTGGTGGCGCCACTGGCTCGTCACCTCTCCAGTATCACGTGCATGGCTGACTTTAGTTCCCACATGGACGATATGGGCTCTGGTGGCGCCACTGGCTCGTCACCTTTCTAGTATCACGTGCATGGCTGACTTTAACTAAACTAAGAGTTTTAGATGTTTGTGTATGCACGTTTTTTCTGTGACCAATAAAAAAAAATCTGTCTTTCTTTCTTTCTAAACACTCGCCCACTAGAAGACCGCTGATGTCTTTGCCGTTACCGGGAAACTGGCAATAAGTGTGGTGTGTCGGATGATCCTCGACTATGTAGCCATTATGCCATGCTGACATACAGCAGGAAATAAATAAATTTCAAATAAGTCATAAAAATTCAGAATAAACATGATCGCCAACAGATGACCGTCAGTCGCTCGTAGCCGGGCGGCGCGGCGCCCACACGCACATGTGTCGCAGCTCGCGCGGCACTCGCCATCGTCACGACGCGCGCTTTGCATCACAGCTAAATGTATTCAAACTTTACATTCCGCTTTCCTCTTATTAAATAAAAAACCGGCCAAGTGCGAGTCGGACTCGCGCACGAAGGGTTCCGTACCATTATCTATAAAAACGGCAAAAAAATCACGTTTGTTGTATGGGAGCCCCCCTTAAATATTTGTTTTATTTTAATTTAACTATTGATTTTTAAAGTGAATATATAACTAAATATTCTGTGAATATTTCAAGTGTATATCTGTTACCGTTATCAATATCGAGCAAAACCGACCAAAAAAATCACGTTTGTTGTATGGGAGCCCCTTTAAATATTTATGTTATTCTGGTTTTTAGTATTTGCTGTTATAGCGGCAACAGAAATACATCATCTGTGAAAATTTCAACTGTCTAGCTATCACGGATCATGAGATACAGCCTGGTGACAGACGGACAGACAGACAGACGGCGGAGCCTTAGTAATAGGGTTCCCGTTTTACCCTTTGGGTACGGAACCTTAAAAACGGAACCCTTATCGGATCACTTCATTGTCCGTCTGTCTGTCTGTCTGTCAGTCTGTCAAGCCCATTTTTCTCAGGAACGCGTAGAGGTATCAAGTTGAAATTAATATCAAATACGTAAGTCTATAGTCCCTTGAAGCTCTAAAAAAATTAAGCTTCCAAGTCAACGCAATAACAAAATACGGCGATATAAGCGACATTATTGCGACATATTTCCATACTCGCAAATAAATCAAAACCTATAGGGTACTTCCCGTTGACCTAGAATCATGAAATTTGGCAAGAAGCTAGGTCTTATAGCACAAGTATAGGAAAAAGTCCGAAAATTGTTAATTTGTAGTTTTTTCACATAAAAAAACATTTTTTGCGATTACAAACTTAAATTTTCAGTGGGAAAATGGACCGTGACGTATATCGATGTATGTGAGAACATGTTTTTAAACTACAATGTTAAGTTTGTTTTAGGGATAAATTCATCCTAACTACGGAACCCTTCATTGTGCGTGGTCCGACACGCACTTGGCCGGTTTTTATAGTAACTAGTGTATTTGCTCTCGGAAAGCACCATTTGGTTAAGTGGAACTGATTGGTGAAGACCACAAATGGCCACCGGAACTACTTAATAATATGTATTTCACGGGTTGCGGTTCGATTAGATACTTTAATATGGTTGCTAAGCAATTTATGAAAAGAGTAAGCAATTTGTCAAAAGCGCTTTCACATACTCATTTTACTACATCATACTCATGATGAAAACAAACTCAATAAACTTGTTTTTTGACGTTATGAAAGCGAATTTAATCGCATCACTTATCTTCCACTTTTGTACTTTGAGGTGATGAAAAGAAGCCCTTTTAGAATGATGACGTCTTATAGTTCATATTACGGGCAAAATATGAATAATCTTAGAATATTTGTTGGACCGCAGTGATCAGCAACACTATTCCTCGAAACAGTTTTTCAATAACAATATTTAAACGAATTATGACCATTGCCCACTCCCATTATTTTCAATGAAACTCTTCGTTATACAAAAACATAATTCACAATTCTTTATTGCATTCCATATGTATTACATAGATGGTTATACAAGTAAATGATCAACATGGACCCTGTCGGGCGCAGCGACGATTAGGAGAGAGGAAGAGTGCTGAGTAAAATTCAAGTATTTCAATATTATTATAAATTATTACATGTTTAGTTGGGTGTATAGTTATGTCATTGTGTGTATGTAGGTATATATATACATATACAGGGTGTGGCGTAAATAGTGGTCCAACGTTAAGGGGTCAACACGCGGTATATTCAGCTACCACATACCACAATTTGTTTTTTTTTTACCATGGGTAAAACATTTTTTTTGTAAAATTTACACCTCGTGTTACTAATTTGGCTCTAATTTCAACAAAAAACATTATTTTCCTATTTTGTTTTTAGTTTATAACTGCTGAATACATGTGCTATCTTATGCAAATAACTGTTTTACTGTAAACTTATAGATTAAATAATGTATTTTTTTTAATTCAGCTCCTTTTCAATTTAAATGGCAATATTTTTATTTCAAATTATGGTATCACTTATTATTATACGAGATTAGAATCTGCATTTAATGGACAACTCTTTTCAATAATGGGCACCGACAGTGTAGTACATTTCTTTTACACCATTCGCGCCCAAAGTCTCATGATTCTCTGAAGATTATACTTAAAATTTGAAATAAACACATTTTTTCTTTAATATCTATAAGTTTACAGTAAAACAGTTATTTGTATAAGATAGCACATGGATTCAGCAGTTATAAACTAAAAACAAAACAGCAAAATAATGTTTTTTGTTGAAATTAGAACCAAATTAGTAACGCAAGGTGTTAATTTAACAAAAAAAAATTAAAAAAATGTTTTATTCTGAGACCCATGGTAAAAATAAAAACCTAATTGTGGTATGTGGTAGCTGAACATATCGCGTGTCGACCCCTTAACGTTGGACCACTATTTACGCCACACGCTGTATATATTATTAGGTTTGTGCAGGTATAGTATATTAGTTATTTTTATTTTATCTATTGCATAAGAATAATAGGTAATTATTATGAAATTATTATTATTAGTTATTATTAGAAGTATTTTCATTATTATTTAATTATGTTATTATTTATGTATTCATAAATATTTTCATATTTATATTTGATTTTCTGTATTCCATATTTATTTATTTATATTTCATAATGTTTGGTTTATGAAGGAGAATTAATTTTATTTTGCAATAGATTTGTCATCTAAAAACTCATTTACTAAGTAGTATGACTTGGATTCCAGAAATTGTTTCAATTTATTAATAAATATATTTGTTTTGCTAACTTCTCTAATGTCATTTGGCAATTTATTATAATTTTTTATAGACATAACTAAAGGAGTGGTTGAGTGCATGTCGAGTCGGGGTTGACTTGCTTTTATCTTTTTCTTTTTTTGAGGTATGTTTATTTTGTTTTTGTTGTGTTGAAAATTGTACTTTATTTGTGTTTCTTCGCAAGTGGTCTAAAAATGTGGGTGTTTTCTGACAAATTTACATAATTCAAAAATATATAAACAGGGAAGTGTGATTATTTTGTGTTTTCGGAAGTGTGGTTTGCAGCTATCTGTTTGTTCTATATTGGTTATTAATCGAATTAACTTCTTTTGTAAAATAAATGTGGTTTGTGAGTCTGTACTGTTTCCCCACAACATAACCCCATAGCTGAGCCATGCCTGGGCATAGTAAGTGACAAGTGCAGTTTGCAGGTTGGTAGTTTTTTTTTTTTTTTCTCGTAGGCCATATGAAAATGTTGATAGTTTTGCTCTTATTTTCTGTATATGGGATTTCCAATTTATGTGGGTATCTATAGACAAACCGAGGAGAGTGAATTCATTTACTTGTTCCAGTTTTGCATTGGTAAAGTGAAATTTAGTTTTAACGGATATTTTTGATGGGGATGAAAAGTAATTAATTTTGTTTTGGTGAAGTTAATTTCTAGATTATGGTTATCCATCCAGTTTACAACTGTAGAAAGAAGGGACATCTGTTTATGTTGCATATACTATACACTAAGCTTGAATTCAGAATCTTAGATCATATTCATATTTTGGAACTCAATATTGACGTGACAAAGTTCAAATTCCGATGAAAACAAATTTTATTTACGATGATGTACAAGTTGGGCCTTACGACGTTTTCGCAGTCCGCCCGCCGCGCGCCGCCGTGCCCGCGTTGCACCAGTCGCGAGTTTTTGATTTTTATTTAATTATTAGAAATGCTTTACAGATATTCAGAGGATTTCTTCAAATTAGAGTACACAAAAATGATTGCTATTAGGATTCATAAAAATATTCTAGGTGTCTTTAATGACCCTCGTAGGGTCAATACTTTAACTTCACGAAAAAAAGTATCATAGTCACCTTGGTGATAATTTACATAGTTATTTGTAGTAACTATGTAAATACTCTGACTAATTTGCACTCTTTATACAATTATTGTTTTGAAGTTATCATTTATTTAATATAAAATAGTCAATATGTACTTAATATATTATGATGATTTTGCCCGGGGATAATTATTACCATAATTAAAACTTTTGAATAGGAGCAGTCATCTACCAAATCACCAGTGGTCCATTTTGTGGGCTTTTATTTGTGCTGCTACTCGTTGTCCTCCGTAGGCGTTCCTTAATACCCAGCTGTTTGTCCTGTAGAGAACCTGGCTCTGCGCTGATGCAATGTATTGTCTTTTTAATTGTTTGTACGTAACGCTCGGCCTGTCCGTTCGTGGCTGGGTGGTATGGGGCAGTGGTTTTGTGAACAACCCCGCTTACTCTGAGGAATGATTCAAAGTTCTTTAAGTTGGCGGATATACCATGAGCTTCTGGTTGTTTTCGTTTGTATAATTTTCACCCATTTTGTAAAAGCATCCACAATTATAAATAAGGCATAACCCTTAATTGGTCCAGCAAAATTGCCAGGGGTCCTTTGCCATGGGCCTGATGGTGAGTCGCAATGATGTAGTACTGCGCATGCAGGTTGATTTAGCTTTAATCAACATTCTCTACAGCTTTTAATTATGTCTTCTAAGTCTTGGTCCCTCCAAAATACGAATCCACGCTCCAGTAAATTCATTTTTACTATGCCAAGATGTCCTGTGTGTAGTTCTTCTAAAACCTGTTGTCTCAGGGTTGCCGGATTCATCACTCATGTTTCTTTTATAATGCAACCGTCTTGTATTGTCAATTCGTTGTCATTGTAGCCGTATATTCTCAATGCGGTACCATTTTTAAAGCTTCCAATAAATGGTTGAATTTATTATCGAGTTGTGTCTTTTCGGCGATTTTTTGACGGTTGGCGGCAATTGTATTTATCTCATTTAATTGAAATTCGTAATGTACGTCAATTAGGTTATATTTGCTACTGTATCTACCGGGAATCTTGATAGATAATCTGCATTGCTATGATCATCCGATGTTCTGTATTCAATAGTGTAGTCAAAACCAGATATAAAATGTGCGTAGTGAAAGAGTCTCATTGTGCTCATCGCCGGCAAATTTTTGTGTGGGTTGTAGATCGTAGTTAATGGTTTATGGTTTGTAATAAGTATGAATTTTCTTTCGTAACAGTAGTGAATAAAACTCCCCTCCCCTTAATCCCCAGAATAAGACGTCGCTTCTTTGTCTGACTCTATTTTTTTTCACTACGTGTCAATGAACATGATGCAAAAGCAATAGACCGATCTTATCCGCCTGATAGTCAATGCGAAAGAACTGCTCCAAGTACAAACGGTGAAGCATCTGTAGCGAAAACCAAGGGTTAATGCATTGCAATTGTATGTGGGAGATAGTTTTGAGGATTTTCAGTTTTATTTTATTGAAACTCTCATTATATTTGTGTGTCCATTCGTATTTAATGTCTTACTAGAGTAAGTTATTAAGAGGACTGGACAATGAAGCTAAATTTAGTATGAACTTATTGTAACAATGCCATTCCTAGAAATGTCCGCTGTTCGTTGATGTTGCTGGGATGTTTTTTTTATTCAGAATAGCGTTCACCTTTTTTATATTTTTGTGCAGTCCATTTTTATCAATGGTATGACCCAAGTAATCGATAATCTCTTGAAAAAAACTACGTTTATCCCTATTGAGTCTCAATTTTTTTTCTTGTAATTTTTGTAATACCAAGCGTAGTCTTGTAAGAAGTTGTTCATCTGAATATCCTTGAATTATGACGTCATCTAAAAAGCATTTTACTCCAGCTACTCCTTGAAGCAAACGATTCATAAATTCGGGGCTACCTTGACGCCAAACGTAAGTTTATTTACTTTAAACGTACCCTTTTGTGTGCTTAATGTCTGCATCATAGCGCTCTCTTTGCCAATCATCATGTTTAAGTAAGCTTGACTGATGTCAAGTGTGCAAAATATTTGACCTCCCTTCATTTCTACCAGAATGTCCTCTATGATCGAAAATGGGTATTGATCCTCCTTATCATTTTATTTAAGGTGACTCTATGATAAGCGCATAAGAGTATACTACCATTTGGTTTGAAAATAGGGACTACTGGTGTTTCCCACTCAGAGCTATCAACTTTTGTAATTATCCCTTGTTCGCAGAGTCGTACTATTTCATCATCAACTTTATTTTTAAGAGCGTATGGTATACGTTTAGACTTGACAAAAATTGGTGACAATTCTTCCTTTAGGGTCAACTGAGCTTTGTAATTAGTTATGCACTTAAGGGAGGGCCATCAAATACCTTCGAGTATTCAGAAAATAGCTTATCAAGTTCTGGATGTTCTTTATCATTACCTAACTGCATTAAATTTATATTTGCCAGATCCAAGTTGATTGCTCGTATCCATGCTCGACCGAAGATAGGGTCAACATCTTGTTTGATAATGTATAATTTTTTCTCAAGTGTTTGGTCATCGTATTTACACGTACCGTATGCTACTCCGAGGGGTGCGAACATTTCTCCTGTATAAGTTGTCAACGTCATAGTAGTTGTGTTAATCTTGCATCCAGTGTTCAATGTTTTAAAATCTTTGTGAGAGATAGATGACAGAGCAGCTCCTCACTTCCATTTTCAATTTCGAATTATTGAGGCGTGTGTGTATTGGATCGTATTAAATTCATATCCCAGGAGGTGGTGTCATCGACTATATCTGAATAATTATCCGTGTCCTGCACCTCCACATGTACAGGCTCCAGTTGGTTGTTCCCGTGTTGATTGTAAGCAAACGCGAGCAAGATGACCCGTTTGCACTTGCTGCAAGTATCCTTGATGCTGAGACATGTTCCTTACTTCCACAACGGAAGGGTTTCCCTCGAAGTCCTTAATCGTTAAAGATACTCTTGCTTTTGATTGCAGTGTTTGGGGTCAACTTGAACCGTTTTCACATGTAGTAGACCAAGGTTCGAAGAGTGAACTGGTGACATATAGCTGCTATCTGATTTTGCTAGTTCAATGGTGGTAAATTAATTAATTAAGTCAGAAAAATCGGTCACCATTGTTTCCTGTAGTATTTTTGTTCGAATATCGGTGTCATTTAATCCTCATATAAATTGTAAGGTGAAAAAATCTTCACAGATCGACTTCTTACAGTTGACATTTGTGGAAGATACGAGTAATAGAAGTAGTGGAATGAAAGCCTGGAGTAATTTTTGTAATATTAGAATATAATTTTATTTTAATACAGTGACGTTAATCGTTACAAGAAGAGGAGTGACAAAAGTTTATATTTTTTTTTTTATATTTAAAATCTTATGTCAAATAGGCATGCATTCAATTTAGCGCAACTCAAAATCTTCACGATCTATCGAATGGTACACACTGCGACACACTACAATGGTTTCTCTGTGTGCGTGAGCGCTGAGCCAAGTACGAATCATTTTGATACTTTTAATTATTTAGGATTTATATAATGTTTTTTTTATTTTCTAATTGTTGAAATAAAACAAGCGAAGTTTAAAGTTAGTATTTAATTTTAAAATCGCACAGCTCTGATTGGCATTGAGCGACTTTTTCTTGGGTCGATCATCTCAGGCAACAGACATTTATTATAAAAGTCTAATAATTTCGGTTCCATTTTTGTTGTCCAAAATACGTCGTCTCTAGTTATTTTTGTGGTCTTCACTGCAAATTCTTGTCCTGTCCACACCGCAAACAGACAAACATTTTTTTGACTGAAAATAAATGTTATTTTATTTGAAAAAACTTAAATGTCAAAATTAAAATCTACGTAATATGTACGGTCAACCGAACGTCAGACGTTACACTTAAACTATGAAAATCGCCCTTACTGCTACGACATATAAATGAAATTGATTCTCACCTGATGTGGAGCTGACCTTGGATTTGAAAGTACCAGTCGTGGTTGGTATTAACTGACCCATCTATTTTCCAGAACTTAATTTTTTTTTGTATTATGGCCTGTTCAACTTCCATGTTTCGCGCTGAATATGGACATTTCATTTCGACGATCCCTTCTTCGAACAGACCATCAGGTGACGCTCCCAAGAAAAAATATTTTTCGTCTATGAAGAGTCCGCATTTTTGCACGACGATACCTTCTTGCTGCTCCAGTTGTTTGATAGCATTTTTTTCGTTGGTCTTTCCATATTCGATGGCTGTCACGCTGTTCAGAGAGTAGGAGTAAACGAGAGACTTCACCAGTGGCGCAGAACTAATATTAGATCGCCTTTTGCAAACCTAAAAAAGTAATAAGTGCGAATAACATCAACATAAATCTTCAAGGATAGTTTTCGTATTTCAGATTAGAAACGTACCTTACTAAACGATGAAGCTGTTAACAGGCATCTTCTTAGCTCTAGCCATAATGCGCTTTCAGCTTGTAAAATTGTGTCTCTTTCTACCTCATGCCGCTTTTCTACCAGACCTTTTAAGTTTTCTAAAAACAATTTTTTTGCAGTTTCAAACTGCTCTGGCGTTAAATCTGGTTTTTGGCATCCCTCGCCATAGTCGTTTCTCTCGTTCAGAAAAACAATTTTTTTTTTGGCGTTGGGTTGATAATTACGGTTGCGGTTTCTTCTATAACGTCTCAATTCCAGCAGCTTAATCGATTTTCTGGGGCTCTTTTCAAAGTTTGTTTTATACAAACTGTACTGCGCTTTACCGGTATTGAATGCTACAACTGCAGCGTGACACCGTGCTGTATAGGAATTTTTCAATGAAAAATTAATACGTTTGCCACCTACGTGCTTTGCAACAATACTGTTGAATTGTTCGGCTCTATTGTTATTCACATTATAAAGTAAGCTTTTTGAGTTGAGTGCAATTTGGATTGTGTGGACCATTAGTTTTCTGAACAGAGTTTTCGCCAAAGGAACCAGATTTTGCTCTTTTTTCTTTTCATCAGAACAATAATAGTCTTGACATGCGCTATGATCACCCAAAATATGCTTTGGGCTGTTAACTATGTCATCCTTTAATTGTATTATTTTATCGGAATTGCTGGTGTTCTGAGCATTGCGAAAGCGAGCTGCAGATCTTACGGCTGTACGAAGTCGAGTAATTCGTTCATGTGTTAATAACTTTCTTTCAGAAAGTGGAATAGACGTATCCTTTTGTAGATGCATAAGTTTGCTACTGTAGTTTCTAAGCAGGTGGTTTGAACATTCAATTTTTTGCACTTGCACATTAGGATACGGCCTGCTTTCCAATATTTTTTTATAGGTGCTTGCATCTCCATCTGCTATAAGAGTTTTATATATCAAGTTATGAGTGGTGACTGAAGTTTTAAATCCCTCAACTATGCTTGTTTGTTCCATACTCGTAGAAGATCCTACATGATTTCTAGTGCATTGATGGATAGGTGGCGACTGTTTTTTTAATACAGAACGGGCGCATACTACACAATATTTATTTTTTACCTTCATAAATAAGACTTTCCCAGTTTTAAATCCTATAATTGCAGCTGCTCCCGATGCTGCGGCATAATTATTTCCATAGGATCTTTTAGACCAGCACGCATCAGCCACAACTGAGATCGCAGGAATTCCGTCAATAATATCTCCACTTTCAATTGCTAGCTCGCTTTCTTCTTTAGCTGCCTGCTTCATACTGGTTTCTGCAGCAACTGCCCACCAATTAGATACGTCACTATGACACTTATTGTAGGTTCTTTGATTTAATTTTGGTAGGTCCATAGCTGTTAATAACTCATTTAAGTTAGTTCGTCCACAGCCAATCAACATTGCGCCAGTCAACGCAGCATGATTTAGAGTTATAACATCGGAGTCATCGGGTGTATTTTCACAAGAATTTATTTTAAATTTTTGGTTGCACATGTTACATTGGAAGTAGATCACCGACTCCAAACCAATAAGCTTCTCTCTTATAATTTGCAAGTTGGTTATTAAACAACCTAAACCCGGATTGTGATCGGATAATATTTTCATTTGGTCAAAAAAGTGATTGAAGTCAATAATTCTTCGACCTTCAATTCGAAATGGTAAACTGGTTGAAACATTTGGTTCCACACTCTAAAACAAATATAAAATAGGTTATACATAAGGCTTACTGGAAAACAGATACTGTGTCATATTGTTTTAATAGTTGTTTAACAACGATTCTAACATTATTATCAATTAATGATACTTACAAATTCGAATTCTTCAATATCGTTCAATTCCTCTTCAGTACTCTCCGTCCTATTTTCCGGTATTACGAGATCTTCTATTAATGATGAGAAGATATCCTAAAACAAAGTATAAGGTTAGGTCGGGGAACTCAATATTATATTGCATGCATTACATAGCAATACCAGACAAAAATTTCAATTAGCTAGCAATTATTACTTACATGACCTGTATCATCATATTCATCATAGTTTAATTCATCATTGGATTTACTTGACTGTTCTTCAGTTGAATTTTTTTTTGGTCTGAAAAAATAAACCTACTCGTAAACTCGGATTCAAAATGTTTTTTATTCCAGAAGACCTAATTACAGACGCTTTTGAATAGTCGAAAATAAGTACATATCATGCGGGCGGAAGCCGCAAGTGGAAGCTAATAATTCTAACATAAATATCCCAACCTTTTAGCTCTTGCCTTAGCCATATTTTCTAAATTTTTGCGTTTTGTCTTTCCTTTAAATATCTTCGTTTTATTTCCCATTCCGTCTGAAACATAATTTTGTTGTTACTATTAAAATAATGTCATTCATCAAAAAAATATAGGCCGCCAATAACCAATAAAAATAAAAGTATAAAAACTAAAACCCAACTACGGCAAAAAAACTAAAAACGTATAAACAAGTCATCTCAAAGACAAATTAAAACTCCGGAGTCACACGTGTTAGGGGATAAATCGAATAGATTACGTGTGACTCCGGATTTTTAATTTGTCTGTCTGACATGACTTGTTTATACCTTTTTAGTTTTTTTGCCGTAGTTGGGTTTTAGTTTTTATACTTTTATTTTTATTTAAATTATTTTGGGGTAATAATATATACATATATATTTGAGATGTGCTAATTAAGCCCTTTCATTTGATACCCAACATGGCACCATTAAAAAAACTTTTTTTTTAAGTTCATGACTTTTTGTCCTCTAGAGGGCGCCATTTTCAATTTAATGTGACGTCACATAGCCTATAACCAGCGGACGACCGAGACGCTTCCAACGATACCCCATTTGTCAAATTATGACTAGTAGTTTAGAAGTTATGAGGGAACAAATGAACATACATACATACATACATACATACATACATACATACTTATATACATACTTACACACATACATACATACATACCGGTCAAAATCATAACCCTCCTTTTTGCTTCGCCGTAGTCGGGTAAAAAAACGATACACACGACGAAAAATGTGAACATTTTCGCAGCCGCCATCTTGGATTTTCATTATGGCCAAATTAAAAAAAAAACAAATTAGAATATAGTCGCAAGTATGAACGCGTTTTTGCCTGACGATTTCTGCTAGTTTACGCCTAAGTTAAAGAAACTCGTTCCAAAATTTCAATTACCCTAATCTCTAAAGAAGTTTTCACCTCAAAAAATACTTACCAAAGTACTTACGATCACACTATGAAATCTTATCGGTCATAAAAAATAAAATATTTTACTTACCAAAGTATTAAGATTTGATGATTACACTATAAGCTTGTACTATCCTTGTATAAGCACGGCAAAGGTCAACACGGGTCAGGCGGAGCGCTGAGCGACGTGTCCTCTCTCTAGAAGCGCTCGCGGCCGACTGAATTCAATCGATTCGCACGCAGAGTTTTATAGTAGTTTTAAAATATTTATAGAAAAATAATTGAGATAATTTTGTTGAAATTTTAAATTGTAAATTATAAAGAAGAAGTTCTTCTATTACAGTAAATATTAATTATATTCAATTAAATAAGATATATTGGTAAAAAGAATCATTTTCTCAACTGTAATTTACGAAAAAATTCACATTGTTTGGATTTTAATTTCATAAGTATGGAGTCTAAAACAAAAAATCCGTTTAACTAACTATTTCCTTAAGGATCTTAGCAGTTAGTTTAAAAAAATTGTTTGGCATATATGTCAGTAATTTCAGATATTTTTAGCTTCGAAATTGACACTGAAAGTGAAATCAAGAAAACTCCTGTTTAGTTATATTGATGGTATTCACAAACAATCTATTAATCGAAAAAACGGTCTAACTAACAAAATAGACAACAATATTTCCTAAAATTGTTATTAATTGATATGTTTGTAAGATAAGTAGTTGATGCATAATCTGGTTTGAAAAATCACGTTTTTGAGCCAAACAGCGCTCGGACCGCGCATACGCTCTTAAGAAGCAAACCTACTTTTATTGAATTAACAACAGCCCGCCTCAATAAAGGTAAACGCTAACAACAAAAAGACATGTTTCTTCGTTCCTCAGAATCTAAAATAATAAAATATGAAGTGTCATAGTCCTGTAGAGCAATAGGTGGTTTTAAATTTGCTCTTTATTGCAAAACCATTTTATCAACACTGTTCGCTAACTTGAAGTAGTGCCGCTGTCATCAACCATATTATCACTATCAAGACACTCGAGACTGACGTATCTGAACTTGATGAAACTGCCGACGCAGCAGCACGTAGATCATCGACATTCACCGTGGCAATATGTTCTGCTACTTTTCCTGAGAGATTTCTTCGAGTCAAATAAACGTTTCAAATCAGAATTAACAAACTCACCACCATAACATTATTCTTGCATTTTCGTAAATTTCCTTTCGTAAAATTCTCTTCATTTTTTCATTTTCGCAAAGAGCGAGGTAAATTTTAATTTTTGAAGTTACCTGTCTTTTCTCTTTCAAAAAATATACAGATCGAAAATGCGAATAGTCATCCTCAAGCAGAAACAAAGTCTGAAACAGAAAGTCAGAAGTCAGAAACGAAGTGTAATTATGAAAGTTACTTTGTTTCTGATTTCTTTTGTTGCAGACTTGCAGGCAGAAAGTAGCGTGAGCCCCAAATGGATAATTCCTCTAAAGGGCCACATCGGCATGAACTATTTCGCCTCGGCTACTTGTTTTGGAAAAGCTACAATAAACCGGCGTCCTACACTGTTTACCTTCTACACATGCAGTACATGCTGTTTCATGCAAGAGAGCGACCCGTTATTTTCACCAATATTTTCATTATAATTATATACGAAATCCTGGTGAGCGAGTTTCCTATGGAAAAACATGAATTCGCAGTCACTATTATTGCACACATTTTACGATGTCAGTACGTCAGTTTTACTTGACGTGTTAACATTTTTAAATAAACGGCCATCACACCTTGCCAGAGCTATAACCTCTTTGCATTTAATTAACTTACAAATATTTTGATTAGATACCATCACTAGGCCTTTATCAAGCGCATTCGTTGCAGCAAAGAGATTTACGTTTAGATCTGGAATGTTCAGAATCTCGACCCTTTATGAGCACTTGAGTTTTAAACTTCCAAAGCGGCCAACTTTCACTCATTTTATTTTATAGAACTCACGGCTTTTTTATTCTTCCCAGTAATCCAGATTATCAGCCTGGGCCCATAACCAGTTGAAAAGAGATGGACAAAAATTTCCCCAAGCTGTACATAAATAAAAGTATAACAGTTAATTTAATTGAAATAAATGAAGAATTTACTAATAACATTTCAAAGCAGTCGATGAAAAAAATACTAAAATAAAAGAATTTTAAGCGATTTTATCCGTTCAACTTTAAAGTATCTTCAATGTTGCTATTTAATAATATCAATAATTACTGGAAAAAAATAACTAAACGCACGTAGAAATTAAAATATTCGTAACGAAATATTTATGTAGATATATTTTTGACGGTAAGTAATCCATCAAACCAACCATCTCCTAATGATTTTATTAACCAAAAGTCAAAGTACACTTATATATAGGATATGTTATACTGTAACCTAGTGTATCGTAGCATTACAATATTGACATAAAGTATTACTTGACTTAATTAATAGCAACACTCAATGAATCCATCAAATGTCAAAACTGTCATTGCAAACGATTGTTGCTCGCGCCGTTTTACGTTTGCTTCGTATTTGTTAGGTACTTATTATTTTATTTCACCTTTATTTTATTGTGTAGTAGTGCCCTGCGCGAATGTTCCACTAATAATAAACGGTGTAATAACCTAAGGAAAATGGACCTTTTACAATCATGTGTTAACTGTGGTACAGATATTCTATTTCACGAAGTCCGTTCGGCTTTGATTGTAGTAGTGACGTATCCCGACAAGCGCGCTTGTGTGTGTAAAAGTAGGTAACGTTAGCAAAAAAATCTGATATATATTCAAGTCGAGATTTAATAATCTAAATAAAATTTTGGTTTTAAAAGTATATACATTTTGTAAATAAATTAGATTAGGTTGCAATAAATACAAAAATATTGGATAGTGGATGGGAATTCCTTCTCTTCTTTTAATATTCTTTGAACTGTTTTTTGGCTCACACCCGTAGCTTCAGCTGTACGGCGTGTAATGTCTCGTAAATGAGACAAATCACAGTTGAGTTCCATTAATGATTTTGTAAATTCATATTCTTCTCGCAGAAAATGATAAACACTAGCTATCATGTTTCGACCCTAAAACAAAATGTAATCAAAATAATGAAGTAATATAAACATTTTATAACACAAAAAAACATTCATTTTATAAATACTTCTATTGCTATATTAAGTATCTTTGTATAACATTTTAATTGAAAACGTATAAATAAATATTACCTCACTATGGACAACTTTTCTTCGTTTTGTTGCCATGCTGACCTTACTCCGTGAAACAATTTGGCGCGAACTAAAAACCACTACTGATCCGGACCGTGTCCCGATCGACACTGAGCGCTCTCGAGGTTACGCACACAAAAACAATGTGCATGTGCACGCTTGACAACATTCATAGCCAAACGGACTTCGTGACATAGAACATCTGTATCGCTATTATAGCGCATATTTAAACGCATATTATTGCAAACCGCGCTTAATACTTTTTCACAACTAAATACAAATGAGTTGAAACCTATTTCACTAGGCCCTTACCAAGTGCAGCAGGCTCGCTCGTATTATGGCAAACTTATCAGAGACCGAGTTATTTATGAAATAGAGTTAAGTCCAGAGCTAGTTTTCCGAGGAACTTGTAATGCACATAGGAGGTAATCATCCTCTCCTTTTAGGAGGTCGCATTAAATCTAGACATACTTCTAGACGTGAGTATTATACTTATATAGTTTATGATGAGCACCCCTCGAGTATAGAATAACTGAGAAATGCAATCTTAGGTTATTGGTGAAACTGTATAGCTGGAAACCGGACTGTTGGATTTTATGCATATATTACAATCCTTTGGTACTTGAGATGAGCGAGATACCAAGGAAGTATTGTTCCCAGCTGTATTTCTGGATAATGTACTAGTAACATTGAATGATTAAATGTATAAAATAATGTATTTGGTTTTATTCTGTCTAATATACCTTCCTAGGCTACAAAAAAAAAGTTTAGTAGTTGCTGTATCAGTTTTTCCAAGTTATAATTGTAAGGTTAATTAGCCAAGATGTGGGTATTTTGATAATATTCTATTTAGTAACCATGAAGACAATGTATTTGTATTACATTTAGAAGCAGATTAAAATAGTAGTTATTATTATAAATATTATTTTATATTATTTAGATTTAATATTTAAGTTAAATATTAAGTCGATTATTTATTGTATCGAATCCAGAGTTAAGTATGACAACACTTTGTATGACATTTTTGACGTTTTATAGCGAGGTGAAATAGATTCATTCGTGATTGTGACTGTCGAACCGAACACTTGTCAGAAATAAATCCGTTTATATCCTTACAATCATCGTTTAATTTGAGAGATAAAAGAATAGATCTTTTATCTCAGAAGTGGGATAAGTCAATTACGCCTACAATTTTGAAGAAATATTCCCAAATAACACGTTCACGTGTTGCCACGTATTTTTGTTGTGTATGTATCGGCGAAACGTTTCATCGGCCAATCATTTTTTCGTTCAACAAACCGTCGGAGTAGAGTGTTATCGGAAAACCGTCCTTTCGGTGAGCGGTATTTCGGAATACCATACGTAGATCGTAATTTTCAATACGACAACCTTTATAATGGGAGTGAATTGCTATGCTGAATTCATAGTATATCAGTCTGTTCTGTTCACTGAATTTACCAAGCAGCTAATATTTTTTTGTTAGTGAAGCAGCAGCTTAGATTTTGTAGAATGTGGCAACGCATTATGAATGGAATGCACAAGGTGTGCTATGTGAAGTGCGCAAGGTATGCGATGTAACGCGCAAGTTGCGCAACGCATTATGAATAGGATGCACAAGGTGTGCTATGTGTGGTGCACAACATGTGCGATACAGCGTGCACGAGGTGCGCGATGCAGCGCCACGAGGTGCACGATGTGCACGATGCAGCGCCATGAGGTGCACGATGTGCGCCATGCTGCGCGCATGATGTGCGCGATGCAGCGCGCACGAGCTGCTATATATATAATCCTCTAATTTGTAATAAGCTTGTTTACAAAGTGTACTTTTAATATGAGTTTTAAATTTTCTTTAATTTAATTGCAATATATCACAAGGTATTTTGTTGTAACATTTAACACAGTACCCCATAAAAGATGTATGTACTTTAGATAATCTGAAACATGGCTGATCTATTTTATCTTCACTTATAATAATCACTTATTTTATTGAAAAGATGTAGGTTTTTTCTTACATACATAATATTTTCATAAATGAATTGGCACGATGTGCGCGATGCTGCGTACACGAGGTGCATGACGTGCGCGATGCCGCACGCACGAGGTGCACAATGTGCGCGATGCTGTGCGCACAAAGTGCGCAATGTGCGCGATGCTGCGTGCACGATGTACACGAAGTGCGCGATGCTGCGTACACGATGTACACGAAGTGCGCGATGCTGCGTGCACGATGTACACGAAGTGCGCGATGCTGCGTACACGAGGTGCACGACGTGCGCGATGCTGTGCGCACAAAGTGCACAATGTGCGCGATGCTGTGCGCACAAAGTGCGCAATGTGCGCGATGCTGCGTGCACGATGTACACGAAGTGCGCGATGCTGCGTACACGATGTACACGAAGTGCGCGATGCTGCGTGCACGATGTACACGAAGTGCGCGATGCTGCGTACACGAGGTGCACGACGTGCGCGATGCTGTGCGCACAAAGTGCGCAATGTGCGCGATGCTGCGTGCACGATGTACACGAAGTGCGCGATGCTGCGCGCACGAGGTGCAGGATTTGCGCGATGATGCGCGCACGAGGTGCACGATATGCGCGATGCTGCGCGTACAAGGTGCACAATGTGCGCGATGCTGCGTGCACGTGGTACACGTGGTGCGCGATGGTGCGCGCACGACGTGCTCGAAGTGCGCGATGCTGCGTGCACGATGTACACATGGTGCGCGATGCTGCGCGCTCGACGTACACATGGTGCGCGCACGAGGTGCGCGATATTGCGCGCAAGAGGTGCGCGATGTTGCGCGCACGAGTTGCACGATGATGCGCGCACGAGGTGCGCGATGCGGCGTGCACTTTGGTTTAGCCGTGTGTGCGACCAGTGATGTACGCGTATAGTGTAGACCCTATGCGGCGTGCACTTTGGTTCAGCCATGTAGGTGAGCTGTTCAAAGATGTACGAGTATAGTTTTGAGTTCTATGCGGCTTACACTCTGGTTCAGCCATTTAGGTGAGCTTTATGGAGATGTATGCGTGTTGTTTATAGCGGCCATGTTGGTCAGCTGTAGTTCAGAGTTTAACAAATGCACATGTGATCTTATGCAGCCATGTAGGTGTGCTGTTAGGAAGCCATGTAGGTGTGCTTTTAGTGAGCGATGTATGTGTGCTGCTAGTAAGCCATGTAGATGCTCCTGGTAAGCCATGTAGGTATACTACAATGAAATCCATGTAGGTGTCCTCTTAGTAAGCCATTTTAGTATACTGTAATGAAAGTCATGCAGGTGTGCTGTTAGTTAGCCATGTCGGTGTGCCGTGAAGGCCGACAAAATGACTGCTCCACCCCAGATCGAAATGAAGGGCGTCCTAGAAGGCGTCGCCGGAGATCTGTATTAAGTGATTCTGAAGAGATGCCTGTGAAGTCGAAACGAGTTTCGGAAGGAATGACATACAACAATGCTCAAGTAAGAATGTTTCAATCACTAATTTTGTCCCAGATTTTGACCCTGATAAAAGACCCCACGATATTGAGCGATGGCTAAGAAAGATGAGTGAACGTGCTATACGTATTGTTGTTGTATGCTCACTTTTTTTTTTCATTTTCTAGTCTAATTCTACACGCGAAGACTTCTAATTGGCTTGATGTTGACTATAGTTTCCTTTTTATTACGTTTTTTTTAAGCTGTAAATCTTCCACGTTTCAATATATATAAATAATATTTGATTCGAATGAAAAACAAACAATTCATTGTGCCCTCTAATAGCTTGTGAGTTGCCCAAAAAGTGGCATGAATCTTTGTCAACGGTCAATTACTCGTGAAAATTAATGGTAGTGATGAACATTTCTGAAAACTTTTAGAAGAGATGCTTAACCGGAAGTCCCGTACGGATGAAACTTTTAGAGATCATTTTTATGATCAGTTAGCATTGCACACTGTTTGCAATTGATGGCCAATAGGCAGTAGATTGTATAACTTATGGAATAGATGCCTAGCACATCAAAAAAAAATCCCAAAATACAGAATCAAAATAGAGCTTCAACTAGTAACCTTAATAGGAATTATGATCCATCTTATTGTAACTGCCACGAGCGAGGACACAATTAGAATAATTGTCCTAAGCCGATCATTAAATGCGTTAAGTGCGTTAGAGTTGGTCATAATTCGGAACACTGCAATACTCGTAGAAAACCCTTACTATCCCTCGAAATTAAAAGCTAAAACAATCAGTTGATAAAAAGGTATTGAAAGTAAATTCAAAACACATTATCAATAATGAGGCAGTTAATGTCGATGGAAATCAATCTTGTTTTTAAGAATATTTGTATCAATGGAACTATGACCGATGCATATGTAGATTTCTGTAGCAACTGTACCTTGATTAAATGCTCTAAAGCAAAATAACACGGTCGTGAAGAGATTTATCAAGATCTGCCATTCATAAAACGTTTTGGAAGTTCTATTACCTAGAGTCGATGATATTGAAACCGTATTAGTTGTCTAGGCGGTTGGTGACGAGTTTTAACCGGCATCGGCATCAGCATTAATAGGACAGAATTTTATCTAACTACCTTTTGTTACTATTACGAAGGATAATGAGAAATTCTTCGTCAAATAAAGTGACCAATATATCAATTGGAACTTTACGTGTATATGTTGAGGAGGACACGACTATAGTCAGGGGTGATTTGGTAGTCTATACCAAAGAGCATTACTCGGGCAATATCTTTGTTGACGGAAGTATATGAATTAATCCAATTATAGAATATCACTTACATCAAGGCTCGGACTAAATATAATGTAGGTGATTTAGTCAGGGTAGAGAGGACAGTAATAGTAATATATATATCAGTAAAATTCTAAGGTTGACTGGTAGAAAATGCCTCAGGCATTAAGTCCGCCTTTGTACAGTGTAGTTTTTACTTGTACATAAAGTTTTAATAAATAAAATAAATAAATAAATAATAGACAAAGATCATGTAGGAAAAACACATAAGCTCATCCCCAAATTCCAAAGCCTCTATCGAATCCTCAAAATATTACCTAATGACAGATTTCTCGTCGAAGACACCCCATTAACAAGAAAGGGTAACAAGAAGTATGAAAATGTTGTTGCACTAGATAAAATCCATTCCTAGATGAACTTTAAAGGTTATACTCGTACCAGTGAGAGCACTAACAGTGAACAGAGTGAAGGTACAGAAATAGAGGTAGAGAGAGAGTGATCTACTACTCTACATAGTGGGTGGGAAAAATATAATTATTTAATTTTGGCGATATAATGATATGCTAATTTACATAGGTTAATCAACTTCCCTGATGAAAATGAATAGGAATTGCGTGTCATTGTTAAGGTTATACATGAGCAATCAGTGCAGATAATGAATGGCATTGAGAAATCGATGTCGCACGTATAATGATTTCAAGATAGTGAGTAAGATTATACGATGTGAGCACAATTTGTCATAAGAGGTCAGTGCAGATTATGAATGGTACCAAGATACCGGTGCCGCACAGTTGACCAGAGATCGTGACAGATTGTGCAAGAAACAAAGAATGAGAATGCAGATCCAGCTGCATGAATTTGAATTTTGATAAAGATTTGTGACCTAGATAAAAACGATAAGCTAAATTGTGATAAACTTAGATGTAACATGAATATAAAGACACTTCGAAATTTTGATTGTGATGAGAATTTATTACAGACATAGATTGTGAAAAGAATATAGTACATTAGTTGAACTGTAAAGTAAAGACATTGTGATATGAATTATTATTGAAGAATGAAATTAGCTCTAGAAGTATGTATGTATTCATAATCAAGTTATTGCCTATATTTTGTTTATATTTTATTATGTATTATCAAATTAGTTATTATTAAAGTTTACACCGAACAAGTGAGAGGACTCACTTACACAGGATGGCCGAGTTGTAAGATTAATTAGCCAAGATGTGGGTATTTTGATAATACGAGTATTCTATTTAGTAACCATGAAGACAATGTATTTGTATTACATTTAGAAGCAGATTAAAATAGTAGTTATTATTATAAATATTATTTTATATTATTTAGATTTAATATTTAAGTTAAATATTAAATCGATTATTTATTGTATCGAATCCAGAGTTAAGTATGACAACACTTTGTATGACATTTTTGACGTTTTATAGCGAGGTGAAATAGATTCATTCGTGATTGTGACTGTCGAACCGAACACTTGTCAGAAATAAATCCGTTTATATCCTTACCGTCCTTGCCGTGCTTATCGTTTAATTTGAGAGATAAAAGAATAGATCTTTTATAATATGATTGAGGTATAGTAATCACCTAAGACATACTTAAACATCTCAACCTATTTAACGTTCAGGAATCTATAATCTTATGAATAAAAAAAACTTTTTACAAAAAAAAATAACCGACTTCCAAAAAAAAACACTACAAAGTGAAAAATAACTTTAATTTCGGAAGTCGGTGTCTTTGGATCTGTATTTTAGTTTTAAAACGCCGACTTCTGAAATTATTTTTTTTTTCACTTTGTAGTGTTTTTTTGGAAGTCGGTTATTTTTTTTTTGTAAAAAGTTTTTTATTTTTCACTTTTTAGTGCCCAAAAATAATTTTTCAAATCGGTTCGTAAATGACAGAGATATGCGCGAACAAAAAACGCAATGCAGAGTAAAACGAAAAGATCGTTAATGTAGATAATGTAGATACATTTTTAGATATTTGTTAATTTTTCAAAAATCGCTTGTCCGATTTCGATAAAATTTTCATGGGTCCATTTGGGAAGTATACCCTTTCCAACAAAAAAATAATTTTTCAAATCGGTTGACAAGCGACGGAGTTTTGCGCGAACAAAATAAAAAATACAAACATCCGAATTGAGAACCTCCTCCTTGTTTAGAAGTCGGTTAAAAATGTAAAATCATGATGAAAACAGTGAAAAATTCAAATTTTTCAAACCATCATTACTTTATTCCACGACTGCATAAGTGCATAGCTAATTATGTAATTTATAATTCTTAATTATTGAAGACCTGTCCCTACTAAACGACATAGATTTCATCTCTGTTCATTTTCGAGGACAGATCCTAACAATTTTTGGCCATCTTCTTTGTGGAAGATAATTATAGAAGTAGTGGAATGAAAGCCTGGAGTGATTTTTGTAATATTAGAATATAATTTTATTTTAATACAGTGACGTTAATCGTTACAAGAAGAGGAGTGACTTATTTTTTATTTTATTTATTTAAAATCTTAAGTCAAATAGGCATGTCCATTAAAAGGCAAACCTACTTTTATTGAATTAACAACACTTACAATGGGGCCGGCAAGTACAAGCTGATCTCAGATGGCGCCACTACTGTACGAACCCTTGTAATTCAGTCAGATAAACATTTACACGCTTCGGATTTCTTATTTGCGTTGATTTCTTAACAATTTTCCGTTTTAGAACATGTATTCCACTTGGAAAATCTGTAAGTTAAAAGAGGAGTTTAGAAATAGCGGCGCTTCTTTACTTGAAATGAAAGCCGACCTAATTGAAATGTAATTTGTAGTTCCTAAATTCCTTTAAGTATATTTTTTTAATTGTATGGTGTATAAACTTGCTTCATGGTATATTGAATGTTTACTTAGGATACACTCTAGTGTTGATAACATTGTATCATTCTAATAATAACGTTAGAAAGTTTGACGTTATATTCGAGTTATTCGTGCTATATTCGTCTGAGTGGTATTAAATAAAAAATAATGATGTTAAGACGGAACTCAACCATTAATCTGTTCGTTTATTTGTTTTTATGGGCAGTTTGTTTTATTTTAAGGTTTAAATCGCAATATAAAAGTTAATTAAAATGTCTTACATTATGAGTATGACGCAGCTAGATAGAGGTTACGTACAAATAAGAGCTAATGGTTGTTGACAACCGTCAAACTAAAATTACTTAGACTTACTAACTAGAATTATTCTAATTTGAATACATACCTGAGTATTTACCGATCTTTAGTTACTTTCCTTGAAATGTTTACGCCACCCTGTCGCCCCGCTTTTAGGCTCCAACTTTACTCGCCTTATCGCTTTGAGCCACAATTTTATAATTTTCTCATCTCCAGGAAACTGGTCCCGGTTCAGGTCCTCCAGTTTCTTTACAATTTGGTATACAACATCTAGGCATTTCCTCAATAATTTTCTCAAATTACGAATTTACTACTAATTCCTTACAAAAACTGCTTCGTCTCGTCGTGTGGTCTCTGTGCTACTAGCGCCACTTTGACAGTAATGTCGGCCCCATTATTGCACGTGAACTCGCAATCTTGAGCGAAATGTTTCAACTCTGACGAGTATAACATAGGTAAAGACCTAATAATTATGTGCTCTTCTGTAGAATGCCGTTGCTCAATTTCTGCATCCGCGTCATGTTTTCGATATAGTTTTGCAATTTTTCAAATTTATGATCAACAGCTGTTATTTAGACTGAAATACATCAAACATGCTTGGAAATTCGAGCATTATTTTGACAACCTTCTTCGAGATAAATCGAAATTGCTGTACTGGCCAATTACATGCGAGCAGCGGCCACCAAAAGTTGTATGAAAATAGTGATGTAAATACATAGTAAACTCATCTATCGTGTAATTTAAAAATGGAACGATCATTTACTCCAAAACATGGCAACCAAAGAGGAAACTTATATATCATATTACCTGCTTATATATTATAGGTTGTATGAGCAAACAATCAATCGTATTTGTTTCAATTGGTGGAGACGTCCCGTGCGAGATGTACGCATTACTGCGCTGACTACCCTAACATTCATTTGAAGGGAAATTGTGAGGGTTTATTCAGTATGAGCCTGTTAGACCCCTCCGCCCGCTCCAGAGAGGACATCAGACAGTCAGTCAATGAATTGATTCATATAGTTTCTGAATTTATGGAACGGCGGGTGTCGCCGCGCCAAATGTTCGAGGGGCGCTGAAGCGGGCAGCGCCTGTGACACACCCCTTTAATGTCACCTTTATAAAGTGTTCGTTGATTCTAAAGACCCTTTCGGTCATTTTATTCGTAACACATGAGAGTCAAATGAATCCGGTCCGAGAATAAATTACCATGGCATTACGGCGTCCGTTTGTTCGTCTTCGTGTTTGTTCGCCGTTGTGTGTGCAGCGTCCGCGAGTCGTCTTATACAGGGTGTGGCGTAAATAGTGGTCCAACGTGAAGGGGCCGATACATCGTATATTCAGCTATCACTTACCACAATTTGAATATTTTTTTTCCATCGGTCTCAGAATAAAATATTTTTTTGAAAAATGTATAACTTGTTATACTAATTTGGTAATTTCTATAAATTATATTATTTTTCAATAAAACAATGTAATCAAATTCAAATCAATTTGAGAAAAAATACACAAAAAAAATAACAACGGACTTCCAAAAAAACACTACAAAGTGAAAAATAACTTTAATTTCGGAAGTCGGTGGCAAAAAACTAAAATACAGATTCAAAGACACCGGTTCCCGAAATTAAAGTTATTTTTCACTATTTAGTATTTTTTTTTAATCAGTTGTGTTTTAGGGTTCCGTACCTCAAAAAGAAAAACCGGCCAAGTGCGCGTCTGACTGGCGCACGAAGGGTTCCGTACCTCTCCGTACCTATCTATAAAAACGGCAAAAAAATCACGTTTGTTGTATGGGAGCCCCTTAAATATTTATGTTATTCTGGTTTTTAGTATTTGTTGATATAGCGGCAACAGAAATATCTACATCATATGTGAAAATTTCAACTGTCTAACTATCACGGTTCATGAGATACAGCCTGGTGACAGACGGACAGACAAACAGACAGACAGACGGCGGAGCCTTAGTAATAGGGTTCCCGTTTTACCCTTTGGGTACGGAACCCTAAAAACGGAAACCCTATAGGATCACTTCGTTGTCCGTCTGTCTGTCAGTCTGTCAACACCCTTTTTCTCAGGAACGCGTGGAAGTATCAAGTTAAAATTAATATGGAATACGTATGTCCACACTGGACATACGTATTCCATATTAATTTCAACTTTCAACTTTCCCTTGAAGCTCTAAAAAAATCAAGCTTCCAAGTCAACGCAATAAAAAAATATGGCGTTTATGCGACATATTTTGATACTCGCAAACAAATCAAAACCTATACGGTACTTCCCGTTGACCTAGAATCATGGAATTTGGCAAGAAGCAAGGTCTCACAGCAAAAGTAAAGGAAAAAGTCCGAAAATCTGTAATTTGTAGTTTTATCACAACATTTTTTTTTTTTGCTTTACAAACTTACATTTCCAGTTGGAAAATCGACCTTGACGTATATCGATGTATCGGAGAACATGTTTTTCCACTACAATGTTAAGTTTGTTTTTGGGATAGATTCATCCCAACTACGGAACCTTTCATTGTGCGTAGTCCGACACGCACTTGGCCGGTTTTTATAATATGTATAGAAGAGGTACCTACCAAAATCTGTCAGTCACTGTTTTTTTTAGGGTTCCGTACCTCAAAAGGAAAAACTTGAACCTGTATAGGCTCACTCATGTCTGTCTGTCTCTGTTACAGCCGATTTGCTCCGAATCTACTGGACTGATTTATTTAAAATTTGGTACACATATATAAAATAATTTTGAATATGAGGGTCACTTTTGGGTGGCTAATTTTAAAATAAAATATCAAAGTTTTGCTACCTGTACCGTGTGACATATCAAATGAAAACATTCTCAAAATAGTTCTTTACTTATAGATTACAGGAAAACTTATTAAATCTCTCAAAATTGTGCGTATAGTTCATTTGCGGTTGTAATGTATGGCGGAACATGATTTTCAACTATAATGTTTTTGTGCGTGGTCCGACACGCACTTGGCCGGTTTTTTTGCAAGACGAACTTGGACTTACTAACCTTAGACGAACTTGGACTTACTAACTGACGAACTCTGCGTCTAAATAAAAGAAACTCAAAGCTCTTGTCGGAACCGAAAACAAAGATTTTTCGATTTCCATAAAATAAACATATTATTGTAATTTGGCATTTAAGAGCAAAACCTAATAGTAATAACCTGACAAAACTTAAAAATTACTCACAAAGACTAAGATTGACACAAAAGGCAAAAAAATATCATAAGATAATGACATCAACTAATAAATCGAAGGATACATGGAAAATTATAAATGAAAACAGATATTGTCTTCCACGTGAATATATAACAGAAATACCTACGTAATAATGGTACTAAATTAACAAACCCCAGTGATATAGCAAACTCATTTAATAATCACTTCGTAGAGCAAGCAGAATTACTCAAAGTCAAACCATTTATTTCAAATAGGCACATAAGAGGCACTTTTGAACTACTTACTCTTACTACTCTTTTAAAAATGTTTTACAATATTTTGTTTGAGTACATTAATTATATGATTATATGTGAAGACGATGCACCTAGAATAAAATTACTATACCATAATAGGTAAAAAGAATTAAAAACCGGCCAAGTGCGAGTCGGACTAGCGCACGAAGGGTTCCGCACCATTATCTATAAAAACGGCAAAAAAATCACGTTTCTTGTATGGGAGCCCCCCTTAAATATTTGTTTTATTTTAATTTAATTATTTATTTTTAAAGTGAATATATAACTAAATATTTTGTGAATATTTCAAGCGTCCACCTGTTGCCGTTGTCAATATCGAGCAAAAACGAGCAAAAAAATCACGTTTGTTGTATGGGAGCCCCCTTAAATATTTATGTTATTCTGTTTTTTAGTATTTGTTGTTATAGCGGCAACAGAAATACATAATATGTGAAAATTTCAACTGTCTAACTATAACGGTTCATGAGATACAGCCTGGTGACAGACGGACAGACAGACAGATAGACGGCGGAGTCTTAGTAATAGGGTTCCCGTTTTACCCTTTGGGTAAGGAACCCTAAAACTAAGCAATGAAAAATAACTTAATTAGTAGATAGATACATGGTGCTCGCATATTTACAAACATCGTAAAAGTATGTTTTTCTAAATAAAAATAATAATAAGTCAGTGTGTGAGTATAGGTTATCACAGAATGCAAAATAAATATAATAAAAATAACAGATTTTACCATAAAAATAGCAACCAGTTTGATTTTGTCTAGACTCTAGATTGTCCTATGGAGCTGGACCAGCATGTTTCCAAGCATTTCTGTCCTGGATATAATCCTCTAACTTGTAATATGCTTGTTTACAAAGTGTACTTTTAATATGTGTTTTAAATTTTCTCTCATTTAATTGCAATATATCACAAGGTATTTTGTAGTAACATTTAACACAGTACCCCATAAAAGATGTATGTACTTTAGATAATCTGAAAAATGGTTGATTTATTTTATCTTTATTTCTAGTATTAAAATTATGTCTATGGCAAAAAAACCACGTTTGTTGTATGGGAGCCCCCCTTAAATATTTATTTTATTTTAATTTAATTATTGATTTTTAAAGTGACTATATAACTAAATATTCTGTGAATATTTCAAGTGTCTACCTGTTACCGTTATCAATATCGAGCAAAAACGAGCAAAAAAATCACGTGTGTTGTATGGGAGCCCCCTTAAATATTTATGTTATTCTGATTTTTAGTATTTGTTGCTATAGCGGCAACAGAAATACATCATCTGTGAAAATTTCAACTGTGTAGCTATCACGGATCATGAGATACAGCCTGGTGACAGACGGACAGACAGACAGACAGTCAGACAGACAGACAGATAGACGGCGGAGCCTTAGTAATAGGGTTCCCGCATTACCCTTTGGGTACGGAACCTTAACCTTTGAGGCCCAACTCGCGTTTGACTTAACTCTACTCAGGGACCGCCCTTTTTTATGGCCTGTCATTGTTATGACAGGGGCCGCCGGCACCCATAAACATATTTTTTTTTAAATAACAAAGGACGTAATACGTACAGAGTAAATTTTCCTGAGAAGCTAATTAGACAGGCCATAATAAACAATTGCAAGAATGGATCTGGGAAGAGTATTGTTTTTCTAAACAAAATATGATTTCAGATAACAGCTGCGATTGTTTTGGTATTACGTTATTTCTATTTCTGGTAAAACGGCTGTTTCAATTTACACGAAAATTTGCACCTTGCATTATGAATAGATAAGTAATTTAACAACAACGTTTTTTAGAGAGTTCTATGTAAAATTTGCGTAATAATAAAACCCAAACATCACAGTGCATGGGGCCGCCTTTATACGAATGATTTTTCGAAACATTTCATATGTATTTATGATATAATTCTTTTTTTTTTTTAGGAATTAGTGATATTATTATCTTAGTAAGTATTATTTTATGATTATTTATCTATTTCCAGGCGATAAAACACAAAATGAGCCATATTTCGTAAAAAAATGTAGTCGGCGGAACGAATTTTTTCGTAACATTTCTTTGTTCAAAAATTTAAATTTTACGACGTGATTTCGTGCAATTATTATCTAAAACGATGTAATAATAACATATAAATGAAAATAAGTCCACTTACTCCGATTTCAAATCCATTTAGGGCACTAACACAATAAAATCACTTCACTGCAATCCATTTGTCAACAAAAATGGCAGCCGTCCGCATGCGAAACTAAAATATTATTTTTTTACGTTGCCACGCCGTATTTTGTCTATGGAAAAGTTTAATCTTTTAGAAAAACAAATCCATAAACTTGGCCATCTATGACTTCCTTAATATTTTAATGACAGATATCTATCAAAGAATTCCCACTAGCGCTATACATGACGAAAGCCTTTGATCTAGTCGATCATAATATTTTGTTAGGTAAACTAAGTGCTTACGGAATAAGGGGAAACGCACTTTCTCTTATAACATCCTACCTTGACAATAGAACACAGTACACGGAAGTTAGACGAATTTTCAAAAAGGGTAAAATGAATATAAGTACATTTCAGGAAGACGTAAAATCACATTTGGCGTGCCACAAGGCAGCGTATTGGGCCCACCATTGTTTTTAGTCTATATAAAGGACTTTCGGTTCTTTTTGCCAATGACAGCACTGTAATTATATTAGGCATGATGATTTAAATATAAACTATGAAAGTGACATATAAAAGGCATTACAACAATCAATTGCTAGGCTTGAACAAAATAATTTAAATAAAACTAAAATCATGCAGTTTTGACAAACACTCCTGACATCAATCTATCTTTAAATAATAATATAATTGAAGAAGTAGGACATATATTTTTTTTAGGATTGACAATAGAGTCTAAAAAGAACATGCATCGATCCTAATTACAAAATTGACCGGTTTGCCTTTGCTCTATAGACTCAGCAAAATAGAAAATCAGGCGGCTGTCGTAACCGCGTATTATGGCTACGTAGATTCCATACCACGTTACGGAGTCATTTTCTTGGCAAATTCCTGTGAAAAACTTGAAATTTTAAAACGCAAAAGAAAAAAAGAAGAAATAATAAATATTTATTTGGGACACGGACAAGAAATACAAAATAGCATAACTAACAATATTCACAAAACAAAAACAAAACAGGTGTATTAGGTCTATATGCAATCTTAAATCAACAGAAAGTTGCAAACCGCATTTTATCTCCTAGAGAAATCTAAAGCTACCTTGTCTTTACATACGAGTATACGAGACCGCTTTGTACGTAATAGTCCGGTCAATTTAGACATCCGAGGGTACCACAATTCGCACCCAGCTCAAAATTGGTAGGATTGTTCAAAACACTATTATAAATGAAATCTAAAAAGTCCTCATCGAACCGATACCTGGAAAAAAAAAAAATACTGGGGGTCAAAGGTCACAAAAGCGAGTATTTTGCGGTTTTCAGCAAACGGTAAGTTTTATCATAAAATTAGTTCAGACAGTTTTGTAATAGGAGACAACTGTTGCTCAAGTTTACACTGGCATATAAAATGAGGGACTGGGTTTATTTTTACCTGACATTCTCATATTTATAATATTCCGGACTATAAAGAAAATGGCGATTTATTTAAAAAAGCTTCAGGACAAAGCTATCGAACGCTAAGACCAACATATCGACACGAATTATGCATAAGACGTTAAAAAACCGCCCTTATGCACAAGAGCAAACTTTGCATGGCTCCAAAAGTTTTTAATAAGCTAACAAATGACAAAAGATTTAAACTTGACATAATTATGCTACTATACCACTGATGAATTCCTAGTTGATAAAATTTCATGTGACTTTTTTTCGATTCTATGTATGTATCTTTTAATATAATATTCATATAAATTATGTCGGTTAATTTATTGCAATTTATTATAACTTGTATTTTAATTTCTAAAGTCTATATGAATTACTTCATAATGTTTAATTTCTAGTATTTTAATTTAACAATGCATGTCTGGGTAGATTTTTGAGGTACTTTAAAATATTGTTAAGACCCTGTTATCCAAATATCGTATTAATAAAAACTTTGACTTTGTACCTGAAAAGAAAGTATGCTAGTAAGTAGGTACCTGACGCTGCTACAAATTAGATAGCTTACGAATTGATACAAATTGATAATCTGATAGAATGTGTCCCGAATGTACTCCGTACTCCAGATAACATCGAGTGATGCCCGGAGCCCTTGACGTTACCTGACGCATTCCCGTGGCGGGTCGCTGGTGCAGAGGGCAGGGGGCCTCGGGATGCAAGTCCGCGTGCATCAGTAAACAGAGCTGTAGGTCGCTGCGCTGGTCAGGCGCGAGCCGAGGTGCCGCCGCCGCTGCTGTATGCCACGCGCTCACTATCATACAGTCTGTGAACTCCCGACTGCCGAGCTGCCTCCTCCCTGGGTACGACTCTCTCCTGAAACAAGCACTCTATCGCTTCACACTGATGATTCTTGTAACTACCGATCTTCGATGCTATCTTTGAATACCGATTATCATAATTATGTGCCTAGGTAGAATCGTTCAACCGATTGTAGGTATTTCCTCAAATTAAAGTGAGCGGCGTTCTCCTCAGTAGGTATGTACAAAGTCGTAATGACGCAGAGCCGCGCATACTTGGCGTAGTGTGGGCTCATTCATGATCGCATAGCCTGTAGATACACTAGGTACGCACTGCTCGGCCGCGGGCACGCGTGCCTGACGCGGCGACGCGCGACGTCACGCTCGTGGCTCGCGCGTCCCGCTTGTTATTTTTTACGGCCGCTTGGCCCTCAACCAGCGTTATTTGTATTCGCGTTCGTTTGCCAAATATATCGCGACAGGGGACAGTGCGGCTATCGGGACTCGACTCACTCATGATAACGACTGTTGGACTGCTGCATACCTTAGATGTTACGTCTACACGGTGGAGCATACGGTGGAGGTCTGCCCTGCTTGGGCGGAGCACCGCCGTGTCCTCACGGCAGCGATCGGCGGCGGCGATCTCTCGCGTCCGGCCCTGGTTCAGGCCATGGTTCGGAGCGAGAGTGCATGGGAGGCCGTCACCTCCTTCTGCGAAACAGTGATGCTTGCGAAGGAGGAGGCGGAACGCGTGAGGGTAAGGCAAAGTCAACGCCCTCGCGCCCTTAGTCGCCGCAGGAGACGCCCCGGGCGTCGGGAATCGCAGGCCGATTCCCGGCCACCGTAGGCGCGGGCTTGCGGACGGTGAGCGATGGGTAGCTCACCGTCCGATAAGGACCAAGCCCGGTTCGACGGCGCGTTGTGTTCCACGCGCGCCTCAAAGAGACGTCAGCACCAATTGACGGGGTCCGAAAGGGCCAATGCCTGCCAGGGTTACGAGCCTGTCCGAAAGGGATATCGTGGCCCTGGCACACAGGCATCTGAAGGAACACGGTGGGTTTTAGTCAGTAAAAGTCTGACACTCCCTCCCGCTCCACCCAGAGCGGGAGAAGTTATTTGATAATTTCCCACCCAAAAAAAAAAAAGATGTTACGTCTGATGAGATAAAACCTGTTTTTTTTCTGTAACAATTTTAACATTGTATCGAAATTTCACACAAAATTATAAAAATTAAAAGAATTACAATATAAATCATTATTTAAATCAGTAACCAAATAAGCAAAAGCAAAAACATTTGCAATTCCCTCACACAAAATTATAAAAATTAAAAGAATTACAATATAAATCATTATTTAAATCAGTAACCAAATAAGCAAAAGCAAAAACATTTGCAATTCCCTGTCAAGTTAATGTCAAAAAATTAATATAAGAATAATACCAAAACAAATAAACGAAAGAGTCCACTATTACATAATGTGAAAAATATAAGCTAATGTCAATAAAAATAGTGATGTTATATATTATGATAAATGTCAAATAAAGAATATAAAAATAAATTTAATCAGATTCATCCATTAATAAAAAACCGGGCAAGTGCGAGTCGGACTCGCGCACCAAGGGTTCCGTACCATTATCTATAAAAATGGCAAAAAAATCTCTTAAATATTTGTTTTATTTTAAATGAATTATTTATTTTTAAAGTGAATATATAAAAAATATTCTGTGAATATTTCAAGCCTCTACCTGTTGCCGTTATCAATATCAAGCAAAAACGAGCAAAAAAATCACGTTTGTTTTATGGGAGCACCCTTAAATATTTATTTTATTCTGTTTTCTTTTTGTATTTGTTGTTATAGCGGCAACAGAAATACATCATCTGTGAAAATTTAAACTGTCTAGCTATCACGCTTCATGAGATACAGCCTGGTGACAGACGGACAGACAGACAGACAGACGGCGGAGCCTTAGTAATAGGGTTCCCGTTTTACCCTTTGGGTACGGAACCCTAAAAATATCATGTCAATAAAAATAGTACAATAATAATTGTTAAAGTCTAGTTGTATGTGTCCCAGAGAAACTCCTCGAGGGTGTCAGTAATAACACTTTTCTATCAAAAATGATTTTAACTAACGCTTAAACTTATTTAAGTTGTATATTGACTTGAAGAGTACAGGTAGTTTATTAAACAGTTTGTGACTCACTACTTTTAAATGAGGTTCTAGCTTATTTAGTAAGTCCCTACGCCTAGTAGCTTCCCGCTTACTTCTTTCTTCTAGTGTTTCGAAATTCTGCAGCTGTTTCATAAGATCCGTGAGAAGAACTAAGTGCCAATTTCACCAATGAAACTGATCGCGATTAACATATAAACTACGTTTAAGAGCTGTCAGTGTAATTATTTTCCATCGAATATTATGTAGACACTGACATCTCTTGAACTCGGTTTAGATGTGCTGATCGCGTTCAGTTTCATTGGTGAAATTCGCCCTAAAATATACAAATAAGGGACCGTTAGTATCTGAAGTTGTGCAAATGAAATCAAATCAAATCAAAAATGTTTATTTGCTAGAAAATACATACAAATTCAAGGAAAGATCTTATGTCTTAAAAGTCTTTGTATTCTGCCTGCAAGCAAGCGTGCAAATTATTTACTTACGTCTATTTATGTAATTATTATCACGCAATTAATATTATTACAATTAATCAAAATCAATTATTCATTTTCATTCAATAGTACCTAACATTCATGTTCATTCAATACTCGTAGTACCTAACATTCATGTTCATTCAATACTCGTAGTACCTAACATTCATTTTGAAATTTCATAAATTCCTTAATGCTATAGAAACAACTATTTTGTAGCCAAACTGTCAATTTTTTTAAAAATAGATTACCCTGCAACAATTTCAAATCAATTGGAATGTTATTATAAATCAGTATACACATATTAAACACATTTTTTTTTTATAAATATCTTTATGACTTGGTGGTTGATACAATAAGTTGTGAAACTTGGCCCTTTGTAGCCCTTTGTTGTCTTGGTAGAACCTCACTACGTTGCTTAAAGTAATGCAAGTGATTCTTGGTATCTCTTATATATATACAGGGAGTGGAAGAATGTTACATTTTTTAAAGAGAGGTTTGCAACTATCTAAGAACCATGCTTTGTTTATAACCCGGATGCAACGTTTTTTGAAGCTTGAAAACTCTGTCAGAATCGGTCGAGTTGCCCCACATTATAAGTCCATAGCTTAGGACAGATGACACATAGCCGTGATAAGCCGAAATAGCAGCTTCTACAGCTATACATTTTGCCTTAACTTTTGCAACGCAAACACAAACCTATCAAGTTTCTGTCTAATGTGTTCCACATGACATTTCCAATTTAGATGTTTATCTACATTAAGTCCTAAAAATTTTAATTCATCCACTTGATGTACTTTTTCATCTTTGCAATTACTCGTAATGTCCAAAGGTAATTGTAAAATAGGAGTTAAATTGTATTGATTTCGTCTTACTAATGTTTATATTCAAATTATTACTCTCCATCCAACTTATTACATCTGATTTATCATCTTTTCGGTGACTGATTTTAATCTTTTTTGTCGTGACATTTTATAATAACTGTAGTATCATCTGCAAAAAGGATACATTTCTGCAAAATGGCATCCGGAACATCATTTATATAAAGCAAAAGAAGTAAAGGGCCGAGAATGCTACCCTGAGGCACACCACACTTATTTATTAGTGCTATTGAAGTAAATTTCTGTTTGGTATAAATTTTGCAATTTTTCTTTAAAACTTTGGATATCTCGGTTCACTGTTTCCTGTTTCTTACATAGCTAGCTAACCACTCATGAGCTTCCCTCACGCCGTAGAAGTGCAGTTTGTTGGAAGTACTGCTTACACGTACTCACTGTGGAATCCTCACCATGGTTCTATTGCCCTTTTTTGTATGATGAAAGCTGTATTTATATTGTAGAATTAATATTATACCACAAAAGTTTAGAAGGCGTTGCCTGCTAGACGCAACCGTTGATCCGTGGCTCTATGCTTGCACGCTGACGTGAGACATTCCGTGGGCGCTGTGTCGCAGTTGGTAGGCATATAGTCCCGGGCCTCGGATCCGAGCCTCTGACGTGAGACATTCCGTAGGCGCTGTGTCGCCTCTGCGACACTTATTCGCGTCACCGCGCTGAGAGAGCTCATTTTGCACATTACACTGTCCACCGTAAGGACATTCTATCGTCGTAAACGCCACGTGCGCGTGCAAATCAGCCCATAAAGAGCGAGGGCGACGACGTACAGCGGCCCTCGGCAGACGAATGGTCACGCAAATAAAACCGTTCGAACCCGACCGAAAAGCAGAGATCTCCGAGGACCCCACAGACGCAGAATATTGAGTTGAATACTCACAGTAAACACTCACAGTAAACACTCACAGTAAACACTCACAGTAAATCCAGCAACTGTTGGACGGGTAAAAACTCGTGAAAACTAAGCACACCCACTTAGCAATCAAAGTTTACGACAGAATCAAGACCTCCACGTAACGAGACACGGATCGTCCTCAAACATGCGAACATACACACATTTAGAACAAGTGTGCCGCTCCGTTACAATGTTTATAAAAATAGTCATTGTCGTACGGATTCGGCTGCCCCATTTCGAAACCTAGTAAGGGACACTTTTTTTCGTCGATCGTTTGTTTTTCGTTGATCATTTTCGTTGTTTAAGGCGTTCGTAACATCCTAGTTGCCTCCGACTGCATTTATTTATTTTTGGTACTTAACGCTTTCACGGGCGGTGAAGGAGACACAATAGAAGTTTTATTGTTTTGACGTCATCAGGCGTTCACTGTCCGCGAAAGGGTTAAAGGATACTTGTTTTCTTTTCATCTTGTTTCCATCTTTTCAGTTCATGTTTTTGCAGTCGGGTTTTTTGTTTTTTTAAATAATTTGTTTTATTTTAAGCTTTTTAGTGTTATTATGGAACAAATTGTTCACGTAAGTATTGTTAAGTCAATCAAGCTAAACGTTATCGTTTAGCTTATTAAGTAGGGGTAGCAAGATAGGATAGGATAGGTTAAAGAAAAGACTAGCTTTTTCCCGCGACTACGTCCGCGTAGAAGTACGTACGTAAGATATATCTACTAAAACAACGGCCACATTTTTATAGAAAACAGTCTCGTTGCTCTAGTGGTCGGAAGTGCTACTGTCGAGTATGAGGTCCTGGGTTCGATTCCGGTCAGAGGTCGGTCAGGCAGTGTTATTGGGTTTTCCATCTGAAATTTCCCAGTAACAGTCCGAAATCTGGGTTTGTGTCCGGTTAGTGGCAATAGGCTAAATGTGCCTACTAAGTACACCTCTGCCCAACCCTTCGGGGAATACGGGCTGTTATGTTATTTTTATAAAAAATCCTTGTATGCTACGTTTGTAGTTTTGATCTCAGCAGCCAAAATATACAGAGACTCAGAACTGGTGACGCGGGAGCAAGTGACGTACAGTTGTCCGAGTTAGAAACAGTCTTAGTCTTGAGGTCGACTCCGTAGTCTTCAGTAGCAATTCCCCATTGCTTGCAAAGTTTTTCGTTTTTAGTGAATTAATAAATGCCTGCGTTCCTGCATATACTACCTAACGTCAGAACACTGATATATTGATTGATGCATTCTTACAGATTTTTCCTGAAGAACGGCTATCACTAAAATAATTTAGAAGGTTTAGACTTTGATGGGTATATTTTTATGACTTGTATTGACTCAATAAAATGATAAATGATATGTGATAATGATGAATAAATGATAATTTGTTCCTTTCTTTCATAAAATTTTTAACGTCAAAACACCGATTTAAGGCTCGTACAGACTGGTGGGTTTTCGCGGGCGCGACGCGACACTAGTAGCACAAATTCTTTGTCGGTGCCTGTCACGCCCGGGATATCGCGTGAGTCTGTAAGAGCCTTTAACTGACTATCGTCCATTAAATATTCGCATGCCATCAGTATACGGTGGAATATGTCTTTGCACTGAATTTTATACATATTTTGTACCCAACACATTTATGCAAATAAACGATTTTGATGGGAAACACTTTTTGCTATTTCTGAGTCTGTAGCGGCCAGTCTATTCATTATAAAAAACCGGACAAGTGCGTGTCCGACCACGCATAATGAAGGGTTCCGTAGTTTTGATGAATTCATCCCTTCAAAAAAAAGGCCCTAGAACGGCCGTATTTTTTTATTGCGTTGACTTGAAGCATGATTTTAACTTGATACCTCCCCGCGGTCCTGAGAAAAAGGGTATTGACAAACAGACAGATGGAGGGACGGACAGACAACGAAGTGATCCTATGAGGGTTTCGGTTGTTTTTCGGTTGTTCGTAAATCGTTTATTGCATAATCTTGCTAACCTGGACCAGGGCCTCAAGTCTGCTATTACAATAGTGTCAGAATGGTCGATCATTGATTTCATAATTGTTGATTTTGACAAGTTTGGTAATCTACTATTATAATGGCGTCATTATGACTTTCCAATGGTCGGCAACTGACACTACATTGAAAGAAATTGCAAAGAAAATGATCGACCATTATGAATTTACCAGATTACGAACTTTTAGCAAAATGACAATGGGATCGTGTTGGAATGACTGAATTTATAAAAATAGCAGACTTGGGCTCCAGGTTAGCCGGATTTTGCAATAAAACGATTTACGAAAAAACGTGTCCCTAACTATGTTTAGAAATGGGGCAGCCGGATTGTATCAAAGAAAAAAAATTAAATAATCAAAGTTTCCAAGACGGCACTTAAAGTAGCTTTAATAAAACCAGTACATAAAAAAGGTGACAAGCATATCCCAAGCAATTATAGACCCATAGCACTGCTACCAAGCTTTTCCAAAATATTTGAAAAAGCTATGTACAATCAGCTATATGTGTTCTTAGAAAAGTTTAATATTCTTGACGACGCACAAAATGGATTTAGAAAATGTAGATCAACAACATTAGCAGTTTATAAATATGTTCAACAAGCGCTACAACATATAAACGACAAACAATATGTAATTGGGCTACTACGAGTACTAGACATGACAAAAGCATACGACAAGGTGCTTTATGACATCTTGCTCACTAAACTCTATGGTTGTGGCGGACGAGGACCAGCTTATTTGTGGTTCAAATCATAGTTACAAAATAGGACACAAATAGTACAAATTGAAAGTTACGACCATGATAAAAATGAGATCAAAACCATTAGATCACAAGAAAAACAAATTACTTGCTCAATCCCACAAGGAAGTGTGTTAGGATGCCCACTATTTTTAATCTATATTAATGACCTTCCCAAAACATTAGATAAAGAAAACGCTTTACCAGTATTATTTGCAGACGATATTTCAATATTAATCAAGTGTCGAAATGTAAATAACCCTAGTCTTCAAATACAAGCCACCTATTTTTTTTTAATAGATAATCTGCCAACCATACTTTATAAAAGATCAAATTCTAACTCTGCCGTCAATATACAATACTTGACATTTGTGTATTTGTTATTAAAAATATCGAAAGGTTCACTAAAGTAGAAGATACGCACAATGTCAACACTCGCCATAAAAGAGATTATGCGCTCCATCCTCAAGAATTAAAATGTTTAGCGATAGCCCATATTATATGGCAATAAAAATATATAATAAGTTGCCCAACATGTTTAAAACTGAAAAATCTGTAACATTATTCCAAAAAAGGTTAAAACTATACCTAATCCAAAAATGTTTCTACTCAGTCAAAGAATATTTAGAGTCTAGCTTAAAATAGCGATATTCTCTCATGTACAAAATTGGCGATCTGTCCTATAAAACAATACGATTTAATCTATCCTCTATATAACGAGTCTACTCGCCTATTAAAAATAAAAGAGTAAGTAGACCAGTTAAATATATATATTAGAGTTAATTTAAAAAATACAGAAAACATAATTTAAAAATAACTAACCTACCTAGCACTCTCGGAAAGAAGGTGGGAGGTTACAAGTTACGATACGGCGCTCAGGTTCGACACGTCAGGCCTCGTCAGCTCTGAAGCATCCAGATCCGCTTCCCAGTTATCTTGATAGGATCACAGGCAGTGTAGAAGACGTCAGGCCTCGTTAGCTCAGAAGCCTGAAGATCCGCTTCCCAGTATCACAGGCAGTCCAGTCCAGGTCTCTTAAGTAGTGGATGGTCCTCTTGGCAAAAACGTAGTACCGAGAAGACTGAGTATGTTATCAAGGTGAAATGAATATAGACCAATTGCAAGACTTTTGTACAGGAGATGATTCCTTGAGCGCTTCCAGATCAGATCTCCAGAATGTGTCAGAAGTCCCCTTTTATATCCGAGTCTGAGGTGCTCTTTTTTACATCATCTGTTTTTTCTGTTCTTTACAGAATTTAATTTCAAATTCAGTGTTCGAAAAGGCCAGACATATTCGTACCAAAAACCTCTTTGATGAATTCTGAGAGCGTTTCAATTATTATTATACTCAAGCTTAGTCCTCGATCATTATCCTGATTTACTATGTAGTTCCACTAATGTCCATCGTGTACACGCGAATATTCAGAGAATAAAATCCTGAAAAAAAAACTTTTATGCTGGCAACTATATCCAGCTTATGTCATTCACTATTTTCGCGTCGTGTAGCGTACGTTACTACAAGAAAAATATTGCTTTTTCTTACTATAACTTCTTATTTTTATAATATTGTTAACAACATACAATGCCAGACGACAAATTGTGGAAGAAATAAAAAAAAATAGAAAAGAAACTGCGTAAGCGAGCACGAGGGCGACGTCGGCTAAGGTCGTCTTCGACGTCCTCTTTGGATTCAGTAATACAGGCCGATCAGGAAAAGATACCTAATGCGGTAAATGTGGAAGAAAACACAGGTATGTATGTGTGATAATATTGAATATTTTCACAGGATGACTGTAATTGATTTCGATTGCAAGCAACAGATTAAGCGTTTACATATCCGCCATGTTGCCGGCGGTTCCGCGTTGGGTACATCCGTTCATGTAAAATGTAACATGAAAGTTCGTGTTACGACAAGACATCGAGGTTTAATCTCGAAACCTCAAGTTGAGGGAAAAAAGCACAAAATATAATGCATTTCTAGAAGTTCTATGATATGCACGTAATATTGTTTCTCTCGTGAGAAATTATTATTACTATTGTTATACAATTAACAGACCTGCACATAGTTATCACGTATCGTATGACTTAGTTAGTCTAATGATGGTGTATCTTGTAGATACTCAAGAATCAAAGGAAGATTGGTTAATGGACTTGGATGATACAGTGCTATCGGCCTTGGGAAATCCATCCACCTCCGGAAACCCTACGCTGATGACATCCATCCAGAAATAATAAAACGTGTGGAAAACATCTTGACAAGCGGATTGGATAAAGACATTAAAGATGAATTATGTAAAAAATATCTTATACCTAAGAATTTACAATTACTGGATGCTCCAAAATTGAACTTGGAATTGGAGGGTCTACTGAGTGACCCCATCAAGGAGAGGGACAAAAGGGTGGAAGACCGCCAACAGCAATTGGGGATTGCATTATCCTCGGTGTTAACAGTCGTCAATTGTTTGATAAAAACCAACCAAAACTCTAATATAGAAATCCTCACAGATGTCTCAAGATTGTTAAGCGATTTACATTATAATGATACCTGTACTCGGAGGAAATTGGTTGCAGTTAACCTGGACAAAAACATTATAAAAACAGCAGATGCTACGAAACGGGACAGTTTCCTGTTTGGTGAAAAGTTTAATGAAAACATCAAGTCTGCAAATGCAATCAAGAAGTCAGCCCCAACTATACTAAAAAAATCCAATTTCCTTCGTAAGACACAACCTAAGCAGTCAACTTATTATTACAAAAATAAGGAAAACTTCAATGCCCCCCCACAGTTGAGTCGAGCCAAACAGGGGAGGGGGGGCAGGTATCAACCGAGGATGGGGAGGCAGCAGCAGCAGAGGGCCTCATCAGGCAAGACGTACCGTTACAAACATGTACGTCAAACATAGAGGTAAAGACATTTGCATGCCGCCTTAAATATTTTTACTCTTGTTGGCAAAAGATCACACAAGATAAAGTTATCTTGTTATGGCTAGAAGGATATAAAATTCCATTTAAGAAAATTCCTAGACAACGCATATCACCTACAAATTGTACATTTTCAGAGTCTGAAAATATTGTTATATCAAAAGAAATTGATAGGTTGTTGGATTTGGGTGTTATTAATAAGTGTGCACCTGTCAGTGGACAGTTTTTATCAAAAATATTTGCTGTACCCAAACAAAAAGGAGGTACTAGACTTATATTAAATCTAAAATGTTTGAATAAGTTTATCCATACAGAACATTTTAAAATGGAAGACATAAGGACTTTATGCAAACTTATTTCTAAAAATGATTACATGTGCACAATTGATTTAAAAGATGCCTATTTTTTAATACCAGTGAACAATTACGACAAAAGATATTTGAGGTTTTATTTCAAAAACAATATTTATGAATACAATTGTCTGTGCTTTGGTTTATGTACTGCTCCATTGACTTTTACTAAAATACTAAAACCAGTAATATCGTATCTACGTAGTAGGGGATTTAAATCTGTGATTTATCTCGATGATATTATTTGTATTGGAGAATCTTATAAAGAATGTTTAGAAAATTGTAATAAAACAATCACTCTTTTGGAGTGCCTTGGTTTTTCTATAAATAAGGATAAAAGTAATCTCCAACCCAAAAAAGTTACTGAGTACTTGGGTTTTTTGATTAATACAAAGAATATGACCTTATCGGTGACAGATATAAAGAGGTGTTACATTCATTTATTACTTAAAGAGTATTTGAATAAGAGTCATTGTTCTATAAGAGACTTTGCACAACTCATTGGAACATTAACAGCTTGTTGTCCAGCAGTGAGTTATGGTTTCCTATACACAAAAGTTTTGGAGAAACAGAAATGTGCAGAGTTACTTAGACACAATGATGACTTTGATTCAATTATGAACATAAATACGGAGTGTAAAAGAGATTTACAATGGTGGCATAAATGTATAAGAACTGCTAAGAACACTATAAAAAATTGTCAATTCAAAATTGAAATTTATTCAGATGCATCTCGCACTGGTTGGGGAATATTTTGTGATGGTCAGGTAGCAAATGGGTTTTGGACAGAAAAAGACAAGAAAAATCACATAAACTACTTGGAACTTTTAGCAGCTTTTCTTGGTCTACAATGTTTTGCCAAAGACTTAAATTCATGCCAAATTTTATTACGTATAGACAATACTACTGCCATCGCTTATATCAATAGAATGGGTGGTATTCAATTTGATAATCTTAATTACCTGGCTCGGGATTTATGGCAGTGGTGTGAAGCTCGAAAAATTTGGGTATTTGCATCTTATGTAAAATCTAAAGATAACATAGAAGCTGATCTTGAGTCTAGAAACAAAAACATTGATTGTGAGTGGGAACTATCTCCTGCTGCGTTTCAGGGCATAGTGAGATCATTTGGAAATCCTTCTATTGATCTATTTGCTACTAGAGCTAACACTAAGTGCGATAGATATCTGTCCTGGCATAGGGATCCACTTGCGGAAAATATAGATGCATTTACAGTAAATTGGAAAAATTACCCATTATTTTATGCATTTCCACCATTTGCATTAATTTCAAAAACCATTCAGAAAATTAAAGATGATCAGTAGCACTATATAAGTGGTGGATTTTTTGTAACGGTAAAAATTACTATGACTTTTCAATCACTAAAATATTAGAGTTTCTTACACAACAGTTCAACAATGGCAGTTCATATACTTCACTCAACACTAATAGATCCGCATTATCATTGATCATAAATTCTGAAGTAGGGACAGACCCTCAAATTAAGAGGTTCTTTAAAGGTATTTTTAAGTTACGACCAAGTTACCCTAAATATAATGATACGTGGGATCCATCAACGGTACTAAAATTTATAGAAAGATGGTACCCATTACAAGAATTATCACTGGACAAGGTTACCAAAAAGTTGGTTATTCTTTTAGCTCTTACTAGTGCACAAAGAATACAAACCATATCTGTAATTAAACTGAATAACATTCAATTTATTGATTCAGGTGTTACCATAAAAATTACTGATTTGTTAAAAACATCTATGCCAGGAAAACAGCAAATAAGTATTATGTTACCCTATTTTCAGATGAAACCTGAAATTTGTCCTGTGATTACATTACAATATTATATAAATTATACACACAAATTGAGGAAGCCAGAGTTAGGTAATACAGAAAAGTTATTGATTAGTTTTAAAAAACCTTATAATTGTGTAAGTTGCCAAACAATTAGTCGCTGGATTAAACAAACGATGATGGACAGTGGCATAGATATCAAGAAATTTACTCCTCACTCAACACGTCATGCATCCACCTCAATGGAGAGTAGAGAAGGTGTGACCCTAGATACTATTTTTAAAACAGCTGGTTGGTCCGTAGGTTCAAAGGTTTTTGCAATCCACTATAATAGACCTCTGATTAAAGAAAACGATAAATATAATTTTGCAAAGACTATTTGTAATATAGACTGATGTGATTTAGTCATAAATTAATATTAAGCCAAAGGTGAATACTCAATACTTAAGTGATAATTAGAAGAGAATTAATTTTAAAAATGTTGAAAAGTATTTCAGTTACATTAAAAGGTTGATTTTATGTTATTTGCATGTTTTATTGTTTAATAGTGTCAAACATGTTTGTAATTTCCAACTTCATCTCTAAACATCTACATAGTAAATCAGGATAATGATCGAGGACTAAGCTTGAGTATAATTACTAAATTAAACGAACTTACCTAAGTGAAGTTCTATTGTAATTATACGAAGAGCTTAGTCCTCGATACTATGTTCCCTCCCAAACCCTAAACAAGGCCATAGTTTGTTTTATTTTATTTTTTGTCCCCGGGATTGAAGTTGGGAAATTATTGTTCGTTAATATTAATTCTCGATTGCAGATTACTCTAAATAGAATGACATAAGCTGGATATAGTTGCCAGCATAAAAGTTTTTTTTTCAGGATTTTATTCTCTGAATATTCGCGTGTACACGATGGACATTAGTGGAACTACATAGTAAATCAGGATAATGATCGAGGACTAAGCTCTTCGTATAATTACAATAGAACTTCACTTAGGTAAGTTCGTTTAATTTAGTAATTATATATGTAAGTTAGGATACAAATATTATACAGTAAACAATTATAATTGTCTATAAAATACAATATTTGAGCTAAACATATTGATAAAAATAATTTAAATTATATAAATTAAAAGTAACCTTCATGGACTAAGCCAGTAAGAAAACTATGAGAGAAAATTAGAAGAAAAAATAATGACAGCTTGACAGCCTGACGTAAGTGTCATAACATTGAAAAATATGAAAATTAAAGAAAACTAATCGTTTTAGAACGATTCGCAAAATAATAATGCAAAACCATTAGAAGAGTATAATACATAATATTAATGAATGCAAAGTGTAAGTAGATGATGTAGTGTCTGTAGTATGTAGATACTATAACTACCTGAAAAGGATGACATTAATATTGCCGAATAATTGTATTAAATTCATTATTGACATAACTATAATTGCTCTTTTTAATTGTACTAATATAAAAGAAAATAATTAAGTAATAATAATGTTTAAGGCATGCTAATTTAGGTTGATAAGGGCAGGCGAATAATAATTGTAATGCTTGTAAAAGGCTGCTAAGTCCTAACGTAACACCTACATTGTACACTTAGTTCGCAATAAACGTTTTGAATTTGAATATCGTTCCGTAATAATGAAAGAGTGTGTCCGTCAATAGTGTTCTTAAAAATGAGTATATCAATAGACGTACATGATAGACCCACGCCCGTGGGGTAGGCAGACACTACAGAACGCCATCTGCTACGATAATATACTCATAACTCTTACACACACTGCTGGGACACAAGCCTGCTCTCGGTGACAGGCGGTGGGCCGTAATCCACCACGCGGGCCCAGTGCGGGTTGGCAGATTTCACATGTCTTCGAATTTTTGATTCTAGGACATGCCGGTTTCCTCACTATGTTTTCCTTCACCATTTTGAGAGCAGTGGTGATGAAATAATTTGATTTGCCTGTCTGATTTCGAACCTACGACGTACAAGTTGTAAGTCGCGGCCGTTACCACTGGGCCACCACTGCTCATCTATTTATTATATTTAGACAAGTCCTGACTGACTGACTGACTCATCAACGCCCAGCCCAAACCCTTAGACCTAGAAAGCTGGAATTTTGCACAGCGGTTCCCTTTATAATTTAGACAAGGAAAAAGAAAGGATTTTTCTAAATTCAACCCCTAAAGGGGTAAAATAGGGGATGGAAGTTTATATGAAAGTCCGTCAGTTTTGAAGTTAGGAACTTCAAATTTTGTGTTTAGGCTGAAGATTGAAAATAAATTTATAGGTATCTCGTTTTTAATAATTCCACCCCCGAAGGGTTAAAAAGGGGGATGAAGTTGTGTATGGAAAGTCCTTCATTTTAGAAAGTAAAAATCATAAAGTTTATTATCTAAGCATATGGTCGGAAGCTAACGCAACGGTGTTGTTAGAATTTCAACCCTTAAGGGTGAAAATGGAGATGAATATTTGTTTTCAATTTTATTAAAGTTCTGTAATAACTTTTCATAGAATGAAGCGATTGAGATGAAACCAAAACTAAATGTTACTCCAACATAAACACAATATTTATATAAATATAAGGTCGCGAGGCTGACTATAATAATAGGCTATCAACACACAGCTCAAACCACTAAACGGATTGGGCTGAAATTTGGCACACAGATAGTTATTATGACGTAAGCATCCCCTAAGAATGTGTTTTTGGAAATTCAACCTTTAAGGGGATAAAAGGGGGGATTTTGGTTTATGAAAACTCTTATTCCATGAGTTAGTAACCCTGAAACTTGGCATGAATACCTACATGTAATAAGTCATTTTTTATTTTTCAAACTACCCCCTTAAGCATTAGGTAGGTATATATACAATACCAAGTTTAGAGCTAATTGGACCGCGCGTTACAATTCTTCTTTATAAACTTTGACATCCCCCAATCCCCCTTTAAGGGGGATTGGGGGGGGAATTTGTTTGTATGAAAAATCTTATTCCTTGAGTTAATAAACCTGAAACTTGGCACGAATACTAACCTAAGTAAATTATAAAGTTTGTAATGTTTAGTTTTTTTTAAACGATAACTACCTTTTTAATGGGGGATTGGGGGATGTCAAAGTTTGTATAGAAGAATTTTAACTCACGGTCCGATTAGCTCGAAACTCGATATTTTATATATACTACCTAATGCTCACAGATTGTAAAGCTTTACATGTTTTTGGGTTTATTCAAATGTCACCCTTACGGGGCAAAAGGGGATAATTAAGTTTTAGGGCCGAACGCGAGAGATCGCCGCCGTCGATCGCCTCCGTGAGGACACGGTGGTGCTCCGCCCAAGCCGGGTAGACCTCCACCGTATGCTTTACCGTGTCCTCCGGGCGATCCACACATCGGTGACACCCGGGCGTTTCCTCCCGCTTTATCCTGAACAGGAACCTCCCGAAACAACCGTATCCGGTAAGGACCTGCGTCAGGCGGAAGGTGAGGATGCCGTGGCACCTCTCCATCCAAAATCAAAAAATCAATTTTTTTTTTTTTTTTTCACATAAACCTACATGGGCACTTATGAAACGTCAGAAGCTAGGTGCACGGTTCCAATTGGTCGTTTTCTATGGAGAAGAGCCGGTAAGAAACTCCACGGTTACTCTTTAGCAAAAAGTGGGCTTTAACAATGTTTCCAAGTTACAGTGTCAATAGGTATGGGAGGACAGTGTAGGCCCGTCACAAGTACCAAGTACTTTACAAAATAGAATATATTTTACAAAGCCTGTCTATTAAGCCTACAACGTTCTCACATTCACAAATTAAAAAATAATCTATATAAAATATTACTAAAATAATAAAAATAAAACCTACATATTTAAACCAAATGACAACAATGTCATTACAACTGTAAAAAAACTGAATAAATATTCTGTCCACAAGTCACTAATAAATATATTAAATTAAAAATTGTAGGTTATGTCAATGTATGTAAAAAAAAAAAGGAATAAAAATCATAATTTAGGAGCAGTTAATAGACATTTACGTAGTTATGCCGTTTATGAGTTACCAGGGGGCTTCCCTGGTAACTCATGTGCAGAAGGAATTATTGCCAAACTTCCTTGTCTTCAACGTAGTCCTTAATCTTATAGTATGCTTTTTGATTAGGACATGTTGGATGTGGGTTTTGAACTTTCCATCGCTAAGTTCTATAACCGACTTTGGCAACTTTTTATAGAAGCGGATACTGTTTATAAGAAATTACTTGCTTGTTTTAGTTAATCTAGATTTGGGTATCACAAGTTCATGTTTACTACGTGTATTTATATTATGGAAATCGCTTCTTATTTTGAAAAGTCCTTAGTTTTTGCGAACATATAGAATACTTTCTAAGATATAAAGGGAAGGCAGAGTTAGTACATCAATTTCTTTGAATTTGTTTCTAAGGGACTCACGAGGACCCATTCCATAGATCGCGCGGATTGCCCTCTTTTGTAAAATGAAAATTGAATCTACGTCAGCAGCCGATCCCCACAGCAGAATGCCATATGACATAATACTGTGGAAATAAGTAAAGTACACTAACCTAGCTGTGGCTATATCAGTTAGCTGCCTTATTTTTCTTACTGCATATGCAGCTGAACTTAATCTAGTTGAAAGAGCTCTAATGTGGGCACCCCATTGTAATTTTGAATCTAAAGTAATTCCTAGAAATACAGTTTCCGTAATAGCATCTAGTTTCTTGCCGTCAAGTTTTAAATTTAGACTCACTTGGGGTACATTTGGTAATGAAAACTTAAGACATTTTGTTTTGTTTGCATTAAGTAAAAGATTATTAGCTGCGAACCATTTTGAAAGAACAGCCAGACTATCGTTGAAATGTAAGACATCCATATCTTTTCTATCTATTTTAAAAATAAGGGAAGTGTCATCAGCGAATAGAATTATATTCGATAAGTTAGCCATCATGTAAGGTAGATCATTAATATAAACTAGAAATAGGAAAGGGCCAAGAATTGAACCTTGAGGGACGCCCATCTTTACTAGAGACCCCAAGGACGTTGCCCCGTTAACGTTTACTTTTTGCTGCCTGTTTGATACTCGTAGATAGGAAAAAACAAGATCAGCAGCTTGTCCACGAATTCCGTAGTGGTGTAATTTACAGATTAGTGTATTGTGGTCAACGCAGTCCAAACGCTTTTGAGAGGTCACAGAAAATTCCAATGGCATCCTGGGATTTATCCCAGGATTCCAAAATGTGACTGATGAGTTTCACTCCTGCGTCAGTCGTCGACCTACCTTTCGTGAAACCAAACTGGCGACTATGTAAAATCCCATTTGAATTAAAATATGACAACATCTGGTCTAGCATTATTTTTTCGTATATTTTACTCAATGCTGGTAGCACAGATATAGGCCTGTAATTAGAGGGATCACTCTTACTACCCGATTTGAAAAGTGGTACTACTTTACTATGTTTCATTAAATCAGGAAACGTACCGCTGTCTAAACATTGATTAAATATGCCTGTTAGGACAGGGGCTATTGTGTCAATTATATCTCCAAGAACCTTAACGGAAATTCCCCATAAGTCTTCAGTGTTCCTTATGTTAAGACTTTTGAATGCTTTTTTAATAGTGACAACAGAAATGGGCTTGAATTCTAAATTTGGAATGTCTTTAGAGAAGTTTTCTTTGAGAAAAGATTCAGCTAATACGGATGATGAGGAGAGAGATTTCGTTACCTCTATTGGGATGTTGGTTAAGAAGTTTTCCAGTGTCTCAGCAGCTTTTAACTTATCTGAAATGATCCACTCCTCAAAAAGGGGACTTATCGCCACAATTGATGCGTGCCCAGCACTGGGTTGCGACAATCGCACTCTTCATGCCGCCATGAGATCCCGCCGGAGCTCTGTCCGCTGTGCCGTGATTTGTCACGGCAGCGGCGTTTTGCCCCGGCATTTTGCCTCTTCGCGCCACTCCCAAATGTGCGCGAGGACTTTTGCCTCCAGATCCCATGGCGGTAGTCCGGCAAGGAGGCTCGCCGCCACACGGGAGGCCGTGCGGTAACCCCGTACCAGCCTGATGGCCATGACCCTTTGGAACGCGTTCAATCGGGGGGCTGGTCGCAGCCTTAATTAAGGAACGCGGCCACACCCTAAAGGAACCGATAACATACATTTTCAAGAACAACCTTTAAAAGGCAGTGTTGAATTTTGTGGGGGAAAATAATTGATTGGAAAGATTTTAACGCGCAGTTCGATTAACTTGAAATAAAGGAAAAGGTATATCAGGGTTGTCAAAAAATCTACCCCAAACGGGATGGAAGGGGTAGTCCATTTTAGAGAGGATGATTAATTCCGGTAGTACGTTCTCGTCACATTTTTTCCGACATCCACGCGAGCGAAGCCGCGGGCAAAAGCTAGTTTATTATATTTATTTATTGTTTTGATATTACTTGTTAACCTTTGGTAATGTGACGCGCTTCCCGTACTGATGTACTCGTACCGTCGTTGTGGCGAGTTTTCGGTTCTACGCTCTGTGGAAGAGCCGGTCGGTGCCTTCATAGTTATGTACCTATATTGATTGAAACTCGTTCATAAGATATCTATCAATATTAACAGCAAATATTGTGTGCGGACCTGGGTATGTGCTAACTACAGAATGACTTTGAAGTTTGAACCAGCATGATCCGATCGATGTGGGCTCCATTTGGAGCTGTAGTGAGTTGCACCGGCGATGTCCTCGACGATGTGGAGATGTTGATTACAGTAAGTACAATGAACAAATAAGGCACGTCCCGCTCGGTCAGCGGTCAGCAGGCGCAGCCATGGGTGTCGCGATGACTCGCAATGGTGCGTGTTGACTCGTGCCTTTTAGCCCGGGCCGTAATGCGCGTGCATCGTTCTGTCCACCACATTTGTCCTAAAGATTACGCGACCGGCTTTATAGCGCTTTGTTCCAAACGCCTTCCACCGGTGACCTTTTGCGGCTTGTTTACGTTTGGTGCTGACCTGACCACGTCGCGCTGACTACTATTACAATGATCTCATTAAATGTGCAGATGATCGTTAATGACCGTGTTGTAAGCCCATATCTGTACGACGCATGACATCGACAAGCGCGCTCTGACTCATTAAGTGGAACTACGATGTACTGACTCTATATAAGTACTAAATGTCCCACTTCCGTGCAAGTAGGTACACGTAGGTCTGGTGCTAGCGTGTGACCAGTTAATACAATCGTCGAATTGATATCAAGTGAACAATGATAGTGTAAGTGCTCGCAAGTGTCCGAGATTGCCCGTCGCGGACACTCGCGGGCACTCGTGGGCCTGCGCATGCGACTCGGTGCTCGTGTTTGATCAGAAGTAGAGCTGCTGTGCCACATAAGTACTTCATGTTGTTGTATTTTAATTTGGTCTGTCTCTGATGATCACCCTGCAAAGTGTATGGTCTCAATCATGCGTTCCTTGAGTTGGGTTCCTGGCCCCTTAAATGTGAAAAATTACTTTAATTTCGGAAGTCAGTGTCTTTGGATTTTAGTTTTTTTGCCACCGACTTCCAAAATTAAGGTAATTTTTAACTTTTTAGTGTTTTTTTTTTAGTTGGTTTGTTTTTTTTTGTTAAAAAGCTCAGGCACCTACCTACCCCACATCAACTCCTAGCCCACTACTTGCTATGTACACAACAGTTACAGGTAACATCACCAACATACACCGAGTGGATTAAATAAGTAAGTAGGTATTGTTCGAAGCTAACTCAAAACCAACCAAGCAAAGTTAAAAAAAAATATAGGACCGCGCAAGCTTCCTCTACTATATGAAAGAATTATAAAAATCGGTTCATAAACCAATAATTTATGCCCGAACTTAAATAATATATAGGTGCAGACGAATTGAGGACCTCCTTTTTTAAAGTCGGTTAAAAATAATTTATAGCCAGAGAACATCTTCTGACAATTCCAATAAGCCCAAAATCGGCTAGAGTACATTGTTTTATGACGAAGTTCCGGAGCCTACCTTCCGGCTTCATCATCCGATCAGTTTGATGGTACCTTTTTAATTAGAACCATTTATTTAAATTACACCACCACCCTTTCATTAATTTACTATAAATGTAAGTTTATCAAAACTATCGCATGAAAATAGGATCCTTTGTTACTTAACTGTAAAACTGATGAACTTGCGGATAAAAAAATAGTGTAAAAAGGAGTTTAAAAACCCAAGTCCTACCTGTTTTTATCGCGACCACCTGCGTTACTTGGTAGGCATACACGCGGAACAAAACGATATTTTTAATTTAAAATGATATCTATTATTGTAATATTTACGGATTTTAATTTGTGTTTGGTCTAAATACACACAGTAATTGAAAATAATGTTTCCACTCTTGCTCGAAAAGTCCGCCATTTTAGCGTACCTACCAGAACGGGGCTAAAATAGCATATATCTTCCCCTAGAGGAAAAGTTTTTATTTTAATTTTTGTCTGTTACTATGGAGCCTACAAAAACGAAAAAGTCATTATTCTTAAAGTGAATCCGCAGCTGTAGCTGTATGAATGATTCTAATGATTATAATCCGCAGCTGTAGCTGTATGAATGATTCTAATGATTATAATCCGCAGCTGTAGCTGTATGAATGATTCTAATGATTATAATCCGCAGCTGTAGCTGTATGAATGATTCTAATGATTATAATCCGCAGCTGTAGCTGTATGAATGATTCTAATGATTATAATCCGCAGCTGTAGCTGTATGAATGATTCTAATGATTATAATCCGCAGCTGTAGCTGTATGAATGATTCTAATGATTATAATCCGCAGCTGTAGCTGTATGAATGATTCTAATGATTATAATCCGCAGCTGTAGCTGTATGAATGATTCTTATGATTATAATCCGCAGCTGTAGCTGTATGAATGATTCTAATGATTATAATCCGCAGCTGTAGCTGTATGAATGATTCTAATGATTATAATCCGCAGCTGTAGCTGTATGAATGATTCTAATGATTATAATCCGCAGCTGTAGCTGTATGAATGATTCTAATGATTATAATCCGCAGCTGTAGCTGTATGAATGATTCTAATGATTATAATCCGCAGCTGTAGCTGTATGAATGATTCTAATGATTATAATCCGCAGCTGTAGCTGTATGAATGATTCTAATGATTATAATCCGCAGCTGTAGCTGTATGAATGATTCTAATGATTATAATCCGCAGCTGTAGCTGTATGAATGATTCTAATGATTATAATCCGCAGCTGTAGCTGTATGAATAATTCTAATGATTTTGTAAATACATATCTGTTACAGACGCGAACCATATTGTGATTAATATAACCTGACACTGACCCGCAAATAGCAATCAACGTAAGAAAAATAGAATTTCGCGGGCTACAGCTGCGGATTCACCTTAAGTAAAATAATCATGAATAGAGACTCGACATTTAATGTTTGATATTTATAGAAGAACATTTTATTTTTGAAAATGGAACTAAAAGCGGTGATCGCTTCGGTAGAACGCGTGCATTGCGTCGCGGCGTCGCCGTAGGTCAGTAAAAATGTTCCTTGGTTGCGGATAAAGAAGAAATAAAAAAAAGGCATTGGTGCGAAATCTTTACATTTTTTTTCTCTAATTACATACTGAATTGGTGACCGTAGTTATTTTACAACAGTGAAAATGTCATCATCTAGTGAGAATGAAGACCCGTATTTGATTTGATTTGCAGATAGAAGCAAAAGAAATCATTTTCAATCCGTTGCCGTTAAGGTGCATTGGATTATTTTACGCACACTATGCAGCCAAGCATATTATAAGTTGGGGGATGACTCGCTGATAAAAATGCTTGGCTCAACGCTGGTCCTGCTCCACAAGGGCGCAAAAACTAATTGATTAGCATTTGGAATACTGTTGGAGCTGCTGAAGATTTCAAAAACTATCTTTGCATAAATTCAATCTCTTAGTATTATATAATCGCATAGCACATGATTGTGTGAGTACTATGTAGTGTACTTACTATAAAGCTACCATATACTGGGGACGTCGTTCATTGACTTGAATGTGCCCGGCGGCTGAGAGTATGCCAATATGCTCACTGTAATGTCTGGCTGATGGTTGCGGGTGTGTTGGATCATTTAGCTCCCTTCAAAATGGTTGAGCTGAATTGTACTAATCCATGCGTCATGTTCATGAGCGGACGTAGGGACTGGTCATTTCTTAGCGGCCATGGCTTATTTTAATTTAATTTTTTAATTGTTTTTATTGCGGACGCTTTTGAGGTTTTGCTTCGTTCTCACATGTATAATTTTAACATGAATGATGTAGCCAAATATTTTATAACCACATGTTAATTTAAAAGAGTGTCCGTGGAGTTTCTTACCCGTTCTTCTCCATAGGTACCAACTAAGCTTTGGAATGGGCAACTAGCTTCATCCTTATGAATGACTGACCAACCCCTTGACAATTCAAAATTGCCTGTAATTGGTTTATTTGAAATAAATGCTTTGAGTTTGAGTTTGATTGTCTCGCGACCGTACGGTCGTAAAAACCATCGTAACTCGGTTCCTGTTTAGTGATGCAGGTGACAAGTTGTGTAATGCATAAGCAGATGTGCTTATTTTTTTGCAGATAACCTCTTTTTGTGCCTTCCAATTTAGTTACAGATATCCCATGCCTGTGCCTTCCAATTTAGTTGCAGATATCATCTGCTTGTGCCTTCTAATTTAGTTGCAGAAATCCTCTGCTTGTGCCTTCTAATTTAGTTGGAGATATCCTCTGCTTGTGCCTTCCAATTTAGTTGGCTGTCTGTTGTAATTCCTAAAAATTTGGTTAACATTCGCTCTGTCCACAATTTGGTAACATTCGCTCTGTCCACAATTTGGTAATGTTCTTTTTTTTCAATTTTAATGTATTTATATAAAAACAATCTTTGAGTCTCAAAAATCGCAAAGAATGTGCGCAATATGGATGGAGTAATGGAAATATGGAGAACGTCTTGACACTGCGTGAGTGTGCGTGATCCGTGTTCCATGTCCACCGCGCACAGGATGGATGGATAGCAGCACATGAAGTAATTTTTTGCTTCGTTGGTCTAATTGCTGTATGGCGTTCCAGTGGGAGGATAATTAAATAAATAAATTCGCTCTGTCCACAATTTGGTAACATTCGTTCTGTCCACAATTTTACCGTTGTAATTTATATCATGTCTTCAGCATATAAATATTCGTTGGTAGAAGTGCATTATTTTAGTTTTTTGTATATTGCATGTATCGTTTCTTGCCCGTTCTTCTCTATATTATGTACCTACTACGCTTTGGAATGGGCAACATATTTTTAAAGGACCGACTCCTTGACAATTCAAAAGTGCCTGTAAATGGTTTAATTAAAATAAATTCTTTGACTTTGAGTTTGAATGAATAAATAAATTATTATTATTATTTAGCCAGTTAATTACTGTGTTAAGCGTATTGTTGACGTCGCTTTCATATGATTCTTTGTTGAGACATTCTATTATTAATGTGCATTCGTCGGAAAATAGTACCACGGGATGGAGAGTTTGCCGTGGAAGGTCATTGATGTACAATAAGAATAGTAATGACCCAATAACGCTACCCTGCGGGACGCCAAATTTCGTTTCTTTATAGATGATACGTAAATTAATTATTTTTTAGATTTTAGGCAAACAAAAGAAAAGGATTTACAAAATATGAACATTGCGGACCCTGTCCCATGTCGGGCGCAGCGAAAGTAGGAGAGAGGAAGAGGGCTTTTATTTGACTACTTAGTTGGTATCTCCGTTTATTGTTTACGACCATTAAGATAGGATTTTATTAGATTGAGGGCATTTCCTCGAATGCCGTATGCTTGGAATTTGTATACGAGGGTCTTATGATTTGCATGGTCAAAGGTTTTCCACATATGGTGAAATCAGCATCAGTTCCAGTTGTCCTGGTTCTTACCCGGAGAACTCATCAACAGTTTTATTAACGCCCCTGCATCGGGAAAAACAATATTTTGTAAAAGGTGATGACTATTTGACATTAGGCTATTGTAACTTAGATAAATTACAAACTGACCCACTAAAAAGTGAAAAATAAAAAACTTTTTTACAAAAAAAAAAAACAACTGACTTCCAAAACAAAACACTACAAAGTGAATAATAACTTTCAATTTGGAAGTCGGTGGCTAAAATCTAAAATAGGTACAGATCCAAAGACACCGACTTCCGAATTTAAAATTATTATTCACTTTGTAGTGTTTTGTTGTAAAACAAAAATTGTCTGAATGTCTTCGTTACCCCACGACACACGACATCACACTATGAAAATAACTAAAATATAGTAAAGGGGCTCTAATCTCTAAATCTGTTATATTAAGTAGATACAGAGGTTCGAGGTTCCTCGGCGAGCAGCGTGTTTGTTGTTCTCGTGTCAAACGGTGCTCTATAACAAACATGTAGTACGCGTAGCGTGAACAATAACATGGTTTGTTTTTGTTTGTCGTCTGGTTCTCACTACTATGCCTCCTTCATTCGGCCACATAATACACAGCAGCTCAGAAGCTGCTTGCTCGGCGTTTAGTCATGCACTTAAACTTTCTTCCCACGAATTCGAGTCTTCCTCAGTCATCTTCATCCATCGTTTCTTTGGTCTTCCCTAGTTTTATAGCTACTCTTATAGCTCTCCACAGTTGTTCTCATATCCATCTCACATGATTTTCCTCACGACATGCTCCACGTTCCGCCGTATCACATACTCATCGTAGAGAACATGGAGAAGAATAAAAAGTGTACATAAACTCGAAACAATTATACAGGGTGTTTGGTGCATCGTGTGCCAAATTAAAATGGTCGACTGAAGGGGTCATCCGCTAGCCTTCCAGACCCCTTAACACCCCTCATGCTCTGTGGATTTTTTTTATCGACTTTTTATTGTTTTCCAAAAAAAAGACCCAAATTTTACATTCAAATACAGATTAAAAAAAAAATATAAGGCGTAGACTCTGAATTTTAATTTTATTTCGATGTGTTTTGTTTAAGAATACTTTTAAATACAAAATTAGTGATATTAGTCACCTAGTTTTTTTTTTAATTCACTCGCAAAGGTATAAGGCTACAAAAAAAAAAACCAAAAGCGACCGGGATCTTCCAACTCCCTCATTAATTCTCCAGTCTATCCTCTTTCTAATAATGTGCCACATGCCATAAAAGTATTTTAACAACTTTGTGAATTCGCTAGAATTGTGAATCAAGTCACATAAAACTACATTCCAAATTCTAATGAAAAAATATTTATTGCGGAACTGTTACTTGAGAAAGAGGTAAAATTTGTTTTCTCACTCTTTCACAGTAAAATCTATCTTCTATCTCTTTCTTGCATACCTTAAATCGGTTTGAACAAATCGCGCCGCCCAACCCGCCATTTTTTTTAGTCGAGACATGACTGCCTCTGCTACCTAACGTGTGTGCCAGTTCACCATACTCCGCGATTCTTTTATTACTTTGTTATCGTTAAGTTTTGCTGGTTCTTGTTACAATTGTGTAATTTTTGTTGTTATTGTTTAACTTTGAGTTTTTTGTTATTGCAATGGCGACATTCTCTAACGAAGAATATGCGGACATCATGATGGCTTACGGAGCCGCTAATGGCGTCGCTCGTGCAGCGCAACGACTTTACCAGGAACGCTTTCCTGGTAGACGATTACCTGGCCGCAGAGTCTTCCAAGACACATACCGACGCATACGCGAGACTGGCAGTGTTACTTTTAATGAACCAAGGGGCCATATTGTGCGACATAATGTTGAAGTAGACGAGAGAATACTGGCACTTTTTGAGGAAGACCCTACAAGAAGCATTAGAAATGTGGCATCACATCTTGATATTTTAATATGGAAAGTGTGGAAAGTACTTCGTCAAAATAAAAAGCATCCATTCCACTACACTCCGGTGCAAGGTACGTAATTTTAAACTAACTTTAAACCCGTGCAAGCTTTGTTTGACCTTGCCTTTGTTTAGCAGGTAATGGGTATGGTATGGCGTCACTTCCAGGTAGTGAATCTATTAGCACGAACAGCGGGTCCTTTCTTGTGCAATTACTTATTGCCCAAGAGAAATTTAAAAGAGTTTTATGTTTGTTGTAGGTCTTGAGGGTGGCGACTTTGAGAGACGAGTGGCTTTTTGTCGGTTTCTTTTACACACGGATGTGGATGATCCTGATTTTTTAAAAAGAATACTGTGGACGGATGAATCCAAATTTACCAAGGATGGGATCCTCAATTTACACAATTTGCACCACTGGACAACGAAAACGCAAAACTCACGTGTTAAAAGACAGAAATCTTCTCAAAGAAGGTTTAGTGTAAACGTTTGGGCAGGAGTGATTGGGAATTAGGTAATTAGACCGCATTACCTGCCCGATAATCTCAATGGCGAAGACTACCTGGAATTCCTACAAAATGACCTGCCCGAATTAGTGACCGATGTGCCCGTATTTAATGAACGTGTGCCCATTGTATTTCAAAATGACGGCTGTCCCGCGCATTGGCGATTGACTGTGAGGGAATATCTCGACAATGTGTTCGCCAATGCATGGATTGGACGCGATGGCCCTATTCCATGGCCGCCACGTTCCCCAGATCTAACTCCGTTAGACTTTTATGTCTGGGGACGTGCCAAAGAGTTGGTATATGCCACGGAGGTTCCAACTAGGGAGGTATTAGTCCAACGCATAGAAGCGGCATTCAATACTATTAAGGAGGAAATACGACTTCGTACAACAACTGTTGAAATACGAAACAGGTGTCGGGCCTGCATTCGCAACAGAGGCCAACAATTTGAGCAAGATTTGTAACAATGATTAAATAAATGTTAAAAATGCAATTTTGTTTTTTTATTTCAAGTAAATCCCACGAAAGATACAGATATGAGACACGAATTTACCTAACCATAAGAATGAGATAGCAGATTTATAGGTTTGACATGTATCATTTAAGAGGTTTTTTTTTAAATCAAAATTTTGAATATTAGCCTTAGGTGACTCGATTCACAATTCTAGCGAATTCACAAAGTTGTTAAAATACTTTTATGGCATGTGGCACATCATTAGAAAGAGGATAGACTGGAGAATTAATGAGGGAGTTGGAAGATCCCGGTCGCTTTTGATTTTTTTTTTGTAGCCTTATAAACAGCTGTAACATGTACAGCTTTAATTTAAGTTTTACCTTTGCGAGTGAATTAAAAAAGAACTAGGTGACTAATATCACTAATTTTGTATTTAAAAGTATTCTTAAACAATACACATCGAAATAAAATTAAAATTCAAAGTCTACGCCTTATATTTTTTTTAAAATCTGTATTTGAATGTAAAATTTTGGGTCTTTTTTTTGGAAAACATTAAAAAGTCGATAAAAAAAAATCCACAGAGCATGAGGGGTGTTAAAGGGTCTGAAAGGCTAGCGGATGACTCCTTCAGTCGACCATTTCAATTTGGCACACGATGCACCAAACACCCTGTATATCATACTAGCTGCGCCCCGCGGTTTCACCCGCGTAAGTCTCGATCCCGTAAGAATATCGTGATAAAAGTAGCCTATGGCTTAATCCAGGGTATCAGCTACCTCCATACAAAATTTTATCAAAATTGGTTCAGCCGTTTGAGCGTGAACCCATTTTTCAGTCCAAGTCAGAAGACAGCATGTGTATCAAAGATACACAAACATAGCAGCTATGTTTGTGATGTCTCACAAACATAGCTATGTTTGTGATGTCTCACAAACATAGCTGCATGCCGCAATAATTGGATGGAATTGAACAAAATAAATAGGTACTTACCTTTATTATTGTTGCGGGCAGTGTGCACTTCGTGTCATATGCCAGCATCAGATTACCGCAATACAAATCGCTGAGGCCGGGGTCATAGCACTGGATTCAGATTGCGTAATTAAAGGACAAGACTTTACCGTTTTTCCACATAAACTGGGATACTCAGAATTTAAAACTACGGTTGAATTGGAATCACAGCAAATCGCACCTATCAACCACATCACCAACGTGACCTTGCCACAAGTTGAAATCAACATCACTGAACGCGTTGAACTCAGGAATTTCAAGCCACGATATCCATCAATATTCAACAATCTATGTGTTGTTGGCGGGCGCTGTACTGGTAGTTCTCTAGTATCTGTGTCGGTGGATTTGTCGTCATCGGCAGAGGAGCGCCAACTTACAGTTGGACTCCGAGGCGCAGCCTCCGGCGCGTAGACAGCACACGGCCTCCGTAATCGATCCGACGTCACGCACTAGAGACTCGAAGCAGCCACGAGAAGAGGGCGTGGAATTATGAAACTAGCTTACTCAGAAGCATCAAGCGCCATAAAAGGACACCTGCTTTCATCACACCCAGTGTGTGGGCCACGGCTAAGAATAGATTTAATTCATGTATTGTAAAATTAATAAGTTTAGCATTTAAACACTATGTAAACTAATTTTCATCATCCACTCGCATCTGTCTCGCCCGGGAATATGTACGAGTCATGTGTCGTACATAGCACGCGCGCATTGATAGATCAGCACTTTTCCGTCGCCTTGCACAAGATATAGTGTAACGCGATAGTACACGAGCTGCGTTCATATCAGCTGTACTCATTCATACAACATTCATATAGCATTAGTTACGTGGTAATTAAATATATTCAATAAACCATCATCTTTGGCTATCCGTACCTTATCATTCAATAAACCATCATCTTTGGCTATCCGTACCTTATCATTCAATAAACCATCACCTTTGGCTATCCGTACCTTATCATTCAATAAACCATCATCTTTGGCTATCCGTACCTTATCATTCAATAAACCATCATCTTTGGCTATCCGTACCTTATCATTCAATAAACCATCACCTTTGGCTATCCGTACCTTATCATTCAAGCTAACATCCAAGGTGTATGCCACCCATTCAGCAGCGCATACACATAATTAATTTATTGCAGATAACAAAGATCCATTAAGTTAGTAATTAGTAAGACGATGATATACATGTGAATGTTATAATATGATTATTATGTTTGAAAACAAAGAATAAATTTATCAAGAATTGTTGGTCACAGTTACAGCAGCCCTTTAAAAGGTAAATATAGGTATAAATATAATAATGATGTGGCTTTGAATAGCAAAATACCATACTAATATAATAACAATAATAACAGTACTAGGTACTTACACTGTTATTTATTGTTGTTTATCGATATTTTAATTAGTTTAAGCTCCATTGAGAGCTTAAAGCAGAGTTAGGTCGTATTAACTAGAATATACTGGGGTTATCTGAAGTCCGAAGACAGGGGGAGGACACGATAACCCTGGAGTCAGGCCACCTATTGGTAGTGGTGTCGGCTTTCTTGTGAACAAGGAACTCACTAGCAGCGTTGTGGAAATCAGAAGTGTGTCGACATAGGTAGCGTACCTTGTACTAAGACTCACTGACAGGTACTACCTGAAAGACATACAGGTATATGCGCCGACTTCGACATGCTCACTGCATGAAACTTCAATGCCGAAGTGGGAGTACAAGAACGCGGCGAATCGAAAGTCGGACAGTTTGGTTTGGGGCGCAGGAATCACAGGGGGCAAATGCTGGTCAACTTTTTAGAGTCACACGTTCAAGATAAGATAATTTATTTGCTTAAAACATATACATAGGTGTTATTATAAAAAATGAGATCATACATGTTTTGCTTAAAATTAAAGCATGCAAACTTAGACATAGGTACAAATTTGAATTTAAAAACATTATAATTTATATTCAAAAAACTCCTTAATTTTTGATTTTTGATTTTTCTCAGCAAAATATAGGCAACGGCTGATAAATCATCCTAATGAACTGGCACGTCAGTTGACCATCCAAGACTATGTCAACCGGCTCAAGCGACGTAATATACTAGAGCTATAAAAATCGACAGTAGCACCAGGCTACTAAATATGAGTAGGTACTCTCAATGGAGAATACACTCTGCGCCAACAGCTGAAACATCACATCTGCTCATAGTCCTAAGACTGATCGCCGATATCACAAGAACACAAAAAAAAAAACAACCATTCTTATAATTTAATTTTGAATAACCTGCAATTTAATATTTTTAATACATTAGATAATTTATTATAAGCACGTACACACATAGCCAGGCAGCTTTTGTAATATTTTGCTAATCTAGGGAGCTCATCTAGTACAAGTCTGTATTGGTCATGCCGACTTCGAGAACTGATTTCCTCTGCTGTTTTGAACAATTCTTTATATTTCCAAACAAACATACATATTTCATACAAATATAATGAAGGTAACGGTAGCAAACCAAGCCTTTTAAATATAGGTTGATATGATTCATCACATGGAATCCCATATATACCCGTAGCTCGTAAACATTTTTTTTGGGCGATAAATGCTCTATTGATATCAGTACTATTTCCCCACATAATTAATTCGTACGGCAACGAGGACTCAATATATGCACGGTATGACATCACAGCCGTTTTTATATTTGTTACCTTTTTAATCTGTCTCAGGGATTTATTTATTTTATTGCAAACATTATCGACCTGAGCTTTCCAGTCTAAATGTTCGTCAATTACTACTCCTTAAAACTTAATACTTAAAAACCATTCTAAAATTAAATTTATTTTGGAACGATTGATTTAATTGTATATAATTATACAGATTTTTTAAGATTAATAGATAAATTATTGTTATTTAACCAATTAATTAGATTGTCTATAGTATTATTTATGTCCGCTTCATGATCAGTAATTGATTTATATTTTTTATCGGTAGTACCAACTATGGAAATATCATCAGCAAAAAGGAAGCAATTATGATTAGTCACGCTTACGATGTCGTTTATGTAGTGTAGAAATAAGATAGGACCCAATATGCTACCCTGGGGGACGCCGCGTTTTACAATTTATATTCAGACGAAAATTGTGTCATGTCCCTACTTTCATCAAGTTTAGTGACAGTGACACTCTGTTGTCTGTCAGTTAGATAATTATGACGATAGCCACTCAAAATCAAAATCAATTTTTTTTATTTCACATAAACCTACACGGGCACTTATGAAACGTCAGAAGCTAGGTGCACGGTTCCAATTGGTCGTTTCCTATGGAGAAGAGCCGGCAAGAAACTCCACGGTTACTGTTTTAAAAAAAGTGGACTTTAACAATGTTATAAGTTACAGTGTTAATAGGTATGGGAGGACAGTGTAGGCCCGTCAACAAGTACCAAGTACTTAACAAAATAAAAGATAGTTTACAAAGCTACAGTCTATTAAGCCTACAACGTTCTCACATGCACAAATTAAAAAAGAATCTATATAAAATATTACTAAAATAATAAAAATAAAAACCTACATATTTAAACCAAATGACAACATTGTCATTACAACTGTAAAAAAAACTGAATAAATATTCTGTCCACAAGTCACTAATAAATATTTTAAATTAAAATTGTAGGTTATGTCAAAGTATGTAAAAAAAAAGAAATAAAAATCGTAATTTAATAATAAATAATAATAATAAAATAAAAACTTTTTAATTCAGACAGAATCCATAGAATGTTAGTAGAGTACAACTTATGAAACTAGTGTTAGTACATTATAATTACTTATTTCCTAATGTGGGTATTAACCCAGTGCTGGACGTGACGCGTGTCCGCCTGTTCGCAATAATAGCCAGGATGCTGTTGGTGCTGGCGCGCAGCCTGCCGAGCGCCGCGGCGCTTCGCTTGCGGAGCACGGCGTGGAAGCCGTCAACGTGTGCGTCCGCGAACATGCCCGACGCACTGCACCAGCGTGGCAGCCCCAACAATGCCCTGAACGCGTTGTTATATTGGACGCGCAGGGCGCTGAATGATCTTTGCGTCTAATGAGCCCACAAGCAGCACCGTGTATAGTGATGTACAATGCGCTCTGAACAGTGTTATTTTAACTTGAGCATTACAACGTTTAAACCTGTGGGCATCATGTTCGCTCTGATCGACAGCGCCCTACGCTCCCTGTCCATGTCCTCATCGTCGCGCAAGAGATCAATTTAGGAGCAGTTATTAGACGTTCACATAGTTATGCCGTTAATGAGGTACCAGGGAAGCCACATGTGCAGAAAGAATTATTGCCAAACTTCTATGTCTTCAACGTAGTCCTTAATCTTATAGTATGCTTTTTTGATTAGGACACGTTTGATGTGGGATTTGAACTTTCCATCGCTAAGTTCTATAACCGACTTTGGCAACTTGTTATAGAAGCGGATACTGTTTATAAGAAATGACTTGCTTGTTTTAGTTAATCTAAATTTGGGTATCACAATTTCATGTTTACTACGTGTATTTATATGAAGTGTTGAAGTGTGCAGTCACTGAAGTGTCTCTGATTCCAATAGCCTCTAATTTTTGTAATAATGTGTGAAACTAGATCAAATGCTTTTGATGGGTCTCCCTTGTTTGACCGGAAGGAATTTGACAAATTTTCACTTCCCAAAAAAATTTTTGCATAATTACTTAGCAAAAAATCTATTCACAAAAAATTCTAACGCAAACCTAATGTTTGGCAAATGAACGTTTAAACTATTTTAACTTGTTTACCAACTAGTACTTTTAACATTTTTTATTTAGTCAAATATTTCATTTTTTTTAAAATAAGTAATTAACCTAATCTAAATAGTTCAGATCCGGGTAACCTACTAAAAACAATCTCTTTTTTCTATTAATGCAAGTCGTTTCTGGTACTCGCCGGCCGCTGCCGCGGAACCGATTGCTGTTATCATACGTTTTCGGCTAAAATGGCTAACTACACAATAATTTTCATAATTAATTGACATCACTTGATGATCTTTTAACCAATGTTCTGTTAAACAAATGACATCAAACTTGGTATTTTCTAAAAACAATTCTATTTCCAGTAATTTGGAAGAGCAACCTTGGATATTTTGATGAAATAATTTTAAAGTATGTTGCACTCCCTTTGTTTTTTTTTTATGAGTTAAATGGCCAGAAGATACCTTTTTATTATTCGCTAATAATAATAATTGGTTATTTGAATGGGTAACTTCTGTTGTCTTACAGTCTAGTTTAAAGAATTATCTGGAGTGACCTCCACAACTACAACTGAAGAGTCTAGAATGCCTGTATGAGTTCCAGCAGGAAGAGAATACCCTATCTGACTGGTAGTGGCCTCCAAGGATGTTGGTATTATAGGTGGATCCTCCTTCGTACAACATGATGACTCATAATTAATCTCTATGTTGTTAGTATAACTAGACAACACAGACTCGTCACTAATACTAAATTTCGTTATATTAGCTATAACCTCATTAATATTATATGCTATCAACATAGCAATCTTATGTCTACATTTCCCAGACAGAGATAAAGTTCTCTGAGTCAACTTAAAACCACTAACAAACTTATTAGTGTCAAAATACAGTAATTTGTCACTATGACAACATGTCAGCCTATGAATAGTATTATTCAACCTAAAAATATAATTATTATCATCATCTGATAAGGTGTCAGAGTAAGGAAAAGCACACAATATCAGCTTTCCTACATTTAACTTTAATAAGGTGTTCACACCATCCACTATGTCCTTTCTGGTAATACTAGTACTATTTCCTAATAACAAAACCATTGTAGAATAATTATTTAGGTTTGTGTCTGTAATTCTTTTAATCATTTGTTTAAAACTTATGTTATGATAGCTCTGATTGGTAAAACTATGGCTAAGGTAATTGAGTAAAATTTTTCCAAAGCCAGAACCTAATTCATCACAAAAAAATATTGTTTTATTTTGCTGTGAGCTAACACAGGTCTCTCCTGGAAGAGCCAACACCGGAGGGTTCAAGTTAGGCTGAGGCTGAGTAGGTAGTGGCTGGTTGGCACAGCTACATGAGAGGTTATTAGTCAGAGACTCATACCTCTCAGCATTGCACTTCACCAAATCCAGTAGTTCCCCAGCCTCCAACAAGCGGTCACTTAGTTGACATTGTGAAGTTTCTTTAGAAAAATATCCTTCAGTAAGTGCTCCTTGTGTAATAAATCATTATAGAGCAGCTGGATGTCAGTGTCATATTTTTGCCTACATTTATCTAATTCAATAGTACATGTATTTAAAGTTTTTGATAGGACTACACGTTCCTTTCTTAGGGAAAGATTCAATTTTAAGAGATTTTGTTTTTTAATTGCTCTCTGTGACCGTTTAATTAATTTCTTGATTCTAATGTATTTTTTTAATTTATTGTGACTCCTATGTCAGGTAAAGGTGGTCTGTAAGCACGCATGCACATTTGATGAAATCGTAGTCATCGGGAAGGAACTTTTTAACTGCTAATACACCAACTGGTACTGGTAGTCTCGAAAATCGCTTCCTAAACATTTACGAAGACTCATCGTTACGGATTTATTACTTCTACGTCAAAAACCCCATACCGTCAAGACTTTCAATCGACGAAGAATCGAAGGCGACATTCAATCTACTGTTGGCATTTCATCGCGGGCATCATTTAGTACGAGCCACTTTTGTGAAATAAACAGAGGCTGAGTCGCGTCAGAGTGTCACCGCTTGCCGCGTGGCACACCAGCTGATGTCTGTTCTCTGATCAGCAAGCAGTGCACAGCATCTTAGATTTGGCGGAGATCAGCGAGGCACCGCCGCGGGCAATGACGTCACGACAGTTTAGTCATCCTCCGGCTCTCAGTCGCCGCCGAGTCGAGTGACGCGCGACGCGTGTGACAGCACAGTACACAGCGCGGCGGACATCTTGCACAACACGACGATGCTTATCTAATAGGTTTCTGGCGGTCCAGCGTTCACAGTTAAATCGTTGCTATGATTGTAATTTACGATCGCTCTCTGTAATGTGGATAATACTCTGTCCCAGTTAGATTTATTTTTATATTTAAGAGTACTTCCAACCAATTTAAAATAAGTAAAATAATAAATAAGGAAGTTTTATATCGGAAGGTCTTTTGTTCATGTAGGCTCACTGGCCACCGTCGCGTACTGCCCTCTTATAAATCCTTGCTCAGCGGTTTTCATTCTGCGTCTTCTTTCTCTTTATTCGTAACCATCTGACATCACTACAACAAATGGCCTGCTGGCTAGTGTCCGCCGCGCCGCTTGGCGACAGTTCGCCTCGTCTATTAATACCGGGCTCGTGAGTCTGTGTGTACATGGACATGTATTAATAGTCGGCGAAAGTTGCCGCGGAAATAATTACACGCTGGTTTCGAACCATCCTCGAACAATGCCCCGAATGCTTCCGAACGATTTCCCGAACACTCCCGAAGCTCGGATCTTCTGCTCTATAATGGTGGACGTGACACGTCCAATATTAGTGGTGTGAAGGTGCAAGGGGCACAGTTTTATCGGACTATTCTTATTTGTTTTCGAATTTCAAAAATACTGGTATCAAAAATATACGGTAACCCGCGCTATCCTAACCTATTATAAAAAAAATCCGGTCAAGTGCGAGTCGGACTAGCGCACGAAGGGTTCCGTACCATTATGTATAAAAACGGCAAAAAAAATCACGTTTGTTATATGCGAGCCATATTTATTTTTAACCGACTTAAAAAAGAAAAGAGGAGGTTATATGTTTGGCTGTATGTTTGTTTTTCTTTCTTTTTTTTTTATGTATGTTCACCAATTACTCCGTTAATTGTGGACGGATTTTGAAAATTCTTGTTTTGTATAGAAGGGTATGCTTCCAAGGTGGTCCCATTGCCACCAAATCAGAATCTGATGAGGGGATCCCATGCAAATCGAGGGAAATCCTCAAATTTTATAGGCATACCTATACCGATTTGAGTATTTTTTATAGTAACTCGAGCATTTGCACTTGAAAAGCACCATTTGGTGAAGTGGAACTGATGATGAAGACCACAGATGGCCACCGGAACTACTTAATAATAAGTATTTCACCGTTGCGATTCGATTAGGCACTTTAATATGGTTGCTAAGCAATTTTTATGCTTGTCAAAATGAATATGGTGAAGTCACCATCAGTTCAATAATTAACGCCCCTGCATCGGGAAAAGCAATATTTTGTAAAAGATGATGAGCATTTGACATTAGGCTATTGTAAATTAGATAAATTACTAACTGACCCACTAAAATGTAAAAAATAAAAAACTTTTTACAAAAAAAAAAACAACTAACTTCAAAAAAAACACTACAAACTGAAAAAAAACTGTAATTTCGGAAGTCGGTGGCAAAAAACTAAAATACAGATCCAAAGACACCGACTACCGAATTAAAGTTATTTTTCAGTTTGTAGTGTTTTTTTTTTTGTAAAAAGTTTTTTATATTATGTTTTTTAGATTATGTATAGCTAAACATGTGGACATTCTAGACTGTAACAACTTTATACCATGTTTAAGGCAAATGACGACTTATCTTATCTTATCTAGTATTTGTTGTTATAGCGGCAACAGAAATATAATACATCATCTGTGAATTCTAAATACGTTATCTGTTAATTTCAACTGTCTAACTATCACGGTTCACGAGATACAGCCTGGTGACAGACGGAGAGACAGACAGACGGACAGCGGAGTCTCAGTAATAGGGTCCCGTTTTTCACTTTAGGTACGGAACCCTAAAAAACGCCTGAACGGAATTGAATGAAAGAATGATGGACATTTGTATATGGAGCCTGGCCTGTGACCAATAGAGTTCTATTGCATGTCAACTTTATATGTAGCCTGGCCTGTGACCAATAGACTTCTATTGCATGTCAACTTTATATGGAGCCTGTCCTGTGACCAATAGCATGTCAACTTTATATGGAGCCTGGCCTGTGACCAATAGAGTTCTATTGCATGTCAACTTTATATGGAGCCTGGCCTGTGACCAATAGAGTTCTACTGCATGTCAACTTATTGCTTCTAACCGGCAATCACTGTAACAAAACATTTTTATTTAATTTATTTTTTAGTTTTATTTTATTCAAATTCAAGTATGATCTCCTTGCCGGACTGCCGCCACGGGATCTGGAGGCGAAAGTCCTCGCGCAAATTTGGGTGTGGCGCGAAGAGGCAAAACGCCGGGGCGTAACTCCGCTGCCGCAAGAAATCACGGCACAGCGGACGGAGCTCCGGCGGGATCTCTTGGCGACATGGAGAGTGCAATTGTCGCAACCCAGTGCTGGGCACGCCACAATTGTGGTGATAACTCCCCTCTTTGAGGAGTCGCTAGAGAGGCGCCATGGCGTCCTCACCTTCCACCTGACGCAGGTCCTCACCGAACACGGTTATTTCGGGAGGTTCCTATCCAGAATAAAGCGGGAGGAAACGCCCGGGTGTCACCACTGTGTGGATCGCCCGGAGGACACGGTGGAGCATATGGTGGAGGTCTGCCCTGCTTAGGCGGAGCACCACCGTGTCCTCACGGAGGTGATCGGCGGCGGCGATCTCTCGCGTCCGGCCCTGGTTCAGGTCATGGTTCGGTGCGAGAGTTCATGGGAGGCCGTAACCTCCTTCTGCGAAACAGTAATGCTCGCAAAGGAGAAGGCGGAACGCGTAAGGGAAAGACAAAATCCATGCCTTCGCGCCCCTAGTCGCCGCAGGAAACGCCCCGGGCGTCGGGAATCGCAGGCCGATTCCCGGCCACCGTAAGCGCGGGCTTACGGATGTCAGCACCAATTGATGGGGTCCGAAAGGGCCAATGCCTGCCAGGGTTACGAGTCTATCTGAAAGGGATATCGTGGCCCTGGCACACAGGTATCTGAAGGAACATGGGTGGGTTTTAGTCAGTAAAAGTCTGACACACCCTCCCGCTCCGCCCAGAGCGGGAGAAGTTATTTGATAATATCCCACCCAAAAAAAAAGTATGATAGTAGGTACATTATAAATTTAAAAAAATATGGAGATTTTTTATATGGAGCCTGGCCTGTGACCAATAGAGTTCTATTGCATGTCAACTTTATATGGAGCCTGGCCTGTGACCAATAGACTTCTATTGCATGTCAACTTTGTATGGAGCCTGTCCTGTGACCAATAGAGTTCTATTGCATGTCAACTTTATATGGAGCCTGGCCTATGACCAATAGAGTTCTATTGCATGTCAACTTTATATGGAGCCTGGCCTGTAACCAATAGAGTTCTATTGCATGTCAACTTTATATGGAGCCTGGCCTGTGACCAATACAGTTCTATTGCATGTCAACTTATTGCTTCTAACAGGCAATCACTGTAACAAAACATTTTATCTCCGAAAGCAACGGGGTTTGTGCAGTCGAAGACAAAAATCGTTATAATTTTTTATGAAGATTCCTTTGTGAAAAGTAAATCTATAGCTGATAGGTTCATGCTGGGCCCATGTGCTGCCTTTGTGAAAAGTAAATCTATAGCTGATAGGTTCATGCTGGGCCCATGTGCTGCCTTTGTGAAAAGTAAATCTATAGCTGATAGGTTCATGCTGGGCCCTTGTGCTGCCTTTGAGAAAAGTAAATCTATAGCTGATAGGTTCATGCTGGGCCCATGTGCTGCCTTTGTGAAAAGTAAATCTATAGCTGATAGGTTCATGCTGGGCCCATGTGCTGCCTTTGAGAAAAGTAAATCTATAGCTGATAGGTTCATGCTGGGCCCATGTGCTGCCTTTGTGAAAAGTAAATCTATAGCTGATAGGTTCATGCTGGGCCCATGTGCTGCCTTTGTGAAAAGTAAATCTATAGCTGATAGGTTCACGCTGGGCCCATGTGCTGCCTTTTTCAGCCAAAAATGATCACTTTGGTAAGTACCTTTAGGTGGTTAACAATGTTTTAACATGGATCGTGGGAAACAAAATCTTTTTAAAAAGTAAACATTTATTATGGTTATAACAGTCATTCAATATTACAAGATGTTTTATGTTACAATAAATCTAGAATCACATCTAACGTTAATAATAATCGCTTGCATTTCAGATAGATCGATAATAATTAAAATGTAAGCAAAACAAACACTACGAGTATTGTTTGAATCCTAATTAATTACATAATGAATATTATGACTATACGTTCGATTAGTATTTGACTTGTTTTTACAAAATATTAATAATATGTGTATTGAGAATAAATACGATTGTAGACATTAATTTACAATTTACACGTGGCTAATTTTATTCGGTGCTTTTTAGGGTTCCGTACCCAAAGGGTAAAACGGGAACCCTATTACTAAAGCTCCGCCGTCTCTCTGTCTGTCCGTCTGTCACCAGGCTGTATCTCATGAACCGTTATAGTTAGACAGTTGAAATTTTCACAGATTATGTATTTCTGTTGCCGCTATAACAACAAATACTAAAAAACAGCTGCCATACAACAAACGTGATTTTTTTTGCTCGTTTTTGCTCGATATTGATAACGGCAACAGGTAGACGCTTGAAATACTCACAAAATATTTAGTTCTATATTCCCTTTAAAAATAAAGAATTAAATTAAAATATAACCCCCCCCCCCCCCCCCCCCCCTTTAAATAAACAACAAACGTGATTTTTTTCCCATTTTTATAGATAATGTTACGGAACCCTTCGTGCGCGAGTCTGACTCGCACTTGGCCGGTTTTTTTTTACTTTTATCATAATTTAGTATGCTGAAATTGACATGTTGGGTTCAAATCGCGCTTTTTATTTGTTTTTATATAGAAAAACTTCAGGGAAGATGGGAAAGAAATACTATTAAAGAGCTTGCTTTGCTCGTTTGGGAGCCTTTGATCTCCCGGGAAGTAAGTTCCTGTAGAATTATAAAATAAGCAAGGATGTTGCAATGTTTATGCGAGGAACTCGGCCAGGACCTGTCGCCTAAAACTTCTGTTAATAATAGAATTTTGGTATTATCAATAAAATAAGGACATTAAAATATCCTACAATACAATGTTTACACTATTTTGTCCCTTAACTTTGATTTATTAAATACATTCACAGGGAATGTAAGTTCCTAGTAAAAACATAAAGGCTCCCGCAGACAGGCGCGACGTGACGGCGCGACCCGCCAGTCTGCTCCCTTAAAGGATACTTACTTCTTGCGTGACGTCATCAAAATAATATGTAGTATACATTATGGCACCCTATTTAAATAATGGGTGTACAGACGGCTCCACATCAAGCTATACATTTCCAGTATAAGCTGATCTCGCATTATATAGGATTTCCGTACAATGAGAGGTCAGCGTATACTGGAAATGTATTGCTTGATGTGTAGCCGTGTGTACATTATACGCAATACACACAAATGAGTTTTGAAACTTAGTTGGTGGCTTTAACTTGTATGCGCCATTGCTTTTTAGGGGTTCCGTACCTCAAAAGGAAAAAACTCTCTTTTTTTTTTTTTTTTAAACGCCCTACGCTAGGAATTTCTCCTGTATCGTGGGAGCGTTTACAAACATTTAAACTCACATACACAAACAGCCAGACCCGGAACAACTACTTGTAGGTCATACAAATATTTGTTACGTGCGGTAATCGAACCCGCGACACGCAGCGCGGCAGTCAATCGCTTTCTTATAGTTTCGCCAACCGTGCCATCTGTCTGTCTGTCTGTCAGTCTGTCAAGACCATTTTTCTCAGGAACGCGTAGAGGTATCAAGTTGAAATTAATATCAAATACGTAAGTCTATGGTCCCTTAAAGCTCTAAAAAAATCAAGCTTCCAAGTCAACGCAATAAAAAAATACGGCGATATAAGCGACATTATTGCGACATATTTCGATACTCGCAAATAAATCAAAACCTATAGGGTACTTCCCGTTGATCTAGAATCATGAAATTTGGCAAGACTCTTACAGCACAAGTATAGGAAAAAGTCCTAAAATTGTAAATTTGTCTTTTATCACATAAAATAATTGCGAATATCTCGCACATAATTCAAAACCTATCGGGTACTTCCCGTGGACCTAGAATCATGAAATTTGGGCAGAAGCAAGGTCTCACAGCACAAGTAAAGGAAAAAGTCCGAAAATTGTTAATTTGTAGTTTTATCAGATATAAAAATCATTTTTTGCGATTACAAACTTAAATTTTCAGTTGGAAAATTGACCGTGGCGTATATCGATATATGGGAGAACATGTTTTTCAACTACCATGTTAAGTTTGTTTTAGGGATAAATTCATCCTATCTACGGAACCCTTCATTGTGCGTGCGCACACGCACTTGGACGGTTTTTTTTTATTGAATATAGATTCGTTAAAAACACTGCTTCATATATTTGTTTGAGAACGAAACGCAAAAATACGGTAAAATTAGGTACCTAGTAGTGGTGCGGAGTCCAGTATACACGCAATGCTAAGCCTGCAGGAGTGGTCGGAGTCCAGAAAGTAAGATGTAGGTGAGCCCGGATAGTAAGATGTAGGTGAGCCACGATAGTAAGATGTAGGTGAGCCCGGATAGTAAGATGTAGGTGAGCCACGATAGTAAGATGTAGGTGAGCCCGGATAGTAAGATGTAGGTGAGCCCGGATAGTAAGATGTAGGTGAGCCCGGATAGTAAGATGTAGGTGAGCCACGATAGTAAGATGTAGGTGAGCCCGGATAGTAAGATGTAGGTGAGCCACGATAGTAAGATGTAGGTGAGCCACGATAGTAAGATGTAGGTGAGCCCGGATAGTAAGATGTAGGTGAGCCACGATAGTAAGATGTAGGTGAGCCACGATAGTAAGATGTAGGTGAGCCCGGATAGTAAGATGTAGGTGAGCCACGATAATAAGATGTAGGTGAGCCCGGATAGTAAGATGTAGGTGAGCCCGGATAGTAAGATGTAGGTGAGCCACGATAGTAAGATGTAGGTGAGCCACGATAGTAAGATGTAGGTGAGCCACGATAGTAAGATGTAGGTGAGCCACGATAGTAAGATGTAGGTGAGCAACGAGCAAATAACGACTGAGTAAAAATCGAGTGCAAGAGCATCCCGTTCAGTAGGCCGAGTGGTGCGGAGCGCAAAGAGTAGGTCAAACATTCATATTCTTAGAAAGCAAACCTCTTTTTTTTGTGTAATGGCGTACAAATAAAAGAAACATAACAATCTGTGAATTTAAATAATAGCATACATAACGCAGGTTTATATTAAGTTCAAAATAAACTGAGTTAGCGATACAATAGTTATGTATTCCTACTTATCTATTGTATCGCTAATGATTATTGAGGGTAACAAAATATTACAGAAGGACGGTAATTTCGTTCAAAAACATACGTTTCTGGAAATAAATCAATTCAGTAGCTCATTTAAAACACATTCAATTCAACACAGCTTTACAAGATAATTGCAATAACAATTTGTTTTTATGTGTGTTTTATTCTTTATATAACAGAATTATAATGTTATGAACTTATGACCTTAAGATATAATTTTGTTATTTGTATTAATTAATTAGGTATAAGTTGTTATTTATGTACATATTATTTGAATACCCTTATGATTCAATAACTAATATTATTGAGAACAGCAGTGAACATTCGCATCATAAACTAATACGTCCCCGACCGTCCGGCGACCTTGCAAGTCTGATACCTCTTTATTCCGGTATTTCACAGCCTTGTGAACACAATGAAAATTGATGCTTATAATATCAGCTTTCATTTGATGTATAACTGGTCTTTATTGGATATACCGGCCAAAATGCCCATCATTCTTTGGCACACAGATTATTTAATAAAATAAAAGTTTTGTCCGGAGCTCTGTCCGCTGTGCCGTGATTTCTCGCGGCAGTGAAGTTACGGCCCGGCGTTTCTCGCGGCAGTGAAGTTACGGCCCGGCGTTTCGCCTCCTCGCGCCACTCCCATATATACACGAGGACTTTTGCCTGCAGATCCCATGGCGCAACCTTTTTTTTTTTTTTTTTTTGTTCCGGGGTGGATAATCCTCATGGATGTCCTCCGCCCTGGGGCGGGCGGAGGGGTCAGTCAGACTCTTACTGACTAAAAACCACCCCGGTATTCCGACTCACACCTACGCCGGGGGTCGCAATCTTCCGCAACCCCCGGCTGGTGCCGGCCCGCCACTGCGGGCCTCCTCGCGGGTCAGGGGGGGGGAGTGAGGTGTTTGACTCCCCCCGCGACGTCTCAGAGGGGCGCGCGTGGAACACTACGCGCCGCCACCTCGGGTCCTGATGTGTGGGGGGCGACGGACGTCCCCGAGTCCGTCGCCCCTGGACCCATTTAGGGGGGCTGGAAGAGGGCGTTATCCGCCCTCCGCCGACGCCCGGTGCGCCTGCTGCGGGCCGGGTGAGTGGACGAGATCTCCCTCTCCCTTTCCGCAGCCTCCTTCTGCGAGACGACCGTCTCGCAGAAGGACCATAGCGTTCACTACGGCCGGCAGCAACAAGTCACTGCCTACTTCTGAGATGAGGGCACGGCGTGGCTCCTCCCAAGCGGCACACTCTGCCAGCGTAGGCCGCGCCGTGTCCTCCCGGCAGTCGACGCAGTGGTGACACCGGGCGTCCGGCTCCCTGTTTATGCGACACAGGTACTTCCCGAAGCAACCATGCCCCGAGAGCACCTGCGTCACCCGAAACGACAGGGAGCCGTGCCTCCTCCCGAGCCAGGGCTCGAGTACCGGCCGGACCGCCTCGATGGTGGCGAGGCCGGCGTAGGGCGTGAAAGCCTGTCCCGCCATTCCGCCACCAGGGCTGCGCGAAGCTGTGACCGACGCAACTCCACATGTCGCTGCATCAGCCACTCGCCCCGCGCCCTCGCTTCCTCGCGCCACCGATACAGTGACGCGAGTACTTTCGCCTCGAGGTCCCAGGGCGGGGATCCGGCCAGTACGCAAGCCGCCTCGTAGGAGATCGTGCGATATCCCCTGATGACTCTGACGGCCATCGCTCTCTGCGGCTTCCGCAGGACTGCGATGCTTCCGGCCTTCAGGTCAGCCGCCCAGATCGGGGCCCCATAAAGGGCCATCGATCGCACGATCTCCACGTAGAGCCGCCTACAGGCGGCGCTCGGGCCCCCCAGATTGGGAAGCAGCGTTGACAACGCCCCAGCCGCGCCCAACAACTTGGGCGCCAGCCGCCGGAAGTGCACTGTTCTAACCTAACCTAACCCAAAGGATTCAATAACATTAGATGGTACCCGACGCAGGTACATCTAAGGAGAAGAAGAAAACACAAAAAAAATATTAATGCACAAATATAGTAGACGTTTTTAAATGAAATTAAACGCGTTATAGATTTTTTATGAATTTAAATGCGTAACTGAATATTATACGAATTGAATCAGAATCCTAACTTTAGCAGTTTTTCGAAGTATTGAAAATCGGAATGTCGTTTTTCGGACCGAGAACCCATTGAGCATTTGATTCTTCGAACATATGAAAATCGGAAAACAATCAAATCGCATTTACGACTTTCGGTTAAATAAATTTCGTGATTTTTATTTTATTTTATTTATTCGGGAAAACAAACAATTATACACATTAAGAAATACAAAAAGATAGGGTACAGAAATGATACAAATGTGCAATCAACTACGTTCTCCACAGATACACAATGAGACATTTTGGTAAACTTTAAGACTAGCGTTGTTAACGATAAAAAAGAAAAAAAGGAACATTAATATCCATAGCATAGTATCAACGCAGCATAAAGCCGCCAATAGTGCCGTATACAGGGTTATTTTAAGTCGTTTATAACCTCTTAAGGGGTCATTGTACTCATCATTATGAACAACTTTTACTATGGGACCAAAACTGAAAGCGCGAAATAAAAACCAGCTGTTCCCTACATTTTAACAAATTTTCGAACATAAATGTAGGGAACAGCGGGTATTTTTTCGCGATTTTACCGCGGATAAGCGATAAGCAGAGTTTACCGCGCAACTAGCATATATGTATATTAAAAATAATAATAATACCGTTTATTTTAGGCGACACAGGCCCATAGAACAACGACCATATACAACAACGTCCCGACATCAACCATCGGGCAGTTGCTCACCAGACACAACACCCGTCCGGTCGGAGGATCCACCCTTTTCTATGGTGGATGAGTAAACTTTCCTCATACCACCAAAGACTTTTGAAAATCGGAACATCGAAATTCGGAATAAAATATTTCGGAGTATTTGCCCTTTGTCCATACTATCGACTTTAGAACCCTCTAAACTAAAACTATGAAAACGATACCTATGATGACCAATTTACTCAAAGTAAAGTGCCAGTCTGGGTTCGAACCCACGGCCTGCTACTCGTAAGTCGAGGCCGTTAACACTGGGCCGCCACAGCTTGGCTTTAGCACCCTCAAAAACCATGAAAACGACACCCATGACGAAAATTTTTAACATTTTCGCAGCTGCCAATTTTGAGTGTTATTTTGACCAAATTCACACTTTTCTCTCTCTTTCTATCAAGAGAGAGAATGTATGAATGCTTTATTGCGTGATGATATCTGCTAGTTTACTAGTAACTTGTTACGTTTCGCTATTTGTTGCGGGACATGTGGTAAGCGTTAAATGCCTATGACGCGCGGCGCGCTCGTGAAATCTCGCCTTAACGCCATGTCCTAATACGTACGTGCGTGCCGGTGTTGCAATTTCGCTATTGAGCGTAGGTACTTACGTGGCCGCGCCGCATTTCACTTAGACAAAACTCGTGGCCGCCGCCGCCACCGCCGTCGCCGCCAACCGGGACCATTACAGTTCGCTTATAGCGGAAAGCTCGTGGCCAGGAGTTTTTAAGCCATGAAAACGTAACAGGCAGACAGACAGCCTTACTTTCATAGTTACAATATTAGTGGAAAAATGGATATGGATTATATTCGAATCAAAAAGTGTTTATTATTTGAGCACGAATGTTAGTACACGTAAGCCGCGCCACCTGTGTCAGGTATCGGATCATCAATCTTCGATATGTCCCATATTAAATGTCGTCGGGAGATAAATCGCGTAATATGTCGCCCTTCGACACCAGCGCGGCATCGGCTGCGCCAGGCGCGCGACTCATGTTACCTCTCGCCGAGTCTCGCCACACGTTACCTGCTGCCTCTACACGTTTGTTTCAACTCCCGACCTAGTAGCTAGGCTACCTACAATTATCATTGATGTACGGCATATGAAATTATGCAAGTCTTTTCATTTCAGACACCAATCTACATGGTTTTCAACAAACTAAATAATAATAAAGTAACCAAAATTGGGATCACTCTGTGCAAACATTCATTCATGTCGCTACTAAAGCCAGGTCGGCTGCGCCATGTTTGCGTGTTTGAAACAGTTAGAAACATGTTTCAAACACAATTTGGGGGCGTGGCCTAAAGGCCGCCATATGCCATCCCCCCCAAATCGTATTTGAAACATGTTTCTAACTGTTTGAAACACGAAAATATGGCGCAGCAGACCCGGCTTTACTAGCTGGCTTACGTTTCTACTCGGAGCGGCAACGTCGCGTTCCAAGCTGACATCGACGCGTGTTGTACGATCGGTTGAATCCCGCAGTGCGAGTGCAGCGCGGAGCTGCGTAACTGATCACTTGTCATCCTCTCTCACATAGCCACTAGCATCATTAATCACTACTTTTATTAAATTGTCTTTATTACAAACTTTAAAGTTTTCAATGTGACCACCGCGTTGGCGGAAACAAAGGGCTAAGCGGTGTTTCATGACATCCCGCTTTATTGAAAATTTCCCTCAATTTCTCAAGCGCGTTCGTTATTCGAAGGAGTAATTGTTTCACTGCGTCAATGTTTTCCGCGTACACATCGTCTTTAATAACGAGATATCACGAATTCACGATCACACAATCACTAATAATACAAATAAAACCGCCTTTTCGCAGAAGATGTACCTACCTACTAGGTATAAAACTAATGAAAACAAATCTAAGCGTCATTATCGCAGTACCTTAATCTAATTACTGTCATAATTACACAAAAATAAATAAATAAAACAATAGGTAGGCGTCTTTTTTGCGGAAACGTTAACAAACACATTACGGCGCGCCGCGCCCGCCGTCGTAATATTTCTGCGCACGAGTATGAAGAAGTGTATCAAGTGCAGTATAATTCCTGCATTAAAACTTTTTTGCGCGTTCCGCATTCAAACTCTTTGTGTATTTTTTTTTTTAATTTATTGATTTCAAATTCTAATTTTTTCTCATTAAGCTTCGAAACATGTTGTTCAAATCCCAATTTTTTCAGTTGAGTTGAAGCGTTGGCGTGATCAGCCTGTTTTTTTTTTCTAATATTATCCAAATCATTGATGTCGTAGCTTAAAAGCATATTTTAACCGTTGTGACGGTATTTTTGTGTTGTTTGTTCGCGTTTTTCTTTTAATTAATGGTATGTTTTCCTTTCATTTTTAATATTTTTTACTTCTGCTTTATTTCCTTGGTTTCAACAAAATTTTCTTACTTTGTCCTAGGTTGGGAATCAACCATAAGGGCTTTATGGCCCAAGGTACCGGCTAGATTTTAACAGCTTACTACATTTCACCTAGTTCGACTTCCATCCAGCATCGAACAGAAGACCGCTGTGCCACGGAGTCATTTTTTCCTGGTAACACTTAAGAATCTTGTCCGTTGCGTACGCTTCTCCTATTCTGATGTCCGTCTGACATTAACCCTTCGGGGATTACAGGCGTGATGTTATGTGTGTTTTTTTATTATTATTTTAGTTATATTTTATATAGATTCTTTTTTTAATTTGTGAATGTGAGAACGTTGTAGGCTCAATAGACCGTAGCTTTGTAAACCATCTTCTATTTTGTTAAGTACTCGTACTTGGTACTTGTTGACGGTCACATACACTGTCCTCCCATACCTATTAACACTGTAACTTGAAAACATTGTAAAAGCCCATTCTTTTTAAAAGAGTAACCGTGGAGTTTCTTGCCGGCTCTTCTCCATAGGAAACGACCAATTGGAACCGTGCACCTAGCTTCTGACGTTTTTTGATTTTGATTTTGGTTTTGAGTCATGGTTTCTTTTTGGAATACCCCTTTTCACCCCGTTCGGGGTAGATTTTTGAAAAACCCTAATACACGTTATTCTATATTTTTGGTTTTTAGTATAAATACTGAGTTTCCAGTTAATTGGACTGCCAGTTAAAATTCTTCTATACAAACTTTGACATCCCCCAATCCCTCTTTGGGGGGAACTTTGAAAAAACTAAAAATAGAAAACTTTATGATTTACTTAGGTAAGTATTCGTGCCAAGTTTCAAGTTTATCAACTTTATTATTTTTACTTGAATACAAAATTTTGCGAATGAACAACTTCAATAAAAAACTTTATCCCCTTTTCACCCCCTTGTGGGTTGAAATTAAAAAAAAAACAACGATTTACGTTTTTAACTTAAACAATAAAACACTTTAATTAAAAACAAAATTTCATCCCCCTTTTCACCCCTTAAGGATTGAAATTCTAACAAAACCGTTGCGTTAGCTTCCGACCATAAGCCTAGATAATAAATTTAGTGATTTTTACATTTTAAAATGAAGGAGTATCCATACACAACTTCATCCCTCTTTTTAACCCTTCGGGGGTGGAATTATCAAAAACACTGAAACACGTATAAATTAATTTTTAATCGTCAGCCTAAACATAAAATTTGTAGATCCTGACTTCAAAACTGTCGGACTTTCATATAAACTTCTATCCCCTATTTTACCCCTTTAGGGGTAGAATTCCCAAAAATCCTTTCTTATTCCTTGTCTACATTATAAAGAGAACCTCTGTACAAAATTTCAGCTTTCTAGGTCCAAGGGTTTGGGCTGTGCGTTGATGAGTCAGTCAATCAGTCAGTCAGGACTTGTCTTTTTATTTATATAGATTGCAATCATTTTTGTATTTCCATGCGTATTTCTTTATACGATTAAAATAGCAGATTTAAGATTTCACTAAAAATTTTTTACTAAACCTTCAACTCAACAATTTTTGTACTTAACATTTTCTTTAGTCTTATATTGTTTTATTTATTAAGTTCAAAATTATACGTTTTATAAGTAGTGAAAGATTTTTTTTTTATCCGTACTCGCGCGGCGGGACCCAAGTTCCCGTTTGTGTGCTGAGCGGAGAGATTTTTCGCTACACAAGGACAAGGGCCCGGCTTGCACTAGAAAGAAGAACTTGAGTAAAGCCGGGTCTGCTGCGCCCTATTGGCGTGTAGCAAATAGTTAGAAACATGTTTCAAACACAAATTAGCCAGCGTTTGGGGGGTAAGCACTTAATGGAGCTGTGTGTACCTACCCCACAAACATTCGGATACCACTACCTGCTATACAAACAACTCAGTGACAGGAAGTTAATAGGTATTATAACATCATCCAAATAGACTAAGTGGGAAAAGTACGTATTATTGAAGGTAACTCAAAAACTACCCAAGCAAAGTTAATAAAATTTATAAGAGACTACCGCGCACGCTTTTTTACCAAATGAAAAAAGAATTTCCAAAATCGGTCGACATCGGACGAAAATATCGATGAACATACAAAAATATTATATACATGTATACTTACATACAGATGAACAGAGATTTTCCTTTTTTTGAGGTCGGTTAAAACATTAATTGTTTGTCAATTAATTTAATAATTTAATACGTTATTAAAATAAAGATTATCGGGTAGTTATTTTCTTAAAGTGAATTATTCTCAAACTTGTTGTTGTACGAGTATATTGAATGAATGAATGATGAAATGACAAATATTTTTTTTACCAATCGTTACTTATCAAGTGATAATTTGTAATTTGAGCGCTTTACACCCGTTCCTAATTAGCGTAAGCGTGAAAACGATGTCGCGTGGATCGTCATAGATGAAGTCATGACATGCACCATCTTGCGATAACGCCGACCATGCCCTAAATTAATATCACCGTGAGCGCTGTCAAAAATGACAGTTGTGCTGTTTTGTTTGAGTCGCGTCGTGTCTAGTTAAGCATCACTTCTTTAGACACACGCTCACCTGGTACGATGGATGATCCTTCACACACGATGACACAACGTTTCCTCTCTCATGTATATAATGTCACATTTCACTACACTTACACACACACTACTAAAGGCTTCTTCTCTTGTATACTGCACCACTCTTGATATCGTCTTCTGATGCAAACAATGTAACCTACAGATGTTTTCATTTATGTGAGAATGCTGGTATCCATAACACAAGTTAAATCTTGCTTTGGATATCAGAATTGTAATATGCTATTAATGTATACGCATGGTGTTGTTTGTAAGTGTTTGATTGTTCAACCATTATTTGTTCAATAAATAAATCTCTCTCTCTCTCATCTAAATATCGTGGCATTTGTGAAATTCTGCTTCTGGCTACAGTCGCCATTTAACCAAAGAAAAAGAAGTGTAATTTTGTGTGTGTGTGGTGTATATGTTACGGCTAATACCCGAAGTGCGGCTACACCTAGTTTTAGCCGGTTAGAATTATAGGTCCAGACAATCCCTGTTGGATAAAACCAATTTACCAACAATAGAGGGGATCTGGCGCTCGGCGGCCGCTCCCGCGGCACGCTCGCTTCGCTCGCTCGCCTTCGCTTGTTAATGGTTACTGTTCTAACCTAATCTAACCCAAATGATTTTACCCGAAAACAATCGGCTCGTACTAGGTTTAACCAAGAGTAAGTGGCTACACCTAGTTCTAACCGGCTAAAACTAGGTGTAGCCGCACTTCGGGTATTAGCCGTAACATATACACAAAGAATTAGTAATCCAACCGTGAGCGCGTTCACGAGCGTTCCGAATTGTTGACAGCTGTCAGCTGTCATAATCTTGTTAACTAACTCAGAACAGAAAATAATGATGTGAGCGATTAAGGTCTAATTCGGAATACAGCAGTTGTGTCAGTGAAATGACAGGACACCAGACATTTGTGTCGGTGAAATGACAGGACACCAAACATTTCAGTCAGTGACATAACAGGACACCAGACTTTTGTAAGATAAAACAAACGACGTCAAAGGACGACGAGGGAGAAAAAGATCGTAGCAAAAATATCTTCGGAGAAAATCTCAGAGTGACAGCCCATTTTCACTTGACAAAAGTACTCAAGAACCTATTCATTTTTAAATTCAATTCGTTGTTTTCTTGATTGCCAAGATACGCATGCACCACCTAAAATGAAAGCATATCCAGAATATGATCGCCTTGTCTAACAAACAATTAGCCCAATAAGCATCCGAAAAACCCTTAAGACAATCACCAGTTCTCTAATATAGGAGGCCGTGTCGCATTGTCCCTTTAAGGTAACGTAATATACGTTTTGCTGATTTCTAGTCGCATGTTTCCGGTTTCGTTAACTTTTGACTTAGTTTACTCACCGCGTTTGCAATATCTGGCCTAGTTGCGTTACTCAGGTAATTTAAGCAACCTATTAGTTCTCGATAAGGCCATGTTTCGTTCTTTTCGGTATCACATTTTTCTTCCGATTTAACTTTTGAATTAATTTCCATGGGAGTTGCACATTTATTACAATTTTCGATCTTAAATTGTTTTAACAATGTTTTAATATAATTTTCTTGTGACAGAACAATGACATTTTCATATCTTTTTATGTCTATTCCTAAAATATATTTCGCTTGACCATAATCTTTCCAGTCTAACTCCTTTGACAACTTATTTTTAAAATTGATGATAAACCTCTTTCTTGACTTCCAATTAAAATATCGTCGACATAAATTAATAAAAATAAAAAGGTATTCCCATTTCGCTTAAAATAAATGCATGGTTCATTCAGACTTTGCTCCAATCCCATCTCAGTGAGTTTCTTGTTGAGCCTGAGATTCCATTGACGTCCAGCTTGCTTCAAACTATACAATGATTTCCGCAATAAGCATGAATCGTAACCATTATCCAATTTACTAAGCATGATCTGCGCGTGATTTTTAACCATTAAATCTTCTCCCTCACGATTCATAAGCCTAATTAAACTCTCTCTTAATAGTTCTGGAATTTCCATGTAAATCTCTTCATGCAAGGAACCATTCAAGTAAGCGGTATTAATGTCTAATTGGTGAATCTCCAAGTCCAATTTAACAACGAGAGCTATTAATAATCTGACGGTGTCCAGTCTAGCTACAGGCGCAAAGGTTTTCTAGTAATCAACCCTATATCGCTGGCTAAAACCTTGAGCCACAAGTCTAGCTTTCTTCTTAAAAGTCTTATCGACATTCTGTTTTGTTGTTAAAACGTAACGACAACCAATGATGTTTCTGTTTTTCGGTCTTCTAACGATCTCCCATGTCCTTTTTTGAACTAAACTCCTAATTTCAGATAATATAGCGTTCTCCTACTCTGGGTTATTATCACTTTTCAAAGCATTTTTTAAATTCATTTCAGCTGAACCAGCAAAATCTGCAGCATCATTTGAATTAAGTCAAGTCAAGTCAAGTCAAAGCATTTATTTCAAATAGGCACATAAGAGGCACTTTTGAACGTCAAAATTTACAAAAAAAATAGAATTGATTCTAGTTGCCCCTTCCAAAAGGTAGTTTCGTATGGAGAAGAATGGGCAAGAAACTCCACCGGTACTCTTTTAAAAATGTTTTACAATATTTTGTTTGATTACATTAATTATATGATTATATGCGAAGACGATGCACCTAGAATAAAATTACTATACCATAATAGGTAAAACGAATTAAAAACTAAGCAATGAAAAATAACTTAATTATTAGATAGATACGTGGTGTTCACATATTTACAAACATCATACAAGTATGTTTTTCTAAAAAAATAAGTCAGTGTGTGAGTATAGGTTATCACAGAATGTAAAATGAATATCATAAAAATAACAGATTTTACCATAAAAATAGCAACCAGTTTGATTTTGTCTAGACTCTAGATTGTCCTATGGAGCTGGACCAGCATGTTTCCAAGCATTCCTGTCCTGGATATAATCCTCTAACTTGTAATATGCTTGTTTACAAAGTGTACTTTTAATATGTGTTTTAAATTTTCTCTCATTTAATTTCAATATATCACAAGGTATTTTGTTGTAACATTTAACACAGTACCCCATAAAAGATGTATGTACTTTAGATAATCTGAAAAATGGTTGATCTATTTAATTAGTAAAAATGGTTGATATAATTAGTAAAATTTATTGGTTGTTCAACTTCGGTCATTTGATAGCTTTTTCTTGGACGGCCTACATTACCTGTGCGTAATATTTTAGGTCTACCAGGAGCTCTTTTCAACCTTTGTAGATCAACATGTCCACTTGTTCCAAGCCTTCTTGATTCTTCTAGCTGATGATCAATATTTGAAGGGTTTGTCTCTTCATCGTGTTCGCATCCTCTCGATTCTTCAGAATATTCTTGACATTCACTCTATATCTCATCGTCTACTTGTTCTATTTTTATTTGATTATCATGTTCTTCCGGTAGAGTATACTTTGAAAACTCGATTTCCATTAATTCTTTATCCGCATCTTCTTTAACATTGGATGATGCTGAATCTTGCGTCGAGATCTCGTGACTTGAATATTCACTTTCATAAAATCTCACATCTCTTGCAACCATGAATTTTCTTCGCTCTGGAATCGATACTCTATATCCTTTCGCATTCTTTGGATATCTAACAAAGGTGCCAGAAATTCCTCTTGCTGTGAATTTATTCTTGTTTGGATCTTTATTTAAAATATGTACCTTAGCTCCAAATCTTCGAAAGCAATCAATCTTCACTGGTTTTTCTAGCCACCTTTCATAAGAAATATCACCATGTAGACTGCTTTTAGGACAACGATTCCTGATATAACACGCGGTATTCACTGCATCTGCCCAAAAACCTGCAGAAAGTTCTGAACTTAGCAACATACACCTGGCCATTTCTACTAAAGTCCGGTTCATTCGTTCAGATATTCCATTTTGTTGTGGTGTCCGAGCAACTGTCAGTCTGCATTATTCCTGCTTGTTTCAAAAATTCATTAAACTCAGCGTTACAATATTCACCTCCATTGTCAGTTTGAAGATACATGATCTTTAATTCGGTTACAATCTCAACTTGACTTTTGTACACTTAAGTAAGCTTCTAAAGTAAGTAAGCTTTTGTAAGCTTCTAAGGCTTTATATTTCGCACGTTGAAAATATACCTCACACCAACGTGTACAATCATTAATAAAAGTAATAAAATATTTCGCACCTCCTACAGATTTACATTTCATAGGACCTACGATGTCAGAATGAATTATTTTAAGTTTTTCAGAGCAAGGGCCTCCGGAGTTAGAAAAAGGTAATGCGGTCATTTTTCCTTTAGCACATATATCGCAATCAAGTAAGCATTGTACTTCGGTTGCGTCAATTTTGACATCTAATTTAATTAAAAGTTTAGCGACATCCTTACCATTTAAATGTCCTAAGCGTTCATGCCAACTACCATATTGTTTGCATTCAATCAATCAATCAACTCAGCCTATCGCAGTCCACTGCTGGACATAGGCCTCTCCAAGGCTGCGCCACAACACCCTGTCCTCCGCCTTCCGCATCCAGTCTGACCCAGCCTCCTTCTCAAGATCGTCGGTCCATCTAGCATGTTGTTTGCATTACTTAAACTAAATGAATATTCAGGCCTATTTAAACAATACAAGTTCCCTTGCGATAGCCACACAATTTAATATTGCCCTTTTTGTCAATCACATTTGCTACATTGAGTTTAAATGTGACATCACAACCATTGTTGGTTAGCTTGGCTACAGATATTAAATTCGTCCTTAGGTTCGGAACATAAAGTGTATCATGTAAGTCAATCCCTATCTTTGAGTGTTTGTGACATGCCGACAACCATACAGTACCCTTACCTTTTATTTCAGTACTCACATGCGTAGCTAAATTTAGTTCTCCGCTAGTTACAATTAAAGTATCCCCGAACATACTCGCATCATTATAAAGATGAGACGTGCACCCACTATCAAAAATCCAGTCGTGTTTTTGAACATTTACAGTATTATAAACTTCTAAATCTGAACCATTAAAAGTAATTAGTGCTTTGTCCATATCCACACGATGTGTTACTACATCCTTTTGTACCTTTTTTTTATTCGGACATTCTGTTGCCTTATGTCCTTGCTCGTGACATTTAAAGCATTTATATTTAAATCCTTCTCCGCTAGAAGTTGGGTTAATTTTATTTACAACTTTCACGCTTTTGTTACGTTTTTTCACATATGTATGCATTACTCCTTCATTCTGAGATCTATTCATCTCTTTGGATTCGTGCTCTTCTAATATTTTAATCTTTAATGCCTCTGGTTTCGGCAACTCGTCTCTTGACTCAATAGCACATCTAAAGCTTTCAAAATTTTCAGGTAAACTATATAACAACATTATAGATAGCAAATCATCGTTGATATGAATACTCATTTCTGCTAGTTTATCAACAGCGTCGAAAAAAACTATTCAAATGATCTCGTACATCACCTGTTTCCAACATTTTGTGCAACATCAGTCGCTTCAGAAGTGTAGCCCTCTTAGCAGGTCCTTTCGAAGCATAAATAGACTCCAATTTCAGCCAAACTTCTCTCGAATTGTTACAGCCACTAATATGTCAAAGTTCAGTACCACACATCGACAAAATTATATCCGCTTTGGCTTTTTCATCTTCTGCTTCCCAATTCTTAGCTTCTCCTATTTCAGATAGTTTTGGTACCTTTCCACTTGCATACTTCCATCCATCACTTTTTATTAGGATCGCCTGTACCTGTTTTGCCAGCTATCATAATTTTCTTTGTTTAGGGGCTCGATTCTAAACATTCCGCTCATCGTCGGTCCTTTGCACAAATATTTTTTTCGCTGCTTGAAAAATAAATGTACCTAACTCTTTATTTTTAACTCTCCAGACTTCTTACTTGAACTACGCTACTTGTATCTACCCTGGGTCTCGCGATTTGGATGTCTGGGTACCTGGGCCCATAACCAATGTAAGATAAAAGAAACGACAGGGAGAAAAAGATCGTAGCAAAAATATATACGGAGAAAATTTCAGAGTGACAGCCCATTTTCACTTGACAAAAGTACTCAAGAGTTCTCATTTTTAAATTCAAAATTTACTTCATAAGCACGTCGTATACACAAAGTTTGTATATCCAATAACATTTGTGTCGGTGACATAACAGGACACCAGACATGTGTCGGTGACACGACAGGACACCAGACATTTGTGTCGGTGACACGACAAGCCACCAGACATTTGTGTCGGTGACACGACAGGACACCAGACATTTGTGTCGGTGACACGACAGGACACCAGACATTTGTGTCGGTGACACGACAGGATACCAGACATTTGTGTCGGTGACATGACAGGACACCAGACATTTGTGTCAGTGACACGACAGGACACCAGACATTTTACATACGATATTTACGGTGGATTAAAAGGAGGGCTGCTTGAAAACTTTTGAAAGTGAGTTATATTTTTGGAATCGAACCCTCGACTCATTTCTCTTGACACCCCACGTCATGGGAGTATGATTTGTATTTTTTTAGATAACAGCCCGTTTTTTTCATAATTCATAATCATTTATTTCCATAAGACATGGTATACATACAATGGTGTTAAAATAATTTACAATGGCACAAACATGTCTAGCTGATATAAAACATAGCATGCAAAATTTCGGAGTTTTTGATCTTTGAAACAAACTTACATATTTTTTTATCCATAAATTCTTTCACACTATTATTATTGGTTTTATCATTTATTTCAGGCCTCGCCCATAGTGTTAGTAACAATGATCTTAAAAACTAGTGTTAGTAGAAAAAACAAGTTTTATTCGGTGTGGAGTTTCATCCAATGTCGCAGCGTTGGAGACTCCCATCTATCTGCGAATAAATTCAAGATAGTGTTGGTACTGCCGCAGAGACGAGCAAGCAGAGAAGCGCTTCTTTTACGTATGATGGCCGCGAAACCATCTATGTGCCTTTCCGCAAACCTCCTTGACGCGCTACATCGCCATGGCAGGCCCAACAGTATCGTTATTGTACTGGAAACGCAGATCGCTATATGCACGTAATATGTATAACTAGTCCACATGCTGCACGTGTAAAAAGATGAGCAAAATGAAGAAGCAAGTGAATATTTCATGACGTTAGGTACTTTTTGACGTCTAAAATCCACCATGTAATTTATTTTTCAAAGTTATGTAGCTAGTGTTGTTCACGCCATTTGTTAAAATCGATTCACTTGTTTATCCTCTATGAGGGAGACAGACATACCTTCATACCATCAAAAAAAACATTACCCCCACATTTTTGGGCTCCGCCGCAGTCGGGTAAAAATGCGGATTATGGATGACTACAGTAAATTTTATCATGAAATAAATTTTATATGGACATATTATTATGAAGCTTATTTACGAGTTGACATATTATTTTAACGACTTGTTATGAAACGCGAAGCTAACATTTTTACGAGGTCGCTAAGCGGGCGACAAGTTCTGTCTGATGCGGCTCATGCGGCCCACCGCCCGCCGCCGTCAGACAGGGCGGCGGCCGCGTCCGGCATCCGCCATCCAGCGCCCGCCGTCCAGCACCCCGCCATCGCCATCCGCATGCTTCCCGAACACGTTGTCGGCTAAGCTAAGCCCAAACCTTAATATTTTTATGTGTCTTAAGTTTGGGAGCACCTTGTAGTGCGGAGCAACATTATACTCGGTGTCGAGTCGAGTGAGACGGTTACGCGGTCGCACCGCCGCGCGCCGCACTATGGGAAAATCGCGTATGTTTCGTCTCAAAACTCCGTATCTCAGTTGTTTCAAAACTAATTAAGCTGTAATTTTGCACACATATTCTTGGATATATAAAGTTTAGTGTAAATAATTTTAATTCTAAAAATTCTGTTTATTAATTAATTTAAAAAATAAAACTTAAAAAAATACATGCATTTTATAAGAAAAAAAAAACAAAAATGGTCTTAATTTTAAATTTACTTAAAATAGTTGTGTAGATTTACTTAAAATGGAATAGTTAAAACAAACGAGAAAAATAAAATACAAAATTCAGGAAGTTCCTACAGATTTTCGTTGATAGCAAGCAGGGCCTTGGCTTCATTTAAAAGTTCTTTCGATATCGTTTCTGAGGTATTTCTCAAACTTGATATATATGGATCAGAAGTGTACAATAAGGTATGGAACACGTCTTCATTGGTAGCCGCTCTTGAACACTTTCTAGAATGATTATGTCTAAACTTTTTGTAATCCTTATTTCGGGATTCTTGCGCGTCTTCGGACAATTGTCCGATAGGTAAAATAGCATAGTACTCAATCATTTTTTTCTCCGTGAATAAGTATTTTATGCACGGAGGAAGGCATATAATACCAATTATAAATATTTACGTACAGTTGGGCTGTACTATATGCGTATTCACCAAACTTTTTTGAATTAATAGCCATTCCAGGTGACATAGTTTGTAGTATTATGTACATTCGTTTTATAAGTTCTACGTCTACACCTGTAATGTCTGCAGAGCAAGAGTAATTCTGAAAAAATCTCCGAGCTGTGTTTCCGTCATTACTATTTCCAGTGCCTTGTCGAGGTTTATCGACATGGAGTCCCATTTCCTCCCTAAACCGCTTTTGTACCAATTTTTCCTTTCGTCTTAGTTTTTTTTATTTTCCGGTGTAGTAGCTGACCACTTTTCAAAAGACAAGTTATAAGAAATATGTAAGATCATCTCCATACTCGCTTTCTTCGGGCAAAACTTGTTTGTACTCACTCTGCCCTGATGACCCGTCACAACCCCATTTACAGAATAGTTTCAACTTTCTTAAACCGTTTTTGTAAACTGAACCAATTAGTAACATACGTGCCACCGTATGATCCAACAAGAGCTGCAGATTGACTTTTGCACTTATATTAGTAATGGTTATGCTCAAACCTGGTGGGTAACACATCTTCTTCGCTTCGACTAAAGTTGGATAAGAAGGAAACACTAAGCAGTTTTTGTCCGCCAAACAAAATCGAAGTTTCCCATACTGTTCTTTGTTAAGGTCTAAGTCAATAAATGTCCGTAGTGCTTCTTCCTTTGAAAAAGGTGTAACATCTTCAGGGTTCTCAGTTATGTTAACAATTTTTTTGTTATCGTTTTTGAAGCAGTTCGTATAATATTAACGATTGCGGCCTCCTCCGTCTCACCCATAGACCGTAACTCCTGAGCATATGCATTGAGCACACAGTCCAATCCGTACTCTTGTATTAATTCCATGTTTTTTATTTTTTTTTATTTTCTGAAGATTCTTCGTATGGTTTTGAGGATCTGCCGCCACTACTTCCAGGCATATTAGGGTCATTAACCGTGACCCGACACTCTAGTGGAACACGAAATTGACCATCTAACCAGCTGACGTTCTTACTTTCAAAGCGGTCTTTCATCCGAGATGCATTTCTCCAGTGTTCGTTACATTTAGATAAGTTTCTTTGAATGTAGGAGACCACAGTAGCCATAGCCTCTGGTGACAAATTGAAATTTTCTTGTAAGTAGTCTTCTATATTATACCATTTATCAACAAATTGCACAACACTCGTTTACTACAAACAAATTCACCCATTATTCAAATTAGTCAACTTTGCAAATAGTTGAAAATATGGTGTTAACTGCTTTTTAGGGCAACTGAATGTCTGACCAACAACTGTGAATGTTTCAGGGCTCACAATCCTTTTATAGGCCTATGAAATAGTGCTATGTGCAAAAAGATAAGATACTAATAATTTGCACTCTTCCCATAACCAACCTGTTTTTATTTCGACCCTAATAGATAAGTGACCATATTTTATCTACTTGATACTGGTGGTCAAAACTGTATCAAAACCACAAAGAACTATTAATAATAATTATCACTCTAACTCTTTATCAATTTGACCTTAATAGATAACAAATGATTTTATGAGAAATAAAAAGAACCTGAAAAAAAACATAATTTTTATCTCGCGATATGTTTTGGCACCGTGTCAGAAAAAGTGCAAGTACGTGCAATTTTTTTTTTCTCCTTGCGTAAACTAAAGTATAAAGATCTTAATACAATAAATATCTGGACAGCGGCAAGCAGCGGAAAGGGAAATGTCTCGTTAAAAAACAAATTACTCTAAAAACATATCATCTTAAACTATATTGGTTAATTTTATTTTATCAATGCAATAAATATAAAATTAATTATAAAACATTATAAGGAGATTATAAGCATTCCAAAAATGTATAATACTTGTAGATTTATATAAAAAAACTTTCGAGTAATGTGGCGTTGAATTGCAGTAACATATTGCGTCAAAATTACGTTATTGAACAAGAGTTAGCTTTGATTTGATGATTAACAAAAAAAAAAAAAAAATGCGAATAGAAAGCTTATTTATTAGACTATATTAATTTATTATTTTTATTCCATAACAACGACTTTCACGTGAAACGGTTTTGAGACGGCTTTGTATGGGGCTTTCGCATAGTGCGCCGCTGCCGTTGAACACATTTGAATTGTTCGGCCGGGCACACTGGCATGTCTGGCACACGTCATACTGTGTTGTGATCGTATCGTTCAATGAAACTCCCGAGATCAGTGTCTTCTCGCGATTGTATTACTGTAACCGTTGTGTTAGTAATAGAATATCACGAGATCATAGCTGTGGCTAATCAACCACACGCCGACTACCTACTCATCTGTACACATGTTTACTGCACGATCGGGGTGACGGGCCTGTGGAAATCCCGCTCCCACAATAAACCGGTGCAGGTGGCGGGAAAGGTGGGTATGGGGACAGTCATCCGCACATCAGTGGTAACACTAACATTGCGAAAATTTCCCTTACTGCTACCACAAAAAGGCCAAGTTGATATCACGGATGTGCGAAGGTATTCTATATCCTTGGCTTGAAATTTTTCGCTAGGATTATTAAGGGCTTTGCCTTCTTTAGTATGGTGATTCCTCAAATTTTTTGCTGTATCAAAGTCCATTTCTCCGACTGCTTCTTATCCTTCCATTGTCCATCTTTAGCGACAATACACGCTAATGTTTTATGATTTACCGGCGTAGAGGCCATCTGATGATTCATACATGCGTCCGTGTCCGTAGTGAGGCCCGCTCGCAGCTCAGGTGCAGGCGGGCTTTCATTGTTTGAAACTGCGGAGTCGCGGTCGGAACTGGCCTCCACATGCTACGCCTCATTAGCGCAGCGCACTTGAGTGAGCGGGACAGCGCCACACTCGATCCGTGCGCGCGACACACTTACCCCCACGCAACTTTCGTCCTGTGCTGTACTCACAGCTGTGTCATGAGTCATGTTATGTTCTTCAATGTGAGATAGGCCCAAGCAACGGTCCGCTGTCCATAAAGCAACTGTTAGACATACCGTCACCGCCGCGTTTTTTATTTATATTTATGCACTCATAATTATTGACCAGAGATGCTTGGTTCAGATTTATTAGGTCTTGTTTTACCTCATGCAGTTGATCTGATTATACATATGTGTCCTTTAATAATCTTAGGTATTTCTGTATCACAAGTAAATCTTTTAATAATCTAGTAGCATCTATGTGATCGAAAGTAACAGGTGGTAGTTTTTGCAATTCTCTGGCTACAAATATTGGAGTTTCCTCGGGATCTGTTTTCTTAAAAACTGTAATAACGTCCTAAAGATCTCGTTGTATTCTTCCATCCTCCTTCCGTGTTACTCTACGTTTCTTAGAAGTTATGGCCTCCACTGTGTACGAAGTTTCTTCGTCCATGACGTCTATTTTTTATGTATGTTCACCGATTACTCCGTCAATTGTGGACGGATTTTGACAATTCTTTTTTTGTATAGAAGGGTATACTTTCGAGGTGGTCCCATTGCCACCAAATCAGAATTTGATGAGGGAATCCCATGGAAATCGAGGGAAATCCTCAAATTTTATAGCCATACCTATAGCGATTTGAGTATTTTTTATAGTAACTCGTGCATTTGCTCTTGAAAAGCACCATTCGGTGAAATGGAACTGATGATGAAGACCACAGATGGCCACCGGAATTACTTAATAATAAGTATTACACAGTTGCGATTCGATTAGGCACTTTAATATGGTTGCTAAGCAATTTATGCTCGTCAAAATGTATATGGTGAAGTCACCATCAGTTCTCCTGGTTCTTACCAGGAGAACTCCTCAACAATTAACGCCCCTGCATCGGGAAAAGCAGTATTTTGTAAAAGGTGAAAAGCTTTGGACAATAGGCTATTGTAAATTAGATCAATTATAAACTGACCTACTAAAAAGTGAACAATAAAAAACTTAAAAAAAAAAACAACCGGCTTCCAAAAAAAACACTACAAAGTGAAAAATAACTTTTTTATTTTATTTTATTCTGAATATACGCCAGAACTTCACAAATAACTACGTTACAATTACTGCACTTTACTTTACTAGATGCCATCGCGGTCAGATGCGTCATCCTCGGTACGTTGGCTCGCTCGCGCTTGCAATCGCATACTGATTTATTATCTTGTAGCAGGTTATGTTCGTCTGTGTTTTTTTTTGTTTAACGTATTTAACGGGTTGCGATTCGATTAGGTACTTTATTATGGTTACTAAGCAAATTATGCTCGTCCCAAATTCCCAATGCATAAAGTGAGTGGCAGTTCTCCTGGTTCCTACCAGGAGAACTCCTCAACAATTATCATCCCTTCATCAGGAAACGCAATATTTTGTAAAAGGTTATGAGCAGTTGACATTACGCTATTGTACCTTAGATAAATTACAAACTGACCCACTAAAAAGATTTAAAAAAAAACTTTTTTAACTCGATAATTAGCGCTGTCGACAATACGCGCCTGTCAGGGTTGGGTGAGCGACCGAGACTTGGCTTGACTAAAGCAGCCTCTTGAAATCTTACAGCATCCTGTTGGCGCTTGGTTCTTCGCCGTGCGTTGCAATAGATAAGTCAGGAAACTGTTTTATACGCATCACATGCACAGAATGGAAGCTATGTATTATATATTGTTTAGATATAATCGCAGTGATAGGGCCTGCTGGCAGGCAGACACGGAGAACTAGGTGCAGCAGGATCTCGCAGGGGAGAGGCGCAGGGGAGAGGCGCGTGGGCCGCGGGTGGGGCGAAGCCTTCCGCGGTAATTAGTTGTGCGTCATGGCGACAATGACGGACGTCGCCGGCTCTAATGAAAAAATAATGACGTCAACGCGCTCTCTCTTCATCAAGTCAATTAGTGAACATCGTGCTGCTGTAGGGAGCTAGCAGGTCTCTGCTGGTCCAGGACCACCGCGGTGTGGTCGCGCGGGGGAGGCGCTCGTCACCTGTCTCCCGCTGTGCACTGTGCTGTATCGACACAGTTAAATAGCAATGCAGCTCTATAGCCGACGTTTTTGTTGATGATATCAAGACTTAAAACAAGTCCCAAATAAAATATGAATTGTGTGATAGGTACAGTTATTCAGACTCATTAAAAAAAAATGGGATTATTGTGATGGTTAAAACGTATTTGTGTGAAAAATTTGTATGGGACTATACCATTTTTATGGGCCTATTCTGGATATGAATATATTATTTTTAATTTGAGATATGATATCTTTGCAGTTGTGACTCCTAATTCATTAAAATGGTACCTGAAAAGCACTGATATTTGTTGGAAAATGTGATAGCGTCCTTAAGTGAACTTCAACCAAAATTATACGAGATGTTGCATCCGAAGAGATTTAACTTACATTGTAGTCTTCCGTACTTAATGCACTACACTGTCACACTGTTGAGAGACAAAATAATAATAATTTAATAGTCTGTGTCATCTGTCAACTGTCACCTAAACCTCATTCGTTTTGGAGCTCATTGTTTACTCGATTCCATAATAATATGGGGTGTTATGTACATGGGTGGGTAGTGTGTTAAATCTCTTCGGATGCAACATCTCGTATAATTTCACTTAAGGTACGTTCAATTAACCATAAATTATACTTCAAGGTTGCATCTTCGAGATTTAACTTACATTGCAGATGTTTAGAGTATGTTTTATTATGGAATGGAAAACCTGTTTGTTCATGTATATGTGTGAGTAGTGTTAGGTTTTGATTTATAATAGAACTATTTGACGCAGTTTGTTGTGATCAAGTATTAATGTAATTTATTTTTGTATTTGATTATTTGTAATCTAATTGTGCTGGCAACACCGAAACGACCGAATTATTTTTAAAAGCTGTCAGTAGAAGGGATGGCGGGGACGGCATTTTTAAAAAACGTCTCTCTTCGTTTGGTGGTCGCATCAAGGTCGGACGCACAATTGGTCTTTAACATTTTGGTCTCCATCTAGATTAATAAAATAAGTTATCAGAGTTGTTATAAAGTACCGAAATATTAAATACCTTTAATGGAGTGAAGCCGTTTTCTTACAGTAGAGTGTAATTTGTTTTTGAAACAAAACAAAACAAATCCGGTCAGTGATCACAACCAGTTTTTATATTATATGGTTCACACTTTGTAACCATCAAAAGGCTAACACTTGGTAACAATCAAATGGCACCTGGTAACAATCAAATAACGAAGCAGATTAAGAACAGAAGATTATTTTTACAGGTTTATGAACTGAATATGCCATCAGCAAACGCCCTGTTCAATAACAGGTTGGTTGGTAGTCCTGCCAGCGGTCTTTTTAGGGTTCCGTACCCAAAGTGTAAAACGGGAACCCTATTACTAAGGCTCTACCGTCTGTCTGTCTGTCCGTCTGTCACCAGGCTGTATCTCATGATCCGTGATAGCTAGACAGTTGAAATTTTCACAGATACTAAAAACCAGAATAACATAAATATTTAAAGGGGCTTCCATACAACAAACGTGAGTTTTTTGCTCGTTTTTGCTCGATATTGATAACGACAACAGGTAGACGCTTGAAATATGCACAGAATATTTAGTTATATATTCCCTTTAAAAATAAATAATTAAATTAAAATAAAACAAATATTTAAGGGGGGCTCCCCTACAACAAACGTGATTTTTTCCACATTTTTATACGTACGGAACCCTTCGTGCGCGAGTCCGACTCGCACTTGGCCGGTTTTTTATTATTTCCATTGAGACGCCCGATCTGAAGACCGCTGACGTGGATGCATGCCTAGTACTGTAGCCAGTGGACATATTTACATTCACGCCGCTATCACTAAGCGTGTCTTTGATTCAGCGGCTGATGGACTGGGAGGTACAATTATTGTGTATTGGGTTTATATACGACTGCGTGACGCAAAGGAGGGTAATTTGTTTATTATAAGTTTGGATTAAATTATCGCAATTATAAGTGTTTCTAACTGGGCAAAATTTTTCTAAATAGTAAGTTAGGGTTTTTGCTGGATATAAGATTGCTTGTTAGTATAGAAAGGTAGTATCAAGAGATGAAGAAGAGATTTTTTTCTGTTTTGTGTTTAAGTTTTAAATTTTTAATCATGTTGTTAACGGTGATTATTATTCCTGTTTCAGTTACATGGATACCATTAACTTTGATCAAAGATAAGGTGCATCCGTTTGTAATTATTTTCATTAAGTTTGAAAAAAAAAAAAAGTTTGAAAAACATTATTTCAGAACAATTAGGTTACTGAACAAGGGGAACCATGTTCCGTTGCTTTGTTGTTTAGAATTTACTTTAAGCATTTTATTACAGGAGCAAATGGTGGGAAGACATAGTAGAAGTCATTGTTCCAAGGCATTGTAAATGCGTTTATATTATAGGCGTCTGGGTCAGGTTTAAATATTTTGTGCATTTTTTGTTAAGGCGCGATGCAAACAAATCAATACCAGGTTTACCGAATTTTTTCGTAATAAATTTAAATAATTGTGAATCTAACTCCCATTCGGTATCAACATTAGTACCTAGAATCTAGGTCCGCGTCAGTGTTCTCTCTGGATTTAATATACGATGCGTAAATAAATATATTTTATTGTTTTATTGCACCACCGCTACATTTGCCGAGTGATATCATTTAAATGAAGGAATTGTGTGCCGCCCATTTTGTTGACATAAGCAATGACAATGATATTATCTAAGAAGAACATCTGCATTTGTTTTGTTTTTGCAAAAGGCTTTTAGGCCCATCAATGCTGCCAGTAACTCGAGGAAGTTAATGTGGTGTTTTCTTTCTTTCATTGACCAAAGACCTCTAGTAATTTCACTTGCCTCCTTACTCACAGGCTGCCCCCCATCCTGTGAGTGAGGAGTCGGTGAATATTTCCAATTGGAAGGAGCAATCACGAAGTTTGTTGGCATTTGACTCCACCAAGTGAAGTCTTCTTGTAAGAGAGTACAAACAGTCATTTTAGGGTTCCGTACCCAAAGGGTAAAACGGGAACAATATTACTAAGGCTCCGCCGTCTGTCTGTCTGTCCGTCTGTCACCAGGCTGTATCTCATGAACCGTATAGTTAGACAGTTGAAATTTTCACAGATAGTGTATTTTAGTTGCCGCTATAACAACAAATACTAAAAAACAGAAAAAAAAATATTTAAGGGGGCTCCCATACAACAAACGTGATTTTTTGGCTCGTTTTAGCTCGATATTGATTACGGCAACAGTAGACGCTTGAAATATTCACAGAATATTTAGTTATATATTCTCGTGTATAACATGATTTTTGCCGTTTTAATAGATAATGGTACGGAACCCTTCGTGCGCGAGTCCGACTCGCACTTGGCCGGTTTTTAATGGTTATGTTGTATTTTTTGTACCTACCACTGGTTGGTAATTTACAGCTGCATCCCAATCATATAAAGTACCGTTTACCTGCAATATACGTAGTAGAATAAGATGTTTCCAAGTAAAATATTTCATTGTAGTTTGTACAATTGACTTTGGCCTGCAATTGATAGAAGGATTCATTATTTCAACTGTATTCCGTCACTAGAATCTTTAGTAACATTTTCTGACGATAAATCACTTTTCAAAACCCTGTAACAAGTTTACACAATAAATTAGATCAAATCTAGTAATTAAGTTGCCAGTGAGTGTTTACATTTCAATTGTCATACAGTTAACGTCACTTTTTGACAGCTAGAGGCGACCTCTGTTGGTTGCCGATTCACAGTTGTAGTTTTAATCGATATTAGTTAACTTTATCGTATTGATTGGTAACCATCGAAAAAATATCGTATAGCCCGATTCTTAATAATTTTCAGCGTTTATTTTCATTCATAATAAACTAACTAGCCCAAAGCGGAAGTAGGTTATTGTTTTCAATATGGACCTTCTCGAAAGTTCGATGTCAACTACATCCATATTTAATCTGTGACGCGGTCAAGGAACATTATACTCTGTGGTGTGGTGTTGTGGGTTTGACATTCTAAACTTGCCGAATTAATGTTCTGCGAAAATTACCCCAATTAAGTTCAATCACCAAAGGAGAGGTCAAAATTGGTATAATATTCCGACGATTTTTAAACGCTAATGTGATGTACCTTATTAGAAAGCTTATTTATTATGCTACTCGATTATAGTTAAACCTGATTTTTTCAGGCGCCCGTTTTTGTGAAAAAGTGAATAATGTTTCAATACAAAAAAAAACGCTCATAGTCTTTATTTATTCATTTCTATGCAATATAATTATTTTATGTGGCTAATGTTTCCGTTTCTATTAAATACTTTGAGATTTTATTATAATTTTAGCTGCAGCTCCATGAAATTAAGACAAAAAATATTGATTATCGTGACAATGCAATAACAAAACGTATCGAAACAAGTCAAAGCTGTAAACTCGGACTAAATATCCGTTGTAAATGTCAAGCCGAGTCCTGCTGACCAACGTTGTCATTGTCACGTCATTTGCCACAGGGCTGCCATCCCTAAAATATAAATAATGCTGGTAGAACATCTTATTTTTCAACACTTGTTTTAAAAAAAACGGGCGGCTGTAAAAAAAAATTAAATGCCCAAAGACATCAAAATAATTACCCTCTTTCAGCCTATATAGGTCAGAAGGCTGTTTAGTACCAAGCCCCATACATTTCGTGAACGTCTCCTTTTGATATTACAGATTACAAATAATTTGTTTATTAGTCGGGATATTAAAAAGTCTTATTGTTTCAGCGTTTAAACTTCATGTTGGACAGTTGTTAGTGATTTTCAAGAATTAGGTATCTTGGTGTAATATTTATCTTCAGTGTTCTTATTGGGAATTTTACCTAAAGGAGAGGAGGTTTTATAAATGGTCGGTACGGTTCCAGTTCGTTGTCCGTGACGTATTGTTGAGGAACGTGAGATCTCATTTGCCGAGGAACACGCTATAGCGATACTGTTAATATTTTTATCACGCTAGTAATAAATAACTCGTTGTTGAGTTCAAAATTTATTGTTGAGACACATCAGGAAGAAGACAAGCGAAAATATAAAACGAGATAAAACATGTCAAAAGGAATACATTCAATATCAAAAGAAGAAAACCATGTTAGGAAGAAAAGAGTTTCGTGTCTTAGTTTTTCTACCTCTTTAATAATTTCTTCTTTTGATATTGACTGTATTCCTTTTGACATGTTTTATCTCGTTTTATATTTTCGCTTGTCTTCTTGCTTTTTCCTGATGTGTCTCAACAATAAATTTTGAACTCAACAACGAGTTATTTATTACTAGCGTGATAAAAATATTAACAGTTTACGGGGCTTAGCATGTAAATGATCATAAAAATCGCAGAAATGTCGAAAAGCGGAAATGGTAACGGGAGTTCCCAGACACATGAAACTGGAATTTCAAGCAGTAGTGGCATGCCATCTATCGAAAAACTCGACGGTAATAGCAACTATGCAACTTGAAAATTCTTGATGGAGCTATATCTAATACACGACAATCTTTGGGAGTACACGAGTGTTACACCTGAAGCCACGGATATACAAGGTATGAGAAGGGATCAGCGAGCTCGAGCAAAGATTTGCTTAATGCTCAGGCCCCATTGCTTACGACGAATTTTAAATAGTGGTTTAAGGACTTGAAGGACACTTCAAAGCCTTTGAGGGTGACATGTGCTGACGGTAATGAGGTATTGGGTAAAAGTAAAGGAACGGTAGTATGTGAGTCAATAGGTTTGACTATCAACAATGTTACGTATGTACCTAAGTTATCATCTAATTTATTAAGTGTGAATGCAATCGTGAAAAAGGGTCACGTGGTGGTATTTACAGAAAAAGGGTGCGACATCTTTAAGAGTGATGGTCTTGAGATTCGAGGTGAGGCTGTAGTGAAAGGTGTGGAAGAACGAGGCTTATACAAAATTAAATGCTGTTCACAGGGTTCTGCGCTAGCTACTACAGAAGGGGACTCAATTATGCTATGGCATCGGAGGATGGGGCATTTGGGTATCAACAATCTCAAACTACTAAGAGATAAGATGGCGACAGGGGTAAGCTTTCCTAACACTTCAGCTCAACTTGAGTGTATACCATGTATTATGGGGAAGCAAACCAAAAAACCATTTAAAAAGTTGAATGCTACCCGAGCTAACGTAGTGCTAGAGCTTGTGCACTCGGATGTGTGCGGACCTATGGAGGTGCCTTCCGTTAGCAAATTCAGGTATTTTTTGACGTTTATTGACGATTTTACACGAAAAACTTTTATTTATTATTTTTAAACAAAAGAGTGAGGTTTTAGATAAATTTGTAGAGTTTAAGGAGTATGCCGAAAAAGAAAGTGGTAAGAAGCTAAAGATCTTACGCACCGATAACGGCACCGAGTTCATTAACAAACGGATCGATAACTATTTGAAGTAATTCGGAATTCAGCGTCAACTAACGGTGGAATATACGCCAGAGCAGAACAGCATCACTGAACGCGCAAATAGAACTATCTACGAGAAACCAAGAAGCATGCTTCAAGATGCTAATTTGGCGAACCGCTTTTGGGCAGAGGCTGTCCATCATGCAGTGTTCTTGAAGAACAGATCACCAACGATTGACGGTGAAAAATGTTATGCCCGAAGAGAAATGGTCAAGTAAGAAGTCCGACCTGAGTACAGTGAAGACTTTCGGATGCAAAGCTTTTATGCACATTCCTCAACAGAAGAGAGGTAAGTGGGATCCGAAAAGCAGAGAACTGATTCACACAGGTTTCTGTGATAACGCAAAAGCATATCGACTTTTAGACTTCACTACCGGCCAAGTATTTAAGGCAAGAGACGTGGTGTTTTTCGAAAATCGAAAACATCATGAGCAATCGAATTTAGAAGAACATCCAGAAGAAATACTCCAAATTTCTGAAGCTGAAAAAGAAACTGTGATAGGACATAACGAAGGATCTGATATTCTGCAAGCACCAGAAGGTGAAGCCGAAGCAGACATTGACCCTAGGGTAGATCAAGGTGAAGATGGCGATAGTCAGAGAGAGGATCAACCAACTGAACCTGAGGATCATGGAGATCCGGAGACCATTGTGGACGATGTGGATGTATTCGAACACTGCAAATCGAATACAAATGTCGACGAGGAATCTCACCAAAGTGGACGGAGGTACCCACTGAGAGATAGAAGACCCAAGCAGTTCCCGGATTACATCCTGTATCAAGCTGCTGAATCAGATCAGAATCCAACTACGGTTCGAGAAGCATTGTCACAACTGACAGTAATGCATGGAAGTCAGCGATTCAGGAGGAGCTGGATGCGATTAAGAAAAATAAGAATTGGACCTTAGTCAAACCACCAGCCAAATGCAGCGTCATTGATTCGAAATAGCTTTTCGAATCAAAGAAGAGGCGGGAAGTAAGAAGAGATATAAAGCTCGACTGGTTGCAAGAGGCTTTAGCCAGAGATATGGGGTGGATTATGACGAGACTTTTTCTCCAGCTGTTAGACATAGTTCACTTAGTCCTTTTAGCGATAGCTGCTCATGAAGGCTTTAATGTTGATCCGATGGACATGAAAACAGCGTTTTTGAACGGAGACTTATCTGAGACTGTCTATATGAAGCAACCGGAAGGATTTGAGGGGAAAGGAAAAGAAGATTATGTGTGTCTTCTTAATCGATCGCTTTATGGATTAAAGCAAGCCCCTAGAGCTTGGAACAGCAAGTTAAATAATGAGTTGTTACATCTTGGCTTCAAACGATCTAAGAATGAACCATGCGTGTATACAAGATCCAAAAAAAGGAAGGTCATCATTCTAGCGGTATATGTAGATGACATGCTTCTATACGGCGAGGAGGGGATGGCTGATCTTTGCGTTATGCTCGTGAACGGGTGCTGCTTGTGGTGACTGGTCGTCTTGCTGACCATGGTTTTGTTATTGTTATTAATGATTAACTGTTTTTTATTTTACTTCGATGGTGCTAGTTTATCATTAATGTGACTTCGAGTTACAGCTATAGCTTTATGTAAGCGGGCACGCCCATTATAATAATAATAAACTTTTATTTCAGACCCAGGTAGTCCAATTGATTAGTATACACACGACTTAGAAACTAGTGTTAGTACTTAAATCTACCAGAATAACAACACAAACTATTAATTAGTACGCCACAGTGGCATGTAGGCGTATCCAATGTCCCAGTATGGGGCTGTCCCACCTATCAGTTATAGTATTCAGGATGTTGTTGGGGCTGGCGCGTACCCTGCGCATGGTGGAAGCGCAACGTTTGCGCATGATGGCGTGAAAGCCATCTATTCGCGCCTCTGCGAATATGCCGGAAGCACTGCAGTAGCGCGGCAACCCCATCAACATCCGGAAAGCATTATTATATTGTACGCGCAGAGCGCTGTATGCCGTCTGCGTGTAGTTGACCCACAGACTGCATGTATAGAACGACTGACAGTACGCTGTAAATAGTGTAGCCTTTACTTCAGTCGTGCATTTTGCAAATCTGCGAGCCAACATATTGCAGCGGACAGCCAACGCCCTGCGCTCACGCTCAATATCCAGACTGTCTTTTAGGTCTTCGGAAACCCAGTGGCCCAGATACTTGAAAGTAGTGACTTGTTTTAAGGAACTCCCGCAAAGTTTCAATTGTGGTTCAATTGGGTACGTTTTAGAACCTGCCTTAAAGACAAGTACCTCACTTTTCATAACATTGTATCTGAGCCCATGAGCCTCCGCGTACCTCTCACATGTCGTAAGCAGGCCAATCATTGCGTTAATCGAAGGGCTCAGCAACACCATATCATCAGCATAACTAATATTGTTGACGCATACTCCGTCCACATAACAACCCTGATAGGTGTTGCTGAGCTCGACGATCAACCGGTTTATGTACAGACTGAAGAGGCGAGGGGAGGTCAGGCCACCCTGCCTCACTCCGCACTCCAGCCTATACACATCCGATAACGAGCCTGCCCACCTTACATAATTGATCTGGTTGCTATACCAAAACCGTAGAATCGATATAACTTCTCTATCCACTGAAGTATCATTTAAAAGTTTCTGCCACAGCAACTCGTACGACACCAGATCAAACGCTTTGTAAAGGTCTAGGAAACACGCATTAACAGGCGTTTTCCTAGACGTATAATACTGGACAGTATTATGCCTGGAGGCTTTATATTTAAGTACGTTCTGTTTAAGTTATTTCTGCTTGAGTATAGTTTTTTGACGATTTTTATGTTTTTTTTTTTTTTTTTATAGTGGCGTGTGCTAGCTATCATAAGTCAAATAATATAAATATCTTTAATGTTCTGTGTTGCGGAATGCAAATTATTTTACATTTTATTGTATAGATTCAATTCAAGTTTTATATCTGAACAGACAGCTGTGCTGCTGGGGAATTTGTTGCGCCATTTCTTCTTCCCAGCTAAAGCACTAGGAAGTGGTGAAGGGTGGGCGTTTTTGGGGGACTGTCTTATGTAATTTTGACGTTCGAAAAGTGCTGATTCTCAGCCTAGTTTGAATAAATGACTTTTGATTTTGATTCTGGAATGACGCACAGGAGTTGCGTAAAGTGAAAAAAGACCTCATGTCTAAATTTGAGATGAAGGATCTTGGTAAGGCAGAACTAATTTTGGGGATGCAAATAACGCAGAACGAGACAGAAATCAAAGTTGACCAAGAGAAGTATGTCAATAAAGTTTTGAAGATGTTCGGGATGGATGATTGCAAAATCGCTACAACGCCATCAGTTACGACCAGTAACTGATGGCGAAGAATAATAATAGCAATGATTTACAGTGCTATGCAGATGCAAGCCATGCCACATGCTATGATAGGAGGTCATACACTGGAGTAGTTTTCCTATTGAAAGGAGGAGCAGTGTGCTGGGAGAGCAAGAAACAGAGAACAGTAGCTCTTTCAACTGCAGGGGCAGAATATGTGGCAATATCTGATGCTACAAGAGAAGCAATATTTCTTAAAAGATTTATTGCAGAGATCAGTGGTCTACCAGAAGTGATTGTCAAGATCTACAGCGACAGTCAATCTGCAATTGCTATTGCACAGAATCCTGTGCACCGTCAACGTACAAAGCATATTGACGTACGCCACCACTTTATCAGAGAAGCCATTGAGAATCGGCATGTTAGGATAGAGTATGTGGAGACGACTCGAATGGTGGCTAACAATCTGACTAAAGCTTTGTTGAGAGGAAAGTATGAATGGTGTGCAAGAATGGTGTGCAGGAATGGGTCTGGTCTTAGAAAAACTAAGACACAAAACTCGTTTCTTCCTAACACTCCTCCTGAATTTCATTCTTCCAGACCCATTCCTTTCGCACACCATTCATACTTTCCTCTCAACAGATACCACAAATATTATTTCATGTCTTAAAAGGTAAGGATTTTAATGTATTAGTGTTTGGAAGTGGTCTGTGAGCCCTTCCCTGGTTGTTAAAAGGATATTGTGGTGATCCATGAATATTTATTGCAGGATTCCCAACAGCGCATTGTCGATGGCTCTCCAGCCAGTCGAGGATTTTGCAGTCAAGTGCCTTCACCCTTAATCAACCGTGAGTATTTGATCCGCTGACTATTTATCATAGATAGGCCATGGAAACTTCCTCAGTGTTGACCACGGTATTAAATTATAATTAAAGGGAATGCAGTGAGTCCTGGATATGGAGTTGATAGACGCCACGTGAGTACCCTCCTTCCTATTGTCCCACCACTCAGGAGTAGCCAAACAGAAGCCGTAGCTCATTAAATTTTATTTGCAAAAGGCCATGTCAAACGGCTAATGTTTTAGATTTCCAAGCTCGGTCACCTCTCTTAACCGCAACGAAAATAAATTATTTTCCCATTATATTATTAGGTCTCCGTATTGTCAATTCCAGGAGAGACACCACGAGAGATTCGTCTCGCCGCCAGGACTTAGAGAAGTGTTTGGGGCCTGGACGCGAGACTCGTTCCTCGAGTCGACTCGACGACTGTGCGGCTGGCAGAGTCTGTCTAGAGATAGCGCTGGCGGGATGGTTTTTTTATCCCATAACCTACTTCTTATTTACATACGGTACATATAAAAAAAACGGTTTATATAAAAAGCCGGTTTATTAAAAAAAAGCGGTTTATTACCTGTCTGGTTTTGAAATTGTAAACCGGTCTTCAATAATGTTTAAATTAAGGACCCTTTTACCTAATTTTTGTTATGCTATATTTTTATAAATATATATTGTTTGAGACAGTTGGTAGTTTCCTTGTATTCCGATACAGATTCCTCCTTACATCAGGGCTGTTGTTCTTTTACCACTATCGGCGGTATTTATGGATTAGCTCCTTTATTCTTTGAATTTTTTCTTGGGGTAACTGTAAACTATATGGACTGAAAATTGATGAGGATTCCTAAGAATTTGCAAATCTGATTTAATATGAGAGAACATTTTTCTAAGTTGATAACTAAACCTAATTTATCAAATGTTTGTATTACTGAATTTACAGTCCTGAGACATGAGTCGTAATTATTTCCTATACAAATAACGAGATCCAAATAAGATGCTACTGCTGTATGGCCATTGTACTCAAACAAGACAGAACGGGTTTGAGTGATGTATTGTACGAGCGGCGCCCGGCTGAGGCCATATAATGTGTACGCAACTGAATAACGGAATCACAGCACCACACTAATATTATAAAGGTGAAAGTTTGTGAGTGTGTGTATGTTTGTGACTTCTTCACGCTCAAACGGCTGGACCAATTTTGATAAAATTTTGTATGGAGGTAGCTGACACCCTGGAATAAGACATAGGCTACTTGCTACTTTGTATTGCTATTTTATTATTTTACCCGTTGATGTACCCCATTCTGTTTGTGCTCGGTATGGTCGGGTACAACCAACTGAGGGTACGACGGGAATTCACGCTTGTCGCGTATCTGGTTAGGTTACTTCGTGGCATTGAGCATAAGCCAGGAGTACTGCAGCGCCTGAGTGTCTGTGTACCAGACCGCTATGTGTGGAGGTGGCGCCGCCCGCCGCTGCTGGCCGCGCCGGTTGCCAGGACCAACCTCCTCGCCAAAACACCATTAACCCGCGCAATTCGGGTTATTAACGATCTTCACGTGAAGATCGATGTATTTACATGCCATTTGAGTGAATTCGCGAAAATACTGTTGTTTATTTTAGGTTATAGTGTAGAATAGAGTAGGCTATATGTTGTTGTTTTTTATTCTTATTATATATATATATTTTTTCCTTTATATTGTACATATTGTGTTTTTTATACTTAGGGCAGTTAGTGAAATAGTTATTATTTGTAGAGGTTAATTAAAGTACTAGTAGTTTAGTTTTTACGTTTTTCATAGTTTTGAAATGTAAGTTAACTTTAAGACCGCGCTATCGCATTAGGTATACACCTGTAATGATAGTTGTAAGGGAGATTTTAATAAATAAATAAATTATCCCGATATTCCCACGGGATCGAGACTTACGCGGGTGAAGTCGCGGGGCGCAGCTAGTCTCAAATATTTTCTATATGAGATATGTTTAAGCATTAAAAAGTAAGATTCTTTTAGATCTATTGTTGCCATGGATGCATTATGTATATCTATTGACAACATGTTTATTCACTTAATAAGCTCATGATTGTAGAATAACAAAATAAAAAAACAATTTATTGACACACACAAGTTAGGAAACATTTGTAAACAGGAACAATGCTAATTGAAGGAGTGCATAAGTAGAAGTAGCCGTGGGCCCCAAACTAGGCACAGCCTGTATCTTGGTGGCCCAATAGAATAGAATATTTATTTATTTGCTCAGAATGTAGGTATTTACAATAAGGTGGTCACAATAATATTAAAGAATCCTTGTATATTCTACCATTTTGGCATGCAATCGTTGATGCAGTTCATCATCAAACATACAAACTTTAACACAACTAAAATGTATCAGCAAGAAAATCCGATACGGAGTAGTAACATTTATTTATAAGTAACTAGCTTTTGCCCGCGGCTTCGCCCGCGTGGATGTCGGAAAAAATGTCACGAGAACGTACTACCGGAATTAAAAGTACGCTATGTGTTAATGCAGATTATAAACTATGTTACCAAATTTCATCTAAATCCGTTCAGCCATTTTTGCGCCAATCCGAAACATAAAATCATCCCCTTTAAAATTGACTACCCCTTTCCACCCCGTTAGTATTAGATTTTTTGACAACCCTGATACACCTTTTCCTTTATTTCCGATCTTAAATATAAATACCGAGTTTCAAGTTAATCGAACTGCGCGATATATCTTTCCATACAATTATTTTCCCCCACAAAATTCAACACCCCCTTTAAAAGGTTGTTTTCGAAAATGTAGGTTTATGGTCGTTTTATTCATTAAGAAAATATACGGGTCAATTTTCAAGTTTATTGATAAAGGAAACATAATTTTGATATAAACTGCGTCCCCCTTTTCACCCCAAAATGAGTTTATTTTTGAAAAATATTCAATCATGTGTTATTCAATTACCTTGAATTTTATCAAGACGCACAGTAAAATCCTTCCCTATAACTCAAAAACCCCCTTTTACCCCGTAAGGGTTACATTTGAATAAACCCAAAAACATGTAAGTCTTTATGTTCTGTGAGCATTAGGTATATATAAAATACCCAGTTTCGAGTAAATCGGACCGCGCGTTAAAATTCTTCCATACAAACTTTAACATCCCCTAATCCCCCTTTAAAAAAACAAAAATGACAACTTTATAATTTACTTCGGTAAGTATTCGTGCCAGGTTTCAGGTTTATTAACTCAAGGAATAAGATTTTTCATACAAACAAAATCCCCCCTTGCACCCCCTTATAGGTCGAATTTTCAAAAACCTCTTCTCAACGGATGCCTACGTCATAATAAGTATCTATGTGCCAAATTTTAACCCAATTCGTTCAGTGGTTTGAGCTGTGTGTTACCAGTCAGTCATGGTTTCCTTTTTGACTACCCCTTTTCACCCCGTTAAGGGTGGATTTTTTAAAAACCCTGATACACGTTTTTCGATATTTTTGGTTTTAAGTATAAATACTGAGTTTCGAGTTAATCGGACTGTGAGCTAAAAATTCTTCTATACAAACTTTGACATCACCCAATCCCCCTTTGGGGTGAACTTTGAAAAAACTAAAAATGGAAAACTTCATGATCTATTTAGGTTAGTATTCGTGCCAAGTTTCAAGTTTATTAACTCAAGGAATAAGATTTTTCATACAAACAAAATCCCCCCTTTTTAACCCTTTAAAGGTCGAATTTCCAAAAACCCTTCCTAAACGGATGCTTACGTCATAATGACTATCTGTTTGCCAAATTTCAACCCAATCCGTTCAGCGGTTTTAGCTGTGTGTTGATAGACCAGTCAGTGTGTGGACAGAATATTAATTCAGATTTGTTACAGTTGTAATGGCAATCTTGTCAGTTGGTTTAAACAGGTAGGTTTTTTTTGTATTATTTTAGTAATGTTTTATATAGATTTTTATTTTAATTTGTGAATGTGAGAACGTTGTAGGCTTAGAGTGTAGCTTTGTAAACCATCTTCTATTTTGTTACTCGTAAGTACTTGGTACTTGTTGACGGTCACCTACACTGTCCTCCCATACCTATTAACACTGTAACTTGAAAACATTGTAATAGCCCATTATTTTTAAAAGAGTAACCGTGGAGTTTTTTGCCAGTTCTTCTCCATAGGAAACGACCAATTGGAACTGTGCACCTAGCTTCTGACGTTTCATAAGTGCCCATGTAGGTTTATGTGAAATAAAATATTTTGATTTTGGTTTTGAGTCACGGTTTCCTTTTTGACTACCCCTTTTCACCCCGTTCGGGGTAGATTTTTGAAAAACCCTGATACACGTTATTCTATATTTTTGGTTTTAAGTATAAACACTGAGTTTCGAGTTAATCGGACTGCGAGTTAAAATTCTTCTATACAAACTTAGACATCCCCCAATCCCCCTTGAACTTTGAAAAAACTTAAAATGGAAAACTTTATAATTTACTTAGGTAAGTATTCGTGCCAAGTTTCAAGTTTATCAGCTTTATTATTTTTACTTGAATACAAAATTTTGCGAATGAAAAACTTCAATACAAAACTTTATCCCCCTTTTCATCCCTTGTGGGTTGCAATTAAAAAAAAACATCAATTTACGTTGTATAAGCCAACCATAAGCCGAGCTATTACTGATTTTAACTTAAAAAATAAAGAACTTTAATTAAAAAACAAAATTTCATCCCCTTTTCACACCTTAAGGGTTGAAATTCTAACAACACCGTTGCGTTAGCTTCCGACCATAAGCCTAGATAATAAATTTAGTGATTTTTACATTCTTAAATGTAGGACTTTCCATACACAACTTCATCCCTCTTTTTAACCCTTCGGGGATGGAATTATCAAAAACACTGAAACAAATATAAATTAATTTTCAATCGTCAGCCTGAACACAAAATTTGAAGATCCTAACTTCAAAACTAACGGACTTTCATATAAACTTCCATCCCCTATTTTACCCCTCTTTCTTATTCCTTGTCTACATTATAAAGGAACCTCTGTACAAAAATTCACCTTTCTAGGTTTAAGGGTTTGGGCTGGGCGTTGATGAGTCAGTCAATTAGTCAGTCAGGACTTGTCTTTTTATTTATATAGATACAGTACTGTTAGCTTCTTTTTGGAAGATCTTACTGGTTCCTCTTTTATGGAATTAGGAATGTGTTTAAAAATAGCCGGTGCCATACCAAAAAACACTTTTCCTTAACAAAGCAGTCCTACATCCACCTGTGCGTAACAAGTTTTGGTATTAAGATTGCAAAGTTACATCTCGGTATGTGCTGTAATCTTGCCAAACTAACTTCTAGGTCCTTTAAAAACATCTCAGAGCATGGCTTATTGATAATTGTTTTTATACCATTAAGGAATTTATGCATTTTAGGACAAATGGAAAAGTTGCATGATAGTAAATTATACATTTTTATTTTATTTTATGCTATTGACTTTTAGGTAATTTAATTTCCTTGGTTGTCATTTGAAGGTTGTTACTGGACAAATTGTAGGTAATTTAATTATTTTCTTTGACATTTGTAATTTATTTGTAGACAATTCTTGATGTAGGACGTTTTTTTTTTATTATCATTGAAAGTTAATTATTTTGTTTAAATTAGAATCATTATTATTGTCACAAAATTCGCAAGACGAATGTAATAAATCAAATAAATGAATCTATCTATCTAGACAAGTTGCAAACGCATCAAAACTTGTCTCGTTCGATGTCGGTTGTCAGACTGTCAAATGTCAAATTTGTATGCAGACGACATGACAGATCACGTGACATTTCGATAGCTTATGTCAATCTACAATATTTCTAGCGGTTCCTATTTTAATTATCGTTTGCGTTAACAAGATGTCACTTGTATAGGGCGGGTCCCTAGACAAGTGACATAAATTGTGTCAGTTGGCAAAATATACATATGATATGATAACTGTAAATTAACAAATCAAATTGTAAAATATAAATCTTTGTAGTAAAATAAGATCAAAGTTTTGTTAAATAATAGCAGTAATAAATATTATTAAAATGATTATTAAAATATTTTATTTTTCTTGATTTTTAAATTCTTTATAAATATTGCTAAATAAAACAAAATATAAAAATACTTTATATTAATAAAAATATAATGCATGACAAAAAGCACATTTCGTGACTAGGATTTGAACCTGCAATCTTATGCACTGGAAGCGGTCTTGAATCCTCCGGTCTATTTGGACGCTAAATATCTTCTCATAAATGTTAACTCTTGCTAGTCGTTGTACACAATAATAAAAGTTTACCCAACCGGAGTACTTTAAGCGTTTTGTTGAAATAAAAAACAAAATTAAAAACAAAGTTAAAAAAAAATACTCACTGAAACAATACATTAATTATAATAAAATGTTTTTGCAAAATACAAAAACCAACTTGGGCCTATCTCGGATTTGAACGGTTGTTAATGGACCTGTGTGTACCACACATTTTAAACGACGCAATTAAGAACTGGTGTTGTGACTTCACACAGCTGTGATGTAACGCGATTTACGAGTGAATGAGCTCGACAGACTACAGTTGCATGCACCAGCTGTACTATGTATGTTACACTACAGTTGCATGCACCAGCTGTACTATGTATGTTACACTACAGTGGCACGCACCAGCTGTACTATGTATGTTACACTACATTTGCATGCTCCAGCTGTACTATGTATGTTACACTACATTTGCATGCACCAGCTGTACTATGTATGTTACACTACAGTTGCATGCACCAGCTGTACTATGTATGTTACACTACAGTGGCACGCACCAGCTGTACTATGTATGTTACACTACATTTGCATGCTCCAGCTGTACTATGTATGTTACACTACATTTGCATGCACCAGCTGTACTATGTATGTTACACTACATTTGCATGCTCCAGCTGTACTATGTATGTTACACTACAGTTGCATGCACCAGCTGTACTATAATAATAATAATAATAATAATAACGTTTATTTCAGGCGACACAGGCCCATAGAAAAATACCTTAACCTAAACATACATATTGTAATATAAACAAAACTTGTGTTAATAAAAAGGCTTAAGACTATGTTAGTAGCACTTCACTTTGCACTATATTAAATTGTGCTGATCTGTGGAACTTGTCCGCGGAAGTGACGGAATACCACGTCCTGCGGCCAAAAGTCTTCTTCCATGACGAGGGGCAGATAACAGTTCGGTACACGCACTACGAACGCCTTGAAGTTGACGTTTCGACGCGACTCCAGTAACTGCACCCTCGGCGTGTACCTCGTCTTTTGGCGCACGTACTCCACGATGTCCTCCGCCTTAGTGGTGTAGTGCAGGCGGGAGATGTACACCGGCGTGTTCGGCTTTGCGGCACGCAGGCTCACTTTGGGCCCCGTAGGAGCTTTGCCGCAGCGGTTCTTGTTAGTTCGCGATCGGCGCTTTCTTCTTTGCACCGTCACGAAACCTTCATCATTAGTAGCCCTATTTGGCGCCTTTTCTGGCATGGGCTTGATACTAGGAGCGCCAGGGGCACTCGCGGTGACGCTAGCGAAATCCCTTTGTAGGGGTTTCACCTGGGCTGCAGACACTGGCAGCGGGATGGGGCTCGGGGCTCGGGCGGCGTTGCGTGGAGGAGCCGCCGTAGCGAGCACGGAGCTGCAGGGAGCGCCGGAAGCGGCGGGGTGCTCTGCAAGCTCAGCAATCGACGGATGCGCTGGCGACGAAACTGCTGACGCGGGATTCGACGACGATATATCGAGGCCGGCTCCGCGACACGCGTTCACGTTTGACGCATCGACAGGTGACCTAATTACCGCCACACTGTTGCGCAACTCGCTAACTTCTTTGCGCAAATCAGCGACGGTGTTTTGGGATGCATCTAACTTCGTTAGCACATCCGCGAGGCGGGCCTTCAAAAAGACAATGTCCTTCAGAAGGCTCGTTACATCGACGTGGTCGAACGTGACGGGAGGAAGCTTGTGGAGCTCCTTCGCCACAAACGTTGGCACATCGTCTGGGTCGGTCTCCTTGAACAGCGTGATTATATCTTGCAGACTCCTCCTAGTCCCGTCACGCCGGCGGGACACCATCTGGTCGCGCTTATTCAGCACACTGAACAACAACAGCTTGGCAGCAGCTATGTCATCCTCGCTGAAGTTCGTTGCGCAGATCTGGACAGCAGACACCTCGTCCATCACATCCAGCTTCTGCTGCAGGAACGCCAGCAGCTCATTCGCCATTAGTTCATTACTCATGGCGGGTAATTTACGAGCGACAGCTTGCACCGCGCTAATCGAAATAAAGAATACGCGTCCGCATCGGAACGCAGCACAAGCGAGACTCCTACCTAACTATGTATGTTACACTACAGTTGCATGCACCAGCTGTACTATGTATGTTACACTACATTTGCATGCTCCAGCTGTACTATGTATGTTACACTACAGTTGCACGCACCAGCTGTACTATGTATGTTACACTACAGTTGCATGCACCAGCTGTACTATGTATGTTACACTACAGTGGCACGCACCAGCTGTACTATGTATGTTACACTACATTTGCATGCTCCAGCTGTACTATGTATGTTACACTACAGTTGCACGCACCAGCTGTACTATGTATGTTACACTACAGTTGCACGCACCAGCTGTACTATGTATGTTACACTACATTTGCATGCACCAGCTGTACTATGTATGTTACACTACATTTGCATGCTCCAGCTGTACTATGTATGTTACACTACAGTTGCATGCACCAGCTGTACTATGTATGTTACACTACATTTGCATGCTCCAGCTGTACTATGTATGTTACACTACAGTTGCACGCACCAGCTGTACTATGTATGTTACACTACAGTTGCATGCACCAGCTGTACTATGTATGTTACACTACAGTTGCACGCACCAGCTGTACTATGTATGTTACACTACAGTTGCATGCACCAGCTGTACTATGTATGTTACACTACAGTTGCACGCACCAGCTTTAATATGTATGTTACACTAGAGTTGCATGCTCCAGCTGTACTATGTATGTTACACTACAGTTGCACGCACCAGCTGTACTATGTATGTTACACTACAGTTGCATGCACCAGCTGTACTATGTATGTTACACTACAGTTGCACGCACCAGCTGTACTATGTATGTTACACTAGAGTTGCATGCTCCAGCTGTACTATGTATGTTACACTACCGTTGCACGCACCAGCTGTACTATGTATGTTACACTACAGTTGCATGCACCAGCTGTACTATGTATGTTACACTACAGTTGCACGCACCAGCTGTACTATGTATGTTACACTACAGTTGCACGCACCAGCTGTACTATGTATGTTACACTACAGTTGCATGCACCAGCTGTACTATGTATGTTACACTACAGTTGCATGCACCAGCTGTACTATGTATGTTACACTACATTTGCACGCACCAGCTGTACTATGTATGTTACACTACATTTGCATGCTCCAGCTGTACTATGTATGTTACACTACAGTTGCATGCACCAGCTGTACTATGTATGTTACACTCAAAAACCGAAAATGCTCATTGAGAAGAAAAACAGCTCACAACGCGTTGTGGTTACTGTAAAACACCACATAGCGAAATTCGTGCGGGTACCGGACAGACCATGTCATTTAATGCTCATTATTAAATACGACGCGGATACCCACGACCACAACGTATTGTGAGCTGTTTTTTCGCTCAATGAGTGTGTTCGGTCTTTAAGCGTAACAGACAGCTACATACACTCAGAGAAAGTTCATTAAGCGTAACAGACAGCTACATACACTCAGAGAAAGTTCATTAAGAATGTACATAAACAATAACGGTAACAAGCGGCACCTACTCTCTTTTAAAACCTTCTGATGAAAAGTACTCCCGCGTGGTTATAGGGCTTCCAACGACAATAGCGGCGCGACAAGCGGAACTAAACTCAAAGCATTTATTTCAATTCAACCATTTACAGGCACTTTTGAATTGTCAAGAACTTCACGACAACCTAGGTACTCGTATGCTGCACACTGGCTGTTGGAGGATGTCAATTTCTTTATATCTCTTAGAAAGTACAAACGTTCCGCGTGCTAAAGTACAAACGTTCCGCGTGCTAATGTACACCTCGTGGAAAATTCCGTTTTACTTATCACCGTTCGTTATTAGTGAAATAATAATTGAAGTCTGACCACGCGTCCTAATTAAATAATAATTGAAGTCTGACCACGCGTCCTAATTAAATAATAATTGAAGTCTGACCAAGCATCCTAATTAAATAATAATTGAAGTCTGACCACGCGTCCTAATTAAATAATAATTTAAGTCTGACCACGCGTCCTAATTAAATAATAATTGAAGTCTGACCACGCGTCCTAATTAAATAATAATTGAAGTCTGACCACGCGTCCTAATTAAATAATAATTGAAGTCTGACCACGCGTCCTAATTAAATAATAATTGAAGTCTGACCACGCGTCCTAATTAAATAATAATTGAAGTCTGACCACGCGTCCTAATTAAATAATAATTGAAGTCTGACCACGCGTCCTAATTAAATAATAATTGAAGTCTGACCACGCGTCCTAATTAAATAATAATTGAAGTCTGACCACGCGTCCTAATTAAATAATAATTGAAGTCTGACCACGCGTCCTAATTAAATAATAATTGAAGTCTGACCACGCGTCCTAATTAAATAATAACTGAAGTCTGACCACGCGTCCAAATTAAAAGAATCGTTCGCGCGAAAACGCAATCGTCGCATTCATTAATATTATGTCACTTTTTTGTTCGGAAAACCCTCTACCACCTAGGTACTCGTATGCTGCACACTGGCTGTTGGAGGATGTCAATTTCTTTATATCTCTTAGAAAGTACAAACGTTCCGCGTGCTAAAGTACAAACGTTCCGCGTGCTAATGTAGTGTGGAGTGGAGTGGAGTGGAGTGTCTGTGGAGTTTCTTGCCCGTTCTTCTCCATAGGAACCTACTATTTGGAATGGGCAACTAGCTTCATATTTGTAACTGACCGACTTGTTGACAATTCAAAAGTGCCTGTAAATGGTTTAATTGAAATAAATGCTTTGAGTTTGAGTTTGAGTTTGAGTTTGTACACCTCGTGGAAAATTCCGTTTTACTTATCACCGTTCGTTATTAGTGAAATAATAATTGAAGTCTGACCACGCGTCCTAATTAAATAATAATTGAAGTCTGACCACGCGTCCTAATTAAATAATAATTGAAGTCTGACCAAGCGTCCTAATTAAATAATAATTGAAGTCTGACCACGCGTCCTAATTAAATAATAATTTAAGTCTGACCACGCGTCCTAATTAAATAATAATTGAAGTCTGACCACGCGTCCTAATTAAATAATAATTGAAGTCTGACCACGCGTCCTAATTAAATAATAATTGAAGTCTGACCACGCGTCCTAATTAAATAATAATTGAAGTCTGACCACGCGTCCTAATTAAATAATAATTGAAGTCTGACCACGCGTCCTAATTAAATAATAATTGAAGTCTGACCACGCGTCCTAATTAAATAATAATTGAAGTCTGACCACGCGTCCTAATTAAATAATAATTGAAGTCTGACCACGCGTCCTAATTAAATAATAATTGAAGTCTGACCACGCGTCCTAATTAAATAATAATTGAAGTCTGACCACGCGTCCTAATTAAATAATAATTGAAGTCTGACCACGCGTCCTAATTAAATAATAATTGAAGTCTGACCACGCGTCCTAATTAAATAATAACTGAAGTCTGACCACGCGTCCAAATTAAAAGAATCGTTCGCGCGAAAACGCAATCGTCGCATTCATTAATATTATGTCACTTTTTTGTTCGGAAAACCCTCTACCGGCGCGAGCACGCGTTCGGGTCTGCCGAAATAAATTAACGTAACGGTTGCAGATTCCCGCGACGATCGCTTTGGTTAGGACGCGGCCTGACGCTTTCTACTCGCGCAATAAACATAAAGTCAATAAGTAGCTATGAGTGTCATAGAACTCGTAGAGGTACTACGGTACTACGGCGCTGGAAAACTACGCCGCTACAGCACTACGGCGCTACAGCGCTACGGTGCTACACCGCTACGGCGCTACAGTGCTACGGCACTATAGCGTTACGGAGCTATAGCGCTACGGTGTTTCAGCGCTACGGCGCTACAGCGCTACGGTGCTACAGCGCTACGGGCTACAGTGCTTCGGTGCTACAGTGCTACGGCGCTACAGCGCTATGGTGCTACTGTGCTACACAGCCAGTGACGTAGCTAGCATGGGTGCCCGGTGCGCATAATTGTGGTGTCACCCAAGAATAAAAACTAGCCAAGTGCGTGTCGGACCACGATGAATGGTTCCGCAGTTGGAATGAATTAATCCCAAGAACAAACTTAACCTTGTTGTTGAAATACATGTTAACAAGAAAACTAAAACTATCAGCCCTAGGTTTTTATTTAGTGACTGGGCAACTAAAGGACTCAGGAAAAGTTGGGAAAGACTTATCGAGCTGTATGGCCTTAAGCCTTATATAAACACGGAAACTTTTAATAAGTATGTTGCTACTTACTCTAGAACTTTTAAGAACACTTGCAAGCCTTATACTTTAGCAAAAAGGTTAAAACAGCGGACAATATAAATATCTATGAAAACATCATGTACGTAAGAAAAAATTTACATCTATTTAGTAAAAGAGGCGAAAGACATAATTATCTATCTATATAAATAAAAAAGACAAGTCCTGACTAACTGACTGACTCATCTACGCCCAGCCCAAACCCTTGGACCTAGAAGGCTGAAATGTTGTACAGAGGTTCTCTTTATAATGTAGACAAGGAATAAGAAAGATTTTTTGGGAATTCCACCCCTAAAGGGGTAAAATAGGGGATGGAAGTTTATATGAACGTCCGTCAGTTTTGAAGTTAGCATCTTACAATTTTGTGTTTAGGCTGACGATTGAAAATTAATTTATACGTGTTTCAGTGCTTTTGATAATTCCACCCCCAAATGGTTAAAAAGAGGGATGAAGTTGTGTATGGAAAGTCCTTCATTATAGAATGTAAAAATCACTAAATTTATTAGGCTTATGGTCGGAAGCTAACACAACGGTGTTGTTAGAATTTCAACCCTTAAAGGGTGAAAAGGGGGACGAAATTTTGTTTTTAATTAAAGATCTTTATTTTTTAAGTTAAAATCACTAATAGTTCGGCTTATGGTTGGCTTATACAACGTAAATCGTTGTTTTTTTTTTAATTTCAACTCACAAGGGGTGATAAGGGGGATAAAGTTTTGTATTGAAGTTGTTCATTCGAAAAATTTTGTATTTAAGTAAAAATAATAAAGTTGATAAACTTGAAACTTGATACCTACCTGAGTAAATCATAAAGTTCTCCATTTTTAGTTTTTTCAAAGTTCAAGGGGGATTGGGGGATGTCTAAGTTTGTATAGAAGAATTTAACTTGCAGTCCGATTAACTAGATAGAAGAATTTTAAGGGCCCACTGAACGGATTGGGTTGAAATTTGGCACATGTAGATACTTATTATGACGATATCATCCGCTAAGAAGGGGTTTTTGAAAATTCGACCTTTAAGGGAGTGAAAGAGATTTTTTTTGTATATAAATAAATCAGAAACTTGGCACGAATACTAACCTAAGTAAATTATAAAGTTAGTTATTTTTTGTTTTTATAAAAGGGGAACACGCACTACATGATTACTTGATCAATGTAGCTGATCTTCTAATGTGATGTGACTGTTTGCAGGTAGTCGACAGCACCACCACCACCATCGTCCATTCATGTATAATTATTGTATGTTACTAGTTTTAAGTTTCAATGAATATTTAATATTGAAATATATGTTTTGTTAGTTGGCAACTACGTCTGCACAAATTGTTAACAGCGATCAAGCTACTGCATGTGGGAAGAAACTGGTTAAATAAACGTAACATTTCATCTTCACTAACTGTTAAGCATTCCGCAATATTATGCCCGATTTATGTATGATTTGAGGAACCTTTCCTTGTGCAGATGTAGACGACTTTTAATGTCTCACTTCTGTGACAATTTTAAAACGTACGAGTATGTAAAGATGCCTTAGTTCACAATTGTATTGTACTAACTACAAAATGTTAAGTTTTCACTTTTTTAGTTCCAAATACACTAAATATCATGCTCTTTCGTTTGCGCGTATCGAAATGCCGTCTCTTTCTACCAAAAACGTAAGTCACAGTTGTATTATATACGTCCCATGAATATTAAATTATATATTTGTCGGATCCGGTCATTAGTACGGACAAGAAACGAATCGCAAGCGCGCCACACTGGTGACATCAGGTGATCTACCCACACCTCAAGCGCGCTTCTACAGAGTCGTGATGTCGTAACACACTATCAGTAGGAATCGGTTTCACTTTGACAGTTCAACAACATTCATTGGGTTATTTACGTTGTTGAGCAGACATTTTTTTCTAACATATGAAGCAATGGATAAGTAATATACTTCAAATTCATTCTGATTCAAATTGCGTTACGCAATTAGGGTGCTGGATTCAGTGTCTGATCGCATCGGAGTTAAGACGTCGCGGAACTGTACTCGATTCGTTGTACAGTTATTGTGGTAATTGTAATTTGTAGTGATCGTGTCAATTTATGATTTAATTAAACGCTGTGTATCGCACCCAGTGTGTTTTCATTGCACGTAACCCATTTTCTGCCCACATGATGTCTGAATCTAACAGAGTAAATCCTGAAGATCCGACATACTAATAACCTATATTTGAAAAATAAACATTTTTATTATTTTATTATTCTTTGTTTAAATCCAAACTCATATTTGAATTTACTTAAACTATACTATACTTTAACTGATTTTAAGTTTCTCAACTGCTGAAAACGAGAGGTCAAAAGTGGTATAATATTCCGAAGATGTTTAAACGCTAATGTGATGTACCTTATTAGAAAGCTTATTTATTATGCTACTCGATTATAGTTAAATCTGTAACAAACATACAGCGCCATCTAGTGTAATTTATCTAAAGCACTACGATGAGCGGCTTCATAAACTAGAAGACAGCAATTACAAACATTTCTGTAGACAAGTGACGCCATCTACAATCTTCGTGTGCAACAATCTGCGCTAGCGCCACCCGCGAGTTATCTATTCCACAACTATAGACGACTACGTGTAGATATTGTGCACACATGTAAACTGTCCGCCTTTATAAGCAGAGATGTCTTCGAACAAATTGTCCCATCAGTTTGCTCGACGTTTTCGGCAAGGTCTATGAGAGGCTTATTTATAAGCGTCTCAGAGACTACGCCAAGACGAAGGGCCTCATCCCCAACGAACAGTTCGGTTTTAGAACCCAACATTCTTGCGTACAACAGGTCCACCGTATCATAGAACACATAAGCGCCGGTTTCCAGCGGGGGTTCATGACGGGTGCTGTGTTCTTCGATATCGCGAAAGCGTTCGACAAAGTCTGGCACAACGGCTTATTGTATAAGCTATACAAATTCGGTGTGCCAGATCGTCTCGTGCTCATCTTACGGGACTTTTTGTCGGACCGCACCTTCCGCTATCGCATCGAGGGTGCGCTCTCTTCCCTTCACCCGACCCGCGCAGGCGACCCTCAGGGATCTGTGCTGGCTCCGCTCATTTTTACGCTGTTCACCAGTGTCATCCCGAAATGTAGAAAAGCGCAGTTAGCTCTGTTCGCAGACGACACGGCCATCTACTACACCGGCCGCAGTCAAGACCAGATCTCCCGCATCCTACAGACCGAAGTCAACAGACTCGGTGACTGGTTCAGGAAGTGGAGGATCGAGGTCAATCCTGATAAGAGCCAAGCGGTCCTCTTTTCTAGACCCCGGCGTAGACCGGACCTACCCCGACAGATCAAAATGTTCGGCAACCCTATCCCTTGGGAGAAGCGAGCCAAATATCTCGGTGTGATCTTAGGTCATCACATTTCGTTCACTGAGCACATAAAGCAAGTGCGTTCGCGCGCCGCTTTCGCTCTCGGTAGGCTTCATTGCGTTCTTAACTCACGCAGCAAGTTGTCCCTTAAGGGCAAATTGCGTATTTACACAGCGTGCATCCGGCCGATTATGACGTACGCGTGTGCCGCTTTCGCACACGCCCGTCCCCACCTCATTCATAGAATGCAGGCACTTCAAAACCGATTTCTCCGTAAATTACGGACGCTCCATGGTTCGTTCGGAACGAAACCCTTCACGATCTTAGAATCCCCACCATCAAGCAGTTTATGAAACGCGCGACAAAGCGGTTCTTCGAGTCCGCAGATAGACATCGCAACCCCTTGGTTGTGCAGGCAGCTAGCTATAGGCCTTCTCAAATTAGTCAGACTCGCCGACCTAGGCATACTCTCTCAGACCCGGATGACCCCATTACTCTCCTTCAGGAAAGCAATAGGGCCACAAGTACAGTGCACAAATACAAACCGTCATTCCGTCCTCGCCGCCGAGGTACCACGCGAAGTTCAAGAATTAATTGTTCCCCCCGTCCCTTGCACGTCGAACCGCCACCCCGAGGCTGAGTGAGCCGTAGCATTTAATAGCAATCCCAGTTAATAATCATGAATTTAAACTTTCGATCCAGCCCGTCCCCAACTTGCTGTTTTTTCCCAACGACGCCCTAAGCCGAGGTTCGTACCCCACAGGGGGTGCCCTTAGAGCGCTGTCGTTTAGTTTGTAATAATTATATTTACGCTCCTGGCTGAAGGCTTTAAGCTCACACCTTAGGGCAGCCACAGGAAAGACCGGTTAAGCAGTCACGGCCTCTCAAGGTCAACTGCGAGATGCCATACAAAAAAAAAAAAAAAAACAACGAACAAATTGTCATTCACTAGCTAGAGGTTCTGAGCTCAGTAGCCCCGCAGCCAGCTCTGATCCTTAGTACGACTAGTTCCTGCTTCGATAGCACCACAGTCTTCAGGAAACTATTCAGCTAGGGGAGGTCTGAAGGGCGATAGCCACGCAGTCCCTTTCATCCCTCCACTTATATTGATTATTGTAACATTTGTAACGTGTAACAAGTTAAGTTGCCAATAAATCATCATCAACATATAGTCTTTATTTATTCATTTCTATGCAATATATTTTTTTTAAATGGGGCTGAAGTTTCCGTTTCTATTAAATACTTTGAGATTTTATTGTAATTTTAGCTGCAGCTCCATGAAATTAAGACAAAAATATTGATTATCATGACAATGCACTAACAAAACGTCGTGTCGAAAAAAAGTCAAAGTCAAAGCTGTAAATGTCAAGCCATGTCCTGCGGGGCGAGCACGGCCTACTGTGACATGACTTGAGTCACACATTTTATCACAGTTTGAGCGATAAAACTGTTTTGTCATAAAATGGTAGTACAAATTGACATGACATAATTTATCATGTCTTGTTACAAATGTCTTGGCACGCCCGTGCTCGGCCCGCTGCTGGCTGACAATGTCATTGTCACGGCATTTGCCACAGGGCTGCCATCCCTAAAATATAAATAATGTTTGTAGTTAGTGCTGCAAATATTTTGTTTTTCAACACTTGTTTAAAAAAAAACGGGCGGCTGTAAAGAAAAAAAAATGCCCAGACATCAAAATAATTACCCTCTTTAAGCCTATATAGGTCTGAAGGCTGTTTAAATTTTCAATTATGTTAGTACCAAGCCCCATACATTTCGTGAACGTCTCATTTCAAAGCTCAAACGTATTATATACATTTGCAATATCTGCTCATAATTTTAAGCAGTGCTGAGTGTATTATGCGTTGGTAGTACAAAAGAATTAAGAGAATTTGATGAAAATACTTGAAGAGGTTTGGCAATTTTTAAAGTGTAATGAATAAAATCGTTTTGAGTTATAGTCCCATTGTACAGTCATGGGCACTAATATGTAAACACTTAGCAAAATTCAAAACCATTTTTCTCATGGAATATCGATTGCAACTTTGAGAAAAAAAACTATTTCATAATAGTTTGGGTTCTAAAATACTATGTTCGTAGTAGTAAAATAAAATTACAATCAATGTAGTTGAAGGAAATCAGATAGGCAGTCGCTCCATGTAAAATACTGGTATTCAGCTGCATCCGGTTAGACTGGAAGCCGACCCGAACATTGGGAAAAGACTATGCAGATGATGATAGTTGGAGGAAATCACATTTAAACGTTGCTAAGTATATACACAGTAGTGCTCGTGTACGTGTTCAATAAATAAAAAAGCACAAATCAACTAAGTACTATTCAATATTTATTTCGTACATGAATATTTATTAATTAATGACATGCACCGACCCCAGTGTGTTGTCATCAAGACAGAACCTGATGAGGGGATCCCATAGAAATCGAGGGAAATCTTCAAATTTTATAGGCTCACCTATAGCGATGAATGATTATGTCTATTATAAAGTAACTCGTGTATTTGCTCTCGGAAAGCACCATTTGGTGAAGTGGACCTGATGATGAAGAGCGCTGAAGGCCACCGGAACTACTTAATAATAAGTAAGATTTCACGAGTTGCGATTCGATTAGGTACCTACTTAATAATGGTTGCTAAGCAAGTTGCTCATCACAATGTATATGGTGAAGTGGAAATCGCCTTGTGAGAATGCGAAGGCACCAGTAGTACTTAATATAAAGTACATACTATCACTTAGTACAACCACTGAGCACGGGACCTTACTGGATCAGTGGCGTGCGACAAGTAGCTATACTAAAACATTGGGAGTACAGAACGCGCGGGTCGTACTACTTATTGGATCAGTGGCGTGCGACAAGTAGCTACACTAAAACATTGGGAGTACAGAACGCGCGGGTCGTACTACTTACTGGATCAGTGGCGTGCGACAAGTAGCTATACTAAAACATTGGGAGTACAGAACGCGCGGGTCGTACTACTTACTGGATCAGTGGCGTGCGACAAGTAGCTATACTAAAACATTGGGAGTACAGAACGCGCGGGTCGTACTACTTACTGGATCAGTGGCGTGCGACAAGTAGCTACACTAAAACATTGGGAGTACTGACAGAACGCGCGGGTCGTCCTACTTACTGGATCAGTGGCGTGCGACAAGTAGCTACACTAAAACATTGGGAGTACAGAACGCGCGGGTCGTACTACTTACTGGATCAGTGGCGTGCGACAAGTAGCTATACTAAAACATTGGGAGTACAGAACGCGCGGGTCGTACTACTTACTGGATCAGTGGCGTGCGACAAGTAGCTATACTAAAACATTGGGAGTACAGAACGCGCGGGTCGTACTACTTACTGGATCAGTGGCGTGCGACAAGTAGCTACACTAAAACATTGGGAGTACTGACAGAACGCGCGGGTCGTCCTACTAACTGGATCAGTGGCGTGCGACAAGTAGCTACACTAAAACATTGGGAGTACAGAACGCGCGGGTCGTACTACTTACTGGATCAGTGGCGTGCGACAAGTAGCTATACTAAAACATTGGGAGTACAGAACGCGCGGGTCGTACTACTTACTGGATCAGTGGCGTGCGACAAGTAGCTATACTAAAACATTGGGAGTACAGAACGCGCGGGTCGTACTACTTACTGGATCAGTGGCGTGCGACAAGTAGCTACACTAAAACATTGGGAGTACAGAACGCGCGGGTCGTACTACTTACTGGATCAGTGGCGTGCGACAAGTAGCTACACTAAAACATTGGGAGTACAGAACGCGCGGGTCGTACTACTTACTGGATCAGTGGCGTGCGACAAGTAGCTATACTAAAACATTGGGAATACAGAACGCGCGGGTCGTACTACTTACTGGATCAGTGGCGTGCGACAAGTAGCTACACTAAAACATTGGGAGTACAGAACGCGCGGGTCGTACTACTTACTGGATCAGTGGCGTGCGACAAGTAGCTACACTAAAACATTGGGAGTACAGAACGCGCGGGTCGTACTACTTACTGGATCAGTGGCGTGCGACAAGTAGCTACACTAAAACATTGGGAGTACAGAACGCGCGGGTCGTACTACTTACTGGATCAGTGGCGTGCGACAAGTAGCTACACTAAAACATTGGGAGTACAGAACGCGCGGGTCGTACTACTTACTGGATCAGTGGCGTGCGACAAGTAGCTACACTAAAACATTGGGAGTACAGAACGCGCGGGTCGTACTACTTACTGGATCAGTGGCGTGCGACAAGTAGCTACACTAAAACATTGGGAGTACAGAACGCGCGGGTCGTACTACTTACTGGATCAGTGGCGTGCGACAAGTAGCTACACTAAAACATTGGGAGTACAGAACGCGCGGGTCGTACTACTTACTGGATCAGTGGCGTGCGACAAGTAGCTACACTAAAACATTGGGAGTACAGAACGCGCGGGTCGTACTACTTACTGGATCAGTGGCGTGCGACAAGTAGCTACACTAAAACATTGGGAGTACAGAACGCGCGGGTCGTACTACTTACTGGATCAGTGGCGTGCGACAAGTAGCTACACTAAAACATTGGGAGTACAGAACGCGCGGGTCGTACTACTTATTGGATCAGTGGCGTGCGACAAGTAGCTACACTAAAACATTGGGAGTACAGAACGCGCGGGTCGTACTACTTACACCACACACGCCCTAGGAAGCTATATACAGAGTCGTGGGAATAGCAGAGTGCTGTTAATGTGTCCCCCGACTGTGCGCGGGGCATCGATCTTAATATAGTGTCCTGTGACATCCCTTTAGCATCTGCCTGATGCCGCGATGCCGCGCTACACTAAGTATTTAGTTCCTGTTACGTAAAAATAACTAATTTAATGCATTATGTCGTTATTGATAAGAAGATGAGGCCCGACTGCATGAGATTATTTATAGTATTAATTGTTGTTAATCTTGTTTCCATGTTTTTTAAGTTCACTTTTTACACAGTCGGGTTTTTTGATTTTTTTTATTAACTTTTTTTATTTTACACTTTTTAGTTAGGGTTATAAAATGGTAAATTAGGTTATTTACTCACTTGTAATCGGGTGATAACGGCCTCTTACTCACTCACTACACTACAAAAGTTCGGGATAGTTTTTTATCATTTCTCATTTAAATTACATTTATACATATAATATGTATATTTTTGTAATCACCTTTTAAAACCCTTCATTTTGATACCCCACTCGATAGGCTTAGGAGATACCTTTTTTTGAAACCCACCTTTTGGCGCAAAAATCTGTCATTTTGATTTTTAATCATTTTAATATACCCAGTGACACTCGCGCAATTAAGGTGAATCTAACGACATACCTATCATTCATCAAAGTCGGTTCAGCCGTTTAGTAGTTACAAGGAACATAGGGACGGACATACATATATTTATACAGGTCAAACAATTAACCCTCCCTTTTTGGCTTCGCCGCAGTCGGGTAAAAATAACTAATTTGGTACTGTGTAGAGGAGGTACGTGTACGCAAACCTGTAGGCTCGCGGGCTAGCGGGGCTGGCGGAGCGGGCACATAATTATAGGCACTTAACATTTACTTGTTCGGAATATGAGCCACAATTTATGGTTAATTAAGAGCAATCTAGCTCACTCATCGTTGTCGCCCAGCAGCGCACCACAACTTCTTCTCTTGCATCTATAAGCACACGCGGCGCCGCAGTAACTGACGCGCAGCAGCGCACCACAACTTCTTCTCTTGCATCTATAGGCACACGCAGCGCCGCAGTAACTGACGCGCAGCAGCGCACTACAACTTCTTTTCATGCATCTATAGGCACACGCGGCGCCGCAGTAACTGACGCGCAGCAGCGCACCACGACTTCTTCTCTTGCATCTATAGGCACACGCGGCGCCGCAGTAACTGACGTGCAGCAGCGCACCACAACTTCTTCTCTTGCATCTATAGGCACACGCGGCGCCGCAGTAACTGACGCGCAGCAGCGCACTACAACTTCTTTTCATGCATCTATAGGCACACGCGGCGCCGCAGTAACTGACGCGCAGCAGCGCACCACGACTTCTTCTCTTGCACCTATAGGCACACGCGGCGCCGCAGTAACTGACGCGCAGCAGCGCACCACAACTTCTTCTCTTACATCTATAGGCACACGCGGCGCCGCAATAACTGACGCGCAGCAGCGCACCACGACTTCTTCTCTTGCACCTATAGGCACACGCGGCGCCGCAGTAACTGACGCGCAGCAGCGCACCACGACTTCTTCTCTTGCACCTATAGGCACACGCGGCGCCGCAGTAACTGACGCGCAGCAGCGCACCACAACTTCTTCTCTTGCATCTATAGGCACACGCGGCGCCGCAGTAACTGACGCGCAGCAGCACACTACAACTTCTTTTCATGCAGCTATAGGCACACGCGGCGCCGCAGTAACTGACGCGCAGCAGCGCACCACGACTTCTTCTCTTGCACCTATAGGCACACGCGGCGCCGCAGTAACTGACGCGCAGCAGCGCACCACAACTTCTTCTCTTGCATCTATAGGCACACGCGGCGCCGCAGTAACTGACGCGCAGCAGCACACTACAACTTCTTTTCATGCAGCTATAGGCACACGCGGCGCCGCAGTAACTGACGCGCAGCAGCGCACCACGACTTCTTCTCTTGCACCTATAGGCACACGCGGCGCCGCAGTAACTGACGCGCAGCAACGCACCACAACTTCGCTCAAGTATAGAGTGTCGTGTGCTGGCGCTCGCTTGTCGCGCTATCGGCGACACCCGCCGGGACTGCTCCGGACGCCGCGCCGCCTGAGATCGGGGTCACTCGCACACGTTCCAAACTTCCGATCTAATGATTTAGAAACTGGCCCCTACTACTATTTTACTTCATTTTATGTTCATGAAGAGAAAACATCAGGGAAAACATCTTCTGTGAATGAATAAGTAATAATAGCGTTGTTTGGCTGTGCCTGCATTGTGCGTCATGGTCATGATAGTGGCAGTACGGTGAGCAAAAATAATTTAATTTATGTAAAAAACTGGCCAACTGCGTGTTGGACCACGCTATAAATCGGCCAAGTGCGAGTTGGACCACGATATAAACAATTTATTTCTGGCGAATCCCAATATAGCGTTTGGTTTATTTTAGCTACTTCCACAGCATTATGTCGTATGGCATTTTACTGTGGGGTCGGGCTGCTGACATTCAGTCCATCTTATTTTGCAAAAAAGAGCAGTCGAGCAATTTATAATCTACGTCGCCGCGATTCTCTTAGGGAACTATTTAAAAAGATTAATATTATGACGGTACCTTGCCAATTCATTTATGAAAATATTAGGTAATAGGTAAAACGGGCTGGTTTCCGCAACTCCACTATGTCAATATGCGCGTATTTTGCGTACGGGTGGGAAAATGGGTGAATGATTATGTTGTTGAGGCTACCACTTGGTTGAGGTGCTTGTGACACTCGTATATTAGCCCAGAGTCAACCGTGTGACTGCTTAGCGCTTGCAGGACAGCCATGCTGTCTGATAGTATGCGGATCGAGTGGTCCTTAACTTTCCTGGCCATGATGGCCGAGGTGGCCAGAGAAATGCCCATGCATTCGGCCTGGACCACTGTGTTATGGACCCCCAATGGTGTGGCTATGTGTATATTGAAGTCCTCCGAGAAATTTCCAGCACCTGTGCCACTACCTGTTTTGGATCCATCTGTGAAGATGCGCAGATCTGCTCGCATTGGTGGTCCTCGTGAAGTTGGATTCTATATTTTTTATCAAAGATACATTGTTTGGGTACCCGGTCTCTTTATTGAGTCCCGCCAGCAGCTCGGTGTGTATAGTGTCTCTCTTACCCCAGAGATCTAGGGCATTTAGACGTACCGCCGCCATCGTCGCTTCCTGCTGTATGAACAGGTGACGCGGTGGTAGTAGAGTAGTCGTCATGCAGCCCGTAGTCGCCATGCAGGCCAGTCATTGCATGCGTTGTAGTTTGTTGGAGGCTGTAACTAGCTCGGTGCGGGTCCACCAGACTACGGCCCCGTAGGTGATCATGGGGCGGATCACCGCCGTGTACAGCCACAGTATAATTTTGGGGGATAGGCCCCACTTCTTACCAATCATTTAATTGCACTGCCAGAAGCTGATGCAAGCCCTGTTTAGTTTGTTGTCTAAGTGACTACTCCAGTTCAACTTACTGTCTTGAATGACCCCGAGGTACTTGACTTCGTTGGCCAATTGAAGTTCTGTATTCAACAGTTTTGGTAGGCGGAAAGGGCCCAGAGCTCGTTTTTGGGTGAACATGACCAGTTCAGTCTTAGTAGGGTTCACCGATAGGTCAAATTCCCTGCACCATCTTTCTACGATACGTAGTGCCTGCTGAGTGAGGTTACAGATTGCACCAGTCACCTTCCCCGAAATAAGGATTGCGAGGTCATCTGCATAACCTATTGTGTAATAGCGGTTTGAGTTTAGTGAGAGACAACACCCCTCCCTGGGGGCAGCCTCTGGCTATCTCATGGGCAACTGCTGCTCCTCTTCAAGGTTTGAGTTTAGTGAGAGACAACACCCCTCCCTGGGGGCAGCCTCTGGCTATCTCATGGGCAACTGCTGCTCCTCTTCAAGGTTTGAGTTTAGTGAGAGACAACACCCCTCCCTGGGGGCAGCCTCTGGCTATCTCATGGGCAACTGCTGCTCCTCTTCAAGGTTTGAGTTTAGTGAGAGACAACACCCCTCCCTGGGGGCAGCCTCTGGCTATCTCATGGGCAACTGCTGCTCCTCTTCAAGGTTTGAGTTTAGTGAGAGACAACACCCCTCCCTGGGGGCAGCCTCTGGCTATCTCATGGGCAACTGCTGCTCCTCTTCAAGGTTTGAGTTTAGTGAGAGACAACACCCCTCCCTGGGGGCAGCCTCTGGCTATCTCATGGGCAACTGCTGCTCCTCTTCAAGGTTTGAGTTTAGTGAGAGACAACACCCCTCCCTGGGGGCAGCCTCTGGCTATCTCATGGGCAACTGCTGCTCCTCTTCAAGGTTTGAGTTTAGTGAGAGACAACACCCCTCCCTGGGGGCAGCCTCTGGCTATCTCATGGGCAACTGCTGCTCCTCTTCAAGGTTTGAGTTTAGTGAGAGACAACACCCCTCCCTGGGGGCAGCCTCTGGCTATCTCATGGGCAACTGCTGCTCCTCTTCAAGGTTTGAGTTTAGTGAGAGACAACACCCCTCCCTGGGGGCAGCCTCTGGCTATCTCATGGGCAACTGCTGCTCCTCTTCAAGGTTTGAGTTTAGTGAGAGACAACACCCCTCCCTGGGGGCAGCCTCTGGCTATCTCATGGGCAACTGCTGCTCCTCTTCAAGGTTTGAGTTTAGTGAGAGACAACACCCCTCCCTGGGGGCAGCCTCTGGCTATCTCATGGGCAACTGCTGCTCCTCTTCAAGGTTTGAGTTTAGTGAGAGACAACACCCCTCCCTGGGGGCAGCCTCTGGCTATCTCATGGGCAACTGCTGCTCCTCTTCAAGGTTTGAGTTTAGTGAGAGACAACACCCCTCCCTGGGGGCAGCCTCTGGCTATCTCATGGGCAACTGCTGCTCCTCTTCAAGGTTTGAGTTTAGTGAGAGACAACACCCCTCCCTGGGGGCAGCCTCTGGCTATCTCATGGGCAACTGCTGCTCCTACAACACCCCTCCCTGGGGGCAGCCTCTGGCTATCTCATGGGCAACTGCTGCTCCTACAACACCCCTCCCTGGGGGCAGCCTCTGGCTATCTCATGGGCAACTGCTGCTCCTCTTCAAGGTTTGAGTTTAGTGAGAGACAACACCCCTCCCTGGGGGCAGCCTCTGGCTATCTCATGGGCAACTGCTGCTCCTCTTCAAGGTTTGAGTTTAGTGAGAGACAACACCCCTCCCTGGGGGCAGCCTCTGGCTATCTCATGGGCAACTGCTGCTCCTCTTCAAGGTTTGAGTTTAGTGAGAGACAACACCCCTCCCTGGGGGCAGCCTCTGGCTATCTCATGGGCAACTGCTGCTCCTACAACACCCCTCCCTGGGGGCAGCCTCTGGCTATCTCATGGGCAACTGCTGCTCCTACAACACCCCTCCCTGGGGGCAGCCTCTGGCTATCTCATGGGCAACTGCTGCTCCTCTTCAAGGTTTGAGTTTAGTGAGAGACAACACCCCTCCCTGGGGGCAGCCTCTGGCTATCTCATGGGCAACTGCTGCTCCTCTTCAAGGCGAACCACTCGTTTACTTAACATGTTAGTAATCCAGTCCGTTAGTACCTGTTTTACTCCAAGTCTAGAGAGGGCGCTGCTGATGCTGCAGAAGTTGGTTTTGTCGGAGGCTCCTTCGATGTCTATAAAAGTGCCCAGGCAGGTGCCCTTCTGATGAATCGCTTCCCCTATCTGGCTGACCACTAGGTGAAGAGCGGATTCGCTCGACTTACCTGAGCTGTATGCGTGTTCGTTATCGTGTAGCGGATATAATATGAAAATATTATGTATGTAAGAAAAAATCTACATATTTTTAATAAGATAAGTGATAGACATCATTTTAATACCTACTAGAAATAAAGATAAAATAGATCAACAATTTTTCAGATTATCTAAAGTACATACATCTTTTATGGGGTACTGTGTTAAATGTTACAACAAAATACCTTGTGATATATTGAAATTAAATGAGAGAAAATTTAAAACACATATTAAAAGTACACTTTGTAAACAAGCATATTACAAGTTAGAGGATTATATCCAGGACAGGAATGCTTGGAAACATGCTGGTCCAGCTCCATAGGACAATCTAGAGTCTAGACAAAATCAAACTGGTTGCTATTTTTATGGTAAAATCTGTTATTTTTATGTTATTGATTTTACATTCTGTGATAACCTATACTCACATACTGACTTATTATTTGAAAATTTTTAGGAAAGCATATTATACTTTTACGGTGTTTGTAAATAATTATGTGAGCACCATATCTATCTCATAATTAAGTTATTTTACATGACCTTAGTTTTTAATTCGTTTTACCTATTATGGTATAGTCATTTTACTCTAGGTGCATCGTCTTCACATATAATCATATAATTAATGTACTCAAACAAAATATTGTTAAACATTTTTAAAAGAGTAACGGTAGAGTTTTTTGCCCATTCTTCTCCATACGAAACTATCTTTTGGAAGGGGCAACTAGAATCAATTCTATTTTTTTGCAAATTTTGACGTTCAAAAGTGCGTCTTATGTGCCTATTTGAAATAAATAATTTGCCTTTGACTTTGAATATTAAAAAAAATATGTGACGATTACCTTTTAACTCGACTGCGGCGATGGCAAAAGAGGTGAGTTATGTGTTTGACCTGTATGTATGTAGGTATGTCCGTCCCTATGTTCCCTCGTAACTTCAAAACGGCTGAACAGATTTTGATGACTGATATGTCGTTAGATTTGTCGTATTGCGCGAGTGTCACTGGGTATATTAAAATTATAGAAAATCAAAATAGCGGATCTTTGACGCCAAATATATGTCTAAAAAAAATCCCATACCTATCAAGTGGGGATCAAAATTAAGGGTTTTAGAAGGTGATTATAAAAAGATATACAAATTATATGTTTAAATATAATTTGGAATAAGAAATGATAAAAAAACTATCCCGAACTTTTGGGCCGTGATAGCTAGACAGTTCAAATTTTCACAGATGATGTATTTCTGTTGCCGCTATAGCAACAAATACTAAAAACCAGATTAACATAAATATTTAAGGGGGCTCCCATATAACAAACGTGATTTTTTTGCTCGTTTTTGCTCGATATTGATAACGGTAACAGGTAGACACTTGAAATATTCACAGAATATTTAGTTATATATTCACTTTAAATAATTAAATTAAAATAAAACAAATATTTAAGGAGGGCTCCCATACAACAATCGTGATTTTTTTGCCGTTTTTAGAGATATTGGTACGGAACCCTTCGTGCGCGAGTCCGACTCGCACTTGGCTGGTTTTTTTAAGTTCACTTTTTACGCAGTCGGTTATTTCCTTTTTTATTTTAGACTTTTTAGTTAGGATTCTAAGACGGTAAATTAGATGATTTACCCACTTGTAATCGGATGTTACCGGCCTCTTACTGACTCATTTCAAAAGTTAGGTTAGGTATGGGCGTTTTTTTTAACACACAGTTTGGCGTGAAAGATCCGCTATTTTGATTTTCTATATAAATGTAATATACCCAATACACTTGCGCAATAAATAAGAATATAACGACATATTATTTATCAAAATCTGTTCCGCCGTTAAGTAGTTACGAGGGAACATAGGAACGGACATACATACATAGCTACATACATACAGGTCAAACACGTAACCCTCCTATTTTGGTGGCAGGAGGCAGGAGGCTTATGCGCGCACTCACATTATGTTGTATTGAAAGGGGTTAAAAGGGGTATTAAGTTTATAAGAAAACTGTCATCCCTTGGGGCAACGTGCAACACGTTTATTGGCCGTCGCTCACAGGCTGCTGCCACCCGCAAGTGCCATGCGCTTGTACCCACGCCGTGTACAACTACCATATAAATCTACAATTGACACTGTAGTGCTATTCTATAAATATCTCACCGTGAAAACTTAGGTGAAGTGAGCGTGGAGTGAACTGTCAGTGAGGGATTGACACTACGAGTATTAACAAGTCACTTCAGGCTCACTTCACCTACGTTTACACCGTGAGATTTTGTCAGAATAGATCGGCTGATCTGGGGACACGGCAGTGCCCGCCAAGACGAGCCAATACCAACAAGCAAGGGCACTACCGACCTTTTCCCGAAGCGATTCGTCGTATTTTCAAACCCTCATAGCTTCGGCCTGATTAATGTTAGAGAGCTCAAATTTTTAGGATAAGATGTCGTTTGCAGATTTATAAACCAGACCTAGTTTAATGTGTCTAGCTTTTATACTTTGGATTTTATTAATACCTAAATTACGTCGATTTCGTGACTGACTGACGCACTTGTCGGAATATGTTGGATTACATACAATTAGCCTTTGATTTCTTTTCTAAATTTCATGGAAGTAGTATGTACTATATTCTTGTTAGACTGTCAGGGTATTATAATAAGTATTAAGGGCGGCATAATGTGAGCCCGCTAGGGAGGGGATAAAGAAAACGATTGACATGAGCCACGGGAGCGCTTTCTTTCTGGTGGCGAACTGGTTTGGAGAAGGATCTATCCTATTGAAATAGTACGACTTGATCTGGGATATATATATAGTGCCTATAAATTTCTCACAATAATTTATCTCAACCTAAATAGTCAATGTTTCTCACACACTCATCTAAACCTCTAGGGCACTTCTCGAAGTCCTAGAAAGCTGAAATTGGGTATGCAGGATGGGATTTGCATACAAATAACAAAAAACGTAACTTTCACCCTCCAACCCCCGTAATTAAAAGCAGGTGCAAGTCTGTATTTCTTACCAATACCTATTAGATATACCGTTATACGTACCGTTATATGTACCGTTATATGCTCTGTGGATATATCTACTTCTATTTGTTATGAGAGCTTGATTAGTATGTTCTTAAACAATACCTATTAGATATACCGTTATATGCTCTGTGGATATATCTACTTCTATTTGTTATCAAAGCTTGGTTAGTATGTACTTAAACAACGAAGACGACTGTTTTTCGTTGGCTATGAAGAAAGTAACTGCTGGCGTGCAAGACATGTCTTTTCACCCTACTATGCTAGAAGTAAGGTCAATAACAAGGGTTAATTATAACATGGATGTGTAAAATCAGTACAATATCATAAGCGGAGCATCCTACAAGAAGGAATGACGTCCCACCAAAACATTTCATGTAAAATAGTTTGCCAAAACTTACACAAAGCTTTCACTGTTCAAAAGTTATGAGATCTAATGAAGAGTCAATTTGACCAAGATGTAAGGTTTGTAGAGTTAGGCCTTGTAGAGTCAGAGGCTTGGCTCTACATTAGATCTGATAACTTTTGTTACCCCTGTTAAATCAGTAAGTCTTAGCAACCGACTTTACATGAAATATTTTTAGTGGGTACCTACTTATCTGGATATAATCAAGACCGAAATAATGAATTCTCCAAAACTTTCCCTTAAAGAGGTTGAAGGGGGAGTAGAATTTAACAGGGGAAAGTACAAAAGCGGGTGAAGTCACGGGCACATTGGTAGCCTGATATAAAACGAACAACATGTATTCGCAGCACTACTTACTTGGTATACTCATTCGTGTGTATTTCCATTGTTACAGATCATACCAATGAGGCTGTAGAAAGCCTTGAGACATTAGTAAGTACCGAGACCAAACATTCCAACTTAGTAGAGAGCGACAGAGATCGCCCGCGCCCCCCGGACGCCGCGCGCGAGTCTCCAGTGACCTGCGGCTCTGATCTGGGGGCACGGCAGTGCCGCCAAGACGAGCCAAAAACAGAAAAGCACTACCAGCTTTTTCTCGAAGCGTTGCGTCGTATTTTCAATCTTACTCAATATTTTCACTCATAGCTTGAGCCTGGATAATGCTAGCGCACGACGCTAGTCTATACACTTTGTTCAAGCGTACGATGATTGTTCTGTATACGACGAGGAAAACCAGGGGATGAAGAATTAAACCGCCCGTGTTGAGTGTGCTAAATCACTGATTTATTTTACTTAGCCAGTTCATTATGATCGCGCGTATGCACACGCTGATGTAGCGCGAGCTAATTAATGTTATGAAGTGTGCGGGTTCACCGTACATACTGATGTAGCGCGAGCTACTTAATGTTATGAAGTGTGCGGGTTCACCGTACATACTGATGTAGCGCGAGCTACTTAATGTTATGTGCGGGTTCACCGTACATACTGATGTAGCGCGAGCTACTTAATGTTATGAAGTGTGCGGGTTCACCGTACATACTGATGTAGCGCGAGCTACTTAATGTTATGTGCGGGTTCACCGTACATACTGATGTAGCGCGAGCTACTTAATGTTATGAAGTGTGCGGGTTCACCGTACATACTGATGTAGCGCGAGCTACTTAATGTTATGAAGTGTCCGGGTTCACCGTACATACTGATGTAGCGCGAGCTACTTAATGTTATGAAGTGTGCGGGTTCACCGTACATACTGATGTAGCGCGAGCTACTTAATGTTATGTGCGGGTTCACCGTACATACTGATGTAGCGCGAGCTACTTAATGTTATGAAGTGTGCGGGTTCACCGTACATACTGATGTAGCGCGAGCTACTTAATGTTATGTGCGGGTTCACCGTACATACTGATGTAGCGCGAGCTACTTAATGTTATGAAGTGTGCGGGTTCACCGTACATACTGATGTAGCGCGAGCTACTTAATGTTATGAAGTGTGCGGGTTCACCGTACATACTGATGTAGCGCGAGCTACTTAATGTTATGAAGTGTGCGGGTGCACCGTACATACTGATGTAGCGCGAGCTACTTAATGTTATGTGCGGGTTCACCGTACATACTGATGTAGCGCGACCTACTTAATGTTATAAAGTGTGCGGGTTCACCGTACATACTGATGTAGCGCGAGCTACTTAATGTTATGTGCGGGTGCACCGTACATACTGATGTAGCGCGACCTACTTAATGTTATAAAGTGTGCGGGTTCACCGTACATACTGATGTAGCGCGACCTACTTAATGTTATAAAGTGTGCGGGTTCACCGTACATACTGATGTAGCACGAGCTACTTAATGTTATGTGCGGGTTCACCGTACATACTGATGTAGCGCGACCTACTTAATGTTATGAAGTGTGCGGGTTCACCGTACATACTGATGTAGCGCGAGCTACTTAATGTTATGGGCGGGTTCACCGTACATACTGATGTTGCGCAAGCTACTTAATGTTATGAAGTGTGCGGGTTCACCGTACATACTGATGTAGCGCGAGCTACTTAATGTTATGAAGTGTGCGGGTTCACCGTACATACTGATGTAGCGCGAGCTACTTAATGTTATGTGCGGGTTCACCGTACATACTGATGTAGCGCGACCTACTTAATGTTATGAAGTGTGCAGGTTCACCGTACATACTGATGTAGCGCGACCTACTTAATGTTATGAAGTGTGCGGGTTCACCGTACATACTGATGTAGCGCGAGCTACTTAATGTTATGTGCGGGTTCACCGTACATACTGATGTAGCGCGACCTACTTAATGTTATGAAGTGTGCGGGTTCACCGTACATACTGATGTAGCGCGAGCTACTTAATGTTATGTGCGGGTTCACCGTACATACTGATGTAGCGCGAGCTACTTAATGTTATGTGCGGGTTCACCGTACATACTGATGTAGCGCGAGCTACTTAATGTTATGAAGTGTGCGGGTGCACCGTACATACTGATGTAGCGCGAGCTACTTAATGTTATGTGCGGGTTCACCGTACATACTGATGTAGCGCGAGCTACTTAATGTTATGTGCGGGTTCACCGTACATACTGATGTAGCGCGACCTACTTAATGTTATGAAGTGTGCGGGTTCACCGTACATACTGATGTAGCGCGAGCTACTTAATGTTATGTGCGGGTTCACCGTACATACTGATGTAGCGCGAGCTACTTAATGTTATGACGTGTGCGGGTTCACTGTACATACTGATGTAGCGCGAGCTACTTAATGTTATGTGCGGGTTCACCGTACATACTGATGTAGCGCGAGCTACTTAATGTTATGAAGTGTGCGGGTTCACCGTACATACTGATGTAGCGCGAGCTACTTAATGTTATGTGCGGGTTCACCGTACATACTGATGTAGCGCGAGCTACTTAATGTTATGAAGTGTGCGGGGTCACCGTACATACTGATGTAGCGCGAGCTACTTAATGTTATGAAGTGTCCGGGTTCACCGTACATACTGATGTAGCGCGAGCTACTTAATGTTATGAAGTGTCCGGGTTCACCGTACATACTGATGTAGCGCGAGCTACTTAATGTTATGAAGTGTGCGGGTGCACCGTACATACTGATGTAGCGCGAGCTACTTAATGTTATGAAGTGTGCGGGTTCACCGTACATACTGATGTAGCGCGAGCTACTTAATGTTATGAAATGTGCGGGTGCACCGTACATACTGATGTAGCGCGAGCTACTTAATGTTATGAAGTGTGCGGGTTCACCGTACATACTGATGTAGCGCGAGCTACTTAATGTTATGAAGTGTGCGGGTTCACCGTACATACTGATGTAGCGCGAGCTACTTAATGTTATGAAGTGTGCGGGTTCACCGTACATACTGATGAAGCGCGAGCTACTTAATGTTATGAAGTGTGCGGGTTCACCGTACATACTGATGTAGCGCGAGCTACTTAATGTTATGAAGTGTGCGGGGTCACCGTACATACTGATGTCGCGCGAGCTACTTAATGTTATGAAGTGTCCGGGTTCACCGTACATACTGATGTAGCGCGAGCTACTTAATGTTATGAAGTGTGCGGGTTCACCGTACATACTGATGTAGCGCGAGCTACTTAATGTTATGAAATGTGCGGGTGCACCGTACATACTGATGTAGCGCGAGCTACTTAATGTTATGTGCGGGTTCACCGTACATACTGATGTAGCGCGAGCTACTTAATGTTATGAAGTGTGCGGGTTCACCGTACATACTGATGTAGCGCGAGCTACTTAATGTTATGAAGTGTGCGGGTTCACCGTACATACTGATGTAGCGCGAGCTACTTAATGTTATGAAGTGTCCGGGTTCACCGTACATACTGATGTAGCGCGAGCTACTTAATGTTATGAAGTGTGCGGGTTCACCGTACATACTGATGTAGCGCGAGCTACTTAATGTTATGAAGTGTCCGGGTTCACCGTACATACTGATTTAGCGCGAGCTACTTAATGTTATGAAGTGTGCGGGTGCACCGTACATACTGATGTAGCGCGAGCTACTTAATGTTATGTGCGGGTTCACCGTACATACTGATGTAGCGCGAGCTACTTAATGTTATGAAGTGTGCGGGTTCACCGTACATACTGATGTAGCGCGAGCTACTTAATGTTATGAAGTGTGCGGGTTCACCGTACATACTGATGTAGCGCGAGCTACTTAATGTTATGAAGTGTGCGGGTTCACCGTACATACTGATGTAGCGCGAGCTACTTAATGTTATGAAATGTGCGGGTGCACCGTACATACTGATGTAGCGCGAGCTACTTAATGTTATGAAGTGTGCGGGTTCACCGTACATACTGATGTAGCGCGAGCTACTTAATGTTATGAAGTGTGCGGGTTCACCGTACATACTGATGTAGCACGAGCTACTTAATGTTATGAAGTGTGCGGGTTCACCGTACATACTGATGTAGCGCGAGCTACTTAATGTTATGTGCGGGTTCACCGTACACACTGATGTAGCGCGAGCTACTTAATGTTATGAAGTGTGCGGGTTCACCGTACATACTGATGTAGCGCGAGCTACTTAATGTTATGAAGTGTGCGGGTTCACCGTACATACTGATGTAGCGCGAGCTACTTAATGTTATGAAGTGTGCGGGTTCACCGTACATACTGATGTAGCGCGAGCTACTTAATGTTATGAAGTGTGCGGGTTCACCGTACATACTGATGTAGCGCGAGCTACTTAATGTTATGAAGTGTGCGGGTTCACCGTACATACTGATGTAGCGCGAGCTACTTAATGTTATGTGCGGGTGCACCGTACATACTGATGTAGCGCGAGCTACTTAATGTTATGAAGTGTCCGGGTTCACCGTACATACTGATGTAGCGCGAGCTACTTAATGTTATGTGCGGGTTCACCGTACATACTGATGTAGCGCGAGCTACTTAATGTTATGAAGTGTGCGGGTTCACCGTACATACTGATGTAGCGCGAGCTACTTAATGTTATGAAGTGTGCGGGGTCACCGTACATACTGATGTAGCGCGAGCTACTTAATGTTATGAATCGTCCGGGTTCACCGTACATACTGATGTAGCGCGAGCTACTTAATGTTATGAAGTGTCCGGGTTCACCGTACATACTGATGTAGCGCGAGCTACTTAATGTTATGAAGTGTGCGGGTGCACCGTACATACTGATGTAGCGCGAGCTACTTAATGTTATGAAGTGTGCGGGGTCACCGCACATACTGATGTAGCGCGAGCTACTTAATGTTATGAAGTGTCCGAGTTCACCGTACATACTGATGTAGCGCGAGCTACTTAATGTTATGAAGTATGCGGGTTCACCGTACATACTGATGTAGCGCGAGCTACTTAATGTTATGAAGTGTCCGGGTTCACCGTACATACTGATGTAGCGCGAGCTACTTAATGTTATGAAGTGTGCGGGTTCACCGTACATACTGATGTAGCGCGAGCTACTTAATGTTATGAAGTGTGCGGGGTCACCGTACATACTGATGTAGCGCGAGCTACTTAATGTTATGAAGTGTCCGGGTTCACCGTACATACTGATGTAGCGCGAGCTACTTAATGTTATGAAGTGTGCGGGGTCACCGTACATACTGATGTAGCGCGAGCTACTTAATGTTATGTGCGGGTTCACCGTACATACTGATGTAGCGCGAGCTACTTAATGTTATGAAGTGTGCGGGTTCACCGTACATACTGATGTAGCGCGAACTACTTAATGTTATGAAGTGTGCGGGGTCACCGTACATACTGATGTAGCGCGAGCTACTTAATGTTATGAAGTGTCCGGGTTCACCGTACATACTGATGTAGCGCGAGCTACTTAATGTTATGAAGTGTGCGGGTTCACCGTACATACTGATGTAGCGCGAGCTACTTAATGTTATGAAGTGTCCGGGTTCACCGTACATACTGATGTAGCGCGAGCTACTTAATGTTATGAAGTGTGCGGGTGCACCGTACATACTGATGTAGCGCGAGCTACTTAATGTTATGAAGTGTGCGGGGTCACCGTACATACTGATGTAGCGCGAGCTACTTAATGTTATGAAGTGTGCGGGTTCACCGTACATACTGATGTAGCGCGAGCTACTTAATGTTATGAAGTGTGCGGGTTCACCGTACATACTGATGTAGCGCGAGCTACTTAATGTTATGAAGTGTCCGGGTTCACCGTACATACTGATGTAGCGCGAGCTACTTAATGTTATGAAGTGTGCGGGTTCACCGTACATACTGATGTAGCGCGAGCTACTTAATGTTATGAAGTGTGCGGGGTCACCGTACATACTGATGTAGCGCGAGCTACTTAATGTTATGAAGTGTGCGGGTTCACCGTACATACTGATGTAGCGCGAGCTACTTAATGTTATGAAGTGTCCGGGTTCACCGTACATACTGATGTAGCGCGAGCTACTTAATGTTTTGAAGTGTGCGGGTTCACCGTACATACTGATGTAGCGCGAGCTACTTAATGTTATGAAGTGTGCGGGGTCACCGTACATACTGATGTAGCGCGAGCTACTTAATGTTATGAAGTGTCCGGGTTCACCGTACATACTGATGTAGCGCGAGCTACTTAATGTTATGAAGTGTGCGGGTTCACCGTACATACTGATGTAGCGCGAGCTACTTAATGTTATGAAATGTGCGGGTGCACCGTACATACTGATGTAGCGCGAGCTACTTAATGTTATGAAGTGTGCGGGTTCACCGTACATACTGATGTAGCGCGAGCTACTTAATGTTATGAAGTGTGCGGGTTCACCGTACATACTGATGTAGCGCGAGCTACTTAATGTTATGAAGTGTGCGGGTTCACCGTACATACTGATGTAGCGCGAGCTACTTAATGTTATGTGCGGGTTCACCGTACATACTGATGTAGCGCGAGCTACTTAATGTTATGAAGTGTGCGGGTTCACCGTACATACTGATGTAGCGCGAGCTACTTAATGTTATGAAGTGTGCGGGGTCACCGTACATACTGATGTAGCGCGAGCTACTTAATGTTATGAATCGTCCGGGTTCACCGTACATACTGATGTAGCGCGAGCTACTTAATGTTATGAAGTGTCCGGGTTCACCGTACATACTGATGTAGCGCGAGCTACTTAATGTTATGAAGTGTGCGGGTGCACCTTACATACTGATGTAGCGCGAGCTACTTAATGTTATGTGCGGGTGCACCGTACATACTGATGTAGCGCGAGCTACTTAATGTTATGAAGTGTGCGGGTTCACCGTACATACTGATGTAGCGCGAGCTACTTAATGTTATGAAATGTGCGGGTGCACCGTAAATACTGATGTAGCGCGAGCTACTTAATGTTATGAAGTGTGCGGGTTCACCGTATATACTGATGTAGCGCGAGCTACTTAATGTTATGAAGTGTGCGGGTTCACCGTACATACTGATGTAGCGCGAGCTACTTAATGTTATGTGCGGGTTCACCGTACATACTGATGTAGCGCGAGCTACTTAATGTTATGAAGTGTGCGGGTTCACCGTACATACTGATGTAGCGCGAGCTACTTAATGTTATGAAGTGTGCGGGTTCACCGTACATACTGATGTAGCGCGAGCTACTTAATGTTATGAAATGTGCGGGTGCACCGTACATACTGATGTATTATCTAAAGTACATACATCTTTTATGGGGTACTGTGTTAAATGTTACAACAAAATACCTTGTGATGTATTGAAATTAAATGAGAGAAAATTTAAAACACATATTAAAAGTACACTTTGTAAACAAGCATATTACAAGTTAGAGGATTATATCCAGGACAGGAATGCTTGGAAACATGCTGGTCCAGCTCCATAGGACAATCTAGAGTCTAGACAAAATCAAACTGGTTGCTATTTTTATGGTAAAATCTGTTATTTTTATGATATTCATTTTACATTCTGTGATAACCTATACTCACACACTGACTTATTTTTTTAGAAAAACATACTTGTATGATGTTTGTAAATATGTGAACACCACGTATCTATCTAATAATTAAGTTATTTTTCATTGCTTAGTTTTTAATTCGTTTTACCTATTATGGTATAGTAATTTTATTCTAGGTGCATCGTCTTCACATATAATCATATAATTAATGTAATCAAACAAAATATTGTAAAACATTTTTAAAAGAGTACCGGTGGAGTTTCTTGCCCATTCTTCTCCATACGAAACTACCTTTTGGAAGGGGCAACTAGAATCAATTCTATTTTTTTTGTAAATTTTGACGTTCAAAAGTGCCTCTTATGTGCCTATTTGAAATAAATGGTTTGACTTTGACTTTGACTTTGACTTAGCGCGAGCTACTTAATGTTATGAAGTGTGCGGGTGCACCGTACATACTGATGTAGCGCGAGCTACTTAATGTTATGAAGTGTGCGGGTTCACCGTACATACTGATGTAGCGCGAGCTACTTAATGTTATGAAGTGTGCGGGTTCACCGTACATACTGATGTAGCGCGAGCTACTTAATGTTATGAAATGTGCGGGTGCACCGTACATACTGATGTAGCGCGAGCTACTTAATGTTATGAAGTGTGCGGGTTCACCGTACATACTGATGTAGCGCGAGCTACTTAATGTTATGAAGTGTGCGGGTTCACCGTACATACTGATGTAGCGCGAGCTACTTAATGTTATGAAGTGTGCGGGTTCACCGTACATACTGATGTAGCGCGAGCTACTTAATGTTATGAAGTGTGCGGGTTCACCGTACATACTGATGTAGCGCGAGCTACTTAATGTTATGAAGTGTGCGGGTTCACCGTACATACTGCCAACTCTAAAGGAGCAGACCAGGGAATATTTTGAGTCTAGATGAAACCTAGTGTGTCTAAATATATTACAATAAAAACCGGCCAAGTGCGAGTCGGACTCGCGCACGAAGAGTTCCGCAACATTATCTATAAAAACGGCTAAAAAATCACGTTTGTTGTATGGGAGCCCCTCTTAAATATTTTTTTTTTAAAGTGTGTATATTATACTAAATATTCTGTGAATATTTCAAGTGTCTACCTGTTGTCGTTATCAATATCGAGCAAAAACATCACGTTTATTGTATGGGAGCTCCCTTAAATATTTATTTTATTCTGTTTTTTAATATTTGTTGTTATAGCGGCAACAGAAATACATCATCTGTGAAAATTTCAACTGTCTAACTATCACGATTCACGAGATACAGCTTTATTTTTTTTGTGTTCTTTTGATGTCATGTCTTTAGATAACTTAACTTTTTACGAGCATGATATCTTTCTAAATCTTTACTTTCCACTTCTGCAACGATTTCAAGGTTAAGTTTCCTTTTGTCACGACCCCGTCGCTGTCTGTCAGCCGCAGATAATACCATTTTTCCATTTACCTAGGCAGATGATGACCGTCATCTAGCCTTTTCCCAACTTTGTTGGGGTCAGCTTCCAGTCTAACCGGATGCAGCTGAATACCAGTATTTTACATGGAGCGACTGCCTATCTGACGTCCACAACCCAGTCACTGGGTAACACGATATCCCTTGGTACGACTGGTTGTCAGACTTTTGGGCTTCTGACTATGTAACAAATGTCAAAGATCTACAAATGGCAGCCGGGACCAATGGCTAAACGTGCTTTCCGAGGCACGGAGGAATCTTGGTATAAAAAGATGGTCACCCATCCACGGACGAACCGCGGCAAGCTTAGCTTAACCTGATCGATCGACCCGTGCAGCAGATGTTACTTAGCCAAAAGCTCCGCCATGTACCTGACGGTAACACCTTAAATTAACAAAATAATCGACCAACATACGAAAACTAACAATCATCTATTATGAAAATGAACTCCGTCACGAGTTATACCACTTCGTCACATTTTTGTGACAGAGGTGTAAAATAGTAGTGTTCGAGATTCGTTTCGCCTTATTATAATTTATGCATAAAACTGGGCATATATATGAAATATTTATGTGCAATCCATAAAATAATATTAAAACACAGAAATTATAATAATATTTGGAAGTAGTAACTTACGTGACAGAGCGGTCGCTAAATAAGCACACACCTTCTTTTACTGTGTGTGAGCGACTTGCGACTGACTGTGGCTGGTATTGCCGGGGTGGTGGGCCGCATAGCGTGGGTCCGTAGTGGAGGGTGGAGGGGGGGACTATGCTCTTGTCTAGTGACCAAGGTCAACATTGCTAACGCACATTATTTTGTACCTTAAAATGAGTGACAGAAGGTAGCAACAAAAATCTTAACCGTCGGGAGACAGCTAATAAAATATTTTTTTATTTAATAATAGAAACATTAAAAAAATATTTGTTCATATTAATTTAATAACAAAGGTTAAGTGGTTCAGTAAATGTTTTTGGATAGAAACTTTCAATGTTATTTTTTTTGTACGAGAGCAGCTTGTTTACATTAGTGGTCACAGAGGGACACACTTTATTTGTATGTAAAACACCTTCGTTACGTTTTTCCGTACTATGTCACAATAATTTTGTAAAAACTATTAATAATAAAAATCTAGTTTTGAGGATATCATAATTGTGGCATTGTCAAGTGTATTTTTCTAAAAGAAAAAAAAAATGTATTTTGGAGCAATAACATTTTTTTGCGGAGAAGACAAGTCATTGTCGGTAAAAAAGAAGAACGTCCCACCTACGTTTAACACGTAGGATAAATTGATACCGGTAGTAGCTACGTTTAACACATAGGATAAATTGATACCGGTAGTAGCTACGTTTAACACATAGGATAAATTGATACCGGTAGTAGCTACGTTTAACACATAGGATAAATTGATACCGGTAGTAGCTACGTTTAACACATAGGATAAATTGATACCGGTAGTAGCTACGTTTAACACATAGAATAAATTGATACCGGTAGTAGCTACGTTTAACACATAGGATAAATTGATACCGGTAGTAGCTACGTTTAACACATAGGATAAATTGATACCGGTAGTAGCTACGTTTAACACATAGGATAAATTGATACCGGTAGTAGCTACGTTTAACACATAGGATAAATTGATACCGGTAGTAGCTACGTTTCCGTGGGATTATTTCCGTCCTCCACGCGAGCAAAGCAGCGGGCAAAAGCTAGTAAACAATAAAAATGACATTTATTATACTTAGATCTACATATGTAGATATTTCAAGTGTAAAGAACTTTAACGAAACCCCTTGTGAAAAGTAAGTGAGACAAAATTATAGTTCAAGTTCTATTATTAATCACAATTCGAATGTCATAACTAAATACACGTGAAACGAGCGCGGCCAGCACTCTTCACCTGGCGCGGCGTGCGAGCAGTGCGGCGCCGACGACGGCCGCCAGCGCGCCGGGCGCACTGCGAGGCGGGGGTGAGCCGCTCAGACGACGCATGCGCAGCGTTGCCTCCGTGTCGTGTATGGTGGCGTTCACCAGGTCCGCGTACTGATACAGTGACGTAAACACGCTGGTGGCGCCCTCCACCGGATCCGCGAGCCCCACGGCGCATTCCAGCGGGCCCATGGAGGTGACGCCCACCTGCGCGCCGTGGTACAGCACGGGCCCACCCGAGTCGCCCGAGCACACGCCCCGCACGCCGCCCGCGCGCTCCGTGCCCTCGCCGCACACGCAGTGCTCCCACGAGCTGCGCTCGCAGACCACCAGCCGAAGCCGCACCTCGAACAGCTCTTCACCCAGTGACGACGTCTCCGTGCGCCCGAACCCCAGCACCTGGTGACACAACATGCAACGTTCACAGATACGAGACTCACTTTTCTCATTACATGCTCGCTGCAGCCTTGGATCGGTGGCCGAGTGTATAAAGCAGAGAGTGACAGCATTGACTTGAATGTGCCCCGGCGGCTGAGACTATGTCATGCTCACGATAATTATCACGAAACACGGCTCTTGAAACTTGAGCATTACGGACTTGGTAAACTTCCGCTTAGCTTAGTAAAAAAATATTTGAATGATATACTGCAGCAAGTTCAAATAAACGGTGTGAATTCATTAGGTTTAATAGTCATAATGGGTGTACCGCAGGGCTTAATATTGGGTCCGTTCCTCTTTTTAGTTTATATAAATGATTTATTGAAAAACCGACCACAAATGGTGTTATTTGCTGATGACACATCACTGATTTTTAAAGTAAACAGACATGCACAGGAGCTTGATGACGTAAATATCGCTATGCTTAAGGTCCATAATTGGTTTACTGTAAATAATTTGGTATTAAATGAGAAGAAAACTAAATGCATAAGATTCGCGTTACCGAATGTTAGAAGTAGTGAATGTCACGACTCAAAGCTGCAGTCGTGTCCTCACTTAACATCACTTGCAGGGCGACTAAGTTCAGCCGCTTATGCTGTTTGTAAAACCGCCAATTAACAGACGTGCATGGATACCGCGAGACTGGTCTATTTTAGTTACTTTCATAGCATCATGTCTTACGGTATTTTGCTATGGGGATGAGCTGCAGATGTTGTTTCTATCTTTATTCCGCAAAAGAGAGCTATCAGAGCCATCTACAACCTCCGCAGACGCGAATCTCTAAGGAAACTGTTTTAAAAAATTATCATTATTACGGTACCTTGCCAATACAGGGTTACTGGACGTATTCCTTCCAGGACGTCATAGTAGGGTTAAATTGCAACAAGTTAAGCCACCAAATGTTCTACCGAAGTTCAGTAGTCTTTGAGTTTAGTTAATTTTTTTGTTTCTATGAAAAATCCCAGATTAAATCATTCGAAGCCAATTTAAAAATGTTTTTCGGCGCGACTGTATTGAAATTTTAATTTATCATAGTTGATGCCGTAGCAGATCTTTGTTAATAATTAAAAGTTCAAAAATGCTTAAAACATTGGCAAATATCACTAATCAAACATTTATTTTTTTGTAATTTTTGCTACTACTTCATACAAAAAAAAAAAATACTACGCTTGATGTACAAATTAATAGTAAAATATGTTTATCAGCTATCCAAAAAGATATGAAAGTTAATACAAAGTCATGGACTACATTATGAAAATCATTTTTGATTTAGTACAGGAAGGCATGACTCTCACAATAAGGTGATTATTTGGAAAATTAAATTAAACACACATTAAACAAACATTTCGTGAACATTATGTATTTTATTTTTAGTCAATATCAATTTAAAAACTTTAATTACACACATTTCACACGTCTTGTTCAATATTTTTTTTCCACAAAAATTTTCAGCGGCTAGCTTAAAATTAGGATATTTTCCCAATAAGTGGAAAACTGCAAAGATTATTGCAATTAAAAAGCCTCACCTTACCAGTTAGTTACAGGCCTATTAGCCTTCTTCCTGTTATAGGTAAGCTGTTTAAGGTCATGATATATAATCGCTTGCTACGTTGCTCTGACCAGCTCATTATGAACGAGCAATTTGGATTTCGTTCCTCTCATTCCACGGTACAACAATTGGCACGAGGCTCTGAAGTCTCTGAACACATTTCCTATCATCTTAATCTTAAGCAGTCTACCGGTAAGTTCCTTCTGGACATCGAAAAAACCTTCGACACCGTCTGGCACGAAGGCCTGATAGACAAGCTCATCAGTTACGGCGTACCAATTGAGCTAGTAAAACTTATTCAATCTTACCTTAATAACCGCAAGTTTGTGGTCCATATTGGTACTGACAGATCTTCGCCCAAGGAAGAGTTCCAAGGCTCGGTGCTCGGTCCCTACCTCTTCATTTTATTCGTGAGTGACGCTCCTGTGCAGGTTCGTACTCATCTGACCTGTTTTGCCGACGATACTGCATCGTACACAAGCGATGATGACATCGACATTATCATAGGTAGACTTCAGTTGTCGCTCGAACTACTTCAATCTAATTTCAACAAGTGGAAGTTGAAGTTGAACGAATCCAAAACTGAGGCAATACTTTTCACACAGCTCCATTAACTGCTTGCCCCCAAAAGACATGTGCGCTCAATTCCGAGATAGACCCAAGTTGGTTTTTGTATTTTGCAAAAACATTTTATTTTATCTACTTAATGTATTGTTTTAGTAAATAAATAAGTTTAAGTTAGTATTTTTTTAAGTCTGTTTTTAATATGGTTTTTTATTTAAAAAAAACGCTTAGAGCACTCCGGTTGGGTAAACTTTTATCATTGTGTACAATGACTAGCTAGAGTTAACATTTACGAAAAGATATTTAGCGTCCAAATAGACCGGAGGTTTCAAGACCGCTTCCAGTGCATAAGATTGCAGGTTTGAATCCTAGGCACCAAATGTGCTTTTTGTCATTTTATTTTATTTTATTTATTTAACTGGTTCACCAGCAATTATATACACTGGTTTATGCAATTGAAAAAGAAGCTACAAATCAGAATAAAGTGTAACAATCATATATAGGTAAACTCTGCATGCACACAAAACATTGTTGTAAATAACAAAAAAAAAAATAAAAGACTATATTATGACTATGTCATGCCTTATATTTTTATAATATAAAGTATTTTTAACCGACTTCCAAAAAGGAGGAGGTTATATATTCGACTGTATGTTTTTTTTTTTTTTTTTATGTATGTTCACCGATTACTCCGTCAATTGTGGACGGATTTTGAAAATTCTTTTTTGTATGGAAGGGTATGCTCCCGAGGTGGTCCCATTGCCACCAAATCAGAATCTGATCTCATGAAAATCGAGGGAAATCCTCAAATTTTATAGATATACCTACCTGATTTGAGTATTTTTTGTAGTAACTCGTACATTTGCACTTGAAAAGCACCATTTGATGAAGTGGAACTGATGATGAAGACCACAGATGGCCACCGGAACTACTGAATAATAAGTATTTCACCGTTGCGATTAGGCACTTTCATATGGTTGCTAAGCAATTAATGCTCGTCAAAATGCATATGGTGAAGTCACCATCAGTTCTCCTGGTACTTACCAGGAGAACTCCTCAACAGTTAACCCCCCTGCATCGGGAAAAGCAATATTTTGTTAAAGGTGAGGAGCATTTGACATTAGGCTATTGTAAATTAGATAAATTGCAAACTGACCCACTAAAAAGTGAAAAATAAAAAAAAAATTACAAAAAAAAACAACCGACTTCTATATATTTTTTTTGTAAAAAGTTTTTTATTCAATTTTGTTTTATTTAGATACTTATAAAGAATTTAAAAATCAAGAAAATATTTTAATCTACTGCCTAGCCTTTTCCCAACTATGTTGGGGTCGGCTTCCAGTCTAACCGGATGCAGCTGAATAAAAAAAAAAATATTTTAATAATCATTCAAAAATATTTATTATTGCTATTATTTCACAAACTGATCTTATTTTACTACAAACTCAAACTCAAACTCAAAGCATTTATTTCAATTAAACCATTTACAGGCACTTTTGAATTGTCAACAAGTCGGTCAGTTACAAATATGAAGCTAGCAAGAAACTCCACGGACACTCTTTTAAAATAAAATATTTGATACAGAGTATTGGTTACATCATTGTTATTGAAAATATACATGTGAGAACGATGCAAAACGTCAGAAGCGTCCGTGATAAAAAAAAAACAAATCAAAACTAAAATAATTAAAAAAATAAGCCGTGGTAGCTAAGATTTATAGTTTACAATTTGATTTGTTAATTTACAGTTATCTATACATATTTTGCCCACTGACACAAACAGGTCACTAGACAAGTGACATCGTATTAACTCAAACGTTAAATAAAAAACTTTTAACAAAAAAATAAGAACAGACTACCAAAAATAAAAAGTTATTTTTCACTTTGTAGTGTTATTTTTGGTAGTTGGTTCTTATTTTTTTGTAAAAAGTTTTTTATTTTACACTTTTTAGTGGGTCAGTTTTAAATTTATCTAAGTTAGCTGCTCATCACCTTTTACAAAATATTTCTTTTCCCGATGCTGGGACGCTGATTGTTGAGGAGTTCTCCTGGTAAGAACCAGGAGAACTGCCACTCACCATATGCATATTGACGAGCATAAATTGCTTAATCGCAACCCGTTAAATAGGGGTACTCATTATTATATTGTTCCGGTGGCCACATAAGGTCTCCATCATCAGTTCCACTTACCAAATGGTACTTTCCGAGACCAAATGCACGAGTTACTATAAAAAAGCCGGCCAAGTGCGAGTCGGACTCGCGCACGAAGGGTTCCGTACCATTATCTATAAAAATGGCAAAAAAACACGTTTTTGTATGGGAGATGATGTTTCCCTTAAATATTTGTTTTGTTTTAATTTAATTATTTATTTTTAAATTGAATATACGAGGGCTGCACTAAAAGTATCGGGAATGGAATATTTCCACTGTTCCTGTCATATTAAAATCTTTTTAATTGAAAACTCCTTGGTTTTAAAAATCGAATAGCATTTATTTATTTAAAAAAAGATTCTCGGTCTTGTCACAAGGTTTTGTCAAACTTGTTTAGTCGTTGAGAAAATGGAATTGACTCGAGAAAATTCAAGAGCGATGATTTATTATGACTTTCGAACTGGTTTAACACAAAAACAGTGTGTTGACCGGATGATTTCTGCATTTGGTGATGAAGCCCCATCCAAAACCACAATTTATCGCTGGTTTGCTGAATTTCAACGTGGACGTGTCAAGCTCAGTGATGATCCCCGTCAAGGTCGTCCAAAAACTGCAGTCACCCAAGAAAACGTTGATGCTGTGCGTAAGCTGATTGAGGAAGATCGACATGTGACATACCGCAAAATTCAGGCAACTTTAGACATTGGCATGAGTCAAATACAAATAATCTTGCATGAACAATTAGGTGTAAAAAAGTTGTTTTCCCGATGGATACCGCATTCGCTCTGTGAAGAGCAAAAAGCGGCTCGCGTTACTTGGTGCGTCAGAACTCTCGAAAGATTCCACGCAGGATCCTCAAATGCTGTATACAACATTGTATCAGGTGACGAATCCTGGATATACGCGTACGAACCCGAAACAAAATACCAGTCACGAATTTGGGTGTTCGAAAATGAGTTAAAGCCAACAAAAATTGTTCGTTCACGGAGTGTTGCAAAAAAAATGGTGGCCACGTTTGTCTCCAAAACCGGCCATGTTACGGCTATTCCTCTTGAGGGACAAAGAACGGTTAATGCAGAATGGTATGCTAGCATTTGTTTGCCACAGGTCGTTTCTGAACTCCGTAAAGAAAACTGCAACCGCCGCATCATCCTCCATCACGACAATGCGAGTTCTCACACCGCGCACAGAACAAAAGAGTTTTTAAAGCAAGAAAACATAGAATTATTGGACCATCCGCCGTACAGCCCCGACCTAAGCCCTAATGATTTCTATACTTTCCCTAAAATAAAGAATAAATTGCGTGGACAGAGATTTTCATCACCTGAAGAAGCTGTGGACGCCTACAAATCGGCCATTTTGGAGACCCCAACTTCCGAATGGAATGGTTGCTTCAATGATTGGTTCCATCGTATGGAAAAATGTGTCAAATTCCGCGGAGAATACTTCGAAAAGCAATACATACATTTTTAAATAGTAATGTTGTGTCACTTCCTTGATTCCCGAAATTTTCAGTGCCGCCCTCGTATAACTAAATATTCTGTGAATATTTCAAGCGTCTACCTGTTGCCGTTATCAATATCGAGCAAAAACAAGCAAAAAAAATCACGTTTGTTGTATGGGAGCCCCCTTAAATATTTATTTTATTCTGTTTTTAGTATTTGTTGTTATAGCGGCAACAGAAATACAACATCTGTGAAAATTTCAACTGTCTAGCTATCACCGTTCATGAGATACAGCCTGGTGACAGACGGACAGACAGACAGACGGCGGAGCCTTAGTAATAGGGTTCCTGTTTTACCCTTTGGGTACGGAACCCTAAAAATACCCAAATCGCTATAGGTTTGCCTATAAAATTTGAGGGTTTGCCTCGATTTCCATGGGATCCCCTCATCTGATTCTGATTTGGTGGCAATGGGACTACCTCGGGAGTATACCCTTTCAAACATAAAAAGAATTTTCAAAATCGGTTCATAATTAACGGAGTCCTCCTTTTTGGAAGTCGGTTAAAAATAGGAAGCGCCGTTCGTCGTTTAAGTGAACGTATACATTAAACGTTGTAGATATAACTTGAGGGTATGGATTAATCTTTTAAAGAAACGTAAAATAGATCCCTCAAATCACAACATGTTTTGATTAGACAGAGACCTAAAGATAAAGTGACTCGGACGATAATATATAACAATTTCATCACAATTAGTACGGGCTCGCTGGCTAGTGCGGCAAACTGCCGGTATGAGTATGACGACCTTCGGTGATGCGATGGTTCAAATCCAAGTCGAAACAATGAACACTTTTGAAGTATTCTATAGATTATTCGTAACGAATTCATTGTTGTAGTAGTGTAATATTCAAAAACTTGAGGGGTTAGTTAGCACATACTGACGCAGACTGTACCACCCCAAAAAGAAAATTAAAAATCGCTCGGCAATTGATTCCGTGGACCACAGAAGTTCGCTATCTTGGCGTTACGTTGGATAAAAAAAATAAAAAACCCGACTGCGTAAAAAATGAACTCACCTCTTGGCGCCAAAAATCCGCCATTTTGATTTTCAATCATTTTAATATGCCCAGTGACACTCGCGCAATAAAGGCGAATCTAACGACATATCATTCATCAAAATCGGTTTAGCCGTTTAGTAGTTACGAGGGAACATAGGGACGGACATACATACATACATACAGGTCAAACACATAACCCTCCTTTTTTGGCTTCGCTGCAGTCGGGTAGAAAGCTCAACTGGACAAAGCATGTAACTAAATTACGCATTAAAGGAGCTCAAGCACTCGGTTTTCTCAGTCCTATATACTTAACCGAAAAAGTAAGCTCAGCGCTAACGCCAAACTTAGGTTATACACCACTCTAATTAGAGCTCGCATCACATATTCGTGTCCGGTATGGAGTAGCACTTGCCAATCTAATTATAACCAGTTACAAATAATTCAAAATAAAGCAGTTAAAATTGCCTACAATACGCCGCGCCGTTTAAAAGCACTACACACAAATATAAAGTTACCTAGCATTACAAAATTCATCTTAAAACTAACTCGTAAATTTACAACAGAACTAAATGTCATCAAAATACATTGATTGCGAACATAGGATAAATTAAGAGGCTGTCAACAGGTAAACCGTTGTCACTGTCAGATTGCATACAAAAGAAAGAGATGCGCGATGACACAACGTATGGCGTAAAATTGCAAATGAAATCGTATAAAATTAGATATTAACTAATTAATAAAAATTAATCCATCACCGGATGCAGTTTGGTATTTGAAATTTTATGATAAACTTTTAATTATAATTATAACTATTAACGAAGGGATAAACTGCTTTTAAAAATAATGAAGAGTTGTCTTTGAAATCTTTTTTGATGTATTAAATTATGTTTAATTATGTTTTGAGTTCCATCACCATATTCACAAAAGACTTAAAACTATCATACTGTTTTTGTTTTGGAAAAAATATTTACGGTTTAAGAGATACACTGATTTAAAAAAAACACCTTTTTGACAATTTTCAAGAAATCTCCGCCTTAAGTTAAAAGACTTGCGAAATATCGATGGATACGGTACATACAAGCTTCCCCATCACTACGTGTTGTTCGCGCACAATACTGATAACGCGTCACAGCTCGGCTCGTACGATGCGCCAGCGCTTCCCCTCTCTCACCTTATACAGATGAGCGCGCGAGAGGCGCGGTAGCTCGTGCGTTGCTGGTGCCACGCGCGATCACCTGAGCTGCCGCTTGCACCGGTAGCACTTACGTTGCTGGTGCCACGCGCGATCGCCTGAGCTGCCGCTTGCACCGGTAGCACTTACGTTGCTGGTGCCACGCGCGATCACCTGAGCTGCCGCTTGCACCGGTAGCACTTACGTTGCTGGTGCCACGCGCGATCACCTGAGCTGCCGCTTGCACCGGTAGCACTTACGTTGCTGGTGCCACGCGCGATCACCTGAGCTGCCGCTTGCACCGGTAGCACTTCTGTAGCGCTGATCGCGTCGTTAAGTATTTGCTGCTACCCCCTCATTTTTATAAATGAAATTATTACAATAATTTCATGCCTCATGCTGTAATAAGTTTGTAACCATTATTATATTATACTTATATAGGTGCTCCTAGCCTGTAAAAGTGTTGTTAAGTGTAACTGTAACTTTACTTGTTTAAGTACTAAATACAGCTATGTATTTTTATGTTAATAAAGAATTTTTCTAAACTAAACTAACACGTCTTGTACGATGTGCTGCCCTCGGTTTCGAATACATGTTCTTATTCGCTTCCTCACTTCGGTTTTTATGATTCTTGATGTTATTGTTGTCCTCATCTGGTCCGCCGCATTTGTGATTTTCTCCCATAGTTCTTCAATTGAATCAAAAATCAAAATCAAAAGTAATTTATTCAAACTAGGCTGAGAATCAGTACTTTTCGAACGTCAAAAATTACATAAGACAGTCCCCCAAAAACGCCCACCCTTCACCACTTCCTAGTGCTTTAGCTGGGAAGAAGAAGTGGCGCAACTAACTCCCCAGCAGCACAGCTGTCTGTTCAGATATAAAACTTGAATCTACTTATACAATAAAATGTAAAAGAATTTGCATTACGGAACACAACATTAAATTAAATTATTTGCCTTATGTAAGTAGCACACGCACCTATACCAAAAAAAAAACATAAAATCGTCGAAAACTTCTTCGTCTTGAGTTAATCACAGCTACCAACTATTCTTATCGTTTAAGTAGTAATTGATAGAATAGAATGCCTTTGAACAAAAATTGGATTTAACTTTAATTTTAAACGCATTAAAAGGCTAATCTAACAAAGCAGAGGGTAGTTTGTTATAAAAAGTTATACCAAGTCCAACAAATCAGTTATGAACCTTATGAAGCCGGTGAAATGGAGCACGTAATTTATCCTTATTTCTGGTGTTAATATTGGGAATATCACTGTTTTTAGTGTATAAGTGTATATTTGCCTAACATATAAAACGTTGGCGAAGATGAAATGTGATGGCACCGTGAGTATACCAATTTTCTTTAAAAAAAATCTCTTAGAGAAACTCTGGCACCCAGCTGGTAAATTGCTCGAACAGCTCGATTTTGAAGTACAAATATATTTTGAATGTCAGCTGCTTTACCCTACAGCAGAATACAGTAAGACATAACGCTATGAAAATAACTAAAATAGACTAATCGGGCTGTATCAACGTCAGTGTATTGTCTTATTTTCCTGACGGCGTATGCGGCTGAACTGAGCCTTCCCGCTAGGCTTGATATATGAGGTCCCCACTGAATTTTGGCATCTACTGTTATACCCAGAAACACTGCCGAGTCACACAGTCTGCGGAGTACAGTTTCAAGCACCTCTTTATCTAAAACGATATTGGAACCGAAATTTCTAACATTCGGTAAGGCAAACTTTATACATTTCGTTTTTTTGGCATTGAGAGCTAAGTTATTTGTCTAACCTATTAATAACCTATTATATAAACAAGAATTTATTACTTTAAGAGCTTCGTTTTGGACGCCGTAATGATGTAGTTTACGCAAAAGCGTGTCATGGTGCACGCAATCAAAGGCTTTGGAGAGATCACAGAAAACTCCAATAGCATTTTGCGAGTTCTCCCATGCGTTAAATATGTGTTTCAGCAGTGCAACACCCGCATGTGTAGTCGAACGACCTTTTGTAAAGCCATATTGTTCATTGTGAAGGAGGTTGTTTAAATTAAAATGTCTTAGCAACTGCTTGAGTATTAACTTTTCAAATATTTTGCTAAATGCAGGTAAGATTTACGTGATTTAAATAAAGGTATGCCTTTACTACTCTTCATAAGGTCTGGAAAAGGTTTTTAAATCAACACATTTATTAAAAGTAACAGCTAGATAGGAAGGTACGATGTCTATTATGTTACTTAATAGTTTAATGGAGATACCCCAGTAATCACCAGTGTTTTTAGATTTAAGTGTGATAAAAACATTAACTACATCATGAGGTGTTACATGTTCGAAGCTAAATAAACGACTACATTTAGGCACACTACTATGCAAAAGATTTTCAGCTTTAGACAGGGATGAATTTAAGGAGCAAGTCGTAGTTAATAGGTATATTGGCAAAAAACTCATTGAAAGCTTCAGCTACGTCAGCTGCATTATTAACTAATTTGTTTTCGACCATAATCTCAAGTTGTTTTTCTTGTTTAACAGACTTACCAGTTTCATTGTTAATAATTTTCCAAGTGGTTTTTACTTTATTATTAGATTTTTTAATTGTATCGCTTAAAAATTTAGATTTAGCAAAAACACAAATCTTTTTAAATAATTTTGAATAATTTTTGACATACTCTAGAAAAGGAGTATCAAACCTGTATTTTTTTAAACCATATAGCTCGTTTAGTCTCGCTCTACTTTTATAAATACCTAGAGTAGCCCATTGGTTAAAGCCAACGGAGGTACCATTGATGTTAATGGATTTGGTCTTGAAAGTAGATTGGTACTCTTTTTGTACAACATCAAAAAGGGCTCCATAGATGACATTAAGATTCTCCTGCTCTACTTTAGATGGTGTAATTTTATGTGCTATATTATTTTTAAACTTGTTGCGACGACTAGCTGTATAAGGCCTGCATTTTATTTTATGCGTATTTTTACGTAATGGCATCGGGAAGCGCTAGTGAACCACAGTGGTCAGACGTTTACGTAATGGCATCGGGAAGCGCTAGTGAACCACAGTGGTCAGACGTTTACGTAATGGCATCGGGAAGCGCTAGTGAACCACAGTGGTCAGACGTTTACGTAATGGCATCGGGAAGCGCTAGTGAACCACAGTGGTCAGACGTTTACGTAATGGCATCGGGAAGCGCTAGTGAACCACAGTGGTCAGACGTTTACGTAATGGCATCGGGAAGCGCTAGTGAACCACAGTGGTCAGACGTTTACGTAATGGCATCGGGAAGCGCTAGTGAACCACAGTGGTCAGACGTTTACGTAATGGCATCGGGAAGCGCTAGTGAACCACAGTGGTCAGACGTTAAGTCACTTAATGGCATAGGGAAGTGAGCTAGTGAACCACAGTGGTCAGACGTTAAGTCACTTAATGGCATAGGGAAGCTAGCTAGTGAACCACAGTGGGCAGACGTTAAGTCACTTAATGGCATAGGGAAGCGAGCTAGTGAACCACAGTGGTCAGACGTTAAGTCACTTAATGGCATCGGGAAGCGAGCTAGTGAACCACAGTGGTCAGACGTTAAGTCACTTAATGGCATCGGGAAGCGAGCTAGTGAATCACAGTGGTCAGACGTTAAGTCACTTAATGGCATCGGGAAGCGAGCTAGTGAACCACAGTGGTCAGACGTTAAGTCACTTAATGGCATAGGGAAGCGAGCTAGTGAACCACAGTGGTCAGACGTTAAGTCACTTAATGGCATAGGGAAGCGAGCTAGTGAACCACAGTGGTCAGACGTTAAGTCACTTAATGGCATAGGGAAGCTAGCTAGTGAACCACAGTGGTCAGACGTTAAGTCACTTAATGGCATAGGGAAGCGAGCTAGTGAACCACAGTGGTCAGACGTTAAGTCACTTAATGGCATAGGGAAGCTAGCTAGTGAACCACAGTGGTCAGACGTTAAGTCACTTAATGGCATAGGGAAGCTAGCTAGTGAACCACAGTGGTCAGACGTTTACGTAATGGCATCGGGAAGCTAGCTAGTGAACCACAGTGGTCAGACGTTAAGTCACTTAATGGCATAGGGAAGCTAGCTAGTGAACCACAGTGGTCAGACGTTTACGTAATGGCATCGGGAAGCTAGCTAGTGAACCACAGTGGTCAGACGTTAAGTCACTTAATGGCATAGGGAAGCTAGCTAGTGAACCACAGTGGGCAGAATCACAAATTAATATATTATCTAGACAAGTCGACGAAGATGCCGTGATCCTAGTAGGTTCAAAAAACAAGTTACTTAAACAAATAAATAAGATCTAAACATATTGAGTAGTCTATACTTAATGGAGTAACATCTAAAATATTAATATTAAAATCTCCACATAAAATTATACTTTTATTACTAGATTTTAACCTATTCAGTGAATCCTCCATTACAGATTCAAAACGAATAAAATCCCCAGAAGGGGGTCGATAAAATTATAACGTATCGCTCGAGTTCAACACAAGACAACTCAATAGTACGCTCGATGGAAAGATTAACTGGGAGAGGGTGCTACTGCGCGTAAGATAGTATCGGCTCCATGTAGGTATTTATTTAATTTTAAAAAGTTCTATTGTTAGAAGTATAAGTAAAAGAAGAAGAAGAAGAAGAAGTAAAAGTAGTTTCAGTTATAGAAAACTGAAAACCTCAGTGATTACAGTTAAAGTACGCAAGAAATACACGAAAACTACAAAGAAAATCCATAATCTTTAGTGCCACAAAGAACAACGAACTTAATTCAAATTGTAAACAATATCATCAGCTGTGACAACTAGCAGAACCCGTTTGTTTTGTTTACAATCAAAAGATTTTCGATGGATTAAGCCCAAAAAAGGTACGAGAGTGATCAATACAAAAAAAAAAAAATGTTTATTTCAATCACAATAGGCATTTAGATACATATTTTTAGAGATCTCCTTTTGAGCAAGGAATTGCTTGTATTAGGAGTCTCCGCACTTCCAGTTATCATTAATTACAATGCAATTGAAATTGAAGTGTAGACAAAGTAAACAAAGTAATCATTCGATATTAAAAATAAAAATAAAAGTGGTAAATTAAAATTATACAAACGGCACTGCAAAAGAATGAACGTTGTACAGGAGAAAAAGGCCAAATCGTGCGAGTATGTGTGATGCGTGCGTTACGAGTGAGTAATGTTAGTGTGTAAGTGAGTGAGTGTGGGGTGTGGGTGTAAGAGTGAGTAGTGAGTAGTGAAGTTGTATGGAGTATGTGAGTTATAATAAGCGATGTTTAGTTCATTTATCGTGAATGAAAATCCTGACTAGCACTGAATACAAAAGTACAAGAGTGCGCCTATTTTGTGTTATGCGGGTGAAACCGGAAGGCGATGCTAGTATAGGTATAAGCGTACGCTACATTGTAGGTTGTTGGTTGTTGGCTAGCCCTACGACAATGTCTTGGGATCGAAAGAAGCGAAATAAGTCTTCTTTCACTAACCATGCGGGAAAAGGACCACTTTGGCTATTGTAAAGTAGATACAATAGTCTCAATGTCGTCATAGGATTTAGTTTTAAGCCACTCGGTTACAACTATTTTACAATCCCGGTACTTCATGGAATACATACGTATTTCTTTATTTAGTAAATTGTATAGGTGAGATGATTGCCATGGGTGTTGTCTTTTGGCGAAAGCAGATCTTACCTTGACAGTTGGAGCGACTAAGTAGCTCCATCTGCTGTTAGGCCTAGAGGGATCATACGGAAGGGTTGTGTGCTTTCTTAGAATAAGTTGAAACAAATAAAGCTTTCTTACAGACAGAAGATCTGACAATTGGTAAAGGCTTTGGGTGGGGTATCTGTAGGGTTTAAAGAACATGGCTTTAAGTAAGGTTCTCTGCGCCCTCTCAAGTTCCAAAAACTTCATTTTTGTTGTCCCTCCCCAGCAAGGCAGACAGTACATGAGGATAGATTGGGCCAACGATGCGTATACTTGCTTCAGAAGTTGCTGCGAGGCCACATGTCGCAGAGTTTTGAAGGTCCATATCAATTTCCTAACTCTTTTCATTATAAGTTCCGTGTGCGTGTGCCAGGATAGGCGCTGGTCAATCACAACACCTAGATATTTAATATGCTGTACCTTGTCAATTTTTAAGCTTGGGCAGTAGGGGGTGGGGTGGTTGGGACAGTTGTGTATTTTTATTTGGAAATCCCGGGACGGTTGCGAGTTATTATACTTACTAAAGCAGATGTAATTGAATTTTGAAGTATTTAGAGTGAGGAGACTATGGTTTAGCCAGGCTGCTATCTTGGAAAGGCCACGTTCAGCCAACCCTGTAACATCAGCCCAAGTCTTAGCAATAAAGACAATGGCAGTATCGTCGGCATACGAAAAAATGAGTCTGCCATCAATCTTCATGCTGCAGAGGCTATTAATGTAGACGAGGAACATGGTCGGCCCAAGGACACTGCCCTGGCTGACTCCGAAAGTGACGGTTGACTCAGAGCTGGTGTACTACGCAATTTTAACCGTTTGTTTGCGGTTGCTGAGGTAGGATTTAAAAAGCTCAAGAGCAGGTCCCCTTATGCCGATGCGTTCGAGCCTATTTAAAAGTAAGGGCACAGACACCGTGTCAAAGGCCTTTTTGAGGTCAAGAAAAACAGCCAAACACTTGGCTCCACTATCTACACCGTCCACCAGAGCAGAAGTTAGTGACAGAACGGCATCCTCGGTAGACTTTCCCTGTCTAAACCCAAACTGAGAAGGCAGACAGTATGTCATATTTAGAGAGGAATTTAATTAGGCGTGAGTTTATAAGTTTCTCAACAATTTTTGAAATGGACGGTAGGACCGAAATTGGTCTATAGTTAGACGGGTCAGACTTGTCCCCTGACTTATACACAGGCGTTATGAGTGCAATTTTCAGAGCGTCGGGGAAAAGTCCTTTCGCGAAACATAAGTTGATTAAATGGGTTATGATTGGTACAATTTCTTCGTGTGCAGATTTTATTTATTTATTTTATTTTCCTTTATTGGCCAACCAACAATTGTTTACACTGTAAATAGTTGAAATAATATCTAATATGATCTAACGTTAGTGGAACAATTTCTTACAGGTTAGCACCGCATGCCCCATAAACTAGGTGTGCTACAAGCACTAAACTATGAAACTAATATTATATAATAACTTAAATTAGCAATTTTAAATTAAAATAAAATTACATGATAAAACTAATATAAATAGCAAAAGTAAAATTCAATAGAACAAAATAAAAAAGAGAACAAAATCTAGAAAAATAAAATTAAACATTACTAGTAATTGTTCCATGAAACTTGGCATATGAGTCAAAATGCACGTCAACAAGATCGCTGGAGCCATTTAACAATTTGCAAAGACGAGGAACGACTGAGTTTGCACCAATTATTGTTCTGCGGAGTGGAGGGTATAAAGGAGTAATAGGAGCACGAGGGAGTCTAGCAGGGGCCCGAAACTGAAACTTGGATAGTAAAATGGGACAATCAATTTTGCATCGGAGGAGCTTATATAGGAATAAGGAATCGATGATTATTTTACGTTTCTCCAATGAGACCATCTTAAAATAAGATAGTCGGGCTTCATATGATCGTATCCTTTTTGCATTTCCGCTGGCATAGACCAAATGCCAGAGGAATCTTTTTTGTATTCGCTCCAGTCGAAGGATGTGCGTGGAATAATGAGGTCTCCAAATTGTACTGCAGTATTCTAGGATACTACGAACGATACAGTTGTACAACAAGATCTTTGTCCGACTGCGCTTAAAACCAGCAACATTCCTTACAACAAATCCCAGCATTCTAGAAGCCCTTTTGATGACGCCGTCAACATGAGGTACAAAGGTCAAGGTGTTGTCAAAAACAACTCCTAAGTCCCTTATTTGTTCCACCTCTTGGATAACGTTAGGGCCCACATGATATACACTAGCCGTAAATTTCTTTTTCCGGGTGTACTTCACGTGGTAGCACTTTTTTACGTTTAATGTCATTTCATTGTCGTTACACCATTGAACTAACGAGTCTAAGTCCCTCTGAAGTAATGTTTTATCGTTTTCAGATTCGATTATCCTAGAAAATTTAAGGTCGTCTGCATACATATAACATTCTGAGAATCTTAGGCAGTGCGGGATATCGTTAACGAAAACATTAAACAGAACCGGTCCAACATGTGAGCCCTGGGGAACCCCTGACGACGTCCTGTAGGTTCCAGATTGGAAACCATTAACTGCAACAAAGAAGAAACGATTTTCGAGATAAGACTTTAGCCAATTGTAGAGTGTACCGGTGATTCCATACGGAGATAACTTCGACAGAAGTATATGGTGAGGCACGCGGTCAAAGGCTTTGCTAAAGTCTGTGTAAATCAAGTCAATCTGCTTGCCACAGTCAATGGCATCCGATACCATTTCTGTAAAAGTCGCTAGATTAGTGCAAGTAGACCTAGAACCCACGAAACCATGCTGAGAATAGCTCAAATAGAGTTTGAAGTGGGCCTGAATGTATGGACAAACCAAAGATTGAGTTGACAGGATAGAGATAGGTCTATAATTTTTGACGTTGTCCTTCTCATCATTCTTATAAATTGGAATAACCTTTGCTTTTTTCCATAAGGCAGGGAAGATACCTGAGCTAAGAGATTTGTTAAAGATCAGTGTTAAAGGGGATACCAAATCGGGGGCACATTTATAAATAAATATTGGCGGAATACAATCAGGGCCAGCGCCTTTACGAAGATCCAATAATTTAAGTTTGTTCAGCAGGCTCTCGCGATCGATCACAGGGTAGTTAGTGGAAGACTGTTATGGGTCGAATTTGCATCGCTAAACGCGGACAAAAAATTTGACGCAAACATTTCACATATTTGTGGACCGTCAGATGTAAATATGGTTCCGTTAGTCATTGTAGCCGGGAAAGAGCTGGAGCCTCCTTTTTTATCCTTAATGTACGACCAGAAACGGTTCGGATTTTTGGTGATTTCATTTTCTATGTCTTTTATGTAATCATTATAACTGTAAATAGCTAATTTGGAGCACCATTTTCCTAACAATTTGAGTTCGAGTTCATCCCTAGGGTTCCTATAGATTTTGTAACGAGATCTTATTTTTTCCTTTTCTTTCAGAGCTCTTATCAAGCTCTTAGAAAGTTGACTTGTATTTTGTCCCAACCGGGAGCGCTATCCGATCTTAAGCTCATAAGAGTGGCTCGAACTTCGTCGGGGTCTGTGTCGAGAAGGACAAGAGATGAGGCCAAAGGAGTATCTGTCGAGAATGAATCAGGGTTGATATTATTGCCTGCTGAGGACTAGGAAGTAGTGATGTTTTCAGCAAGAAGTTTGCCTATGCTACAGAAGTAGTCATTGACCTTGTCAACAGAGCTTTGTGGGGTTGTGAGTATCTCTAGCAGTTCCACATTATTTGTTTTTTTAGGTTTGCGTTGTGTGATGTTATTAATAATATTCCACGTTTTTTGGAATTTCTGTGCGCTTTAGAAAGTTGATGTTTGCGTTTTTGTTTCCTAATAATGGTATAGCAGTAGTTACGATACCTTTTGTATGTTATTTTTAGCACCTCGTTGTATGGGTCAAGTCTAAGTCTCTTTTGCATAAGATTTCTATTCATAATACAGCGCAACAGGCCAATTGTCATCCATGGTTTTAAGATTCTATTTTTCAAAGGTATGTTCAGTGTAATTGTACTGAGTGTGACACATTTTTGTAGTATCTCAATTAGGTTATTAGTGATCAAGTTAGGGTTGTCTAGCTTCAGTAGGTCCGATAGGTTACTGGCTTTGAGGAGCTCAAGTCCCTTCTCCGTATTAAAAATTGTTTTAGTTTTTTTTTTGAGCATCGTATTAACTTAGTATGTTTTGAGATTTTTAATAAAGTCATGGAATGATCAGTAATGGTCGTGCGAATAATTGCAATGGTTGCAGTTTGGGTGTCAGGTTTGAGTTTTATTATGAAATGGTCAAGGCAAGTTTTGTCTATCGTGGGAAGCGTGTGACCGAGGAGTAGACCATGCATTGCTAACATATTGAGATAGGTAAGTCTGTTTGTGCGTTCGTGTGACTGTTCATTTTGATTGTAGGTATATAAGATTAATATTTATATCTCCCGTAATTATTAAGTTTTTGGTTGACGCAAGGGTAGTTAGGTGGGTATTTAAGGAGTGAATAAATTGCTCCGCGTTCGCAATTGAAGGGGACCGATAAATCGCTAGAACTGTAAGGTCAGGCGTAATATGAGTCTCTAAGCACGACGCATTAGCTAGCTTTACCTCTCTTGTTTTATCTTTGTGTGTGCTTTTGATATAGGCGACCACTCCGTCAGCCTTATTCAAATGGTTTGTAGTTTGGTGCGAGTTATATTATTTGAGGTATTGGTTTATTTGAGTTCAATCTACATTCGGTGAGGATTATCAAATCAATATCCGTTCCAAGATTGATTAAGTTTAGTTGAAGATCATCCAAATTGGAGTAGACAGATCTAATATTCTGCGAAATAATGGTAAAATCGGAGGGGGTAGGCGCTATGAGCTTTTTAAAGTCAGCGATATCGCAATCAAAAACTTGTGCAATTTCAGAGTTGTCTATGTCTTCTAAAATGATTTGTGTGTCATCCATTAAGATAAGATTTAAAAATGTAGGAAAACGTAATTATTTTCGCATTATTATTTCGTGTGTGGGTGAGGGTCGATGCATGTGTCTGTGAGTGTGTAGAGGTATGCGTGGTTTGTAAGTGCGTGATTTTGGTATCCGGATTGACTGCATGTGTGAATGATGAAAAATGAGTGATTTGGCGCGATTGGTAAACAAGACATAACTTATTTCTTATTTTAATGTTTAACTTAACTCTAATTAATTTTGAAAGTTTAATAAACCGATGAAAGTTTAACAAATAGGTAAAATATTGTAAGAAAAAATGACTACAACGAAAGGTCGCTTGCAAGATGAAGACTAGTCATTTAAGCTGTAAGAGATTATGTACCTGCGACTCACTATTTATAACAATAGTAGGAGAATCATCATCCTTCTTAATATGAACTTTCCCGTAGGCCGTCCAGCAGTATTTAAAGTCCTTAGATTTTGCTAAGTCACGCGCCAGAAAGTGTTAACTGTTCCGAGACGTATATTGGAGTATTCTCATCTGTCTTAAACCCGAGATGTTTCGCACACAGTTTTCCATTTTGTTTTCTATTAAAGGCTTTAGTCGACTTTAAGAGGTCTGATTTAAAAATAGTCGAATTTAGCTCAACTATAATAGGGCTATTTTTTGTTTGTTTTTAACTCGATAAATATCACTGATATCCGGTTTTGTGATATTACAGCCTACCTCTTTTGATAGGCATACTGTCATTTTTATAAGGTCTTCTTTAGATTCTTTAACTATTTTTAGGACATTTTTGTTAAGGATATTTGTTAATGTATCATGAAATGCTTTATAATTATCATTTAAATTTTGGTTTTTTGGTAGGATTTTGTTCCAATCGTGTTCATTCAATTTAGACTTAAACTTTAAAATGTTCGTGTTGTTAAATAAGCTTTTTTTTACATACCAAGTTGTTTGTGTAGATAAATGCGGTGTTGGTATGGTGATGTGTATAATTGTTCCACTATGATCTGGAAACCCTAGTTCCTCTACTGTTGTATATATTTTATTTGTGGTAGTCTTTGTAAATATCAAGTCTAAACATGTAGATGTAGTTTGTGTTATTCGAGTAGGTGTTTTTATGTGTTGTGTAAGTTTAAATTCCAGCATTAAGTCTAAGAATTGACTAGTTTTTACATTCCTCTCTATGATATTTATATTAAAGTCTCTACCTATAATTATATTAGATTTAAAAAACTTATTATTTATATAATTTAAGATACATTTTAACTGGCTAATAAATATTTCTTCCTCTGTATACCAGTATGTAAAGTCAAACTAAAAAATAAAATAAAAAATACTGGCTAACGACGGGAATCAAGATCTCCTGTAAAACCAAAAGATTGTTAAAAATACTCAAACTTAAAACAAAAAGCCTATCATTACAAATTATTATAAAAATTATGAAAAAATATTAAAAAATCTAGTTACTGCTTCAAAAAAGATACAATATATAAATAAAATAAAAAAATCTAACAATAAGGTTAAAACCATGTGGAGTATCATAAATGAGAGAACAAACAAAAAACCAAAAAAAGGAACATAATAAGATTAAATTGCAAATAGATAACGACCTTATATCCGAACCTAAACAAGTAGCCAACAATTTTAATAATTTCTTTGCGTCCATTGGAGAAAACAGCGCCAACTCATCTAGTAGCAAACCGGGGAGCACCTCTGTACTAAATCCTACAGAGAATACTGTTTCTTGGCCCAATAGACGCTTGGGAAGTAAACAAAATAATTAAAAACCTAAAAAACAAAAGTAGTCACGGGATTGACGAAATACCACAAATGCTTCTAAAACAATGTGCAGATGAACTTACCTTACCGGTTTACCTATTACTGAACCAGTCATTCGACGAAGGTATCTTCCCTGATTTACTAAAAAGTCTATAATAAAACCAATCCACAAAAAAAATACGAAAACAGATCCAAAGAACTATCGTCAATAGCTCTCTTACCGTCAGCCTCAAAAATCTTTGAAAGAGCCATGTGTGACCGCATTTATACGTTTTGCACAAAATACAAGATTTTTGATGAATGCCAGAACGGCTTTCGAAAAAACCGTTCCACCATCTTAGCAGTCTATAAGTATATCCAGGAAGCCCTTATATTATTAATAACAAAAAATACGCAATAGGAATATTACTAGACATGACCAAAGCCTACGACAAAGTACAATATGGGATATTGCTAAACAAATTAAACGGATTAGGTATACGCGGGAAGGCTCACGAATGGCTAACATCTTATCTAAAGAACAGGGAACAACTAGTTGAAATATAATACTTTAACCATAACATTAATGAAATCGAAAAAATCCGATCATATATTAAAGCAATTAACGCCTCAATTCCTCAAGGAAGCGTCATAGGCAGCCTCTTATTTTTATTGTAGGTATATTAATGACCTACCTAAGACCATAGAAGGGCCATGTGTTTTTTTCGCGGACGATATAATTATATCCATATTAGTCTCATGCCAAAACGATGTAAATATAAAAGAAACTCTCAATTCCACACTTACTAAAACATGCAACTGGATGAACGAACATAACCTCGAGATAAACTACTGCAAAACCAAATTAATATCTTTCCACCCTTATCAAAAAAAAACCTTTAACTTTAGATATTATTTTCAACGACTCAAAATTAGAAACAGTTAACGAAGTTACCTTACTCTAATAGTTATTGACACACAAATATAAACTGGAAATCACACATACAGAAAACACACTTGAAAATTTCTAAATTCTGTTACGCCCTTCGTGAAATAAAAAAGACCACCAATTTACAAACAGCTCTCTCCACCTATTACGCTTATGCATATGCGTGGCTTAGCTATGGTGTCACCCTTTGGGGAAACAGCACAAGTGCACCGACACTTTTCACCCTGTAAAAGAAATTGGTTAGAATCTTAGTAAACATTGAGCAAACAGATAGTTGTAAACCTTTCTTTCAAAAACATAATATTTTAACCCTTCCCTGTATAGACATTTTAGAAACGTGCAAATTCGTGCGGAAACATCAAGAATTTTACTCAAAACGTGAAGACATTCAGACACGCTATCTACTCAGACACCGATCTAGGCTAAACTTACCAAGTTCTCGATTGAAAATGCACTCTACAAGTCCATAATTATGTAATGTCCATTAAATTATATAATAAAATACCCGCAACAATAAAAAAAGAAGAGAAAATTATGATTATTATGATACACTTATAAAGTCATAACTTTAAATTTTACTTGTTTTTATTAATTAATACTACTACATCTCTTTTATATTTCATGTATCTTGCAAAATACCTACATCATTATTTGAATACAGTTGTTTTGCTAAGTAATGTTTGTATATTAACAAATGCTTCCTCTCTCCTAACTCACTTATTGTGGTGTGCCCGACAGCTAATTATAAGTTTACCACCTAAGAATATCTACATGTGGAATGCAATAAAAGTATTGAGTATTGAGTAACTAAATCTAAGCGTTGTTTACATTTCAACATATTTGAAACAAGAACTAAAGATCCACCGCGAATAGCACTTTTTCTTACAAATGCACTTTGTACTTTATTGAATTTACTGGGGTCACATAAACTAGGTCTTTCGTATGACCCCAGACGTACAAGTCCAGCGGCGTCAGATCAGGGTTTCGTGCAGGTGCAGACCACGGAATCCATCGGCTTGGATAGTTTTCATCCAGCAATTGTTGAATTGTGATTCGGAAGTGGGCTGGACATCCGTCATGTTGATAAATCATGTTTGCTCTTCTTTCTTCCGGTACATCCGTCAGCAGTTCTGTTAAATTATTTCTTAGGAAATCTTCATAAAGTTCCTCATTTAGTGTTCGGGGTAAAAAATGTGGACCAATTAACTTGTCGTCGATAATACCCATCCAAACGTTAAACGAGAACGAGAAGTTTCTAAGGGTTTGCTTCTGCCTTCGGTGCCCAGTAATGTAAATTGTGGTAATTTGTGATACAATCACGGTCAAAGCATGACTGATCGGTCCACAGAATGTTTGTTTAAGGGTCGGGTAATCGCCGTTGACCTTGGTCATACAAAATATGCTCGTCGCGCTCACGCCACGCCACAGTTCGGTTTCATAGGGAATATTTATTTTAAGTAATGATAATATGAATATATGAAAAAAATCACAGATAGAACTATTTATAATAAAATAACCTGTTCATACAAAAAAAAATCATGAAGATATCTGAAGTAATTTGAAAGTAATATCGTTTATATGGTTTGGGTAGACATTAATTCCTGAATTTATTTCATAAAGTATTTTAATACAATACTTAAATATCTATCTATCTATCTATCTTCTATCTATATAAATAAAAAGACAAGTCCTGACTGACTGACTCATCAACGCCCAGACCAAACCCTTGGACCTAGAAAGCTGAAATTTTGTACAGAGGTTCTCTTTATAATGTAGACAAGTAATAGAAATGTATTTTTGGGAATTCCACCCCTAGAGGGGTAAAATAGGGGATGGAAGTTTATATGAAAGTCCGTCATTTTTGAAGTTAGGATCATCAAATTTTGTGTTTAGGCTGACGATCAAAAATTAATTTATACGTGTCTCAGCGTTTTTGATAATTCCACCCCCGAAGGGTTAAAAAGGGGGATGAAGTTGTGTATCGAAAGTCATTCATTTTAGAAAGTAAAAATCACTAAATTTATAATCTAGGCTTATGGTCGGAAGCTAACGCAACGGTCTTGTTAGAATTTCAACCCTTAAGGGGTGAAAAGGGAGATGAATATTTGTTTTTAATTAAAGATCTTTATTTACTAATATTGGGTAAAAAGAGGGATGAAGTTTTGTATTGAAGTTGTTCATTCGCAAAATTTTGTATTCAAGTAAAAATAATATAAGTACACGTGTACCGTTTCTAATCTTCTATCTATATAATATATATAAAATGGTAAACTGACTGACTGACTGACTGATTGGGTGATATGTCAACACAAAGCCCAAACCGCTGGTCCAAGAGACATGATACTTGGAGGATGTGTTCTTTTTCAAGGGTTAATATCAACTAAGAAAGGAGTTTTTGGGAATTCTACCCTTAAAGTGGTAAAATAGGTGATGGATGTTTATATGAAAGTCCGTCAGTCTTAAAGTTAGGATCTTCAAATTTTGGGTTTAGACTGACGATTGAAAATCTATTTATACGTGTCTCAGCGTTGTTACTCCAACTTATACACAATATTTATTTAAATATAAGGTCGCGGGACTGACTGGGCTATCAACACACAGCTCAAACCACTGAACGTTCAGCCCAATCGGCTGAAATTTGGCACACAAATAGTTATTATGACGTAAGCATCCGCTAAGAATGGGTTTTTGGAAATTCGTTCCTTTAAGGGGGTAAAAGGGGGATTTTGTCTATATGAAAAATCTTATTCCATGAGTTAGTAACCCTGAAACTTGGCATGAATACTTACATGTAAAAAGTCATTTTTAGTTTTTTAAACTACTCCCTTAAGCATTAGGTAGGTATATATAAAATACCGAGTTTAGAGCTAATTTGACCGCGCGATGCAATTCTTCTATACAAACTTTGACATCCCCCCTTTTCACCTACTTAAAGGGGGACCTTTAAGTAGGTGAAAAGGGGGATTTTGTTTGTATGAAAAATCTTATTCCTTGAGTTAATAAACCTGAAGCTTGGTACGAATACTAATCTAAATAAATTATAAAGTTTGTCATTTTCCTTTTTTTTTAAACTACAACTTCCTTTTTAAAGGGGAATTTGGGGATGTCAATGTTTGCGTAGAAGAATTTTAACGCGCAGTCCGATTAACTCGAAACTCAGTATTTATACTTAGAAACAAAACATAAGAATATCATGTATCAGAGTTTTTCGAAAATTGACCCCTGACGGGGTGAAAAGGGGTAGTCAATTTGACAAGGGAGGATTTTACTGCGTCGCTTGATTAACTCTAAAGTATGACGTTGACATCCACTAAGAAGGGGTTTTTGGGAATTCGACTTTTAAGGGGGTGAACAGGGGGGATTTTGTTTGTAAGAAAAATCTTATTCCTTGAGTTAATAAACCTGAAACTTGGCACGAATACTTTTTTTTTTTTTTTTAAAAAAACGTTGCCCCACACTAGGAATTTCTCCTGTATCGTGGGTGCGTTTACAAACATTTTAACTCACATACACAAACAGGCTAAGTAAATTATAAAGTTTGTGATTACTAACCTAAGTAAATTATAAAGTTTGTATTTTTTTGTTTTTTTTTAAACTACAACTACCTTTTTAAAGGGGGATTGGGGGATGTCAAAGTTTGTATAGAAGAATTTTAACGCGCGGTCCAATTAGCTCGAAACTCGGTATTTTATATATAGGTATTTAATATATAAAATAGGCTTTACAATCTGTGAGCATTCGGTAGGTACCGAAGATTGTAAAGCCTTACATGTTTTTGGGTTTATTCAAATGTCACCCTTACGCGGCAAAAGGGGGTAATTTTTTTTTTTGAATAACACATGAATCAATATTTTTCAAAAATAAACTCCTTTCGGGGTGAAAAGGGGGAATACAATTTATGTCAAAATTATGTTTCCTTTGATCAAAAAACATGAAAAATGACCCGGATATTTTCTTAATAAATTAAATGACCGATAACATAAATTTTCAAAAACCACCTTTTAAAGGGGGTGTTGAATTTTGTGGGGGAAAATAATTGTTTGAAAGATTTTAACGCGCGGTTCGATTAACTTGAAATAAAGGAAAAGGTATATCAGGGTTGTCAAAAAATCTACCCCAAACGGGGTGGAAAGGGGTAGTCCATTTTAGAGAGGATGAATTTATGTTTCGGATTGGCGCAAAAATGGTTGAACGTATTTAGATGAAATTGGTAACATAATATAGTTTATAATATATGATCAAACGAACTTGCAAAAGTGAAGTTCGATCGATATTATATGAGTACGTTTCATTCGAAGATATATAATAACAACAATGTAGTAATTTTTATCCTACTGGCAACTTCGCACTGGTAAAGAGTAAATTCGTTACTTTTTTTTCATCCTCCGGGTAGGCACTATGTCGGCTCGTCATTATTTTAGAGATATTTTTCAAAATTTTCATTTCTGGGTATTGGGAGGGTAGGAGTATATATCTTCGAATGAAACGTACTCATATAATATCGATCGAACTTCCCTTTTGCAAGTTCGTTTGATCATATAATTATTATATTTTGACGTTTCATTCTTCAGATATATAATAACAACAATGTAGATGTTCAGAGTTGAAAATTTTGTGAAATAAAATAAACAGATTTATGAAAGGAAAAGAACCGTCTTTTATTTTCTGTAGGTAATTAATATCTACTCTAAATATTAATTATTATTCATACCGGCATGTAAAGTACGGTATTAATGCTAATCTATATAATCAATAACTTCTTAAATATTACAACATATATATATTTTTTTTTTATGTAAATAATTATAACAAAATTCTGTTCTAAGTTACTTAATTAATTTTTGCAATTATAATCACAAAGTATTATTGCTTGTCTGTAATACTGACTGAGCAAAGTTACATTTGTCCACTATTTGGCGGTGATAGAACTTTGCGAAGGTTTGAGAAGTACTGGTCCAGCCAGCTGCTTTCCTAATGGCATCTAACGAGAGCCCAGAGGCGGACGCCGCAACGTGGCTGCGTGCCGCGTGCTGTGCGCGCTGAACGCGGACACGTCCACGCCGCTCGCACAGAGCACCTGCTTGATCCGTCTGCTGATGGTTTGAGCAGTTGCTGGTTTGTGCGGACGCCTATAAGTTATATAAGGCTGTTTGTCGTTTCAGATCTTACATCTTTTGTAGCGAACATAATTATAATCTTCTATTATAGTGGCAGGGCAGATTGCCCTATTCTCTTTAAAGTACGGTAATATAAGTACAGGTTGTTCCCGTCCAGCCGCGGATGTTTTGATGACATCAGAAATACCTATCTAAATACCAGATGAACCTACCACAATATTTTCTAACTTTATTAGAGAGAACGTCTGTGCTCTATGCGCTGTACATAATGCTAGGCGAACCACTAGCTTCTTGGTGATTTTTTCAATTGACAGCTCTCTGTTGGGTATCCATTCTGCGACAAAAATTAAAACGACTTGTGGATCCCAGGTACAAGTGTATTTTGGAGTGGCAGGTCTTAATTTATATACGCCTTTTAGAAGCCTTTTAACTTGGTCGTCAGAAGTTACAATACTGCCTAACAGCAAGGAAAGAGCTGAGCGATGAGAATTTAGAGATCCGTAAGCGGCACCTTTGTTAAATAGTTCAGTTAGAAATAACATAATATCTGATGGTGAACCAGAGTAAGGTTTAAGACTGTTTGCTTCACAGAACTGCCACCATAGTTTATAGGTACCGTTGTACTGGGACAGTGTATTATGGGATAGCGAAGCCATCATTAAGTCGAGCGCTAGACTTGGTGTTCCTCTGAACTCGAAGGCAGACCTGAGAGCACCGCTGCAGCTAGGGTAAACTGTCTCATAGGCGGTTGGGGGTCCTGCAAGAGGACAAGGAAATATTTGAATCAGGCGTTAAGTATAACATATCAGACTGTCGTATTTTATTGAGTAATGGAAACCAAGGCTGTGACGGCCAATAAGGGAAAATAACTATACCTATTGCTTCGTCTTTAATAATTTTCTGTATGCATTTCAAAATCAAAGAGAACGGTGGAAATGCGTAGAAGTACCCAGTGTGTTTCCAATTTATTGTAAATGCATCTACTGTCATGGTGCCAGGGTCTGGTTTCCATGAGACATACCTTTTGCATTTTGCATTAGTGCGGGAAGCAAAGAGATCTATTACTGGTTCGCCAAAAACTGCCAATACCTTTTGATATTCCGAGTTAGAGAGGTTCCATTCGATATCGGGATTGATTTTTCTCGACTCTTGATCTGCTTCTATGTTAGCTTTTGTATTTATATAAGACGCAAACTGCCAGATATTCCGTTTCTCGCACCACTGCCAGATAGTTTTGGTTAAGTTAAATGAGGGAATAGAATCCCTCCCATTTTATTTATGTAACTAATAGCAGTGGTGTTGTCAACGCGTAGCAAAATATTACAATCATTGTACTTTGGGTCTCGAGCGAAGCATTTCAAACCAAGAAAGACAGCGCAACTCTAAATAATTAATATGAAGGTTGCGCTCGCTATCTTTCCAACCACCGTTGACACGTTCGTTGTTACAAAATGCACCCCAACCTGTTTTAGAAGCATCAGTAAATATTTCTAAAACAAAATTTTGAGATTCAAGAGGATTTGATGTGAAATTTACATTTTTAATCCACCACTCTAAGTCAGATAAGATTATAGCAGAAGGTCTAAATTCAGCTTCGTATGTTTGATATTTTTTAAGAGCTAAATATTTCTGTCTCTCTAGTGCTTTTGTATAGAGCCAGCCATATCTTACGGCTGGGCATGCCGCGGTCAGAACCCCTAACAAGCGAGAATATTCCCTAATAGTACAAATCGGTAACTTTAAATATTTTTGCACAAATCGTAATATTTTGTGTCGCTTTTCTAACGGCAATCTTATTGACATATCTATAGAGTTGTACATAAATCCTAGAAATGTGCAACATTGTTGTGGGTGTAGTCTACTTTTACCAAAGTTAATTACAAAACCTAAGCAATTCAGTAATTGAAGAGTTCCGGTAACATTCTTACGACACTCGTCGTATCTCCTACACATAATACATCGTCAGGAAATATGACAGATTTAAATCCACGACGCCTTAAATAACCTACTCGTACAACTTCTTTCATGATCTTTGTGAAAGTCCGAGGTGCGGAGGATAGTCCGTAAGGCAAGGCGTTAAATTCATAATGTGTAATTGCGTAATTTTTCGTCTTCAAATTGAAATCTTAAATACTTGCGATGAGATCTAGCTACAGGGACAAGTAAGTATGATTCTTTAAGATCTATGGTTGTCATGAAGCCATTTCTTGGTATCATTTTTGATGCAGTTCTATGGTCTTCCATCTTAAAATGCTCATTTGAAACGAATTTATTTAATAGTTTAAGATTTAAAATAAATCTATAGCTACCATCCGATTTTGGTGTCAAAAAAATGTTAGATACCTATTGATCAAATCTAGGTTTGGATTCTGTAATTGCGCCTAAATCTATTAAGTTACGAATAACTACTTTCATGTCCCGTTTTTCCTTGAAGGAAATAATTTACTTCCGAAGAGGGTTTCATCTCTGTCTTGATCCTGTATTAAGGTTAAGAACGACTTATCCAAACCTGGAGTCATAAGTTTTGTTCTTACTTGCGTCTCGGTAAAGTGAAGTAAGTATTCGGCAGCTGTCTGACAAAATTTTTACAGCTTGTACCTTGTCTTCGCCGGTCAGCAGCAGGGTCATTGCCTTGTTGATAGCCGAAATGCCCAGGCCGAGTTGGTCCTGTTTGGTTTGAAGCTTTTTGTCTCTGTTTTTTACTAAATCAGTGACAGCAGTCGATATTTCTACGTTCAAAGTAGGTGCTTTGAGTAGCTTGCAATTGTTAGGAATCGTATATCCTTTCAGAAGCGTTGCTTTGGCTTCGATTTGCATACCTTTTTTAAGAATTGGTAACCAACATTGAGCCAGCTTGTCGTGTATGTCCGGGCCGTAAACTGGAATATCGACAACAGCATCGCCCAAAGCTTCTAGTAGCTCTGGGTCAAGTTCAGGTTCAGTGTTTACTTGTTCCGAGGCTTGTGGCTGGTGATCGGGCGACTTGGAAGTTGATGGCACATCTGGTGGTGTTTCATCGACATCAATGTGTTCCTCTTCGTTTTGCATTCCGTTATCTGATTTTTTTTTTTTTTTTTAGTTGAGGGTATTTACGAAAAAAAATGGTATGACGATTCAGATTGTAAGTATTTAAATAGAATTTTTACGATGTTTAATCGAAGATTTATACAGGGATCCTTGCCCCCAGGGTCCAAACGGTACCCTATTCTTGTTTTTACAAGATCAAAACGTTTGTGTTAACCCGCAGTTGAACCTCCAGGCTGATATTTTCTAGCGTCATGCCCATCGTGATAACTGTCATCGTGACGCTGAACGCATAAATAAATTCCACTTACTAGAAAATAATCGTTTATTCCCATCTGCCCCCTTCGAGCTTGCCACCGGGGTGGTGGCTGGCACTAAGTAGTGGCGTTTACCACCCTGTGGCAGATGACACTTATTTAGTGTCATCTGCCCCCTTCATGATGATTATAAGGTGGTCGATTCTCCACCGCGTTCTCATATTACGTACTGGACATTATCAATAGAAATTTAAATAAAACCATTGGATATCATTAGCAACAAAAATTAATCCCTCCACCGCCACAAACCGCTACAGTACTGTAGCGTAGCGTAGTGTCTTCCTGCCTTTAGCAGAAAACTCTGGCCGGAGATAATTTCCTATTCTAACATTCAAACGTGTCAAATATATTTTATATTGTTGTTATTAAAAATAATGTGTCAGATCTAGTATGACAGTTGAATTGTGAATTTGTCTAAGAAATAATATATTAGTTCCAAGTCCTCCGCGTTTCAATATAATTCCCCCTATTTCTAGAGGTCCCCTCTGGTAGAGATCCAAAGGGGACCTCTAGAAATAGGGAGAATACCTAGTACCAGTACCTACTTAGTGCTTTACAGTATTTTTCCATAGATTACGGAAATTCCTTGTATGTCACAATTTGCAATAGATGATCAGACTGCGTGGTGCGCGCGCGCAAATATACCAATATGGCGGAACCACTAGCAAGTGGAAGTTCCCAAGAGTCTGATACGATTTTTTATATTAATAAAAACAATGGTAAAGTGCTATTACTTGCGGGACATCAATATATTATAAAAAAACAATATAAAACCACTGGTCACGTGGTATGGGAGTGCTCAGGTAGAAGAAAATAAGTGTCGCGGTCTTTTAAGAATGAAAGTAAGTAGAAGTTTTTTTATTACAGTTTAGTAAGTTTTTTAATCTGGTCTAGTTCAACAATTTATAACACTTAATATTATAAAGAGGAAAGATTTGTTCGTTTGTTTCTTTGTATTGAATAAACTCAAAAACTACTGAACCGATTTTCAAAATACTAACCGACAGAAAGCTACATTATCAGTGGGTAACATAGGCTATATTTTATTTTCAAAAAATGCTCTGCTATCGGGCTCCGGAATGGGTCGCTAGTTAGGTATAAGGTCAAAAATAACAAAGTTAGACATGAGTAACATAAGACATGTTGATCTAAACTGATCCAACGCGAGTCACAAATTAATAGATAAGTGCTAATATGCCAATCTGTATCTAAGTAAGTAGGTAGCTACTTATCTTTGACTTGCGTTGGGTCAGTCTTAAAGAATATTCACTTAATAGTGTTTCTTTTTATAGGGGAAGAATCTTGTAGATGAGAAGCCCCACCCACAACTGTACACCAGATTTCCCAAAAAATGAGACTGCAATATTATTGCAAAGAATAAAGGAGAAAATAACAGAGCCAAACTTTCCCGCCGTGCCAACTATCTACAACAAAGCAATGGCAGAGATGAATAATTCCGACGTGAGTAATATTGTGCAACTTCCTCTATTTAATAACATCAAATCATCATTATATAGGCATAGAAATAAGACAGCAGAATTGCCAAAAATATCCTGTTGTGAAGCTGAAGAGGTGAAAATCCCAGCTAGATACCAAGAATTTTTGATGGCCGACTACAGACATGAAGGAGTACGTATCATTATATTCTGCTCCAAAAAATCCAGAGAATTAATTAGAAAGGTCACGGACTTCTTCAGCGATGGTACTTTTAAAAGTTGCCCAACATGTTTCAAACAATTGTACGTAATTCATGGAGATTTGGGGAGCGATAGAGAAGCCACTAACATCGTGCTGTTGTTGTACTGTCTTATGAATAAAATGACATGTAAAGCCTACGTCACTCTATTCGATTTAATAAAATCGCAGATTTCTGAGTGGGAACCATTGAAATTTAAGACAGACTTTGAAAATGCTGCGATCAAAGCTATAAAAAAATCTTTCCCAAATACAGAAATTTCCGGCTGTTATTATCATTATAATAAAAGTATTTGGAAGAAAGCAAAAGAACTTGGACTGACACAAAGATACGAAAAAATTAAGAGACGAGAAATATAACTTAGCGCAGTATTACCTTTATTGCCTCGTAATGAGTTATTAAATGGCTGGAAATATATAACGCGTCATGATACTGAAGACCCTCAATTACTGAAATTCAGGTCCTATATGAAAAAACAGTGGATAAAGTCTGATTCGCTAGAAATTTTGTCAGGGTCAGGTGGCGTTGGCCATACGCCAACGCCACCGAACCAACATTTTTTTGGAAGGTTGGCACAACAAGCTAAACAAAGCTATGGGAAAAAAGAATCCAAATATTATGCATTTTTTGAATATCATTGAAGAAGACGCTTCGTTAGTCAACGTTAAAAAAACTCTAATACAAAACAAAATATTTAAAAAAAGGGATCAAAAACATTCAAGACGCTCAATTAGCGTTATTGGATGATCAAATAACAGTAGGCCACCTTTTGGAAATGGTGCGTACTTAACTTTTCTTGAATTAATATGATTACATAAGCTTACAACTGTGATTTGAATTATTATTACTATTTTTTGTTACTAATGGGTACATTATTCTAATTTTAATAATATTGTGATTAAAACTGTAATCTTAGTTGGTAATTTAAAAAAACTAAATTTTTTTAAATAATCTTGGTTAAGTTTTCGTTAGTGTCGTTAGTTAAAAAAATATAAGTAAGCGATTGGTTTTCATGACACGTAGTCATGAAAACCAATCGCTTACTTATATATTTTTTTTTTTGTATAAATACTAGTCGATTATTGTAAATTATACTGTGATTAAAACTGTGATTGTGGCAATAGAACATTATTTAAAATTAAAAGATTATTTTTCTGTAGCATAAGTTTTTGCTGATTATTCCATTTTGTGAAAATATTCATCACTTGTGTAAAAAAACTGTGACTATACCCAATAAAGAAACAGAAATGTATAAATATTGTTAAAATAATGTAATGATTTTACACCCATCTTAAATTGTTGTAAGAGTACTGTTATACTAATAAAGGAATAGAGAATTTAAAATTATATTTATACAACATGTAAATTGTTTTTATAAATATAGAAAAGTTCCAAAATTATTTGCCATTATTAAAGTTAATTTTTATTGCTAATGATATCCAGTGGTTTTATTTAAATTTCTATTGATAATGTCCAGTACGTAATATGAGAACGCGGTGGAGAATCGACCACCTTACAATCATCATGAAGGGGGCAGATGACACTAAATAAGTGTCATCTGCCACGGGGTGGTAAACGCCACTACTTAGTGCCAGCCACCACCCCGGTGGCAAGCTCGAAGGGGGCAGATGGGAATAAAGGAAAATAATTTCCTCATTTCACTTTGTAACGGAAAAAATAAACTCACCTTGTATTTCCTCGGAATCAGATGATGAGGAGTACACTATTAAGCGACTACGCCGTTTTTCATTGCCACGCTTTTTCAACTTTTTTTAATTTTGCACTATAGTATTGTATTCTTTCGTCAGCACTTCGTTTGGGCATTTTTAGTTTTTAAAAACTTATTTTATTCCGGAGATTTGGTGCGCTTGTTGCCACGCACGAAAAAATAATGACGAGCCGACATAGTGCCTACCCGGAGGAAGAAAAAAAAAAAAGTAACGAAATTACTCTTTACCAGTGCGAAGTTGCCAGTAGGATAAAAATTACTACATTGTTGTTATTATATATCTGAAGAATGAAACGTCGAAATATAATCTGCATTAACACAGCGTACTTTTAATTCCGGTAGTACGTTCTCGTGACATTATTTCCGACATCCACGCGGGCGATGCCGCGGGTAAAAGCTAGTGGTATAATATAATACCTCTCGATATTCTTCAACTAAATGAGAATAAATTTAATACATGCATTAAACGTAAATTATGTAGACAAGCATAATTATTATAAGTTGGATGATTATATCGTAGTTAAATATGATCCCGGTCCGCGGTCCTGCTCCACAACCACTTGGGCTCACTTGTTAAAATGTTAATATTTGGAAGAATGCTTCCCTTTTTAGGGTTCCGTAGTAAACAAGGAACCCTTATAGTTTCGCCATGTCCGTCTGTCTGTCTGTCTGTCTGTCCGTCCGTCTCTCTTTCCCCGGCTTAGCTCAGAGACGCTTAGTACTAGAAAGCTGTAATTTGGCATGGGAATATATATTAATCACGCTGAAAAAGTAAAATAAAACCATGAAAAACATTTTTTTTTAGGGTTTTTCTCGTCTATTTCATAGTGTGGGGTATTGTTGGATAGGCCGTTTAAAAATATTGTGGGTTTGTGAAAGCCATTTTTCAATTAAGGGATCCGTGTGCGTAATATTAACCTTTAAAGTGCTATTTTATGTTAGAGTCCATTGTCCCCCCCCCCCCCACCTGCAAGCTCAATGGTTAATTTTGGACATGTGAAAGAATTCATGGCAATAACGAAATTAAAAGGAAAACTATCACAGCCAAGTAGGCTTCACAAGTTAACGAGTAATAGTCGACCAACTTAAATTTGCAGTTGGAGAATTGACCGTAACGTTTATCGATGTATGGGAGAGCATGTTTTTCAACTACAATGTTAAGTTTGTTTTTGGGATAAATTCGGAACCCTTCATTGTGCGTGGTCCGACATGCACTTGGCCGGTTTTTTTGTTATGACATTACGATCTTATAATAATCAAGTTTTAATTGTTCAATACTTCGATAGGTAATTATGATTTTCCTTTAGCTAGTAAATTTTTATTAATCTTTCAAATACATTGCAAGGTATGCTTTTGTATAATTCAGAAGCATTTTTCTTTTCAATTTGGAGTGAGTAACTGAGTACCATGGAGCCGTTTATTATGTCAAAGTCAAAGTCAAATTATTTATTTCAAATAGGCTCGTAGATGCCACTTTTGAACGTCAACATTTACAAAAAAATTGAATTGATTCTGTCGCCCCTTCCAAAAGGTAGCTTCTTATGGAGAAGAATGGGCAAGAAATTCCACCGTTACTCTTTTAAAATGTTTAACAATATTTGTATAGGTACAGTCGCCAGCAGGTCAAGCTACCCGAAACTGTCAAACTTTCCCGATCAACCTTGAACCAGCTTTAACGATAAAGTTGAATATCTTTTAAAGAAATTTGACAGTTTGTAGTAGCTTGATGTGCTGACGTCTGTACATTACATATATTATTATTATTTATGTGAAGACGACGCACCTAGAATAACATTACTATACTACAATAGGTAAAAAGAATTAAGAATGAAGCAATGACAGATAAATTAATTATGTGATAGATGGGTGCTCACATATTTACAAAGACTGTAATAAAAAAAACCGTTTCCAAAAAAAATAATATCAGTGTGTGAGTTAAGGTGTGAAATGAACAACACAGAATGTAAAATTAATGTCATAAACATAACAAATTATACAATTAAAATAGCAACTAGTTTGATTTTGTCTAGACTCTAGATTGCCCTATGGAGCTGGACCAGCATCCAGGCCTCTCCCAGGCTGCGCCACAACACCCTGTCCTCCGTTTTCCGCATCCAGTCTGTCCCAGCCACCTTTTTAAGGTCGTCGGTCCATCTAGCTGGGGGGCGCCCCACACTACGCTTGCCAATACGCGGTCTCCACTCCAGGACTCGTCTGCTCCACCAGCCATCGGTCCTTCCACAAACATGGCCAGCCCACTGCCACTTCAGCTTGCTTACTCTGCAGGCTATGTCGGTAACTCCGGTTCTCTTCTGGATAACTTCATTCCTGATCTTAGACTTCAAAGAAACTCCGAGCTTAGCCCGCTCTATAGCACGCTGAGTGACCTTGAATTTGTGGACCAGCCCGACTGTTAGTGTCCACGTTTCGGCACCGTATGTCATAACGGGCAGGACGCATTGGTTGAAGACCCTAGTCTTCTAGGTAGACATACTCCTTCACAACTTCGAGAAGCGACCCTTCGATGTGGATTGGACTCGGCAAGACGTGCGAATTGTACATGACTTTCGTCTTGTCCAAATTCATGCCGAGGCCAACCCGCCGAGAGGCTCCATTTAGGCTGTGCAGCATCTGGTCTAACTGTTCCAGCGTCTCTGCCATTATGACGATATCATCGGCAAAACGAAGGTGTGAGATGTATTCGCCGTTTACGTTGATACCCTGTCCAGTCCAGTCCAGCGTCTTAAAGACGTCCTCCAACGCATTGGTGAACAGTTTCGGGGATATCACACCCCCCTGAGTAGTTGGATGGGGCTGGTTTCCTTATCCTGGATGTGGACAGTCATCGTTGCAGCGTCATACAAACACCTCAACAATTCGATGTAGCGCCAGTCAATTCGACATCGTTGCAGAGTGGCCAGAACTGCCCAAATTTCGATGACGATGATTACAATGGCTCTGACAGGTCTCTTTTGTCAGCATAATTATGTTATGATAATATATTATATGTTGACTTAAAAACTTTGCAGTTGAGAGTATGTCATGCTCACTTAAATGTCTCGCTGATGGTGGCGCGTGTGTCGGATCATTCGGTTCCCTACAAAGTGGTTCAGCTGGATGGTGCTGATCCACGCGTCATGTTCGTGAACGGGCGCCGTGAGTTGAGACTGGGCATCTCTTAACTGCCAGGGCTTATTTTAATTATTGAATTATTTATATCTTTTTATTACGGACGCTGTTAACGTACACGTCTCTCTACATTATTCTCACATGTATAATTCCAACATAAATAATAAAACCAATATTTTGTGGCAATTTTTTTTTTAAAGATTGTCCGTGGAGTTTCTTCTCCACTCTTCTCCATAGGAACCTACTTCGCTTTGGAATGGGCAGCTAGCTTCATCTTTCTGACTTACCGACCTCTTTACAATTCAAAAGTGCCTGTAATTGGTTTATTTGAAACAAATGCTTTGAGTTTGAGTTGAGTGAGACGTGCTTGTCGAAATTATGACGATAATTTTACTGGGATCTAGATTGTAACCGTGCGAATAGCGGGAAGTTGTCGTTCGCACCATCAAACTATAAAGTATTAGCTTACAGTTCAACGCCGTGTGAATGCCCACATCGGTATACAAAGTATGGGTGCAGTATCGGGAGTAGGTATTACTGTCACCTGCACTTCGTGGTCTTTGAGGTTTTCGAGGTTATACAGGCGCAAAGCGTCCACGGGCTTCAACGTGGGCGGGGTGGAGAGCTTCATGGCGGTGCGTGTGCGCAGCAGCCCCACGTCGTGGTGCAGCAGCGTCACGTCCACGCCGCGGCCCTCGTCCTCCTGCAGGACCTTGTAGCTGAACACACAAGCAGGAGTGAGAGGCGCGACCATGCGCCCGGTGGCCTCACGAGCACCATAGCTGGCACCTACCCGGGGTGGCGGTACAGGTAGCTGACGGCGGAGACCTCGCCGTCGGACGAGGTGGGGTGGCGCGAGTTGTATTTGACGTAGGCTATCTGCGCTGAGACGCAGTGTGCGGCCGTGAGCGCCCAGTAAGGCGCCACTACGGCGGCCGTGCAGCGCGCCGACCAGTAGCGGTCCAAAAGCGCGCACGCCGCCGGGAACGTGCTCAGTGGCGTGGCCGCGCCGCCGAACACGCGCCGCGACTCGCCGGCGCGCCGCCCCCCCACCTCCCCCGCCACACTGCGGTAGAACCCGTACCGGCTGCCAGCGGCCGTGCGCGCGCTCACCACGCACGCGAGCACCAGCACCGCCCGCAACGTCGTGGTTAACATTTCGAGCTCAACTCACGACGACTGTGTCAGCGCCTGACATATTCTGCACAGAGTACATTGTACATGATCTGTCACCCCTCCCCTACATGTCTATGACCCTCTATGACCCCTACCGCTAACCGCTACAGTTATTTTACATGTGGCAGCAACACAGAACACTAGCGGAGGCTGGGCAGCAACCTTAGAGCAACGAGATTACGAGCACTGGCTTAGAACATTTAACATAGGGCACTCTGATGCTTAATCAGAGGTAAAAATAACTGTGAAAGGACAGTACCACCTACAATGGATTTAGTAAGTACTATATTAATAATTAACAGATTATCAGATTATTATATAGTACAGCTCAACCTATGCTCTACGCCTTACCACGTAGACAGAGATACCAGGATCTTCAGGATTATATATTTTTCCCTAATGGATTTAGTAAGTACTATATTACTAATTAATAGATTATTATACACACACCGCCAAAATTAGAGGAACATATTTTTTTTTTCGAAAAACTAGTTTGTGTAACATTTGTTGCTGGTTGTTAATTCATTTTATTTGGCCCGGCGTGCAACACTTGAAGCACACCAGTGAGCTGCTGCTGGCTTGCAATGTGCCTAATTTTTTGTAACTGAAGTAAAAAAAAAGCGCTGTGGTTAGTAATCGAAATTTTTAAAAGGGCGTTTAAATTTGTGTATGTACTGAAACGGTCTTCCCTGTATAGGTTATCTGCGACAGCCATGTAGATGCGGAGATGAAGGGATCCCCTTCAACTCCTTGCTTATTGTCAAAATAAGCTGGCTTCCTTCCACTGCACTCCCGTCGAAACACAAGTCAGCGTTAGCGCACTATGATCGCGCATCGGAATCGGGTTTGTCGGGGTCGCATTCCGGCAACACCAACTTGCTATTCACTGGCTGGGTTTTAAGAGTTTGTATCAGCGCGTGCATTTGTTGGTTTTGCATTTCAAAAGGTAACCGCCACTGATTGTTACTGTCACTGTCCCCGCGTCTGATCTCTAGCACGATGTGATCCCACTTCTGATGTCGGATCGTCAGGATTTACTCTGTTAGATTCAGATATCATGTGGGCATAAGGTGGGTTTCGTGCAATGAAATCACACTGGGTACGAATGTACGATACACAGCGTTTATTAAAATCACAAATTGACACAATCACTACAAATTACAATTACCACAATAACTGAGCACAACGAATCGAGTACAGTTCCGCGACGTCTTAACTCCGATGCGATCAGACACTGAATCCTGAATGTCCTGCTCGCCCATCGGCTCAAAATATCACGACTCTGTAGAAGCGCGCTAGAGGTGTGGGTAGATCACGGGATGTCGCCAATAGTAGCGCGCTTGCAATTCGTTTCATGTCCGTACTAATGACCGGATCCGACATATATATATATTTTTTTATGAATGTTCACTGGTTACTCTGTCAATTGTGGACGGATTTTGAAAATTATTTTTTTGAATAAAAGGGTACGCTCCCGAGGTGGTCCCATTGCCACCAAATCAGAATTTAATGCGGGGATCCCATGGAAATCGAGGGAAATCCTCAAATTTTATAGGCATACCTATAACGATTTGAGTATTTTTTATAGTAACTCGTGCATTGGCACTCGAAAAACACCATTTGGTGAAGTAGAACTGAGGATTAAGACCACAGATGGCCAGCGGAACTACTTAATAATAAGTATTTCACCGTTGCGATTCGATTAGGCACTTGAATATGGTTGCTAAGCAATTTATGCTCGGCAAAATGCATATGGTGAAGTCATCATCAGTTCTCCTGGTGTTTACCAGGTGAACTCCTCAACCATTGACGCCCCTGAATCGGGAAAAGCAATATTTTGTAAAAGGTGATGAGCAGTTGACATTAGGCTATTGTAAATTAGATAAATTACAAACTGACCAACTATAAAGTGAAAAATAAAAAACATGTGTTACAAAAAAAAAACCGACTTCCAAAAATAACACTACAAAGTGAAAAATAACTTTAATTACGGAAGTCGGTGGCTAAAAACTAAAATATAGATCCAAAGACACCGACTTCCGAAATTAAAGTTATTTTTCACTTTGTACTGTTTTTTTGGAAGTCGGTTTTTTTTTGTAAAATGTTTTTTTACTGCATATGCAGCTGAAGTTAATCTACCTGAGAGCTCTAATGTGGGCACCGTATTGTTATTTCGAATTTAGAGTAATTCCTAGAAATGCAGTTTCCGTAATAGCATCTATTATAGTTTCTTGCCATCATCAAGTTTTAAATTTAGACCCACTTTGGGTACATTTGGGATTTGTTAATGAGAACTTAAGACATTTTGTTTTGTTCGCATTAAGTAAGAGATTATTAGCTGCTGACCATTTTGAAAGAACAGCCAGACTATCGTTGACATATATGTATGTTTATAAGGTAATAAACTCACGTCACTTTCACAGGATTTCGTAGTCTTAATAATAAGACAAAACATCAGCTGACTCACACATGCGAAATCCTTCGCTGTGCAAAGTCCACCACGAACTTGGCCGGTTTTTATTCATTTTTGGTTTTTATTAATTAGAATTACTTAATTTGTCAGTTTATTAGGCGTGCAGAGATTATTTCCAGTAAAGATGTTTACAAGGCGTGCATTTGTTTGTCTGCAGGCGGGTGGTGCGGGTGGTGGGTGGTGAGGGCGGGGGGAAGCGCACCCATGCCGCCCCCCCACCATGATCAACGCTTCGGAGGAGGGCTGCGATTCCGACGTGGGCGTGGAGCCCGCCGACCAGCTGTTTCGCTTCGTGGTACACGGCGTCCTGCTCAACGCCATCGGGGCGGCTGGCTTGCTGGGCAACGCACTGTCCGTGCTGGTGCTGTCACGCCCGCAGATGCGCTCGTCCATCAATTGCCTGCTGGTGGGGCTGGCAGCCTGCGACACCGTGCTCATCCTCACCTCCGTGCTGCTGTTCGGGCTCACGGCCGTGTTCCCGTATACGGGGCACCTGCGCTACTACTACTACCATGTGTGTCCGCAAATCACGCCCTACGCGTACCCCATCGCCAACGCTGCGCAGACCATGTCCGTGTACCTCACGCTCATCGTGACGGTAGAGCGCTGGGTGGCGGTGTGCCACCCGTTCCGCGCCAAAGCACTGTGCACGTCCTCACGCGCGCGCTGGTATGTGCTGGGCACGGCCGCCTTCGCCTTTGCCTACAACGCACCCAAGTTCTTCGAGGCGGAGGTAATCGAGCGCCTCGTGGACGGTGAGCCCGTGTATTGCGTCACCGCCGACCTGGACTTCCGCACCGAGTCCTACATCGTGGTGTACATCCACTCCTTATACATGATCGTGATGTACATCGTGCCGTTCTCGGCTCTGGCGGCACTAAACGCGTGCATCGTGCGGCAGGTGCGGCGCGCGCAGGCTGAGCGTGCGCGCTTGTCGCGCGTGCAGCGCCGCGAGCTCGGCCTGGCCACCATGCTGCTGGTGGTCGTGCTGGTGTTTTTCCTGTGCAACCTGCTGCCGCTCGTCACCAACTCGTTTGAAGTGTTCCTGGGCGACCAGTTCGACAAGCTGGACCCACTTGTCAAGACGAGCAACCTGCTCGTCACCATCAACAGCAGCGTCAATTTCGTCATCTACGTAATATTTGGAGAGAAGTTCAAGCGTGTGTTCTTGAAAATGTTTTGCGCTGGAGGCATGCGCACGCGCGGTGGCACTCGTGACTCACCAGAGCACACGCGCGATGACTCGTTCGCTTCGTGCGGTGAGCGCGTGTCGCTTCGCCTCGCGCGCAACGGAACGCTGCGGCGCTCGGAGGCGCGGAGCTCACGAGGCGCCAGCACACCGAGTGGCGGCGCCTGCCGGACGAGGCGGGCGCCGTCACCCGCGCCCACCGTGTACTACCCGGCACCCGTCACTGAGCTCACCAGCATGTCCGACGCGCGCTGGAACGGGAGCGCTCGCGCGCACTTCTAACAACGCACGCGCGCGCCGCCTGCCGCCGCGCACATCTCCTCGCGCGCCTCTCTCGCTCAGTAGAGAGTCGCGCTTTGTGCTGCTCAAACATGGAACTCTTCTGGAACGTTCTCCCTTCGGTGTGAGTCGGAGTTCGTGTTAATGAACATGTTAATTGAGATCTGTGTTTTATTAATAAAACGGTACTACGGAAGTAAATAACACTATCTGATAAAGCTTTCATAAGAAAGTATTGTTCCACTGATAATATTTCCTGTAAATTTATGTAAATATTAATGTCGCCCTCGCTAATGAATTACGGCTTGGAGTTAATTCGAATTAATATGATGTTATGTTAATTAAAACTGTTTTGTAAATAAAGTAAGTGTTGGTAACTATAGTCATTACCTGTGTATGTAGGCGATGAAGCGTCCGGGACGCACCGCCCCGCACCCGCTGTGCCGGTGTGTGTGACGATGAAGCGTCCGGGACGCACCGCCCCGCACCCGCTGTGCCGGTGTGTGTGACGATGAAGCGTCCGGGACGCACCGCCCCGCACCCGTGTGTGTGACGATGAAGCGTCCGGAATGCACCGCCGCTGGTCGCCGCACCCGCTGTGCCAGTGTATGTGACGATGAAGCGTCCGGGACGAACCGCCACCGCCGCGCCGCGCCACTGGTCGCCGCACCCGCTGTGCCGGTGTGTGTGACGATGAAGCGTCCGGAATGCACCGCCGCTGGTCGCCGCACCCGCTGTGCCGGTGTGAGTGTGTGACGATGAAGCGTCGGGGACGAACCGCCGCCGCCGCGCCGCGCCACTTGTCGCTGCACCCGCTGTGCCGGTGTGTGTGACGATGAAGCGTCCGGAATGCACCGCCGCTGGTCGCCGCACCCGCTGTGCCGGTGTGAGTGTGTGACGATGAAGCGTCCGGGACGAACCGCCGCCGCCGCACCGCGCCACTGGTCGCTGCACCCGCTGTGCCGGTGTGTGTGACGATGAAGCGTCCGGAATGCACCGCCGCTGGTCGCCGCACCCGCTGTGCCGGTGTGAGTGTGTGACGATGAAGCGTCCGGGACGAACCGCCGCCGCCGCGCCGCGCCACTGGTCGCTGCACCCGCTGTGCCGGTGTGTGTGACGATGAAGCGTCCGGAATGCACCGCCGCTGGTCGCCGCACCCGCTGTGCCGGTGTGAGTGTGTGACGATGACACAGTGCGACGGCGACGTTTGCGTATAACTTACTCTAATAATAAAATGTCATTAAATGTCTTTGTGTATTCATTGTCAGTGTCACTCCTTCCTGTTTCCTCTAGCCATCATGATACAGTACCAGTAGATGAGGCTGATGTCAATGTACGAGCGACTCAACAAACGCAAGTGCGCTGATAACCACTGAGGCAATGAACAATTTGTAAGTATGTAGGGACGGAATATAACTATGACGCCCCTAGATTAAAGTAGAATCTGATCTGAACACTATACCGCAACAACTAACTCAAAACAATGAGATAGTATCTGATAAAATATAAGTACGTAGAAATATTTTTTAAAACAAGCTTGAGGTCATAACAGTGTAAGTACATGTTACAGTGTAAGTACATATCTCTAAAAGTAGCTATCTCGAAAACTTGGGGAGTTTCTGTGGCCACCTTCCGGCTCTATCATCAGACCCTGGACGCTATGTAGTGTAATAGCACTTTTCAATACATATCAAATAAGTTCAAACACAATGACACAACCTTATTTATTTGAGGAGTTCCAATGGCCACCTTCGTCGGGCTAGCTCCATGGTGCCAGATTATTACGACAACGTAATAATAAACTTGGCATACCTATGTAACTTTGGTGTCGTCACCAAAGTTACATAGGTATGCCAAGTTTCAGCTCAACCAGCAAGTGCTAGAAAAATGATTGACAAACAGAGTAACCGGAAACACATACGAACGAAACGAGTTTATTAATATTGGAGCTTGTAAAAACTATGAACACTCTAAACTCGTATATGAAAACTAGTAAAATAGTTTCTCGAAGGTTAGGTTTGCTATGTCCGTGAACTTAGCAAATCATTTTCCAGCAGTGCACACAAATGTGCATTGTGTTAGAAGAAGCAGTAAACACTATAAGTATTAATCATGGCGAGGAACCCAGTACCGTCTCTGACCAGTCTGCTCGTTGTGTGTAATGCTTCGCTGATGGTAGATAGGTATTTGGTCTTCAACCACACACAATACTTAACTCAAAGTCAAAGCATTTATTTCAATTAGAATATTCAGGCACCTTTGAAACACAAATTCAACTAAATAAGCTTGAGATCCATTTCGTAGGAGAAGTTTAAGACACAATACATTATAGGTTATTAGAATAACAATATAGAGCTTGTAATGAGCTTATTTTGTGGAGTAATTTATCGTGTATTGTTACATTGCCAGTGTGTGATGCTGATGAACATAGTCCAAAGACTGTTAGCAAATATGTCCTACAATATTAAAATAATAAAACAAAATACTTTCCGGGATTGATGTTGAACTCCATCAACGGACTGTTTATTATTTTTGTATTTCTGGTGTCAAATCTTTGTTTATTCTGCTTCTTCGTTCATTCTGTGCTGTACATGTTGTTTTGCTTGAGGTGCATTATAAGGCTCATCTAGAATTTTATCATTTGTTTCCATAAGTCATTTATTGTTTCTTCCTTGACGATAGTGTTGATGTCATATTGTGATCTCAGCGTCAGTTGTGATCAGCAGTAGGCAGTAGGCAACAGTATGTTGCCGTCCGCCAGCCACATAGATGAGAACGCAGCCAACTCCTAGGCTACTGGAATCAGAACTATTCTAAGTTCCTTACGTGCGTCTTTACGGAAAATAATTCTCTCCAGTATTTTCCTTTACATGAGTCCATTGCCACTACCAGCACCTGTTGCCATCATCATAAAATTTGTGATCAGTCGTCATGTTGACATCAGGGTAGTACTTAGGAAGGAAGAAATATTTCAGCTGTCTAGGCTGTTGCTGGGCAATAAGTCGCTCACTCTTGGAACTCATCATGTTCACGATTTCAGAGAAAAAATATTTTTTCAAGTTCTTTGGATGTCCGAAATGAGCATGAGCGGAAGGGGATTGCGTGTGCAATCCCACTTTTGATGTCACGGCGAGGAACCCAGTACCGTCTCAGACCAATCTCCGGTGTAATGATTCGCTGATGGTAGATAGGTTTTCAATCAGACATAACACTTAAATCAAACTCAAAGCATTAATTTCAATTGGAACATTTATAGGCACTTTTGAATTATCATTATTATCAGGAGAAGTCGTTCAGTTTGAGTTAGTAAGTGAAGCTAGTTTCCAATTCCAAGACGAAATAGGTCCTTATGGAGAAAAACGGGCATGAAACTCCATGGCTACTCTTTTAAATCAAAACCTTTAAGTTACAGAAGTTTCTTCTTCGACAATTGCAATCAATCCAGGCACACACTCCCATTACGATAGCTGCCCCACGCTGCCGCGAGCGCGGCAGTCGTATTCTCTCCAAATGGGCGGAAACACTCCTAGTACCCTATTAAAATCTTATTACTTAATTAGCTGAATAAAACTTACAAACAATACTAAGATGCTTATCAGTCCTTTCTTTTATCATTTTACTAGCTTTTGCCCGCGGCTTCGTCCGCGTAATTTCGGAAAAATGTTACAGATTATAAACTATAAACTATGTTACCAAATTTCATCTAAATCCGTTCAGCCATTTTTGCGCCAATCCGAAACATAAAATCATCCCCTTTAAAATTGACAACCTATTCCACCCCGTTAGAGTAGGAGAGGAGGGAGGAGGTAGATTTTTGACAACCCTGATACACCTTTTCCTTTATTTCCGATCTTAAATATAAATACCGAGTTTCAAGTTAATCGAACCGCGCGATATATCTTTCCATACAATTATTTTCCCCACAAAATTCAACACCCCCTTTAAAAGGTTGGTTTCGAAAATGGTTTATGGTGGTTTTATTTATTAAGAAAATATACGGGTCAGTTTTCAAGTTTATTGATCAAAGGAAACATAATTTTGATATAAACTATGTCCCCCTTTTCACCCCAAAATGAGTTTATTTTTGAAAAATATTCAATCATGTGTTATTCAATTACTTTGGAGTTTATCAAGATGCACAGTAAAATCCTTCCCTAAAACTTAAAAACCCTATTTTGCCCCGTAAGGGTTACATTTGAATAAACCCAAAAACATGTATGGCTTTATATTCTGTGAGCATTAGGTATAATTATATAAAATACCCAGTTTCGAGTAAATCAGACCGGGCGTTAAAACTCTTCCACACAAACTTTAACATCCCCCAAAAAAAAAAAAATTACTAACTTTATAATTTACTTAGGTTAGTATTCGTGCCAAGTTTCAGATTTATTAACTCAAGGAATAAGATTTTTCATACAAACGAAATCCCCCTTTTCACCCCTTTAAAGGTCAAATTCCCAAAAACCCCTTCTTAGCAGATGCCTACGTCATAATTTACACTTAATCAAGCCACGCAGTAAAGTCCTCCCTTGTAAAATTGACAACCCCTTTTCCTGTTCTCCCCGTTTTCCCTAATCCCGTTAGGGAAAGATTTAAAAAAAAAGCTGATACATTTTATTCTTTATTTTTGCTTTTAAGTATAAATACTGAGTTTCGAGTTAATCGGACGGCGCGTTAAACTTCTTCTATACAAACTTTGACATCCCCCAATCCCCCTTCGGGAGGAACTTTGAAAAAACTAAAAATGGAAAACTTTACTACTTACTTAGGTAAGTATTCGTGCCAAGTTTCAAGTTTATCAACTTTATTATATTTACTTGAATACAAAATTTTGCGAATGAACAACTTCAATACAAAACTTTATCCCCTTTTCACCCCCTTGTGGGTTGAAATTAAAAAAAAAACAAACCATAAGCCGAACTATTAGTGATTTTAACTTAAAAAATAAAGAACTTTAATTAAAAACAAAATTTCATCCCCCTTTTCACCCCTTAAGGGTAGAAATTCTAACAACCCCGTTGCGTTAGCTTCCGACCATAAGCGTAGATAATTTTTACATTTCAATTTTTAATTTTTACATCATTTAGTGATTTTTACATTCTAAAATGAAGGACTTTCCATACACAACTTCATCCCTCTTTTTAACCCTTCGAGGGTGGAATTATCAAAAATACTGAAACACATATATATTAATTTTCAATTGTCAGCCTAAGCGAAAAATTTGAAGATCCTAACTTCAAAACTGACGGACTTTCATATAAAACTCCATCCCCTATTTTACCCCTTTAGGGGTAGAATTCCCAAAAATTTTCCTTTCTTATTCCTCGTCTACATTATGAAGAGGATCTCTGTACAAAATTTCAGCTTTCTAGGTCCAAGGGTTTAGGCTGGGCGTTGATGAGTCAGTCAATCAGTCAGTCAGTCAGGACTTGTCTTTTTATTTATATAGATAACGCTATATACTTACCTAGATACACATACTTATGGTACAATATATACTTACCTAGATAATGCAAGTATCGCGATTCAAGAGAGTGAGGTGAGGCCAAACGCTCTATTTAGGGATGGGAAAGAGAAACCCCGCCCCCACCCAGCGCCAGCGCGCACCCAGTAGTGTCTACTGTAGCGACAATAAGAGGAGCTGGGTGTCGCCAATTTAACACGTATTAATGTAGTAGCATCATCATCATTTCAGCCGAAAGACGTCCATTGCTGCACATAGGCCTCCACCAAAGGGGAGGGTTGCCATAATCGCCACGCTTGGCGTTGGGTTGGCGATCGCAGTGAGGTGTTAAAATGCATAGAGAACGTGATTTAGTAGAATAAATCGAACAAAAAAGGTAAAAAATTAAAAACATCAAAAAAACCCAACTGCGTAAACAGTGAACTTTAAAAAAGATGGAAACAAGATTTACTTTTAAAGATAAATACACTAAAAAAAGAAAAAGATAAATTACACTTTTAGTTAGGGTTCTAAGACGGTAAATTAGGATTTATTTAGGAAATTGTTTTTTACCCACTTATCGTCGGGTGATAATTGTCTATTACTCACTTTCTCCAAAAGTTCGGGGTAGTTAATTTTAACATTATTTTTTCTTTCCAATTTACGTTTGAACATAATATTTGTATATATATATTGATAAACATTGTAATTTAAAAAAAACATATTGAAAATATATGTAATAGAGACTAAACAGCTTTGCATTTGCACTAAGAAATCTCAAAAAAAACTGTTGGAAGCAATGCCGCTCTATTGGCGTATCATGGATACGTCTCATCTGTGCTAAGATACAGCTTATGGGGTAATTCCACTGTCAGCAATGAGGCATTTATTGTGCAAAAAAAGTATTTACGAGCTGTGTTTGGTGCAGTGCCCGTATCACTTCATTAAGACGATGTGGCATGCTATAAACCAAATTTTTAATACGATTTTGGTCTATGTTTGCCCATTCTTCCACCAGCGCATTCCTTATCTCGTGTAAGGTAACGGGAGCAGGAGAGCGTTGTCTCACGCATCTCCCGAGCTTGTCCCATGCATGTTCTATGGGATTTAAGTCTGGGCTGCGAGCTGACCACTCCATGCAGGTAATATCGACATCTTGAATATAAATATTGACCAAAACGAGCAGTATGTGGTCGCGCATTATCGTGCATAAAAATGGAATTTGCATCCATATTCACTAAGAAAGGACCAGCATGCTAATTTAAAACCTCTTCTACGTATCTGACAGCAGTCAGAGACCCGTTTTCTATGATCACTAACTCCGTGCGATCCTCTGAAGATATCCCAGCCCAAACCATTATTGATCCTCCACCGAATGGCACCTTTTCTTCAAAACACGCTTGATGATACCATTCTCCTGGTCGTCTAAATACTCTTCGTCTCCCGTCGTGCGTAAATAAACAAAATCTGGACTTATCGGAAAACATAACCTTGAACCAATCTTCATCCATCGGATGTGTTCTCGAGCAAACCGCGTAACCTGGCAACTCAATGTTCTCTGAGCAATTTGGGGACGTTTGCTGGTCTATAAGGCTTTATATTAGCTTCACAAAGACGTCGCAGAATCGTATCAGAGCTCACATTGTTGTGGTGAATTTCTTGAAGACTGTTTCGGACCTGAACAGCCGTGAGATCTCGAATTCTTAACATAGTGCTCACAATGAAGCGGTAATCTCGTGTAGTTGTGCACCTTGGCCTGCCATTTCCTAGTCTCCTGATATTCATGCTGGTCTCTTGAAATCGCTGGAGTAGTCTTTTGGCCGTTGATAAAGATACTCCTACTGTTCTAGCAGTGCTACGCTGACTTCTTCCTTCTTGTACCATGGTAATAATCCGTGTACATTCTTCAGGTGTTAACGACATGATATCACACTGAATACTCTATTCAATCCTAGGAACCATTTATAATGACAGCTCGGTTTGAAACAAAAGCAGAAAAAATATTCTTTTCCTAATCTTAAATTTTGAATTTTTTCAAAATTTTGAATATTTTTTTATAAATCAGTAATTTGTACAAAAGAAACCTCTATAGGTATTTAGAACAAGCATTAGTAACCTGCTTACTACATATTATTTATTCTAGCGATCTAGGTATAGGGTGGAATTTTGTAATGCCACCTGGAGGGAAAGTACTCTTAATACTGCAGATAGAAAATTTTACTCAAAGGAAACATTCCTTTATTTTTGAATAGAAAGCAAACTGCATTTAAAGATTTTCGAAAATTCTCTTCTCCCACACCCGGGAATCGAACCGGCTCAAATCTGAAAAAATTATACCCTGTACTTTTATTGCATCGATCGTTAGGGTCAATTATAAGGATGAAATCTCTCTAACAAACATGATAAATTAAATGAAAGGAAAACCAGGAAATCTGAAGTTACAAATTCAATGAGTCAAGTTAAAGCTCTTTAACTAACATCCATCTTTTGTAATGCAGACTCCTTTGCGACATACTCGTAGCTGCGTGTATGAGGTAATTTAAATATGGAATGTTAGATTAAAATTTGAAAATTAGATTGTCATAGTTGTTATTCACATTTGATTGTTTTTACAACTCATTTCACATTTTGTCTCACGGTGAAAATGGCTTATCAAGAACAGTTTGATTTAATGGAAGCTTATTTTTTAAATAACAAAAACGTGAATCTAGCTCTGCGGTGGTATGGAGAGAGATATCAAGACCGACAGGCACCAACTCGGTTCGTATTGAAAAGAATGGTAGAAAATTTAAAGAATACGGGTGGTTTCAAGAAGAGACTGCTAACTATTCAGCAAAACTATTTCGATTTTGAACTAGATGTTTTAACATACTTTGAATCATTTCCAAAGGCTTCAAGTAGAGATGCTGCCGATGAATTAGGAACAACCCACACTCGCGTACTTAAAGTGCTGAAAAGGTATAAGTATAAATGCTATCGTGAAGGTCGGTTGGTGCAAAAATTGCATATTGGGGATCGTGACAGACGATTACAATTTTGTGAAAACATGCTTGGAGAAATTGACCGAAACCCTAATTTTTTGAGTAACATTGTATGGTCTGACGAAACCAACTTCAGCAATAATGGCATGTACAATCGCCGCAATAACCATTAGTGGTCTCGAGTGAATCCTGTTCGTGTTCATGAAACTAACAATCAAGTAAGATTTTCTTTCAACGTTTGGTGCGGAAATATGAGAAATAATGTAGTGTTAGTCCACGTGTACGAAGGTCATTTAAACACTGTCAAGTATATTGAAATACTGGATCTCTTAAGAAACGAGTTAAATGGTTTCCCCAAGGAAGAGCGAAACCAAATAATTCTACAGCAAGATGGCACCATCTTGCTGTAGAATTATTTGGTTTGGTGCTCCAGCACATAACAGCAAAATCACTACTGCCTACATTAATAACCATTTTAATACCTGGATTGGTACAAACGGCACAATCAGATGGCCTGCGAGATCGCCAGATCTCACCCCATTAGATTTTTTTTTGTGGGGATATGTAAAAAATCAAATTTACATGAAATCTTATGCGAATGACAACGAGTTGAGAGTTGAAGTTCAGAATACGATTTATAATATTCACCACAAAACTTTATTGAAGGTTACTAGAAATGAATTCGTTAAAAGAATAAATTTGTGTATCCAAGAGAATGGAGCCCATTTCGAGCAACTAATTAGTTAGTTTACCATTTTTTGTAAATAATTAAATTATTTTAAGATTTCCTGGTTTTCCTTTCATTTAATTTATCATGTTTGTTAGAGAGATTTCATCCTTATAATTGACCCTAACGGTCGATGCAATAAAAGTACAGGGTATAATTTTTTCAGATTTGAGCCGGTTCGATTCCCGGGTGTGGGAGAAGAGAATTTTCGAAAATCTTTGAATGCAGTTTGCTTTCTATTCAAAAATAAAGGCATGTTTCCTTTGAGTAAAACTTTCTATCTGCAGTATTAAGAGTACTTTCCCTCCAGGTGGCATTACAAAATTCCACCCTGTATAATTTATGGAAATATCACGGTTTTTACTAGTGACCCTTAATTTTTACGATCCAGCGTCGTAATCTAAGAAAGGTATGGCACGAATCTAGATATCTTGCACACAAAACAGCGTTTAACAGATCTTCGAATGAATTAAACGACCTCATTAAAAGTTTTACCAACAATAACCTCCAAATTTCCTTTCTAATTTGACCCCAAGCTTAGACACAAACTACTCACTATGGTAGGCAACACAGAAATGAAAACATCTCAATTATCCCTCCCATCAGACAAAGTAACGGGAATTGGGCCAGGTCAGACACGGAGAAGGCTACAATCGTTGCTGAAAACCTTAGCAATGTGTTTCAACCTTTTCCTGAATAGAGGCCAGAGCATGACGCCAAAATAAAAAGTTATCTGGAAAGCGCACAGCAAAAATGTCTCACATTATTAAAGTATACGAGTCCTACCGAAGTAGCCGGCGAAGTAAAACACCTCAAGGATGGTAAAGCACCGGGATACGATCAAATCGACAGCGTTCTTCTAAAAAAATTTGCCAAAAAAGGGTATAGTAGCAATTGTCAACATATTTAAAGCCTGCCTAAGACTTAGCCACTTCCCAGGACATTGGAAGTTAGCCCAGGTAAAAATGTTACCTAAACCTGGTAAACCACCTAATGAAGTGGGATCGTAACGACCTATAAGTCTTCTGCCTATAATAGGGAAACACCTCGAGAAAATGTTACTGAAAAGGATGAAGGTACACTTAAGTGACATCCCTCCAAATCACGAATTTGCCTTCCGGGAGAGCCACGGAACGATCGAGCAAGTTCACCATATCGTAGACGTTGTTAAGGAATGTTTAAATTATTAATATTTTTTGAAATACTGAGTGTGTAGGATGTTTGATTATGCCAATATTTAGTAGAAATTTCTAGTAAATATTGGTGCTAATGTTATCCGATTTGAGCAACTGCTTTAGTAGTTAATATACAAAATCAAAACGATGCTATCACACTCGTTTTACCTCATAATAATATCTTATCTCAGCAAGCGATGTTTTGAAGTAAAGTTCCAGGATGAACTTTCCGACTTTTTCAAATCAATCAAATCCATTTATTTGCCGTAATGTAGGTTTACAAATGTACGATCTTAAAAACTATAATGGTCCTATACATTCTACCATCTTATATGGTGTGCAAATATTTAATGTTATCAATTACCATAGACAATGTTCATGACAAAGTAACAGAACACTAATTAATTATTGTAAGGTATATACCAATAGTATTGATTTTAGTTCCCTGACTTGCATGAGATCAAATCAGGAGTACCGCAGGGAAATATACTGGGACCGGATCTCTACACCATATACATATACTGCTGACCTACCAACATCAAAGAATACTACGGTTGCAACATATGCAGACGATACAGCTTTACTATCTACAAACACGAGCCCAGTAACTGCATCAGAACACCTACAACACCACATTGATAAAATTGAAGAATGGCTCAAAATCTGGCGAATTCACACAAATCGAAGTAAGTCAACACATGTGACCTTTACTCTCAGGAAAGACACGTGTGGCCGGTTAAACTTAACAATGAGGAAATCCCACAAGATGACAATGCAAAATACTTGGGCATGCACTTAGATCGAAGGCTGACATGGAAAAAACACATATGGACAAAGCGGAAGCAACTAGATTTAAAACTGCGCAGGTACTGGTTAATAGGACGACACTCACAAATGAGTACACACAGCAAGTTGACAGTCCAAAGCCATCTTGAAACCATTACGGACCTATGTTAATAGGACGACACTCACAAATGAGTACACACAGCCAGTTGACAGTCCAAAGCCATCTTGAAACCATTACGGACCTATGTTAATAGGACGACACTCACAAATGAGTACACACAGCAAGTTGACAGTCCAAAGCCATCTTGAAACCATTACGGACCTATGTTAATAGGACGACACTCACAAATGAGTACACACAGCCAGTTGACAGTCCAAAGCCATCTTGAAACCATTACGGACCTATGTTAATAGGACGACACTCACAAATGAGTACACACAGCAAGTTGACAGTCCAAAGCCATCTTGAAACCATTACGGACCTATGTTAATAGGACGACACTCACAAATGAGTACACACAGCAAGTTGACAGTCCAAAGCCATCTTGAAACCATTACGGACCTATGGCATATAACCATATTTCAGGCAAATAAATTAATCTATCTATCTAAGGTGTATCTATTCATACACGAAATCTCTTAAGGGGTCATTGTACTTATCATTATGAACAACTATTACTATGGGACTGAAGTTGAAATCACGGAAAAAGAAAATCAATTGGTCCCTACATTTTGACGAGCATAGACGAACATACATAAATGTAGGAAACAACTGATTTTTTTTTCGCGTTTTATGGTTTAGTCCCATAGTAAAAGTTGTTCATAATGATGAGTACAATGACCCCTTAAGAGATTTCGTGTTTGAATAGATACACCTTATATATTTTTGTAGTTACCTTTTAAAACCCTTTATTTTGATCCCCACTCGATACGATTTTTTTTAAATACACCTTTTTGATTTTTAGGGTTCTGTACCTCAAAAGGAAAAAAAAGGATCACTTCATTGTCCGTCGGTCTGTCTGTCAGTCTGTCAAGACCCTTTTTCTCAAAAATGCTTGAAGGTATCAAGTAGAAATTAATATCAAATACGTAGGTCTACAGTCCCTTCGAGTTCTAAAAAAATCAAACTTCTAAGTCAACGCAATAAAAAAATACGGCTGTTTATGCGAAATAATATTTTGATACTCGCAAATAAATCAAAACCTATAGGGTGGGTACTACCCGTTGACCTATATTCATGAAAGGCAAGTAGCAAGGTCTCACAGCACAAGTAAAGAAAAACGCCCGAAAATTGTTAATTTGCAGTTATATAACATTTTTTATTTTTTTTGATATTACGAACTTACATTTGCAGTTGGAAAATTGACCATTGCGTATATCGATGTATCGGAGAACATGATTTTCAACTACAATGTTATGTTTGTTAACCGACTTCAAAAAGGAGGCGGTTCTCAATTTGACTATGTTTTTTTTTTTTTGTATGTTTGTTACGCGATTACTCCGCCAATTATGAATTATTGATTTTGATGATTCTTTTTTGTTTGAAAGGGTATGCTCCCGAGGTGGTCCCATTGTCACCAAATCAGAATCTGATGAGGAGATCCTATGGAAATCAGGGGCAATCCTCAAATTTTATAGACACTCCTATATCGATTTTAGTATTTTTTATGGTAACTCATGCATTTGGTGAAGTGGAACTGATGATGAAGACCACAGATAGCCACCGGAATTACTTAATGTATTTCACAGTTGCGATTCGATTAAACACTTTAATATGGTTGGTAAGCAATTTATGTTCGTCACAATGCATATGGTGAAGTCACCATCAGTTCCAGTTCTTCTGGTTCTTACCAGGAGAACTCCTCAACTATTAACGCCCCTGCATCGGGAAAAGCAATATTTTGTAAAAGGTGATGAGCAGTTGATGGCTATTGTAACTTAGATAAATTGCAAACAGACCCACTAAAAAGTACAAATAAAAAAACTTTTTACAAACAAAAACAAACAACTTCCAAAAAAAACACTACTAAGTGAAAAATAACCTTAATTTCGGAAGTCGGTGACAATAAACTAATCTCCCAGTCCATCAGCCGCTGAATCAAAGAAACGCTAATGATAGCGGCGTGGACGTAAATATGTTCACTGCCTACAGTACTAGGCATGCATCCACGTCAGCGGCTTTCAGATCGGACGTCTCAATGGAAATAATAAAAAAGACCGCTGGCTGGACTAGTAACACAATTCATGCTTTGCAAAATTTTACAACCAACCTGTTATTGAATCTGTAAAAGACAGGGCGTTAGCTGATGGCATATTCAATTCATAAACCTGTAAAAATAATCTTCTGTTCCTAATCTGATTCGTTATTTGATTGTTTACAAGTGCCATTTGATTGCTACCAAGTGTTAGCCTTTTGATGGTTACCTTATAATATAAAAACTGTTTGTGATCACTGGCCGGATTTGTTTTTGTTTTGTTTCAAAAACAAATTCCAAACTACTCACACATAAACATGAACGTACAGGTTTTCCATTCCATAATAAAACATACTCTAAACATCTACCATGTGAGTTGAATCTCGAGGATGCAACATTGAAGTATAATTTATGGTTAATTGAACTTACTTTAAGTGAACTTCAACTAAAATTATACGAGATGTTGCATCCGAAGAGATTTAACACCCTACCCACCCATGTACATAACACCCCATATTATTATGGAATGGAGTAAACAATGAGTTCTAAAACGAATGAGGTTTGGGTGACAGTTGACACATGACTCAGACTTTTTTTTTTTTTTATTAGTCTCTCAACAGCGTGTAACATAGTGTAGTACATTTAGATACGATACTACCATGTAAGATGCAACATCTCGTATAATTTTGGTTGAATTTCACTTAAGGTAAGTTCAATTAACCATAAATTACCTATACCCAAATTCAAATTCAAAACGTTTATTGCGAACTAAGTGTACAATGTTGGTGTTATGTTAGTATCTCTAACTATGAAGTAATAACATAACTAAATAAGTTGCACATCGGCATCGAGAGTGTCACAACACATAAAAATACGAAATTGAGATAAGTATGCCATGAGAAAGACAATCACAGACTTTAGCTGCTAAAAAAATGTCATAATTATAGTGCCATTCCTCGCCGAGAGATGGCATTTAATACCCTTTTTCACCGAGCCACTTTCCTACCTTTTGTAGCGTAAACAGTGTCACATCACAGTTGATACAGAACGGGCGTGCATCTAGTGTCTGTAGTACTGTCATAACATGTGTAACGTCCCTATTACGTAAACAGTGTCACATCACAGTTGATACAGAACGGGCGTGCATCTAGTGTGTGTAGTACTGTCATAACATGTGTAACGTCCCTATTACGTAAACAGTGTCACATCACAGTTGATACAGAACGGGCGTGCATCTAGTGTGTGTAGTACTGTCATAACATGTGTAACGTCCCTATTACGGTAAGTAATTTTCATATATTTGCTTTGATTTCGGCAAAAAGACCGTCACATCATGTGAAATGACACTGTTCTTGCTGTGCATTGGTTGATACCGAGTTAATAAATGGGTACAAGTGTTTTAACATGTGATATGACTGTACTACTGAATATGACAAGTATTTTATTGGGTATTATTTAATATTGTGTCTATAATTCTGCTTTTTATACATTGCTTATAATTTATCTTAGGACGCATTACAACTGTTACAACTATGCTTATTTTTTATTTTATTAGAACAAAATGAAGCGGAATTCAAGCAGAGAGGAGTTCATGATTGATTTAGTTTTACGGAGTGTACGACTTAACGCCGACAGACATTACGCCGACAGACTGAACGCCGAGAAGACTTTACTTCGATGGGACTCTTCGCCGACAGGAAACTTCGCCGACAGGACTCTTCGCCGTAAGGGCTCATCAGGGACGCAACTTATCTCCGATAATCAGTCGTACACTCAGCTTAACAATCATAATCAAATAGTTAGTTTTAATTTAAACTGGCATCGAGTTTTTGTTTTGGTAACTGAATTTACCAACAATAGAGGGGATCTGGCGCTCGGCGGCCGCTGCCGCGGCACGCTCGCTCGCCTTCGCGCGTTAATGGTCACTGTTCTAACCTTTTTTTTTTTTTTTGTTTTTTTGTTGCCGGGGTGGAAAATCCTCATGGATGTCCTCCGCCTGGGGTGGGCGGAGGGGTCTGTCAGACTCTTACTGACTAAAAACCACCCCGGTGTTCCCTTCCCACACTTGCACCGGGGATCTTGGGAGCTAGTATTACTTCCGTGATCCCCGGCTAGTGCCGGCCCGCCTCTGCGGGCCACCTCAAGTCTGCGGGGGGGTGAGGTGTTAGACCCCCCCGCGACGTCTCAAAGGGGCGCGCGTGGAACACTACGCGCCGCCACCTCGGGTCCAGTGTGATAGGGGGCGGCGGACGTCCCCGAGTCCGCCGTCCCTGGACCCATTTAGGGGGGCCGGAAGAGGGCATTATCTGCCCTCTGCCGACGCCCGGTGCGCCTGCTGCGGGCCGGGTGAGCGGACGAGATCTCCCGCTCCCTTTCCGCAGCCTCCTTCTGCGACACGACTGTTTCGCAGAAGGACACCACCGCGTCCCAGGACTCCTCGCTGCCGGCCATCGACTCGACCACGGCCGGCAGCGACAGGTCACTGCCTACTTCTGAGATGAGGGCACGGCGTGGCTCCTCCCAAGCGGCACCCTCTGCCAGCGTATGCCGCGCCGTGTCCTCCCGGCAGTCGACGCAGTGGTGACACCGGGCGTCCGGCTCCCTGTTTATGCGACACAGGTACTTCCCGAAGCAACCATGCCCCGAGAGCACCTGCGTCACCCGAAACGACAGGGAGCCGTGCCTCCTCCCGAGCCAGGGCTCGAGTACCGGCCGGACCGCCTCGATGGTGGCGAGGCCGGCGGTAGGGCGTGAAAGCCTGTCCCGCCATTCCGCCACCAGGGCTGCGCGAAGCTGTGACCGACGCAACTCCACATGTCGCTGCATCAGCCACTCGCCCCGCGCCCTCGCTTCCTCGCGCCACCGATACAGTGACGCGAGTACTTTCGCCTCGAGGTCCCAGGGCGGGGATCCGGCCAGTACGCAAGCCGCCTCGTAGGAGATTGTGCGATATCCCCTGATGACTCTGACGGCCATCGCTCTCTGCGGCTTCCGCAGGACTGCGATGCTTCCGGCCGTCAGGTCAGCCGCCCAGATCGGGGCCCCATAAAGGGCCATCGATCGCACGATCCCCACGTAGAGCCGCCTACAGGCGGCGCTCGGGCCCCCCAGATTGGGAAGCAGCGTTGACAACGCCCCAGCCGCGCCCAACAACTTGGGCGCCAGCCGCCGGAAGTGGGGGCCAAAATCCCACCGGCTGTCGAGCACCAATCCTAGGTACTTCATGGTGGACTCGACAGCGATTTGAGCCCCCCCGACCACGATGTGTGATCCCGGCGGCGGCGCCCGCCGGGGGCCATGAAAGATCAAGGCCTCCGACTTGTTGAGGGCAACCTCCAGCCCTAGGCGACGTATGCGGCTCACCACCTGTGAGACCGCAGCCGTCGCCAGCAACGCTGCCTCCCTGTACGAGCTCCCCCGGGCCGTGACCAGTGTGTCGTCCGCATAACACGTCAGGTCCACGCCCGGCTGGAGCTCGCCCCGCAGCACCCAGTCGTACCCGATGTTCCACAGGAGCGGTCCCACGACCGAGCCCTGTGGAACACCGCACGACATGCGGCGCTGGTTTCCGCCATCACGTCCCGTATAGGTGACACACCTCTCCGCCAAATAAGCCCCGACGATGCGGCGGAACACTGTTCTAACCTAACCTAACCCAAATGATTCGATACAATGTTGTAACGTTACAATGTTGATACGTTACAGTGTTATAACGTCGTTTATTTTGTATGAATTATATAATTACAAGAAACGCATAAGTAATCGATTTCCAAAGTAAGTATCTGATTATCGGAGATAAATTGCGTCGCTGATGAGCCCTGTCGGCGAAGAGTCCTGTCGGCGAAGTGTCCTGTCGGCGAAGAGTCCTGTGGGCGAAGTGTCCTGTCGGCGAAGAGTCCCGTCGAAGTAAAGTCTTGTCGGTGTTCAGTCTGTCGGCGTTTAGTCGTACACTGAGTTTTACGCGATGGCGCTCCAAAAGTAGCCGTTGGCTTGGATGAATCTAAAACATTCTTATTAAATTTGAAACCAGCTTACAGAATAACATAACATCACGCCTGTAATCCCCAAAGGGTTAGGCAGAGGTGTACCTATAGTACACCCACATTTCGCCAGTTATGTTTAAGTCCCATGTAATAGGGGGCGAGCCATATTGCCATCAACCGGGCACAAAACCAGACTCCGGGCTGCTACTGAGAAATTCCTAATGGAAAATCCCAAAAATACTTTGCCAGACCTGGGAATCGAACCCAGGACCTCATGCTCAACAGTAACGCTTGCGACCACTACACCAACGAAGCAGTCACACACACGCACTCACAGAACACGTACAGAACAAAACCTAAAATAAATGACCTAAGTTTGGTTGAAAGTAATCTCATTCCGCAATTCTATGCGCCGTATTACAGATCTCTCAATAACAATTCATTTATTTGAAGACTGTTGATTCTATGTTCCTATTCATTGTATGGGAGTAACTATTTTATTTTTGTTTTCTAAACTGTTTTGATTTTTATAATTTTACCAACGGTGTTTTTCTAATACTTTACCATTAACTCTATTTGAATGTTTTAGTTATAGATGTACCTACTACGCGAGTACAAAGAGCTATTTTTGTTATTTTTCACTTCTAGGCTAGGTTAAGTTCACAAATTATGCCATACAATTTTATTTTGTATGTGTAAACAATTTTCTAATAATTTTGATAATAGTTTTCTAGTGGAGAGATTATCTATTGTCTGAAAATGTGCTTTAATGTTTTTATATGAAAAGTTTAAGTTAAGTTTAGTTTAGTTTATTAATTTAAAAAAACAACAAATATAATTAATTAATAAAAGTGTTTTATTTCATGAAATCTTTGATGATTTTGTCAAAAAAAGTGACACATTAGAGGAATTTAAACGTAAATAATTAATATAAAATGGAAAAATATTTTTAGATTTTAATTTCCATAAAAATATAATAGAACAATAAATAGTCTTCTTAAATATATCTTAAGTTCTCCATTAAGCTCTCTCAGATTTTTTAAAATGGAATTATAAGTTCTAAAAAAAAGAAAATCGTGATTTCCCAAAAACTACATTTATTGTGTTGTGACACTCTCGTTGCCGATATGCGAAGTGTTTATTCAGAATATCATAATCCTTGTTTTTTATTTTTATTATTCTTAGCTCAGAACTCTGTTATTTATCTGTATTTACGGATATCGTGGATTTATACATTATTGGAATATTCTTTTTTACTAATACTTTGCATAACACTTTTATTATTTGACTTGAGTTGTATTCATTATTTAGTGATAACAATATTTGAAGTTCAGTAAAGGGAATACATAAGCCGGAAGAAGTTTTAGTTTTTAAATTTGAGACCATCATTATATGAAATAGATTGAAGTAAATAAACATAAACAGGTTTATAATTAATAAAGACAATAATAATAAATATCGCAATAATTTATATTTACGCGACGTGCGTGTGACCCCTTGGACGATAAAATACAAGTACCTTATGTACGACGCATCTACTCGATTTTCTCTACAAGGCCTAGACATCCTTATATGTTGAAATATCGGCATCCTAAAAGTGTAGTCTGTACATTTACTAACGATTCCCCGAAGTAGTTAACAAAAATAAAGCAAATAATGAACATACCTAATTTTACTAATAAATATAAATGACTTCGAATCGATAAGAATGAACGGTAAGTACAGTACAGCTAATGATAGCTATCTATCCACTGATACACACACACACGACTGCACACCGCGTCCGCCGCTCGCATACTCTGTCAAACAGAGATAGCAACATTCCGAACGAATTTTGCGCTCGCCTCGACTTGTAGTTCCGGGCGATGGCAGCCGGCCCCTTAAGATTTCCGTAGAATGAGAGGTCAGCTGATACTGGTAATTTATAGTTTCATGTGTAGCCGTGTGCACATCGTAAAGCAAAAACATTTTTACGGTACTCCGTAAAATGTTGCAGAGGTGTGGTCCATTTTGTGCGGATGTTGTTGTTTGTTTACTAACTAACCTATAACCTCAGATTATAGAAAGAAGCAGATAGACCTCACGGAACAATAATATGAGGCACGTTTGTAGACATGTGTGCGTGACAGCACTATAGAAACACGTTCATCTATGTGTGTACGTACGGTTGCCAGGATATTGAAAACACATAATATTTCTTTACATTAAATAAATAATACATAAATAATTTATCGTCTCAGAAAAATGCAGAGAAGAGCAGCATACATTGTTCTCAGGTATAAGAAAGCAGATAAAATAGAAAGAAGATTCCTACAAAACAATGAAAAATGCCCGAGATTTTTTTTTTGGATGGCCATCGAAATCGTTTACAGAATTGAGCGAAAGAAATAAAAGAAGAAAACTTACCACGTTTTTATTAAGTCACTTTCTTGTTTGTCTGTCATTCCAGGTGGAATCTTGGAACTTAAACTTCGAGCACTTGATGCCGATTAGCTATCCGGCTGAAACTTTCAGGGTAGCTCAGAACTCGATGACAATGCATTCTAAATCCAGTTATTAGCATGCAATGCCGACCGTACCTCAAAACAACCATAAAAGCCGTTATAACTTGTAAAGGAGGCGAGATAGAGCAAAAATAACACTTTTCATCGGACTCCTAAAGGGGTTCACTTAATTATGACACATCGATCGAGAGGTTCGCAAATCTGAAAACGTAACCTAAAATTTTAAGTGGCACGTTCCGAGGACCATAAAAACACATGGCCTCGGACTTGTGCAATGCCACCTCGAGTCCCAATTGCGGGATCCTATGGACGATTGTCGCAACCCCACGTACCGCCAGTTCGGCCGCCGCCTGATGTGAACTCCCTTGAGCCAGGACCAGCGTGTAGTCTGCTACGCTGACGCCACTAGGGAGGTCGGCGCGCAGCACCCAGTCGTACCCGATGTCCCACAGATGCGGCCCCAGGACCGATCCCTGTGGGACACCGCACGACATCTCTCGCCGGTTCCACTCTCCTTGGTGACCGGGGTAGATGACGGGTGGGCGGCCACCCTAAAGTAGTTTTTTTGAGTTACGCCCTTTTCGTCCTAAAGGTGCGAAAGGAGAATATTGCGACACCGCGCTGCACTCAATCAGTAGTCGGCGGAGTTATGTGTACTCACGGATAGACAGAGTGCGGCGAGGAGTACCGAGTGCTGTCCTACGAGGAGTACCGCGTGCTGTGCTACGCGGCCATCATACACAGTCGCATACATTATAATCATACTTACTTAGAACAGAGACCTAACATTGCCTCCATTGAAACCGGCTCGGATTTGGTCAATATTTATACTGATCCTTAAGAGGAGGCTCCCTATTTTCATATTAATTTGCATGAATCTATATTCTGAAACAGTCACACATACAAGCAAAATGAAACTTTTGTATATGATTCATTGGATCTTTTTCTTTCCATGTTGAAGACAGTTACGTAATTGTAATATTATTTTTTCAATTACATTTTCAATTCGAAAATCATGTCTGTTATAAAGGTAATTTTATAAAAAACAAACAAGATTTTTGCTTTTAGTTTAGAGTTTGGAAAAGTATTAAGTGCTTCTCAAAGCTATACATCGTTATCTCCTAAAAACTCATGCACAAAGTGACGAAATAAGCAAAGCACCTGCAGATCATAAAACGTAAACAAATAAGTGACAACAACATAATACTTGACTTGGACTGAATCAGGAAGCCTTCGACACTATAATAAACCAGGTACAATCTTTCATATCACACATAACGACTTGAATCGATATAAGTGCAAAATAAAAATCGTTAATTTTCAACTATTCAAACGTAAACAAAACACTTGTCAGTACACCAAAGCTGAGAAAAGCGACATCTATCGGACAATATCTGCACTACATAGCACACTGTCTAAAGTGATGGATCAGACAGAAATGTCACAATGAGACGTGCGCGTGCGCACTCCGATACAAACCTAGATGAAAGTGTCAATAATCACACACTAGATGGCACTATGCATAGCGTTCCTGATATATCGGAGGATGAAAATGTTGATATCATAACCGAACTGCAAAAATAAATTGATAGCCTGACTACAAAACTATTGAGTGCTAATACCGAAATAGATACATTGTTACTAGAAAATGAGACGCTAAAAAAGGCGAATGAAAAGCTAAGCCGCAAAAATTCTATGTATAAACAAATAGTATCTAGTCCAAGCCAACCTCCACTCAAAACCCCTAGAAAAATCTCACAGCAGTTAAAAGAACCTCGTAGTAACAAACAAACTCAAACGGAGTCTACCATAGGAAATAAAAGCAATGTTGTAGGAAGAGCAGATCAACAAAACAATACAGTACAGCACTCCAGTGCACAGATGGCGCCACCTGTCAAGTCTTGTATGGATAATATATCTAATGGGACGCCCTATTCGCAGACCGCAGTTAAAAATAAACTCTGCATTATTAGTGCAAATAAAAGCAATAACATATTAACCTTAGCAGAAGAATACTTCCTAGGAAACTACCACATATGTCATTATCTTACACCAAATGTTGGAATTAAATGTCTCATAAAGGATATACAAACAAAACTATCAAATTTTACAATGAATGACTTTTGCATAATTATGGTGGGTGAAGAAGACTTTAGAAAAACAAATAACTATTATGACATAATAACTGACATTAGAAGTATACTACCGGACATGAATCATACTAATATTATAATTACATTACCGACATTCAAATCTGACTACTATTATAACTGCAATATATATAACTCAAGACTGGAATTATTCAATGGTATGCTATTTATGGACATTATGACCCATGAGCATGTGTATCATTTAAACTCGAATTTGAGTTTAAGTTACCACCATTCCTTATATACACGCTCTGGAACATTAAATAATCATGGTATGAAGATTATATTTTGGGACCTCTTTGATTTGATGTTGGCAATTAAGCAAGAAAAAATACAAGGAGTGTAAAAGAAAAACTGTCAGGCGAAGAAGGCCCAGAGTCTGAATCTCTTTTTCGCCCCTAAATATCTAAACATTCTTCACCAAAACATTGCTGGGCTACGGACAAAATCGCAGTTATTAACAGTTGCCTTACAAGAATTACTAGATAAAAAATCAAACGTTGATGTTATCTGTCTCACCGAGCACTTCATGATGTCCGAATGTGAGGATATCTGTTCGATTCCCAACTATAACTTGGTATCATGCTACTCTAGAACGAATTCAAAAAGAGGCGGGTCTTGTATATTTGTCAAGAAGGTACATAATTGTAAAGAAATATTAACATTAACGAGTTGTTCAGTCTGCTCAGCGTTTGAGTGTAGTGCTGTTGTGCTGACGGACTACAAAATTGTTATTGTCTGTGTGTATAGCCCCTAGCCAGTAATATTGATATATTTTTTGATAGACTGAACAAGATTCTAACCTTACTCTATAAACACTATTACAAACATAAGATTGTTATAGCTGGAGATTTTAATATTAATATTCTAAATAAGTGTAAGTTGACAAACGAATTTGAATGTTTACTATTAAATTATAATCTAAAATTACAATTGAAAGAACCTACCAGACATGTAAGTAAAACATGAATTGACAATTTTGCCCATAACTTTGGGAAAGCATGTAAATCAGAAGTAATTGAACTAGCACTGTCTGACCACACCGCACAATTGTTAAAATGCCAAGTGAGAAACATATATATAATTAAGAACTGGAGAATCAGGAGACGGGATTTATGTGTAGAAAATCAGGCCAAATTCAAATATTATTTAGGTCAAATGTCATTTGCAGATATGTACAGTACTTGTGATCCAAACATAGCATATAATGTTTTCATTGATACATTTCAGTTGTTTTATGACCTTTGCTTTCCCTACAAAACTACAACCATACACCTCCACAAAAAAACCAAGTGGGTCTCACGGGGTATTAAGACCTGTAGCGCTAAGAAACGTGAACTACTGTGGAAATATAGAAAAACACCAAGTGCGGACAATAAATCAAAATTGAAGCAATACACCAAAAGACTGAAGAGGATTGTATCTTTGACGCAACGAGCACAAAACAATCATAATATCTTGAACGCTAGTAATAAACCAAAAGCTGTATGGCAAATTATTAAGACTGCAAAGCAAAACAGACCATCAGAATCTATCCCATATATTGAATCGAATAATAATATCGTGACAAATCCGTATGACATATCGAATGAATTTAATAACTATTTTGTAGATAAGATATCACCCATTAATACTATGCACATCGATCAGCATAAGCAATACCTAACATCTAGGCTAAATTCAATCTTCATGAAGCCATGTCTACCAGAAGATATAAAACAAATTATAAAAGGGCTAAAAAAACACCAATAGTGTAGGATATGACGGTATCTGCACTAAAGTCATCAAGCTAGTAACGGAATGTATTTCGCGACCCCTGAGTTACATTTTAAACCTGTCTATTGAAACTGGTATATACCCAGAAAAATTAAAAGTAGCAATTATAAAACCGATACATAAAAAAGAGAGTAAAGAAAGCATGATTAATTATAGACCTATTGCCTTACTGTCAATCGTCTCAATTTTTTTTGAAAAATACATTTATAGTGAGCTGACTAAATACTTTGAAACCCATAACATCTTAGCTAAGGAACAAAAAGGATTCAGACAAGATAAAAGTATCAACCTTGCTATAATATGAGTTCTTGGAAATCATAATGTCTAATGTCGACAAGCGAATACCGATCTGCGGCATCTTTATGGACATGACACAGGCTTTCGATCACGTGGTGCATGACGTTTTACTTTATAAGCTCGAGTTATATGGCATAAGGGGCAACGTTTTAAAATTAATAGAAACGTACCTCAAGAACCGTACTCAATATACACAAATTAATAGAATTAATAGTAGAACTAAGATGGAGGAGACATATTTATCAGGGGGACGTGAAATTCAGTACGGTGTCCCACAAGGAGGCGTATTGAGCTCACTACTTTTCATTATATACATTAATGACCTTCCGAACGCGAATTCAAACCCAATGACACTCTTTGCTGACGACAGCACCGTTGCAATTAAGTGTAATGACATAACATCTTACGAGCATGATATAAACAGTAGCCTAAATGCAATCATTCAATGGTTAGATAGTAACAATCTGAAGGCGAACATTGGGAAAACAAAAATAATGCATTTTAGTCAGCGTATAAATGCAGGTACACCTAAGATTAACTATAAGGGTGATCCTGTAGCTGAAGTTCTATTAACAAAATTTCTTGGGCTTACTATGGATAATAAGTTAAATTGGAAATCCCAGATTGAAACATTGTGCAAAAGATTAAATAAATCAGTATATGCCCTACATGAACTTAAAAAGGTCTCAAATATAAATACGTTGTTAGCGGCTTATCATGGTTTAGCTGCTTCAGTACTGAGGTATGGTGTAATTTTCAGGGGAAATTCTACGGATATTGACATAATTTTTAAAGCACAAAAACGGTGCTTAAGGGCTATGTTTGGGCTTCAAATGGTCGAAACCTGTAAACCGTTTTTCCAGGACTATAAGATTCTGACTCTCCCAAGTCTGTATATTTATGAGGTCTCATTATTTGTGAAAACCAATAAAAACCTATTTAAATTAGCATCAGAAATAAATAATAGGCAACAACGAGACGCACTACGCCTCTATGTACCCCGAACATGTACCTCTTTAATGTACAGGAGTGTGTTCCATATGGCTCCTGTAATCTTCAATAAATTACCTAAAGAAATAAGGGCAATGAATACGGCCCTATTTAAGAAAAGTCTAAAAAAAGATCTGATTAATAAAGGCTACTATAACTTGAATGACTTCCTCAATGATAATTTTGCCAAACTAAAGACCTCACAGTGACATCAAGTAAAATCAATTATTCAATGAATTATGCATGTATCTCTTAATAACTAATTTTGACATTGACATTGAAATAATCTAAATATTTTTATTATTTAATTTATAATTTATTATCCACTATGACTTTAACTTATTATAACTATATCGTGCTTATTTCTTTTCATCACTGATTAATTGATGAATAACTATGACTGTATAAATTTTGCATGCCTTACGGTAGAATCACTTGAAACATGTAATTCTTATAACACCATTGTAACAGTGTATTCAGCAAAAATAAATGATTTGATTTGATTTGATTTGATTTGGCTTTTATGTCTAAAATAAATTCACAGTTAGAAAATATAGTGTATTATCCACCCACCAGATTTTTTTCTCTAAATCAATTATTACTTTAGTTATAAACGAAATCAGAATTGAGACACGCTGTTTAGTTGCGTGTTCGAACACGATCAAAGAGCGCACGCGATATTCAACTTTATTACTGATGTGTTAGCGTTTAGCACATAACGGAGTGGCGGGCAAGGGGCTGAGTTTGCGTGGAAATTTGATTTAGACTGCCTGGTCTAAAACAGATTCAGTAAAGCTTTAAATCAATAGTCACGACATTTTTTTGAGAAATAGAGAGAACTATTTATTTAGGTGCCTTAATTTGATATAATAATATTATCTACCTCGACACGGCCGCTCGAACAAGTTTATGCGGTCAGAACAATTATTATTAACGTAATTAGTTGCCGAGCCGGCTCGCGGCTGGGTGGCTCGGCTTGTGGGGGGTGGCTCGGCTTGTGGAGGGTGGCTCGGCTTGTGGGGGGCGGCTCGCACGTCACATTACAGTGGCGCCGCTGATGGAGAGGCATCATTTGTTGATTGTCAATAACAGAGCTATAATATTGGCCATCTCGCGCCAGTGCCGGAGCCCACAGTCCGGCCCTGAATAATGCGTCCACTTACTACGACGCACTACGGTTCGTCTAGATTTCTAGAACATGCTAGCTGGACAAATATTTTTTTTTCGTTGTTTGGTTCCCAGGGGCTTTCTTAAGACCTTAGTTATGACTACCTAATTTAGTTTTGGTGTAAGAGACCCATTTTTGGGGGGAGATTGAGTGGTGGTTATAGACTATGTCAAATAGTCCTTTTTAACCGACGTAAAAAGTTTTTTATACTTAAAAAATTTTAAATAGCGAGCTATGAAGTTACTGAAAATATATATGCTATACAAAAATTTTGAGTTTTGGTCAAAATACGTGTTTTTTGACTGAAAAATATGAAAAAACCTGGAATAACGACTACCAAACAGGACACGGGCCCGCGGAACGCGGACCGAAATCCAGATAAGGTAGGTAAGTATCTACTGAAACTAAGATCAAAGATGGTTCGGAAGAATTTTTTTCAGATAAAATTAGTTTTTGAAAATTCCTATTTAAAATATTACAAAAAATGGCTAAGTCAATATTCGAATAAAAAATCGCGGTTTTGTCGATTTTTACTAGTCTAACAGTTGTACGGAATTTATTTAAAATTGATTTCTCTGAAAACAGCTTCAAAATGCGTCACGTGGATGCAAAGTTATAACCGCTCAGGTTAGGTTCGCTCGGGTTTTTTGTCACGACAGGTCATAGCGGCACCAGGCAGCGCGGGCGCACAGCGGGGCGGGGGCAAACCTACCCCTTCCCCCCGTTCGCCAGTTCAGTCACTCGGATGCGGATGGTACAAGTTGACGCTCGCGTGTCACGCTCCCGTTCATTTACTAACGCGATCGACTAAACCCACTTAAAAAACAAAATTGAGAGTGCATTTAACAGTGATTACTTTGAATAGAAATTTGCGTAAGCGCGCACGTCTCTGCATAAAACAAAGAGGGGACCGTTTCGAACAATTGTTACGATATGTTTGAGTAGGGAGTGATTAGTAAGACATCGTAAATAGAGATTAAGTCAATTATTGTAAATAGTGATGATTTACATTCATAAACACGCCAAGATGGATAATAATTTATTGTTGAAAGTTAATATTTGTGCCTACAGCCTGCTGTAGGTAAGTAATGTGATGTTGAACAGTTTTCATCCACTTTGAACTTTAAGTGGTTGGCATAAGGTGAAACAAATCGCATTGACGTTATGTTTATAAAAACGTTGCCCCACACTAGGAATTTCTCCTGTATCGTGGCTGTGTTTATAAACATTTAAACTCACATACACAAACAGCCAGACCCGGAACAACTACTTGTAGGTCATACAAATATTTGAACCGTGCTGGAATCGAACCCGCGACACGCAGCGCGGCAGTCAATCGCTTAACCACTGCGCCAACCGTGCCGTCACTACCGCTGACGAACACATGTTTCGGGTTTCGCATTCACTAAAACTTGCGTTTTACATTATTTATACATATTTAAATATATTTTTGTCCTATTGATTATAAATAGGAAAAAACGTAAACTTTATACTCATTATATATTTAGTATCATATTTTCTTAGACTGTTTTATTTCTAATTATTACTAAAGATGCTATTTTGCAACAGTGCATGTTAGGTTCGCTCTTGTTAGGTTTTTTTTTTTTTGGCAGGAGTGGGAAATCCTCATGGACGCCCAGGCTGCCCCATTAATGAGCCAGCCTGGGCAGTGCCGGACTCTTACCGGCTAAAACCTCACTCCTGCCTTATTCTGATTCAAGTGTACCTCAGCTAATTTGCTAATTTTATAGACAACAAATGTTTTGCTTGTCTATAAGACAACAAAAACGGTGAGATGAATACCTCTGGCTCTGGCGACCAACAATTACAAAAACGGTGAGATGAATACCTCTGGCTCTGGCGACCAACAATTACAAAAACGGTGAGATGAATACCTCTGGCTCTGGCGACCAACAATTACAAATACGGTGAGATGAATACCTCTGGCTCTGGCGACCAACAATTACAAAAACGGTGAGATGAATACCTCTGGCTCTGGCGACCAACAATTACAAAAACGGTGAGATGAATACCTCTGGCTCTGGCAACCAACAATTACAAAAACGGTGAGATGAATACCTCTGGCTCTGGCGACCAACAATTACAAAAACGGTGAGATGAATAGCTCTGGCTCTGGCGACCAACAATTACAAAAACGGTGAGATGAATACCTCTGGCTCTGGCGACCAACAATTACAAAAACGGTGAGATGAATACCTCTGGCTCTGGCAACCAACAATTACAAAAACGGTGAGATGAATACCTCTGGCTCTGGCGACCAACAATTACAAAAACGGTGAGATGAATACCTCTGGCTCTGGCGACCAACAATTACAAAAACGGTGAGATGAATACCTCTGGCTCTGGCGACCAACAATTACAAAAACGGTGAGATGAATACCTCTGGCTCTGGCGACCAACAATTACAAAAACGGTGAGATGAATACCTCTGGCTCTGGCGACCAACAATTACAAAAACGGTGAGATGAATACCTCTGGCTCTGGCGACCAACAATTACAAAAACGGTGAGATGAATACCTCTGGCTCTGGCGACCAATAATTACAAAAACGGTGAGATGAATACCTCTGGCTCTGGCGACCAACAATTACAAAAACGGTGAGATGAATACCTCTGGCTCTGGCGACCAACAATTACAAAAACGGTGAGATGAATACCTCTGGCTCTGGCGACCAACAATTACAAAAACGGTGAGATGAATACCTCTGGCTCTGGCGACCAACAATTACAAAAACGGTGAGATGAATACCTCTGGCTCTGGCGACCAACAATTACAGAAACGGTGAGATGAATACCTCTGGCTCTGGCGACCAACAATTACAAACACGGTGAGATGAATACCTCTGGCTCTGGCGACCAACAATTACAAAAACGGTGAGATGAATACCTCTGGCTCTGGCGACCAACAATTACAAAAACGGTGAGATGAATACCTCTGGCTCTGGCGACCAACAATTACAAAAACGGTGAGATGAATACCTCTGGCTCTGGCGACCAACAATTACAAAAACGGTGAGATGAATACCTCTGGCTCTGGCGACCAATAATTACAAAAACGGTGAGATGAATACCTCTGGCTCTGGCAACCAACAATTACAAAAACGGTGAGATGAATACCTCTGGCTCTGGCGACCAACAATTACAAAAACGGTGAGATGAATACCTCTGGCTCTGGCGACCAACAATTACAAAAACGGTGAGATGAATACCTCTGGCTCTGGCGACCAACAATTACAAAAACGGTGAGATGAATACCTCTGGCTCTGGCGACCAACAATTACAAAAACGGTGAGATGAATACCTCTGGCTCTGGCGACCAACAATTACAAAAACGGTGAGATGAATACCTCTGGCTCTGGCGACCAACAATTACAAAAACGGTGAGATGAATACCTCTGGCTCTGGCGACCAACAATTACAAAAACGGTGAGATGAATACCTCTGGCTCTGGCAACCAACAATTACAAAAACGGTGAGATGAATACCTCTGGCTCTGGCGACCAACAATTACAAAAACGGTGAGATGAATACCTCTGGCTCTGGCGACCAACAATTACAAAAACGGTGAGATGAATACCTCTGGCTCTGGCGACCAACAATTACAAAAACGGTGAGATGAATACCTCTGGCTCTGGCAACCAACAATTACAAAAACGGTGAGATGAATACCTCTGGCTCTGGCGACCAACAATTACAAAAACGGTGAGATGAATACCTCTGGCTCTGGCGACCAACAATTACAAAAACGGTGAGATGAATACCTCTGGCTCTGGCGACCAACAATTACAAAAACGGTGAGATGAATACCTCTGGCTCTGGCGACCAATAATTACAAAAACGGTGAGATGAATACCTCTGGCTCTGGCGACCAACAATTACAAAAACGGTGAGATGAATACCTCTGGCTCTGGCGACCAACAATTACAAAAACGGTGAGATGAATACCTCTGGCTCTGGCGACCAACAATTACAAAATCGGTGAGATGAATACCTCTGGCTCTGGCGACCAACAATTACAAATAATACACATTCAACTCGACCTTCTATCCCAACTATACTATGCTATACTACTCCTATCTGTGCCATATAATAATACTCTATTTCTATGAGCACCTGATACTTTTTTTTCTGTTTTTATTATTATGATACATAAACTATATACTTATTATATGTTTTGCATCATATTTTCTTAACCTGTCTTACTTCTCTTAATAACAAATGATCCTACTTTACAACAATATTCTAAAAACGTTTTCCTTTCATCAAGTACGCCTTGACTCGGACGTGGCATTTCGTAATCACATAGTAAATGTCTGTAAAAAAGCCTATAGGAGCCTAGGTTTCGTCCTAAGAAGGGGAGGGAGAAGAGGGTTTTACAAGTATCGCTGCGCTAACTTCTTTGTACAATGCATTAGTAAGAAGTCAGCTCGAATGTAACGCAATCATATGGGCTCCGCATGAAGCTAAATACTGTCTCATGCTGGAGCGAATACAAAATAAATTTACTAGGTTTCTGTACCTAAGGTTGTATGGTATATATCCATTTTATCCATTGATGTATCCAACTTTGTTTGTTATAGGCATGGTGGGATACAATAAATTGGAAACAAGGAGGGACATATAGCTCTTGCTACCTATATTTTTAAATTATTACGTGGCAAGAGTTCAAACCCTACTATATTGAAAGAAATAAACCTGTGTGTGCCCGACAATTATGTATTGCGAAGGCGACGACCACGTCTACTGGCGGTGCCCAGTAGTAGGACCAATCTACGGAGTAAAGCGATAAGGCGTACCTTGTGTGTACTTAATGACGTAGCAGACAGAATTGATATGTTTACTTGTTCTCTGAGTGAGTTCACAAAAGCCACGATGTATATAATATGTTATAGTGAATACTAAAATTGTAATTATGGCCACACTATTGAATAAGGAAATCCCTGTAATGATAGTGATGATGAGTTCACATCGTCTGCAAATGCCTGGCAGTAGTCGCCCCTACTCTCTAGCTGTTTCAGAAGTGGGTCGAGCAGCAAGTTCCATCAAATGGGTGCTGTTCCATCAGCTGGTCTGTCTCTTGCTCTCTTCTCCAGCGTACCTCACAGTGACTACCCTGTCACTGGGATAGCTGCTGACTACCCGTCTCAAATTTACAGGACACTTTTCCTCAGCCAATCGTACATTAATAGCCGGCCACCACGCACTGTCGAAAGCTCCCTCGATATCCAGTGACACAAGAGTGACGATTTTCTTTTGTGCCAGCTTTTCGCGGATGTACTTGTTATAATTTAGTAACAAAATGTATACTAGTAACGCCATCTATGATATTGAAGTTGTGTTAATTCTGACGTTTAATAAAGTAGTTGTTATCCGAGAGTGCACGTTTTAATAGGTTATGGGCAAATTTCCTCGTTCGGTGTGTTAACCAAACTGTAAATACGCCAATGAACGTCAATGTATGTAATGTATGTCAATGAATGCCCAACGGGAATGAATCTAAATAAAAATGCAAGTTGTCCGACTCAAACCACGTCTAATTGAACACTAATTAAATTATGTGCAAGAATGCCTCATCTAGGCTCCGCCGTGTGTCAATGCGCTCCCAAATTAATGTAGGTCGCGATCAAAGTGCAAATACGCGAGCCTAAATGACTAACTTATTGCATCAAAATACATATTTTAAAACCATGTACGTGCACCGTACATATTGCCACCACAAGAATGGTGACGGTAACTAACTTCTAGACATGTAAACAATTACAAACCGTAGAAATGGATAATGTAATAAAATGTAATAAGTGTAAAAGTAATGTAAACAAATGCAGTAGGTACTAAATGTAAAATAATTGTCAATGAATAATATTATGTAAAAATGTAAACTAAAATCTAAAATAGAATGTCACACTTAATTAGCACACGTCACTATGTCCATCAGTGTCAAACTTCACTTCCCTAGAGGAGGGGTTAACCATTGTCACCATAATTCACAAAACTCAAAAGTGCATAGTGAAGTGAATAATATTATTATTCACTTCACTATGCACTTTTGAGTTCCGTTTGTTGACCTTGCTGTACCCGTCCTCGATGTCATCTTCTTCTTCTCGTCTTCCTCTGCTTCTCGCATCTTGAGGATCCTCCCCCTGTCTGTTGGTTGCCACCTTTCGCCAATAATACACCGATGTTACAAACAGTGCAATGCTAATACTAATGACCACATAGATCGCGATGTAGTGATGAACGTCATGAGGAGATAGGGTTTCTAGCTTTGACTGTTCTTTGATCGAGCGCAGTTCAGTATCAATCTTCTTGAAAGACTCTTCGTGCGTTTCAATGTGCAATGACGAGTTACGAACAGAGGTGTTGATAATGTTGTTCATGGGCAATATCGTGGGCATTACCATAGCGTATGGTTCATTAATTAAAATATCGCTTGTGTGTTCCATGTATGCGTGAAGCATAAATGAATCACCTTGCAGGTTGCAACCTTGTTTAAGTGTTATCAGACCCGAGTGACGTAGCGTCTCCGATGTCATTTGAGCTCCGCATACTAGTTGCACTTCGCACGTGTCACAACAATAATAGAACCATGTGTTTTGCTTATGTAATTTCACCCACTTGTCAGCGCATACTTTTATTTCGGTATGACAATATGCACTATGTTCTTCGTTGTCTCGAATCAGCTGTATTTCGCAAATAGACTTGCGACGATCGCCAGTGCTGTATATAGGGTGATTTATTTTGCACATCAGGGTTTTATCATGGATCTTTTGGCATTCTTGAATATCGTCTTGTTCAAGCGGTATAAACGAGTATTGGTTAATGTTAAATGCAATTAATTCAGAATTGGGAATAACGTACATGACTGACACGACTAGCGTCAATACGTTGAGGTATGCTGATTAGTTTATTTAGCTCGTATAGTGCATCGTTCAAGATAGGTATTTTTATTTCCATCAATAGGTATTGCTGTGTAATACGTGCATGTATTCTAAACATCCTGTAGATGTCTCTTACGTCATTCTGTACTTCCGGTAGCGCAGAGTCGCGAGGTAGTTGTCGAGCTACTTTATCTAATTCACTTTGCATTTGGTTTGGTGATAATAAGTGTACGTCCATATGTCCCTGGTACATATTTGTCAATGTGTTGATAAGGGTTTGTTGGATGTCCTTAAGATTTTGAGCCATTCTTTCGGCAGCCATTGCCGATGTTATTATGTAGAAGGCGTTTGCAGTGTCAGCTTTATCTTTTAAGGAACTATTTTCTAGAGTATTTAGGTGATCGTTAATCAAAGTAAACTGCTTTATCATTGTCGCTTCGTTGCGCTGTACAATGTTGTGCTCGGTTTCAAAAATACTAGTCTGGTTTTTTAGCAATTGTAGCAAGTGTTTCTCGTTGTGCTTAATTGTATTAATGTCGAGCTCGTATTTGTCTGCAAAACGCTGATCTAGTACGCCGAATAACGAGTTTGCAACATATCCCACTCCGTCAATTAATCCCCTTTTAAACCTGTGTTGAATTAATCGCTGGGATTTCAGTATCTCATTGTAGTAGTTTAGTTCACTTGTGGTTTGTTCAAGTTGGTTGATTAAGACATGAAATTGCATCAACCACTCATTGCAACGAAATTGTTTTATGTGTGACACGAATTGTTGCAGTGTATCGACGTTTCGCCAGTAGTTCGTCATATTATAATGAAAGACTAATTTCCATTCATCTCTAACTTCTTGTCGGTCCGCTATCTTGTCAAAGTAAATTGTTTGGTTTTTGGTCAGTTTCATATCTTGTTGGACAGCGGGTGTTATTAATGTCATAACATCAATGTGTAACAATCCAAACTCTTTCAGGTGAGGTTTTTAGATCGTTTAGTTTCTCCGTTTGCAGTTTTTAATGTGACAACTCTAGTGTGGCCGTCCTTTCCAGGGTGTAACTTCTCTACACGTCCCAGTGCCCATACTCCTGCCGGTAACTTCTCATCTTTGATGCACACAATGTCATTTAATCGTGGGTCGGTATTCTGTCGTTTCCATTTTAATCTAGCTTGTAGTTGTTGTAGGTATTCTTGCGACCATTTCTTCCAGAAATCCTTACTAAGCTTCTGCACAATTTGCCATCTTTTGCTTAAGTGGTAAATGTTGTCAATGTCCGGTTCTGGAATTGTCATGAGCGATGTGGTGGTTAGAAAAATGTCCAGGTGTCAAACAGTTGATTTCGTCCACGTTCTCTGTTACAGTGCATAGTGGTCGTGAGTTCAAGCATACTTCGATCTGGCATAACAGAGTGGTGAATTCTTCGTAAGTTAGGCGCTGTTCTCCAATGACACGTTTTAAGTGGTACTTCATGCTTTTTACGGCAACTTCCCACAGTCCGCCTGCGCTCGGCCAAACTGGGGCATTAAAGTGCCACTTAACTCCCATCTCAGATACTTTGTCCAAGAAGAAGTTGTCAATAGTTTGTACAATGCATTTATATTGTTGCAATAGGATCCGATTTGCTCCCACAAAATTCGTACCGTTGTCACTGTACATATCCCGTGGCGTGCCTCGACGCGCACAAAAGCGTTTGAAAGCAGATAAAAAGGCTGTGCTGGTCAACTCTGTGACCAGTTCTAAATGGATAGCTTTTGTTGCCAGACAGACGAATACGGCAATGTAAGCCAGCAATGTTCTTACTCCTCGGCCCTTATTAGCCTTGATCTCGACGTGACCAGTGAAATCGACCCCTGTATGTGTGAACGGGCGAGATATTGTCACTCTAGGCTCTGGTAGATCTGCCATAATCTGATTAGGAGGTTTTGCATGAAATCGGCAACATGTTGTGCATTTATGTAGAACCCTTTTAACGGCTCGATGTCCTCCCACAATCCACAATCTTTGTCTTAAATATGTCAGGGTTAGCTTGGGACCTCCATGTAATGTCCTTTTATGCGCTTGCCAGATAAATAATTCTGTCAGTTTGTGGTCATGTGGTAGCAACATTGGGTGTTTGGTATTATCATTTAAATGCGAGTTATGTAGCCTTCCCCCACTCGCAAAATGTCATGCTTGTCAAGAAATGGGTTTAAACTCAGGAGGTTACTTTTGGTGCTCACTTCTTTGTTTTTCTTCAGTCTCATAATCTCATCCTTGAAGGCATGCAGTTGAATTTCTTTCAGTATGAGTCTTTCGGCGCTTTGTATTTCTGTTGATGTCACATAAGCAGTTTTATTTGTTTTGATATTTGAGCAGTTGTTAATAAAACGTTTTATCCACGCTATGACCCTTGTAATGCGAGTCATATTGCTGTGTCTGTCTAATAACTCAATTACAATTGAAGAAGGTTCATATTTCACAACACACGCTTTCACTTGTTTTTGTTTTGATTCGCATGTTGTCGGTGTGATTGCAACTTTGTCAGCTGTTTTTTCATTGTAATTTTTCACCCATTCTGGCCCTTGCCACCACAAAGGATGTTGTAATAATTGGGAACAACTGATGCCACGTGATGCACAGTCTGCAGCGTTGTCCTCTGATTTAACGTAACTCCAGTGTTGTCCTGGTATAACTTCAAGTACTTGTTGTACTCTGTTACTCACGAACGATTTCTATTTTGTGACGTCACCATGCAGCCAGCCTAGTACAATCATAGAGTCCGTCCAAGCGTATGTGTTTTTGTCAACATTGTCCCATCTGAAAGATTTTATGACCTTTTCCATCAAACGTGACAGTAGTACAGCTCCACACAGTTCAAGTCGTGGTAATGTCAATTTTTTATTGATTGGCGATAGCCTAGACTTTGCAGCTATAAGTTTACTCACGGGCTCGTTTTTGTCATCTAACGTCAGTAGGTAAATAGCGCACGCGTAGCCCTTTTCTGACGCGTCGCAGAACCCATGGACTTGGAAGGGTTTTGTAGTATCCCCCAGCCATCTCGGTATCTCAATTTTGGTTATGTAATGCAAGTCATTTGTAAGTTGCTTCCATTCTTCTTGTACGCTGATAGGTAAAGTTTCGTCCCACATCCTGATAGCCAAACACCTTGAAACAGCAGTTTCGTTTTTACTGTCAATGGTGTAAGCCATCCAAGTGGGTCGAAGATTTTTGATATTTCAGACAGTAGCTTTCTCTTTGTCAGTTGTTTATTATTGTCTGATTTTATTTTGTTTGTGAATGCAAATGTGTCAGTTGTAGGATTCCACTGTACACCAAGGGCTTTTGTAGTTCCGTCATTTGTAAAGTGCATGGTAGTCTGGTTAAGGTCTGATGATGATAAGCTTTCGATCAAGGTAGGTATCTCCCGCGGGTCTGACCTGGACTGCATGTATTCCGAATAGGTTTCGGCGTCAAGTTTTTCGCATAAAACGTAAACCAGTACAGGATCCCAAGCGCTTGTATCTACACCCAAGTTATGTATGGCGTTTATGGTTTCATTGCTTGTGTCATATAACCGCTTGAGGTCGAATGCAGATTGTTTTTGATAAATACTTGAAAATTCTTGGTGAATAGTAGAAACTTGTTATTATATCTATGGTTCAATATTTCCCAACACGTGTCGTAATTCTCTGGTGCGATATGTAAATGCTGTACGAGCTTTTCCGCGCAACCTTCCTTTTAGATGTTGCATTTTTTGGGTTTTTGCAATAGCGGGGTTATTATGGATCGCTTCCACGTACAGATCCATGAAAGTAGGCCATGATGTATAGTTTCCGCTAAAACTAGGTATGTCGATTTTAGGTAAAGTTTGTTGTTGATGCACAGAGGCGTTTAAGCTCATGTTTAATGCCCGTTTTACTTTTAAAAAGGTAATTTCATAACGACAAAAATCGTCATAGTACTCGTTCGGTATGCCTCCTAATATACTGTCAATCTGTAAGTGTAATTTGTCAATTGCAGCCCACCGAGACTCTAATGTCTTTAACATATCCTCAACCTCCCATTTCTCCTTAACGTCGTCAATGCTCCTACTCGCCACTACCCTATCAAATGCACGGAAATTAGCTTGTTGCAACTGCTAAAACTCGAGTAGCTTGCCCTCTGCTTTTGAAGACGTATCGAAAAAAGGGTGTTGTCAAACTCAACGCTTGACTTACTATGACTGGCGTTGATAGGTCCGCTCTGAAGCTTGACCTCGTATGCTGCAACCTCCTGACGAGCTCCTTGATACCAACTTCTGATTACCTCATAAATGTTATTCGTGAAATATTGATGATTCTTATCTTCTAATGTGCTCAGCTCCTGGTTCTTCTCCTCACATTCCGCCCATAACTGATCCAATCGCTCAAGCCTTAGTCGAATGTACTCGGGGTTCTTCCTGCTCGCTGAATCTTTCTTAAAATTAGCATGCATTCTTTTCAACTCTTCGAGAACCTCAGCTTCACGCGCGATTAAAGCTTCCATTGTCATAGTGGTAAGTAAAAAATGAACGATCTTACTTGAACTTCTTGAACTCTACCTTTTTTCGTACTGCCAAGCGTCGCTCTGGAACCTGGATCGCTGCTACCTCCCCGGATGCTCCTTGTACAGCAACACACGCGGCACGGTATGACACGGCACGATACAGCTCACACGCGACGTATTACTGATCGATGTCTCTGACTGTACGGTACTTGCAAAGGTTTCGAAGGACCAAAAAAAAATATGTTCGGTGTGTTAACCAAACTGTAAATACGCCAATGAACGTCAATGTATGTAATGTATGTCAATGAATGCCCAACGGGAATGAATCTAAATAAAAATGCAAGTTGTCCGACTCAAACCACGTCTAATTGAACACTAATTAAATTATGTGCAAGAATGCCTCATCTAGGCTCCGCCGTGTGTCAATGCGCTCCCAAATGTAGGTCGCGATCAAAGTGCAAATACGCGAGCCTAAATGACTAACTTATTGCATCGAAATACATATTTTAAAACGGATAATAATTTTCCAGGCGACTAATAACTTAAAGGGTGACTAACTATTTGCTACTAAAATAATAACTTGATGAGTGTGGCGAGCGTAGGCTCAAAGCGCTCGCCTACTAAAGAAGAGGTGGGTGGCCGATTTTGGCAAAAAACTTCACGCAAGAAAAAGCGCGCGGGGTCAGGCTCGTCTAGCGATGAGAGCCTGCCGGCCCCTAAGGTGCCAACAGATGGCATAAGAGGCCGAGGTCGTGCCGTGGCGAGTGGAGCCCCCGCTCGTGTGGAGCGCGACGTGCGGGGTCGGTTCAGGTCGGTTTCCCGGCCTGATACGCCGGCTCCGGTGGAGGACGTCGAAGGTGTGGGGAGCGACCCCGGGCCCACGGTCGCGAACCCCAGCGAGGGCATCTTGCTGGGGTCTAATAAGGCGGAGACGGGCGCAGCGAAAGGCTGTAGCAGCTGACGAGATCAGCGAGCTGGCCCGTCAGGCGCGAGAGCGGCGTTCAGCCCAGAAGACTGCCGGGGGCAGCCCATCGGCGGTGGCGCTCAGTCGCCAAGTTTTGGACGGCGTGGATGTCGTCCTGAAGGTTGCCACCAAATCGGGCAACCTGAAAGGCACATTCACGCGTGCTCTGAAGGAGGCGGCTGACAACATCAGAGAGGCAGTTGAGGTCCTCCTTAGTCGCACCAGCACGGAGGAGACGGCGAAGTTGTGGGAGGAGAACAGCCGTCTCCGGTCCGAGCTGGAGGACCTCAAGCGGGAGTTTGCTGCTCAGAGGGCAGCTCCCATTAAGGCCACCGGGTCGTCGCCCGTCCCATCGTCGGTTCCATCGTTGGCCCCTGCTGTGGATCAGGACAGCATCGCGCGCATGTGCTTGATGCAGTGTGGCGCGATGGTGTCAGCCCGGCTGGAGGCCATGGAGGTGAGGCTCCCCCCGGCCGAAATCCTCCGCCCACCGCTCGCTGCAGACAAGCGGAGGAAGGAGGCGGAGGCAAGAGCAGCGGCAGTGGCTGAGCCGAACCAGTCCGGGAAGGGGGCCAAAAAGCCCGCGAAGGGGACACGAATGCCCGCGGAAGCTAAGTCCGCGCCCACTTCCCGAACGGCTGCTCCACCGACGACCGCGCCCGGACCCACCACGGAGGCCTGGACGACGGTCGTAAAGAAGGCCAAAAAAAAGAAGACGGCGCCGCCAGCACCCGCTAATGTACCGGCACCGGCACCGAGGAGGACCCAGAAGCCGCCTAAGACGAGAGCCCCACGCTCTGCGGCTGTGGTGGTAACACTGCAGCCCGCAGCCATCGCGAGGGGCGTCACCTATCAGGCGGTTATGGCGGACGTGAGGAGCAAGATCGCGTTCCCCGACCTTGGCACACCGTCTGGGTTTATTTATAAACAAGCCATTACGGGGGCGCGGCTGTTCGAGGTGTCGGGTGCCTCTAGCGGTGAGAAGGCGGACACGCTGGCAGCAAAGCTGAGAGGGGTCCTCAACCCGGAGGACGTTCGGGTGTCCAGGTCGATGAAGACCTCTGAGCTGCGGGTCGATGGACTGGACGACTCGGCGACCCCGGCTGAGGTCGTGGCGGCCGTAGCCAAAGCCGGCGGATGTCCACCGGAGGACGTGCGGACGGGTGACATCCGCGCCGACGCTTCCGGGCTTGGCACGATTTGGGTGCGGTGCCCGGTGGCGGCGGCGAGCAAGGTCGCTAACGGTGGGCGTCTGTTGGTGGGATGGGTTGCAGCAAGAGTCAAGCTGCTGCAACCCAGGGCATTGCGGTGTTACCGATGCCTGGACATGGGGCATGTCCGGGCACGATGCACCGCTGCAATAGACCGCAGCGAGCAGTGCTATCGCTGCGGTCAGCCCGGCCACAAGGCAGCCCAGTGCTCCGCGGCACCAAACTGCAGCCTCTGTACAGCTGCAGGGAGGTCCGCGGGGCACAGGGCTGGCGGAAAGGCCTGTCGCGCGCCAGCAGCGAAGAAGAAGAGGGGAGTCATGGCTGCCGGGGGCTCTTTACCCCCCCTCAGCCTGACTGCCCTACGGCCGACTCCCGGCCTGTGAATGGTGCGGAGGGGATGGACTGCGTCTAATGGCGCTGTACCATTTCCTCCAGGGCAATATCAACCACGCTGCCAGAGCTCAGGATCTCTTGCTCCAGAGCATGGCAGAGTGGTCGATCGACGTGGCTGTGGTCGCCGAGCCGTACTTTGTCCCCCCCAGGGATAACTGGGTGGGAGACCTGGACGGCTTGGTGGCCATCATTGGCGGGGCTCTCGTCAACCCGTCCCGAGGACACGGCTGGGTAGCCGCCCTCGCGGACGGCATTGGCACGGTTGGGGCGTATTTCTCGCCCAACAAGAGTCTCGCCGACTTCGAGAACTTCCTTGTCGAGTTGGGTGCCGTCGTGGGCCGACTCCACCCTCACCCGGTGCTGTTGCTCGGGGATCTCAACGCCAAGTCTGCGGCGTGGGGATCTCCGGTGACCGATGCTAGGGGTGCGGCGCTAGAGGAGTGGGCGGTCACGACTGGCCTGGTCGTCCTGAATCGGGGCTCGGTCCACACGTGCGTGCGGCAGCGGGGCGGGTCTGTAGTGGACGTCTCGTTCGCTAGCCCTGCTGTCGCGAGCCGTGTCCACGACTGGCGTGTCGCCGTGGAGGTGGAGACGTTGTCGGATCACCGATACATCCGATTCGACGTCTCCACCCAGACCACCGGCGGCCGTAGTCCATCGGCCCCGCGAAGGGACGGTCCGCGCTGGGCGCGTAAACGCATCGACAGGGAGCTTCTCGAGGAGGCCGCTATTGTTCAGGCCTGGATCCGGGAGTCGGCAACGAACGGACCCGTCGACGTCGAAGAGGAGGCGCTGTGGTTCCGCGGGGCGATGACGCAAATCTGCAACGCGTCCATGCCCCGCGTCCAGTCATATCCAGCGAGGCGCCAGGTGTACTGGTGGTCTACCGAGATCGCACAATTACGTGTCGAGTGCGTAGCGGTCAGACGCCAGTACACCCGATACCGGAGGAGACGTCGTCGGGTCCCTGACGAAGAAGCCGCGCTGTATGAGGTGTACCGCGTGGCGAAGCAGGCCCTGTGGCTGGCCATCGGCGAAGCGAGGACGCGAGCCAGGGAGGAGATGTTGGAGACTCTAGACGGAGATCCGTGGGGGCGCCCCTATCGTGCGGTTCGAGGGAAACTTCGAGCCGCGGCGCCTCCACTCACGGAGAGTCTCCAACCTGAGCTGCTGGAGGAAGTGGTCGCAGCTCTCTTCCCGGCAAGAGCGGAGCATACTCCGCCGCCGATGGCTTTGCCCACAGCCGCAGAGTCTGCATATGAAGAGAACGCCATCAGCGTCCCAGAGGTGACACAAGCAGAGATGGGGGCAGCCGTGACGCGGCTCCGGGCCAAGAACGTGGCTCCGGGGCCCGACGGGATCCACGGCCAAGCGCTAGCCCTCGCTCTGAAGGAGCTAGAGCCCCACTTGAGAGGACTCTACACAGCGTGCCTTGAGCAGGGCCAGTTTCCCACTTTGTGGAAATCTGGTCGTCTGGTCCTGCTCAGGAAGGCGGGGCGCCCTGCGGACTCACCGTCCGGGTACAGGCCCATAGTGTTGCTAGACGAGGTGGGTAAGATGTTTGAGCGGATAATCGCTGCCCGCCTCGTCGGCCACTTGTGCGGAGAGGGGCCTGACCTGGCCGAGAGCCAGTTCGGCTTTCGGCACGGGCGCTCCACCATCCACGCGATATCGCGGGTGAGAGTCCTGGCGGAGGAAGCGGTATCCCGGGGCGGGGTGATGTTGGCGGTGTCCTTGGACATCTCCAACGCCTTCAACACCCTGCCCTGGAGCTGTATTCGGGAGGCACTATCTTACCATCGGGTGCCTTCCTACCTCCGCCGCATCGTCGGGGCTTATTTGGCGGAGAGGTGTGTCACCTATACGGGAAGTGATGGCGGAAACCAGCGCCGCATGTCGTGCGGTGTTCCACAGGGCTCGGTCGTGGGACCACTCCTGTGGAACATCGGGTACGACTGGGTGCTGCGGGGCGAGCTCCAGCCGGGCGTGGACCTGACGTGTTATGCGGATGACACACTGGTCACGGCCCGGGGGAGCTCGTACAGGGAGGCAGCGTTGCTGGCGACGGCTGCGGTCTCACAGGTGGTGAGCCGCATACGTCGCCTAGGGCTGGAGGTTGCCCTCAACAAGTCGGAGGCCTTGATCTTTCATGGCCCCCGGCGGGCGCCGCCGCCGGGATCACACATCGTGGTCGGGGGGGCTCAAATCGCTGTCGAGTCCACCATGAAGTACCTAGGATTGGTGCTCGACAGCCGGTGGGATTTTGGCCCCCACTTCCGGCGGCTGGCGCCCAAGTTGTTGGGCGCGGCTGGGGCGTTGTCAACGCTGCTTCCCAATCTGGGGGGCCGAGCGCCGCCTGTAGGCGGCTCTACGTGGGGATCGTGCGATCGATGGCCCTTTATGGGGCCCCGATCTGGGCGGCTGACCTGACGGCCGGAAGCATCGCAGTCCTGCGAAAACCGCAGAGAGCGATGGCCGTCAGAGTCATCAGGGGATATCGCACGATCTCCTACGAGGCGGCTTGTGTACTGGCCGGATCCCCGCCCTGGGACCTCGAGGCGAAAGTGCTCGCGTCACTGTATCGGTGGCGCGAGGAAGCGAGGGCGTGGGGCGAGTGGCTGATGCAGCGACATGTGGAGTTGCGTCGGTCACAGCTTCGCGCAGCCCTGGTGGCGGAATGGCGGGACAGGCTTTCACGCCCTACCGCCGGCCTCGCCACCATCGAGGCGGTCCGGCCGGTACTCGAGCCCTGGCTCGGGAGGAGACACGGCTCCCTGTCGTTTCGGGTGACGCAGGTGCTCTCGGGGCATGGTTGCTTCGGGAAGTACCTGTGTCCTGGTCGAGTCGATGGCCGGCAGCGAGGAGTCCTGGGACGCGGTGGTATCCTTCTGCGAAACAGTCGTGTCGCAGAAGGAGGCTGCGGAAAGGGAGCGGGAGATCTCGTCCGCTCACCCGGCCCGCAGCAGGCGCACCGGGCGTCGGCAGAGGGCAGATAATGCCCTCTTCCGGCCCCCCTAAATGGGTCCAGGGACGGCGGACTCGGGGACGTCCGCCGCCCCCTATCACACTGGACCCGAGGTGGCGGCGCGTAGTGTTCCACGCGCGCCCCTTTCAGACGTCGCGGGGGGGTCCAACACCTCACCCCCCCGCAGCATTGAGGTGGCCCGCAGAGGCGGGCCAGCACTAGCCGGGGATCACGGAAGTAATACTAGCTCCCAAGATCCCCGGTGCAAGTGTGGGAAGGGAACACCGGGGTGGTTTTTAGTCAGTAAGAGTCTGACAGACCCCTCCGCCCACCCCAGGGCGGAGGACATCCATGAGGATTTTCCACCCCGGCAACAAAAAAAAAAAAAAAAAGGTTAGGTTAGGTTAGGTTGGGGTCGGGGTCCTGGACGTGGACGCCGCAGCGGTCCAGCTGAGGGGGTCCTTGACCGAGGTGTGCAACTCCAGCATGCCCCGGTCTCATCGCCCACCTCCCCGCCGCGCCGTCTATTGGTGGTCGGAGGAACTGGCGGGGCTCCGGACCGCCTGCGTAGCGGCCAGGAGGGCCTACACGTGGAGTCGAAGGCGCAGGCCCTGAGACCCCACCAACGAGGAAGGCCTCTATGCCACGTACGTTGACGCAAAGGCGGTCCTGAAGACGGCAATGTGCGCGGCCGAAGACTCGGCGAGAGCCGAGATGCTGGAGGGTCTCGACAGGGATCCGTATGGAAGACCATACAAGGCGGCGCGGGATAAACTGCGCCCCTTTGGTCCTCCACTGACGGAGACCCTCGAGCCGGCATTGCTGGATGGGGTGGTCCAGTCTCTGTTTCCGTCAAGTACCGGCTTCACCCCGCCAGTGATGGACCCCCCGCGGGAAGCGGTTCCGCCGGAGGAGGAGGTCCCCGCGGTTACGGCGTCGGAACTGCGTGCAGGGACTCTTCGTCTCCGCGCGAAGAACACGGCCCCAGGGCCGGACGGCGTTCCCGCACGGGTGGTGGCCATCGCCGCCTCTCAGATGGAGGAGAGGCTTCGGGACCTTTTTAGCGCGTGTTTCACGACTGGGAGGTTCCCGAAACCCTGGAAGGAGGGGCGGCTATGCCTCCTCCGAAAGGAGGGACGCCCGGCGGACTCCCCCTCGGCTTACCGGCCCATCGTTTTGCTCGATGAGGTCGGTAAGTTGTTCGAGGGGATAATCGCCGACCGGCTGAATAGCCTGCTGGGGACGGTGGGGCCGGACCTGTCGGACGCCCAATTCGGTTTCCGACGGGGTCGTTCGACAGTGGATGCGTTGGCCCTACTGAAGGGCCAGGTGAGGGAGGCCGTGGAGGCGGGTGACGGAGTGTTGGCGGTGTCATTCGACATAGCCAACGCCTTCAACTCTGTCCCCCACTCGACAATCTTGGAGGCACTTCGGTACCACGGAGCGCCCCAGTACCTGCGCCAACTCTTGGCCAGCTACTTAGAGGACCGGGTGGTCCTCCTTGAGGACAAGACGGCCAGAGTTAGACGATATGGCGCAGAGTCCGGTGTTCCACAGGGGTCGGTCCTACGGCCACTGCTGTGGAACATTGGATTCGACTGGCTCCTGCGGGGAACCCTCCTCCGTGGCACGAGCATCATCTGTTACGCAGATGATACTCTCCTCATTGCCCGGGGGAGGGACTTCGGCGAGGCGGTCAGTCTGGCCTCGGCTGGCGGATCCTTAGTGGCAGGAAGGATCCGCCGCCTAGGGTTGAAGGTGGCGCTCCACAAGACCGAGGCCGTGTTTTTCCACGGGCCACGGCAGCGCATCCCTCCCGACGGCCACATTATCGTGGAGGGCGTCAGGATCGAGGTCAAGGCCCAGATGAAGTACTTGGGCCTTGTTCTCGACAGCAGGTGGCGCTTCGGCCCACATTTTAGCGGGCTGTCGACGCGCCTGCTGAAGACGGCGAACGCCCTGTCGTGGCTCCTCCCGAACCTGGGGGGTCCGAAGACGAGATGCCGGCGCCTGTACGCCGGCATCCTCAGGAGCATGGCCCTTTACGGGGCCCCAATCTGGGCGGACTCCCTCCACAGGAGGGAGAACGCCACTGCCATCCGGAGGCCCCAAAGGGCCATTGCACTGCGGGTAGCGAGGGCCTACCGATCGGTGGGCTTCTCGGCGGCGTGCGCTCTGGCCGGCACCCCTCCTTGGGAGCTCGAGGCGTGGGTGCTGACCAGAGTTTACGAATGGACGGCGCGGCGTAAGGCGCTTGGGAAGCTCCCCGCCGCAGAAGAGCGGGAGGCCGTGCGGCAGGAGGCGAGGGACGCGATCGTCCATCACTGGACAGAGGACCTCGCCACTGCCGCTTTTGGCCGCCGAACTTTGGACGCGCTCGGGCCGGTCCTGAAGGCCTGGCTCGAGCGGTCACATGGTTTCCTCTCTTTCCGTCTGGTGCAGGTGTTGTCCGGCCATGGGTGTTTCGGATCGCACCTGCACCGGATCCAAAGGGAGGAGACCTCGTCGTGCCACGACTGTGGCGCGGCGGAGGATACGGCACAGCACACCCTTGAGGTGTGCCCGGCCTGGTCCGAGCTGCGCCAGACTCTGATCGCAGCGGCCGGGCCGGACCTCTCGCTTCCCAGCGTCGTCAACTTCATGCTGGAAAGCGAGGGGGCCTGGACAGCAGTCGCCTCCTTCTGCGAGGAAGTAATGTCACAGAAGGAGGCGGCGGAGCGCGCGCGGGAGGACGATCCTCTCGCGGCGCCGATCCGCAGGCGAAGAGGAGGCGCGAGAAGGCGATTATACGATCTTTGTCTCCGCCTCCTCCCAGGTGGAGGCCAGCAGGCAACGGGTGCGGGGGCACCCTTGCCTGTATTGCACAGGCCTCCACCAGTGCCGGACGGGAATGGCCAGGCGAAAAAAAAAAAAAAAGGTTAGGTTAGGTTTTTTTTTTTTTTTTTTTTTTTTTTTTTTTTTTTTTTTTTTTTTTTTTTTTTTTTTTTTTTTTTTTTTTTTTTTTTGGCAGGAGTGGGAAATCCTCATGGACGCCCAGACTGCCTCACTTATGAGGCAGTCTGGGCAGTGCCGGACTCTTACCGGCTAAAACCACACTCCTGCCCTTCCAGTGTACCTCTAACGTAATCAGAGACCTTTCTTACAGAGGGTATTTTTTGTTATTTAAATAAAGTTTCTACAATTTGCCTTATATTATTATATAAATTACTGCATTATTTGAACGTTTCAAGACTATTCTTTTCCTGATTTCTTATTATTTTACTTACTTTCTTACCATCTATATACATCGCATTTACACTAGACAATATATAACCAACAACGATTTATCCTCATTTCATACCTTACCATGCAACTTAACTTATTTATTTTATTTTTCTGATTTTCTGTTATCTGGGTAGCATTTTTATTTACTTATATATTATATTTCTGACAATTTCCTTACATTAGTACATTTACTTCACTAGTGCATTTTAATGGTTTCAAAGAACAACTTATCCTACTTATTTCTTATTATCTACTTACTTATCTTATGTTCCCGTATATATTAAACAATATATAGCCAACATAACTTATTTAAACATTTATTTCTTTTTACTACAAATATTTAACAATTTTATCCTAATTCCATTTCTTAACTTGCAAACTTAACTTACTTTTAATTTTCTACTAACATTTTTATATGTTTATGATACATACTTTACCAAATATATATTAAACATAACTTATTTATCTATTTCTTTTTACTACTATCTTAACTATTTGCACACAGTATTCTATAAATTTGTGTCTTAATTTTTTATTTGCTATTATTATATGTACATTTTCTGGTTTTATGTCACAGTCAAGGATTTGTTCGGTTTCAAGTTTAAGATTGGCGTGGACCGGACAGCTGAACAGGAGGTGTGGGACAGACTCGGTGACCCCCGGTTCACAAATGCACGATGGGTCCCCCTTACACTTGAATCGGTGCAGGTATTCTAAGAATCCACCGTGCCCTGTCATCACCTGGGTCGTCAAGCCTGTCGGTCTGATTTTCCTCACCGTTTTGTATCCTTCCACTACATCTGGGAGGAACATCTTTGTGACAGCCGCTGTTTGGCCTGCCTGATAGCGCACATTCCATTCATCAAGAGACCGCAAACGAATGTGTCTCTTGACGAATGAAACTGGGCAACCATCATAGTCAGGTTTTTTCCTGGAATGCAGTGCAGCCTCTTTCGCCAATTTGTCCGCGCGCTCATTTCCCTCCAGTCCTGCATGTGCTTTGATTCAGAACAGGGAAATTTCCTTGTTCTGGAGTCTGCTGTCCTCGATGTTGGCTCTAGTTTCGGCAGCCAGGGGATGGAGGGAATATGGATTTACGACCGTTTCCAAGGCAGAGCGCGAATCACTAAGAATAGCGAAACTGGCCTCACCTCTGCGCAGGATGATTTTTGTGGCATGACATATGGCCAGGAGTTCAGCCTGGTAGACGGTGCAGTACGATGGCAGCTTGAGTTTGAGTGTTTTGGTTTCGGCTTCATTGCTCCAAAGAGACAATGCTGCTCCGACCTTGCCCTCAATCTTGCTACCATCGGTGTAAATCGAGACTGCTTGGTGCACATGGGAGTTTAATCTTTCCTGGTCCACCAGACTTACGAAGTCAAGGCGCATATGTTTTGCCGGGTGCTGGATTTCAGCGAAGGCCAGTCTGCGCTCTACCTCTCTATCAGCTAGTGCTGAGTAGGGTACTCCCCTCTTAGCCTCATACAAAGAAGCCGCCTCCCGGATCCGAATGTCGAGAGGCAGTATCCCAGCCAGCACCAACGCTGAGTTCAAAGAAACGGTTCTGTAGGCTCCACACAGCTTCTGCGCAAAACCTCTCTGCACCGCGTTTAGCTGCTTTTGTACCCCGATCTTGTTTGCTGCTTTAGCCCAGGCGCTGGCTGCGTAAGTAATGATGGGCTCTACTGTGGCCATGTAGATTATCCTAATGATTTCGGGATGGAGACCCCAACTGATCCTGGCGGCTCGTGAAAGCTGCTTGTAAATATTTAACGCCTTCTTGCAGGTGTTAGCAACGTGGCTGTTAAACGTCAGCTTATTGTCAATGGTGAGCCCCAGGATCTTTATCTCACTAGACAGACCAATGTCGATCCCGCCCATGCTCAGTCGTGGTGTGTCAAATTTCAACTTTCTGGTGAGCACCATTGCGTTGGTCTTGTGTGGCGCAAATTTCAATTTGTTTTTGTCACCCCACGACCGAACATACGCGAGTGCGGCATTGGCCCTTGTCTCTATCTCCAGCGCCGTATCCGCAGCAAACACCAACACTACGTCATCTGCGAAAGCCTGGCAATAGTCACCCCGACGCTCGAGTCCCTTCAGGAGTGGATCAAGGAGAAGATTCCAGAGAATTGGCCCACCAATCGATCCCTGCACACATCCCTTTTGAGTGTCCTTTGTGTATTCTTCCCCGGCGTACCTCACCCGGACCTTACGGTCCTTTAGGTAGCTGTCCATGAGTCGCCGGAGGTTTACCGGACACTCTTCTTCGGCAAGTCTGATCTTGATTGCGGGCCACCAGGCGCTATCGAAGGCTCCCTCTATGTCCAGTGATATTACGGTTATAAGTTTTTTATCGTTGAGTTTTCCGTACAGATGTTGTATCATGTCATAGAGGGAGTCTTCGGTGCTTCTCTGGGGTATGAAACCGTACTGTCGGGGGCTCAGTCTCGGGACCAGATGCCACTTTAGTCTCCCGACTATCATTTTCTCCAGAATCTTTCCCATGACCGGTAACAGTCCAATGGGCCTGTAGGACTTCGGGCTTGTGTAATCATCTTTGCCAGGCTTTCGCAGAACTACTACCGTTGCCTCTTTCCAAGGAGTCGGGAAGTGGCCGAGTTCCTGGCACTTGTTCATGAGCGCCAGGTTCCAAATTTTTGGAGACAACTTGGCTGCAGATGTCTGCGGTAAAACCGTCTATTCCCGGAGCCTTTTTTGGATTAAAATTCTCCGTCGCGGCCCGGAGTTCTTCGACAGTAAATTCTGGGTCATGTATCTCACCATGCACCCAGTTATTTACTTTAGCTGCAAGAACTCTGGTCTGCCGGTGGTCTGAATTGTCATCACATTCAAGGTCCTCCGGGAAAAAGGTTTCTGCCAAGGTACTGGCAGACTCCTTCTGGTCCAGTTGGTGGCCATCTTTCACCAGCGGAATGTCTTCTTGGCGTTTGGTAGTGTTTTTTATGACGCGGTATATGCTTTCCCAGAGGCTTTCCCTGTCTTGTCTACCACAGAAGTTTTTCCAGCTGTCTACCTGTGCCCTTTTCGCTGCTTGCTCATATTCCTCTTTTGTTTGCAGGTACTCGCTGACAACCTTCGACCTACGGATCGGCGCTGCGCATCGGATCCTGTGCTTCCTAGTGGCAACTTTCCTCTTCATCTCCTCGAGCTCCTCGGTCCACCATGGTATGGTAAGTATTTCGTTTGTTTTCTTTTTAGTTAACATCTCGTTACAAGTTCTGGTAATCTGTTGTATATATTTTTCTGTAATTTTTATTATTAAGAGTGGGTCCTTGTTCCTAATGTCGTCAACGTTAAGGTGATCACCCGCCTTCTGGATCCGCTCCTTCAATACCCGCCTTTCTTCTTCGCTCCGGCAACCCACAATGACCTTTCGATCTTTCGCCTTTCTTATTCTATCGATGGTCACGCCTCCTTCCTTGGCGTTTACTGCGGTCCGGATTTTTTGCAGCACCTCATCCCCAGTCTCTGTTTCATCCTTTGAGGTGACCACCACAGAGTGCAAGGCAGTACGCTCATAAGCCGGTACTCCAGTTCGACTTGCAGCCACCACGCCGGCATAGGAAACCTTCTCAATCGTCTCTTTATGCTTCTCTACGACATTTTTCAACTCCTCTATCCTTTTCCCATTTTCTACAAGCAGTCTTGTGTTCTCGTCTATCTTCGCCAATAAGCAGCTGTTATCTCTGTCTCTGTCTGGCTCCGTCACTTTCGGGGAGTCTTTGCCTACATTTGTATCCTCTTCTGGTGCGCTTCCCTTTCCTACCCGTTTACTTGCGAGAGAAAGGTCTTTTTCTTTATCCGCCTCTTTCACCAACAGATATAGTCGATCGATTAAGGCTACGACTTCGCTTTTTATGTCAGTTTTTAAATTTCGCGAGCTGTTGAGGTGGAACTTCGCCTTACTCAGGCACACTCTAGCCTCCGCAACTCGCGACGGGTATTTTCTATTTCCAATCGGACTCTTGGTCCTCCCGGTGGCTAGAAAACCGGATACACCAGCTTTGACCTCCTGAGTGAGAGCAATTTTGGCCTTTGTTCTTGATAGATCCTGGGTATTTATTTCGGCATTTGGTTGGGTGGCGCTCGTGCCAGCCTCCCATTCCCCTATGCTTTTTCTGACGGCAAACGTCCGGTCGGACACTGACCCTGCCTGGTCAGTTTTTGCCGCTTCTCCGCTGCTTCGCGGCACACAGGGAAGCGAGGGGCCAGCCTTCTCCATTGAGCGTGGCGAGCCTCTAGAGGCCGGCGAGATCGCGTCTTTCTTCGCCAGTGTGCGCATCATGGTGGTTGATGGAGAGAAAGTAAGTTTCATGAACGCAGAAGGACACCGGTAATTACTTCTGTGTCCCTGTAAAATGGGGATAACCACAGAAGTAACGTTAACTTATAATAAAATAAATGTCGTACGGCCTCAAAGCCGTAAGGTCAAAATACTATAGTAAAAACTTCAATTTTGTAACTATAAGGACTACTAAATACCTAAACGCGAATAAAGTGATTTTAAATTTTTCGACAAAAACCCAAAGTTTACCTGGCCAGTGACAACAGGGTGGGTGAGCGGGCAATTTTTTGAAGTTCTATATTCGCCAGACGCACGTACGAGGTGTCAAAAGACGCGTCTCCGCGCGATCTAGCGAGCTATGAAATCACTGAAACTATATGCGATACAAAAATTTTGAGTTTTGGTCAAAAAACTGGTTTTTTGACTGAAAAATATGAAAAAACCTGGAATAACCACTACCAAACAGGACTCGGGGTGGCTGAGCGCGCACCGGAATACAGGTAAGGCAGGTAGGTATCTATTGAAACTACTATTAACGATGGTTCGGATAAGAATTTTGAGATAAAATTAGTTTTTGAAAATTCCTTCGAAAAATCTCACAAAAATTGCTGTCAATATACGAAAATATTTTTTCACGCTTTTGTCAATTTTTATTAGTCAAACAGTTGTACGGAACCTATTTAATATTGATTTGGCTGAAAACAGCTTCAAAATGCGTCACCTGGATGCAAAGTTATAACGGGTTAGGTTAGGTTAGGTTAGGTTCGTAAGGCGCTCGGGGAGCTCCCCGCCGCAGAAGAGCGGGAGGCCGTGCGGCAGGAGGCGAGGGACGCGATCGTCCATCACTGGACAGAGGACCTCGCCACTGCCGCTTTTGGCCGCCGAACTTTGGACGCGCTCGGGCCGGTCCTGAAGGACTGGCTCGAGCGGTCACATGGTTTCCTCTCTTTCCGTCTGGTGCAGGTGTTGTCCGGCCATGGGTGTTTCGGATCGCACCTGCACCGGATCCAAAGGGAGGAGACCTCGTCGTGCCACGACTGTGGCGCGGCGGAGGATACGGCACAGCACACCCTTGAGGTGTGCCCGGCCTGGTCCGAGCTGCGCCAGACTCTGATCGCAGCGGCCGGGCCGGACCTCTCGCTTCCCAGCGTCGTCAACTTCATGCTGGAAAGCGAGGGGGCCTGGACAGCAGTCGCCTCCTTCTGCGAGAAAGTAATGTCACAGAAGGAGGCGGCGGAGCGCGCGCGGGAGGACGATCCTCTCGCGGCGCCGCTCCGCAGGCGAAGAGGAGGCGCGAGAAGGCGATTGTACGATCGTCGTCTCCGCCTCCTCCCAGGTGGATGCCAGCAGGCAACGGGTGCGGGGGCACCCTTGCCTGTATTGCACAGGCCTCCACCAGTGCCGGACGGGAATGGCCAGGTGTTCCCTGCCATTCCCGTAGCCCCCCATTGAGAATGGGGGGCACGCGGGGCCCGCCGGTCAGGCGGGCATGCACCGAGAGGGTCATGGATGTAAAGGTTGAGCCGGTTTCCCATGGCCCTCCCATCACGGTGATGTGGGAACACCGCTGAGTTTTAGTGGGTATACTGTCACTTATTGCCAGGAGTCCCACATACCCCGACTCGTCCCCCACGAGCGGGCATGCGTAATGCATTTCTCAGCGTAAAAAAAAAAAAAAAAAAGGTTAGGTTAGGTTGGGGGGGGGTGCATGTTGAGAAGCCTCCTCGTGGCGCACCCTGGGCAACGTCGGCTCCAACTGCCCACCAAGTTTTGGTGGACACTTGGCGCTGGCGGCGAATTCTCAACAAACGGGGAAGGGTCACGGTTCCAATCACCGATCATCCACGATGGTCGGTGAAGGGAACCGGGCTAGAGTTGGTCGTACGCCTACTCCCCCTCTGCTTACAGAAGGGAGTTGAGTTGGCGTACACTGGGGAGTCCCAATCCCAAGGTCTAGCGTGCCGAGGGGATGAATGGCCGGAGGGTTATCCGGTCGCTAGCGCGAACAGGGACCTCACCCTTAAAAGGAAACTAATGAAATGAAGGCTAATGGTAATATTCCCCAGGCGGGCAACCTCCACAAGGAGGCACAATCCCGCCCTTCCACGGAAGGCAGCCCCACCGTATCTGGGGGGGGCACCCATAGCCTCGTAGGCCGGCAGACCACCGCCGGTCTTCGTAAACAACCTCTTGCGTCGCAAGAAAAGGAGCTCCGGGTTAGCCTGGAGCGACTGTGCGACGCAACAAAGCCGCTTGCCGTCGTTGACGGCAACAACAGCCGAGGAGGCTCATGTCCAGAGCTCATGGACCGACTGTCCGACCAGGACACGCAGCTGGGAGGGAAGCGCACGCGCAGCGAGCTGTCTTCCGATGAGGAAGACCTGTCAGCACCAAAATTTGGTACCGCGCAGAGGGGGAGGCGTCGGTTACCGGACCGTGACTTACGGGGTCGCTTCTTGCGGCCCGATACGCCGGTACCGATGCAGATGGGGAGCGCAGAGAGTGAGGGGACCCCGGGCGAAGACTCCGCTGCGTCCCCACTGTTACTGCAAAGTAACAAGGCGGAGGCGAGCTCTGCAAAGCGGATGCAGCGGAAGGCGGTGGCAGCTGACGAGGTCGGCGAAATGGCTCGACTGGCCCGAGAGCGACGCTCTGCTCAGGCGGCTACCGGGGAGAGCCTGTCGGCGGTGGCGCTGAGTCGCCAAGTTTTGGACGGCGTGGACGTCGTCATGAAGGTTGCCACAAAGTCTGGCAGCCTGAAGGGGACGTTCACGCGCGCTCTAAAGGAGGCGGCTGGCGACATTAGGGAGGCAGTTGGGGTCCTCCTTAGTCGCACGAGCTCAGACGAGACGGCGAAGCTGTTGGAGGAGAACAGCCGTCTCAGATCTGAGCTGGAGGACCTCAAGCGGGAGCTTGCCGCGCAGAAGGTGGAATGGCAGCAGAGGCGTCCTGCGGCCACCGCTTCCGCTCCCGTCGTCGTTGCCCTGACACCGCCGGCCCCGTCGTCGGTCCCGTCATCGGTCCGTGCCCCCGCACCTGCAGATGCGGAGATCGAGAAGATCGTTCGCATCTGCATGCTGCAGTGTGGGGGTATGATGAATGCCCGTCTGCAGGGTCTGGAGTCGAGGCTCCTCCCAGCAGTGACTCTCCGGCCACCGCTCGCTGCGGATAGGAGGAGAAAGGAGGAACCCGCTAGGCCGGGTCCCGCGCAGACCAAAAAGCCTGCCGGGGGCACGTCCGCCTCCACTTCCCGGACGGCCGCGCCACCGGCGACCGCTCCCTCGGCGAACACACCCGGGTCCACCAAGGACTCCTGGACGACGGTCGTCAAGAGGGGCCGCCGCAAAAAGAAGACGGCACCGCCGCCACCGGTACCCGCTCCGGCACTGGCACCCAAGAAGGCTCAAGGGCCGCCCAGAGGCAGAGCCCCACGCTCCGCGGCTGTAGTTATTACGCTGCAGCCCGGAGCCGCCGAAAGGGGCGTCTCTTATAAGGCGGTCCTTACAGAGGCAAAAGCCAAAGTCGCGTTCCCCGACCTTGGTATACCGTCTGGCCTCAGAGTGAGGCAGGCGATTACGGGGGCGCGACTGCTTGAGGTGTCGGGTGCCTCTAGCGGCGAAAGGGCGGACGTCCTGGCCGCCAAGTTGAGAGAGGTCCTCAACCCGGAAGACGTTTGGGTGTCCAGGCCGATGAAGACCGCGGAACTGCGCGTCGACGGGCTTGACGACTCAGCGACTCCGGCTGAGGTCGTGGCGGCCATCGCCCGTTCCGGGGGATGTCCGCCCGAAGATGTCCATGCGGGCGAAGTTCGCGTCGATGCCTCCGGGCTCGGCGCGATCTGGGTGCGGTGCCCGGTGGCGGCGGCGAACAAAGTCGCCGACGCTGGGCGTCTTTTGGTGGGGTGGGTGGCAGCGAGGGTGAAGCAGCTGCAACCCAAGGCCTTGCGGTGCTACCGTTGCCTCGACATTGGGCATGTCAGGGCACGGTGTACCGCCGAAATAGACCGCAGCGATCAGTGCTATCGCTGCGGTCAGGCCGGCCACAAGGCGGCCCAGTGTTCCGCGGAGCCAAACTGCAGCCTCTGTACAGCTGCAGGGAGGCCCGCCGGACATAGAGCGGGTGGAAAGGCCTGTGGCGCACCCACCACAGCAAAGAAGAAGAAGAGAGGTGCTGCCAAGGCTGCCGGGGGCTCTTTACCCCCCCCGCAGCCTGGCTGCCCTTCGGCCGACTCCCGGCCTAGGAATGGTGCGGAGGGGATGGATTGCGCTTAATGGCGCTGTACCATTTCCTCCAGGGCAATATCAACCACTCTGCTAGAGCTCAGGATCTCTTGCTCCAGAGCATGGCAGAGTGGTCGATTCACGTGGCTGTGGTCGCCGAACCGTATTTTGTCCCCCCCAGAGATAACTGGGTGGGAGACTTGGACGGTTTGGTGGCCATCATTGGCGGGGCTCTTGTCAACCCGTCCCGAGGTCACGGCTGGGTGGCCGTCCTCGCGGACGGCATTGGCACGGTTGGAGCGTATTTTTCGCCCAACAAGAGTCTCGCCGACTTCGAGAGGTTCCTTGTCGAGTTGGGTGCCGTCGTGGGCCGACTCCACCCTCGCCCGGTGCTGTTGCTGGGGGATCTCAACGCCAAGTCTGAGGCGTGGGGATCCCCTGTGACCGATGCTAGGGGCGAGGTGCTGGAGGAGTGGGCGGTCACGACTGGCTTGACCGTCCTAAATCGGGGCTCGGTACACACGTGCGTGCGGCAGCGGGGTGGGTCTATAGTGGACGTCTCGTTCGCTAGCCCCGCTGTCGCGAGCCGTGTCCACGACTGGCGTGTCGCCGTGGAGGTGGAGACGTTGTCGGATCACCGATACATCCGATTCGACGTCTCCGCCCAGACCACCGGCGGCAGGGGTCCACCGACCCCGCGAACGGACGGTCCACGTTGGGCGCGTAAGCGCATAGACAGGGAACTTCTCGAGGAGGCCGCTATTGTCCAGGCCTGGAGCCGGGAGTCGGCGACGAACGGACCCGTCGACGTCGAGCGGGAGGCGCTGTGGTTCCGCGGGGCGATGACGCAAATCAGCGACGCGTCCATGCCCCGGGTCCACGCACAGTCCGCAAGACGCCAGGTGTACTGGTGGACCGCCGAGATCGCGCAGCTGCGCGTCGCGTGCGTGGCGGTCAGACGCCAGTACACCCGATACCGGAGGAGACGTCGTCGGGTCCCTGACGAAGAGGCCGCGCTGTATGAGGTGTACCGCGCGGCCAAGGAGACTCTGTGGCTGGCCATCGGTGAGTCGAGGACGCGAGCCAGGGAGGAGATGTTGGAGACTCTAGACGGGGATCCGTGGGGGCGCCCTTATCGCGCGGTCCGAGGGAAACTTCGAGCCGCGGCGCCTCTACTTACGGAGAGTCTCCAACCCGAGCTGCTGGAGGAAGTGGTCGCAGCCCTCTTCCCGGCGAGAGCGGAGCATACTCCGCCGCCGATGGCTTTGCCCACAGCCGCAGAGTCTACCGAGGAGAATGCCATCAGCGTCCCAGGGGTGACACAGGCAGAGATGAGGGCAGCCGTGATGCGGCTCCGGGCCAAGAACGTGGCTCCGGGGCCCGACGGGATCCACGGCTGCGTGTTGGCCCTCGCTCTGAAGGAGCTCGAGCCCCAACTGAGAGGACTCTACACAGCGTGTCTTGAGCAGGGCCAGTTTCCCACTTTGTGGAAATCTGGTCGTCTGGTCCTGCTCAGGAAGGCGGGGCGCCCGGCGGACTCGTCGTCCGCGTACCGGCCCATAGTGCTGCTAGACGAGGTGGGCAAGCTGTTCGAGCGAGTAATCGCAGCCCGCCTCGTCGGCCACTTGTGCAGAGAGGGGCCGGACCTGGACGACAGTCAGTTTGGGTTTCGGCATGGGCGCTCCACGATACACGCTGTGTCGCGGGTAAGAGTCCTGGCGGAGGAAGCGGTGTCTCGGGGCGGGGTGATGTTGGCGGTGTCCTTGGACATATCCAACGCCTTCAACACCCTGCCCTGGAGTTGTATTCGGGAGGCACTGCGCTATCATGGTGTGCCTCCCTACCTCCGCCGCATCGTTGGGGCTTATCTGTCGGAGAGGTGTGTCACCTACGCGGGACGTGATGGCGGAAACCAGCGCCGCATGTCGTGCGGTGTTCCGCAGGGCTCGGTCTTAGGGCCGCTCCTGTGGAACATCGGGTACGACTGGGTGCTGAGGGGCGAGCTCGGTGCCGGGGTAGACCTGACGTGTTACGCGGATGACACGCTGGTCACTGCCCGGGGGAGCTCGCACAGGGAGGCAGCGTTGTTGGCGACGGCTGCGGTCTCACAGGTGGTGGGCCGCATACGTCGCCTAGGCCTGGAGGTGGCCCTCAGCAAGTCGGAGGCTATGGTGTTCCATGGCCCCCGGCGGGCGCCGTCACCCGGCTCACACATCGTGGTCGGGGGGGCTCGGATCGCTGTCGAGGGTACCATGAAGTACCTAGGATTGGTCCTCGACAGCCGGTGGGACTTCGGGCCCCACTTCCGACGGCTGGCGCCCAAGTTGCTGGGCGCTGCTGGAGCGCTCTCAACGCTGCTTCCCAATCTGGGGGGCCCGAGCGCCGCTTGTAGGCGGCTATACGTGGGGATCGTGCGATCGATGGCCCTTTACGGGGCCCCGATCTGGGCGGCTGATCTGACGGCCGGGAGCATCGCCGTCATGCGGAGACCGCAGAGGGCGATGGCCGTCAGAGTCATCCGGGGGTATCGCACGATCTCCTACGAGGCGGCTTGTGCACTGGCCGGATCCCCGCCCTGGGACCTGGAGGCGAAAGTACTCGCGTCATCGTATCGGTGGCGCGAGGAAGCGCGGGCGCGGGGCGAGCGACCGATGCAGCGACACGTGGAGCTGCATCGGTCTCAGCTTCGCGAGGTCCTGGTGGCGGAATGGCGGGACAGGCTTTCGCGCCCTACCGCCGGCCTCGACGTCGTCGAGGCGGTCCGGCCGGTGCTCGAGCGCTGGCTCGGGAGGAGGCACGGCTCCCTGTCGTTTCGGGTGACGCAGGTGCTCTCGGGGCACGGTTGCTTCGGGAAGTACCTGTGTCGCATAAACAGGGAGCCGGACGCCCGGTGTCATCACTGCGTCGACTGCCGGGAGGACACGGCGCGGCATACGCTGGCAGAGTGTGCCGCTTGGGAGGAGCCACGCCGTGCCCTCATCTCAGAAGTAGGCAGTGACTTGTCGCTGCCGGCCGTAGTGAACGCTATGGTCGGCGGCGCCGAGTCCTGGGACGCGGTGGTCGCCTTCTGCGAGACGGTCGTCTCGCAGAAGGAAGCTGCGGAAAGGGAGAGGGAGATCTCGTCCACTCACCCGGCCCGCAGCAGGCGCACCGGGCGTCGGCGGAGGGCGGATAACGCCCTCTTCCAGCCCCCCTAAATGGGTCCAGGGGCGACGGACTCGGGGACGTCCGTCGCCCCCCACACATCAGGACCCGAGGTGGTGGCGCGTAGTGTTCCACGCGCGCCCCTCTGAGACGTCGCGGGGGGAGTCAAACACCTCACTCCCCCCCCTGACCCGCGAGGAGGCCCGCAGCGGCGGGCCGGCACCAGCCGGGGGTTGCGGAAGATTTCAAGTTCCCGCGACCCCCGGCGTAGGTGTGAGTCGGAACACCGGGGTGGTTTTTAGTCAGTAAGAGTCTGACAGACCCCTCCGCCCGCCCCAGGGCGGAGGACATCCATGAGGATTTTCCACCCCGGGAAAAAAAAAAAAAAAAAAAAAAAAAAAAAAAGGTTAGGTTGGGGGACCCCCCACAGTGCTTGCGTCCACGTCGCGTCCCCTGGGCAACGACCCGGTTCTGACCACCGTAACGGAGTGGCAGACCGGTGTTCGGCTAAAGTGCACTGTGCAGTCGCAGCATACATTTTAATCTTTTTATCTATTTTATTTTAACTGGCGGAATTTGCGACATTTGCGGAGGCTATGCCTAAACCATCGCGGGACGTCTCCGGACGTTTTAGAAAAGGCCCTTCTCAGGGCCAACCCAAAGGCCCTTCTCAGGGCCAACCCAAAGGCCCTTCTCAGGGCCAACCAAAAGGCCCTTCTCAGGGCCAACTCGAGGGCGCCTCGGCGTCGGAGGCTAGCCGCGCACCGTCTGCGGCTAGCAGCGTCTTTTATTTGACGGGCGAGTTGGCGGGCTCCGACAACGAGTCCATTGCGTGCGAGTCGGACGCAAGTTCAATGACTAGTCGCCGGGAGCCGGGGAAGCGGGCCCTCAAAAGAAATGGGTCCGGGGGTTCCTCGGACTCGAGAAAGCCGTCACACGCGAAGGCCAAGAAGCTGGTGTCGGACACTCACGACGTGGGTCTGGCAGAGGCCCAACACCAGTTGGACCTGTCTCGGCGGGCGCGGCTCCAGCAAGATCTGGAGGAGCGGGTAGCGGCAAAGGAGCAACGGACGCGTGTTGCCCGGGCCAAGTCCGGGTACGGCGCGTCCCGCGTTCTGTACGCAGACCACTCCCTGGCGGAGCTGGAGCTGATGGCCGAGGAGGACGAAGAGGAGATAGTGGAAGTCGCCTCTAAGTCCTCCAATTTGAAAGGGACTTTCCAAAAGTCCCTTAAATGTAGGGCCGCGAGCATGCGCGGCATCGTCGGGGAGCTTGTGCAGCGCAAGGCGACCGACGAAACGCGGCAACTGCAGGCGAGAGTTGATCGCCTGCAGTCAGAGGTCAGTCAGCTGCATCAGAAGCTGGCTGAAGCCACGGCCCGGCCAAACAAAGCTGAGCCGATGCAAGCGGCTGAGGTCCCCTCCTCCAACCTTGAGGATATAATCCGAAAGGTCGTCACGGAGGAGAGGGCCTTCACGAGAGCCTGTCTTGCGGGCATCGAAGACAGCCTCTTGCCCGAGAAGCGCCTGCGACCGCCGCTCGCGGCGGACAAGAGGCGACGCGAGCCGGAGCCGGTACCCCAGGGGGAAGACGCCCATCTTCCGTCCACCACCCCATCCAACCAGCAAGGGTGGACGAAGGTGGCCAAAAAGGGGAAAAAGAAGGGGAAAAAGTCGAGGTCGGTGGCTGCCCCTGCCGCCCCCGCCAACACCCCTCGCGGCCCATCCCAAACAACAGGCAAGGGGAAGGGGAAGACGTCGGCCCCAAGGCCAAGGAAATTGGTTCCCCCTAAGACCGCAGCCGTAGTGGTGACGCTCACCGCTGAGGCTGCGAAGCGGGGGGAGACGTACGCGTCTATAATGTCGCGGGCGCGTCCAAATGCCGATCCTAACAAATTGGGGATCGGCACAGTCTCGTGCCGCCGGACCCAGGCCGGGGCTCGAATTTTCGAGTTCCCGGGGGCTCAGGGTGGCACCAACGCGGACCTCTTCGCAGCCAAGTTGCAAGAGGTCATCGCGGACGCGGCCAAAGTCACCAGGCCCACGAAGTCTGTGGCCTTGGAGGTGACCGACCTTGACGACTCGGTCACAAAAGAGGAGGTGGTGGCGGCGGTCGCAGCAATGGGGGGCTGTGGCGTCACAGCGGTGCAAGGTCGGGCCATTAGGCCCGGCCGCAGCGGCATGGGCACCATTCGCCTTGAGTGCCCAGTCGCCGCAGCTATAACCGTCCTCGCCAAGGGACGGCTTGCCGTTGGGTTCAGCTCGGGTGTAGTCCGGGCACTTGCAGCTAAGCCTCTGCGCTGCTACAAGTGTTGTGGCATCGGACACACTCGGCCTCTTTGTCCGTCCAAGGTCGACAGGGCGGACACGTGCTTCCGATGTGGCAAAGACGGGCACAAGTCCGCCTCCTGCGAGGCCGCCACGCCGCACTGCGCGGTGTGTGCCGCCAGTGGCTGCCCTGCGGGTCACGTGATGATGGGGAGGAAGTGCAATCCTCCCCCTAAGAAGGGCAAAGAGCAGGCGCCGATCCAGCCTGTCGCTGCCACCGCCGTCCCTGAGGCTGGGACTTTGGCGGCTGTGGAGGGGGGTGCGATGTCTGATTGATGGATAGGGTCATCAAGCATCGCATCCTTCAGGCGAACGCCAACCACTGCAGAGCAGCCCAGGATCTGCTGATGCAGACCATGGCCGAGTGGTTGGTGGACGTTGCGGTGGTTGCCGAGCCGTACTCGGTCCCTGGCCGTTGGCTGGGTGATCGAGACGGCTTGGTGGCAGTGGTGTCGCGGTTTTCCACAGACTCCCCTCCCCTCTCGCTCTTAGAGAGGGGACCGGGATACGTGGCCGCCGCGTGGGGAGACTTGGCCCTTGTGGGCGTCTATTTCTCCCCAAACCGCCCTCTCGCGGACTTCGAGAACTTTCTCGAAATCCTCACCGCAGTGGTCGGGAGGGCGGCACCACGCCAGGTCGCCATATTGGGCGATTTGAACGCCAAGTCGACGGCCTGGGGCAACCCGGCCGCTTCTTGTAACGTCCGGGGACGCGCCGCAGAATTTTGGGCGGCGTCGTGCGGTGTGTCCCTCCTAAACAGAGGGACTGTCCACACTTGTGTGCGGCAACGGGGAGGGTCGGTGGTCGACGTCTCGTTTGCCACCCCCGTGCTAGCCGCCCAAGTCGTGAACTGGCGGGTGGAGATGGTGGAGACCATGTCGGACCACCGCTACGTGCGGTTCGACATCTCCACCCAGAGCTCCCAGGGAACGGCCCGCCCGGGCCAATCAAGGTTCCCACGGTGGGCTCTCACCCGTCTGGACCGAGAGGCTGCAGAGGAGACGGCGTTCGTCCAGGACTGGCTCACACCTCCTGTCGGGGTCCTGGACGTGGACGCCGCAGCGGTCCAGCTGAGGGGGTCCTTGACCGAGGTGTGCAACTCCAGCATGCCCCGGTCTCATCGCCCACCTCCCCGCCGCGCCGTCTATTGGTGGTCGGAGGAACTGGCGGGGCTCCGGACCGCCTGCGTAGCGGCCAGGAGGGCATACACGCGGAGTCGAAGGCGCAGGCCCCGAGACCCCACCAACGAGGAAGGCCTCTATGCCACGTACGTTGACGCAAAGGCGGTCCTGAAGACGGCAATGTGCGCGGCCGAAGACTCGGCGAGAGCCGAGATGCTGGAGGGTCTCGACAGGGATCCGTATGGAAGACCATACAAGGCGGCGCGGGATAAACTGCGCCCCTTTGGTCCTCCACTGACGGAGACCCTCGAGCCGGCATTGCTGGATGGGGTGGTCCGGTCTCTGTTTCCGTCAAGGACCGGCTTCACCCCGCCAGTGATGGACCCCCCGCGGGAAGCGGTTCCGCCGGAGGAGGAGGTCCCCGCGGTTACGGCGTCGGAACTGCGTGCAGGGACTCTTCGTCTCCGCGCGAAGAACACGGCCCCAGGGCCGGACGGCGTTCCCGCACGGGTGGTGGCCATCGCCGCCTCTCAGATGGAGGAGAGGCTTCGGGACCTTTTTAGCGCGTGTTTCACGACTGGGAGGTTCCCGAAACCCTGGAAGGAGGGGCGGCTATGCCTCCTCCGAAAGGAGGGACGCCCGGCGGACTCCCCCTCGGCTTACCGGCCCATCGTTTTGCTCGATGAGGTCGGTAAGTTGTTCGAGGGGATAATCGCCGACCGGCTGAATAGCCTGCTGGGGACGGTGGGGCCGGACCTGTCGGACGCCCAATTCGGTTTCCGACGGGGTCGTTCGACAGTGGATGCGTTGGCCCTACTGAAGGGCCAGGTGAGGGAGGCCGTGGAGGTGGGTGACGGAGTGTTGGCGGTGTCATTCGACATAGCCAACGCCTTCAACTCTGTCCCCCACTCGACAATCTGGGAGGCACTTCGGTACCACGGAGCGCCCCAGTACCTGCGCCAACTCTTGGCCAGCTACTTGGAGGACCGGGTGGTCCTCCTTGAGGACAAGACGGCCAGAGTTAGACGATATGGCGCAGAGTCCGGTGTTCCACAGGGGTCGGTCCTAGGGCCACTGCTGTGGAACATTGGATTCGACTGGCTCCTGCGGGGAACCCTCCTCCGTGGCACGAGCATCATCTGTTACGCAGATGATACTCTCCTCATTGCCCGGGGGAGGGACTTCGGCGAGGCGGCCAGTCTGGCCTCGGCGGGCGGATCCTTAGTGGCAGGAAGGATCCGCCGCCTAGGGTTGAAGGTGGCGCTCCACAAGACCGAGGCCGTGTTTTTCCACGGGCCACGGCAGCGCATCCCTCCCGACGGCCACATTATCGTGGAGGGCGTCAGGATCGAGGTCAAGGCCCAGATGAAGTACTTGGGCCTTGTTCTCGACAGCAGGTGGCGCTTCGGCCCACATTTTAGCGGGCTGTCGACGCGCCTGCTGAAGACGGCGAACGCCCTGTCGTGGCTCCTCCCGAACCTGGGGGGTCCGAAGGCGAGATGCCGGCGCCTGTACGCCGGCATCCTCAGGAGCATGGCCCTTTACGGGGCCCCAATCTGGGCGGACTCCCTCCACAGGAGGGAGAACGCCACTGCCATCCGGAGGCCCCAAAGGGCCATTGCACTGCGGGTAGCGAGGGCCTACCGATCGGTGGGCTTCTCGGCGGCGTGCGCTCTGGCCGGCACCCCTCCTTGGGAGCTCGAGGCGTGGGTGCTGACCAGAGTTTACGAATGGACGGCGCGGCGTAAGGCGCTTGGGGAGCTCCCCGCCGCAGAAGAGCGGGAGGCCGTGCGGCAGGAGGCGAGGGACGCGATTGTCCATCACTGGACAGAGGACCTCGCCACTGCCGCTTTTGGCCGCCGAACTTTGGACGCGCTCGGGCCGGTCCTGAAGGACTGGCTCGAGCGGTCACATGGTTTCCTCTCTTTCCGTCTGGTGCAGGTGTTGTCCGGCCATGGGTGTTTCGGATCGCACCTGCACCGGATCCAAAGGGAGGAGACCTCGTCGTGCCACGACTGTGGCGCGGCGGAGGATACGGCACAGCACACCCTTGAGGTGTGCCCGGCCTGGTCCGAGCTGCGCCAGACTCTGATCGCAGCGGCCGGGCCGGACCTCTCGCTTCCCAGCGTCGTCAACTTCATGCTGGAAAGCGAGGGGGCCTGGACAGCAGTCGCCTCCTTCTGCGAGGAAGTAATGTCACAGAAGGAGGCGGCGGAGCGCGCGCGGGAGGACGATCCTCTCGCGGCGCCGCTCCGCAGGCGAAGAGGAGGCGCGAGAAGGCGATTATACGATCGTCGTCTCCGCCTCCTCCCAGGTGGAGGCCAGCAGGCAACGGGTGCGGGGGCACCCTTGCCTGTATTGCACAGGCCTCCACCAGTGCCGGACGGGAATGGCCAGGTGTTCCCTGCCATTCCCGTAGCCCCCCATTGAGAATAGGGGGCACGCGGGGCCCGCCGGTCAGGCGGGCATGCACCGAGAGGGTCATGGATGTAAAGGTTGAGCCGGTTTCCCATGGCCCTCCCATCACGGTGATGTGGGAACACCGCTGAGTTTTAGTGGGTATACTGTCACTTATTGACAGGAGTCCCACATACCCCGACTCGTCCCCCACGAGCGGGCATGCGTAATGCATTTCTCAGCGTGAAAAAAAAAAAAAAAAGGTTAGGTTAGGTTAGGTTTTTTTTTTTTTTTTTTTTTTCCTGTCCGGGCGCAAGGCCCGGCCCGCGAGCTACCTCTAACATTATTAGAGTCCTTACTTATCTATATAGTGGGATGTATCTACGGGTTTATTCTTTATTTCGTCTGTTTATCTTTATTTTATCTCAGTCATACATTGTGCCTCGATACATACATCTTATCTTAATTGTCAATACATATTCTTATTCTTATACATTGTATATATATATTCTATTCTGATGGGATATACAGGGATTGCTTACATATCTATTTATATTCTATACTTAGTACACTATTTTTCCAGATGGGATTACACGTTCTTATTAATATCTTATCTTAACACATTGTTTTATATTTACTTAACTAATTATACATGACTTACTACTTCTAAACACCTTATTTTTAATTTGTTTACACATTTATTTCTTATATGCTAATCAATATATTTATAGTAATATATTTATAACATAAATTTATTATTCTATTTACTTATTTCTATCTATAACCAGCTCAGCGATATCTTTAAAGTATTTAGTAAACCTCTCCCTACGTTTTCTACTACCTAACATTAGTTCTGGGAAGTTATCAATTGTCACTTTGCATTCTAGTTCGTTTTCGACGTCGAGTCTCTTTAGGGCGTAAACCGGGCAGTCAGTCAAAAGGTGTTCAACCGTTTCGGGGGTCCCGGGCTGGCAGATGCACGATGAGTTCTCTTTGCACTTGAATCGGTTCAAATACTCCGAGAACCCACCGTGCCCCGTCAGCACTTGGGTGGTTATCTTGGTTGGGATCATTTGCCGAACTATTTTGTGGGTGGTAGTTACCTCGGGAAAAAACAGTTTTGTTACCCTTGCCGTGGTACCCTCCTTATATCTTTTGTTCCATTCATCAATCGACCCCTTCCGGATCTGTCTTTTGATGAATGAGACAGGGCATAAGTCGTAGTGGGGTTTTATTTTCAAGTGCAGAGCTGCATCCTTCGCCAGTTCGTCTGCCCTCTCGTTTCCCGCGAGACCCGCGTGTGCCTTGATCCAGAACAAAGACACAGTTTTGTTCCGGTTTTCAATGGCGCTCAGGTTCTCGCGGGTGTCTACTGCCAGGGGGTTTGTTGAGCTGGGGTTTGCTATGGTCTCCAGGGCTGATCTGCAGTCGCTGTAGATACCATAGCTAACCTCGCTTCTCCGCAGTATCTCCTCGGTGGCTCTACATACCGCGAGGAGTTCCGCCTGGTATACCGTGCAGTATGGGGCCAGATTGAGTTTAACGGTCTTCACCTCCGCTACACTGTCCCATAGGGTTAGTGCAGCTCCGACCTTACCCTCAATCCGGCTGCCGTCGGTAAATATCCGGATAGCCTGGATGTTGTGGCTATCTACCGACTCCTGGTTTACCAGACTCACGAACCCCAACGCGGTATGCTTCGCCGGGTGAGGTATGCGAGAGTGAGGAGCTCTCCGCTCGACCTCCCTATCTACTATCTCTGGCCGGGATGCGCCTCTCCTCGCCTCATACAAAGAAGCTGCCTCTTGTATGCGGAGGTCTAGTGGCAATATTCCGGCCAGTACCAGCGCAGAGTGAAGAGAGACCGTGCGGTAAGCTCCACACAGTTTCTGGGCAAAACCTCTCTGGACAGCATTAAGGTGGCGTTGAACTCCCAACTTTTTCGATGCTGAAGACCAGGCACCGGCCGCGTATGTAATTATGGGCTCCACCGTAGCGGTGTATATAATGCGAATTATTTCCGGGTGGAGACCCCAACTGACCCTGGCTGCTCTCGACAGCTGTTTGTAGACGCCAAGTGCCTTTTTACATACGTTAGCCGTATGGCTATTGAAGGTCAACTTGGAGTCCACTGTAAGACCCAAGATCTTCATTTCCGAGGACATTCCAATGTCGATCCCCCCCATGGTCAGCCGTGGTGTGTCATACTTAAGTTTTCTGGTGACCACCATGGCACAAGTTTTGTGTGGCGCGAACCTGAGCTTATTCATGACACCCCACTTCCGAACATGTTCGAGAGCGGCATTGGCCTGTCCTTCGATTTCCAGGGCTGTCTCCCCCGAAAACACGAGCACCACATCGTCCGCAAAAGCCTGGCAATAGTCGCCTCGTTCCGTGAGACTCTCCAGCAATGGGTTCAGCAGGAGATTCCACATAATGGGGCCGCCTATTGATCCTTGGACACAACCTTGGTTAGTGCTTTTCGCGAACTCATGGCCTGCATACCGTACTCGGACCCTGCGGTCGCTTAAGTAGCTAGCCAACATCCTCCTGAGATTCACCGGGCACTTTTCCTCTGCCAGTCTGACCTTTATGGCTGGCCACCAAGCACTGTCGAAGGCTCCCTCTATATCCAGTGAGACCATCGTGATGAGCTTCCTCTGTTGGAGTTTGCCTCTCACGTGGGCTATCAGGTCATAGAGGGAGTCTTCCGTGCTTCGCTGTGGCATGAAGCCATACTGACGAGGACTTATTCGGGGTGCCAAGTACCAAACTAGCCTTCTGACCATCATCTTCTCCAGCATTTTACCCATCACTGGCAACAGTCCAATAGGCCTATAGGACTTGGGACTGGTATAAGTATCCTTACCAGGCTTCCTCAGCACCACCACGGTGGCCTCTTTCCACGCTGTGGGGAAGTGCGTCAAATGCCAGCACTTATTAAACATGGCCAAGTGCATGTCCATGTCCCGCAATATTACACGCTGGCAGATGTCAGCTGTGAAGCCGTCTACTCCGGGTGCCTTCTTCGGATTGAAACTCTCCGTCGCGAATCTGAGCTCCTCCGTCGTAAACTCTGGGTCATGGGACTCATGATGGCTCCAGTCATTTACTCGGTCAGCAAGAGCTCTAATCCGACGATGGTCTGAGCTATCCTCCTCCTCTTTATCCTCCGGGTAGAACGTTTCCGCCAGTAATCTTGCAGATCCTTCCTGCCCCACTTCCCTCCCATTCCATAACAGCGGCAGATCCTCCTGCCTTCGTTCCGTGCTCTTTATTACCCTATAGATTCCCTCCCAAACCCCCTCCCTGGTTTGTTTCTCGCAAAATCCCTTCCAACTCTCTGTGGAACGTTTCTTGACCTCCTGTTCATATTTTTCTTTTTCTTACAGGTACAACGCGACCACACCTTCTCTACGTGACGGCGCAGCGCATCGGATTCTTCTCTTCCTGGTAGCGACATCATGCTTCATTGCTTCGAGTTCTTCGGACCACCACGGCATAGTGAGTGTTTGGTTTTCTTTCTTTTTTGGTATTGATTCGTTACATGCTTCGGTTACTATTTCTATGTACTTTCCAATTGTGTTGTCTAAATTTTCCTTGTTATTTATTTGTTCTATATATACTTTATTGATTTGATTTTCTATTTTTAATTGGTCCATTTTTGCATCAAAAAGTTCCCAATTAGCTTTTTTTGTATTGTATTTTCTAGTAGTTCTATTGATACTAATACCCTTCCCTTTTTGTAGTTTAATTTTTATTATTATGCCGTTGTGGTCCGAGCTCGTTAGGTCTTCGGCCACTGTCCATTCCTCTACCAGGTCGAGCAGGTCTTCTGTACCTAAGGTCACGTCGACGTGACTTGTGATTCTTCGTCCACCTCTGATGGTATCGAAGGTGGGTTTGTTCCCGCAGTTGAGTACCTGCAGATGGAGCTCTCCGATCATTCCGACCAGTTCGTCACCTCTATCGTCTATGGCACTGCTTCCCCACCACACACTTTTAGCATTAGCGTCCCCTCCAATGATGGCTTTACCAGGCTTTAGCTCATTAATAGCAGCCGTTAAGTGGTCCAAGTATGGCCCAATGGGTTGGTCTGGCTCGAAGTAGTACGAGACGGCGAGCATCTCCCACGCGCTCGTTCGCAGCTTCACCACCACGATGTTGTTGGTGGTGAATTTAGGGCACTGTATGACATCGATGTCCTGACTAAACATGACTATCGCCGCCTTTACTGTGCCCCCGCCACAGTCCGAGTTCTGGTAGACCCTGGCCCCCCCGTACGACCTCATTGCCTTAATACTTCCCACATACGGCTCCTGGACCAGTGCGAAGGCTATTTTTCGCTTTTTAGCTTCGAGCATGAGTTCGTTGGTCGCCAGTTGTTTTCGTTGGAGGTTGGCTTGCACTGCAGTGTATAGATGAGTAGCTACCGTCCGTGTAACCCCCGTGACCACCTTAGCAATACGCTATGGCAGCCCGCGCCAATGCATCCCACTTTCTGCGTACCGGGCAGTCCTGACTATACACCGTATGGCCTGTATCGTCATGTTTTTCTTTGGCGCAGTTCTTACACGTGGGTCTGTCGCCCGTGGCTAACCTGGTACATTCTGCCTTAAGATGTGGCCCCCCGCAATAGTTACAGAGATCCGCAGGCTCCGTGCACAACTTGCGGCCATGCCCATATGCCAAGCACCTCGTGCATTGTATCAAGGGCGTTTGGTCTTGGACTCTGACACACTGCAGATCGATGAAGATCCTACCAGCCACTGTGAGTCTCTGCCACAATTTTGGTGTCACCTGTAGGACGACATGGCTCTCCAACGAGTTCCGTGCCCTCCTCCGGTACTTCACCGTGGCAGTCGCTTCCTCGGCCGCCAGGTCCTCCAGCAGGCGGGCGTTCTGGGTCTTCAGGGCAGTCAAGATATCCTCGTCACTGTTGTAGGACAAGAGGTCTCTGATCATTACTAGTGGGTTCCGATTTTTTGCCTCTTCCACTTTCAGGTGTTTGTCCTTTTGGAGATGGGCTGTTGTTTTTACCATCTCCTCCCTGTTGGTAAAGCTAAGTATGACCCTCTTGTCCTTGACTTTTCGGACCCTCTCGATCTGCACTCCGCTCTTCTTCGCGTCCAGGACCTCCTTTACTCGCCCGACCACTTCCGTGCTGGTATCCATAATGATGTCTGAGGATACGATGATGGAATGCTTAGGCCTTTGGCCCCAGGTGTTTTGGGGCGTGGTCAGGGCCTCCGCATATGTCGGGGCTCTCTCTTTGATTTCGGAAACCATTCTCCCCATTTCCTTTGTGGTCTCCTCGAGCGCCCTAATTTCATTTAAAATGGCCCTGTTTTCTGCGCCACACGGTTTCTGCGCCGCCCTTTGCTCCCCTATTTCCGCCTGCAGCTGCCTGATCATCTGGTTGCCCTCCTTCACTATCAAAGCTTGCTCTTCTAGTGCGGAGCGCAACCAAACGAGGCTCCCCAGGTCTTCCCCTCCCCTCTTAGTCGTATGAGGTTCCAGTTCCTCACGTTTGTCCCCCGCATCTGCATTTTTCCCCCTGTCTGTCAGCTTTACCAATTGATATAGCCTTTCCAGCGCCGCCGTAACTTCGCTCTTTATTTCAGCTTTTAAATTTCTTGAGTTTCTAAGGTGGAGCTTACCCTTTTCCAGGCAAGCTCTCGCCTCTGCCGTGGCGCTAGGGTAGCCTAGATCTGGTCTTTTAGGCGGCACTGCGGTGGCCGCCAGGTCATGGCGCGTCGCCTGATTGCCGGTGGACTGCTGAGAGGTACTGGGAGTCGGGGACTTAGTCTGAGACTGAGACTCAGCATTCCCGGCCTCCCATACCCCGATGCTTCGCCTCACATTGGGAGGCAAGGGGCCAGCCTTCTCAATTGAGCGTGGCGAACCTCCGACAACCGGGAAGCTCGCGTCTTTTTTGGGGGGTGTGCGACGCATTGCGGTGGCTTGCGTGAACGTTAAGTTCATAAATGACGACCGAAAAACCCTAAAGATGCTGAGGATGCTTCTGTATCCCTGTAAAGGGGGGATAGGCACAGAAGTATCCCAGAAACCACAAAAATAAAATAAAATAAAACAATACGAAGCCAAAACAGAAACGACGAGACAAGGCACCCCACAAATTCGGTACCGTCAAACAATACGCAAACAAAATGCAACTGTTCCAACGCAAAAAAAGAATGCAAAAGAAACCCGAGTTCACGAACGCTAAGGACTCGAGCTCGCGGTAATTGCAATAAAATAAAATATAAGTACAATCGAAAACGGAAAACCGTTTTGTCAGCTTCGACGAAAATTATTTTTAATAGTCTCAGTAGAGATCTGGTTATGGTTTTCCTATCCTAACAGCCAATAGAGCTAGAATAAAATTAAAATTAAAATTAAAACTAGTAAAAATGGGTCCCGGACCCTTAGTCTAGAAGTCTTAAGTAAAAACTATGCAGTGTAACTGTGTAAGTTATCTCCTGTCAAGTGAGTGGACACGTCACCCACACTGCTTACACCGCAACACTACACCGATACCAAAAATAGATAAGAATATATAAATAAATACTTTAACAACTTTTATTTTGAAAGGGAGACTTTATTTAGTATTTTTGACGGAGCCAATAGAAAGCTCTTTTCCTCCCGGTTCCGGAGACCCCAAACTTGGTCTGTCTATGACCTCCGGTTCAAAAGTTAAGGCCCGGGGGGGTGAGGTAACCCTGAAGGGGTAGAGGGGCTGGTCAAAAAGAGGGGGTGTAGCAGGGTATCCCGGGGGCAAATATAAGTGGGAGTAACCTGGATATAAATAAATACACTTCAACTTACTATGGGGGTCAAAATTAGGAGGGGGTCAAAAAAAGGGGGGTCTAGGGGTCTTATCAGTAAGTATGTCCTAGCTGGGAGGAGGGTTATAGGGGGGGGGAAATTTTGGTCAAAATTTTGATATTCCCAGCCGTTTCCGAGATATTGGGTTTTTGGGTTTTTTGACTGGTGATAATTAATGTTGGCCAACTTATTAATTAATTGTTAATTAATTATCAACAATCAATAAATGATCGACCAATAATTAATCTGAATGGTTATGAAATGGTAAATGGTATTGAAATAAATAAGAATTAATGAGAATAAATGAGAATAAGATATTTTGTGCTGTTTGTAGGCGAGGGATTACGAATAAATAACGATTATAATATGATATTTCTAAAAAATAAATAAAAAAAAGGGGGGCAAGCAATAGGGGGTGGCCGGTGAATTGTTGCTGCATATATACTATACTACGTATAGTATATGCAGGGTTTCGTCAAAACGGGGCTATCTTGCTCCGTTTCCGAGATACGGGCGTTTCCCGTTATTAAGAATCCCGGGTTCGATTCTCGGTTAGCGAATCTACCTTTGTCGGCCAAGTTATGCTTTCAGTTCGCGCCAACGACTTATTTCCCACCTGGGGATGTTTCCCGTATCCTATTGATGGCGCGTGGGTTTGGTTATGGTAGGCTGAAAGAGGAAGAAATGATCTTTCCTTGCACCCGAATTTCAAACTTCTCGGTCAAGGGGTTTGCGTGTAGGGTGGCCGCTAAGATAAGGGTTGCGGTTTCAGAGCCGCAAAACAGATGGTTTTTGGCTTTTCCCTGGCCCGAAAAATCCAAAAGTCGGCTGAAGTGTAGGTCGAGTCTAAACTCCTGTCTTCCCAAAAAAAAAATTTTGGGAGTATACTTCCCCCTTCAACCCTTGGCCAGGCAAAGATGATGCTAACGGAATATTTTAAAGCTAATATTCCTATTATTATGATAATTAATTAATCTAAAATTTGTTTCTATAGGTAAGTTGTGAGACCATAAGTTATTCAATTTTATTGTGATTTTTAATCTGGTTTTAATTTAATAGTTTTGTCCGTAGGGGAGGTTTATTATTTACAGGCCTCGCACTTTGAGCTAGTTACGTTATATTTACGTTAATATACAATTCGCGTGGATTTGCAACAGATCACTAGATAATGGACAATATTCCCTATCCAGTGGTATCAAAAATATAATTTTATTTTACCCTGAAGGGGCGGATTTAATTATTTAAAAGTGTGGATCAAAAAACAAAAAGTTAAAAAGCTGGTTTTAAGACTCAAATATGAGTGTAATACTAATACAACTATAAAATTTCTGAAGATTAGCGCCAAAAACATATATTAATAAAATAACAGATTTTTAGGGGTTGAAACAACCAACCCTCGATTTTTTAAAAACTTGCACAGCCAATAACTTTATAACGGCTAGTCCGATTTTACCCAAATTTAATTTGGAATTAGATTTCCTTATGCCTAAAATTAATAAAACATAACAGCTATATAATATTTAACCTATATCCCGGAAAATTAAAATTAATGGTTTACAAAAATTTAACCTTGTTTTTCCAAGTGTTTTTCGAAGAGTTTCTTCGATGTCGTGTTGCCTCCCGGCTCCTCGTCTGCGTAGCCTTCGATATAATGCCACCGATCCTGTCGAATCCCTCGGGAACTCTGACCACGCGCCACGTGGTTTTTGGTTTTTCGGAGCTATCTCCGGAACCCTAAGTCGGAAAACTCCAAACTTGGTGTCCAGAGATAGGTCTTCTTGTGCCGCACACGGCTGCAGTTGCCGATTTTTCAGTTCTGGCGCTAAATCGCGCGGCGTTCAGCTCCAAAGATTTGACGATTTGGTTTTTCACTAATAACTTTTTCAAATTTTCACTTTTCACAATAAAATTTTCACTATCGCCTGCGTCTCGGAAGCGCGCTTCTAATGATATATAGCACTTATACTTTCTCAAGAAAAAACCCAATTATTAGATTTTTCGAGCGCGGAGCGACTTAAAACTGATCTGCTCGCGGCGGGGGGTGCCGTGCGACTGGTTAGGTTAGGTTAGGTTAGGTTGGTGGCGGAATGGCGGGAAAGGCTTTCACGCCCTACCGCCGGCCTCGCCACCATCGAGGCGATCCGGCCGGTACTCGAGCCCTGGCTCGGGAGGAGGCACGGCTCCTTGTCGTTTCGGGTGACGCAGGTGCTCTCGGGGCATGGTTGCTTCGGGAAGTACCTGTGTCGCATAAACAGGGAGCCGGACGCCCGGTGTCACCACTGCGTCGACTGCCGGGAGGACACGGCGCGGCATACGCTGGCAGAGTGTGCCGCTTGGGAGGAGCCTCGCCGTGCCCTCATCTCAGGAGTAGGCAGTGACCTATCGCTGCCGGCCGTGGTCGAGTCGATGGCCGGCAGCGAGGAGTCCTGGGACGCGGTGGTATCCTTCTGCGAAACAGTCGTGTCGCAGAAGGAGGCTGCGGAAAGGGAGCGGGAGATCTCGTCCGCTCACCCGGCCCGCAGCAGGCGCACCGGGCGTCGGCAGAGGGCAGATAATGCCCTCTTCCGGCCCCCCTAAATGGGTCCAGGGACGGCGGACTCGGGGACGTCCGCCGCCCCCCATCACACTGGACCCGAGGTGGCGGCGCGTAGTGTTCCACGCGCGCCCCTTTGAGACGTCGCGGGGGGGTCTAACACCTCACCCCCCCGCAGACTTGAGGTGGCCCGCAGAGGCGGGCCGGCACTAGCCGGGGATCACGGAAGTAATACTAGCTCCCAAGATCCCCGGTGCAAGTGTGGGTAGGGAACACCGGGGTGGTTTTTAGTCAGTAAGAGTCTGACAGACCCCTCCGCCCACCCCAGGGCGGAGGACATCCATGAGGATTTTCCACCCCGGCAACAAAAAAAAAAAAAAAAAAGGTTAGGTTAGGTTAGGTTAGGTTAGGTTGCTAGGCGCCAGGTGTACTGGTGGTCTGCCGAAATCGCACAATTACGTGTCGAGTGCGTAGCGGTCAGACGCCAGTACACCCGATACCGGAGGAGACGTCGTCGGGTCCCTGACGAAGAAGCCGCGCTGTATGAGGTGTACCGCGCGGCGAAGCAGGCCCTGTGGCTGGCCATCGGCGAAGCGAGGACGCGAGCCAGGGAGGAGATGTTGGAGACTCTCGACGGAGATCCGTGGGGGCGCCCCTATCGTGCGGTTCGAGGGAAACTTCGAGCCGCGGCGCCTCCACTCACGGAGAGTCTCCAACCTGAGCTGCTGGAGGAGGTCGTCGCAGCCCTCTTCCCGGCAAGAGCGGAGCATACTCCGCCGCCGATGGCTTTGCGCACAGCCACAGAGCCTACAGAGGAGAACGCCATCAGCGTCCCAGAGGTGACACAAACAGAGATGGGGGCGGCCGTGACGCGGCTCCGGGCCAAGAACGTGGCTCCGGGGCCCGACGGGATCCACGGCCAAGCGCTAGCCCTCGCTCTGAAAGAGCTAGAGCCCCACTTGAGAGGACTCTACACTGCGTGCCTTGAGCAGGGCCAGTTTCCTACTTTGTGGAAATCTGGTCGTCTGGTCCTGCTCAGGAAGGCGGGGCGCCCTGCGGACTCACCGTCCGGGTACAGGCCCATAGTGCTGCTAGACGAGGTGGGTAAGATGTTTGAGCGGATAATCGCTGCCCGCCTCGTCGGCCACTTGTGCGGAGAGGGGCCTGACCTGGCCGAGAGCCAGTTCGGCTTTCGGCACGGGCGCTCCACCATACACGCTATATCGCGGGTGAGAGTCCTGGCGGAGGAAGCAGTGTCCCGGGGCGGGGTGATGTTGGCGGTGTCCTTGGATATCTCCAACGCCTTCAACACCCTGCCCTGGAGCTGCATCCGGGAGGCACTGCGTTACCATCGGGTGCCTTCCTACCTCCGCCGCATAGTCGGGGCTTATTTGGCGGAAAGATGTGTCACCTACATGGGACGTGATGGCGGAAACCAGCGCCGCATGTCGTGCGGTGTTCCACAGGGCTCGGTCGTAGGACCGCTCCTGTGGAACATCGGGTACGACTGGGTGCTGCGGGGCGAGCTCCAGCCGGGCGTGGACCTGACGTGTTATGCGGACGACACACTGGTCACGGCCCGGGGGAGCTCGTACAGGGAGGCAGCGTTGCTGGCGACGGCTGCGGTCTCACAGGTGGTGAGCCGCATACGTCGCCTAGGCCTGGAGGTTGCCCTCAACAAGTCGGAGGCCTTGATCTTTCATGGCCCCCGGCGGGCGCCGCCGCCGGGATCACACATCGTGGTTGGGGGGGCTCAAATCGCTGTCGAGTCTACCATGAAGTACCTTGGATTGGTGCTCGACAGCCGGTGGGATTTTGGCCCCCACTTCCGGCGGCTGGCACCCAAGTTGTTGGGTGCGGCTGGAGCGTTATCAACGCTGCTTCCCAATTTGGGGGGCCCGAGCGCCGCCTGTAGGCGGCTCTACGTGGGGATCGTGCGATCGATGGCCCTTTACGGGGCCCCGATCTGGGCGGCTGACCTGACGGCCGGAAGCATCGCAGTACTGCGAAAGCCGCAGAGAGCGATGGCCGTCAGAGTCATAAGGGGATATCGCACGATCTCCTACGAGGCGGCTTGCGTACTGGCCGGATCCCCGCCCTGGGACCTCGAGGCGAAAGTACTCGCGTCACTGTATCGGTGGCGCGAGGAAGCGAGGGCGCGGGGCGAGTGGCTGATGCAGCGACATGTGGAGTTGCGTCGGTCACAGCTTCGCGCAGCCCTGGTGGCGGAATGGCGGGACAGGCTTTCACGCCCTACCGCCGGCCTCGCCACCATCGAGGCGGTCCGGCCGGTACTCGAGCCCTGGCTCGGGAGGAGGCACGGCTCCTTGTCGTTTCGGGTGACGCAGGTGCTCTCGGGGCATGGTTGCTTCGGGAAGTACCTGTGTCGCATAAACAGGGAGCCGGACGCCCGGTGTCACCACTGCGTCGACTGCCGGGAGGACACGGCGCGGCATACGCTGGCAGAGTGTGCCGCTTGGGAGGAGCCACGCCGTGCCCTCATCTCAGAAGTAGGCAGTGACCTGTCGCTGCCGGCCGTGGTCGAGTCGATGGCCGGCAGCGAGGAGTCCTGGGACGCGGTGGTATCCTTCTGCGAAACAGTCGTGTCGCAGAAGGAGGCTGCGGAAAGGGAGCGGGAGGTCTCGTCCGCTCACCCGGCCCGCAGCAGGCGCACCGGGCGTCGGCAGAGGGCAGATAATGCCCTCTTCCGGCCCCCCTAAATGGGTCCAGGGACGGCGGATTCGGGGACGTCCGCCGCCCCCTATCACACTGGACCCGAGGTGGCGGCGCGTAGTGTTCCACGCGCGCCCCTTTGAGATGTCGCGGGGGGGTCTAACACCTCACCCCCCCGCAGACTTGAGGTGGCCCGCAGAGGCGGGCCGGCACTAGCCGGGGATCACGGAAGTAATACTAGCTCCCAAGATCCCCGGTGCAAGTGTGGGAAGGGAACACCGGGGTGGTTTTTAGTCAGTAAGAGTCTGACAGACCCCTCCGCCCACCCCAGGGCGGAGGACATCCATGAGGATTTTCCACCCCGGCAACAAAAAAAAAAAAAAAAAAAAAGGTTAGGTTGGGGGACCCCCCACAGTGCTTGCGTCCACGTCGCGTCCCCTGGGCAACGACCCGGTTCTGACCACCGTAACGGAGTGGCAGACCGGTGTTCGGCTAAAGTGCACTGTGCAGTCGCAGCATACATTTTAATCTTTCTATCTATTTTATTTTAACTGGCGGAATTTGCGACATTTGCGGAGGCTATGCCTAAACCATCGCGGGACGTCTCCGGACGTTTAAGAAAAGGCCCTTCTCAGGGCCAACCCAAAGGCCCTTCTCAGGGCCAACCCAAAGGCCCTTCTCAGGGCCAACCAAAAGGCCCTTCTCAGGGCCAACTCGAGGGCGCCTCGGCGTCGGAGGCTAGCCGCGCACCGTCTGCGGCTAGCAGCGTCTTTTATTTGACGGGCGAGTTGGCGGGCTCCGACAACGAGTCCATTGCGTGCGAGTCGGACGCAAGTTCAATGACTAGTCGCCGGGAGCCGGGGAAGCGGGCCCTCAAAAGAAATGGGTCCGGGGGTTCCTCGGACTCGAGAAAGCCGTCACACGCGAAGGCCAAGAAGCTGGTGTCGGACACTCACGACGTGGGTCTGGCAGAGGCCCAACACCAGTTGGACCTGTCTCGGCGGGCGCGGCTCCAGCAAGATCTGGAGGAGCGGGTAGCGGCAAAGGAGCAACGGACGCGTGTTGCCCGGGCCAAGTCCGGGTACGGTGCGTCCCGCGTTCTGTACGCAGACCACTCCCTGGCGGAGCTGGAGCTGATGGCCGAGGAGGACGAAGAGGAGATAGTGGAAGTCGCCTCTAAGTCCTCCAATTTGAAAGGGACTTTCCAAAAGTCCCTTAAATGTAGGGCCGCGAGCATGCGCGGCATCGTCGGGGAGCTTGTGCAGCGCAAGGCGACCGACGAAACGCGGCAACTGCAGGCGAGAGTTGATCGCCTGCAGTCAGAGGTCAGTCAGCTGCATCAGAAGCTGGCTGAAGCCACGGCCCGGCCAAACAAAGCCGAGCCGATGCAAGCGGCTGAGGTCCCCTCCTCCAACCTTGAGGATATAATCCGAAAGGTCGTCACGGAGGAGAGGGCCTTCACGAGAGCCTGTCTTGCGGGCATCGAAGACAGGCTCTTGCCCGAGAAGCGCCTGCGACCGCCGCTCGCGGCGGACAAGAGGCGACGCGAGCCGGAGCCGGTACCCCAGGGGGAAGACGCCCATCTTCCGTCCACCACCCCATCCAACCAGCAAGGGTGGACGAAGGTGGCCAAAAAGGGGAAAAAGAAGGGGAAAAAGTCGAGGTCGGTGGCTGCCCCTGCCGCCCCCGCCAACACCCTTTGCGGCCCATCCCAAACAACAGGCAAGGGGAAGGGGAAGACGTCGGCCCCAAGGCCAAGGAAATTGGTTCCCCCTAAGACCGCAGCCGTAGTGGTGACGCTCACCGCTGAGGCTGCGAAGCGGGGGGAGACGTACGCGTCTATAATGTCGCGGGCGCGTCCAAATGCCGATCCTAACAAATTGGGGATCGGCACAGTCTCGTGCCGCCGGACCCAGGCCGGGGCTCGAATTTTCGAGTTCCCGGGGGCTCAGGGTGGCACCAACGCGGACCTCTTCGCAACCAAGTTGCAAGAGGTCATCGCGGACGCGGCCAAAGTCACCAGGCCCACGAAGTCTGTGGCCTTGGAGGTGACCGACCTTGACGACTCGGTCACAAAAGAGGAGGTGGTGGCGGCGGTCGCAGCAATGGGGGGCTGTGGCGTCACAGCGGTGCAAGGTCGGGCCATTAGGCCCGGCCGCAGCGGCATGGGCACCATTCGCCTTGAGTGCCCAGTTGCCGCAGCTATAACCGTCCTCGCCAAGGGACGGCTTGCCGTTGGGTTCAGCTCGGGTGTAGTCCGGGCACTTGCAGCTAAGCCTCTGCGCTGCTACAAGTGTTGTGGCATCGGACACACTCGGCCTCTTTGTCCGTCCAAGGTCGACAGGGCGGACACGTGCTTCCGATGTGGCAAAGACGGGCACAAGTCCGCCTCCTGCGAGGCCGCCACGCCACACTGCGCGGTGTGTGCCGCCAGTGGCTGCCCTGCGGGTCACGTGATGATGGGGAGGAAGTGCAATCCTCCCCCTAAGAAGGGCAAAGAGCAGGCGCCGATCCAGCCTGTCGCTGCCACCGCCGTCCCTGAGGCTGGGACTTTGGCGGCTGTGGAGGGGGGTGCGATGTCTGATTGATGGATAGGGTCATCAAGCATCGCATCCTTCAGGCGAACGCCAACCACTGCAGAGCAGCCCAGGATCTGCTGATGCAGACCATGGCCGAGTGGTTGGTGGACGTTGCGGTGGTTGCCGAGCCGTACTCGGTCCCTGGCCGTTGGCTGGGTGATCGAGACGGCTTGGTGGCAGTGGTGTCGCGGTTTTCCACAGACTCCCCTCCCCTCTCGCTCTTAGAGAGGGGACCGGGATACGTGGCCGCCGCGTGGGGAGACTTGGCCCTTGTGGGCGTCTATTTCTCCCCAAACCGCCCTCTCGCGGACTTCGAGAACTTTCTCGAAATCCTCACCGCAGTGGTCGGGAGGGCGGCACCACGCCAGGTCGCCATATTGGGCGATTTGAACGCCAAGTCGACGGCCTGGGGCAACCCGGCCGCTTCTTGTAACGTCCGGGGACGCGCCGCAGAATTTTGGGCGGCGTCGTGCGGTGTGTCCCTCCTAAACAGAGGGACTGTCCACACTTGTGTGCGGCAACGGGGAGGGTCGGTGGTCGACGTCTCGTTTGCCACCCCCGTGCTAGCCGCCCAAGTCGTGAACTGGCGGGTGGAGATGGTGGAGACCATGTCGGACCACCGCTACGTGCGGTTCGACATCTCCACCCAGAGCTCCCAGGGAACGGCCCGCCCGGGCCAATCAAGGTTCCCACGGTGGGCTCTCACCCGTCTGGACCGAGAGGCTGCAGAGGAGACGGCGTTCGTCCAGGACTGGCTCACACCTCCTGTCGGGGTCCTGGACGTGGACGCCGCAGCGGTCCAGCTGAGGGGGTCCTTGACCGAGGTGTGCAACTCCAGCATGCCCCGGTCTCATCGCCCACCTCCCCGCCGCGCCGTCTATTGGTGGTCGGAGGAACTGGCGGGGCTCCGGACCGCCTGCGTAGCGGCCAGGAGGGCCTACACGCGGAGTCGAAGGCGCAGGCCCCGAGACCCCACCAACGAGGAAGGCCTCTATGCCACGTACGTTGACGCAAAGGCGGTCCTGAAGACGGCAATGTGCGCGGCCGAAGACTCGGCGAGAGCCGAGATGCTGGAGGGTCTCGACAGGGATCCGTATGGAAGACCATACAAGGCGGCGCGGGATAAACTGCGCCCCTTTGGTCCTCCACTGACGGAGACCCTCGAGCCGGCATTGCTGGATGGGGTGGTCCGGTCTCTGTTTCCGTCAAGGACCGGCTTCACCCCGCCAGTGATGGACCCCCCGCGGGAAGCGGTTCCGCCGGAGGAGGAGGTCCCCGCGGTTACGGCGTCGGAACTGCGTGCAGGGACTCTTCGTCTCCGCGCGAAGAACACGGCCCCAGGGCCGGACGGCGTTCCCGCACGGGTGGTGGCCATCGCCGCCTCTCAGATGGAGGAGAGGCTTCGGGACCTTTTTAGCGCGTGTTTCACGACTGGGAGGTTCCCGAAACCCTGGAAGGAGGGGCGGCTATGCCTCCTCCGAAAGGAGGGACGCCCGGCGGACTCCCCCTCGGCTTACCGGCCCATCGTTTTGCTCGATGAGGTCGGTAAGTTGTTCGAGGGGATAATCGCCGACCGGCTGAATAGCCTGCTGGGGACGGTGGGGCCGGACCTGTCGGACGCCCAATTCGGTTTCCGACGGGGTCGTTCGACAGTGGATGCGTTGGCCCTACTGAAGGGCCAGGTGAGGGAGGCCGTGGAGGCGGGTGACGGAGTGTTGGCGGTGTCATTCGACATAGCCAACGCCTTCAACTCTGTCCCCCACTCGACAATCTTGGAGGCACTTCGGTACCACGGAGCGCCCCAGTACCTGCGCCAACTCTTGGCCAGCTACTTGGAGGACCGGGTGGTCCTCCTTGAGGACAAGACGGCCAGAGTTAGACGATATGGCGCAGAGTCCGGTGTTCCACAGGGGTCGGTCCTAGGGCCACTGCTGTGGAACATTGGATTCGACTGGCTCCTGCGGGGAACCCTCCTCCGTGGCACGAGCATCATCTGTTACGCAGATGATACTCTCCTCATTGCCCGGGGGAGGGACTTCGGCGAGGCGGCCAGTCTGGCCTCGGCTGGCGGATCCTTAGTGGCAGGAAGGATCCGCCGCCTAGGGTTGAAGGTGGCGCTCCACAAGACCGAGGCCGTGTTTTTCCACGGGCCACGGCAGCGCATCCCTCCCGACGGCCACATTATCGTGGAGGGCGTCAGGATCGAGGTCAAGGCCCAGGTGAAGTACTTGGGCCTTGTTCTCGACAGCAGGTGGCGCTTCGGCCCACATTTTAGCGGGCTGTCGACGCGCCTGCTGAAGACGGCGAACGCCCTGTCGTGGCTCCTCCCGAACCTGGGGGGTCCGAAGGCGAGATGCCGGCGCCTGTACGCCGGCATCCTCAGGAGCATGGCCCTTTACGGGGCCCCAATCTGGGCGGACTCCCTCCACAGGAGGGAGAACGCCACTGCCATCCGGAGGCCCCAAAGGGCCATTGCACTGCGGGTAGCGAGGGCCTACCGATCGGTGGGCTTCTCGGCGGCGTGCGCTCTGGCCGGCACCCCTCCTTGGGAGCTCGAGGCGTGGGTGCTGACCAGAGTTTACGAATGGACGGCGCGGCGTAAGGCGCTTGGGGAGCTCCCCGCCGCAGAAGAGCGGGAGGCCGTGCGGCAGGAGGCGAGGGACGCGATCGTCCATCACTGGACAGAGGACCTCGCCACTGCCGCTTTTGGCCGCCGAACTTTGGACGCGCTCGGGCCGGTCCTGAAGGACTGGCTCGAGCGGTCACATGGTTTCCTCTCTTTCCGTCTGGTGCAGGTGTTGTCCGGCCATGGGTGTTTCGGATCGCACCTGCACCGGATCCAAAGGGAGGAGACCTCGTCGTGCCACGACTGTGGCGCGGCGGAGGATACGGCACAGCACACCCTTGAGGTGTGCCCGGCCTGGTCCGAGCTGCGCCAGACTCTGATCGCAGCGGCCGGGCCGGACCTCTCGCTTCCCAGCGTCGTCAACTTCATGCTGGAAAGCGAGGGGGCCTGGACAGCAGTCGCCTCCTTCTGCGAGGAAGTAATGTCACAGAAGGAGGCGGCGGAGCGCGCGCGGGAGGACGATCCTCTCGCGGCGCCGCTCCGCAGGCGAAGAGGAGGCGCGAGAAGGCGATTATACGATCGTCGTCTCCGCCTCCTCCCAGGTGGAGGCCAGCAGGCAACGGGTGCGGGGGCACCCTTGCCTGTATTGCACAGGCCTCCACCAGTGCCGGACGGGAATGGCCAGGTGTTCCCTGCCATTCCCGTAGCCCCCCATTGAGAATAGGGGGCACGCGGGGCCCGCCGGTCAGGCGGGCATGCACCGAGAGGGTCATGGATGTAAAGGTTGAGCCGGTTTCCCATGGCCCTCCCATCACGGTGATGTGGGAACACCGCTGAGTTTTAGTGGGTATACTGTCACTTATTGACAGGAGTCCCACATACCCCGACTCGTCCCCCACGAGCGGGCATGCGTAATGCATTTCTCAGCGTGAAAAAAAAAAAAAAAAAAAAAAAAAAAAAAAAAAAAAAAAAAAAAAAAAAGGTTAGGTTAGGTTAGGTTGGGGGAACCCCCACAGCGCATACTTCCACGTAGTTTCCCCTGGGCAACGCCGTGTCTGACCACCGTAACGGAGTGGCAGACCGGCGGCTAAAGTGCGCTGTGATTTCGGAGACATTCATGCGGTCGTCTGCGAGTACGAAGGATTTGAATTTTAAAAAGATGGGCAAGCCAACGCGGGATGCGTCTGGCCGATTTGTTGTTGCGAATCGCTCCTCCCAGGGCGATTCAAACGGCCCTTCTCAGGGCCAACCCGACGGCCCTTCTCAGGGCCAATCTAACGGCCCTTCTCAGGGCCTTGCCGGTGGCGCTTTGGCGCCAGTAGCTGACCGCGCACCATCTGCGGCCAGCTCATTCTATAGGCCAGACGAGTTCTCGGACTCCGACGACTCCAATATGGATACGTCGGCGGCCGAGAGCGACCGTTTCAAGCGGAAGCGGTCTGAGGGCTCCTCAGAGTCAACTGGTGGCAAGTCGAAGAAGAAGTCGAAGTCAAAAAAGGCTTCGACTTCTTTTTCGGCTACAACCCACGATGTGGGCTTGGTGGACGCCGAGCGCCAGTTGAATCTGGCCAAGAGGCAGCAGCTCCAGCTAGACCTGGAGGAAAGGGTCGCCGCCAAGGAGAAGCAGGCGCAAGCTGCCAGGGCGAGGGCTGGCTACGGTGCATCAAATGTGCTGTATGCTGACCACTCCCTGGCAGAATTGGAGCGCATGGCGGCGGAAGACAGGGAGGAGGTCGTTCAGGTCGCCTCCAAGTCTTCAAACTTGAAGGGGACCTTCCAGAAGGCCCTCAAATGCCGTGCCGCCAGCATGCACGGCATTATTGCGGAGCTGGTTAGGCGGACGGCCACGGAGGAGACGCGGCAGCTGCAGGCGAAGGTGGATCGCCTGCAGGCGGAGGTCAGCCAGCTGCACCAGAAGCTGGCTGAGGCCACGGCCAGGCCTGCCCAGTCTGCCCCGGGGCCGGTGGTGATAGGTCCCTCCTCCTCCCACGCCAGCCTTGAGGAAACGTTCCGCAAGGTTGTCATGGAGGAGAGGGCTTTCACCAGGGCCTGCATCGCAGGCATCGAGGACCGGCTCCTGCCGGAAAAGCGGCTCCGCCCGCCGCTAGCGGCGGACAAGAGTCCACCGCCGAAGGAGCCAGAAACTGCGCCTATTGCAGGCCCGGTATCGGGCAATAAGCCCTCCAAGGACAAGGGTAAAGGCAAGAGGACCAAGGCGAGTCCTTATACCCCCACCACAAGCGCGGAGGGAGCGTCTGGGTCGTCTGCCACTCCAGCAGTCCCCCAGAACCCGCAGGAGGAAGACGCCCTTCTTCCCTCCACCACCCCGGCCAACCAGTCGTGGACGGAAGTGGTAAAGAAGGGAAAAGGACGGAAAAAGGGGAAAAAGCCGGCCGCCAAGCCCACGGCGACTGCTCCTGCAGCCAAAAGGGCTCCAGCCGGCGGGAAGAAGTTGGTTCCTCCCAGGACCGCAGCCGTAGTGGTGACGCTCACCGCTGAGGCTGCGGAGCGGGGGGAGACGTACGCGTCCATTATGACGCGTGCGCGTACCACCGCTGATCCCAAAACACTTGGGATTGGCACACTCTCCTGCCGCCGGACCCAGGCTGGGGCTCGAATCTTCGAGTTCCCGGGGGCTCAGGGCGGCGCTAACGCGGACCTCTTTGCAACCAAGTTGCAGGAGGTCATCGCGGACGCGGCCAGTGTAGCCAGGCCCGTGAAGTCTGTGGCCTTGGAGGTGACCAAGCTCGACGACTCGGTCACCAAAGAGGAGGTGGAGGCGGCGGTCGCAGCAATGGGGGGTTGCAGCGTCGCTGAAGTGAAAGGTCGGGCCATCAGGCCCGGTCGCAGCGGCATGGGTACCATTCGCCTCCAGTGCCCAGTCGCCGCAGCTGTGGCCATCCTCGCCATAGGACGGGTTGCCGTCGGTTTTAGCTCGGGTGTAGTCCGGGCACTTGCAGTAAGGCCTCTGCGCTGCTACAAGTGTCTCGGAGTCGGACACACTCGGCCCCTCTGTCCGTCCGGGGTCGACAGAGGGAACACCTGCTACCGCTGTGGCAAGGACGGGCACAAGTCCGCCTCCTGCGAGGCCACCACGCCGCACTGCGCAGTGTGTGCCGCCAGTGGCTGCCCGGCGGACCACGTCATGATGGGGAGGAAGTGCAATCCTCCCCCTAAGAAGGGCAAGGAGCAGGCGCCGATCCGGCCTGTCGCTGCCACCGCCATCCCTGAGGCTGGGACATCGGCGGATGTGGAGGGGGGTGCGATGTCTGATTGATGGATAGTCAGATCAAATATCGCATCCTCCAGGCGAACACCAACCACTGCAGAGCAGCCCAGGATCTGCTGATGCAGAGCATGGCTGAGTGGTTGGTGGACGTGGCGGTGGTTGCCGAGCCGTACTCGGTCCCTGGCCGTTGGCTGGGTGATCGGGACGGTTTGGTGGCATTAGTGTCGCGGTCTTCCACGGACTCCCCTCCCCTCTCGCTCTTAGAGAGGGGACCGGGATACGTGGCCGCCGCGTGGGGAGACTTGGCCCTTGTGGGCGTTTATTTCTCCCCGAACCGCCCTCTCTCGGATTTCGAGAATTTTCTTGAAATCCTCACAGCAGTGCTGGGGAGGGCGGCGCCACGCCAGGTCGCCATTTTGGGTGACCTGAACGCCAAATCGACGGCCTGGGGCAACCCGGCAGCCTCTTGCAACGTCCGGGGACGCGCCGCAGAATTTTGGGCGGCGTCGTGCGGCGTGTCCGTCCTAAACAGAGGGACTGTTCACACGTGTGTGCGGCAACGGGGAGGATCGGTGGTCGACGTATCGTTTGCCACCTCCGTGCTAGCCGCCCGCGTCGTGAACTGGCGGGTGGAGATGGCGGAGACCTTTTCGGACCACCGATATGTGCGCTTCGACATCTCCACCCAGAGCTCCCAGGGGATGGCCCGCTCGGGCCAATCTGCCTTCCCCCGGTGGGCTCTCACCCGCCTGGACCGAGAGGCTGCCGAGGAGGCGGCGTTCGTCCAGGACTGGCTCACGCCTCCTGTCGAGGTCCTGGACGTGGACGCCGCAGCGCTCCAGCTGAGGGGGTCCCTGGCCGAGGTGTGCAACTCCAGCATGCCCCGGTCTCGCGGCCCACCTCTCCGACGCGCAGTCTATTGGTGGTCGGAGGAACTTGCGGGGCTCCGGACCGCCTGCGTAGCGGCCAGGAGGGCTTACACGCGGAGTCGGAGGCGCAGGCCCCGAGACCTAGCCAACGAGAGGGCCCTCTATGCTTCGTACGTCGACGCAAAGAGGGTCCTCAAGTTGGCAATGTGCGCGGCCGAAGACTCGGCGAGAGCCGAGATGCTGGAGGGTCTCGACAGAGACCCGTTTGGAAGACCATACAAGGCGGCGCGGAGTAAACTGCGCCCCTGTGGTCCTCCACTAACGGAGACCCTCGAGCCGGCATTGCTGGATGGGGTGGTCCGGTCCCTGTTTCCATCCAGGACCGACTTCACCCCACCAGTGATGGACCCCCCGCGGGAGGCGGTTCCGCCGGAGGAGGAGGTTCTTCCGGTGACAGCGTCGGAGCTCTACGCGGGGACTCTGCGCCTCCGCGCGAAGAACACAGCCCCAGGGCCGGACGGCGTTCCCGCACGGGTGGTGGCCATAGCCGCCTCTCAGATGGAGGAGAGGCTTCGGGACCTCTTTAGCGCGTGTTTCACGACTGGGAGGTTTCCGAAACCCTGGAAGGAGGGGCGGCTATGCCTCCTCCGAAAGGAGGGCCGCCCGGCGGACTCCCCCTCGGCTTACCGACCAATCGTTTTGCTCGATGAGGTCGGTAAGATGTTCGAGGGGATAATCGCCGACCGGCTAAATAGCCTGCTGGGGACGGTAGGGCCGGACCTGTCGGACGCCCAATTCGGTTTCCGACGGGGTCGGTCGACGGTAGACGCGCTGGCCCTACTCAAGGGCCAAGTGAAGGAGGCCGTGGAGGTGGGGGACGGAGTGCTGGCGGTGTCATTCGACATTGCCAACGCCTTCAACTCTATCCCCCACTCTACAATCTTGGAGGCGCTCCGATATCACGGAGTGCCTCAATACCTGCGCACACTCTTGGCCAACTACTTGGAGGACCGGGTGGTCCTCCTCGCGGACAAAACGGCCAGAGTGAGGCAGTATGGTGCAGAGTCCGGTGTTCCACAGGGGTCGGTCCTAGGACCACCGCTGTGGAATATTGGATTCGACTGGCTCCTGCGGGGGACCCTCCTCCAGGGCACGAGCATCATCTGCTACGCAGATGATACCCTCCTCATTGCCCGGGGGAGAAACTTCAAGGAGGCGGCCATTCTGGCCTCTGCTGGCGGATCCTTAGTGGCTGGTAGGATCCGCCGCCTAGGGCTGAAGGTGGCGCTGCACAAGACCGAGGCCGTGTATTTCCACGGGCCTCGGCAGCGCATCCCACCCGACGGACACATTGTCGTGGAGGGCGTCAAGATCGCGGTCAAGGCCCAGATGAAGTACTTGGGCCTTGTACTCGACAGCAGGTGGCGCTTCGGCCCACACTTCAGCGGGCTGTCGACGCGCCTACTGAAGGCTGCGAATGCTCTTTCCTGGCTCCTCCCGAACCTGGGGGGTCCGAAGGCACGATGCCGGCTTCTGTATGCCGGCATCCTTAGAAGCATGGCCCTTTACGGGGCCCCGATTTGGGCGGACTCCCTCAACAGGAGGGAGAACGCCACTGCCATTCGCAGGCCCCAAAGGGCCATTGCACTGCGGGTGGCGAGGGCCTACCGATCGGTGGGCTTCTCGGCGGCGTGCGCTCTGGCCGGCACCCCTCCTTGGGAGCTCGAGGCATGGGTGCTGACCAGAGTGTACGAATGGACGGCGCGGCGTAAGGCGCTCGGGGAGCCCCCCGCCGCAGAAGAGCGGGAGGCCGTGCGGCAAGAGGCGAGGGACGCAATCGTCCATCACTGGATGGAGGACCTCGCCACTGCCGTTTTCGGCCGCCGAACCCTGGACGCGCTCGGGCCAGTTCTGAAGGATTGGCTTGAGCGGTCCCACGGTTTCCTCTCTTTCCGTCTGGTGCAGGTGTTGTCCGGACATGGGTGTTTCGGAACGCACCTGCACCGGATCCAAAGGGAGGAGACCCCGTCGTGCCATGACTGTGGCGCGGCGGAGGACACGGCACAGCACACCCTCGAGGTGTGCCCGGCCTGGTCCGAGCTGCGCCGCGGTCTGAGCGCAGCGGTCGGGCAGGACCTCTCGCTTCCCAGCGTCGTCAACTCGATGCTGGAAAGCGAGGGGGCCTGGACAGCGGTCGCCTCCTTCTGCGAGGACGTAATGTCGCAGAAGGAGGACGCGGAGCGCGCGCGGGAGGACGACCCTCACGCAGCGCCGCTCCGCAGGCGAAGACGGGGCATGAGAAGGCGATTGTACGATCGTCGTCTTATGCCCCCTGGGGGTGAACAGCGGGAGACGGGTGCGGGGGCGCCTACTCCTGCATTGCACAGTTCACCATCCACGTCGGGCGGGAATGACAGAGCGCTCGCGGTCATTCCTGGGCCCCTCCCCGACGGGGGGGGCGTGTCGGGCCCGCCTGCAAGGCGGGCGGTCGTCAGCGGGGGACTGGATGTTATGGCTCTGCCGGATTCCCAGTCCTCCTCCTTGCAGACGAGGTAGGAGCGCCGCTGGGTCGTTTAGTGGGTATACCGGATCATCCGGGGAGTCCCACATACCCCTCCCATCCCCCGATGGGTGGGTATGCGTAATGCATTTTTCCCAGCGTCAAAAAAAAAAAAAAAAAAAGGTTAGGTTAGGTTCCCAGGTGGAGGCCACCAGGCAACGGGTGCGGGGGCACCCTTACCTGTATTGCACAGGCCTCCACCAGTGTCGGACGGGAATGGCCAGGTGTTCCCGGCCATTCCCGTAGCCCCCCAGTAACGGGGGGGCATGAGGGGCCCGCCAGCTAGGCGGGCATGCGCCGGGAGGGTTGTGGAAGAAAAGGCTGAGCCGTTATCCCATGGCCCTCCCAACACGGCGATGTGGGAACACCGCTGAGTTTTAGTGGGTATACTGTAGTGACAGGAGTCCCACATACCCCGACTCGTCCCCCACGAGCGGGCATGCGTAATGCATTTCTCAGCGTGAAAAAAAAAAAAAAAAAAAGGTTAGGTTAGGTTTTTTTTTTTTTTTTTTTAAATGAGTAGTTACCGCGGACATGGTGGTCCGCGCCTTTTTTTATTGTGTTTAATTGTTTATATGTTTTTGTTTGTTTACAATTGTCATCCTCCTACACCGGACAACATTATACTACGTTTTCTTAATTCTAAGCTTAAGACTACGTGAATCCATCGTTTTTTTTTTTTTTTTTTTTTTTTTTTTTTTTTTTTTTTTTTTTTTTTTTTTTTTTTTTTTTTAAATAAACATAGTCATGCTCATGCATATATATATATTTTCCATTTTATAAATACTTTTTTATTAATATAATACACAGGCTTACAATGAATAATAAATAAAAATTACTAAAAAATTTTTTTTTAAGATTACAATTTATTCGTTTTTTTTTTTTTTTTTTTTTTCTTACTTTGTTAACTACTAATAAATACTTAAAATGACACAATTTTACAGGGATAACTACGTGGCAGTGTGAGTCGACCAGCCTCGACCGACGTCGTCCGTTCACGGACATGACGTATACGTCGGCAGGACATTTACGTGAGTATGACTGACTCACACTGCCATGCAGTTTTACATTTTTTTAAAACTAATACTTAATTTTTTTTTTTTTTTATTTTTTTTTTATTAATAACAAACAGGGTTTAGATAGGGGATTTTTATTTAAGTTTGACTTGGAGTATGGATGGGGGGGGCTTTGTTAGGTGTTGTTTTAGTGGGGTCTGATGACCAGGGATTTCGCTAGCCCTAGCAGGGCTTCCATGACAGTGACGTCTCGATGCTGCATGGCCGTCTTCAAGTTGTACTCGACGACCATTTTAGTCGGCGCATCCATCGCCCTCTTTGCAAAGCGGCCCGTGGCGTCGTCGGCGTCGTCGGTGTAATAGACGCAACTGACTGTATGTCTGGACACCGCCACTACCGCGTGGGAGATGCTGTCGTGAACTTTGATCCTCCTGGACTTTGTATTGATGATAATGACGCTGTCGTAGGTCAAGCCCTGGGCTCCGTGTATGGTCAACAGGCGCGACCCTTCGCCGGACCCATATCCCTGGCTCCCAAGAGAGACTTTCTCCTCTTGCGTATGGACCAGGAACAGGGTGTTTTGGGCGTTGCTCGGTATTTGCGCTCCTGTATAACCTTTCACCCTCAGGGAATGGACCCGCGACAGCGATGAATTGGAGGAGTATATACCGGAGTATATCTCGCTCAGCGCAAACGCCACGTCCATCGGGTTGCGGTGTGTGCAAAGCAGCTCCTGAGTGATGCCAGCCACCAGATTTGGACGGGTGTACCTTAACTCGAAAAGGTTCTCTCTGTCCAAAAATGGAAGCTGGTTTAAGTCTCCGACGAGGACAATCTCGCTTGCTCCAGACAACTTTACTGCCATGACTATGGCCCCAAAATGGTTCATAAGAGCTTCGTCTACCGTGAGGCGGTAGCATTTCTCTTGCGGCTTGAACCCGTTGGCTAAGATTGAGGCCATAGTGCGCACCTTTGTCTTTACTAGGTCTCCTAAGCGGTGCGCTAGCTTCTCCCGGAGATCTTTGGCAGCTTCAGTCGTCGTGGTGGCTACAACGTCCTTCTCCTCGTCGAAGTTCCTTACCACCCAGGTTGTCTTGCCGCAACCCGGAACTCCGTTTACCCACCTGATACTGGGCACCGCCCAAATTTCCTGCGATGCTGGACTGTCTGAAGTCCCCAAAATGGATTGTGCCATTTGAAGGATCTTGTCGTCCAGCATGATTTTGGTACATTTGGCGGTAACCAGTATCGGGTCGTCGTCGGTCGCTAGGAATTTAGCTTTGCCCGAGCGCTCCGTTTCCTCCTCGTCCAGGGCCACGAAACCGCTCTTCGCGCTGTAGGCTGCCATGTACGACCCCGTCATATCCCCTGTGATGACTTGGGATCTGACGTTGTCGTACACTGCTGCCCCTGCTTCCTCGAGTAGTACCCTTAGCAGACCTTCTGTGTTTCTCTGGAAGGTCTGCAGGATCTTGCTGCATGTCATGAGATTGACCTCTCTGGTCGCTCTCACGATCGCTACGTACTCGAGGAACGCGCTCTTCACGTGATCCGTGGTGCCCAAGTTCGCTGCGAGGGTCGGCAGGCTGACTTGCCCTTTGTCGGCTCTTGTAGGCATAGGCTTCTGCTGGGGCGGTTCCTTGGGCTTCTTACGAAAGAACCTTTCCACTGCTGTTACTTGTTGGTGGGATGATGATGCGCGGCTGGTGCTTGGGAGCAGTGCGTTGAGGAAAGTGCCTACGGCTTTCAGGCGACTCCTCTGCCGGACCCGGTCCTCCGGGTTATCGGGTTTTCCCTGCTCCTTTGCAGCTTTCTCGGCGGCTGCCTTCTGCTGGGCCCTCTCCGATCCGCTCTGACTGGTCGGGCTTGTTGTGGGGCTCGTCGCGCCGGCTGTTGGCTGTCGGGGGGTTTTGAGGAAACTTAGAGTTTCCCCTCTGTCCTCGTAGACAACCACCTCATGATGTTCCGAGGCTTTCAAACAACCGAATCGGTCTGCGACGTCTCCTCTTACTCCTCCGACCGTCATCGCGTCTACACTGATGGTGCGGGCTGTGGCTCCCGTGTAGTCTCCTGCCTCCCTGATCTTTTGAAGCAATGAGCATGCCTGAACAAATGGAGTCTCCTCTCCCCACTCGAATAGTGCGATCGTCTTACCTTTGAATCGCATTAGACGGCATCGGTGAGTGGCAACTTCCATCTGAGGCAGGGCAGCATACTTGCTACCTTTCATGCTCGTTTTGGTGGTGCTTCCGTTGATCAAAGCGGCAAGGCCTGGTGAAATCGGTATTCGGGCCGCGGTTCTGCTTGAGCCTATGCAGAAACCTATGCCTAGCCTTTCGCCTTCCCTGTTCATGAAGAGGGCGACGCCTCGCAATCGGACGCCTGGGACTCCGTCTCCTCCGCATGCCAGGAATTGCATGGTGGTCATGGTGCTAGGGGCTTGTTGTTGAGAGCTAACTGCTGCTGCCGCTGTTGATGGTGTGGTTCTTGTGTGTGTTGCTTGTGTTGTGGTAAGTGGTGTGGTTGTTATTGTTTGTGTGTTTATTGGTGTAGTTGTGGCTGTTTGTGTGGATGGTGGTCGGTTTCTACTACGCAAGGTATCGTCTGTTTTGTTTGCCCCTGCTGCGACCGTGGCGACTTTGCTTGCGAATGCCAAGAATGGTTTCCTAGTAGCCGGTCTCTCCATGATGGTGTGGAGTGTGGACTGGCTTAGCTGGATTTCGAAAAGTACTTCCAGCTCCATTCTGTCTTGGCTGAATCTTGGGCATTCAAATAGCAAGTGCCAGACTGTTTCTTCACAACTGGGGTCGCAGACGCACGAGGGACTATCTTTGAGATGGAATCGGTGGAGATACGCTGAGAATCCTCCGTGTCCTGTTAGGATTTGTACATGGACCGGTGTGAGAACTGCATCTCTGAGTGTTCTTTTCGCCGCTAGGACGTCTGGGAAGAACACTTTTGTGACCGCTCCTGTACTGGAGGACTCGTAACGCGCTTGCCACTTCTTTATAGTCCCCTCCCGTATCTTCCTCCTCACGAACGATACGGGGACCTTGCTGTAGTCTGATGTGTCCTTGGTTAACGCTGCCTCCTTGGCCAGCTCATCCGCTCTCTCATTCCCGGCGGTTCCCACGTGGGCCCTCAGCCAGAAGAACCTCACTTCTCTACCTTCTTCTCTTAACTCTCGGACGCTTCTCTTGATTTGAAGTGCCAGGTGGTGAGTGACAGACGGACTCCTCAGCAGGTCAAGCGACGATCTTGAGTCGCTTAAGATGCTTACGGAGGCCGCCCTAGATTCTCTTGCCATCCTGACAGCTCTGAAGAAAGCGTACATTTCCGATTGGAAGACAGTGTTGTGAGGCTCCAGGCCGAAAAGGCTTGACTCCGACTCCTTTCCGTTTTCCCACCAAGTTAGGGCAGCTCCTACTTTTCCCTCTATCTTGCTGCCGTCGGTGTAGATTTGGGGACCGATTACTTGATGGGTTTCCAGGGTTTCGGGAGTCAAGTCCTCTAGGCGTGCATACTCTGTTGTTATGAGTTGCGCTGGGTGGGGATTCTCGGAGTGGTGCACGTTGCACTCCAGCTCGCGGCCCGGCGGTATGAACTCTTGGGAATGGCCCTTTTTGATCTTGAAAAGGGTTGCGGCCTCGATTACCCGGAGATCTAGGGGGAGTTGGCCTGAGAGAATAAGTGCCGATGTTAGAGACACCGTGCGGAATGCTTTGCAGATCTTTTGCGCGAAGCCTCTCTGCAGTGAGTCAAACTGATTCCTTGTCATCAGTTTCTCAGCTGCGGGAGCCCACGCACTCGCTGCATACATCACGATGGGCTCTATCACCGACACGTATATCGTCCTGATTATCTCTCTGTTGAGACCCCAAGTCACCTTTGCCGCACATGCCAGCTGCTTGTAGATGTCTGCAGCCTTTTTACAGGTCGCAGACACGTGCGCGTTGAAGGTGAGTTTGGAGTCTATTGTGAGACCTAACAGTTTGACCTGTTCTACCAGGTTCAGCCTCGTGCCCGACATGTACAGTACCGGAACGTCGTACTTCAGCTTTCTCGTTAACACCATCGCATTTGTTTTGTGCGCGGCGAAACGTAGCTTATTCTGGACGCCCCATTCCGATACTATGTCTAGCGTGTCGTTGGCTGATTGCTGCAGGGGACCGGCTGTAAGGTCCGAGAAAACCAGGACAACGTCGTCTGCGAAGGCTTGGCAGTATACTCCCATACTCGCCAGCTTGTGTAGGAGCGAATCTAGGATAAGGTTCCAAAACGTCGGTCCGGCAATTGAGCCCTGGACGCATCCTTTCGTGGTACCCTTCTCGCTGGTCGCTCTGGCGTAGTTGACCCTGATGTTCCGGTCTTCCAGGTACGAGGTGACGAGAGCGTAGATGTTCTTGGGACAGCTCTTGGCCACCATCTGTCGTTTGAGTGCTGGCCACCACGCGTTGTCGAAAGCGCCCTCTATGTCCAATGATATCAAAAGCACGATCTTTTTGGCTTTGATTTCGGCTCTTACGTGGCCCATTAGGGCATAGAGGGCGTCCTCGGTTCCGCGCTGCGGCATGAAACCATACTGGTTTGTGTTGAGGGTTGGGAGGAAATGCCACTGGAGTCTACCAACTAGGAGTTTCTCTACGATCTTTCCTAGGACCGAGAGCAGACCTATTGGCCGGTACGACTTTGGGCTGGTGTAGTCGTCCTTTCCTGGCTTACGGAGAATGCACACGTGGGCGACCTTCCACTGCTTCGGGAAGTGTGACAGCGACAGGCATCTATTGGCTATCGCTAAGAACACTTCCCTATCGCAGTTTATTGCCGCTGTGCAGATGTCTGCTGTTAATCCGTCGGGACCGGGAGCTTTTTTCGGATTTTGGTTTTGGAGAACCATTTCCAGCTCCGCAGTCGTGAAAGACGGATCGTCTGCAGACAGACCTTGGGGGTTCTTCTCCTCCGCCAGCCTGCGCAGGTCAGTGTGGTATGGCTGTTCGGCATCCGTTGAGTCGTCGGGGTAGAAGGTTTGTGCCAGAAGATTCGCGGATTGCTCCGGACTGAGCGTCTCACCTGCGGAGTTTCTCAGGAGTGCGTCGTCCTGCCTTCTAGCTGTCTTCCTTAGTACCCTGTAGATGCCGTCCCACATGCTCTCTCGGTCCTGCTTAGAGCAGAACTCCTTCCAGTTGGCCGTGGCGGCTTCCGTTGCTGTTGTTGTGTAGTTCAGTTTTGCCGTCACGTACTCTTGGATGGTGAAGTGTCTCCGGCTTGCGGCTGCATTTCGGATCCTCCTCTTCTTCGTCAAGGCGTCTTTCTTGAGACGCTCTAGAGAAGGGCTCCACCATGGGGGCTTTGCGTCGTGTTTGGGCGACCCCAGTTTTGGGATCGCACTCTCACATGAGCGGTGGATGGTTTGTGTGTATGTCGTGATAATTGTCTCCAGATCCTCTGGGTTCGAGACTTCCGAGACTCCGACCGGTGTTATGCCTGAGACCGCCAGGCTGGTCTTGAAATGGGTGCTGAAGTCAGACCACTTTGCCTTCTTGGTGTTGTAGATGCGCGTCGAGATTGGCCTTAAGGGTTCCAAGGCCTTTTCTAAACGCATCGAGAAGGTAATTGCATTGTGGTCTGATGTTGTAAGACTTCTTTCTACACGCCACTCCTCGACCTTGCCTAGCAGCGACAGGCTGCATGCCGTCACATCGACGATGCTGGTACACCACCTGTCTCCTCTGTAGGTCTCGAACGTCGGTGTTTGGCCCGTGTTTAGGATGTGGAGATCCCGCTCATCGAGGAAAGAACTGTACGCTGCCCCGCGATGGTTTTCGGAAACACTTCCCCACCACTGGCTCCAGGCGTTAACGTCTCCTCCCACTATTGTGTTGCTTGTGTGTAGTTTTTGTGTAATGTTTTGTGTCTCTGAAAGGTATGGTTCGATGTCCTGGTCACCCTCGAAATAGACCGATAGCACTCCGAAGCTAAGCTGACCCACCTTGAGTAATGCAGCGGCGATGTTCTCAGAAACAAGCTGGGGGTCATGAATGACCTCCAAGTTGTTTCCAAAGACAACGATCGCTGCCTTAACTGGTTTTTGGCGGTTGAGGCTGCACTGGATGACTTGCGTGCCAGGTGTTTGTTTCATCACACCTGTTCTTCCTACATAGGGCTCTTGAACAAGTGCTACTGAAATTCCCCTTGCCTGGGCCGCCATATGCAGTTCTTCTGTGGCCAGCTTGGAGCGCTGAAGATTGACTTGAACGAATTTCAATCTTGCTGTCGGTCTTGATGCGATTTCGGGGGTGACTGGTTGGTTCGCTGGTGTGTTTTCGTGGTCGCCCTTAGCAATAGGTAACGCGCGACCTCGCTATACCATCCCACTTTTGGCGTTCCTGGCAGTCTGCGCTGAACGCTGTATGAGCCAGGTCGCTGCCGGACCCTTGTGCCACCTTGCAGTTTGCGCAGGTGGGCTGTTTGCCGTCAGCTCGAGTGAGGCAGTCCCTGACGCTGTGCGCTCCGCTGCAATAGCTGCATAGTTCTTTAGCAGCCTTGCATATGGACTTGTTGTGTCCATATGCAAGGCACTTCGTGCACTGGACTAGGGGGGACTGATCCTCAATCGAGCACCGCTTGATGCCCAGGTGTACTTTCTGCACTGCAGTGTAGCACTTCCAGAGCTCCGGGGAGAGCTCCAAGACGGGGTGGCACTCGTGGGTGTTTCTCGCGCGCTTCCTATAGCGCACCTTTAGGGTCTGTCCATCCACAACGACGTTTTGCAGAAGGTGTTTGTTCTGCGCTTTCAGGAGATCTACAATCTCCCCGTCGCTGTAGCTGGACAGCACTCCCTTGATGCAGACGAGGGGGTTGAGGGGTTTTGGCTCCTGGACCTTGAGCCCTGCGTTCGACCGGACTTGCTCCTTGACCTTTTCCAAGTCCGTTTTGCTGGCGCACTTCATGACAACCTTTTGGTTGCGCGCCTTCCGCACTGTGTCGACTCGTGCTCCACTCGTTTTGAGGTCCAGGGCGGTCCTGATCCTCTCGATCACGTTGTCGCCAGTGTGCTGGGGATTCGTAGACGAGACGATCAGGGTGTGGTTGGTTTGTGTGGGTGGTTTAGGGGGCTTAGGTGTGCTGGCGGCCTGGGCAAAGGTTTTCGGGCCCTGCAGCTGTAGAGGCAGTCTTTCCGCCTTGCCCAGGTCCGCTACCCCCTTTTGGATGTTCTGGAGGGTCTTTTTTACCTCGCCGACTGCGAGTTCCGCCTCCAGATTCAGCGCAGGGGGCGCCTGGATTTGCGGTTCTTTGTCTCGCAGTACGCGTAGGTCCGCCGAGACGATCTCCAGCCTTTCAGAGATGGGTTTGAGGTGTTGTGTAATATTTATTGGGGGCTGTGGTTTGGGGGGAGATGCCACAGGCCTGTTGGCGATGGCCTGTACTTGAAGTTGGAGTTTCTTCATCTCCTCCTCAAACTTTTCAGTCTTTAGAAGACTCGACTCGCAGCTACTTGGGTCCGTCTCTTGCCGCTTTGGCTGGTCAAGATCTTCCTTGAGCCGTTCCAGAACCTTCCGGAGCACGTCCAGCTGGTTTGATAGGCTGGTCACGTTGGCTTCGAGGCGTGAAATACCGGCCCCCATTGAATCCGACTTTGGATCCCCCGGGGCTCGAGCATTTCCCTGCCTCGTGACTTCGTGCTCCTTTTGGTTCGTGAGGCTAGCGGCTGCGATGTGTTCTTTTACCTCCTTGATGCCCTTGAAGGCATCAAGGGTCTCGTGACCGAGCCATTCCCGGATCCCTTTTGCCTCCTTCTTTGTCTCCGAAACGTCGGTCTTCAGCAGCGACAACTCTACTTTCATAGTCATGAGGTCTCGATTGTGAGCCCTCTCGACCCGCACAAGTTCTTGTGCGTGTCGAGAGCGCTCCTTCTCGAGGTTATATTTGTGTCTGGACCTCGAGTCTGCCAATGACAGGGCCGTCTCGTATAGGCCCTGAAGACACTCATGAGCTGTGGCCTTGCACTCCCGCTTCATGTTTCCGGCCGCCTCCAGGGCTTCCTTCCCCTTCTGCAGGAGATCATTCGCCTCCCTGGTTGCCAGGTCCATTTCCACCCCAGTGCCTCTTCTCGGTGTTCTGTAGAGAAGGCTCGTCCGTCTACTGTCTGGACGGTCGGCATGGCTTACTGTTGATGCCACCGAGCTTTCGTCGTCCGAGACAATCTGGTGAGGGGGGGAAATGCCACACTGCTCCCAGCTTATGACGATCTCAGAAGTCCTTGGGGCAGGAGCCGATGGAAGCGGCGGTGGCCTGCTGGTCACGTCCGGTTCCGACGCCGCCTTCGACACCTGTGGCCTCTGCGATGAACGCGCTGACTCCGAGACCACTGATTGGGTCGTATTTTTGTTTAGGACCCTTTCCCTAAGTGATTTAGGGGGTTTCGCGGCCTCCGTGGTCATTTTGCGGGAGGTGGTGGAGGTGGTTGAGATGGTGGAGTGTTTGGAAGACATTTTTTTTTTTTTTTTTTTTTTTTTTTTTTTGTTAGTGTGGTGGTTGGCTATATTTAAGAAAGTGTGTTAGAAATGGTTATATATAATAGATTTAGGTACTAATGACTCAAGACTAAATAATGTCTAGCCTGTGTATTTATTTACTATAAGTCTAACGATGGACTCACGGATGTTCCGCTGGTGGTCTGCGTCTGCTGTCCGATGAGGAGCCCGACAATTGCTAGAGCTCGATGGGATGAGCTCTATGTGGGCGCTGGTGGTGGTCCTCAGTGGAATTCTGTGGTGCCTGTGTCACTGCGTTCGTGGGCTGTGCGATTTGAGGTTTCTGTTGGGGCCAAATTCAAGAGCTTGTTTTGCCCTTTCGTTTGAGCCCAATCTTGGCTTTCCAGCTCCAACGGGTGCGAAGTTAGCCCGCGGGGGGGTGAGGTAACCCGAAGAAGGGGGAGGGGTGGGGGGAGGGGGGAGGTCTCGTGGGGAGACTTTGGAGGGGGGGTGAAGGAGGGGGGTTGGGGGGGGGGGTTCCGTAGGGGTGACTTTTGGTTGGAGGGGGGGGGGGGGGGTTAAAAAGTGGAGGGGGTAACCTCAAGTCTTTAGTGGTGGGGGTAAGAGGAAAAGGGTGGGGGAAATAAAGGAAATGGGGGGGGGGGGTAACTTAAGGGGGGGTTGGTGGGGGAAGGGGGTGTGGGGACCCTTGATGGCTCAGACAAGGTCCTGAAGGTCCAAGTCAGATGAGTCCAAACTCGGGGGGGGTAGGACTAAGGGTTGAGGAGTTCCCTCGGGGCTAACCTGATGATGGGTCGTGCAGTCGTCACGCTGGTCGCTGGTCTGAAGGCAGATTCTTCGGGCCGGCTTCGGAGTCTCCAGTAGTGGCTGGGATGGCTGTCGGTACGTCACGCCTCGTGTATCAGAAACACGTGGAGGAAAAGTGAGGTTGTTTTCCAACCAAAAACCACGTGTTTTCACGTATTTTGACGATTTTCGCACCTTAATATCTCCCAACCTGCTGATCCGATTTTCCTGATCCTGGTGTTGCTGGATAGATCTCTGCCGCGACTCTCGGGATAAATGTTTGTGAAACGACTCGACTGACCTTCGCAAAGTTATTCACCGCTGAAGTTCTGGGGGTCCTGCTCGGCAACCTGAGTTGATGGACACTTGCCCACACGAATCCTGGTGCACTGACACTTCACAATTCCACTGATAACTTTTTTTGCGCTCGTAACTCAACGCGTCTATTTTTGGAGATTTATTTGCGCGGAGCTGATGTTATACGTGCGATGTATTATCGGTTACTGGGTTAGGTTAGGTTAGGTTAGGTTGGGGTGCGTGCAGAAAACCTCCTCGTGTGCCTGACTGCTGCTCGTTCCTTACGAATACGTTCGGGGGAAAGAGCAGTCGTCTGGCCGGTGCACCCTGGGCGCGGTCAATAGTCTCTCCATGCCGGAGAGGGTATTGACTGCGGCGGATTTCTGCGGGGGGGGAGAGCCTAAGGCTCTTGGGCCTGTCAAGGCCGATCGTCGGTCGTCCACTCCCCCCTCTGCTTACAGAGGGAGGCCGAGTGGGCGCAGAGTGGGGAGGCGGACGACGGACTGTCCGCGGTAGAGGGGCCCACAGGGTAGGTTAGATTAGAATAGGTTAGGATAGGTTAAAAAAAAAAAAAAAAAAAAAAAAAAAAAAAAAAAAATGTATATTTAATTAGGTTAGGTTAAGTAGGGACCCAATCCTAAGTTTTGAAGCGCGGCGAGAGGATGAATGGCTGGAGGGAGTCCAGTCGTTAGCGTTTCACCTGCAGATACCTGCCGCCCTCTGCAGTATATAGGCTTACCGGGCATCTAGGCTCTGCCCGGTGGACATCTGTGCCCTATATCTACTCGTGGGATTTGAATGGAAGAATTAAATAAAAAAACAAACAAACAAAAGAAGGTGCCGATCGTTTTGATAGAGCATATGGGTGTGGGTGCGGTGTCAGATTCTGACACCGCGTCCGAAAGAATGAGCGTGGCGAGCGTATGCTCAAATCGCTCACGCAAGAAGAAGCGCGCGGGGTCAGGCTCTTCTAGCGAGGAGAGCCTGCCAGCCCCTAAGGTGCCAGCAGATGGCACGAGAGGGCGAGGCCGTGCAGCGGCGAGTGGAGCCCCCACTCGTGTGGAGCGCGACGTGCGGGGTCGGTTCAGGTCGGTTTCCCGGCCTGATACGCCGGCTCCGGAGGACGTCGAGGGCGTGGGGAGCGACCCCGGGCCCACGATCGTGGACCCCAGCGAGGGTATCTTGCTGGGGTCTAATAAGGCGGAGGCTAATGCCGCTAGACGGGCGCAGCGAAAGGCTGTAGCAGCTGACGAGATCAGCGAGCTGGCCCGTCAGGCGCGAGACCGGCGTTCAGCCCAGAAGACTGCCGGGGGCAGCCCATCGGCGGTGGCGCTCAGTCGCCAAGTTTTGGACGGCGTGGATGTCGTCCTGAAGGTTGCCACCAAATCGGGCAACCTGAAGGGCACATTCACGCGTGCTCTGAAGGAGGCGGCTGACAATATCAGGGAGGCAGTTGAGGTCCTCCTTAGTCGCACCAGCACGGAGGAGACGGCGAAGTTGTGGGAGGAGAACAGCCGTCTCCGGTCCGAGCTGGAGGACCTCAAGCGGGAGTTTGCTGCTCAGAGGGCAGCTCCCAAGGCCAACGGGTCATCGCCCATCCCATCGTCGGCTCCATCATCGGCCCCTGCTGTGGATCAGGACAGCATTGCGCGCATGTGCTTGATGCAGTGTGGCGCGATGGTGTCAGCCCGGCTGGAGGCCATGGAGTCGAGGCTCCCCCCGGCCGAAATCCTCCGTCCACCGCTCGCTGCAGACAGGCGGAGGAAGGAGGCGGAGGCGAGAGCAGCGGCAGTGGCTGTGCCGAATCAGTCCGGGAAGGGGGCCAAAAAGCCCGCGAAGGGGACACAGAAGCCCGCGGAGGCTAAGGCCACGCCCACTTCCCGAACGGCTGCTCCACCGACGACCGCGCCCGGACCCACCACGGAGGCCTGGACGACGGTCGTCAAGAAGCCAAAAAAAAAGAAGACGGCGCTGCCAGCACCCGCTAAAGTACCGGCACCGGCACCGAGGAGGACCCAGAAGCCGCCTAAGACGAGAGCCCCCCGCTCCGCGGCTGTGGTGGTAACACTACAGCCCGCAGCCATCGCGAGGGGCGTCACCTATCAGGCGGTTATGGCGGACGTGAGGAGCAGGATCGCGTTCCCCGACCTTGGCACACCGGCTGGCTTTATTTATAAGCAAGCCATTACGGGGGCGCGGCTGTTCGAGGTGTCGGGTGCCTCTAGCAGCGAGAAGGCGGACACGCTGGCAGCCAAGCTGAGAGGGGTCCTCAACCCGGAGGACGTCCGGGTGTCCAGGCCAATGAAGACCTCTGAGCTGCGGGTCGATGGACTGGACGACTCGGCGACCCCGGCTGAGGTCGTGGCGGCCGTAGCCAAAGCCGGCGGATGTCCGCCGGAGGACGTGCGGACGGGTGACATCCGCGCCGACGCTTCCGGGCTTGGCACGATTTGGGTGCGGTGCCCGGTGGCGGCGGCGAGCAAGGTCGCCAACGGTGGGCGTCTGTTGGTGGGATGGGTTGCAGCAAGAGTCAAGCTGCTGCAACCCAGGGCATTGCGGTGTTACCGATGCCTGGACATGGGGCATGTCCGGGCACGATGCACCGCTGCAATAGACCGCAGCGAGCAGTGCTATCGCTGCGGTCAGCCCGGCCACAAGGCAGCCCAGTGCTCCGCGGCACCAAACTGCAGCCTCTGTACAGCTGCAGGGAGGTCCGCGGGGCACAGGGCTGGCGGAAAGGCCTGTCGCGCGCCAGCAGCGAAGAAGAAGAGGGGAGTCATGGCTGCCGGGGGCTCTTTACCCCCCCCTCAGCCTGACTGCCCTACGGCCGACTCCCGGCCTGTGAATGGTGCGGAGGGGATGGACTGCGTCTAATGGCGCTGTACCATTTCCTCCAGGGCAATATCAACCACGCTGCCAGAGCTCAGGATCTCTTGCTCCAGAGCATGGCAGAGTGGTCGATCGACGTGGCTGTGGTCGCCGAGCCGTACTTTGTCCCCCCCAGGGATAACTGGGTGGGAGACCTGGACGGCTTGGTGGCCATCATTGGCGGGGCTCTCGTCAACCCGTCCCGAGGACACGGCTGGGTAGCCGCCCTCGCGGACGGCATTGGCACGGTTGGGGCGTATTTCTCGCCCAACAAGAGTCTCGCCGACTTCGAGAACTTCCTTGTCGAGTTGGGTGCCGTCGTGGGCCGACTCCACCCTCACCCGGTGCTGTTGCTCGGGGATCTCAACGCCAAGTCTGCGGCGTGGGGATCTCCGGTGACCGATGCTAGGGGTGAGGCGCTAGAGGAGTGGGCGGTCACGACTGGCCTGGTCGTCCTGAATCGGGGCTCGGTCCACACGTGCGTGCGGCAGCGGGGCGGGTCTGTAGTGGACGTCTCGTTCGCTAGCCCTGCTGTCGCGAGCCGTGTCCACGACTGGCGTGTCGCCGTGGAGGTGGAGACGTTGTCGGATCACCGATACATCCGATTCGACGTCTCCACCCAGACCACCGGCGGCCGTAGTCCATCGGCCCCGCGAAGGGACGGTCCGCGCTGGGCGCGTAAACGCATCGACAGGGAGCTTCTCGAGGAGGCCGCTATTGTGCAGGCCTGGATCCGGGAGTCGGCAACGAACGGACCCGTCGACGTCGAAGAGGAGGCGCTGTGGTTCCGCGGGGCGATGACGCAAATCTGCAACGCGTCCATGCCCCGCGTCCACTCATATCCAGCGAGGCGCCAGGTGTACTGGTGGTCTACCGAGATCGCACAATTACGTGTCGAGTGCGTAGCGGTCAGACGCCAGTACACCCGATACCGGAGGAGACGTCGTCGGGTCCCTGACGAAGAAGCCGCGCTGTATGAGGTGTACCGCGCGGCGAAGCAGGCCCTGTGGCTGGCCATCGGCGAAGCGAGGACGCGAGCCAGGGAGGAGATGTTGGAGACTCTAGACGGAGATCCGTGGGGGCGCCCCTATCGTGCGGTTCGAGGGAAACTTCGAGCCGCGGCGCCTCCACTCACGGAGAGTCTCCAACCTGAGCTGCTGGAGGAAGTGGTCGCAGCTCTCTTCCCGGCAAGAGCGGAGCATACTCCGCCGCCGATGGCTTTGCCCACAGCCGCAGAGTCTGCATATGAAGAGAACGCCATCAGCGTCCCAGAGGTGACACAAGCAGAGATGGGGGCAGCCGTGACGCGGCTCCGGGCCAAGAACGTGGCTCCGGGGCCCGACGGGATCCACGGCCAAGCGCTAGCCCTCGCTCTGAAGGAGCTAGAGCCCCACTTGAGAGGACTCTACACAGCGTGCCTTGAGCAGGGCCAGTTTCCCACTTTGTGGAAATCTGGTCGTCTGGTCCTGCTCAGGAAGGCGGGGCGCCCTGCGGACTCACCGTCCGGGTACAGGCCCATAGTGTTGCTAGACGAGGTGGGTAAGATGTTTGAGCGGATAATCGCAGCCCGCCTCGTCGGCCACTTGTGCGGAGAGGGGCCTGACCTGGCCGAGAGCCAGTTCGGCTTTCGGCACGGGCGCTCCACCATCCACGCGATATCGCGGGTGAGAGTCCTGGCGGAGGAAGCGGTATCCCGGGGCGGGGTGATGTTGGCGGTGTCCTTGGACATCTCCAACGCCTTCAACACCCTGCCCTGGAGCTGTATTCGGGAGGCACTATCTTACCATCGGGTGCCTTCCTACCTCCGCCGCATCGTCGGGGCTTATTTGGCGGAGAGGTGTGTCACCTATACGGGACGTGATGGCGGAAACCAGCGCCGCATGTCGTGCGGTGTTCCACAGGGCTCGGTCGTGGGACCGCTCCTGTGGAACATCGGGTACGACTGGGTGCTGCGGGGCGAGCTCCAGCCGGGCGTGGACCTGACGTGTTATGCGGACGACACACTGGTCACGGCCCGGGGGAGCTCGTACAGGGAGGCAGCGTTGCTGGCGACGGCTGCGGTCTCACAGGTGGTGAGCCGCATACGTCGCCTAGGCCTGGAGGTTGCCCTCAACAAGTCGGAGGCCTTGATATTTCATGGCCCCCGGCGGGCGCCGCCGCCGGGATCACACATCGTGGTTGGGGGGGCTCAAATCGCTGTCGAGTCTACCATGAAGTACCTTGGATTGGTGCTCGACAGCCGGTGGGATTTTGGCCCCCACTTCCGGCGGCTGGCACCCAAGTTGTTGGGTGCGGCTGGAGCGTTATCAACGCTGCTTCCCAATTTGGGGGGCCCGAGCGCCGCCTGTAGGCGGCTCTACGTGGGGATCGTGCGATCGATGGCCCTTTACGGGGCCCCGATCTGGGCGGCTGACCTGACGGCCGGAAGCATCGCAGTACTGCGAAAGCCGCAGAGAGCGATGGCCGTCAGAGTCATAAGGGGATATCGCACGATCTCCTACGAGGCGGCTTGCGTACTGGCCGGATCCCCGCCCTGGGACCTCGAGGCGAAAGTACTCGCGTCACTGTATCGGTGGCGCGAGGAAGCGAGGGCGCGGGGCGAGTGGCTGATGCAGCGACATGTGGAGTTGCGTCGGTCACAGCTTCGCGCAGCCCTGGTGGCGGAATGGCGGGACAGGCTTTCACGCCCTACCGCCGGCCTCGCCACCATCGAGGCGGTCCGGCCGGTACTCGAGCCCTGGCTCGGGAGGAGGCACGGCTCCTTGTCGTTTCGGGTGACGCAGGTGCTCTCGGGGCATGGTTGCTTCGGGAAGTACCTGTGTCGCATAAACAGGGAGCCGGACGCCCGGTGTCATCACTGCGTCGACTGCCGGGAGGACACGGCGCGGCATACGTTGGCAGAGTGTGCCGCATGGGAGGAGCCTCGCCGTGCCCTCATCTCAGGAGTAGGCAGTGACCTGTCGCTGCCGGCCGTGGTCGAGTCAATGGCCGGCAGCGAGGAGTCCTGGGACGCGGTGGTGTCCTTCTGCGAAACAGTCGTGTCGCAGAAGGAGGCTGCGGAAAGGGAGCGGGAGATCTCGTCCGCTCACCCAGCCCGCAGCAGGCGCACCGGGCGTCGGCAGAGGGCAGATAATGCCCTCTTCCGGCCCCCCTAAATGGGTCCAGGGACGGCGGACTTGGGGACGTCCGCCGCCCCCTATCACACTGGACCCGAGGTGGCGGCGCGTAGTGTTCCACGCGCGCCCCTTTCAGACGTCGCGGGGGGGTCTAACACCTCACCCCCCCGCAGACTTGAGGTGGCCCGCAGAGGCGGGCCGGCACTAGCCGGGGATCACGGAAGTAATACTAGCTCCCAAGATCCCCGGTGCAAGTGTGGGAAGGGAACACCGGGGTGGTTTTTAGTCAGTAAGAGTCTGACAGACCCCTCCGCCCACCCCAGGGCGGAGGACATCCATGAGGATTTTCCACCTCGGCAACAAAAAAAAAAAAAAAAAAAGGTTAGGTTAGGTTGGGGTGCGTGCAGAAAACCTCCTCGTGTGCCTGACTGCTGCTCGTTCCTTACGAATACGTTCGGGGGAAAGAGCAGTCGTCTGGCCGGTGCACCCTGGGCGCGGTCAATAGTCTTTCCATATCGGAGAGGGTATTGACTGCGGCGGATTTCTGCGGGGGGGGAGAGCCTAAGGCTCTTGGGCCTTTTAAGGCCGATCGTCGGTCGTCCACTCCCCCCTCTGCTTACAGAGGGTGGCCGAGTGGGCGCAGAGTGGGGAGGCGGACGACGGACCGTCCGCGGTAGAGGGGCCCACAGGGTAGGTTAGATTAGAATAGGTCATGATAGGTTTAAAAAAAAAAAAAAAAAAAAAAAAAAAAAAAAAAAAAAAAAAAAAAAAAAAAAAAAAAAATGTATATATAATTAGGCTAGGTTAAGTAGGGACCCAATCCTAAGTTTTGAAGCGTGGCGAGAGGATGAATGGCTGGAGGGAGTCCAGTCGTTAGCGTTTCACCTGCAGATACCTGCCGACCTCTGCAGTATGTAGGCTTACCGGGCATCTAGGCTCTGCCCGGCGGACGTTGTAACCTATATCTACTCGTGGGTACTATTATGAATAACAACCAAACAAATAAAACTTCTAATAAAAAGACGGAGAAGGTGCCGATCGTTGTGATCGAGCACTTGGGTGTGGGTGCGGTGTCAGATTCTGATACCGCGTCCGAAACGATGAGTGTGGCGAGCGTGGCGAGCGTAGGCTCAAAGCGCTCGCCTACTAAAGAAGAGGTGGGTGGCCGATTTTGGCAAAAAACCTCACGCAAGAAAAAGCGCGCGGGGTCAGGCTCTTCTAGCGATGATAGCCAGCCGGCCCCTAAGGTGCCAACAGATGGCATAAGAGGGCGAGGTCGCGCCGTGGCGAGTGGAGCCCCCGCTCGTGTGGAGCGCGACGTCCGGGGTCGGTTCAGGTCGGTTTCCCGGCCTGATACGCCGGCTCCGGTGGAGGACGTCGAGGGTGTGGGGAGCGACCCTGGGCCCACGATTGCGGACCCCAGCGAGGGCATCTTGCTGGGGTCTAATAAGGCGGAGGCGAATGCCGCTAGACGGGCGCAGCGAAAGGCTGTAGCAGCTGACGAGATCAGCGAGCTGGCCCGTCAGGCGCGAGAGCGGCGTTCAGCCCAGAAGACTGCCGGGGGCAGCCCATCGGCGGTGGCGCTCAGTCGCCAAGTTTTGGACGGCGTGGATGTCGTCCTGAAGGTTGCCACCAAATCGGGCAACCTGAAGGGCACATTCACGCGTGCTCTGAAGGAGGCGGCTGACAACATCAGAGAGGCAGTTGAGGTCCTCCTTAGTCGCACCAGCACGGAGGAGACGGCGAAGTTATGGGAGGAGAACAGCCGTCTCCGGTCCGAGCTGGAGGACCTCAAGCGGGAGTTTGCTGCTCAGAGGGCAGCTCCCAAGGCCACCGGGTCATCGCCCGTCCCATCGTCGGCTCCATCATCGGCCCCTGCTGTGGATCAGGACAGCATTGCGCGCATGTGCTTGATGCAGTGTGGCGCGATGGTGTCAGCCCGGCTGGAGGCCATGGAGTCGAGGCTCCCCCCGGCCGAAATCCTCCGTCCACCGCTCGCTGCAGACAGGCGGAGGAAGGAGGCGGAGGCGAGAGCAGCGGCAGTGGCTGTGCCGAATCAGTCCGGGAAGGGGGCCAAAAAGCCCGCGAAGGGGACACAGAAGCCCGCGGAGGCTAAGGCCACGCCCACTTCCCGAACGGCGGCTCCACCGACGACCGCGCCCGGACCCACCACGGAGGCCTGGACGACGGTCGTCAAGAAGTCCAAAAAAAAGAAGACGGCGCCACCAGTTCCAGCAAAAGTACCGGCACCGGCACCGAGGAGGACCCAGAAGCCGCCTAAGACGAGAGCCCCCCGCTCCGCGGCTGTGGTGGTAACACTACAGCCCGCAGCCATCGCGAGGGGCGTCACCTATCAGGCGGTTATGGCGGACGTGAGGAGCAGGATCGCGTTCCCCGACCTTGGCACACCGGCTGGCTTTGTTTATAAGCAAGCCATTACGGGGGCGCGGCTGTTCGAGGTGTCGGGTGCCTCTAGCAGCGAGAAGGCGGACACGCTGGCAGCCAAGCTGAGAGGGGTCCTCAACCCGGAGGACGTCCGGGTGTCCAGGCCAATGAAGACCTCTGAGCTGCGGGTCGATGGACTGGACGACTCGGCGACCCCGGCTGAGGTCGTGGCGGCCGTAGCCAAAGCCGGCGGATGTCCGCCGGAGGACGTGCGGACGGGTGACATCCGCGCCGACGCTTCCGGGCTTGGCACGATTTGGGTGCGGTGCCCGGTGGCGGCGGCGAGCAAGGTCGCCAACGGTGGGCGTCTGTTGGTGGGATGGGTTGCAGCAAGAGTCAAGCTGCTGCAACCCAGGGCATTGCGGTGTTACCGATGCCTGGACATGGGGCATGTCCGGGCACGATGCACCGCTGCAATAGACCGCAGTGAGCAGTGCTATCGCTGCGGTCAGCCCGGCCACAAGGCAGCCCAGTGCTCCGCGGCACCAAACTGCAGCCTCTGTACAGCTGCAGGGAGGTCCGCGGGGCACAGGGCTGGCGGAAAGGCCTGTCGCGCGCCAGCAGCGAAGAAGAAGAGGGGAGTCATGGCTGCCGGGGGCTCTTTACCCCCCCCTCAGCCTGACTGCCCTACGGCCGACTCCCGGCCTGTGAATGGTGCGGAGGGGATGGACTGCGTCTAATGGCGCTGTACCATTTCCTCCAGGGCAATATCAACCACGCTGCCAGAGCTCAGGATCTCTTGCTCCAGAGCATGGCAGAGTGGTCGATCGACGTGGCTGTGGTCGCCGAGCCGTACTTTGTCCCCCCCAGGGATAACTGGGTGGGAGACCTGGACGGCTTGGTGGCCATCATTGGCGGGGCTCTCGTCAACCCGTCCCGAGGACACGGCTGGGTAGCCGCCCTCGCGGACGGCATTGGCACGGTTGGGGCGTATTTCTCGCCCAACAAGAGTCTCGCCGACTTCGAGAACTTCCTTGTCGAGTTGGGTGCCGTCGTGGGCCGACTCCACCCTCACCCGGTGCTGTTGCTCGGGGATCTCAACGCCAAGTCTGCGGCGTGGGGATCTCCGGTGACCGATGCTAGGGGTGAGGCGCTAGAGGAGTGGGCGGTCACGACTGGCCTGGTCGTCCTGAATCGGGGCTCGGTCCACACGTGCGTGCGGCAGCGGGGCGGGTCTGTAGTGGACGTCTCGTTCGCTAGCCCTGCTGTCGCGAGCCGTGTCCACGACTGGCGTGTCGCCGTGGAGGTGGAGACGTTGTCGGATCACCGATACATCCGATTCGACGTCTCCACCCAGACCACCGGCGGCCGTAGTCCATCGGCCCCGCGAAGGGACGGTCCGCGCTGGGCGCGTAAACGCATCGACAGGGAGCTTCTCGAGGAGGCCGCTATTGTGCAGGCCTGGATCCGGGAGTCGGCAACGAACGGACCCGTCGACGTCGAAGAGGAGGCGCTGTGGTTCCGCGGGGCGATGACGCAAATCTGCAACGCGTCCATGCCCCGCGTCCACTCATATCCAGCGAGGCGCCAGGTGTACTGGTGGTCTACCGAGATCGCACAATTACGTGTCGAGTGCGTAGCGGTCAGACGCCGGTACACCCGATACCGGAGGAGACGTCGTCGGGTCCCTGACGAAGAAGCCGCGCTGTATGAGGTGTACCGCGCGGCGAAGCAGGCCCTGTGGCTGGCCATCGGCGAAGCGAGGACGCGAGCCAGGGAGGAGATGTTGGAGACTCTAGACGGAGATCCGTGGGGGCGCCCCTATCGTGCGGTTCGAGGGAAACTTCGAGCCGCGGCGCCTCCACTCACGGAGAGTCTCCAACCTGAGCTGCTGGAGGAAGTGGTCGCAGCCCTCTTCCCGGCAAGAGCGGAGCATACTCCGCCGCCGATGGCTTTGCCCACAGCCGCAGAGTCTGCATATGAAGAGAACGCCATCAGCGTCCCAGAGGTGACACAAGCAGAGATGGGGGCAGCCGTGACGCGGCTCCGGTCCAAGAACGTGGCTCCGGGGCCCGACGGAATCCACGGCCAAGCGCTAGCCCTCGCTCTGAAGGAGCTAGAGCCCCACTTGAGAGGACTCTACACTGCGTGCCTTGAGCAGGGCCAGTTTCCCACTTTGTGGAAATCTGGTCGTCTGGTCCTGCTCAGGAAGGCGGGGCGCCCTGCGGACTCACCGTCCGGGTACAGGCCCATAGTGTTGCTAGACGAGGTGGGTAAGATGTTTGAGCGGATAATCGCTGCCCGCCTCGTCGGCCACTTGTGCGGAGAGGGGCCTGACCTGGCCGAGAGCCAGTTCGGCTTTCGGCACGGGCGCTCCACCATCCACGCGATATCGCGGGTGAGAGTCCTGGCGGAGGAAGCGGTATCCCGGGGCGGGGTGATGTTGGCGGTGTCCTTGGACATCTCCAACGCCTTCAGCACCCTGCCCTGGAGCTGTATTCGGGAGGCACTATCTTACCATCGGGTGCCTTCCTACCTCCGCCGCATCGTCGGGGCTTATTTGGCGGAGAGGTGTGTCACCTATACGGGACGTGATGGCGGAAACCAGCACCGCATGTCGTGCGGTGTTCCACAGGGCTCGGTCGTGGGACCGCTCCTGTGGAACATCGGGTACGACTGGGTGCTGCGGGGCGAGCTCCAGCCGGGCGTGGACCTAACGTGTTATGCGGACGACACACTGGTCACGGCCCGGGGGAGCTCGTACAGGGAGGCAGCGTTGCTGGCGACGGCTGCGGTCTCACAGGTGGTGAGCCGCATACGTCGCCTAGGGCTGGAGGTTGCCCTCAACAAGTCGGAGGCCTTGATCTTTCATGGCCCCCGGCGGGCGCCGCCGCCGGGATCACACATCGTGGTCGGGGGGGCTCAAATCGCTGTCGAGTCCACCATGAAGTACCTAGGATTGGTGCTCGACAGCCGGTGGGATTTTGGCCCCCACTTCCGGCGGCTGGCGCCCAAGTTGTTGGGCGCGGCTGGGGCAATGTCAACGCTGCTTCCCAATCTGGGGGGCCCGAGCGCCGCCTGTAGGCGGCTCTACGTGGGGATCGTGCGATCGATGGCCCTTTATGGGGCCCCGATCTGGGCGGCTGACCTGACGGCCGGAAGCATCGCAGTCCTGCGAAAACCGCAGAGAGCGATGGCCGTCAGAGTCATCAGGGGATATCGCACGATCTCCTACGAGGCGGCTTGTGTACTGGCCGGATCCCCGCCCTGGGACCTCGAGGCGAAAGTACTCGCGTCACTGTATCGGTGGCGCGAGGAAGCGAGGGCGCGGGGCGAGTGGCTGATGCAGCGACATGTGGAGTTGCGTCGGTCACAGCTTCGCGCAGCCCTGGTGGCGGAATGGCGGGACAGGCTTTCACGCCCTACCGCCGGCCTCGCCACCATCGAGGCGGTCCGGCCGGTACTCGAGCCCTGGCTCGGGAGGAGGCACGGCTCCCTGTCGTTTCGGGTGACGCAGGTGCTCTCGGGGCATGGTTGCTTCGGGAAGTACCTGTGTCGCATAAACAGGGAGCCAGACGCCCGGTGTCACCACTGCGTCAACTGCCGGGAGGACACGGCGCGGCATACGCTGGCAGAGTGTGCCGCTTGGGAGGAGCCACGCCGTGCCCTCATCTCAGAAGTAGGCAGTGACCTGTCGCTGCCGGCCGTGGTCGAGTCGATGGCCGGCAGCGAGGAGTCCTGGGACGCGGTGGTATCCTTCTGCGAAACAGTCGTGTCGCAGAAGGAGGCTGCGGAAAGGGAGCGGGAGGTCTCGTCCGCTCACCCGGCCCGCAGCAGGCGCACCGGGCGTCGGCAGAGGGCAGATAATGCCCTCTTCCGGCCCCCCTAAATGGGTCCAGGGACGGCGGACTTGGGGACGTCCGTCGCCCCCTATCACACTGGACCCGAGGTGGCGGCGCGTAGTGTTCCACGCGCGCCCCTTTGAGACGTCGCGGGGGGGTCTAACACCTCACCCCCCCGCAGACTTGAGGTGGCCCGCAGAGGCGGGCCGGCACTAGCCGGGGATCACGGAAGTAATACTAGCTCCCAAGATCCCCGGTGCAAGTGTGGGAAGGGAACACCGGGGTGGTTTTTAGTCAGTAAGAGTCTGACAGACCCCTCCGCCCACCCCAGGGCGGAGGACATCCATGAGGATTTTCCACCTCGGCAACAAAAAAAAAAAAAAAAAAAGGTTAGGTTAGGTTAGGTTATAATAATAAAAAGACGGAGAAGGTGCCGATCGTTCTGGTCGAGCAGATGGGTGTGGTGTCAGATTCTGACACCGCGTCCGAAAGGATGAGTTTGGCGAGCGTGGCGAGCTGCGGCTCAAAGCGCTTGCAAACTGAAGAAGAGGTGGGTGGGCGATTCTGGAAGAATTGCTCACAAAAAAAGAAGCGCGGGGAGCTGTCAGGCTCTTCTAGCGAAGAGAGCCTGCCAGCCGCTAAAGTGCCAACAGCATCAGGCAGGAGAGGGCGAGGTCGCGCAGGGGCGAGTGTAGCTCGTGTGGAGCATGACGTGCGGGGTCGGTTCGCGTCGGTTTCCCGACCCGATACGCCGGTTCCGAAGGAGGATGTCGGGGGCGCGGGGAGCGACCCCGGGCCCACGACCGCGGACTCCAGCGAGTGCATCTTGCTGGGGTCAAACAAGGCGGAGGCGAACGCTGCAAAGCGAGCGCAGCGCAAGGCGGTGGCGGCTGATGAAATCAGTGAGTTGGCCCGTCAGGCGCGAGAGCGGCGCTCGGCCCGGATGACTGCCGGGGGGAGCCCATCGGCGGTGGCGCTCAGTCGCCAAGTTCTGGACGGCGTGGATGTTGTCTTGAAGGTTGCCACCAAATCGGGCAACCTGAAGGGCACATTCACCCGTGCTCTGAAGGAGGCGGCTGATGACATTAGGGAGGCAGTGGAGGTCCTCCTCAGTCGCACGAGCACGGAGGAGACGGCGAAGTTGTGGGAGGAGAATAGCCGTCTCCGGTCCGAGCTGGAGGACCTCAAACGGGAGTTTGCCGCTCAGAAGAATGACTGGCAGCGGCAAGCACCTCCTGCATCCACCGGCCCCACTCCTGCCGTGCCTTCGTCGGCCCCTGCACCTGTGCCACCGCCTGCCTGGTCGGACCATGACATGGAGAGGGTGGCCAGAATATGTATGGTGCAGTGTGGGGGCATGGTGGATGCCCGATTGGATGCTCGATTAGATGCCCGATTGGAGGCCATAGAGTCGCGACTCCCCCCAGCCGAAATCCTCCGGCCGCCGCTTGCGGCAGATAAGCGGAGGAAGGATGAGGCCGCCAGGACGAAGCCCGTGCAGGTGGCCAAGAAATCTGCGGAGGTGGCCAAAAAACCCACGGAGAGGCCCAAAGAGACCGCGGTGGGTGCATTTGCACCCTCTTCACAGTCAACCGTGCCCCCGGTGACCGCGCCTCCCCCCCAGGAGGCCTGGACGACGGTCGTAAGAAAGGGCTGCAAGAAGAAGAGGGCGCTGCCGGCACTCCCCAAAGCCCCGGCTCCAAAAAAGAGCACAAAGCCACCCAAGGCCAAGACTCCACGCTCCGAGGCTGTAGTTATAACGCTGCAGCCCGAAGCCTCAAAAAGGGGAGTCACCTATATGTCGGTCCTGGCGGCAATTAAGGACAAGCTGAAATTCAGCGAGCTCGGCACCCCAGCTGGGTTTGATTTTAGAACGGCAGCTACGGGTGCCAAGGTGTTTGAGTTGTCGGGTGCTCTGAGGCAGGAGAGGGCAGACGCTCTGGCCGCCAAACTGCGAGCTGTCATCAAACCGGAGGATGCTCGGGTGTCTAGACCCACTAAAACGGCTGAATTGCGCATAGAAGGGCTGGACGACTCCGCGACCCCGGAGGAAGTAGTGGCGGCCATCGCCAAAAACGGCGAGTGTCTGCCCGAAACTATAAAAGCAGGAGAAATCCGCAGCAGTGCGGCCGGGCTGGGCACGATCTGGGTGCAGTGCCCAGTAGCTGCTGCAAACAAGGTCGCTGACGGTAGAAGGTTGCTGGTGGGTTGGGTGTCTGCCAGGGTAAAACTCCTGGCAACAAGGGCTGTGCAGTGCTTCAGGTGCCTGGAAAAGGGGCATGTCCGGGCACAATGCACTGCACAAATAGATCGCAGTGATTTGTGTTATCGCTGCGGTCAGCCCGGCCACAAGGCGGCCCAGTGCTCCGCGGCACCAAACTGCAGTCTTTGCGCAGCTGCAGGAAAGCCTACGGAGCACAGACTTGGTGGAAAAGCCTGCAAGGCACCCAAAAAAGTTGCCAAGAGGACTAGGGCCTTCGGAGGCCCTGTGCCTCTACCACTGCCTGGCAGCCCAGCTGCTGACTCCCGAACCAGAGAAGGAGGAGATACCGAGGAAATGCAATGCCAGTGACGGCCCAATTGCATTTCCTCCAGGCAAATATCAACCACGCTGCCAGAGCTCAGGATTTATTGCTCCAGAGCATGGCGGAGTGGTCGATCCATGTGGCTGTGGTCGCTGAGCCATATTTTGTCCCCCCCCGCGACAACTGGGCAGGGGACCTAGACGGTTTGGTGGCCATCATCGGCGGGACTCTTGGGACTCCCTCCCGAGGACACGGCTGGGTGGCCGCCCTCGTGGATGGAATTGTCACGGTCGGGGCGTATTTCTCGCCCAACAAGAGTCTCGCTGACTTCGAGGGGTTCCTTGTCGAGTTGGGTGCCGTCGTGGGCCAGTTCCACCCTCGCCCGGTGCTGTTGCTCGGGGATCTCAACGCCAAGTCTGCGGCGTGGGGATCTCCGGTGACCGATGCTAGGGGTGAGGTGCTGGAGGAGTGGGCAGTCACGACAGGCTTGACCATCCTAAATCGGGGCTCGATCTACACGTGCGTTCGGCAGCGGGGCGGGTCCATAGTGGACGTCTCGTTCGCTAGCCCTGCTGTCGCGAGCCGTGTCCGCGACTGGCGTGTCGCCGTGGAGGTGGAGACGTTGTCGGATCACCGATACATCCGATTCGACGTCTCCGCCCAGACCACCGGCGGCGGTAGTCCATCGACCCCGCAAAGAGATGGTCCGCGCTGGGCGCGTAAGCGCATCGACAGGGAGCTTCTCGAGGAGGCCGCTATTGTGCAGGCCTGGATTCGGGAGTCGGCAACGAACGGACCCGTCAACGTCGAAGAGGAGGCGCTGTGGTTCCGCGGGGCGATGACGCAAATCTGCGACGCGTCCATGCCCCGCGTCCACACATATTCAGCGAGGCGCCAGGTGTACTGGTGGTCTGCCGAAATCGCACAATTACGTGTCGAATGCGTAGCGGTCAGACGCCAGTACACCCGATACCGGAGGAGACGTCGTCGGGTCCCTGACGAAGAAGCCGCGCTGTATGAGGTGTACCGCGCGGCGAAGCAGGCCCTGTGGCTGGCCATCGGCGAAGCGAGGACGCGAGCCAGGGAGGAGATGTTGGAGACTCTCGACGGAGATCCGTGGGGGCGCCCCTATCGTGCGGTTCGAGGGAAACTTCGAGCCGCGGCGCCTCCACTCACGGAGAGTCTCCAACCTGAGCTGCTGGAGGAGGTCGTCGCAGCCCTCTTCCCGGCAAGAGCGGAGCATACTCCGCCGCCGATGGCTTTGCGCACAGCCACAGAGCCTACAGAGGAGAACGCCATCAGCGTCCCAGAGGTGACACAAACAGAGATGGGGGCGGCCGTGACGCGGCTCCGGGCCAAGAACGTGGCTCCGGGGCCCGACGGGATCCACGGCCAAGCGCTAGCCCTCGCTCTGAAGGAGCTAGAGCCCCACTTGAGAGGACTCTACACTGCGTGCCTTGAGCAGGGCCAGTTTCCCACTTTGTGGAAATCTGGTCGTCTGGTCCTGCTCAGGAAGGCGGGGCGCCCTGCGGACTCACCGTCCGGGTACAGGCCCATAGTGCTGCTAGACGAGGTGGGTAAGATGTTTGAGCGGATAATCGCTGCCCGCCTCGTCGGCCACTTGTGCGGAGAGGGGCCTGACCTGGCCGAGAGCCAGTTCGGCTTTCGGCACGGGCGCTCCACCATACACGCTATATCGCGGGTGAGAGTCCTGGCGGAGGAAGCAGTGTCCCGGGGCGGGGTGATGTTGGCGGTGTCCTTGGATATCTCCAACGCCTTCAACACCCTGCCCTGGAGCTGCATCCGGGAGGCACTGCGTTACCATCGGGTGCCTTCCTACCTCCGCCGCATCGTCGGGGCTTATTTGGCGGAAAGATGTGTCACCTACATGGGACGTGATGGCGGAAACCAGCGCCGCATGTCGTGCGGTGTTCCACAGGGCTCGGTCGTAGGACCGCTCCTGTGGAACATCGGGTACGACTGGGTGCTGCGGGGCGAGCTCCAGCCGGGCGTGGACCTGACGTGTTATGCGGACGACACACTGGTCACGGCCCGGGGGAGCTCGTACAGGGAGGCAGCGTTGCTGGCGACGGCTGCGGTCTCACAGGTGGTGAGCCGCATACGTCGCCTAGGCCTGGAGGTTGCCCTCAACAAGTCGGAGGCCTTGATCTTTCATGGCCCCCGGCGGGCGCCGCCGCCGGGATCACACATCGTGGTTGGGGGGGCTCAAATCGCTGTCGAGTCCACCATGAAGTACCTTGGATTGGTGCTCGACAGCCGGTGGGATTTTGGCCCCCACTTCCGGCGGCTGGCACCCAAGTTGTTGGGTGCGGCTGGAGCGTTATCAACGCTGCTTCCCAATTTGGGGGGCCCGAGCGCCGCCTGTAGGCGGCTCTACGTGGGGATCGTGCGATCGATGGCCCTTTACGGGGCCCCGATCTGGGCGGCTGACCTGACGGCCGGAAGCATCGCAGTACTGCGAAAGCCGCAGAGAGCGATGGCCGTCAGAGTCATAAGGGGATATCGCACGATCTCCTACGAGGCGGCTTGCGTACTGGCCGGATCCCCGCCCTGGGACCTCGAGGCGAAAGTACTCGCGTCACTGTATCGGTGGCGCGAGGAAGCGAGGGCGCGGGGCGAGTGGCTGATGCAGCGACATGTGGAGTTGCGTCGGTCACAGCTTCGCGCAGCCCTGGTGGCGGAATGGCGGGACAGGCTTTCACGCCCTACCGCCGGCCTCGCCACCATCGAGGCGGTCCGGCCGGTACTCGAGCCCTGGCTCGGGAGGAGGCACGGCTCCCTGTCGTTTCGGGTGACGCAGGTGCTCTCGGGGCATGGTTGCTTCGGGAAGTACCTGTGTCGCATAAACAGGGAGCCGGACGCCCGGTGTCATCACTGCGTCGACTGCCGGGAGGACACGGCGCGGCATACGCTGGCAGAGTGTGCCGCTTGGGAGGAGCCTCGCCGTGCCCTCATCTCAGGAGTAGGCAGTGACCTATCGCTGCCGGCCGTGGTCGAGTCGATGGCCGGCAGCGAGGAGTCCTGGGACGCGGTGGTATCCTTCTGCGAAACAGTCGTGTCGCAGAAGGAGGCTGCGGAAAGGGAGCGGGAGATCTCGTCCGCTCACCCGGCCCGCAGCAGGCGCACCGGGCGTCGGCAGAGGGCAGATAATGCCCTCTTCCGGCCCCCCTAAATGGGTCCAGGGACGGCGGACTCGGGGACGTCCGCCGCCCCCTATCACACTGGACCCGAGGTGGCGGCGCGTAGTGTTCCACGCGCGCCCCTTTGAGACGTCGCGGGGGGGTCTAACACCTCACCCCCCCGCAGACTTGAGGTGGCCCGCAGAGGCGGGCCGGCACTAGCCGGGGATCACGGAAGTAATACTAGCTCCCAAGATCCCCGGTGCAAGTGTGAGAAGGGAACACCGGGGTGGTTTTTAGTCAGTAAGAGTCTGACAGACCCCTCCGCCCACCCCAGGGCGGAGGACATCCATGAGGATTTTCCACCCCGGCAACAAAAAAAAAAAAAAAAAAAGGTTAGGTTAGGTTGGGGTGCGTGCAGAAAACCTCCTCGTGTGCCTGACTGCTGCTCGTTCCTTACGAATACGTTCGGGGGAAAGAGCAGTCGTCTGGCCGGTGCACCCTGGGCGCGGTCAATAGTCTCTCCATGTCGGAGGGGGTATTGACTGCGGCGGATTTCTGCGGGGGGGGAGAGCCTAGGCTCGTCGGTCGTCCACTCCCCCCTCTGCTTACAGAGGGAGGTCGAGTGGACGCAGATTGGGGAGGCGGACCAATGGTCCGCTGTAGAGGGGCCCATGTGGTAGGTTAGGTTAGAATAGGATAGGTTAGGTATTATTATTATTAAAAAAAAAAAAAAAAAAAAAAAAAAAAAAAAAAAAAATTGTACATATTAGGTTAGGTTAGGTGGGCATGGGTTTTCACGTGGAGGGGGCCCACTATGGGCCAAAGAAGCCGCTGAGGTGCAGGCGCACCAAAGCAGCACGTGTTTCTCTCCTTGAGGAGTAGTCTTCGAGGGGAGAACTTTCGGCGGGTTCGCTGAGTCGGGTTGGCCGGACAGCGAATAGAGGCATGTGTAATGCCGCCGTCGGGGGCTTGGCTTAATAGCCTGGCCCAGAGGAAGGTACCTCTAAGATAAAAAACCACCCAATCCTAAGTTCTGAAGCGCGGCGAGAGGATGAATGGCTGGAGGGAGTCCAGTCGTGAGCGTTTCACCTGCAGATACCTGCCGACCTCTGCAGTATATAGGCTTACCGGGCATCTAGGCTCTGCCCGGTGGACGTCAAAACCTATATCAACTCGTGGGAACTGATATGAATAAAACTAATAAAACTTATAATAATAAAAAGACGGAGAAGGTGCCGATCGTTCTGGTCGAGCAGATGGGTGTGGGTGCGGTGTCAGATTCTGACACCGCGTCCGAAAGGATGAGTTTGGCGAGCGTGGCGAGCTTCGGCTCAAAGCGCTTGCAAACTGAAGAAGAGGTGGGTGGGCGATTCTGGAAGAATTGCTCACAAAAAAAGAAGCGCGGGGAGCTGTCAGGCTCTTCTAGCGAAGAGAGCCTGCCAGCCGCTAAAGTGCCAACAGCATCAGGCAGGAGAGGGCGAGGTCGCGCAGGGGCGAGTGTAACTCGTGTGGAGCGTGACGTGCGGGGTCGGTTCGCGTCGGTTTCCCGACCCGATACGCCGGTTCCGAAGGAGGATGTCGAGGGCGCGGGGAGCGACCCCGGGCCCACAACCGCGGACTCCAGCGAGTGCATCTTGCTGGGGTCAAACAAGGCGGAGGCGAACGCCGCAAAGCGGGCGCAGCGCAAGGCGGTGGCGGCTGATGAAATCAGTGAGTTGGCCCGTCAGGCGCGAGAGCGGCGCTCGGCCCGGATGACTGCCGGGGGGAGCCCATCGGCGGTGGCGCTCAGTCGCCAAGTTCTGGACGGCGTGGATGTTGTCTTGAAGGTTGCCACCAAATCGGGCAACCTGAAGGGCACATTCACCCGTGCTCTGAAGGAGGCGGCTGATGACATTAGGGAGGCAGTTGAGGTCCTCCTCAGTCGCACGAGCACGGAGGAGACGGCGAAGTTGTGGGAGGAGAACAGCCGTCTCCGGTCCGAGCTGGAGGATCTCAAACGGGAGTTTGTCGCTCAGAAGAATGACTGGCAGCGGCAAGCACCTCCTGCATCCACCGGCCACACTCCTGCCGTGCCTTCGTCGGCCCCTGCACCTGTGCCACCGCCTGCCTGGTCGGACCAAGACATGGAGAGGGTGGCCAGAATATGTATGGTGCAGTGTGGGGGCATGGTGGATGCTCGATTGGATGCCCGATTGGAGGCCATAGAGTCGCGACTCCCCCCAGCCGAAATCCTCCGGCCGCCGCTTGCGGCAGATAAGCGGAGGAAGGATGAGGCCGCCAGGACGAAGCCCGTGCAGGTTGCCAAGAAACATGCGAAGGTGGCCAAAAAGCCCACGGAGAGGCCCAAAGAGACCGCGGTGGGTGCGTCTGCGCCCTCTTCACAGTCAACCGTGCCCCCGGTGACCACGCCTCCCCCCCAGGAGGCCTGGACGACGGTTGTAAAAAAGGGCTGCAAGAAGAAGAGGGCGCTGCCGGCACTCCCCAAAGCCCCGGCTCCGAAAAAGAGCACAAAGCCGCCCAAGGCCAAGACTCCACGCTCCGAGGCTGTAGTTATAACGCTGCAGCCCGAAGCCTCAAAAAGGGGAGTCACCTACATGTCGGTCCTGGCGGCAATTAAGGACAAGCTGAAATTCAGCGAGCTCGGCACCCCAGCTGGGTTTGATTTTAGAACGGCAGCTACGGGTGCCAAGGTGTTTGAGTTGTCGGGTGCTCTGAGGCAGGAGAGGGCAGACGCTCTGGCCGCCAAACTGCGAGCTGTCATCAAACCGGAGGATGCTCGGGTGTCCAGACCCACTAAAACGGCTGAATTGCGCATAGAAGGGCTGGACGACTCCGCGACCCCGGAGGAAGTAGTGGCGGCCATCGCCAAAAACGGCGAGTGTCTGCCCGAAACTGTAAAAGCAGGAGAAATCCGCAGCAGTGCGGCCGGGCTGGGCACGATCTGGGTGCAGTGCCCAGTAGCTGCTGCAAACAAGGTCGCTGACGGTAGAAGGTTGCTGGTGGGATGGGTGTCTGCCAGGGTAAAACTCCTGGCAACAAGGGCTGTGCAGTGCTTCAGGTGCCTGGAAAAGGGGCATGTTCGGGCACAATGCACTGCACAAATAGATCGCAGTGATTTGTGTTATCGCTGCGGTCAGCCCGGCCACAAGGCGGCCCAGTGCTCCGCGGCACCAAACTGCAGTCTTTGCGCAGCTGCAGGAAAGCCTACGGAGCACAGACTTGGTGGAAAAGCCTGCAAGGCACCCAAAAAAGTTGCCAAGAGGACTAGGGCCTTCGGAGGCCCTGTGCCTCTACCACTGCCTGGCAGCCCAGCTGCTGACTCCCGAACCAGAGAAGGAGGAGATACCGAGGAAATGCAATGCCAGTGACGGCCCAATTGCATTTCCTCCAGGCAAATATCAACCACGCTGCCAGAGCTCAGGACCTATTGCTCCAGAGCATGGCGGAGTGGTCGATCCATGTGGCTGTGGTCGCTGAGCCGTATTTTGTCCCCCCCCGCGACAACTGGGCAGGGGACCTAGACGGTTTGGTGGCCATCATCGGCGGGACTCTTGGGACTCCCTCCCGAGGACACGGCTGGGTGGCCGCCCTCGTGGATGGAATTGTCACGGTCGGGGCGTATTTCTCGCCCAACAAGAGTCTCGCTGACTTCGAGGGGTTCCTTGTCGAGTTGGGTGCCGTCGTGGGCCAGTTCCACCCTCGCCCGGTGCTGTTGCTCGGGGATCTCAACGCCAAGTCTGCGGCGTGGGGATCTCCGGTGACCGATGCTAGGGGTGAGGTGCTGGAGGAGTGGGCAGTCACGACAGGCTTGACCATCCTAAATCGGGGCTCAATCTACACGTGCGTGCGGCAGCGGGGCGGGTCCATAGTGGACGTCTCGTTCGCTAGCCCTGCTGTCGCGAGCCGTGTCCGCGACTGGCGTGTCGCCGTGGAGGTGGAGACGTTGTCGGATCACCGATACATCCGATTCGACGTCTCCGCCCAGACCACCGGCGGCCGTAGTCCATCGACCCCGCAAAGGGATGGTCCGCGCTGGGCGCGTAAGCGCATCGACAGGGAGCTTCTCGAGGAGGCCGCTATTGTGCAGGCCTGGATTCGGGAGTCGGCAACGAACGGACCCGTCGACGTCGAAGAGGAGGCGCTGTGGTTCCGCGGGGCGATGACGCAAATCTGCGACGCGTCCATGCCCCGCGTCCACACATATTCAGCTAGGCGCCAGGTGTACTGGTGGTCTGCCGAAATCGCACAATTACGTGTCGAGTGCGTAGCGGTCAGACGCCAGTACACCCGATACCGGAGGAGACGTCGTCGGGTCCCTGACGAAGAAGCCGCGCTGTATGAGGTGTACCGCGCGGCGAAGCAGGCCCTGTGGCTGGCCATCGGCGAAGCGAGGACGCGAGCCAGGGAGGAGATGTTGGAGACTCTCGACGGAGATCCGTGGGGGCGCCCCTATCGTGCGGTTCGAGGGAAACTTCGAGCCGCGGCGCCTCCACTCACGGAGAGTCTCCAACCTGAGCTGCTGGAGGAGGTCGTCGCAGCCCTCTTCCCGGCAAGAGCGGAGCATACTCCGCCGCCGATGGCTTTGCGCACAGCCACAGAGCCTACAGAGGAGAACGCCATCAGCGTCCCAGAGGTGACACAAACAGAGATGGGGGCGGCCGTGACGCGGCTCCGGGCCAAGAACGTGGCTCCGGGGCCCGACGGGATCCACGGCCAAGCGCTAGCCCTCGCTCTGAAAGAGCTAGAGCCCCACTTGAGAGGACTCTACACTGCGTGCCTTGAGCAGGGCCAGTTTCCTACTTTGTGGAAATCTGGTCGTCTGGTCCTGCTCAGGAAGGCGGGGCGCCCTGCGGACTCACCGTCCGGGTACAGGCCCATAGTGCTGCTAGACGAGGTGGGTAAGATGTTTGAGCGGATAATCGCTGCCCGCCTCGTCGGCCACTTGTGCGGAGAGGGGCCTGACCTGGCCGAGAGCCAGTTCGGCTTTCGGCACGGGCGCTCCACTATACACGCTATATCGCGGGTGAGAGTCCTGGCGGAGGAAGCAGTGTCCCGGGGCGGGGTGATGTTGGCGGTGTCCTTGGATATCTCCAACGCCTTCAACACCCTGCCCTGGAGCTGCATCCGGGAGGCACTGCGTTACCATCGGGTGCCTTCCTACCTCCGCCGCATAGTCGGGGCTTATTTGGCGGAAAGATGTGTCACCTACATGGGACGTGATGGCGGAAACCAGCGCCGCATGTCGTGCGGTGTTCCACAGGGCTCGGTCGTAGGACCGCTCCTGTGGAACATCGGGTACGACTGGGTGCTGCGGGGCGAGCTCCAGCCGGGCGTGGACCTGACGTGTTATGCGGACGACACACTGGTCACGGCCCGGGGGAGCTCGTACAGGGAGGCAGCGTTGCTGGCGACGGCTGCGGTCTCACAGGTGGTGAGCCGCATACGTCGCCTAGGCCTGGAGGTTGCCCTCAACAAGTCGGAGGCCTTGATCTTTCATGGCCCCCGGCGGGCGCCGCCGCCGGGATCACACATCGTGGTTGGGGGGGCTCAAATCGCTGTCGAGTCTACCATGAAGTACCTTGGATTGGTGCTCGACAGCCGGTGGGATTTTGGCCCCCACTTCCGGCGGCTGGCACCCAAGTTGTTGGGTGCGGCTGGAGCGTTATCAACGCTGCTTCCCAATTTGGGGGGCCCGAGCGCCGCCTGTAGGCGGCTCTACGTGGGGATCGTGCGATCGATGGCCCTTTACGGGGCCCCGATCTGGGCGGCTGACCTGACGGCCGGAAGCATCGCAGTACTGCGAAAGCCGCAGAGAGCGATGGCCGTCAGAGTCATAAGGGGATATCGCACGATCTCCTACGAGGCGGCTTGCGTACTGGCCGGATCCCCGCCCTGGGACCTCGAGGCGAAAGTACTCGCGTCACTGTATCGGTGGCGCGAGGAAGCGAGGGCGCGGGGCGAGTGGCTGATGCAGCGACATGTGGAGTTGCGTCGGTCACAGCTTCGCGCAGCCCTGGTGGCGGAATGGCGGGACAGGCTTTCACGCCCTACCGCCGGCCTCGCCACCATCGAGGCGGTCCGGCCGGTACTCGAGCCCTGGCTCGGGAGGAGGCACGGCTCCTTGTCGTTTCGGGTGACGCAGGTGCTCTCGGGGCATGGTTGCTTCGGGAAGTACCTGTGTCGCATAAACAGGGAGCCGGACGCCCGGTGTCACCACTGCGTCGACTGCCGGGAGGACACGGCGCGGCATACGCTGGCAGAGTGTGCCGCTTGGGAGGAGCCACGCCGTGCCCTCATCTCAGAAGTAGGCAGTGACCTGTCGCTGCCGGCCGTGGTCGAGTCGATGGCCGGCAGCGAGGAGTCCTGGGACGCGGTGGTATCCTTCTGCGAAACAGTCGTGTCGCAGAAGGAGGCTGCGGAAAGGGAGCGGGAGATCTCGTCCGCTCACCCGGCCCGCAGCAGGCGCACCGGGCGTCGGCAGAGGGCAGATAATGCCCTCTTCCGGCCCCCCTAAATGGGTCCAGGGACGGCGGACTCGGGGACGTCCGCCGCCCCCCATCACACTGGACCCGAGGTGGCGGCGCGTAGTGTTCCACGCGCGCCCCTTTGAGACGTCGCGGGGGGGTCTAACACCTCACCCCCCCGCAGACTTGAGGTGGCCCGCAGAGGCGGGCCGGCACTAGCCGGGGATCACGGAAGTAATACTAGCTCCCAAGATCCCCGGTGCAAGTGTGGGTAGGGAACACCGGGGTGGTTTTTAGTCAGTAAGAGTCTGACAGACCCCTCCGCCCACCCCAGGGCGGAGGACATCCATGAGGATTTTCCACCCCGGCAACAAAAAAAAAAAAAAAAAAGGTTTTTTTTTTTTTTTTTTTTTTTTTTTTTTTTTTTTTTTTTTTTTTTTTTTTTTTTCTCTACTTCCTCTGACACAGTATCAGAGCCTATTTTATCTAATGCTTCTTTTTCATTCCAGTTCTATCAAGTATTCCTCTCGCACTTTTGTTCCGCATACTTTATCTTTCTTTCTTACTATCTCTGTCTTACTAATTCCCGGTGGGATTCCGGTCTTATCCTTCTCTCTACTCTAATTATATTGTATCTTTATTTATGGTATCGGGTTTTACAACACACACAGTTTTCTTTATTAAATTAATAAACAAGCCAATTTCGGCACATTGTTTTCTTAAATGTCTAATTTACAGTTTGTACTTATCATCTATCTTATTTTATGCTTTAACTACAATTTAAATCTATTATACATGTATGATTTGGGGTTCCGGGTCTACAATAACCACTATTTTCTTGAACTCCTTTTGCGCCAGTGTAATTATTTTCTTTGACATTAAGTTCTTACATAGTTCATTACATCAGTACTTATTTATTACTTAAACTAAGCTTATAATCCTACTCTTTAAATTACAATATTTCTTTATAAATTTGCGTGTATGATGTACAATATATTCCATAATATACGGTCATCATACTTTTGTTACTTGTTTCTCTTTACGACTATTTCTACTAGTTTTAAGCAATATTCCATAAACTTTTTCCTTCTTTTGTCTACCATAATACATTTTATATTTTCCGTTGTAAGTTTTGTATCCAGTACTTGTTCAATTTTGTATCTTTCGTATCCAAACACTGGGCAGTCCAAGACAATGTGTGGGACGGATTCTTTTACATTTGGGTCACAAGTGCATGAGGGACTCTCCCTACACTTAAAACGGCATAAGTATTCGGAGAATCCCCCATGGCCGGTCAACAATTGAGTGCTCAGGCATGTCGGTTCGAACTTACGAATCACACTGTATGCCGCGATCACATCCGGGAAGAAGAGTTTCGTGATTCCGGCTACTTCTCCAGACTTATATCTTGCGTCCCATTCGCGAATCGATTCCAGTCGGAGCTGTCGCTTCGCAAATGAGACGGGAAACAAATCGTAGTCCGGTTTCCTCTTGCTTGATGCTGCAGCGGCAGCCTTGGCAAGCTGGTCAGCCCTTTCGTTTCCCTCCAGTCCTACGTGTGCTTTTATCCAGAACAGAGATACCACTTTGTTCTGTCGAGATGATTCCGAAAGGTTCTCGCGGGTTTCTACAGCTAGTGGATGGAGGGAGCCAAGGTTAGTGACCGTTTGTAGTGCCGCCATTGAATCACTGTAAATTCCAAACGTGAGTGCACCGTGTTTCTTTATTCGCCTTGTGGCTTCGCAAACGGCCAGTAATTCCGCTTGATAGACTGTGCAGTATGACGGCAAGCAAAGTTTCACGGTCCGTGTTTCCGCTTCGCCCTCCCACACGGACAGCGCTGCGCCAACCCTTCCCCCAATCTTACTGCCGTCTGTGTAGATTTTTACTGCACAGCCACCATTTGCGTCCACGTCATTCTGGTCCCTAAGGCATGTCAGCTCAAGGTCTGCGACTGCTGCAGGGTGTGGTGCTTGTGTTACTGGCATCAATCGCTCGATCTCTCTGTCCCCTAGTCCTGGCAGGGCCTCCCCCTTCCTGATCCTGTATAGTGAGGCTACCTCGCGTACACGAAGATCAAGCGGGAGCACTCCCGCCAGAACCAGTGCTGAGTTTAGGGAGACCGTGCGATAAGCCTTGCACATTTTTTGTGCGAAGCCTCTCTGCACAGTTCCGAGCTGTTTTTGCACTCCTAGTTTTCCGGCCGCCGATGCCCAAACGCTCGCCGCGTATAAAATGATGGGTTCGATAGTCGCTATGTAAATCGTGCGTATGACTTCGGGGTGGAGGCCCCAACTCGCCTTTGCCGCTCTTGCGAGCTGCTTGTAAACGTTTATGGCCTTCCTACAAACGTTTGTTACGTGTTCATTAAATGTGAGCTTTTCGTCAAACGTCACACCTAACATCTTAATTTCCTTGGACATGCCAATGTCCACTCCGCCCATGCTCAAGTGCGGAGTGTCAAATTTAAGCTTGCGCGTGATGACCATTGCACTGGTCTTATGAGGCGCGAATTTGAGCTTATTTTCGACACCCCACACTCGAACAAGCTCGAGAGCGGCATTAGCGTGTCTTTCCACTTGCTGTGCAGTCTGACCATCGAACACCATGACAACGTCGTCGGCAAACGCCTGTATATAGTGACCTGCGGATTCAAGGGTATTCAGCAGGGGATCTAGCAATATGTTCCATAGGATGGGCCCACCTATAGACCCTTGGACGCACCCTTTGTTGGTCGCCTTTGTATATGTTTCCCCATTATACCTTACCGTGACTTTCCTTTGGTCAAGGTAGCTGTCAAACACTTTTCGAATGTTTATAGGACAGTTCGCTTTTGCCAGTTGGACTCTGATCGCTGGCCACCATGCGCTGTCGAAAGCGCCCTCTATATCTAATGACACAACGGTTACGATTTTCTTCTCGTCCAATTTAGTTTTTATATATTGCATTAATTTATAGAGGGCGTCTTCGCAGCTCTTTTGGGGCATGAATCCGAACTGGTTGGGGTTGAGTTTAGATAACAGGTGGTGTTTAAGTCTGGCGACCAACATTTTTTCATATACTTTACCCATTACAGGCAACAGTCCTATGGGGCGGTAGGATTTAGGAGTTGTATAAGATTCTTTTCCTGGTTTCCTCAGCACTATAACAGTGGCTTCCTTCCAGATGACTGGGAAATAATGGAGTTCTAGACATTTGTTCAGTACTTCCAGGAAAAGTTTAGGGTCACTCTTTACGGCGTGGTTGCATATGTCAGCAGTGAATCCGTCGGCACCAGGCGCTTTCTTCGGGTTCAAGGAATCCAGTGCGGTGAGCATTTCCGTTATTGTGAACGGAGGATCGTTCTGTCCTTCGGTCTGTTGGAGGTTCACAGCCGATGCTCGGTTTCGTATATCTCGATGCGTCTGGTTATCATTCTCCCTTAGATCTTCCGGGTAGAAGGTTTTCGCCAACAACTCAACCGAGCCTTTGGCATTAAGAGTGATGCCACTTTCTTCCAAGGGTGTGTCCTCTTCTCTTTTGGCTGTTCTCCCTATCACTCGGTAAATACCCTCCCACACACTCTCCCTGTCCTGCTTGCCACAAAATTCCTTCCAGCTCACGATCTGAGCCTCCATAGCCCTAGCTTCATATTCGTCCCTGGCGATTATATAAGCGTCCACCACACCTTGTTTTCGAATCGGTGCGGCGTTCTTGATTCTACGTTTCCTAGTGGTGACTTCCTGCTTCATCTTCGCGAGCTCCTCTGAATACCATGGTAGGGTAAGTGTCTCTGTATTATTTTTTAATGGGATTGAAATGTTGCTAGATTCTGTGATAGCTTTGTTGTAATTTTTGATGAATAGATCTAAATTTTTGACTGTGTTAATGCTGTGAATTTTTCCGATTTCTAAGTTGTATTCTGATTTTACTTGTTTAAATTTATGATGAAAAGTTTCCCAGTTTGCTTTCTTTGTGTTGTAAAGTCTTGTGGTTCTTTTGACACTTACCCCAACCGATTTCTTAAGTTTGATATTGAAGCTAATACCACTGTGGTCAGCGCACGTGAGATTTGCGATGACTTTCCAGTCCTCCACTAGGTCCAACATATCAATAGTGCAGGCCGTCACGTCAACAAAACTGGTGTAGTGTTTCCCGCCACGAATGGTATCAAAGGTTGGGGTGTCACCTTTGTTGAGGATATGAAGGCCCAGCTCGTGAAACGTGCCAGCCACATCTTCCCCCCTATGGTCGATTACAGGGCTTCCCCACCAGGTGCTCTTTGCGTTGGAGTCGCCTCCGATAATAAGCCTCCGTGTTATGGCTGATGCAATTTTTTTGATGTGATCCAGGTACGAATCTATGGGCTGATCCGGTTCAAAATAGTATGAGACCAATGTTAATTTCCATTTCTTGGTGCTTACGCTCACCACTACGATATTGTTAGTGGTGAGCTCCGGGTGTTGAGTGACGTCTAGGTTGGGGTCAAATACAGCGATAGCTGCTTTGACCGTGCCCCTTCCGGTGTTTTGGTATATTCTGACTCCACGGTATGTCTTCATACTATTCGTCCCACCCACATAAGGTTCCTGAACCAACGCTATTGCAACTCTGTTTGAAGTTGCTTCAACCATTAACTCTTCTGTAGCTAGCTTCCTACGTTGAAGGTTGCACTGGAGCACCCGGTACAGGTGTTTATCCTCTTGGGTGCCCTTAGCAATACGCTACAGACATGCGAGCTATAGCATCGCGTTTTCTGCGTATGGGGCATTCTTTGCTAAAGGCGTTGTGGTCATTGCGATCAAGCTTTGCCGCTGTGCAGTTTCTGCATGTGGGTTCGCCTCCTACAAGCCAGTCTGGACATTGCGCCCGAAGGTGCGGTCCTCCACAGTGGCTGCAAAGGTCTACTGGAGCTACGCAGAACCTCTTGCTATGACCATATCCAAGGCATCTCGAGCACTGTACCAGTGGTGACTGGTCCAACACCCGGATGCGTTGTAGGTCAATGTAGACTGCTCCAGCGTCGGTCGCTCTTTTCCAAATAGCCGGGGATGCACTAAGAACGATGTGGCTAGTATGCGGATTACGGGCTTTTCTTTTGTACTTAATTTCCAGTCTGTCTTCATTCTCCTTTAGGTCGTAGAATATGCCCCGGTTTTGATTCCTAAAAGCCCTTAGGACGTCCTCATCAGTGTTTACTGTAAGTACGTCGGCAAGCTTCAGGAGGGGGTCTCTGTTCTTGACCTCTTCCACGACCAGGCTTTTTCCGGCATTTTCCAGCCTTTGTTTTACTTTCTGTCGGTCTTCGGCTGTGTTACAACTCATAATAACCTTTCTGTCCTTGCCTTTCCGAGTCCTTTCCACCCTGATCCACCCTTCCTTGGCATTCACCGCCTCTCTAACTTTTGTTAGGACTTGGTCTCCAGTGTCATTTTCGTCCTGGGACGTAACAACTACAGTGTGCAGTACGTTTTGCGGGGGTGGGTGCAAGGAAGATCGGACTGTCGTTGCCTCTGCATAGGTTTTTGCGCTTATGAGTTGGTGCTGTTGTTCCATCTTTTCTTTCAGTTCGTCCATTTTTCTGCCGTTGTCCATGAGTAGCTGGCTCTGTTCTTTAAGCTGTGCGATTATCTGACAATTTTTTTCCTCGGTCTCTATTTGAGACATCTTGTCGGGTATTATCTGGGAGTTATCTATATTTTCAGATGCAGGTGTCTCTCCAGTTCTTTTGAGTCTTTTGATCTCAGCGTCCGCTTCTTTAATTATCTGATATAATTTGTCTATAACTGCCAGTACGTTTGTTTTAATGTCTGTCTTCATATTCTTGGAGTTGGCTATGTTCGTCTTGCCTTTGACTACGTTTGCTTTGGCTTCATCTAAACGCGTTGAAAGAACCTGTCTAGGAAGAACTTGTGCTTCCATTTTGCTGGTAGCTGGAGTCAGGTTATATGGTTCTGATCCCGCTGCTTCCAGCTTTTCAACGCTTAGCCTAACATTTGACGAGGTCTTTTGCGTCCTTGGCGGAGAATTTTGTTTTTGGACGCCGCGTCCAACGTTATACGAAAGCGTCTGTGTTCTTGGCGGAGATTTTTGTTTCTCCTTTTCTCCTACAGGTTTTGTTGGTGTTCTGGCGAACATTGTCAGAGGAATGCGTCAGGTGAGGATACAAAAAATAACACAATAGTGTATGTAAACGTCAAATCGTGGTCTGCACACAGTGTAAAGATGTGTGCAGTCTAAATAAGAAAATAAAAAGTTAAATAAAAATAAAAACAACAACGAGTAAACTTTAAATAAGTACCAGTCAAGAGTCGTAAAGAAAACAGGAGTTTGAAATTGGGCTCAATAAAGCCTTCGTAATGATACTTAACAGCAATATAAGATAAAATTTACAAAAATACAATAAAATAGCGTTCGTCTCTACGTAGAGTCAGTCTCCACTGGATTTAACTAGTAAAGTTCCTATAAATTAAAAACAATCACAATTTGTCTCGCTCCGCAAGAAAAACTGCTCCAGGGTCTTCAGTTCCCGATTTAAGATCGAAAACCTTTTGTGCTCTATGTAGAGTCGCTTCGCTAATCTCAGTAGATAGCTCTCGTCAAGCCCTATCAGATGATCCCAAACTCGGTGCTGTTACTCCAAGGGGTTTCGGAGATATCCTAACTTGAAAATTTGGTTTTTTCGCCAAGATGGCGACCAAAAGTGGTTGCAAGCGGTTATCTCCGGAACCACAGGTCCTAAAACCCCGGTGTTTGGACTTTCTGAACTTGGCCTGACGAGACCAATCTACCGGGATGGTTTTCAGGCTGAAAATTTTTTGACCTCTGAAAACGCCTGAAAAACGTTCCACCCTATAGCCTCTAGTCTGGGTATATGCCCAAAGGAAATCCCGGCCCTCTACGACTCTCCGTTAGGAAGCTATGATTGTTTGAATATTATTCAAAATGGCCGCTGTTCTGTCAAAGACGATCTTTGACAACGGTTATCTTCCTTCGAGAAAGCCGTAGACCCCTCGAGTTTGGGCTCTCCCAACTCGGCCTGAATTCCCCTAGCCGCTGAAACTACTTTCAGGACCCCGAAAATTTTCAGCTCCAAATCCCCTGAAAACGTGGAGTATACTGGGCAAGAGGTCCGTGAGGATAAAATCGAAAACCGCAAACTCCCACGACCACTGGTTTAGGAGCTGTGGCGGTTTGAAAGTAAACAAAATGGCCGCCGAACTGTCAAAGGTCGAACTAAAAAGCCTGTATCTTTTGATCCCTTCGTCAGAGAGAGTCGGGGTTTTGGATGTACAGCTCGGCGTCACTTCAGGTATCTCCTGAAAGCAGTTTCAGCACAAAAAATTTGAAGTGCCTGAAACAGGCTGAAAACCTACCACACTAAAAGGTGGCTGTAAACCACTGTCCGGAGTGAAAAAGCGAGATTATTCGGACCAGCGGATCCCGAGATATCGTGCCTTGAAAATTAAAACCAAATAACCAAGATGGGTTAGGTTTTTTTTTTTTTTTTTTTTTTTTTTTTTTGGCAGGAGTGGGAAATCCTCATGGACGCCCAGACTGACCCACTGGTGACCCAGTCTGGGCAGTGCCGGACTCTTACCGGCTAAAACCACACTCCTGCCTTTCCAGTGTCCCTCTGACATTATCAGAGCCCTTTTTTGCGGATTGGGGATTTTTATACACTTTTCTTAATTTTCTACATTTCTTTTTATGATAAACTGATTTAAAAACAGTAATATAATACAAATACAAGTATCAAAGACAATCTAACACGATGCTACTACACACTTATTCTAAGGGAGTGGTATACTTATCTTTATCTCTTAGGTTTAACACATTAAACTACACACGCATGCACACCTTACATTATATTTTCTTATTTTCAACTTATTTCATATTTACATAATAATTATATCCTATTCTATTTTTTATCTTTCTCATCAGACATGATATTCATTATATACTACATTATATATTGATATCATGAATTCTTACACTATTTATTTCTTTTTATAACTATGTTTCCTATTACTATGCAATATTCTAAGAACTTTTTAATATTATTTTTCTTCATTAGTTGTGCCATATTATCAGCCTCAACCTTTATGCCAATACTCTGCTCCACCTCATATCGCAATCTGGCAAAAATGGGGCATTCCAGTAGCACATGTGGGACAGTTTCGTCCACGCCCGGCTCACAGGAGCACGATGGGTCCTCCTTACACTTGAAACGGTACAGGTATGCAGAGAACCCACCGTGCCCCGTGAGAATTTGTGTTGAAACCTTTGTGTGTTCCAACTTTCTTACCGCTTTGTACGCTGCGGTTGCGTCAGGGAAGAACATTTTTGTTATTTTTGCGGTCTCCCCAGATCTATATCTCCTGTCCCATTCGTCAAGCGTTTCCAACCGGATTCTGCGTTTGGCGAATGAGACCGGAGCAAGATCATAGTCCGGTCTCTTCTTCAACCGCAATGCCGCCTCCTTTGCCAGTTGGTCGGCCCTCTCATTACCTTCCAATCCTGCGTGTGCTTTAATCCAAAACAGAGAGACGCTCTTGTTTTGGAGGCTACAGCTGCGTATGGCATCTCTTATTTCTACTGCCAGGGGATGAAAGGCCTTAGGATTAGTCACCGTCTGGAGGGCCGCCATAGAGTCGCTATATACGGCGAAAGATGTTTCGCTACGTCGGAGGGCAACCTTCAGTGCTTCGCGAATGGCCAGCAGCTCGGCTTGGTAGACGGTACAGTAGGTCGGCAAGGCAAGTTTGAGGGCTTTAGTTTCGGCCTGGCTATTCCATATGGATAGCGCAGCACCAACTTTACCCTCAATCTTGCTGCCGTCCGTAAAGATGCGCACTGCATAATCGCTGTGGTTGTGATATTGATCCTCGTCTACCAAGTGTCCGAGTTTAATTTCGTGCTCCTCCGCAGGATGGGGGGCTTCGATTGCCGATGCCATTCGCTCTATCTCTATGGCTGCAGGCTGGGGTACCCCCCGCTTGGCCTCGTACAGTGAGGATACTTCTCGGATTCGAAGATCAAGGGGGAGTATCCCAGCCAGCACAAGTGCTGAATTCAGAGACACCGTACGGTATGCGCGGCACAGTTTTTGGGCGAAGCTTCTCTGAATAGCATTTAGTTGCTTCTGTACACACACTTTATTGGATGCAGGCGCCCAAGCACATGCCGCATACAGAATAATGGGTTCGACTGCGGCGGTGTATATGCATCTTATGACCTCCGGATGAAGTCCCCAGTTGACTCGAGCAGCCCTCGACAGCTGTTTATATATAGCGACCGCCTTGGAGCATACGTTGGTGACGTGGGTATTAAAGGTGAGCTTATGGTCCAGCGTGAGTCCCAGTATTTTAATCTCACTAGACAGGCCAATGTCGGTGCCACCCATGCTCAGCCGTGGAGTATCGTGTTTCAGCTTTCGCGTTATGAGCATGGCTTTAGTCTTATGCGGTGCAAATTTAAGCTTGTTCGTGACACCCCACGCCTGAACATAATCTAGGGCGGCATTTGCCTGTCTCTCTATAGCAAGGGCTGTGTCTCCATCAAACATCAACACGACGTCATCCGCAAATGCCTGGCAGTGGTACCCTCTCTGTTCCAGGCCCTTCAGCAAGGGATCCAATAAAAGGTTCCACAAGATGGGGCCGCTAATAGACCCCTGTACGCATCCTTTTTCGGGTACTTTTTTGTATTCAGCGCCCGCATATCTGACCGCCACAACCCTTCCGCTCAAGTAGCTGTCCATGACCCTTCTCAAGTTGCCAGGACAACACTCCTCAGACAGTCGCACCCGGATTGCTGGCCACCATGCGTTGTCGAAGGCTCCCTCTATGTCCAAAGACACAATTGTTACGAGTTTTTTCTCGTCTAGTTTTGCCCGAATATGCTGCATTAGGACATAGAGGGAGTCCTCGGTACCCCTCTGGGGCATAAAACCGAACTGCTGAATGCTCATCCTGGGTAGCAAATGGTACTTGAGTCGGGCCACCAACATCTTTTCAAACACCTTCCCCATGACAGGCAGTAGACCAATCGGCCTGTAAGATTTGGGTGTGGTGTAATCTTCCTTCCCATGCTTGCGGAGAATCACCACGGCGGCCTCCTTCCACATCCGAGGGAAGTAGCAGTGTGCCAAGCACTTGTTCAACAGGGTTAGGAAAAAGAGTGAGTCCACCGCTATTGCGCGCTCACATATGTCCGCCGTTAGTCCATCGGGGCCTGGGGCCTTTTTCGGGTTAAATGATTTTACTGCCCAACTTAATTCATTAGTGCTAAACGGCGGATCAAGACGTTCGTCCTGGTGCTCCTCACTCTCTTTCCCCGCTCTGTGACGAGTGTGTCGGTGCTCTTCGGTATCCTCCTCTCCTCGGTCCTCCGGGTAAAAGGTCTCCGCCAGCAGTCTAGCCGAATCCTCGGCATTCAGCGTATCGCCGTTCCTCTGCATCGGCAGATCCTCCTCTCTCCTAGCCGTCCTATTGATTACGCGGTATATCCCCTCCCATAATCCCTCGGTGTCCTGCTTTTCGCAGAAGCCCTTCCAACTCCCGACCTGTGCTTTAATTGCTTCGTTCTCATATTTTTCTTTCTGTTTCAGATAATCTTCGACGACCTTCGCTCTACGGACCGGTGCTGCACATCGGATCCTCCTTTTCTTCGTAGCAACCTCCATCTTCATCCTGGCGAGTTCATCGGACCACCACGGCAAGGCGAGTTTTTCTATAGTTTTCTTTTTTGGTATAGTTTGTGTACATGTGTCTACTATTGCTTTGGTAAATGTTTCTATTGCTGTATTTATTTCTTCCGTATTTTTAATTTGACTTATTTCTTCTATTGTAAGTTTATTTTGCTGCATAAGTTGGGTCAGTTTCTCATGAAACTGACTCCAATTAGCTTTCTTGGTATTGTATACTCTAGTGGTTCTATTTACTTGAATTCCTGATGATTTCTCTAGCTTTACTATAAACTCGATGCCGTTGTGATCCGATCCCGTCAGGTCTTCCACGACTCTCCAGTTGTCCACCGTCGCCAACAGATCCGGTGTGCAGGCAGTTACATCGACGCAACTTGTGTAACGCTGCTGCCCTCTTATAACGTCGAAGGTCGGAGTTTTGCCTCTGTTGAGAATTTGCATTCCAAGCTGGTCGAGAGCTGCAAGCATTTCATCTCCTCTGCTGTCGGTCCTACTGCTCCCCCACCAAATGCTCCAAGCGTTGGCGTCCCCTCCAATAAGGAGTCTTGTAGGCAGCTTGCTTTCTATGTTTTCGAGGCACTCCAGGTATGGTCCGATGGGCTGGTCTGGCTCGAAATAGAACGATACTACGGTGATCTTCCAAGCACTTGTTTGGATTCCTACCACAACGATGTTATTAGTGGTCAGTTCTGGGTACTGTATAACGTTTATGGTAGGATCGTAGACAACTATTGCCGCTTTAACAGTCCCTTCTCCTTGCTTCGTGTTTTGGAAGATCCTCGCACCTCGGTATCCTTTCATCCTCTTCAACGCTCCAACATACGGCTCCTGGATAAGCGCCACCATTGCCTTCCGTTTTTCCGCCTCAATCATGAGCTCGCAAGTTGCCAACTTTTTTCGCTGCAGATTAGCCTGGAGCATTCGGCATGGTTCTCTTAATGGGCCCTTAGCAGTACGCCACGGCTGATCGGGCTATCGCATCCCATTTTCTTCGCACCGGACAATCCTGACTGAAGGTGTTGTGTGCAACGTTATCCAATTTGGCATGCGTGCAATTACGACAGGACGGCATACCATGGGCAAGCCAGTCAGCACATCCATTCTTGAGGTGGGGACCTCCACAGTGGCTGCACAGGTCCACAGCTTCCTTGCAGTATCGCCTACCATGACCGTAGCCCAGGCAGCGCGTACATTGCACCAGCGGTGACTGGTCTGCAACTCTTACGCGCTGAAGGTCAATGTGCAGAGCCCCCGCATCAGTCGCTCTTTTCCAGATGGTAGGGGAGGTACTTATAACTATATGGCAAGTAAGTGGGTTCCTTGTTTTCTTCCGGTATTTGATCAGAATTCGGTTATCCTTTTCGTCAAGGCCCTGAAAAACGCCTCGATTCTGATTATGTAACGCCTTTAGTAAATCGTCGTCACTATGTACAACCAAGACGTCCCTAAGAATCAAGAGTGGGTCTTTGTTTTCCATTTCCTCGACGATGAGATGCCCTCCTAAGCTTTCGATCCTTTCTTTGACCTTTCTTCGGTCCTCTTCCGTACTGCAACCCATTATTACCTTCCTATCTTTAGCCTTCCTCACCCTTTCCACCCGGATCCAGCCCTCTTTCGCATCTACCACCTTCCTTATTTTTTCCAGGACATCATCACCCGTTTCATCCTGGTCCTTAGAGGTGACCACAACTGAGTGTAAGGCAGTACGCTCACAAACTGGTACTACAGTTTGATTTGCGGCCACCACGCTGGCGTAAGTCACTTTCTCGAACGTCTCTTTGTGACTCTCTACGATATTCTTTAATTCTTCTATCCTTTTCCCATTTTCTATTAGCAGTCGTGTATTCTCATCTATTTTCGCCAATAAGCGGCTGTCATCTCTGTCTCTGTCTTGCTCCGTCACTTTCGGGGAGTCTTTGCCTACGTGTTTCTCCTCTTCTGGTTCGGTTTCCTTTCCCATCCGTTTCTTTGCGAGAGGAAGGTCTTTATCTTTGTCCGCCTCTTTTACCAACAGATATAGTCGGTCGATTAGTGCTACGACTTCACTTTTTATATCCGTCTTTAAATTACGCGAGCTGTTGAGGTGGAACTTCGCCTTACTCAGGCACACTCTAGCCTCCGCAACTCGCGACGGGTATTTCCTATTTATGATCGGACTTTTGGTCGTCCCCGTGGCCAGAAAACCGGATACACCAGCTTTGCCCTCCTGCGTGAGAGCTATTTTGGCCTTTGTTCTCGATGGATCCTGGGTATTTATTTCGGCATTTGGTTGGGTGGCGCTCGTGCCAGCCTCCCATTCCCCTATGCTTTTCCTGACTGCAAACGTCCTGTCGGACACTGACCCTGCCTGGTCAGTTTTTGCCGTTTCTCCACTGCTTCGCGACACACAGGGAAGCGAGGGGCCAGCCTTCTCCATTGAGCGTGGCGAGCCTCTAGAGGCCGGCGAGATCGCGTCTTTCTTCGCCGGTGTGCGCATCATGGTGGTTGATGCAGTGAAAGTGAGTTTCATGAACTAAGAAGGACACTGGTAATTACTTCTGTGTCCCTGTAAAGGGGGATAAGCACAGAAGTAACTTAAGCTTATATTAAATATAAATGTAGTACGGCCTTAAAGCCGTAAGGTCAAAATACTAAAGTAAAAAACTTCAGTGTAGTAACTACAAGGACTACGAAATAACTAAACGCGAATAAAATGGTTTTAAATTTTTCGACAAAAACCCAAGTTTACCTGGCCAGTGACAACAGGGAGGGTGGGCGGGCAATTTTTTGAAGTTCTATATTCGCCAGACGCACGTGCGAGGTGTCAAAAGACGCGTCTCCGCGCGGGCTAGCGAGCTATGAAATCACTGAAACTATATGCGATACAAAAATTTTGAGTTTTGGTCAAAAAACTGGTTTTTTGACTGAAAAATATGAAAAAACCTGGAATAACCACTACCAAACAGGACTCGGGGTGGCTGAGCGCGCACCGGAATACAGGTAAGGCAGGTAGGTATCTATTGAAACTACTATTAACGATGGTTCGGATAAGAATTTTGAGATAAAATTAGTTTTTGAAAATTCCTTCAAAAAATCTCACAAAAATTGCTAAGTCGATATACGAAAATATTTTTTCGCGTTTTTGTCAATTTTTATTAGTCAAACAGTTGTACGGAACCTATTTAATATTGATTTGGCTGAAAACAGCTTCAAAATGCGTCACCTGGATGCAAAGTTATAACGATTTGATAAAATTATTGTCTAGCTAAGGTGGATTTCGTATATATATGAATTTACTTGTTATGCAATTTTTTGAAGTTCTATATTCGCCAGACGCACGTGCGAGGTGTCAAAAGACGCGTCTCCGCGCGGGCTAGCGAGCTATGAAATCACTGAAACTATATGCGATACAAAAATTTTGAGTTTTGGTCAAAAAACTGGTTTTTTGACTGAAAAATATGAAAAAACCTGGAATAACCACTACCAAACAGGACTCGGGGTGGCTGAGCGCGCACCGGAATACAGGTAAGGCAGGTAGGTATCTATTGAAACTACTATTAACGATGGTTCGGATAAGAATTTTGAGATAAAATTAGTTTTTGAAAATTCCTTCAAAAAATCTCACAAAAATTGCTAAGTCGATATACGAAAATATTTTTTCGCGTTTTTGTCAATTTTTATTAGTCAAACAGTTGTACGGAACCTATTTAATATTGATTTGGCTGAAAACAGCTTCAAAATGCGTCACCTGGATGCAAAGTTATAACGATTTGATAAAATTATTGTCTAGCTAAGGTGGATTTCGTATATATATGAATTTACTTGTTATGCAATTTTTTGAAGTTCTATATTCGCCAGACGCACGTGCGAGGTGTCAAAAGACGCGTCTCCGCGCGGGCTAGCGAGCTATGAAATCACTGAAACTATATGCGATACAAAAATTTTGAGTTTTGGTCAAAAAACTGGTTTTTTGACTGAAAAATATGAAAAAACCTGGAATAACCACTACCAAACAGGACTCGGGGTGGCTGAGCGCGCACCGGAATACAGGTAAGGCAGGTAGGTATCTATTGAAACTACTATTAACGATGGTTCGGATAAGAATTTTGAGATAAAATTAGTTTTTGAAAATTCCTTCAAAAAATCTCACAAAAATTGCTAAGTCGATATACGAAAATATTTTTTCGCGTTTTTGTCAATTTTTATTAGTCAAACAGTTGTACGGAACCTATTTAATATTGATTTGGCTGAAAACAGCTTCAAAATGCGTCACCTGGATGCAAAGTTATAACGATTTGATAAAATTATTGTCTAGCTAAGGTGGATTTCGTATATATATGAATTTACTTGTTATGCAATTTTTTGAAGTTCTATATTCGCCAGACGCACGTGCGAGGTGTCAAAAGACGCGTCTCCGCGCGGGCTAGCGAGCTATGAAATCACTGAAACTATATGCGATACAAAAATTTTGAGTTTTGGTCAAAAAACTGGTTTTTTGACTGAAAAATATGAAAAAACCTGGAATAACCACTACCAAACAGGACTCGGGGTGGCTGAGCGCGCACCGGAATACAGGTAAGGCAGGTAGGTATCTATTGAAACTACTATTAACGATGGTTCGGATAAGAATTTTGAGATAAAATTAGTTTTTGAAAATTCCTTCAAAAAATCTCACAAAAATTGCTAAGTCGATATACGAAAATATTTTTTCGCGTTTTTGTCAATTTTTATTAGTCAAACAGTTGTACGGAACCTATTTAATATTGATTTGGCTGAAAACAGCTTCAAAATGCGTCACCTGGATGCAAAGTTATAACGATTTGATAAAATTATTGTCTAGCTAAGGTGGATTTCGTATATATATGAATTTACTTGTTATGCAATTTTTTGAAGTTCTATATTCGCCAGACGCACGTGCGAGGTGTCAAAAGACGCGTCTCCGCGCGGGCTAGCGAGCTATGAAATCACTGAAACTATATGCGATACAAAAATTTTGAGTTTTGGTCAAAAAACTGGTTTTTTGACTGAAAAATATGAAAAAACCTGGAATAACCACTACCAAACAGGACTCGGGGTGGCTGAGCGCGCACCGGAATACAGGTAAGGCAGGTAGGTATCTATTGAAACTACTATTAACGATGGTTCGGATAAGAATTTTGAGATAAAATTAGTTTTTGAAAATTCCTTCAAAAAATCTCACAAAAATTGCTAAGTCGATATACGAAAATATTTTTTCGCGTTTTTGTCAATTTTTATTAGTCAAACAGTTGTACGGAACCTATTTAATATTGATTTGGCTGAAAACAGCTTCAAAATGCGTCACCTGGATGCAAAGTTATAACGATTTGATAAAATTATTGTCTAGCTAAGGTGGATTTCGTATATATATGAATTTACTTGTTATGCAATTTTTTGAAGTTCTATATTCGCCAGACGCACGTGCGAGGTGTCAAAAGACGCGTCTCCGCGCGGGCTAGCGAGCTATGAAATCACTGAAACTATATGCGATACAAAAATTTTGAGTTTTGGTCAAAAAACTGGTTTTTTGACTGAAAAATATGAAAAAACCTGGAATAACCACTACCAAACAGGACTCGGGGTGGCTGAGCGCGCACCGGAATACAGGTAAGGCAGGTAGGTATCTATTGAAACTACTATTAACGATGGTTCGGATAAGAATTTTGAGATAAAATTAGTTTTTGAAAATTCCTTCAAAAAATCTCACAAAAATTGCTAAGTCGATATACGAAAATATTTTTTCGCGTTTTTGTCAATTTTTATTAGTCAAACAGTTGTACGGAACCTATTTAATATTGATTTGGCTGAAAACAGCTTCAAAATGCGTCACCTGGATGCAAAGTTATAACGATTTGATAAAATTATTGTCTAGCTAAGGTGGATTTCGTATATATATGAATTTACTTGTTATGCAATTTTTTGAAGTTCTATATTCGCCAGACGCACGTGCGAGGTGTCAAAAGACGCGTCTCCGCGCGGGCTAGCGAGCTATGAAATCACTGAAACTATATGCGATACAAAAATTTTGAGTTTTGGTCAAAAAACTGGTTTTTTGACTGAAAAATATGAAAAAACCTGGAATAACCACTACCAAACAGGACTCGGGGTGGCTGAGCGCGCACCGGAATACAGGTAAGGCAGGTAGGTATCTATTGAAACTACTATTAACGATGGTTCGGATAAGAATTTTGAGATAAAATTAGTTTTTGAAAATTCCTTCAAAAAATCTCACAAAAATTGCTAAGTCGATATACGAAAATATTTTTTCGCGTTTTTGTCAATTTTTATTAGTCAAACAGTTGTACGGAACCTATTTAATATTGATTTGGCTGAAAACAGCTTCAAAATGCGTCACCTGGATGCAAAGTTATAACGATTTGATAAAATTATTGTCTAGCTAAGGTGGATTTCGTATATATATGAATTTACTTGTTATGCAATTTTTTGAAGTTCTATATTCGCCAGACGCACGTGCGAGGTGTCAAAAGACGCGTCTCCGCGCGGGCTAGCGAGCTATGAAATCACTGAAACTATATGCGATACAAAAATTTTGAGTTTTGGTCAAAAAACTGGTTTTTTGACTGAAAAATATGAAAAAACCTGGAATAACCACTACCAAACAGGACTCGGGGTGGCTGAGCGCGCACCGGAATACAGGTAAGGCAGGTAGGTATCTATTGAAACTACTATTAACGATGGTTCGGATAAGAATTTTGAGATAAAATTAGTTTTTGAAAATTCCTTCAAAAAATCTCACAAAAATTGCTAAGTCGATATACGAAAATATTTTTTCGCGTTTTTGTCAATTTTTATTAGTCAAACAGTTGTACGGAACCTATTTAATATTGATTTGGCTGAAAACAGCTTCAAAATGCGTCACCTGGATGCAAAGTTATAACGATTTGATAAAATTATTGTCTAGCTAAGGTGGATTTCGTATATATATGAATTTACTTGTTATGCAATTTTTTGAAGTTCTATATTCGCCAGACGCACGTGCGAGGTGTCAAAAGACGCGTCTCCGCGCGGGCTAGCGAGCTATGAAATCACTGAAACTATATGCGATACAAAAATTTTGAGTTTTGGTCAAAAAACTGGTTTTTTGACTGAAAAATATGAAAAAACCTGGAATAACCACTACCAAACAGGACTCGGGGTGGCTGAGCGCGCACCGGAATACAGGTAAGGCAGGTAGGTATCTATTGAAACTACTATTAACGATGGTTCGGATAAGAATTTTGAGATAAAATTAGTTTTTGAAAATTCCTTCAAAAAATCTCACAAAAATTGCTAAGTCGATATACGAAAATATTTTTTCGCGTTTTTGTCAATTTTTATTAGTCAAACAGTTGTACGGAACCTATTTAATATTGATTTGGCTGAAAACAGCTTCAAAATGCGTCACCTGGATGCAAAGTTATAACGATTTGATAAAATTATTGTCTAGCTAAGGTGGATTTCGTATATATATGAATTTACTTGTTATGCAATTTTTTGAAGTTCTATATTCGCCAGACGCACGTGCGAGGTGTCAAAAGACGCGTCTCCGCGCGGGCTAGCGAGCTATGAAATCACTGAAACTATATGCGATACAAAAATTTTGAGTTTTGGTCAAAAAACTGGTTTTTTGACTGAAAAATATGAAAAAACCTGGAATAACCACTACCAAACAGGACTCGGGGTGGCTGAGCGCGCACCGGAATACAGGTAAGGCAGGTAGGTATCTATTGAAACTACTATTAACGATGGTTCGGATAAGAATTTTGAGATAAAATTAGTTTTTGAAAATTCCTTCAAAAAATCTCACAAAAATTGCTAAGTCGATATACGAAAATATTTTTTCGCGTTTTTGTCAATTTTTATTAGTCAAACAGTTGTACGGAACCTATTTAATATTGATTTGGCTGAAAACAGCTTCAAAATGCGTCACCTGGATGCAAAGTTATAACGATTTGATAAAATTATTGTCTAGCTAAGGTGGATTTCGTATATATATGAATTTACTTGTTATGCAATTTTTTGAAGTTCTATATTCGCCAGACGCACGTGCGAGGTGTCAAAAGACGCGTCTCCGCGCGGGCTAGCGAGCTATGAAATCACTGAAACTATATGCGATACAAAAATTTTGAGTTTTGGTCAAAAAACTGGTTTTTTGACTGAAAAATATGAAAAAACCTGGAATAACCACTACCAAACAGGACTCGGGGTGGCTGAGCGCGCACCGGAATACAGGTAAGGCAGGTAGGTATCTATTGAAACTACTATTAACGATGGTTCGGATAAGAATTTTGAGATAAAATTAGTTTTTGAAAATTCCTTCAAAAAATCTCACAAAAATTGCTAAGTCGATATACGAAAATATTTTTTCGCGTTTTTGTCAATTTTTATTAGTCAAACAGTTGTACGGAACCTATTTAATATTGATTTGGCTGAAAACAGCTTCAAAATGCGTCACCTGGATGCAAAGTTATAACGATTTGATAAAATTATTGTCTAGCTAAGGTGGATTTCGTATATATATGAATTTACTTGTTATGCAATTTTTTGAAGTTCTATATTCGCCAGACGCACGTGCGAGGTGTCAAAAGACGCGTCTCCGCGCGGGCTAGCGAGCTATGAAATCACTGAAACTATATGCGATACAAAAATTTTGAGTTTTGGTCAAAAAACTGGTTTTTTGACTGAAAAATATGAAAAAACCTGGAATAACCACTACCAAACAGGACTCGGGGTGGCTGAGCGCGCACCGGAATACAGGTAAGGCAGGTAGGTATCTATTGAAACTACTATTAACGATGGTTCGGATAAGAATTTTGAGATAAAATTAGTTTTTGAAAATTCCTTCAAAAAATCTCACAAAAATTGCTAAGTCGATATACGAAAATATTTTTTCGCGTTTTTGTCAATTTTTATTAGTCAAACAGTTGTACGGAACCTATTTAATATTGATTTGGCTGAAAACAGCTTCAAAATGCGTCACCTGGATGCAAAGTTATAACGATTTGATAAAATTATTGTCTAGCTAAGGTGGATTTCGTATATATATGAATTTACTTGTTATGCAATTTTTTGAAGTTCTATATTCGCCAGACGCACGTGCGAGGTGTCAAAAGACGCGTCTCCGCGCGGGCTAGCGAGCTATGAAATCACTGAAACTATATGCGATACAAAAATTTTGAGTTTTGGTCAAAAAACTGGTTTTTTGACTGAAAAATATGAAAAAACCTGGAATAACCACTACCAAACAGGACTCGGGGTGGCTGAGCGCGCACCGGAATACAGGTAAGGCAGGTAGGTATCTATTGAAACTACTATTAACGATGGTTCGGATAAGAATTTTGAGATAAAATTAGTTTTTGAAAATTCCTTCAAAAAATCTCACAAAAATTGCTAAGTCGATATACGAAAATATTTTTTCGCGTTTTTGTCAATTTTTATTAGTCAAACAGTTGTACGGAACCTATTTAATATTGATTTGGCTGAAAACAGCTTCAAAATGCGTCACCTGGATGCAAAGTTATAACGATTTGATAAAATTATTGTCTAGCTAAGGTGGATTTCGTATATATATGAATTTACTTGTTATGCAATTTTTTGAAGTTCTATATTCGCCAGACGCACGTGCGAGGTGTCAAAAGACGCGTCTCCGCGCGGGCTAGCGAGCTATGAAATCACTGAAACTATATGCGATACAAAAATTTTGAGTTTTGGTCAAAAAACTGGTTTTTTGACTGAAAAATATGAAAAAACCTGGAATAACCACTACCAAACAGGACTCGGGGTGGCTGAGCGCGCACCGGAATACAGGTAAGGCAGGTAGGTATCTATTGAAACTACTATTAACGATGGTTCGGATAAGAATTTTGAGATAAAATTAGTTTTTGAAAATTCCTTCAAAAAATCTCACAAAAATTGCTAAGTCGATATACGAAAATATTTTTTCGCGTTTTTGTCAATTTTTATTAGTCAAACAGTTGTACGGAACCTATTTAATATTGATTTGGCTGAAAACAGCTTCAAAATGCGTCACCTGGATGCAAAGTTATAACGATTTGATAAAATTATTGTCTAGCTAAGGTGGATTTCGTATATATATGAATTTACTTGTTATGCAATTTTTTGAAGTTCTATATTCGCCAGACGCACGTGCGAGGTGTCAAAAGACGCGTCTCCGCGCGGGCTAGCGAGCTATGAAATCACTGAAACTATATGCGATACAAAAATTTTGAGTTTTGGTCAAAAAACTGGTTTTTTGACTGAAAAATATGAAAAAACCTGGAATAACCACTACCAAACAGGACTCGGGGTGGCTGAGCGCGCACCGGAATACAGGTAAGGCAGGTAGGTATCTATTGAAACTACTATTAACGATGGTTCGGATAAGAATTTTGAGATAAAATTAGTTTTTGAAAATTCCTTCAAAAAATCTCACAAAAATTGCTAAGTCGATATACGAAAATATTTTTTCGCGTTTTTGTCAATTTTTATTAGTCAAACAGTTGTACGGAACCTATTTAATATTGATTTGGCTGAAAACAGCTTCAAAATGCGTCACCTGGATGCAAAGTTATAACGATTTGATAAAATTATTGTCTAGCTAAGGTGGATTTCGTATATATATGAATTTACTTGTTATGCAATTTTTTGAAGTTCTATATTCGCCAGACGCACGTGCGAGGTGTCAAAAGACGCGTCTCCGCGCGGGCTAGCGAGCTATGAAATCACTGAAACTATATGCGATACAAAAATTTTGAGTTTTGGTCAAAAAACTGGTTTTTTGACTGAAAAATATGAAAAAACCTGGAATAACCACTACCAAACAGGACTCGGGGTGGCTGAGCGCGCACCGGAATACAGGTAAGGCAGGTAGGTATCTATTGAAACTACTATTAACGATGGTTCGGATAAGAATTTTGAGATAAAATTAGTTTTTGAAAATTCCTTCAAAAAATCTCACAAAAATTGCTAAGTCGATATACGAAAATATTTTTTCGCGTTTTTGTCAATTTTTATTAGTCAAACAGTTGTACGGAACCTATTTAATATTGATTTGGCTGAAAACAGCTTCAAAATGCGTCACCTGGATGCAAAGTTATAACGATTTGATAAAATTATTGTCTAGCTAAGGTGGATTTCGTATATATATGAATTTACTTGTTATGCAATTTTTTGAAGTTCTATATTCGCCAGACGCACGTGCGAGGTGTCAAAAGACGCGTCTCCGCGCGGGCTAGCGAGCTATGAAATCACTGAAACTATATGCGATACAAAAATTTTGAGTTTTGGTCAAAAAACTGGTTTTTTGACTGAAAAATATGAAAAAACCTGGAATAACCACTACCAAACAGGACTCGGGGTGGCTGAGCGCGCACCGGAATACAGGTAAGGCAGGTAGGTATCTATTGAAACTACTATTAACGATGGTTCGGATAAGAATTTTGAGATAAAATTAGTTTTTGAAAATTCCTTCAAAAAATCTCACAAAAATTGCTAAGTCGATATACGAAAATATTTTTTCGCGTTTTTGTCAATTTTTATTAGTCAAACAGTTGTACGGAACCTATTTAATATTGATTTGGCTGAAAACAGCTTCAAAATGCGTCACCTGGATGCAAAGTTATAACGATTTGATAAAATTATTGTCTAGCTAAGGTGGATTTCGTATATATATGAATTTACTTGTTATGCAATTTTTTGAAGTTCTATATTCGCCAGACGCACGTGCGAGGTGTCAAAAGACGCGTCTCCGCGCGGGCTAGCGAGCTATGAAATCACTGAAACTATATGCGATACAAAAATTTTGAGTTTTGGTCAAAAAACTGGTTTTTTGACTGAAAAATATGAAAAAACCTGGAATAACCACTACCAAACAGGACTCGGGGTGGCTGAGCGCGCACCGGAATACAGGTAAGGCAGGTAGGTATCTATTGAAACTACTATTAACGATGGTTCGGATAAGAATTTTGAGATAAAATTAGTTTTTGAAAATTCCTTCAAAAAATCTCACAAAAATTGCTAAGTCGATATACGAAAATATTTTTTCGCGTTTTTGTCAATTTTTATTAGTCAAACAGTTGTACGGAACCTATTTAATATTGATTTGGCTGAAAACAGCTTCAAAATGCGTCACCTGGATGCAAAGTTATAACGATTTGATAAAATTATTGTCTAGCTAAGGTGGATTTCGTATATATATGAATTTACTTGTTATGCAATTTTTTGAAGTTCTATATTCGCCAGACGCACGTGCGAGGTGTCAAAAGACGCGTCTCCGCGCGGGCTAGCGAGCTATGAAATCACTGAAACTATATGCGATACAAAAATTTTGAGTTTTGGTCAAAAAACTGGTTTTTTGACTGAAAAATATGAAAAAACCTGGAATAACCACTACCAAACAGGACTCGGGGTGGCTGAGCGCGCACCGGAATACAGGTAAGGCAGGTAGGTATCTATTGAAACTACTATTAACGATGGTTCGGATAAGAATTTTGAGATAAAATTAGTTTTTGAAAATTCCTTCAAAAAATCTCACAAAAATTGCTAAGTCGATATACGAAAATATTTTTTCGCGTTTTTGTCAATTTTTATTAGTCAAACAGTTGTACGGAACCTATTTAATATTGATTTGGCTGAAAACAGCTTCAAAATGCGTCACCTGGATGCAAAGTTATAACGATTTGATAAAATTATTGTCTAGCTAAGGTGGATTTCGTATATATATGAATTTACTTGTTATGCAATTTTTTGAAGTTCTATATTCGCCAGACGCACGTGCGAGGTGTCAAAAGACGCGTCTCCGCGCGGGCTAGCGAGCTATGAAATCACTGAAACTATATGCGATACAAAAATTTTGAGTTTTGGTCAAAAAACTGGTTTTTTGACTGAAAAATATGAAAAAACCTGGAATAACCACTACCAAACAGGACTCGGGGTGGCTGAGCGCGCACCGGAATACAGGTAAGGCAGGTAGGTATCTATTGAAACTACTATTAACGATGGTTCGGATAAGAATTTTGAGATAAAATTAGTTTTTGAAAATTCCTTCAAAAAATCTCACAAAAATTGCTAAGTCGATATACGAAAATATTTTTTCGCGTTTTTGTCAATTTTTATTAGTCAAACAGTTGTACGGAACCTATTTAATATTGATTTGGCTGAAAACAGCTTCAAAATGCGTCACCTGGATGCAAAGTTATAACGATTTGATAAAATTATTGTCTAGCTAAGGTGGATTTCGTATATATATGAATTTACTTGTTATGCAATTTTTTGAAGTTCTATATTCGCCAGACGCACGTGCGAGGTGTCAAAAGACGCGTCTCCGCGCGGGCT